>OZ023294.1:17253113-19753113 GCA_964007245.1 Hypomecis atomaria | reverse complement strand
CTTGTCCCTCTAAAATCAACCGGTCCAATATGCGACACAAATAGTAGTAATAAATATTTCAGACTGATTCTGACAAACAAGTCGGCGGATGTGAAGTTACAAGCTGCGCGAAACCCAATCAACACGCAGCTTTACGTGAGCTTCAGACAGGATTTGGATATTGCGCCGCTTATAGCTAACTTCACATCCACCGACTTGTATGATCCGACGCATAATTAAATCTAAATTAGACAGGTGATTTTTCGTTGACACTCAAAATGTCCAAAAACCGATTTGCACTGTTTTTGCCAGCTGTCAACGTACACAGTTAGCATTATACATTTATACATCATACGACAAGGGACGCCATTGTTCGATGGCAGTTTAGATTGCCATAATTACAGCGACCCCGTTCGGAATATGCATTTATGTGGTAAATGGTAAACGTGGTATGTATAAAAAATACTGAAGATTAGGTATTGGACACGTGAACTTACTTATTTTAATAACATAAATTATTTGAATTATTTGTACAGGTCGCGGCATATAAGTCTAGCGCTGAGCGAAGTTTGGAGGGGATGGCTGCGCATGAGTTTAGTATGGCGGTCAACATGCGCAGCCATCCCCTCAGCACTAGACTTACGTGCCGCTACTTGTAACAATTTATTCATGATTAATATTTTGGGCATTTGGGCTTTTCAGCCCAGGTCACTTGGATTTCAGGGGCCCCCAAATAAGGCAAGCAAAAGTCATAAATAGACGATACTTAAAGCAAAAATTCTATATTCATTAAACTAAACAGATCGTAAGGTTTGCCGTCCTGCTAATGAGGTGATTAGGTACCGAATCAAAATTTAAACTTTTGGTGAAAAATACGGAAAAGATTTTTTAAAGGTGCTTCGGTATATTTGTGAAATTTGATCTAGTTACACTACACCGCGTAGTTTTTTTTTTTTTGAGTTATTAGGTGGTCCCCTAAGTAGTATTATCCCAGGGCCCCTAAACTCACGGTCCAGCTCTCTTGATTGTGATACTTGACATTGTTAAGTTTGCCATCTCAATTTGCACGCCTCATCAGGCATAACATGACTATCAACTCGACCATCAAACACATGTTTAAGACAAATAAACGTATCTTTAGCTTTCGTACAATTATTGTAATGCTTTTTGATTTGTACTTAATTCTCTGTTTTGATATTAAAATAATTATTTTTCCCGAAAAATGGAATAACCGACTTCAACCGTGAACAGAATTCGAATAGCTCGCACGGGTCGATGTAGTAATTTTTACACTATTGTTGATCTATCAAAAATGGCTCAGCCGATTTCATTAAAATCTAATTGGAACCATTCTTAAAATATGATCTACATAAAAAAGATATTATGTAACTGAGACCACTCTGTAAAAGTTATGTAAAACATAAAAAATATACTTATAAAACATTACGTTTACGCTTCGACTTGTACTTAAACATGATATGCTAAGAGTGCTATTAAGATTTAGTTAGTTAAACACCTCAGTAACTGAATCTTAATAGCACTCATAGCGTAAAATAACTATAACTATGACGTTATAGATGTTTGTTAGCGATCATCGAAGTTAAGCAACGTTCAGCACGTCAGTCTTCGGATGGGTGACCACGGGTGGCATTTTCAACTGGCGCTACTGTGGCTCGGATGACACGTTAAATTGTAGGTCCCGGTTGTTATAAACGCTTAGCCATGACAGAGGCCTTCAGTCGGCTTCAACACTGTAACCAAGAAACCAAGGCTAGCCGGGCGGCCTATACGAACTTACTTGCAGAATCTTTAAAATCCTGTATCTCGATTCGGTCTTGACCAATTTGATTGCTGGGGTGCGCTGGATGCAAGCCGCTTCCAACGTGTCTTATTGGAAATCCATAGTGGAAGCCTATGTCTAGCAGTACATGTCCTGGCTGATACTGCTGAAAGGTGGATGAATGGATGGTAAAGAAATGTTTTTTGAGTTTTTGGCAACTTCTAGCTCCTGGTGGCTGAAATGGGCCATTGCCCACGGCTTCGCACTTAATGAGGCTTCGGGAGACATCTTTAATTTAGCTTTTTTTTCAAATCTGTGTAGTACTTTTAAATATCCTTCCATTAAGCATCTATATTATATATATATTTTTTCTATCATTTTATGTACTTACCTACTACGAGTAATATCGAATCAAAGTATGTTAATGTTTTAAATATGTATACTCGTTTCAATTTTGTATTTTGTTAGTTGAATGACGAGACCTATTGTTGGCGGTACTATGTATTATTATATAGATTTTGTATTTTTAATTATAGTATTAAGCTCGATACGTCAATAAATGATTCTGATTCTGATTCTGTCTTGGTAAGACACATTTATTGGGTAGACTTAGGAACGAAAGAAAAGGAGGCTTTTCTTTCGAGGAGGAGGAGAGAAGCTGATCCTACTTCGCCCAAGTTTAGACAGGGTTATCCAGAACTGGTGTACTAATCGAAAGGAGGTGATTCAGACCATCATTATAAACAAATTTTCTACGGGGCCAAACCGCGATTCGAGCAAAAATAATCAGCCAAACAATTGCTATTTCATTGCTTTTTTTTTAAATTCCGGTGTGGCCCTTGAATAAAAGTTGTTCATCTTGATAGTCTTATTCACCCCATTACGGCTTAGTAAGTCCGACAGCCTCGGTGGCTCAGTGGTTAGTGACCCTAACTTCTGGGCCAGAGAGGCGTGGGTTCGATCCCCACCCAGGGCAAATATTTATGTGATGAACATAAGTGTTTGCTCTGTGTCTGGGTGTTATTTAGTTACTATCTATATAAGTATGTATTTAAAAATAAGTGTATGTAGTATATTAGTCTCTGGCAGCCATATCACAAGCTTTGCTTAGTTTGGGGTCAGAGGCCGTGTGTAAGATATCCCCTAATATTTATTTATTTATTTATTTAAGTACAGAACAAGCAAATCATACGGATTTTACATACAAAATTGCAACTTGGAATAGACAAAATGTGCTTATGGAACATTTTTTTTTCTCGTACTCAGGGCATCGAGCTATATTACTACGTATAGAGAGGACGACGCACATCCCTACCATGTTCCGCCCAAATGCAGCCATATGGCTGCACATCAATTAGTTGCTTGCTAGCTCTTGAGTACATCAGTCTAGTTTGTTTTAAAACGAAAAAAGTTCAAAATTATTGAATATGGTCTCGTGTGTGTTAAGATATTGCACGAATAATACAAAGAATACGGCGAAGTGCAAAGGAATAACTTTCCATCGGTGAGTAATTAGATAATCATTTTACAATTAAATGCAAACAAAATATTATCGGATGGCGCGTGGACGCCATGTTGCGATACTTCTCATAGACTAAAAATGAAGATGTGACATTGTGTGTGTAACAAGTGTAGGTAAAATTAGGGTTTGTTCCCAGTGTTACTACCATTCTTACTACCAGTAGTAAGAACGGGATACGAATTACTCTTCTTACTACTACGGTTGAAAGTTGTTAGAACAGTAAAAAAAATTACTCCTGTTACTACCGTAAAATTATAATAACAAAAACAAGCAAAACATGACAGATTTGTATTTAAACCGAATTTAAGTTGGTAGGTATTATAATTATAAAAAAAAACAAGAACTGTTACCAAAAACTAAACAGAAAAATTGCTGTAGTACCTAATCAAAACAAATTATAAGTATTATGTTCACAGATAGGAACTCTGTGATGTATATTAAAATTTGCATAACATTAAAAAACATGGAAAATCAACGAATTTCTTTGTATTCGTCGGTCCAGTATTGTTATGTTGCATATTTTATAATAAAATGAAAAAGGTTTGATGTACAGGGTTATTTCTAATCAATTAGCACCCTTTCAGGGGCTTAGGTATTATAAACATCAAAATTAACAACTTTTGTTTTGCGACTTTTGTCAAAACTAAAAAAAATTAGCTTACGTGGAAAGGTTATTACTAGTATTGGGCTAGTATAAGCTACCCCATACTAAACTTTCATAGAAATCTGTTTAGCCGTTACCGAGTTGACTGGGAACAAACACACTTACACATAAACTTTCGCAATAATAATATTAGTGTGATTAGGCAAAAAGTGGTATATTATATAAAATACTTAAACGAATGAATTAGTTTAACTTAAATATTTATATTATGATATAATATTACGTTCGTCGTGGAAATCTTTGAGGGAGGCCTATATCCAGCAGTGGACTTCTACGGGCTGATGATGATGATGATGAATATAATATTTTCTACTGATCAATAATTCAACTAATATTATATTATGAAGAAGAAAAAACAAAGTACGAATTTAATTGAAGCGTGTGTAGGTAATATAAACTTTGTCACTTCTGTAGTCAGTCAGCATCTTAGTCTATAGAAACGACAAGTTAGTGCAGAACGTTGAACGAAACGCGTAAGCGCTTCGAAGAATCGCGGCGCTTTCGACCTTTTTGCCACGAGAAAACTATACCTTAAAAGTGTTCTAGCGCTGCGTGTTTGTACTGGCTGATTAGACGGTTAATTATTGTTACAGTGCTGAAGCGCACTTTAGTTATATTCTTAACAAAATTGAGCATGATATTTGGTCAGGGTAGCATACGTAGTAATATTTCCTCAAAGACTCAGGGTTGGTTCCCGGCAACCCTGTATTAATTCGCCTTACGCCACTGTAAATGAAAAAAAATCTGCCAAGTGGGAGTCGGACTCGCGCATAAAGGGTTCCGTAACGCGTTGGAGCCCCCTTAGCCACATTCGTCTTGCCATTACATATTAATAGCGAGCAAAAAAAACTCCCAAAAATCACGTTTGTTGTATGGGAGCCCTCCTTAAATGTTTATTTTATTCAGTTTTTAGTATTTTTTGTTATGGCCGCAACAGAAATACATCATCTGTGAAAATTTCAGCTTTTTCTAGCTATCACGGTTCATGAGATACAGCCTGGTGACAGACAGACGGACAGACGGACATCGGAGTCTTAGTAATAGGGTCCCGTTTTTAACCTTTGGGTACGAAACCCTAAAAAGCGTATAAAGCGTCCCTTGATCTAAAATATAGAGCTTTTTCCTTACAAAACTTTATTTTTAGGTACCGCACTGAATGGCAACTTTTGCAAATTATTCATTAATAATATATTATTGTGGTTTTGTGGTAGGTACTTATCTACTTAATTGTGCTAGTCATACTATGTTTTTTTATTTCGTTTATCACTATGGTCAATAGTCATTCCGCAAATATGTATATCTATACATTTCGCGCCATATAAAGCAAGCTTACACGATTGTTTATTTTTAGGTCTTAACAAAGAATAGTAGTTGGTTTTACCAGGCTTTTACCATTAGGTAAAGGTTAGTAGCAATTGAAATTAGTTTTCAATTCATTCATGTATCAAATACATAGTTAGGTACTTACTTACTGAACCTGTAGTACCTGTACTGTACCAGTTTTTTTAATAGTCGACAGTAGAACGTAGGCCTACCCACGAAGGGTGATTGGGCTATTTCCACGACGCTGGATCAGTGCTGGTTAGTGGATTCACATACGCCATCGAATTTCTTCTACGGATATATTATGGATATATATCATGCAGAAGGGTGAGTCAAAAAATACATTTTCGTTTTTTTTTTACAATAGAAGTAAAATAATAGTATTAGAAGTTCTTATCTTCTCACCTAAGCAGAAATTTGTCTTGGAAGTAAAGTTTTGTTTGATATCTATATTTAGGCTTACAAATGTAGAGATTTATGTCAAACAAGCTTGTTTTAAAAACAAAAAGAAGCTCAGGAAGTATTCATAACAACAAAACTTCCTATACCAACTAGCTAGGCAAATGAAAATTCATAACTGTCATACACTTTGGCACAACTACACAGATCACAACAAAGGAATTTAGCTACCTCATCTATACCAATATTAGAAAGAGGAAAGATTTGATTGTTTGTTTGTTTGCATTGAATAGGCTCCGAAACTACTGAACCGATTTGAAAAATTCTTTCACTGTTGGGAATCTACACAATCCCCGGGTGTCATAGGCTATATTCTATTTAAAAAATTAGGGAGGCTGCTAGTGTGACAATGATCAAATCTTATATGAAATTTCACATTCATTTTAAAAACCATTCAACGACACCCCACACGTTGGAGCGAGGTTGAAAATAATCGGCCAAGTACGAGTCGGACTCGCACACGGAGGGTTCCGTACTGTATGGGAAATATGTTAAAAATAGTTAAATAAAAATAGTCAAATAGTTATTTTATTTTAATTTTATTATTTATTATTGAAGTGAATATAAAACTAAATATTCTGTGAAAATTTCAATCATCTACCTGTTACCATTATTAATAAAGAGCGAAAAACGTCCAAAAATTCAAGTTTGTAGTATGGGAGCCCCCCTTAAATGTTTATATTTTATTTTTAATATTTGTTGTTATAGCGGCAACAGAATAAATATACATCATCTGTAAAAATTTCAGCTGCCTAGCTATCATGGTTCATGAGATACAGCCCGGTGACAGACAGACAGCCAGACAGACGGACAGACGGACATCGAAGTCTTAGTAATAGGGTCCCGTTTTTCCCTTTGGGTACGGAACCCTAAAAATGTTCACCCCCACTTTACATGTATGGGAGCTACCCCTAAATACAAAGTAACCAAATTTTTAACTTTTAAAAATTGACATATTATAATACTTGACCTATCATAATGTTAAATTTCATGCAACTCGGTTCATATAGTTATGTGGAAGTTATAAGGCTGTGTAACATTAGGACGGACGGACGGACGGACACAACGAAGTTATAAAAGTTTCTCGTTTTACTACGGAACCCTACAAATAAATATGACCTAAATGAATGATGCCTCAATCGGTAATAAAGTCTGTATTGACGAAAAGAATATTGTAATAGGTAATTCAATCATAGTAAGTATTCTAAAATAAATTATGACTTGACTAAATAATTATAATAGATACTACAATATTTGTCATAATTAAGTACAGAATACCAGTTTTAATGACTTCTTCATTGACAAATAATTAAATAATATTTTAAAATAAATCAGGAGTAGGTATTTAATTATAATAGTAAAGTAATGAATTGAATGACTATTTAATATTACCTATTAACAAACACTACTCTTTAAGTCTTGTATATAGTAAATAAATTTAATTATTTTGCCTATATTGATATGGTTGAATGAGTTGTACTCTAATGATTGACGATAATTAATATTAAGCCCAAATTTTTTTAAACAACATTTTACCAAATATTAGGTATTTATTTAATACATAAATTTGTACTGTATAACTAAATGAAATATAAAAATTAAAAAAAAAACAAATACAAAATGTTTTATTTAGCAGAAGATTACAGAGATACAAAAATACCAGTGGACCCTGCACTAGGATGACCTGTATTGCAGGGCCGGACTCAGGGGTGCTTACATTTCCCTGCCTTGTCGTGGCGGGGGGGCTTAGTAGCCAGGTCTCGCCAGCCTGGTGAACGAAGAGGAACCCGAGGTGGGGCCGGCCTCTCCGGGTCTTGGGCCTCGACAAGCCCGTGCGGAGGCTGGCCAGTAGGTCGCTAGTCGACTGAGGTGGACTGCGGTGTCGCGCTCGTCGCGATACCGCGGCCGAGCCCATCGAGGCGGGGGCGGCGACGGGATGGACGGGCAGCGAGTGTGCCGCTTTCTATCCGTCCTGCCAGCGGCCCTAACGGGTGCCGCCAACACGTTGGTATGTTGGCGGCAGCCGTTAGAGGCAGTGGGGCTGCAGGGGAAGAGGAGTGTCTTTATCGCGATGGCCGTTCTCCCTATCCTCTGCAGCCGTAGTGGCAGGCGCGCGGCCACTTTAATTGACCCGTTGCATCGGGACCAGGGCTGTCGAATACGGGTGCTGGCCGACGCCCAGTGCTGGTTGGTCCCAGATGATGGGTGTCTGGTGTTCGACACATCGTCATTCTGGCGGGAGCGTAAGCTCAGTGGTGGGGCTCGAGTCGGGCCAGCGCTGTCGGGTGCCGCGGAGGAGTGCGGAAGCGTGCCCGTAGCCCCGTCACCAAGCGCAGTGGTGAAATACCCAGGGGTTTTAGTGGGTATACTGTCCAGTCGGCGGGACTCCCACATAACCACCCATCTGCCCACGAGGCGTGGTGGTATCCATAAAGGATTTCCCCTGGTATAAAAAAGGGGGTGCTTACATTTCAAATACCATCAAGTGTACGTACGGTGCGGCTAATAAAAATTAAAACAAAACATTTTGACGATTATAACAAAACGTCGCTACTGATGGTAATATTCACACATCATTTAACGAACCGATTTTAACGGATCCGAAACTAATAACATATACGTTTAAACGGACCTGTAAAACGGATGTCGGATCGGTACTTTTTACTGGATCAGGAATACTATATTCCGTGTGACTCGCTCATACAACTACATACGCCAACAGCATATACGTTTTAAACGGACCTGTAAAACGGACGTTCTATGAGCCCTTAGAGTTAGAAGCTTGACTCTACACCCGCACGGGTAGCATGGCAAAGGGACAAATTGTCTTTCCACCATTCTATCCCCTCGAAGAGCAAATAAAGTATGGATTGACAATGATAACTGACATTAAAAGTGGATAAAATGGTTATCTCCCTTTGCCGTGCTCCGCGTATTGTGTACGTACGCGTTCAGACGTTCCCGTACCCAAAGGGTAAAAACGGGACCCTATTACTAAGATTCCGCTGCCCTGAACTGTATTAGCCAATTTTAGTTATTTTTTTAGTTTACGAATCATAACTAATTGCAGAATTTACTAATCCTAATATTTTTAATTAATTCAATATCAGTCAACTACCCTACCTGCCTCTTGAATCACTCTATATTATAACTATATTATAAAAAAAACGCATCAAAATCCGTTGTGTAGTTTTAAAGATATACCTAAGCATACATAGGGGCAGACAGACATTAGCAAGCGACTTTGTTGAATATTTTAATTTTTCTTTTGGGGTTTGCAAAACCCCACCTTGTACGCCGCGTGACTTTTAGTTACCTCGTACACGGAGGGTTAATATGTAGGTATTTAGTGGTGAAAATGTTTTCGGTGGGATGAATTTATGCGCGTAAATTAGCCGTGGTGGTCTATTGGTAATGACACCCGCCTTACAATTGTGAGGTCGTGGGTTCATATCCCGGTCACGTACCAATGAATTCCTTGGAATTTATGTACGGAATTTCACACCGCTGGCTTTACAGTGAAGGAAAACATCGTGAGGCAACCTGCATACGTCCGTAGAAGAAATTCGATGGCGTATGTGAATCCACCAACCCGCACTGGGCCAGCGTGGTGGATATGGCCCAATCACCCTTCATGGGTAGGCCTACGTCCTGCTAAAGGCTGGTACAGTACAGTACAGTACTTACGCACAGGAAAAGAATTAAGTTTTGCTTCCTATCAACGTGGTATAAATATAGAAAGCCAAATTTCATTCTCAGAACAAACTTAAAAACATTCATCCCCACTTTTATAGGTAAGTACATTTATAGAAGCCACCTTTTATATATAAATAATATAAGGAAGTTATAAGGCTTTGTAACATTAGGACGGACGGACAGACTCAATGAAGTTATAAGGGTTCCTCGTTTTACGACGGAACCCTGAAAAGCTTCGTTCGCATCTCGAGTGCTTGGTCAGTCAAACAAATCGCAACAGTTACAGCATGAAGTTTTAGGTAAAGGTGGAGAATGCACTCTTAATACCTATTTGAGTCAAATACCTACACATTGCTATCTCACTCTTCTGTGGTCGGAACTATCTTTCTAATAGGGTAACCCTACATTTTTGCCTAAATTTAGGACGCACAGATATTAATCACAATGATGAGTAAATCATTATATGAAAATACACAATTGGTATATGAACAATAAAAGTAAACTTAAGTACTTTGTTCTATAGAGCATCGCAGATAATACAAAAACTAATTCTTCAATAAATGTGTAAGAATGCAATCTTGCAAGTCAATAAATGTGTACAACTACTCGTAGCTACGCTCTGGATTTAAATGCTTTATGATGAAATACTGCGCCTGTTATTGATGGCATATGAAATTTGACAGCGCGCAGCAGAGCCTTAGTAATAGGGTTCCGTTTTTACCCTTTGGGTACGGAACCCTAAAAAGGTAATCAAAAACAATGTAATTCAAATTATAATAGATTATTAACAAACACACATAATTTACCAAAAAAAAACAAATAATTCGGCCTGCAGTGCTGTTGACTTCAATCGTTTTCTTGATGTATAATAATCTGTTGCCTTAAAGTGTAGGCTACAAATTCTGGAAGTCTTTTAAAAATGGTATTTCAGTGGTACAATTACTAAGCACGAAGTTCTTTGAGATTTGTCTTTGGGAAACCTAATAAATGGACACAATGATATTATAGATATGATAATAATTTAACGAGATGATAATATGATACGACAAGGAGTCAACATAATTTTTTTTTTATGAATAGTGATTCAAATATAGTAGGTACCTAAAAACTATAGATTACAGATGTAAATCACATAATGTCCTTGTTAATTTTAATTGTGTTTAAAGAATTGCACTAATTGTGACAAATATCAGCGCTCAATAATACACACACACTGTCTGTACGACAGTCTATAATATTTAGTTAGGCATGGCATACACAATAATAGTAAATTATTCTCAAAAAAATATTTTATGGTTACCCTACTGCATTTTTACGATTTCATTGATGATTCGGCCATGACAGCTAGTATTTTGGTGACGGGTGTTGCCGCATTAGGAAACTCCCAAAATTAGGGTTTTCTTTTAATTCTCTCCAGTGTTAGTAATTTGGAAAATTACAGCTGTACTTAAATTTTAACACAACACACACTTAATTTTTATTTTTATTAATAACGTTATTATTTATTAAAGTTTTTATAAGGATCTGATACTGGTACAGTTACTGGAAAACACTTTTGTAATCAGTTTGTGCATTCTACTTTTATTATTAGTTTTACAATAATTCACATTTTATCCCCTTTTAAGCTGCAAACACTGTAAATACATATAAATCATAGTTTGGGGTTGAATGAAGTTGATAAACTCGAAACTTTGAAACTAAATTTACCCATTTTCGGGAATTTTTAGAGTTTATATAGAAATACCATACACCACACTAGAAAGAGAGTTCCGACCACAGAGAGTGAGATAGCAATGTGTAGGTATTTGACTCAAATAGGTATTAGAAGTGCAATCTCCACCTTTACCTAAAACTTCGTGAGTTACAGTCACATTTTCAGTTGTTCTTATTTTAGATTTTAGTGACATCTATACTCAGTCAAGTAAACTATTTGGAATACTATTATCTACAACGATTTGGAAATAGGTACAAAGGTACAAGTACATCTTGGTAGCATCATGCACATTTTAGTTTCTTAACAAACCACTAGATGGCGTTAACAAATGAAATGTTTTGTCTGGTTTAGTATTATTTTTCCTAGATGCATACTGAAAAACAGTTTATGGTAAAATAATGTGATTTTTTTTATTATTTATATTTTTTTGCTACATAATTGTTAGAAAATAGTTAATATAATAACATTTTACGTGGATAACGTTAGCACGTAGTTTTAGTAGCCTAAGGTAGATGGCACTATTATTAATTTTCAATAAATGCCGATGGGTGCAAACTTCCTTCCTTTTGCCAATTTGTGGCATTTCACGTACTTCCAAGCTATTTCATAAGCTGGCATGGTCTTCTTTGGCAAACAATGTTCTATCAAAGATTCTACCTCTTCTTTGTCTGAAAAAAAATCGTGGAATAATTAGAAAAACAAGCATTAAAGTAAGTAATTTAATTAGTTGTAAGCAGGTTGTAAGTATGTATCTACTGAGCAACCATTTATTAGGACGACAAGCTGAATGATCGATTAGCCATAGAACGTCCACTGATGGACATAGGCCTCCCTCCCCTACGGATCTCAAATAATACCGGTTAGGAGCGGCTTGTATCCAGCGCGATCCTGCGGTCTTAATGAGGTCATCCGTCCACCATGTGGGTTGTGGGTGGACATCCTACGCCACGCTTGCCGGTGACGTGGTCTCCACTCGAAAACTGTTCGACCCCATCGGTCATCAGTCCTCCGCGCTATGTGCCCTGCCCACTGCCATTTCAACTTGCCAATCCATTGAGCTATGTCGGTAACTTTAGTTCTTCTACGGAGCCCCTCATTTCTGATTCGATCTCGCAGAGAGACTCCGAGCATAGCCCTCTCCATAGCTCGTTGGGCTACTTGCAGCTTATTAATAAGGCCCATAGTGAGAGACCACGTTTCAGTGCTATAATATAAAGGATGTAGGCAAAGGATGATCGATAAATAATCTATCTATCTATACAGGGTTATTTCTAATCAATTAGCATCATTTTAGGGGTTTTTGTATTCTGTACATCAAAACAAACAACTTTTGTTTTGCGACTTTTGTCAGAACACAAAAAAATCAGCTGTTCCATACATTTTGTCGCGGGTGAACGATATTTTTCTATGAAACAACAAAAGTTGTTAGTTTGGTATAAAAGGATGCTAATTGATTAGAACTAACCCTGTATGTATAAAAATGAATCGTGGTTGTTAGTCTCGCTAAAACTCGAGAACGGCTGAATCGATTGGGCTTGAAATATTCGTGGAAGCTAAGGGAAGGTTAAAACGGTGAGAAAATTTATAACAGTTGCGAAAAAAATAAAAAAAAACATGAAATTAATTTTCCCATACAAAATGTTCCTGCGTGAAAAATTGGCCTAATGTGGTGGTTGACAGTTGACAGATAAAGGTGAAAGAAAAGTTCACCGGGTCAGCTAGTGGGCTATAATAATGGAAGTCTATGAAAGATGTTTATGGGATATTGATATAGTGCATAGGTAGTTCAAACTAATTGCTTTTTAGGGTTCCGTACCCAAAGGGAAAAACGGGACCCTATTACTAAGACTTCAATGTCCGTCTGTCCGTCTGTCTGTCTGTCTGTCACCGGGCTGTATCTCATGAACCATAATAGCTAGGCAGCTGTAATTTTCACAGATGATGTATTTCTGTTGCCGCTATAACAACAAATACTAAAATGAAAAGAAAATAAATATTTAAGGGGGGCTCCCATACAACAAACCTGAATTTTTAGACGTTAATTTTTGTCTACGACATCTCGATTCATAATTGATGTCACGTTTTTTGCACTTAAATTGTAGGAATCGCAAGAAGCTTCTTTGTATCGTTTCTAGTCTGTTGATGTATACGTTATATTGTGGGTTTCAATGGTATAGTCATTTATAAAATAAGATTAGCTTAGTAGGTAATTTTTAAGATATTTACTTACCTAATATTATTATGTTTGTTATGCCCTACTATGCAGGGCAGGGTATATACTTAGCTTTTAAGAATGCTCTGTATATTATGCAAATAAATAAATTCAATTTAATTTAATTCAATTCAATTTGGCTTGCGTGACAAATACGTCCCAATAGGCTTAACCGTACATAATTTTTAAGTGATGTATTTTAAATCTTACCCTTTTTATAAAATTTGGACATAGCCACATCCAGTTTGAATACACCTTCCTTCGACATCAGGTCCATTTTATTCAACACGCATAAAACCCACCTTTTCACATCTATGTCTGTGTTCTGAAAGTTCAAAAGATGGAATGCTATTATTGTATGGACAAACGATGTATGTACTTACGTCCTCGAACAAAATATGTATAGAGTCACAATCGTGCAAAAAAAAGTGTCCGAGGCAAAACTCTGCCGAAGCTACGTAGTGGGCAGGCTTTTTAGTTAGTCGGAAGGCGATTGCAAGCCGACTACAACGCCGCGTGATGCTGAAGTGCTCGGTTACAAGCACTAATTAGGTAACATTACGTCAAGATTCGAAAAAACGGGTCATTGTGAATTATTTAATGTAAAAACTAAGTCGGTATGAATGACGGCGCTCGGACATTTTTTTACTAATTTCACTTAGGGACTGTGGCTCTGTAGGTATTTGCTCGAAGATGTACGTACATAAAGAAGATTATACTTAGGTATACCTACCTAGTTATATAGGTATATATCATTATGTTTGACTTAACACAAATCGAAAGAAACGGCGTAGAAATCGATACAGAATTTGGCCGATTAAGTAGAAATGGCAGTGGGCAGGGTACATAGTTCGCAGAACTGATGGCTGATGGGGCAGTAAATTTCTCGAAAGGAGTCCACGCATCGGCAAGTGCAGCGTAGGACGTCCACCGACTAGGTGGACCGAGACCGCAGGAACGCGCTGGATGCAGGCCGCTTTTTGGAAATCCATAGGGGAGGCCTATGTCCAGCAGTGGACGTCCTACGGCTGATAATGTTGAGTCAAACCGAGACAATCATGAAGTGCGTAACACGCCTACCATATTCATAATTTTGACTCCAGTTTTCTAAACCTTGATACGATGTCTTGTCAAATATTTATTATCTATACTTACAGTCCAAACTGGAGCAGACAGTAGCCTGATGACTCTGTAAGGAGCAAGTGATACTTCATCAAGACATTTCATCCTGTACTCTGCTCTCAAATTCCACTCGTCTGGAATCGGTCCTTCTGTCGTAGTGGTGGTCGGTTTAATCCCAATATTTGTGTCGGGCGTCATGTGCATGTTCATATCGAATTTAGTTTTAATTTCGGCAATCTTAAAAAATACGGAAAATAAATAAGTACCTATGTCTAATGACAAGTACCTGTATAATATATAAGCCATGAACCTCCTCCTCCTTTTTAGAAGTCGGTTAAAAAACTGGTAGGTGACTTCATCAAGTTTGTAGCCACCTCTCAGGGTTTTAAGCCAACAAGCCTGTCTGGAGGCTGGCCAGTAGGTCGGATGGCCAACTGAAGGCCGGATCACACAGAGCCGGGAGCCGCGAGAAAGCGATCCGATAGCGGTCCAGTGCAAAGCAATAGCGCCGCCTCGCTTTCCCGCACTTTCCGCCTCTGTGTGACGAGAGCTTTAAGGTGGACCGCGGTTTTGCTACTTATAGCAAGCCTGAGCCCATCGAGGCGGGGGCGGCGACGGGATGGAACGGGCGCGGTGTGTGTGCCGCTGCCTATCCTACCTGCTGCGACTCTAACGGGTGCCGCCAACGTGTTAGCGGAGGCGGTGGGGCTGTAGCAGAAGAGGAGAGTCGGTATCTCGTCGGCCGCTCTCCCTATCCTCTGCAGCCGTAGTGGCAGGCGCGGGCTACTTTAATTGACCCGTTGCACTGGAACCAGGGCTGTCGTATACGGGTGCTGTCTGACGCCAGTTAAGTACTGGTTGGTCCCAGGTGGTAAAAGACAACGTGTCTGGTGTTCCGGCTCATTGTCATAGAGGCGGAGAGGAGCGCAAGCTCCGTGGTGGGGCCCAAGTTGGGCCAGCGCTGTTGGGTGCCGCGGAGGAGTGCGGAAGCGTGCTCGTAGCCCCGACACCAGACACAGTGGTGGAACACCCAGGTAAAATACTTACGTCTTCTATTAATTCATTATATTCAGCAGATTCGGCTGTAACGCTTGCTATGTTGTGTGGCTGAAAATATAAAATCATTAATTTAATACATCCTGCCTTTGTTTGTGTCCTATAAAGTTTTGATTTTATTCCACACTATACATTAGATATAGAACGTAACATAGAATGTCCCCTAACAAAGTGATTAGGGGATCTGACAAAGACCACAAGATCACGCTGGATGTAACACTTTTCTACGGGGTTATCCAGAACTAGGGTAATATCTATGGTGTACTATAGTGTGAGTATGATATTAAAAAAAATCGGCCAAGTGCAAGTCGGGCACGCACACCAAGGGTTCCGTACCGTATGGAAGCCCCGTTGATTTATTTTATTTGAATTTAATTTAATTTTTAACTTTTGAACATACGACTTAATATTCTATGAATATTATAAGGATCTACCTGTTTCCGTTATTAATATCGAGCAAAAAGATAACGCTACTTGTGAGGGCCTCCTTTCATTTGTATTTTAATTTAATTATTTATATTTGAAGTGCATATTTAACCAAATATTCTGTGAATATTTCAAGTGTCTACCTGTCGCCTTTATTAATATCGAGCGATAAACGACTAAAAATTCAGATTTGTTGTATGTGAGAGCCCTTAAATATTTATTTTTTCTGTTTTTAGTATTTGTTGCAACAGAAATACAACATCTCTGAAAATTTCAGCGTTCTAGCTGTCACGGTTCATGAGATACAGCCCGGTGACAGACAGACAGACGGAAAGACGGACGGACAGCGGAGTCTTAGTAGTATGGTCACGATTTTACCCTTCGGGTACCTACGGAACCCTAAAAACAGCTGTTCCATACAAAATTACAACTCGGAATCAACAACATGACTGTATGAAACAGCAGATTTTTTTTCACGAATTCCGGCTTGGCCCCATGGAAAAAGTTGTTTATAATGACGGTATTAATCACCCTCTTTCTACCTAGTACTGGGCAAGCAGATAACCCTGTGTAATTGGTTCCACTCCACTCCCGTTTCCACTTTATTAGTGGACACTACACTAAGTGACTTCTATACTTATGTATGTGCAATAGGGTAGTTGACTGGTGGTGGTCTAGTGGTTGTAACGCTGGCCTGTCGTTCTTGAGGTCGTGGGTTCAATCCCGGTCCCGTACCAATGAGTTTCTTTAGAACTTATGTACGGAATTTCACACCACTGGCTTTTCGGTGAAGGAAAACATTGTGAGGCAACCTACATACGTCCGTAGAAGAAATTCGATGGCGTATGTGAATCCACCAACCCGCACTGGGCCAGAGTGGTAGATATGGCCCAATCACTGTCATATGTGGAAGAATAGAAATGCTTTTAAGTTTAAATTAAGTTGGATGGGATGACATGACAAGTAAAATAAATAATCGGCCAAGTACGAGTAGGACTCGCACACGGAGGGTTCCGTACTGTATGGGAGCCCCCCCTTAAACATTTTTTTTATTTCAATTTTATTATTTATTATTGAAGTGAATATAGGTAAAAATAAAAGATAACAAAACTTACCTTAACAAAAAACAAGTTTGCACAAATAACAATTGCTATAAAAATTCGATCCATTTTCTGTTTTTATACCAAAATTTGTAATCTTTACTCATTCAATCCTAAAAACTTTTTTACATTCATTACACTATTTTATTCGTTATATTTTCTATAAATTTTTAAAATAACTTTAATACGAGTTGTAAGCCCCTTCGCATGTCAACTGCGACTCTTTTTAACTAATATGGTGATATAAGTCTTGCATATTCAAATAATATAATAGATATTTCATAATATTACCAAAACATATTCATTATTATTGAATTCACGCGATTGTGGATTTACTAAACACAATAGAATAAAAAGGCTATTGTTATCGCTTTCCACACGTATTACAGCAATGAAAATTATGGTTTTATAAGAATGAGAAACACACATAATCCACATCGACATAATGGACTTATTAATTTTTGTTTCATCCCAAACACGTGCCTTTCAGAGATGTACAATACAATAGATGTACAATAGGATGACTGGATAAAAAAAAAACATTATAAGAATTATTCCGTGAGTTAGATTATCAAAAAATTTTGGACACGTATTTTTTTGTTTTGGCAGCAAAAGAACAAATGTCAAAGATTAACCTTGTCAAAGTTTGGATGTGGAAGTTGTGACGTCACATATCTCACGAAAGTCGATACAAACCTCGGACCGCCAGATAAAAAATTAAACATTAAAAATTAATACGTAGAACAAACGGAAAATTTAGCTACGCTAAAGCGTAGCTAAATTTTCCGTTTGTTAGCTAAAGCTAACGGCTATCAATTGGGCAGTATGTTTGACTCGACATACGTACGTACGTGAAACCTCTTTCTCCAACATGATTTTTCTAAAAAACAAACATCCACATTTACAAATGTCTACCTAGAAGTAACCCTCCGAATTTGCTGTTCTTCTCGAGAATCAAACTATAAAAACTGGCGTCAGAAAACAAGGCGTAAAAATATCAGAGTAGTTTTTACTATAGATTTAGTGAGTTTTATACTTGAGAATTTTATTTGAAATCAGAATTATAAATAGGTACCTAATGTTGAATTTTCATCAGCTTTTTTCTGGACCTCGTTAAAATTTTTCGTCAGTACCTGGACCCCAACTAAAACTACTTGCCGACCCCTGTTAGCCGATCTCTTTACTGAAGTGATACGTTTTTGAACCCCTCTCGTTTTTCTGACAGTTCCGATAGCTTAAAACTGTCAGAAAAACGAGACAGGTTCAAGAACGTGTAGGTAACCTTAGTAACGAGATCGGCTGACAGAATTGCCCCGCTGGTCTAGCATGACATACTTGAGTCAACAATAGTTATCAATTCGAGACCAATGAGAGTACCATGATCAATTGATCATATTATTATCTAATCAAATCAATCTTTCGAAAATAAAATATTAAAAGATTATAGTTGCTCACAATTCCCTCATAATAATCAGGCTTATTAAAATAATATAAACAACAAATAGTTAAGTTTTTTATTCAGGATTCAAAAAAATTAAATTCGTTGAGGCAGTAACAGTTACCTTATTGGTAAGTAGTTCACATTTAAATCTTAAGATCTTATCACCCTGTAATACGATACAATTTTCATACTTGAGACGCGAAAACGAAATAACATTACACTGGTTTGAACAGTAACTTGTAAAAAACAAAAGTATTATGAGCTATATGATTACAAAAACATCGTCAACATAGGAAATAATGAGCACTGAAACAATGTGTGTCGTGTTTTGACAAAATATGATGTCTTGAACCAAATGGTATTGTCCAAATTGTACTCTATACAATATGCAATCCTATTACCAATTTATAAAACTGCCTTTGCATGTAAAAATCGCAAAATGGAATGTTAGTTTCTATCATAGGCATTTGTTAGAACGCGCCATCCGTATCCACTATGAAACGTAATAAAATTTTACAGGAAGATGGGGTGTTTTGGGTCCTTCTCGTGGTAGCATTTTACGTAGTTCCAGGCAGTCTGGTGGGGTGTATTGCCTTTGTTTGCTAGACAGGTATCGATTATTTTTTCTACTGCAGGTTTGTCAGCTGTAAACAAGAAGAATTGATTAGGTAAAAACAAAACAACAAAAACATTAAGCCCGATTACAGAGGCCCCAGCGTAAATTTAATAGCAACGTAAAAAGCGTTCTCTCTATCGAATGCCTAAAGTAAAAAGAAACAGAACTATGCTATTTAGCTAATATAATTACGATGGCGCCTCTATAATCAGGCTTAATATGTATTTATGGAATATTTGGAATTACACAGCAAACACCTCTGAAGCTCTGAGCTATATGTGCGCATGATTTTAACTTTTTCATTAGTCATTACAGTACAAGCTCTTAATGTTTCACATAGCTTTAGATAGAAGAAATTAATGGTTATGTATTTTTGTTGTGTGTAGTACCACTTGTAGTATAGTAAAAATTTCTTTGACATTGTGTAGTATTCAGCGTAGTTAGAAGACAAAACAAACATTGTGATCATGCAGTACACTAGTATTTCGATGATTTTGTCGTAAATGAATATCAAATGGTTTGGTAACATCTATGAATATTATGTCTACATTTAGTAGCATTTGTTTGGTGGTTTATTTCGTGTTTTTTTTTCTTAAATTACAAAATAATTTATTTGGTTTTATAAAAGTTTCACAGTCATATTACTCGATCCACAGGCTCTTGAACTAGTCTAGGGTCGTGACGTGACTCGCGTCTCAATAGGCGGTAACTTTTCAGAACCAGTTATAGTGAGGCAAAGTTTACAGTTTTTTTTTTTTACTTTTGCGAATTGAGCACATTATCCTTATACGTGCCGTGGTGGTCTAGTGATAATGACACCTGCCTTGCAATCGTGAGGTCGTGGGTTCAAATCCCGGTACCGTACTAATGAATTCCTTAAAATTTATGTACGGAATTTCACACCACTGGCTTTTCGGTGAAGGAAAACATCGTGAGGCAACCTGCATACGTCCGTAGAAAAAATTGGATGGCGTATGTGAATCCACCATCCCGCACTGAGCCAGCGCGATGGAAATGGCCCAAACACTCTTCGTGGGTAGGCCTACATCGTGCAGTGGACTGTTAAAAAGGCTGGTACAGTATAGTATTCTTATACTACAGTACTAATTGCGCTCTAAAACCCTTACCACTCTTACCCGTCTACACGTGACCACGATCAATGTGACTCGATTGAAATTTCAGGTGAATAAGTACCTATTTATTCGACTGCCTCGGTAGCTCAGTGGTTAGCGAACCTGACTTCTGGATCAAAGAGGTGTGGGTTCGATCCCCACCCAGGGCAAGCATTTATGTGATGAACATTGGTGTTTGCTCTCAGTCTGGGTGTTATTTAGGTACTATCTATGTAAGTATGTATTTAAAAATATGTATATGTAGTATATCAGTCTCTGGCAGCCATATCACAAGCTGTGCTTAGTTTGGGGTCAGAGACCGTGTGTAAGATGCCCCTTAATATTTATTTATTTATCTCGTATTTTTAGTGCGTGATTACACCACACATACTTACCAGCATTAGGCACTTTATACATATTACATATTGCCACCACATACTTACCAGCATTAGGCACTTTAGCAAGAGCAACATCCTTCTTGAACTTGCCATCCTTGGTCATCAGCTCTGATTTGATGAGCATGCACATCGCATACTTCTTCAGTGGCTCGTTCTCAGTCTGTAAATAAATTTTTATAAATACGAGCTGACCCGGCAAACTTCGTTTCAATCACTAGCTTTATAAATTATAATAGCTTATGTGTGATTCTAATCTGATGTAATATTTTCTTTTTGACTTGTAACAAATGGTGTTATGAATAAATTACTATATAAGCATAACTATTGCAAAGTTTCATCTCAATCCGATCAGTAGTTTTTGCGTGAAAGAGGAATAAACATCCATACATACAAACTTTCGCGTTTATAATATTAGTAGAATTTTCGTTGTGAAAACCACATAATGGTAAGTGGTAATCTACAAAAGAGATCTATGTCTAGCAGACGACGTTCTCAAGTAATGATGTTCAAAATATATCACAATTTATGATAATATGTATTACGTCTTACTTATTTAATGTTTCTACACAAAATTTTCATCTTATTTCTAATCGTCCAATTGGGTCTCAATTTTTGAAGATGCGGCGTTGAACACTTTTTGGGATGGGTAAAAAATGTTAAACTCGAACCAGGACATGTGACCTGATCGAAAATTCGTAAGACGGCGCAGGGCGCTTGCGAGAGTATGCGTGTGTGATATTGTATTTTTCTTTATATTTTCAAGTTTTCACTTCTGTCGGCACTCCCGGATTGCAACCTGCAGTTTTTTTGTTGATTCATAAAAACGAGGATGCAATTATTAATCCAGTAGGTAAATGTAAAGGTTTATTAGACCTTTTTTTTTCAAAACAAACCGTTAAATCTTTCATATAACAGTAAAAATAGGTATTTCATTTAAAACCCATCATCATCCATCCGTCCAAATAGGACGTCCACTGCTGGACATAGGCCTCCCTTATGATCCTCCAAAAAGACCGGTTGGTAGCGGCTTGCACCCAGCGCGATCCTGCGGTCTTAATGAGGTAATCCGTTGACCTTGTGGGTGGACGTGCTACGCTGCGCTTGCCGGTACATGGTCTCCACTCGAAAACTTTTTGACCCCATCGGTCATCAGTCCTTCGTTCTATGTGCCCTGCCCACTGCCATTTCCACTGGTTAATCAGCTGGGCTATGTCAGTAACTTTGGTAACATTAAAATCGTTTATAAAAAACGTCGAAATCTACGATACCAAAAGCACTAATCGAAAATTACCTTGAAATCCCCAGTTTTAAGCTTGTTGACGAGTTGCTCATCTGGTTTCGCTTCTGTCATACATTCGGTCTTGTGCTTCTTTAGCTTCTCCTTCTGTTCGTTGCTTAAGGCCTGAAATTTAAAATGAGTTGAAAATTGATGTAGATAACAAACTAACAAACAAAATTAACTCTTTATTGTACACACAAAATAAAACTTTAAAAAGATACATCAGTGAAATTTTTAAAGGTAGTGCCACACTAGGCGGCCTAATCTCTGGAAGCGATCTCTTCCAGGCAACCCATAGATAGATATATAAATATACCAACTAGACAGACAGACAGACGAAACTCTTAATTTACAACCACAATTTAAAAATAAACACTTAACAACCTAGCTTTTGCTTTCGGCTTTGCTCACGTGATATTTTAACCTTTGTGCTTTGTCATAGGATTTTTTTTATTTTTCCGGTTTAAAAAGTACCCATGTCACTCCAAACTATATTCAAACGTAAAATTAAGTCAATCTGTTGCTCTATGCTATGTGTAAGAGTAATAATCGGCCAAGTACGAGTCGTACTCTCGCACGGAGGGTTCCGTACTGTATGGGAGCCCCCCCCTTAAATATTTATTTTATTTTAATTTTATTATTGCAGCGAATATATAACTAAATATTCTGTGAAAATTTCAAGCATCAAATTGTTGCCATTATAGATATAGAGCTAAAAACAGCTAAAAAATCAGGTTTGTTGTATGGGAGCCCCCCTTAATTATTTATTTTATTTTGTTTTTAGTATTTGTTGTTATAGCACCAACAAAAAAACATCATCTGTGAAAATTTCAGCTTTCTAGCTATAACGGTTCATGAGATACAGCCTGGAGACAGACAGACAGACGGACAGCGGAGTCTTAGTAATAGGGTCCCGTTTTTACCCTTTGTGTACGGAACCCTAAGAAACCAAAAAAACACTTTCGGATTTATAATATTAAGTAAGAAAAGTTTAGCAAAAAAATTGATGTCTTGGTAGAGCTGATATTTTTTCTTTCACACAGAAATGAGTGTAAAACAAATAATAAACCGAACACCTTAAACTTAATTTTCATTTGAAATCACCGAGACAAAAAAGATAGGACACATATTTTTATTTTAAGCTTGGTAATGTTGTGTTTAAGTCAAAAAGTGTATTAGAAATTAAATTTCGTAAGCAAAAAAAGTCCTGGTAGAAGAAATAATATCTGAAAGTTACGCTAGAACCATAATTAGTTATATAACCGGCCAAGTACGAGTCGGACTCGCGCACGGAGGGTTCCGTACTGTATGGGAGCCCCCCTTAAATATTTTATTTTAACTTTAGTATTTATTATTGGAGTGAATATAAAACTGAATATTCTGTGAAAATTTCAAGCATGTACCTGTTACCATTATTAACATAGATCGAAAAACGTTTAAAAATCAGGTTTGTTGTATAGGAGCCCCCCTTAAATATTTATTTTATTCTATTTTTAGTATTTGTTGTTATAGCGGCAACAGAAATACATCATCTGTGAAAATTTCAGCTGCCTAGCTATAATGGTTCATGAGATACAGCCCGTTGCCAGACGGACAGACGGACAGACAGACAGACAGACGGACAGACGGACATCGAAGTCTTAGTAATAGGGTCCCGTTTTCCCTTTGGGTACGGAACCCTAAAAAGGAAGATGTATAACTTAAAATCTCAATATTTCAAATGGGATATGTTTAAATTTATTCAGATTTTGAACAAATAAATTAACGTCCAACCGACATAAAAATAACGTCTCAGAAAGTAGCTATGACTTGCGCCAAAAAGTAATTAATTCGAAAAAGTAGGCTAAATAAAAGTTTAATATGAATAACTTTGACCTTTACAGCTTTGACATACCTCATAATTAAAACATTAATTTATACTGTACATTTCAGTGACCATTAGAAAACTTCTGTCGTAATTTAAATTCATGAGTTTTCTAAGGAAAGGAAAAGACAATAATAATTAGACATTCCTTTAACACGGCCTTTTGGCTTTTTGGAGGCGACTGCCTCGGTGGCTCAGTGGTTAGTGACCTGACTTCTGGATCAAAGAGGCGTGGGTTCGATCCCCACCCAGGGCAAACATTTTTGTGATGAACATAGGTGTTTGCTCTGTGTCTGGGTGTTATTTAGGTACTATCTATATATGTATGTATTTAAAAATATGTCTATGTAGTATATCAGTCTCTGGCAGCCATATCACAAGCTTTGCTTAGTTTGGGGTCAGAGACCGTGTGTGGGATGTCCTCTAATATTTATTTATTTTGATAAATTCTCGCTTGAATAATATTTTAAGGTATTCCTTCATTCGTCTTCAATTATTATATTTAACGGCCTAAATAAATTATGGCTAGTCTCAAATTCAGAATTCAATGTACACGCTTAAGTCTATCAACCTAAAACATTAAATTATTGAGGTGAACTGTACAGATATAACAACCAAATAATTAAGAAACAAACATCATAATTTTTGTCTAGAATTTTGATAAAATACTGAAACAAAACTCAAAAGAAATTACGTAAATTAACCGGTCTTTCGATAGCAATGCATTGGCACAAAACATTTAATCAAACATGCACTTTGCCTAATTTTGACCGACGACCGAACCGGAGGAGGTACTCAATTCCACTCGTATATATTTTTTTAGGGTTCCGTACCCAAAGGGTAAAAACGGGACCCTATTACTAAGACTTCGATGTCCGTCTGTCCGTCTGTCTGTCTGTCTGTCCGTCTGTCACCGTGTTTCAAAATGTATCTCATGAACCATGATAGCTAGGCAGCTGAAATTTTCACAGGTGATGTATTTCTGTTGCCGCTATAACAACAAATACTAAAAAGAAAAGAAAATAAATATTTAAGGGGGGCTCCCATACAACAAACCTGATTTTTAGACGTTTTTCGCTCTATATTAATAATAATAACAGGTATATGCTTGAAATTTTCACAGAATATTTATTTTTAAATTCACTTCAATATGAAATAATAAAATTAATATTTAAGGGGGGCTCCCATACAGTACGGAACCCTCCGTGCGCGAGTCCGACTCGTACTTGGCCGATTATTTTAATATATAGAGTGCTTCAAGAGGAAGTTTTATATGTATTATTACACCTTTGCGAAGCCGGGGCGGGTCGCTATTAGGCTATATTATATTTTCATAAAAATTAGGGATCCTTACTATATGTCTTCTTTAGCCAATCGTATCCGGGCAAAGCCGGGACAGACAGGTAGTTTATAATATTAGTAAGGAAGTAAAGATAATAATTTAGGTGAGAATCTCACCTGGGCCACAACGCAGCAGACGGCAAGGACCAGCAGAGTCTTCATGTTGGATGTAAGTAGGACTACGGCTCGCTCCCGCGGGCACCCGCTTATATAGCAGTCACTGGCCTGGGACCATCTCGTGACCATACTCTCTGGACTACAGGGGTAAACAACATTTCAGATGATTTAAAATAAACAGTAAAAATAGTCATATGATCTTTCTATTTTAGGTTAGTTTTAAGTTGACAATAGTTTAGTAAACTGACATGTTTATTTTTAATTAAATTTAGCGCAGGTATTACCTACTCACAATTTATTCAGACGTTCTCCTATAGTTTCGATCGCAAATGGTGATCTTTTTCAAAATTGGAGTACTATAGCTCGCAGGCTATCTACTTAGTAAAGTGTGAGTAATAAGTAGGTAGTTATGTACTTGCAGCGTACACAACCGCCTCTAGTACTCTAGGCAATATGTTCCCACGTAATTTAATACTATAGATAAGCGGTCGGTTCCCAGTAACAAAACCGAGCAGTGGTCTTATCAGTAGAGCTGACTCTGACGTCTGCGAATAAGACCACCTAGATGCCTAAGTTAGCTTGTAAGATATCTCAATGTATTTTAATTCATTAATTATAGTGCCTTTGCATCGGCAACACGTTTGTTTAATTTCTAGTTTTTAAAAACATCCTCACGCGCTCCAGGAAGTTAACTGGCGCAGCCGGTAGGATAGTCGGCTGCTGTCAGCGCGAAAAGTTCGCTCTTAAATTCGGTGAATTTCCCCCGCGTTGTGCAGCATTAAGTAAACGGTGTTAATACTGAATTCAGTGATATCCGTTCCGGCTATCCACACGAACCAAACAAATTAGTTATCTACGGGCGCAGAAGATGCAGGTCGGTTGGTGAGTAAGCCTTTTTCGCCATCCTTGACCTTCCACCCCATCTTCCTCGATTATTGTAAATTTAGACCTTGGTTATCGGTCAGATTTGCTTGTGTTAATAGTAATTTTGGAAAATTTGGTCTTAAATCGATTGAATTGTGTTAATTAAGGATATTTAGTAATAGTATCGGGAAATTTAGTCTTAAATCAATTAAATTGTGTTAATTAAGAATAATTAAAATTAAGTAATAGGATTGGTATTAACTCTACCCAGACTTTAATTTAGGAGTGAATAATTTTAGTATAGTTGTGTTAAATTAAAATTAATTAAAATGGCGCAAGAACATAGAGTTGGCGCTCTTGCGCAAACGGAAATTCCAAAGGAAATGCTAGGGTTAATTCCTGTCTTCAATGGGGAAACTAAATTACTAAATTTGTTCATGAGAAAGTGTGAATATGTCCTCCGACAACTACAGGGCACGCCCACACGAAACGAATTTCTTATGCAATGCATCACAAGCAAGTTAACCGGAAAGGCCGCCGCCGTTATTAGTGAGCGAAGCGACTTCACTACTTACAACGAGTTAAAAGAGGTCCTAGTGCAACATTTTGGTGACCCTCGGAGTGAGGAGTGCGTTGCTATAGAGTTAGAAACCCTAAAAATGAAAAATCACGAATCATATTTAGACTTCTGCAGCAGAATACAAGATGTTAAGGCCATTCTAATATCCAAAGTTTTTCAGTCAAATTCAGAAGAAATGAGAGTCGCGAAGAAGATCATCTATGATCATACCGCATTAAACGTCTTCCTTTATAATTTGCCCGAGCAAATGGTTCGGTTGGTTAGGTTGAAAAACCCAACCTCACTGGAAGACGCTCTAAAAATTGTACTGGAAGAAGTAAACTTCCAGGAACAATATAACATGAAGTCAAAATTGCTTAGATCCCAGTTTTCGATGCCTAGTAGCCAGAATACTATGAGACCCGTGATTCCCGCGCCTCAATTCCAGTTCGGTATACCTGGAAACCAAAATTTAAATCGACCACCGGTTCCAAGGTTCGGACAGCCTCAATTTGGCTACCGCCCGCAGCTAGGCTCCGCGCCCCAATTTGGCTACCGCCCTCAGCTAGGCTCCGCGCCTCAGTTCGGTTATCGCCCGCAATTAGGCCAACAATCAACATCGCAGCAAGGGTTCAGACCCCAGTTAGGGACGACCCCTCAGCTAGGTTATAGGCCACCCCAATTCGGGTATAAACCACCCCAATTCGGGTACAAGCCACCCCAATTTGGGTATAAGCCTCCTCAATTTGGCTACAAGCCACCCTATCAACCACCTCAACAAATTAACCCGCCGCACTTGCAATCCGGCGACGTATCCATGAGGACCGCCCGTCCCACTGGATTCAAGCTCAACGAGATAACCGGTCACGACGACGAACAAAATTATTACCAAGACGATACTTATCCCTACGACCACGAAAACGACATGTACGGACAATATGAATGTGACCCTACAAACGACTTTGAATACGACGTATACAACAACGACTTGACATACGAGACCCCACTGACAGATTCAGCTCAGGAACAGCTGGCTGAAAATTTTACAGCACAGGCCTCCATAGAGGACAAGAAGTGATAGAGCTAAACTGTGACCCCACACTAAAACTACCCCACATTTACATCCCTGAAATAGACGCGAAATTAATGATAGATACGGGTAGTACTAGATCATTTTTAAAACCCCAGAAAGCATACGAATTCTTCTACGAAAGCGTTAGGAACGAACCTTTCGAGGTAGTTAGTACGCACGCATCTAGCAGACATAGTGAAGTAGTCGAGATTCCGCTTCTGCCCACATTCCGAACAGACGACAGCCACAAGTTTTACTTGTATAATGTTGACTCAAGATATGACGGACTGATAGGAAATGACTTACTAAGACAACTTGGTGCCATAATAGACTTAAAGCATTCCGTGCTTAGAACAAAAACGACCCATATTCCAATTATCAATACAAATTTGGACTATGAAATAGAGTTGCAACCCCGTTCGGAACAACGTGTCAGAATACCAATAGACCAACACTCCGGTGAGGCTATATTAGACTACCGAAATTTTGGTCCTGGTGTACGAATGCCCAGTGCCCTAGTAAACTGCATTAACGGATACGCAACCACCGTAATACAAAACACATCAGAGGAAATAGTGACTCTTACAGTAAAACGACCCTTACAAGTGACGAAATATGAGACCACCAAATGCGACCTCAATGCGACTAATGTGACTACTACAGACCCGCAAACAGACAGAATACTCACTGAAAATTTAGACAAGTTAAAACTAGAACACACTAACCCCGAAGAACATGAGAAAATTTATAGGCTTTGCAATGAGTACAAAGACATCTTTCATTGCGACGAATTGCCCCTGACCTTTTCCAACGCAGTAAAACATAAGATTAGGACAAAGAATGAAGACCCAATTTATGTAAAACCCTACAGGCAGGCACCCGCTCAAGCTCAAGAAATAAATCATCAAGTAAATAAAATGCTACAGGACAACATAGTCCAGGAGTCACACTCCCCCTGGAACGCCCCAGTGCATTTAGTGCCGAAAAAGAGGGACGCGTCCGGGGAACAAAAATGGCGACTAGTAATCGACTTTAGGCGCCTAAATGAGATAACAATAGACGACAAATATCCATTACCGAACATCAGCGATCTTTTTGACAAATTGGGTAAAAGCACGTACTTTAGTACGATAGATTTAGCTAGTGGATTCCACCAGGTCGAGGTAGAAGAGCGAGATAGACAGAAAACAGCTTTCAGTACGCAAAACGGCCATTTTGAGTTTTTAAGAATGCCGTTCGGGCTGAAAACAGCCCCCGCGACCTTCCAGCGTACAATGGACCATATCCTTCGAGGACTGCAAGGACTACACTGTATGGTGTACCTTGATGACGTAATCATCTTTTCGTCTAGCCTAGAAGAGCATATCCAAAAACTAAGACTAGTTTTTGACCGACTTAGGGAAACCAATTTAAAGGTACAGTTAGGGAAGTCTGAATTTCTGCGTAGGGAAGTGCTATACCTGGGACATATCATCACCAAGGATGGCCTAAAACCAAATGACGACAAAATTAAAGCTGTAATGAACTTTCCAATCCCACGGACTACGACGGAAATCAAAAGTTTCCTCGGACTTGTAGGTTACTACAGACGCTTCATCCCCAACTTTGCGAAAATTACCCAACCACTGACTTCGTGCTTAAAAAAACGCAACAAGGTTATAGTAGACCAAAATTACATCGACGCGTTTAATAAATGCAAGGAACTCTTGACACATGCACCCCTCTTACAGTACCCCGACTATGACAAACCTTTCATCTTAACAACAGATGCTTCGAACGTAGCCCTGGGGGCAGTTCTCTCCCAAGGACAAGTAGGCAGTGATAAACCTGTTGCGTACGCGAGCCGTACCTTAAGCGACACAGAATCTCGTTACAGCACCATAGAGCGAGAGTTGCTCGCTATTATCTGGGCGACAAAACATTTTCGCCCCTACCTGTATGGACGAAAATTCTTCATCTATACAGACCATCGACCCTTAGCTTGGTTAAACTCCCTGAAAGACCCCAATAGTAAATTGACACGATGGAGGTTACGCCTCCAGGACTTTGACTTTGAAATAATCTACAAAAAGGGAAAACAAAACACAAACGCTGACGCCCTAAGCAGAGTTAAAGTTAACGCCTTGACCGACGATGACTCAATGGTAGTGAACATAGGTGACCAAGAACCTAAACCACAGACGAGTAGGCAGACACGACAAAATCCGACAACCGTGGAATTATCTGAAGAAAGTGACGCAATTTCCATTGTGACCCTCTCAGACTCTGACGAATCCACCATATCGCTACCCGAGCTAAAGATAGAGAGGCCGGTTATTCCGTCCCCATCAGCAAGTAGTAGGACGCACACAGTGCACTCTGCTGAAGATATGGACTCCACCGGGATACCAATCCTTCACGAGGCCATTGATACCAAACCCAATCAAATCCTGGTATACTCATGGCTAAAAAATGAACTTCATGTCAAAGACATTTCCATAGGGAAACACAAAATTTTGGAAGTTTTCTTGCCCATTAACAACCCCGAATTAATCAAAAACTTTCTGAAGGAATACGCTAAACCAAAAGCAAAACTCTTCATCTATTTCGAGAACGCAGAACACCGCAAACAATTTAGTACAACCGTTATAGAAATCTTTAGAAAAGGGACAATAAATCTAGTCGAGTGTACAGAGCGAGTAGTTTACGTAGACGACGAGAATGAACAGAAGGCAATAATAATAAAATATCATGAAGGAAAGACCTGTCACCGTGGTATTAAAGAAACGTTAGTTAGGCTTCGTAGGACTTACTACTGGGACAAAATGCAGGAAACAGTTTCAGCCGTGATAAATAATTGTGACGCATGTAGAAAGACCAAATATGATCGAAAACCGATAAAACCTGTATTGCAGCTTACTCAGACCCAAGATGCACCCTTTCAGGAAATTTTCATCGACCTTTTCAGCATCGAAGGAAAGTATTACCTCACCCTCGTAGATGCATTCAGTAAGCTAGGCCAAGCATTCGAAATCCCAAACAAATCCACACCTGAAGTTGTAAGAGCCCTAATGAAATACTTTTCATTCTACGGGATACCAAAGAAAATCAGTTCAGACCCCGGTACGGAGTTCAACAACGAGCTCATGAAAGAATTCCTCAGCCTACACAAAATACAGAGACACATAGGGACTGTCAACAACCCCAACTCCATGGGACTTGTAGAACGGTTCCACTCGACCTTAATAGAAATTTATAGGTTGGCTAAGTATGAACAGAAATGCACAGACGCCGCGTCTGTCATGACTTATTCCATCATGGCTTACAACCACACCATACATACTGCAACGGGCCTAACGCCCTTCGAAGTTGTCTTTGGGCATACCGACACAGACAACCCGTTTAACTTAGAAGTTGAAAAAACTTATACACAGCAGTTAGTAAAAGACCACAGTAAACGAACAAAACACTTGTACACACACATATCAGAAAAACTTAAGGCGGACAAGGAAAAAGTTAGGTCGAAACGAGGTGGGGAAACCGACGTGGAACTCCCAGAAGTAGTGTTCGTAAAGGACATAAATAAGAGGAAAAGTAAAGAAAAACCCCGTTATAAGAAGGCCAAAGTAATAGGCCCTGTTGAGAAAAACGTTGTCCCTGTCAAGGTAGAAACCGAAAGGAAAAATAGTAAAGCACCCATTAAAAATATAAAACGACCTCCACAGGTGGTGCAGCGCGATGCTAGCAACAGCAGCAGTCGCCCTTCATCTGCAAAATCTTGATGGAAATCCGGGACTTCTGCCAGTAAAGAAAGGCCAAGCTCACATGCAAACCGACAGTTGGACAATTCTAAAAACTATTAAGTTAGACAATATTTGGACCGATCTCAACTTAGTCATTTCAAAATTAGCAGAATTTCAGCAATTAATTTCATCTAATAAAACATTTCCGCACGAATTCATAGGAATGTTTATGAACGCAGAATATATGCGCGACATAACCATAGACAAGTATCACCAACTAATTCCTCAACGATTCAAGCGTGGGATACTTAACCCATTAGGATCCATTATTAAGATTGTAACAGGCAACCTAGACCACGAGGACGCCCTTAAATATGATCGGTTGACCTCAGAATCGAGTCATAACCAAGTTATTTTGTCAAAGAAAATCACGATTGTTACTAAAATGCTAGACAGCCTAGTAAACGCCACAGAGTTAATTCAGCAAAACTCACTAACGATGGATTCCCGTCTAAGAAGGGTTGAAACTACCCTTAAAGAGACTGTAATCCGAGAAAATAATTTAAGTATATCATCTTACGCGTTAGGACTATATAATCTATTCATAAGTAGTTTTAGGACTATATTCATTAGATTAAGTGAAATCGAAACCGCTCTAGCTCTAAGCAAGAGCTCCATACTACACCAGTCTATAATTAATTCCACCGAACTGCTATACCATTTGAACTTGATAGCAGAATCTAGAAACCTGGTATATGTACCCAATGAATTTAATTTAATTAAAATTGAGGAAACTATTGATGTTAAATCTTTTATCAAAAAGGACCAAATTACCTTTATATTGGAAATCCCTCTGACCGATAATGTTACGTATAACTATTTTAAATTGTACACATTACCCATCCTCCTCAAACCTGAAAACCTAACCGTTGCCATATTTCCTAAATACCCATTCCTATTGGCGAAAGGGCTGAAGTATCAGCCGATCGTAAAGCCGTGCCGCTCACTCGCTGCTGGAGACGAGTTTCTCTGCGACGATGACAACCGCGCCCCATACAGCGGACCCTCATGCGAGGAAAAACTAATGAGGTACGAGGACGTCACTGGCATCTGCAAGCAACACCCCATTCACGTCGAGGACGTGAAGCTGCAGAAAATAGATAAAAACAACTGGATACTATACACCAGATCGGAAACAACCCTCACAGAGACCTGCGGCGAAGAGGCTTCGAAGCAGCAGATATGCGGAACACACGTTGTGACCCTGAACAGACCCTGTGATGTCACTGTCAACGGGACGACCATCCGGTACCACCGTCTTTACACCGAAGCGGACCCAGGGACCCCACTACCCATCATCAACCTTCCGAAATTACGCGCAACCGAGAACCTATCCAGTGCACATGCACTCAACATGCGAGAGATTGCACTGGACGAAGTTAAATACATGGCCTTTGCTTTGAAGAACAGTGAAGTTTTTAGTGAAACCTATAACAGAGAAAATGACTCTACAATTAGTGTCATAGCGTTAGGATTAGTAGTCTTAAGTATAGTTTCGATTATTTCATATGTTTCTTACACTAAAATTATCCCTTTTATACAAAATTATCGGAATCCCTCTCAAATCGAGCGCTCCGATAATTTTTCGCTTAGGGAGGGAGGAGTTATGTACTTGCAGCGTACACAACCGCCTCTAGTACTCTAGGCAATATGTTCCCACGTAATTTAATACTATAGATAAGCGGTCGGTTCCCAGTAACAAAACCGAGCAGTGGTCTTATCAGTAGAGCTGACTCTGACGTCTGCGAATAAGACCACCTAGATGCCTAAGTTAGCTTGTAAGATATCTCAATGTATTTTAATTCATTAATTATAGTGCCTTTGCATCGGCAACACGTTTGTTTAATTTCTAGTTTTTAAAAACATCCTCACGCGCTCCAGGAAGTTAACTAGGTACCTGTGTTAAAAACGTGTAAATTAAATAAATATGTATGTATTAAATAACATAGCGTAAAAAATAAAAATGGAAATGAAATCTTCTCGTGCTGAAAAGAAAGGAAAGCACCAATAATCAAATGACTCTATACTCGTAGTTGTAATTTGCTGAGAGCAACGTTGAGTTCTAACCATCAGGATGCATTTCAGCTTGTATACTTACGACTTTTCTTGTATAAAATAGTAACGTTTACGTACTATTGTTATCAAATTTGTATATAGGATTATTAAGTCTCCATCCAAGATACGAGTAAAATAGTAATTTGTTTCAATTTCGGTCGACGTTTGTCAAAAGCGTCTATAAATATCAATTTAAGATCAGTTGTAGTACCTTCTGTTGACAAATGAAACTGTTGTTGATATTTGTGGGATATTTTGAGAATACTTGTCTGTTATGTTGACGTGCACGTGTATGACGTAAGTAAATATACCTACGTACTATGCAGGTAAACTTCAATTTAACAATGGAATTCTTCAATGAAGCTTAAATTTAAGAATGGCATTTTAATTTAACAATGCAATTGTTCAATTGAAGTTTCATAAAAAATGGTTTTGCTATTGGATTGTGTTTTGTCAAAATGTATAATAACTACAAATAGATACAATTATAAATCCCGTAAAATTAGCATTTAGGACAGATCAAGTATAATAAAACTGTAAACGTTAGTAGCTACATTTCAATCGCCGTAATTTAAATTCTTTTAAGATAATCTTAGTTTTCTCAATTATTTTTTCTACTGTTATTTTGTAGCAACACTCGCTTTGTTTAGAAATCTGATTTGACCGGATTTCACCAATTAGCTCGCTGGATATAAGCAAAATCTTTTTATTGTCTTTGTTTAGCTAATTAACTTCAATGGTTACTTTGACCATTTAAAACCTAAAACTGTGTTTTTCCTCTCTCACAAATATGTTCATTTGTGAGAGAGGAAAAACACAGTAAGTAGGTACCTACTTACTTAACAAGGAAATGTAATATTTCGTTTTCTTGCATGATTTACCTTCATTTGAAAAAAGAGAACATTTAATTCCATTCGTACTTTGCATTCGTCCAAGTAGGTACTTCAACGTAATGAAGTAGAAAAACCCAAATAGACACGTATTTTTTTGATTCCTTATTTTAGTATGTAAGTATTGCATTTACCTTCTCAGCAGAAGGCTTGAATACTGGACGGGCAACAGATAGATGAAGTGTATCTTAAAAATCGGCCAAGTACGAGTAGGAGTCGCGCATGCAGGGTTCTGTACTGTGTTCCCTAGTAAATACCCCCTTAAATATTTATTTTATTTTAATTATTTATTATTGAATTGTATATACATCTGAGCATTCTGTGAATATTTCAAGCTTCTACCTGTTACTATTATTAATATCGAGCGAAAAACGGTTAAAAATTCAGGTTTGTTGTAAGGTAAGGTACGTGTAAGGTAGCCCCCCTTAAATATTAACATTATTCTGTTTTTGGTATTTGTTGTAATAGCGGCAACAAAAATACATGATCTGTGAAAATTTAAACTGTCTAACTATCATGGTTCATGACACACTGCCTGGTGAGAGACAAACGGACAGGCGGTTCCCGTTTTTACCCTCTGGGTACGGAACCCTAAAATGTTATAACTAATTTTCGAGCTCAAGCTCTAGTATACTTTGAACTTTTGGTGAAACCAAGAAAATAACAATAATTTTTCGCAAAAAAATGGCGAAACCGCCTTCCATCGTGTACAAAATTTGAATATTTCGCTCGAATTGTTTACATGTTGATTTTTTATAAACGGCTTAGCTGATTTCTGTAAAATTTAAATGGGACTACTTCAGGAGTATACCCTTTCGAATTAAACAAGAATTTTTTGATTCGCTTCATAATTGGTGGAATTATCGATGAACATACACAAAAAAAATACATACTCGCACAGACGCACATAGAACCTCCTCATTTTTGGAAGTCGGTTAAAAAATAAAAAAATCTAATCACAGGTTAATAAAGTGAAGAAAGTGATTGGTCCTAAACAGTTGACGAGCTCTGGCCGAGTGGACAAAGTCACTGCGTAGGTCTGGAACAATCCAGGCGAGGTTCGGACCGATTTCCCAGACTCTGGCTCCAACTACACAGCGTGTTTATTTTTTTATTGTTACTTCGCGAGTGGAAATCTTTAGACCTTGTAGTATAATGTTCGATACAATGATGTTGTGGTTAAACTTCTCGTCTACCTACGCGTTTCTATATAATAATATTTTATTTTATTTATTTTCCACAATACAAATATCTTGACAGGTTCTGTCACCTAATGCGATTATATTACAGCTGTGACTGTGTGTGTACGCGGTATTTCGGAAATAAGGCGATAATATAAAGTTTTAGGGTTCCGTACGCAAAGGGTAAAAGCAGGACCCTATTACTAAGACTGCTGTCCGTCCGTCTGTCTGTCTGTCCGTCCGTCTGTCAGTTACCAGACTGTCTCATGAACTGTGATAGCTAGAAGGTTGAAATTTTCACACATGATTTATTTCTGTTGCCGCTGTAACAACAAATGAAAACAGAATAAATTAAGTATTTAAGGGGGCTCCCATTCAACAAACCTGTTTTTTTTGCCGTTTTTCCTTAGATGTTAATAACGGTAACAGAACGCGCTTAAAATATTCACAGAATATTTAGTTACATACTCACTTCAAAATAAATACTTAAATTAACCTATACGGTATAGAAAACGAGATTTTTATTTAACTTTTGTATCGAGCAAAGCTCAGTTGCTCTCCAGTAATATAAAACATTCTAGACATTTACAACATTTTAGACGGTTTTGACTACTTACATTTTACTATTGTGTTTTCAAATGTCGTATAATTATAAAAAAGAACAACGCGTTGCACTCCGGGAGTGTTGGCAGAAGTGAAAACTTGCTCCCTCTGTCTTACCCATCCCAAAAAGTATACAACGCCGTTAAAGAAAATGTCACTTCAAAAAAACACAGTTTCGGATTTATAACATTGGTTACGATAGGTAAAGCAATACTCAAAAAGGTTTCAGACGTCTGCATGGACCAGGTATTACTATAAGTATTAAAGTCCAGACTGGTTCTAGCCGCACTATCATTTGTACATCTTTATTAACTGCACTGGTAACAAGAAGTTAGAACTAGTTTTTGAAGTTCAAATTACGCAGAACACAATTATTTATGTGCGAGTCAAATTACAAAAATAAAAACTAAAAAACGTTTTTAATTTTATCCGATTTCTGTAGAACAAACTTGATATTTTTTTGTACAAGATTATGTACTTTTCTTAATTATACGTTCAATTATAATATAAATGTACTTTTCTTAGCCCCGAGTTCATCAACGCTTGTTTAAGTTAAACGTGTGATTAATGTATTTTGCTGAACAGCAAATTTTCGTTAAAAAGCTGTTTCAGATTTAACCAACGGTCGATAAAATAAACATCTGTTGGTGAACTAGGGTATAAAACCCGAGTTTAATCGTTGTTTAAATACACCAAAACTTGGGTCTTAGTTATTTACTTAATTATAATGGGTACTTTTGGCCAGGGCACCATTAGGGAAGGCATGTTTGATTGGTTTGACATTTGACAGGTACGTAAATTGATTAATATTTACTCTAATAACTGATGTATTTTGAATTAATAGTAAAAGAATCTGAGTAATCCTATTAATATTATAAACGTGATAATTTGTAAGGATGGATGGACGGATGGATTTATGGATGTTTGTTACTCTTTCACGCAAAAACTACTGAACGGATTGAGATGAAACTTGGCATTTGTATAGGTTATACTTATATCAGAATACAAATACAAAATGATTTATCTACCAAAAAGTTTACATTAAACCTTAGCACATATAGGTAATTAAATGTAGATTATTTCTAGTTGGATGATAATGATAATAAATAATAATTTTTACTACAGTTTTCTAATGTGAAAGGTGGGCAGGTTGAATTGCGGGCCCTGCACTAGGAGAATCCTGTATCGCGGGGCCCAGAACAACACAATAGAATAACACATAGGCTAGTGGTGAGTAGGAAAAATTCTGCCATCTGCGAGCTATTCTAGCGTGCGCTCCAAGAAATGTCAAGATAGAACTGTCGAATCGAACAAATGGCAAATCGTTTTTTTTATTCCACCTTCTTTATTTAGGATGTTAAGGTAGGGCCTTGAAATATCATGCGGGCGAAGCCGCGGGCAAAAACTAGTTTGATTATAATAGTGTTGGAAAAACTAACCATCTTTAGATTCCAATTCCGTCAACTTATTATCCCCCCGTATGCTGCGTCGGCGCTCCTAACTGATAAATTGCGATTCAACAATCAACTAACGACATAATGCAATAACTGATGTCACTCGAATTTGATTCAATGTACGTTGACCCTACGTCCTCTGCTTACTGCAAGTGAAGTAATAGGTCCCATAGTTATTGTTATGCACATTGACCCCACGACCTCTGCTTACTACGAGTACTTAAATTTCATTTATCGCAGTTATCTATCTCGTATTAGTAAGTCATTATTAGTTCTCTATCTATTAATCAGCCCTAGGACGTCCAGTGCAAGACATAGGCCTCCCCCATGGATTTCCAATAAGGCGGGTTGGGAGCGGCCTGCATCCAGCGCGTTCCTGCGATCTTTATTATATCGTCAGTCCACCTAGTCGGTGGACGTCCTACGTTGCGCTTGCTCGTCCGTGGTCTCTATTCGAGAACTTTACGGCCCCATCGGACATTCGTTCTTCGAACTATGTGCCCTGTCCACTGCTACCTCAATTTGCTAATCCGCTGGGCTCGGTAACTTTGATTCGTCTGCATTATTAGTTGATTCATTATAATTATTTTTCATTATATTTATTAATTTGTGTTTGTTATTGTTAAAACGAAAAATTATTTTTTAGTTCAAAAGGGTACACTCCCGAGGTGGTTCCATTTAAATTTTACAGAAGCCGGATGAACCGCTTTTAAAAAAACCATCAATAATGTAAGCAATCCGAGCGAAATATCCGAATGATGTACACGATAAACATCGAAAATTTCGCCAATTGTAAACCGAATCAAAAAAATATTTTTTTAGTTTGAAAGGGTATATAATACTTTCGAAATGGTCCCATATACATTTTACAGAAATCGGCTAAGCCGTTTTTGAAAAATCAACAATAATGTAAACAATTCTATTCGAATTTTGTACACGATGGAAGGCGGTTTTGCCATTTTTTGCGAAAAATAATTACAAGTTTCATAAGTCTAATTGAAGGACTTCTAACATTTTTGTTTTATATTTACTCGTCTAGCCCAATTACACCCCGTGGCTCTACTACTTGGCACAACCAGTAGTGCCAAAGGAAATCTAGCCTACTAAAGTCTGGCTAATAAGCATCTTGATTACATAAGTTTTCAAAGCTTTAAACTAAAAAAAGTAAGTTCGTATAGGCCGGGTGGCTAGCCCTGGTGTCAGAGTTTTTAGGCCGCCTGAAGGCCTCTGACTTGGCTAAACAGTTAAAACAATCGGGACCTACAATTTAACGTATCATCCGTGCCACGGTAGCGCTCAGTCCACCCATCTGAATACTGACCGTTCGGACTGTTTAATATCGGTATTCTCTGAAAAACACCTAATCAAACCTAATCACCTTGCTTTCAACTGGATTTATTGCAGATCTTTAGGGGTGGCCTAAATCCAGCAGTGCCCATCCTAACGAAAGGACGAGAATAAAATTTCCACTGCTCCCAATCCAATTTTCAAATGGGTTGCTACCCACACGACAATAAAAAGTAAGTGCACATAAATGGTCCACCTTACCTCAGCAATGTATTGTGTTTCAAGGTTAGGTGCCGGTTTGAAGGGCTAAAGACCGGTAAGGTGGTCCCTTGGACCGGAATTGCACTAGATTTTAGTGGGAAGAATAACAGGTTATTGGGAGTCATGTCTGCTTTGCAATTGTAAGAGTGTATCAATTGGGAATGTGTTGATCGTAGAGCTCATAGCGTAGAGATCTGTAGCAGAACAAAGTTTGAAGATGCATCCCAGCGGATTGGCAAAATGAAATGGCAGTGGGAAGGACACATAGCACGGAGGACTGATGGAGTCTAAAAGTTCTCGAGTGGAGACCACGTACCGGCAAGCGCAGCGTAGGGCGTCCGCCCACGTCGTGAACAGATAACCTCATCAAGAAAGCGAGATCGCGCTGGATGCAAGCCGCTTCCAATCGGCCCCGTTTTTACCCTTTGTAGATATGACGGAACCCTAAAAAATATTGGACATATATTTTTTCATTTGTCAATCAAACAACAAAATAAAAAAAACCTTGTCAAAGTTCGGGAGTGGGGGCTCATGACGTCACTAGTACGTGAAAAGTCTATACATTTGTAGTCGACTCGTGACATAGTTATCTTCATCAATTTTTGTTTAATTGACAAATTAAAAATTTGTGTCTAATATTTTTTGATAATCTAGGTATCCGACGGACTAATTATATATAGGTATTTTTAGTCATATACAGGATTATTTCGAATCAATTAGCATCCTTTTAGGGGCTTATTCTGTACATCAAAACTAACAACTTTTGTTCTGCGACTTTTGTCAAAACCCAAAAAAAAAAAAATATTGTTCCATAGAAAAATATCGTTCACCCGCGACAAAATGTATGGACAACTGTTTTTTTTTTGAGTTTTGACAAAAGTTGCAGAACAAAAGTTGCTAGTTTTCATGTACAGAATAAGCTTCTAAAAGGATGCTAATTGATAAGAAATAACCCTGTATAACCATTGAGCCATATCTACCACGCTTGGCCGGTGTAGGTTCGTACTATTATTAAATTTAAAGTTTCGGATAAACATTTATTCTGTAATGTTGTGTGTTATAAATTTCAATCATCGACTTGGCATTTTTTCTGTTTCAATAAATTCTACAGGTATGAGTTTAAAAAAAATCTATTTTACCCAATTTTACCCGATATATTAAAGTCGATGAAAACGTTGCAAATACAGCATATTTCACCAGGCACATTTTGGCATGAAACTTCGCATGCGCTATCGTCACCTTAAACCTGACTCGCTTTTGGCGAAACTGGCCAGAAAGACTAAACTAGTTCTTCGAAGATGTAAACAAAAGGTGCCCAAAACATTGTGACTGAAATATTTAGTTTATTAATTAACGTGCTGGAATATGCTTTATAAGGAGAACATGGAAATATTAAAGTTGATTACATATCAGGTAAGTAAGTATAATTCAGTATTTGGTCATTATTTAACTGCCAAACTAAATTGCCTAAATATTTTTTTTTTACATTTTTATTGAGTTTCATAGTTTTACTTGTTGTTTATAAGATTATCATATAGATATCAAAATACTTTTAATTACTTTGGTACCTAAACCAATTTTGAAAGATAAGTGGTGGTTAATATAAAAATATAATATGCTATTATTTTTATTTTTTTCGTACAATTTTACAAGCCTTCACAGTTCACACGTACACACATATTTCTGTATATTTTTGTATTTTTTTTATCTTTTTAGGTGGATTAAAAACTCTGACAACAAGGCTATCTAGCCGGCCTGTACAAACTTACTTACTCACCTTACCTTACATACTTATCAGTTTTTACATTAGTTTTAAGTCATTTATGTTGTTTTCATTACCATTGGTAACTAAGTAAATATTATTTTTATTATCAAGAGTTCATGAAGTTATTTCAGTAAAGAAATAATAACTTTATTTACATGCCTACAAAGTATTTCAAAACTATTTCAATAGTCTATTTGAAAAGTTTAAAACCCCATAAAAACTCGCAGCTAATCTGTGATGCAGTAAACCAACTTCACTCTGGTACAAAAGGCCGCATTGCGCAGTCTCACCCGCCTCTAACTTCACAACAGTCGAAATACACCAAGCGATTGGAAACATCAGGGAAAACAATAAAATCACTGAGAAAATTAACAGTTTTGACAATAAAAGAGTGATAGCAATAATATATCATCTTGGAATTTTAATGTATACATTTGAATCCAAAAAGGAACCTGTACAGGGGATAAGACACGGTAAGTCTAAATAATTAGCATAACATCAATCACTCGATATTTTAGTTTTAGTTACAAAATCAACAGCTGGTTGTTATTGACTACAGTAATTTGGAAATAAAATTCATATTAAAAATTGATTATAATGAATGTTATTAACCATGGGATAATCACGTATAAACAAGGTTATTTTTAGACAGTTGATAATGATGACGACAAAAATATAGGTGTTACTGAAAAACTCAATCCTCTTTCAAGACAAATAAAACGTTAAGTGAATAAATGTTTTATACATGCAACAGTAAAACTAATGCAAGAAAATTGAAGTAGAAGTAATAGAAGTTTTTCACTCATTTAGAGATTTATCATGTTATTAATTAAAATTGGTAAAACATTAACAATTTTAATATTAATTTGAAAAAAAAAATACCTACCCAAACTAAACAGTATTTTGAGAGATTTCGTGTAGTTACCCCATAAACGAAATATATGTAATTGTATCTTGCAAAATATAATCTGTCTTTTGATTTCTACTAGGTATTACAAGTATAAAATTTGAAGCTTGTTTTATCATTAATTTCATTTACCGACTTCCAAAAAGGAGGAGGTTATTTGTTCGAATGTATGTCTTTTTGTGTATTTTCGATATTTTCGACAATTGTAAGCCGATTGTAAAAAAAAAGCTTTTTTGTTCGAAAGGATATTCTTCTGAGGTAGTCAAATTTAAATTTTATTGAAATCAGCTGAGACGTTTTTGATAAATCATCAATAATGGGTGTCAGATCGATTCGTGCAAACTCTTCGAATTTTGTACACGGTGGAAGTCGGTGTGTGTTATTTAGCGCGTAGATTAATTATTATTTAATGCTATTGTAACTTTTTTTACGTCTACATTTATAAACGTACTCTAATCAATATCTTGGTTATTTTTATTATAGGACAGAATATTATCAAATATACAGTCATGTTTGATAATTACGTTAAAAAATTACTTTTGAAGCGACGTTTGAACACTATGGAATAGAACATGGCTTACGTTACGTTACATGTTTAATATTAATTGCAAAATTAGAGTGCATCGTAATTTGAAAATAAGTACATTTCAATTTGGATCGCAGTATTTTTTTACATTACTTCATATAGGTCCAATAATCAAAATGTAAGGTGGTCAGAAATAGACTGATTGTTGTTGTGTACTATTATGTGCAATTAAATATTTTCAACATAACACGAAAAAATATTAATGTTATTAGTATCCGCTTCCGGTCTCAACAATGGCTCACTTAGTATAAGCCAAATTCTAAATATTTAAAACAGTCAACAGGAAAACATAATTACTTAAAACTACATAACTTCCATGCCAAATGCGATTACATCTATGACGTCACCAGCTTAAATACACCTAATAAGCAATAAGCATACGATAAATATACTATAAGCCGAGCCATTTGCGTGCCGCCGCCACTGTCGGTAGGCCGTTGACATCGATGACTTATTAAAAAAAATAGCACATAGGGTTGCCCGCAGTGCAGCGCAATCGATCGCTTCCATCGCGCATGCGTCGGCCACTACCTTACGTCAGTGGCGGAACGGAACGGGCCTTCGCGAGTCCGACATGGGGAAACCGACACCAGAGGAAGACTTAATAATACCACCGCAGGACCAAAAAATATGCGGGACAATATGTGTTTGCCAAATGACAGCAGTGCTCAGCTGCGTCGCGATCGTATACCTGACCGTTGCCATCTACATGCCTTACACAAGAGCCGTCGCTTCAGGGATCGATCCTACACCAATCATGTGTACCACAACAAGAGCCGTCAACAAAGATAACTGTGACTGGGGATCCTGCGGAGAATGGTGCCTCAGCAAAACTTCAGGAGCCTGCATCCAGATTTACGTCAACGTCAGGAAAAACGGGTCATCGTTACTGTTGTCCGAGTGTGGAAGTGCTGCCAACAAAACTTGCTTCGGTATCGATCAAGAAAATGCCAGAAAATACCACTGCATCCGAGACGAATGCCGCAATTTGACGGGAACCTTCAACTGCACTGAAGGAAAATGTATCAACATAACAGACGCTTTCGAATGTGCTTTCAGTGAAACAGATCCACCGTTAAAATGTTCTGGAAGAAGAGGGAAAATAACCTGTATAGACGTTCATGGACTCTATTCGTGTAACAGAGGGACTTGTAGAAAGATTAGAACGCCTTATAATTGTGATCGACGATGTGTTGACATCCCAACCCGGAACAAAAATGTTATAGTACTGAGTGGTGATAGAGTGTTTTTAGCCAGATGTAATAAAGTGGGTTCCGAAGAAAATTCGACAGTGCTCTGGACTGATAATGGTGAAGAAGTTCTGATGTTGTCGTGTCATACAGTTCACAATGGTACAACCGGAGTCGTAGCTGTTGACTGCATCAATGCTGCTCTATTACCTCGAACAGAAATTTCAGATCTAACAAATTTCACGTATTTGCAATATTTGTATCAAAGTAGAGCTGCTCCAAACAGATATATTGCACCATCGGAGGTAGAACTAACATTAGCCAATGATAGCCGATTAATGATCAATCTGGAAGGATGCGTGAACACGCTAGCTGATGAATGCAAAGATTTCCTCAAAGACTTTGGTCGTGATGGCGCTGATCATAATGCTAAAGCTCGATTCCCTTGCTTCTACATGGAGAACAGTCCTGACACAGTAGTGGCGCGCTTTGACTTGGAATCCACCTATCGACAATTTGTAGTGGCTCTAGTTTTCCCTACTGTCCTTGTGGTGGTGTCGTGTATAACACTTATGCTATGTCAAAGGACAATTGAAGTTGGTGATGACGCAAAGATGAGATTCAAAGGATGTGCTGGAGGACAGGCTGACTTGCAACTAAGTCCAAATGATCCTGTTTCTCCACTCTGAGATCAATCACGTAAGATTGTTTGTGAAAATTTATCCTCGACGTTAACGCCAGGTTTTAAATTACAAGGCACGAGTAGCAAACGACCTTGATACGTTTGTGCCGTGACTGTATCGTGCTCGAACCTAATGAATATTTTATTTCCAAGCTCCTAACCGTTGGCACGGAATTACGTACACTTATTTCCAATTTCACACAGAATTTTATATTAAGGACCTTCAAGGGCCTCATAAAACTTTAACGGCATTAGCTCATAAATTTGGTTTCCATTTAATTTACTTTTGAGCTTAAAGTTATTTTTGTTCTTTTCAGGCGTTCCCCTCCTTTGCGAGGGTCCGGCTAGTTCATTAAGAGACGACTAAGCGCTTGCTATGCTTGCTACTGGCTGAACCTTCCTCGGACCAATGTCTTCTATGAGCAGATCCCGCACCAGCCTCTCGCCGGCTGCCTCCGAGAGATCCACTCTTCCTATGGGAGCATCAGCCGAGCCAGGGAGTCCAGAATTCATACCATTGGAACCGACGAGGGAACAGCTATTACAAGAATTTTTTGAGAAGTTCAAATTATACACATCAATATGCCTCGGCACAGCCGCTATACTCGCCGTGTTTGCTTTCCTCTTTTTAATTCCATTTGTGGTGGAGCCCGCCATACAGACAATACTAGCCGAATTTGTCCCAGAAGCTGGGATTTGTGCCGTTTCTGAACACGTCCATGCAGAAACTTTGACGAATTGCACATGGGCATCGTGCAGAGAAGGTTGCACAACAGCGCACACAAAATGCCACAAAATTCGAGTAAATCTAGCAAGAAGGCCTTTCGTGGAAGGCGCACCAATCCCCAAAGAATGGGACGAAACAGATTTGCGTTTTCTTATAAATCCTGAAGGTTGTGGATATCCGCCCAGAGTAAATTGCTCAGTATTTGCGAAGGATTACGCAGGGCCTGATGCTCCAAAGGTTTTTCCTTGTTACTATAGTTTGACGAGGCCAGATTTGGTCGTGGCGAGGTATTCCTGGGACACGACTATTCGAGGGTTGGTGTTGGCGCTGGTGCTGCCTTCAGCGGTCTTTGTCTTCAGTTTAAGTGTGCTCGCATACTGGCACTGTCGATGCTGCGACAGAGCTTGTAATAGACGAGTACATGCAGAATCTTACGCTAGCAAAGAGGAGTAAGTTTTTTTTAAATGACACATTACAATATTGCATGCCTTGGAGTCTTAACATTTTTTCAGTCAGTCAGAATTTCGTTAGTTTGTAGATTATTAATTTCAATTTTTGTTTCATTGTCTAACTGGAATTTCAGGCTCGCATTCCAGTTTGGCGAAGAAATGTCATAGTTAGTGTTTTACAAGTACGTCCTCTTATCAGATATTTGCACCGTAACGTGTGTATTTTGGAGCAAATTAGACTTTTTATTTAGAGTTTGTACCGTATTTAGTGTAACCGTAGAAGTAGTCAAAGATACGAACCAGTAGATTGTACTAAAATTTCTAATTTTCTTGTTATGATTTAATTGGCAGAGTTTCACTAAATTTAACGCTATCACAACAAAGTACTTTTATGAACATCTTACAGGCTTCGAGTATACAAAGTTTTAAACCTAATATTTTCTAATTTAATTTCAAAACTTCACATTCCATTTATCCATTGTTCACTATTTTCAAAGTTAAAAATGTCGTAAATATCATTTTCAATTTAATTTTATTTTTCAGGTTAATTTTAACGGCATTCTTAAACTCTCTCACATTTATTTGTAACATGAGTGCACAGCCATTACAAAATTCTCTTATTTAATAAATTAATTCCGTTAAATTTACCTGTTTTTTTTTAATAAGCGTTTGACGTGTACTTGTTTAATTTGTGATTATAAGATGCCTTTTTACTATTTAAAAGTTTACAAAAATCTATACACTGCATTATTTTAAAAATATTAAAGGACTGCAATGCGGTAGCAGTCATCGAAATAACAAATGTAATGTAATCAATTTCAAATTAAAAATAAATAGTATGTACTTATAATAATATTTATCAATCACTTCAATCAAGGCACTTCAATTATACAATCACATATTAAATACAATAGTCGCTTTGTAAAGTACTGGGACATTCAGTGATAATTATGAACAACTTTTATAGGACCAGTTCAGAAATAAGCTAATTCAAATAAAAAGTTTATTGACTGTCGTAAAAGCAGATAACTTTTAAGACATTGGAGAACTATACTTCTTATACTAATACTACACTTTAAGAAGTCTTGTACTATACTTCAAATATCTGCTGCTTCATTAATATTGCCGCGTACCGATAATTTTTTAAACGCAATTGTTCATAATGATATGTCCCTGAAAATCTGAAAGTTCCTGCTCTTTTCAAAGCAACACTTGGTGTAAATTATGACGATAATACAGTGATAACACGTATTTTTATTTTCCTCTTTGCAGCAGCAAACTCCTGTGCGAGCTGGATGAGGATCCCAGCGACGACGTATTCTGACGCCGAGCGACCGCCACCCGCCGCCGCGCCTCCCCTCGTTCTGATGGCTACACGCAGCTCTAAACGCTGCAAAACTCGGTTTCATTGCTACGTACTCGTTGCAATTGCTGCGTAAACTCGATACGATTGCTGCGTAAACTCGATACAATTGCTGCGTAAAATCGATACGGTTGCTGCGTAAACTCGATACGATTGCTGCGTAAACTCGATACGATTGCTGCGTAAACTTGATACGGTCGCTGCGTAAACTCGATTTAAATGCTGCGTAAAATCAATACAATTGCTACGTTTACTCAATACAATTACAATTTATACTCAATACAGTTGTTAAGTAAGCTACGTTACTGCGTAAAATAGTTACAACGGATAAGCTAAATAATTTTATTACACTTTCTCCGTTTTCACAGAAAATGGATTGAATAAGCAATTTCAAATCTATTGTTATCTTCTTTGAAATTGTTTATGCGTAGAAATATCAACTATTTGTAACATTTGCATCAAGTGCTACAAGTATTAATTCTTATAATAAACAAGAGAGTTTAAAGTAGCTATCGAAATATGAAGCAATTGTTGCATAATTTTTACACAGAAATTGCATGAGTACGTTTTAATTATGATCACATAACTGCGTCTTGCTAAAGCGATTTCGATTCTTATTTAATATCCGTAGAAAAAAAAAAAAAAATCTTCAGTATTTGGAAGACTTTATACTTCTTTGCGTTCCAAAAAATGGTTGTGAAAATTCTAACCCCAAAAAATTTAACAAATGCATCTTAAAAATTTTAACGTGCTTCTTTCCATACATTGTATTTTAATCTAATATAAATAGAGTATGAAAAAATGTCGTACAAGTGCCATGTAAACCTATTAAGTTATTCAAATGAAAACGAAAGAAGTATAAACTCTTAACAAAGAAACCATAATTTTCACATAACTTTGACTGATTTTGGAACCGTACTTTAAAGTCAATATTCAAAATGTTTTGTTTTTGTTTAAAGTTTCAGATATGACATTTCTTTTCCGTTAACTTATGCAAAAAAAAAATAAAAAAAAAAAAATGCTTAATTTTCTCTGGTATGTTCCTTGTTAATTATGTTACTTATTCGAAAACAACATGGGTAATTTGTAATTTTACTAGTCAAAGTTTTGTGACAATATGCGTCGAGTTTGCCCCCTATAACTAAAACTAAATAAAAAAAATGTAAGTAAACAGATATAAATTCATCATTTTTAGCATTCGCAGTACAAGTGCAATTACACTTACTATTAAAAAATAAGAATTAATATAAGAGGGAGGTGCTATTCTTAAAACAGTATTAAAATTTCACTCTTTACGGCGGGCGTAGGGCTTTTGCTTGAAAATTTTAAGAAAAATTTGTAAAAATATATAAAAAACAGCGTCTCGTTTTAACTGAGCTATGCCGGATTATTACTTATTATTATCTATTTTTGCTTCCGGAAACGCGTGAATATTATTATTTATTAGGATAAGTAATATTATTTATATAATATAGTTTTAAATTTAAATTATCACATAAAATAATTGGTACTGTAAACAAAATCAGTGTTCATAATTAAATAATGTACCAAATATGCTACAGCTGTTGTAAAAATCATTTGCCTGTATTTTAAATATTTTAGATGATAAGCCAAAATTAGTCACCTTTTATGATATTTTTATCAAGTATTTAAGAAAACATGCATTTATTTTTTTTCACTAATTATATTGTAAATAATTTAAGTGTCGTAGATTTAGTAACTACGCAAATTAAATAAATAAAATTAAATACAAATATAATACGATTGAAGAATTTCGTCTCAATATCCACCAAAAATGAAACTCGCAGATGTAACTAAAAAAATAATGCACACGAGTAATATAAAGTATGATAATTTTACTGCATGTAATAAAATAAATCAGCCAATAAAATTCATAATTAATCACGTGTAACAGTTATACAATTTTACTTAAAAATTTTTTTTCGCAAGGCTTTTTGTGTCGCTTAGTAAAAAATGTAATCTTTAAAAATTTAGTACCTAACTATATGACAAAATTTCACAAATGATATTACAAACAATGTTGCGTTTTATTAAATAACAAGGTAGATAATTTATTTGTTGAAAAAAGTTAAATATATGTACAAAAATATGTAAATGCCATTACAATGTGATATTCCTTTGGAAACGTAATAATTATTGTTGTATAATTGTTTAACAATAATTAAAAGTTTCATTACTGTCAAAAAAGTAATAGAATAAATATATTTTATAATTATCAAATTGAATTGAATATCTAAATGCTACAAAATAGTAAGTATAAATTGCTACATAGGTATTTATAATTTTTATTATTTTGTTGTTTGTATTTTATGTACATTAACATATGTAGTCGTAGCTACATAAACAAATTGTAAATGCTTATAAAAACAATAAATGTTAAAACATAATAGCTTTAATGTTATTCAGTACCAAAGTTTATGATAGTAATTATAATTGACTTAATTAGGAACTAATTAAAAATATCAAATATTTTTAACAATTCTTTGACTAAGTAAATATTTTAAGATATCTGATTACCTATATTTGCTTCGTAAATTTTACAAATTTATTCAAAATGGTTTTTGCTATAATTTGCGCGAAGTGAGTATTAATTTATTTGATGTGTGTATTCGTTAAGTTTAAGTTAAATCTAAGTCAATGCATGTTCAAGCGCAAAAACACAAAGTGTAAGACAAATAAAGCTTGCGATTTGTATGTGTTTCTTTTGAAAATATCCTTCATCATATTACCTATAATTTAATTTAGTCTTGTCTTGAAAAACATAATGGATGTTATTAAATAAAAATTATCGGCCAAGTACGAGTTGGACTCGCGCACGAATGGTTCCGTACCGTGTTGGAGCCCCCTTAACTCCATTCCTCTTGCCGTTAATTAAAAGCAAGCAAAAACTCTTAAAAATTATGTTTGTTGTATGGGAGGGGAGCCCCCTTTAAATATTTATTGTATTTTGTTTTTAGTATTTGTTGTTGTAGCGGCAACAGAAATACATCATCTCTGTGGAAATTTCAGTCTAGCTATTACGGTTCATGAGATACATCCTGGTGACAGACAGTCAGACGGACAGACGGACATCGGAGTCTCAGCAATAGAGTCCCGTTTTTACTTACCCTAAAAGAGTTGTTTGACCATAGATGAAATTGAAGAGCTGATTTTATTGCGATTTCAAATTAGGTCACATATTATAAGTTACAGTAACGACCTCTAGGTATTTAGCTTTGTTTAAGGTAAATTGAAAGTTTTTAAAAATATCAATAACAGGCGTGGTACGTCTTCTGTAGGAGATCGTTTTACATCCAAAGTTTTCCTGTTAAAAATAGGTGTGTGACTGTGGAACAGTCGACAATACAAATTACAATAAAATACACTTTTTTCAATAACTATTACAAACTTACTGAAATAGAATTTAATAGAATTCTGCTAGAAAGTCTGTAACTAAATATATAAAAAAAATAGTTTTTAGTAAAGTCTGTTTACAGGTGATAATTGTACGTGATAACGTCTTATGAAAACATTGTTGAATCAACAACTGAACAAGCCGAACACTTGGACCGATTGTGCCTCTCTATCGCATGTTTTGCGCTCTCGCTTGCACGCTCGGCTCAGGTGGAACGTGACACTTTTTTTGCGTGCAGTCGACGTTCATTGATTTATCTATCACGCTATCACATCAAAATTTTACATAGATGCGTCCTTTAAACCAACGGGAACAGTGTGGTCTTGATCAGATCGTCCGTCCATCTCGCTGGTGGATGTTCTAAATAGCGCTTGTATTACAGCCTTGTTGGTGATTATCAGATCTGTGCCAGGTATATCCGCTCTGCCTTTTTTTTACCAGGGTTAATCCTTTATGGATACCACCACGCCCCGTGGGCAGACGGGAGTTTATGTGGGAGTCCCGCCGACTGGACGGTATACCCAACAAAACCCCTGGGTTCCACCACTGCGCCTGGTGTCGGGGCTACGGGCACGCTTCCGCACTCCTCCGCGGCACTCGACAGCGCTGGCCTAACTCAGGCTCTACCACGGAGCTTGCGCGTAGCATCGGGACCAGGGCTGTCGAATACGGGTCCGACGCCCAGTGCTGGTTGGTCCCAGGTGGTGGATGACGATGTGTCTGGTGTTCGACACATCGTCATTCTGGTGGGAACCAGAATGACGTAGTCGTAGTTTTTCACATCGTCATTCTTGTGGAAACCAGAATGACGATGTGTCGAACACCAGACACATCGTCATCCACCACCTGGGACCAACCAGCACTGGGCGTCGGACCCGTATACGACAGCCCTGGTCCCGATGCAACGGGTCAACCCACTCGGGTTTGGGGTATATCTGCTCTGTCTGCTTCAACTTCTAAGCCTTTGAAGATATCTTTAGTCCAATTTTTCATCCTAATTTCTGCTTTCCCGTAGACTTCAATCGAACGTAGGTTTCTCCATAGTTCCTAGGGCTATTTGGAGTTCTCTTCTAGAGCCTTAGACCACGTTTTAGGGCTAAAGATGTCACTGGTAGTGAACAGATTGAATTTAAGACGCTGCGGCAAATTGGGCTAAATTTTACGCAACTTGATGAAATTTTGTTAAATTGGTAGATTAGAGTCTAACTTTTTTCAGGATATGAAAAGACGCTCTGGACCACTGAGCTAACACGCTGTACTGATTTCGCGACGAATTTTGTGAAGTGTTTATCATTTTTAACCAACTTATAGCGTTGGCGGCGCCGCCTGTGATACCCGTATTAGACAGGTTATCACTCAATTGAAGTTATAAGAACTTCTGTATTGACAAGAGATGGTGCACTGCTAATCAATGAAATGATTTTAATTTTATAGTGCATCCCACACTAGGTTTATCTTAAAGAGGTATTTTTTATGATAAACATTTCAACAGCCTGCATCCGCGACGAATTTTTGAAATGTTTATCATAAAAAATCACTCTTTGAAATAAATCTAGTGTGGGATGCACTATAAAATTAAAATCATTTCACTCAGTCCTAGTCTTTGTTGCCATACTAGCGACCCGCCCGGCTTTGCACAGGTGTATTAGGCATATAAGCCTACTTCTTGAATCGCTCTATCTATTAAAAAAACCGCATCAAAATCCGTTGCGCAGTTTTAAAGATATAGGCATACACAGGGACAGACAGACAGCGGGAAGCGAATTTGTTTTATACTATGTAGTGATTAGTATCTACTGCTATCTACTGATGGACACAGGCTGATGATTTTTTCCAATAAAACCGGCAAGAAGCGGCTTGCATCCAGCGTGAAGATTTTGTTTTTGTGTGTTTTCTGAAGCTCTCTTCTCAAAGGGAATCTTAGTTACATACGTGTGGCTTTGAGGTTGAAGAATTATTTTTAAACGACTTAAAAATAGAATATTTCGCGTTTGTATGGACAACTACGAACCGATTTTGATCACATTGAAGTGTGAGAAAAGTGTGTCATTGGTATTTTATCGAATTCGGTTAAGTGGTTTTTAAATAATCAACATCAACATCTAAAACTATTGGAATATTGTACGATCGACGTCAGTGATGCCATAAATGGCACATATTTGGCGAAAAATAAGTATGTATGTCCGAAAGAGTACCTAGGTACTACTAGGTACTAGGTTCTAGTTGCTAGCAACTAGATACGTCATAAATTAAGAATAATTAAAATTTGCGTTTTCTCAAAGCTAGTAGGTACCTACCTGCAAAGATTTGTAACAAGAACTCTTAATAGCAAATTTCATCAAAACCATCAAAGCCGTTTCCAAGATTCGTATTGTGTACAAACAAATAAATACAATAAAAAATGCAGTTGGAGTCCCTCCGCTCGGAAAAAGTGAAACTTCGACGCAACATTCATTGCTTTCACCCCAGTTGTAGCGTTAAACGTTTAACGCATCCTTGTTGGAAGTCGCATTAGAAGTTTCACTTCAATTACTCGTTTTATGATGTAAAATATTGAAAAATCCCTTTATATGAATCACACACCGGGCTCAGTACAAAAAATGACTTAATTACTTAGTGTAATTACTCAGTGACTATACTGTACTTACGTACATTCACGGATCAATATTATGGTGGAAATAAATTAGCACGTAATAAGCCTCGATGGGTGATAGGCATAGCGATATTACAAAATTATTTTTGTTTCTACTTATTCCGACTTCCAAAAAAAGAGGAGGTGCTATGTTCTTCTTTGTCAAGACCTTATATCTCCAGAACGCATTAAGATATCGAGGAGAAATAATTTAATCTGTGGTTTCTTGCAGTTGTGAAAAAACAACAAACTTCTCGGTAATCTTAAAAAAAAGTTATTGCAAAAAAACACATATTTCGACACCCACAAGGGAATCAAAACCTATAGGGTACTTCCCGTTGACTTAGAACTATATTTTTTTACAAAAAGTATCATCTAAGAATTCAAATATAGGAATAAATCTGAAAATGTACATTATTGGTTAGATCACATAAATATAGGGCCTAAATGCAAGATATGAAGGTCCAAATTTTAAAGAGACTTAATCGTATTTTTTGGAGTTGAAAGACCTTTAGTCCTTTACTAGCACAAGCTAAAACTGGTTTTTTATTACTTTTACGTTATGTGACTTCCGATTTATGACTAGAAATGTGAAAAAAATAATTAATTTTTCCTTTTTTGTGCATTTTAAGGAACAGCTAACGCCATTTAGTTCACTTTTGCGTAAACAATCGATGACCAGCTTTGCCCTAAGGTTACTAACTAAACTACATTAGTTCCCGGTTTTATGCAATATACAGGATTTGTATAGAACCCTCGGAGAGTGAGCCTGACACACACTTGTCCGTGATTTTTGTGTATTCATGGATATTTTCGTTAGTTATGAACCGATTTAGTAAAATGTTATATATTTCGGAAGGGTATACTCTCGAGGTGGTCCCATTAAAATTTTATCGAAATCAGCTGAGCCATTATTAAAAAAACCAACAAGAATGAAAAAAGTGTATAATTACATCGATTCGAGCGAACTGTTTGAATTTTGTACACGATTGAGGTCGGATGTGCCATTTTTTAACCAACTTCCAAAAAGAAAGAAGGTGTTCGTCTTTATGCATTTTTAACCCCCGACAAAAAAGATGGGTGTTATAAGTTTGACGTGTCTCTTTGTCTGTGTGTCTATCTGTCTGTCTGTCTGTCTGTGGCATCATAGCGCCCGAACGACTGAACCGATTTCAGTTTAGTTTTTTTGGATGAAAGGAGACTTAATCGAGAATTTATAAAAATCGATTGAGCCGTTTAAGAGTTATGGTGGGTTAAAGTGGGGATGGAAGAACCAAAATTCTACAAATGTGCCCAAAATGGTTGTCAATTGAAAGTTTGTTGTCAAATATTTTTGTGTCGGGGGTTTTTTAATTAGGTATATTATTTATCAATAATTTCGCAAATTGCAAACCGAATCGAAAAATTCTTTTTTAAACGAAAAATCAACAATAAAGGCGGTTTTGCCATTTTTTGCAAAAAGTAATGATTTCATAAGTTGATACATTCACCATGGGAAAACCCCTCCTTTTCTTGAGCAGTTGGGTAACTAACTAGCATCGCTACCCTCACCACAGTCCGCGTGAGTCGAAGAATTGCCAGTAATATGAAAGGGTTGAACGACCTGCGGCGTCACGAACCTTGCGTTTCACTGCATTGCCGTATACATTTCCTTTGGTGCTGATCTATTATTCATAAATATTTATACATACTTACTTACTTCCTTAAAGAATGTAAACGTTAATTAAATTTTGTCCTTTTTTACAAGCTTTTATTTAGTTTCACCTGTTCCGCTCTGTCTGTCGGTCTGTAATCAAATCTTGCAAGTTAAATTTGATCCACTTCCCGGTTACCGATTGAGCTAATCGCGTGACAATGCAATATTATGATGACATGGTGCTGATCTGATGATGGAGCTGGAAGTATTGACGAGTAGTTTGTTTTTCAATGGTAACCATGGTCTGATGATGGAGCTGGAAGGTGGTCATAGGAACTCTGTAATGAAACGACGCAACCCTATCGAGTTCAATTTCAATTCAATTCATTTATTCTTAAATATAGGTACAGCACTGTACACTTATGAATGTCAACATTTACAAAAAATAGTCAAATAAATTACATAACACAAAACAATTTAAAATTATACTATAACAAAACAATAAAAAATCAATCAATCGAAAATCACAATAATAATATCCTTACTAATATTATAAATCCGAAAAGTTTGTTGGTTTGTTGGTTTGTTACTCCATCACGCACCAACGGAGCAACGGATTGACTTGATTTTTGGCATGGACATAGTTTAAAAGGCGGAAGGAGCTTTAGGATACTTTTTATCCCGAAAAATTGCATAGTTCCTGTAGGACAGGACAAAAACCATCGAAAGCGAAACTGTCGCCACTATCACAAAGACGCTAAGTGATTAATTCCTCTATGACGCTAATATGGACTAACGAAACGTCACAGCCAAACGTAATTGGATGACAGGTGACATTGTCTGCAGACTTTTATAAATCACAAGTAGCATGGCAAGGGGACAAATTGTTTTTCCACCATTATATCCCCTTGAAGAGGAAATAAAGTATGGATTGAAAATGACAACTGACATTAAAATTGGATAAAATGTTATTTTACCTCTGCATGCTACATGTTACTATGACGTTTAATACCAGGCCGTCATTTTGTCTGACATTTAAAATATTTTTAAATCTTCTATCATTAGAGGTTTAACATGTTTCTTTATTCTACCTTTATGGTATACATCATACTTTAATATCCGAAAAGTTTGTTGGTTTGTTCCTCTTTGACGCAGCAACGGAGCAAAAGATTGACCTGATTTTTGGTATGGATACCTTTGGTTTAAAAGACAAAGTGATAATAGGATACTTTTTTATCTCGAGAAAATTCGTGATTCCCATGGGATAGGACAATAACTGTTTCTCAGCAATGGAGCAACGGATTGACTTGATATTTGGGGTGGGTATAGTTTGGAAGACGGAAAGTGACATAGGATACTTTCCATCGCGAAAAAATTGTGGTTCCCGTAGGACTTAACAATAAATTTTTCTCAGCAACGGAGCAACTTGCCTTGGCTTATTGCATGAATATAGTTTGAAAGACGAAAAGTGACATAATAGGCCACTTTTTATCGCAAAAACTTTAACAGTTCCCGTAGGATAGGATAAAAACTAAGTGAGCGGGCTGCGGTAGCAGCCGTCTAAGCGCCAGAAATAACCTGTCATGGCAAGTTTAGGACGTTCCTACATTTTTCGCACTCCTTCGCGGCACTCAACAGAGCTAGCCCAGACTCGGGCTCCATAACGGAGCTTGCGCTCTCGCCATAATGACGGAGTGTTTCGGAGCACAAGACACATCGTCATCCACCACTCTGGACTAACCAGTACTGAACGTCAGACAGCATTCCAACGCCCTGGTCCCAGTGCAGCGGGTCAGTCATAATAGCCCAGCGCCTGCCTCTTCAACTGCAGAGGGCAGTGAGAACGGCCATCGCGATACCGACACCTCTCTTCCCCTGCAGCCCCACTGCGTCTGCCAACACGTTGACGGCCTAGCGGAAGGTAGGGTAGGTGGCGGCACCCACACCACCAGTTCCATATATCCCTCCGCGGCCCCTAATCCGCGGCTGTCATATCAGAGTCCAGGAAGCAGCCTTGCTTTATGAAACTGAGAAGGGTTATTCCCAGCAAGTAACTGGAGATAGAGAGACAGAAAAGAAGCCACACCCAGCGCAGCAGGAGGAGCTGGAGTTCATATGCCTGGCAGACGGAGCAGCACTAGAGCAAAATCTTAACCGAGAAATTAACATATTTACAGACGGCAGCAAAGTTAAAGGGAAAGTTGGGGCGGCATTATCCATTTGGGATGATGCCACTGAGATCAGTACCCGCAAGCTGAAATTGGCCGATTGGTGCTCCGTGTACCAGGCCGAGTTATTGACACTTCTTGAGGCTACCGAAAAAGCAAAAATCTTTTGTGACTCCAGGTCTGCACTGGAAACGGTAGTTGGCGTATCTTCCCTCCATCCCTTAGCAGTAAATTCAAAGCGAACATAAAGTTGCTACACGCACAAAATAAAATAGTGAAACTTTATTGGATTAAAGCACACGCGGGAATGGAGGGAAATGAGAGAGCGGACCAGCTAGCAAAGGAAGCAGCACTGCACTCGAAGTGCAGACCTATTTACGATAACTGCCCCGTTTCATTCGTCAAGCGAGAAATCCGAAAGGACTCTCTTGACGAGTGGAACCGGCGGTATCAGGATGGACACACAGCGGCGGCAACCAAAACATATTTTCCGGATGCAAGGGCGGCATACAAGATCGTAAGAGAAATAGCACCAGTGGGAATCATAACTCAAGTGCTGACGGGGCATGGTGGGTTTTCCCAATACTTACATCGATTTAAGTTGAGGGAAAGCCCATCGTGCATCTGTGAACCTACAAAAGAGGAGACTCATGTGCAGTGGCACATAATCTTGGAATGCCCAGTTTATGGAAAGCAGAGATTTTATTTAGAACAAAAAATTGGAATTATTCTAACACGTAAAAACCTTAGAAACAAATTTATCGATTTTTGCACAAATATTTGTAAAAAAGCAATAATTAGGAACAAGTAGGTATAAACTTTGCTGTACCATTGTAATGTTTATTATAACTGCAAACAGCCAAAAACATTGAAATATAGGTATAGTTTTTATTCATTTGTAATTAAGACCCCTGACCCTTGCATATACACTCCAACCTTGCATTCCTTTAAGGTATTTTGATATTTGTCGGTTAGGTTATTAGGTTTCGCAGCCGACATAAACATAAGCCAAAATCAAAATATAACGCGGGCGAAGCCGCGGGTAAAAGCTAGTGGTATATAAGTCAATCAAAAGTCAATTCGCGCAGCGAATCCCTGTCAGAAATATAATCCTTGATACTATATGTAGTATGCTTTTTCCATTAGGATTTTTTTAATTACGTTTTTAAACATTGTGTCGTTCATATTTGTTACTTTATCGGGCAGTAAGTTTCGGCTCGTTTGATTCGTCTTGGCGTGTACTTGTTCAGTAAAAGATTGTTTAAAAAAAAAAAACAGTTTTTTTAATATACTTACCTAATACTTGAATCGGTACTTTTCGGTTTTATCAACTATAGCAAAATACAATTCTACATACATAAACTAAAAATATATAGGTACTTGAGCTACATAAAAAAAAAAACAATTCTATCATACATATATTCTTGAAGGTCTAAAAGTAAATAGGTAATTTTTTTTTGATAATCCGAATGCTTAAGTCCACTGCCAGTAATTGGTAGCGTTACCAACACGTTTACTTTGCTTTATCCCTAAAAAAAACTTTTTCTAAATTTTATTGGAGAATTTCTTTGTTAATTTTCATACTTAAACAAAACTTAAGTAGGGTCGTATAGCCCGGGTGCTTAGACCTGATGTCAGAGTTTTTAAGCCGCCTGAAGGCCTCTGACATGGGTAAACGGTTAAAACAACCGGGACCTACAATTTAACGTGTTATCCGAGCCACGGTAGCGCTCAGTTGTTAATTCCACTCGCGGTCCCCCATCCGAAGACTGACCGCGCCGAACGTTGCTTCAAATCTTTATTGAATTAAAACTTTAAGAGAAATATTGCAGGCATCAGAGAAATAAATCTGATGGCATATGCGAAATTTTGAATTCATCAAGAAACAACTAGGATAATACAGGGTTATCCAAAACTACTACTAATGAGCCGAAAGGAGGTTCCGACAATCATTGTGAACAACTTTTACTATGGGGCTCACTTAGAATTAGTGAAAAAATAATCGGCCTATTGCGAGTCGGACTCGCGCACGAAGGGTCCCTTATCGTATAGCAGCCCCTTTAATATATTTTATTCCCTCAATATATTTTATTTTAATTTAACTATTCATTTTTGAAGGGAATAAACAACTTAATATTCTGTGAATATTTCAAGCATCTTCCTGTTGCCGTTATTAATATCGAGCGAAAAACGGCTAAAATTCGAGTTCGTTGTATGAGAGCTCCCCTTATTTTTTTTTCTGTTTTAGTATTTGTTGTTATAGCAACATAAATACATCATCTGTAATCAATGTTCTAGCTATCACCGTTCATGAGATACGATACAGCCTGGTGACAGACCTGATAGACACTTCACTATCACTACATAGTATAAAACAAAGTACGCCTCCGCTGTCCCCATGACGTATGCTTGCATCTTTAGAACTACACAACGGTTTTAGATGCGGTTTTTTTTAATAGATAGAGAGTTTCATGAGGAAGGTTTATATGTACGAGTATAATAAACCTGTGCGAAGCCGCGGCGGGTCGCTAGTTGATTATAAAGAGGAAAGATTTGATTATTTGTTTGTCTGCATTGAATAGGCTCCGACACTATTGAACCGATTTGAAAAAAATATTTTGCTGTTGAAAAGCTACACTATCTCCGGTCGACATAGGCTTTATTATATTTTCAATTAACTTAGGGTTCTTTACTAAGACATCCTACCTACATTACTTGGTAGGTATAAAGGCACAATATTTATAAAAACTGTCTTCTTTAGCTAATTGTACCCGGGCTAAGCCGGGGCGGGCAGCTACTGGCTGATAAATGGATAGGTTTTTCCATGAACACAATTTTTTTTTAAAGTATTCAACATATCTGCCAAAATTATCATGCACTTTCTCACATTTCTTTCCCAAGTTTCCACATCAATTTTCCTTTGAAAGTCCCGGAAAAATCCGGGACAAAAACTTCTGAATTATGCTTTTCATGTGGTTCGGGTCAAAGCTGAATAGGTCTAATTATAAAACCTGACCTACTTCCACCTAGGCATTACATGTTACTGGAGTCTTTAGAAAATATTAGAGATTTCAGCTTTTTGTTTTGTCGGATGAATGGACTTTTTTATGGCGGAATATGATCTTCGGATATTTTCAAGTTAAGTTACATGCAAAGTTAAGATTATCTACTACTTAGGTGACATACAGAGAAAAAAATATTATTCTCTATATTGTACACTAATATGTACGAATAATTATAACTGAAAACTACATCTGATGTAGTTTGGAGAATAATTATATTTCGCAAAAAAATGGTCAAACCGCCTTCCATCGTGTACAAAATAAGAATATTTCGTTCGAATTGTTTACATTATTGTAAATTTTTCAAAAACAGATCAGCCGATTTCTTTAAATTTGAAATGGGACCACCTCGGGAGTATACCCTTTCGAACTAAAAAATATTTTTCGATTATCGATGAGCATACACAAAAAAATACATACAGACAAACCTACTCCATTTTGGAAGTCGGTTAAAAATGGCAACAACTGGCACAAACGAACATCCTCTCACCCCAAACGCTTATATGGATACGGTATAACCGTATCCGTTTCGTCTTGGGTAAAAATAGTAGGTACACTAGATACAATGTATAATATCTTAAATTAGTGCCACGAATGGCGGCCTTATCGCCGATAGCGATCTCTACCAGACAAATGCTGATCGGAAAGAGATCACAAACAGGAGATAATAAACATAGTCAACTATCGTTATGATTTTGTTATGCATTACTTGTCAATTTTACATAATAATCGGCAAAGTACGAGTCGGACTCGCGCACGGAGGGTTCCGTACTGTATGGGAGCCCCCCTTAAATATTTATTTTAATTTAATTTTATTATTTATTATTGAAGTAAATATACACTTAAATGTTCTGTGCAAATTTCAAGCATCTACCTGTTACCATTATTGATATAGAGCGAAAAACGGCTAAAAAATCAGGTATGTTGTATGGAAGCCCTCCTTTATTTTTTTTTTGTTTTTAGTATTTGTTCTTATAGCAGCAACAGAAATACATCATCTGTAAAATTTCAGCTTTCTAGCTATAACGGTTCATGAGATACAGCCTGGAGACGGTCAGACAGACATGCAGACGGACAGCGGAGTCTTAGTAATAGGGTCCCGTTTTTACCCTTTGGGTACGGAACCCTAAAAAGGAGATGTTTTACCATAAGCCCAGAATGTGTGCCATGATTCAACAGAGGCGTAAAAATATAGCAAATTTGCTACAAAAATTGACATTAGAAATACTTTCTTACTTTGTAAAAATTATAGATATTTTCTAATTTGATATTTATTTGTATTTTTTATTATCGTGTTTTTCGAGAAATCTTATAATAACACGTTTTGTCGAACTTCTCGCTTATATTTTATTAAATTAAAAATACTATGACACTATCTATAATGTTATGTCCGCTAAAAGTAGATATAGCAAAACTCAAGATGCTAAAAATAATAATAGAAATGAAATTTGATACAAACAAATCAAAACCAAAGATATTTAAAATAATCGGCCAAGTACGAGTAGAACTCGTGCACGAAGGGTTCCGTACTGTATGGGAGCCCCCCTTAAAATTTATTTTATGTTAATTTAATAATTTTTCTTTTTAATTATTTTGACTCCCGCTCCGGCTCGTACTTGGCGCAAATGATGGCCATCACCATCCAGCGAGGTAATGCGGCCAGCATTTTGGGCTCTTTTGCGCCGGGTACGGTCGGAGATGAGTTGTGTGTTTAGTTTTTAAGGTTGACCATGTTCAGTTGTATACTTTTATACTGATAAATAAAGCAATTATTTAATTATTTATAATTGAATTGAATATACAACTTAAAATTATGTGAAAATTTCAAGCATCTACATGGTACCATTATTAATATAGAACCAAAAACGTCTAAAAATTCAGGTTTTTTGTATGGGAGTCCCCCTTAAATATTTATTTTATTTTGTTTTTAGTATTTGTTGTTATAGCGGCAACCGAAATACATCATCGTTAAAAATTTCAGCTGCCTAGCTATCATGGTTCATGAGATACAGCCCGGTGACAGACGGACAGACGGACATCGCAGTCTTAGTAATAAAGTCCCGTTTTCCCCTTTGGGTACGGAACCCTAAAAATTGAAATCCGACCAAACTACAAAAACTAACATCTCTAAAACAAAGTAAAGTGGGACTGTAAGTAGGTACTTTAAAAATTAACTGCCATTAGTACCGCGGGCGGCGAACATGTTTCTGAAAACATTCACGTTGTGTTCGACTTACGTGACGTTAAGAAGGCTTAAAACTTTACGTATGACTTGAAAACATGGTGTACGTAAGTGTACGTAGCTATCTCTTTTTAACTAACATTCTAAAAGGATGTAATTCCCAATTTATGTATGTAATTAAACATAACCCTTCAGTGACCCGCGCGCGCCCGCGCCGATATCTGTCATAAGGCCGTGCGCGCCTCGATTTTTTTTTATTTTTTGCGCATCTGCGCCGCGACCTACTAAAGTAGGGACAAGATAATAGGTCACTTTTGACATTTCATGTATGCAAAGAAAAATATACCTTACACTAAAGGAATAAAACTCATGAAAACAATATTGACGACGACCGATAATTGTTCTCGAAGACGGCTTGGAGTTTTATTCCTTTAGTGTAAGGTATATTTTTCTTTGCATACATGAACTGTCAAATGTGGCCTATTAAAATGACTCCACTGTAGAATAGAGATTTCTCGTAACTTTTTTATGGACGATCTAATAAATGTAGTAGCCCCTGCCTGTAGTAAGTAAGAGCCTTACTAAAAGGGGACCTCTGGGCTCGTGGATGGTCAGAGATGGGGCTCTGGCCATCCACTCAAACGGACCCGAGGTGTGTGGCAACGCTGTCGTAGAGGACCGCACAAACCTGGTTCTAGTACTAGGCGAGTAGTCGTACAAACTGCTGGGAGCACCGGTGCGTTCCTTCCGTGATCTTGGAGCTCCCAAGAGGGCACAAAGGCTGGCCACCGAGGGGGGTTTTTGTGGGTACAATCCTACATAACCCGACTGCACCCCAAAGCAGTCGGACATCTTTCGAAGATTTCCCCGTCGTAAAAAAAAAAAAAAAAAAAAACACTGCAGGACGTAGGCCTACCCTCGAAGGGTGATTGGGCCATTTCCACCACGCTGGCCCAGTGCGGATTGGTGGATTCACATACGCCATTCACATACCAATTTCTTCTAAGGACGTATGCAGGTTGCCTCACGATGTTTTCCTTGCCAGTGGTGTGAAATTCCGTACATAAATTCCAAAGAACTCATTGGTACGGGACCAGGATTTGAACCCACGACCTCTCGATTGTAAGACGGGTGTCACTACCTCTAGACCACCACGGATTTTTCACTAGTTATATTGTGTTTTTTTTGTTTATCTGTTGATTATAATTAACTAGCTTTTACCCGCGGCTTCGCCCGCGTTATATTTTGATTTTGGCTTATGTTTATGTCGGCTGCGAAACCTAATAACCTAACCGACAAATATCAAAATACCTTAAAGGAATGCAAGGTTGGAGTGTATATGCAAGGGTCAGGGGTCTTAATTACAAATGAATAAAAACTATACCTATATTTCAATGTTTTTGGCTGTTTGCAGTTATAATAAACATTACAATGGTACAGCAAAGTTTATACCTACTTGTTCCTAATTATTGCTTTTTTACAAATATTTGTGCAAAAATCGATAAATTTGTTTCTAAGGTTTTTACGTGTTAGAATAATTCCAATTTTTTGTTCTAAATAAAATCTCTGCTTTCCATAAACTGGGCATTCCAAGATTATGTGCCACTGCACATGAGTCTCCTCTTTTGTAGGTTCACAGATGCACGATGGGCTTTCCCTCAACTTAAATCGATGTAAGTATTGGGAAAACCCACCATGCCCCGTCAGCACTTGAGTTATGATTCCCACTGGTGCTATTTCTCTTACGATCTTGTATGCCGCCCTTGCATCCGGAAAATATGTTTTGGTTGCCGCCGCTGTGTGTCCATCCTGATACCGCCGGTTCCACTCGTCAAGAGAGTCCTTTCGGATTTCTCGCTTGACGAATGAAACGGGGCAGTTATCGTAAATAGGTCTGCACTTCGAGTGCAGTGCTGCTTCCTTTGCTAGCTGGTCCGCTCTCTCATTTCCCTCCATTCCCGCGTGTGCTTTAATCCAATAAAGTTTCACTATTTTATTTTGTGCGTGTAGCAACTTTATGTTCGCTTTGAATTTACTGCTAAGGGATGGAGGGAAGATACGCCAACTACCGTTTCCAGTGCAGACCTGGAGTCACAAAAGATTTTTGCTTTTTCGGTAGCCTCAAGAAGTGTCAATAACTCGGCCTGGTACACGGAGCACCAATCGGCCAATTTCAGCTTGCGGGTACTGATCTCAGTGGCATCATCCCAAATGGATAATGCCGCCCCAACTTTCCCTTTAACTTTGCTGCCGTCTGTAAATATGTTAATTTCTCGGTTAAGATTTTGCTCTAGTGCTGCTCCGTCTGCCAGGCATATGAACTCCAGCTCCTCCTGCTGCGCTGGGTGTGGCTTCTTTTCTGTCTCTCTATCTCCAGTTACTTGCTGGGAATAACCCTTCTCAGTTTCATAAAGCAAGGCTGCTTCCTGGACTCTGATATGACAGCCGCGGATTAGGGGCCGCGGAGGGATATATGGAACTGGTGGTGTGGGTGCCGCCACCTACCCTACCTTCCGCTAGGCCGTCAACGTGTTGGCAGACGCAGTGGGGCTGCAGGGGAAGAGAGGTGTCGGTATCGCGATGGCCGTTCTCACTGCCCTCTGCAGTTGAAGAGGCAGGCGCTGGGCTATTATGACTGACCCGCTGCACTGGGACCAGGGCGTTGGAATGCTGTCTGACGTTCAGTACTGGTTAGTCCAGAGTGGTGGATGACGATGTGTCTTGTGCTCCGAAACACTCCGTCATTATGGCGAGAGCGCAAGCTCCGTTATGGAGCCCGAGTCTGGGCTAGCTCTGTTGAGTGCCGCGAAGGAGTGCGAAAAATGTAGGAACGTCCTAAACTTGCCATGACAGGTTATTTCTGGCGCTTAGACGGCTGCTACCGCAGCCCGCTCACTTAGTTTTTATCCTATCCTACGGGAACTGTTAAAGTTTTTGCGATAAAAAGTGGCCTATTATGTCACTTTTCGTCTTTCAAACTATATTCATGCAATAAGCCAAGGCAAGTTGCTCCGTTGCTGAGAAAAATTTATTGTTAAGTCCTACGGGAACCACAATTTTTTCGCGATGGAAAGTATCCTATGTCACTTTCCGTCTTCCAAACTATACCCACCCCAAATATCAAGTCAATCCGTTGCTCCATTGCTGAGAAACAGTTATTGTCCTATCCCATGGGAATCACGAATTTTCTCGAGATAAAAAAGTATCCTATTATCACTTTGTCTTTTAAACCAAAGGTATCCATACCAAAAATCAGGTCAATCTTTTGCTCCGTTGCTGCGTCAAAGAGGAACAAACCAACAAACTTTTCGGATATTAAAGTATGATGTATACCATAAAGGTAGAATAAAGAAACATGTTAAACCTCTAATGATAGAAGATTTAAAAATATTTTAAATGTCAGACAAAATGACGGCCTGGTATTAAACGTCATAGTAACATGTAGCATGCAGAGGTAAAATAACATTTTATCCAATTTTAATGTCAGTTGTCATTTTCAATCCATACTTTATTTCCTCTTCAAGGGGATATAATGGTGGAAAAACAATTTGTCCCCTTGCCATGCTACTTGTGATTTATAAAAGTCTGCAGACAATGTCACCTGTCATCCAATTACGTTTGGCTGTGACGTTTCGTTAGTCCATATTAGCGTCATAGAGGAATTAATCACTTAGCGTCTTTGTGATAGTGGCGACAGTTTCGCTTTCGATGGTTTTTGTCCTGTCCTACAGGAACTATGCAATTTTTCGGGATAAAAAGTATCCTAAAGCTCCTTCCGCCTTTTAAACTATGTCCATGCCAAAAATCAAGTCAATCCGTTGCTCCGTTGGTGCGTGATGGAGTAACAAACCAACAAACCAACAAACTTTTCGGATTTATAATATTAGTAAGGATTAATTTTACAAAATGGTCGAAATAGTAGTTTATGCAACTGTCATATAATGAAGGGTATTAAAACAAGAGTGTGAGTTTATGAAACGAGCGCAGCGAGTTTCATAATAGTAACGAGTGTTTTAATACCCGTGTTATATGCAGTTGCATACACTAATTTATCTTCACTAATAAAAATAAAATAAAAACAAATTGCGAAACATTAAATTCACGCGTACGTGTATTGTCACAGTGAACTTGGCGCCATTAAAATCTAACCAATGAGAGCGCAGCTGCGCGCGCAGGGCCAATCAGGAGCGGGCGCGCGATGTTATAATAAGATTTTACGATATCGATGTGGATATTATAACATCATGTGAAATTGCTTAAATTGAGTGTTTTGTTGTCTGCGCTATAACAGTAGTCATTATAAGTCAAGTATTGGAAACATAAGTAGAATGTTACAACATTAGTGTAGATAAAATATGTTTATTGCGAGTTTTACTGACTCAAATTATTACTATTCAAGAACTCAATATTATTAAACTAAATAGAATAAAGAATGATTTTTAATGCTAAGTATGCGCTCTTTTATAAGTAAAGGGTCATAGGTATTAAACGCAAAACATTTTAAGGTCGGGTCTACCACATCTAGACAAACAACTTGGGAAAAATCACGAAGAAAAAATTCAGCTTGTTTTATAAAAAGTTTGTCAACGCGCGGCAAAATGTGTGGAGAAGCGAATTTTTTTGCGACTTTTGAGTCGTAGCATAAAAGTTGTTTGTCTAGATGTACTAGACCCGCCCTTTAAAGGTTTTGCGTTTAATACCTATGACCTTGTATATAAATGATTTATTTTTTCTTAATTTACATTTATTTTAGCTAAATATTAAAACTCTACTTAGTTTATTTATTTAAAGAAAGTTAATGTACTTATTGAAATATGTATCATGCGTCATTTGCCTTGCTTTAGATATATAATGTATTTTATTGATTACGCTGAGGAGCAAAAGTTTAGCTTATAGTTTTTTTATAAAATTGCTCAACATTTATATTAATTTTAACACATTTTTTGTGTATCAATCAGTATTCATAAAAAATGCGAATTGTTTTATTTGAACTTTTAAAGTCTACAAAATACAAATAGTTTATAGTTTCTATACGTTTAAGTCACTTCTTAGGTATAACAAATTGTTTCCAATTTTTTTATTTCGTCTAGTTTTGTAAATAACATTTGACTTTAGTATCTTTTAAACCTTTTTAAACATAAGTTTAAACATAGTTTTATTTTTACTGAAAATTTAGTTACCATAGACTCCAGGGTCTGTGCCCTTTGTTAACTAAACACATTTTTAGGGTTCCGTACCCAAAGGGTAAAAACGGGACCCTATTACTAAGACTCCGCTGTCCATCTGTCCGTCTGTCTGTCAGTCGCTGTATCTCATGAACCGTTATAGCTAGAAAGCTGAAATTTTCACAGATGATGTATTTCTGTTGCCGCTATAACAATAAATAAGTACTAAAAATAGAATAAAAATAATATTTATGGGGGGCTCCCATACAACAAACGTGATTTTTAGGAGTTTTTTGCTCGCTATTAATAACGACAAGAGGAAAGGGGCTCCCATACGGTACGGAATCCTTCGTGCGCGAGTCCGACTCGCATTTGGCCGATTTTTATTTTTATTTTAAGCTGAACAATGAGAGTTATTATATAGTAGTTAGCCTAAGTTATTCAGTCGGTGCATTGCGTGAATGCCACAAATTAAAACATTAGTACGAAACATTAGTTTAAAAGTTAAACATACTTATTCTACCCAAAGAAAATATCCATTACCCCTCACAAAGCTCCAATTACCCTTCAATTTCCCATTCATTGCATCTCAGTCGCAATGCCTCAACCGGGCAGCCAAATTCATACACATAAGAATCAATTTCGCCCAACATTCATTGATACAAATACTTTAATTTAGTACTAGCGCACGCTGTTGGCAGTTAAACGAAAATAATCTTAATGTATGAGGATCGTGAAACAAGAAAGACTGTCTGACGCCGTTTGCTGGCGCGAGCTCTATCGACCCGCCGAGGCGACGCGCGCACCTACAATACAATGCCCCGTAAATCTGTGCCATTACTAAAAACAACAAATTTAAATTTAATTTTCAATTCTAACTCAATTACTTTCATACAAAAGTAAAAAAAAAATGTATTTATTGTTTTCTTCTTTTTTATTTTTTTTTTTATTTTAAAAGGAAATAAGGCTATTTTAAGTCAAAAATTAAATGAATGTAGCAAATGATATATTTAAAGGCGTAGAAGTTAAATAAATAATGTAATTTCCAGGCTTTCGAAGTGCCAATAATGCTAATAGTAACCAGCCTGCGCGCAGTAGGTGACACGGCGCGCACCCGCCACGACGTCTCACTCGTCGTCCAAATAAAACTGAAAATATACGCTTCACATTCTAAAAATAATGACCTAGTGCTTAAAAAACCTTAGTGTTTCTTTTAACATATTGATGTTCTTTCGTTCCAAGTGTTTTGGTGTCGTAGAGCGTACTAAACTCGCTGTGAGAAGAACGAACACATAAGGCTGGTTTGCTTAATATATTGACATCTACTTTTGGTTTTCTCTACATAAAAACTACAATGTTACCACCCCATTTCACGTTATACTAGTTTTTTAGCTATTTAACATTTTAACAGAACAAAAACATCATTGTTAACTCATTACTGCATTATGTCAAAGCGTTGTCAACGAAATGATTTCGTTTTGCGTTCCTTTTATTCGTTCCATTTCACTAACCCTATCTTATAAGTAATTCACAAGGTTATTTGACTTGAATTTCATTCAAAATAATAAAAGTGCATTAATTTATTTATCCATTAAGCTAAAAATAGGTTTGAATAAATACAAAGGCGTAGTTTTGCAGGGAAATAAAATAGTGATAGTCAAGCTCAACCAATGAAATGTAATTCTAACAGCACGCAGAAGGTGACGTTTTTCTTTTTGAGGTTAGGTTATGTAACAGTGATATAATACAGCAACAGAAAGAGCTAGCTTTCTTTTGTAACCTAAAACCTAATTTAGGTCTCAGTTTCTTTTATGTTATGAGTTATTTGAGTAATTTTGTGAAGTATTTTGGCTTTGACGTGAAAAACATCTTGGGTGTGACGTAGTGCGTGTTTTCGTTGTTGGTTGTTTTTTTTTTCTTTTTCCCTAAGTTATTAGAATTTATAGTATTTTTACTACGTATAACCTTATATTAGTATAGTTTTGGTCTTTATTACCTGAAAAATATAGTTTTTATCTACATATAATCTAAATTTTAGACTTTGTACTCGATAGATTTCACGTATAGAGCAGATATAATAAATGATATCATAAGTAGAGTCCATTTATTATAAAAAAAAATACACCCAAGAATAGTCATTTTAGGGACTACATTGCAATCAGCTTGAAAAACATGTTGTGCGAGTCGAGTTCATGCACAGATGGTTCCGTAGGTACCTACTATAAGTTGTTAAGCTGTCAAGTCGGTTTTATAATTATAGTGACAGGTTTTTAGGGTTCCGTGCCTAAACTGTTGAATGTTTCTTGTCGAGCCAAGAGACCATTATTTATCCTGTTTTCTAGGTAGGTTTCCAAGGTACATGCAAGGTACAAGGTACATTGTGGATAAAAACATCTAATCACTTTAACAACTTTTCCTAAGACCAACTCTGAAGTCACTAAAAGTCAGCTGATCTATAGAAATGTCATTCACCTTCGACAAATGTATGGAACAGCTGATTTTACTATCGCGACTTCAGGATTGGTCTTATAGTAAAAATTTTAGTAATAAAAATGAAATCAACATTGCGAATATTTCGCCCAGTTTTTATGTCAGTAATTATAAAAACTTGGCGAAATATTCGTCGTATTATCCATATTCCATCCCACACTAAGGTGAACGGTGTCGTAGCATCAAGAATGATGAAAAATTAAAGACTTATTACATTACATTGTACTAAGTAAGTACCTACGTTGTATTTTTACTTAAAACACAGATAAAGTAGTAATCAGATACACATATTACATTAGATACATTATACTTAGTAAGTACGTTATACTATTATGTACTTAAAACACAGATGAAGTATCTAGTAATAAAATATATTGTGGAAATCGCGGGTCGAACTCGGACACGATTAGCTCAGGACCGAGACAAATGACACCGCAAGAGAGAGGCCTATACCCAGCAGTGGGATAGAGAGGGCTGCGGATGATGATGATGATGAAGCAAAATAATGCCCCCTTTTGACGACTTCCCTGGTGTAGTTCACAGTAGGTACCTCTGCCGTCGATACAGAGCTCCAGGGTCCCAATACCGGCCGACTACGTGTTGAGTAATTAAATTTAATGTACGTAATGTTATCGGGTCTGGGTGTTAGTTTTCCTTGCCCCTGTATATGTCCCGTGGCATACAATGAAGGAATGAATGGCATACATGAAATTCTATTGCGGTGAAAATATTGAAAAATATTATATGCCAACAAAGGTGGTAGATAATAATTAATAACACTGTTAGCAACTCCCATACGCACACATACACAATATAGTATGGTATATCCATTCTCATATCCATGGTGGATACATCCACCGAATATATTTACTAACGAAAAATATTAAGATAACTTTATTGGGATTAATAGAACCTAATATTACGAAAAATATTGCATAATAAGTATTGATTCATTAACATGCTCGTGTGTAATAATGATACTCGTACGTAAATGTAGTTTCATCTAAAATGTTCATCACAAAATAATATTAAATCATTGACAAAATATACATATCGTTGTATATCGTATTAAATATACCATAGGTATTGTTAATATGTAAAATCTAATAATTTCAAATACTAATGGCAGGCTGTAAAGAGGCTTACAATTCAAAATATGAGTTTTTTTTCTAGTCAAAACAATGGAAAATCCAAAGAGGGTCAGCTTAAAACATTATAAATTTGAAGTACCTTCTATCATTTTATATGGCACTCATAGTGTAGTTTCATTAACTGTTTCTTAGCAATCACTGTAATTCAGCAAAATTCTGCACGCTTACTTTTCCGATTGATAACCGCGGGTGGCATTTTTAATCTGAGCGCCACCGTGGCTCGGATGATGCCTTAAGGGCTGTCGTGTATAAAATGTCTGACCTGAATCAAGATTTTAGTACCAAAAAACAATGTTTAACCCTTAACCACCTACCAACGGTCTGTGAGACCGCAGCGTATTTTTTAACTCAAATATTTCGATCTGTATGTATCGTAGAACAGTGCGCGTCTATATATATTTTCTACACATATATCAAAACCACACTTGCGGTCGGCGAGTGTTCATGCTCACAAATGTACCCAGAGTAAGTAAAAATAATTCGTGACCGGTCTGGGTGACCGCACGTAGGTGGTTACGTGACTTTTTTTCACTGAAACGATGATGATAATGATGATGTAATTTCACTGCGAATTCCAAAAATAAGTTTCATATGTGATACGAATAGAAACAGAAGAATGCTCTTATGTTTTTTCCTTATGTTTTATGAAAAAGGTGCAAATTTGTTTGGAGCGTGCATAAAAAAATGTACTGAAATTACCGCGAAAAATGTGTATTTTTATAAGTTGCAATTTCGTTAACATTTATTAATTTGTATAGGTAATATCCTAAACTTAAAGAAATTAATCCAAAAAATTCCATTTTTTATGGTTTTTTATCAATTTGATATCATTATTTTAGATTAGTCTCTTTTTAGTTTAAAATTACTAGTTTTCGAACTACTCGTATTATATCAAATCATGAGATCTTATCACATTTTTTTTAAAAATTTGAAGGTCTAAAATAAAGATCTAAAGTATGAAAAAGTATTCTAGTAACATAAATACTGAAAAAAAAAATGCAGCCTAAAAACTCTGATACCAGGGCCAGCCACCCGGCCTATGCGAACTTACTTTTACTTTTTAATACTTTGTTAATATTGTGGTACCTGTATTTAAGGTGCTTATAAATAAGCGGTCTCCAAGACCGCAGATAGGTGGTTACGTTACAAAAATAGGTGTTAGGTGCATAAGGGTTAAAAAAAGTTATTCTGTTCTTAGAAAAGTTCTTATTTAATTAAATGTTGTTAGCAAACCATACTTGATATGTGCAAGGAATAACTTCGCTCCATCGAAAAAAAATCCAAATTCACCTCTATTTTGAACGAAGATCAACAATTCTTGACAAGATTATAGAACCTCCTCCAAAAAGGAGGAGGTTATAGAACCTCCTCCTTTAACATAGGTTCGGCTGTATGTATTTTTTTTGTAAGTTCATCGATAATTCCACCAATTGTGAACCGAATCATAAAACTCTTTTTTAGTTCGAAAGGATATACTCCCGAGATGGTCCCATTGAAATGATACAGAAATCGGCTGAGCCGTTTTTGGAAAATTAACAATAATGTAAACAATTTAAGCGAAATATTCAAATTTTGTACACGATGGAAGGCGGTTTTGCCATTTTTTTTGCGAAAAATCATTATTTTCATTTTTCACTCTGCATAATATAGCCACTCGCCGTATTCGAACTTATTTTTATACTTACGTAATAACTTTATTTATGCAATATATTGCATCTATTTTGGAAGTAGAGCTAGAAGCTATATTGAGTTATATTGTTAGTCAAAATATACAAATATCCACAGAACTGAGATAGCGGAGGTATTCTGGGAAATCGATGTGGCCCAGATTCGGACCTAACTTGACGTCGGCATCTGAGTCTATTTTTCGAACACTGAAAAATACCTTGATATAGATTATGATTGCCTTCTTCTTGATGATTATATGATACTAGCATTAACCGCTACTACTCACTAGATCTTGAATATTTTCCTAAAAGATAAAGATAAAAAATAAGCCTATAACACTCTCCAAATTGTAGGACAAGAGGGAGGATTGCAGACATGCCAAAGCTGCTTTCCCAGCCCTGTACAGAAACATTACAAACGATCTATTGAGGTTGCAGCAACAAGACTTCCGCCTTATGGTAGGGACACATCACTGGTCACTGCAACTTGAATGGTCACATTTATAAACTGTAGAGCATGTTTTGTGGCATAGCAAAAACACGGCAGAAACTAGAATCGCTTGCGGGTTGCATAAAGCTTCTATAGCTTTGTCATCAGCGTCGACATCATACTCATCGCTATCTAGTACACCATCCAAGCTACTGGAGCAGCTATGTCTGCGGCCCAAGGCCATGCTCCATTATTTTAAGGAGCTGGGCTGGCACGCTGGTGGGGAAATGCACAAAATACCCCATGCGGGACGTCAATGCAGGACCTATCCCCCCACATCGAATAAGAATATGAATAACACTCTCCGACTTCTAAAATACATCCATATCAAAAAATAAGTCGAACCTTTGCTTTCTTGCTCCATAACAATTAAGATCTCAATGTAACACAGTTCAACAGTAAAAATCTTCTTTGACTTTGACTTTAAAAGAGTAACAAATAAACCAACAAACATACTTTCGGATTCGATACTCCTAATGTACGATTTTCTCTATCATAGCATGCAATAGATACATTCGTAACTATACAGGGTACCTTTATACAAAATGGTGCATCTATTTACGAAATAGAACTGGTCAAAATATCGGTTATCCAAACAGAACTGAGAAATCGGAGCTAATTCTAGGGAATCGATACGGCCTGGATTGTTGCCTAGACAGCTCGGCGACGGAATCTAGGTCTATAGTGCGAACAATGAGCTGCCAAGTCGGGAGATTATATACTGTTATACTTACGACATTCTATGATATTCTGTTATATTACGGCATGTATATCCTCAGAGTAAGGGCTAAAGTAAGTAGCACGAGCTATGCGAGACGAGCTCGCGATCTAGTACTCCAATCTTGAAAAAGATCGCCAAATGCGATCGAAACTTTAAAGTTTACTAGAGATTCATAGTGAAAAAGAGAAAAAATATCCCCGACTAATGGATACCCTTAGTAGAAACTTAAGAAATAAAGATAGAATAGTTTTGCCGAGAGTAAGACTTAGCAAAGTTCAAACGCAAGGTGTGTATATTAAATTATTTATGTATAATAAGTTGCCAGTTGCCATCAGGAATTTATGTTTTCGTGACTTTAAAATAAAACTTAAAACATTTTTTATAAATAATGCATTTTACAAGCTAGATGACTTTATGAAAATTAGACTGACTGAATCTTCGTTTCAATTTTAGTATTTTTTGTTTATTATTATATGGACCATTTGATTTATTCATTTTGACATATTTCTGATTGTATTAATTTAAATTTTGACATTATTTTATTTACTTTTTTACTTTACTGAATTGTTTGATTATGGATTTAATTATTATTTTGAGTTTAATGTATTTAGATTATTAAGCTGGAATTTTATATTTAATTTTTAAGCAACATGTACCTGACTTACCTAATATAACGCAACTTTGTTATAAGGTCAATAAAGAATCTGAATCTGAACTATAGTAGCAGTTATCTACTAAAATTAAGCGAGAGTAACACCTGTGTTATATTTAAATTAAAATGTGCAAAAACCACGCTAGTTTTCATAATCAAAGGACTAATAGAAAACTTGCTATATTTTAATCAAATAAAAACTACGTTACAGCTGTCTTATTCATATCTATACATACAGCATACGCGAGAGTGAGTGGAACAAAAATAACGCAATATATGTCGCCGTATTCACAAGTTGGAATGTCATGACGGTTGAAATGTGGTCTATTTTGTCTTTTGCGATGTGATCGGAAATTCGAACCCTCTAGTTCCATCAGAAGGTTCAAATCTCTGATCATTTTACCTTCTTATTTTCTACCTTTTTTAATTTAGACAGCTGGATAGCTCAATGCTAGTTTGTGAAACCCTTAGAAATTACGTTAGTTCGGGTGTATGTGCATCTTTTTCTAACGCTATACACTTTTTTAGGGTTCCGTAAAGGGTAAAAACGGGACCCTATTACTAAGACTTCGATGTCTGTCTGTCCGTCTGTCTGTCTGTCACCGGGCTGTATCTCATGAACCATGATAGCTAGGCAGCTGAAATTTTCACAGATGATGTATTTCAGTTGCCGCTATAACAACAAATACTAAAAACAAAATAAAATAAATATTTAAGGGGGGCTCCCATACAACAAACCTGATTTTTCAGACGTTTTTCGCTCTATATTAATAATGGTAACAGGTGGATGCTTGAAATTTTCACAGAATATTTAGTTTTTTATTCACTTCAATAATAAATAATAACAAATACTAAAAACAAAACAAAATGAATATTTAAGGGGGGCTCCCATACAGTACGGAACCCTCAGTGCGCGAGTCCGACTCGTACTTGGCCGATAATTTTTTTTACATAACTTTACATCCGCCTACTTGTATAATTCGGCTTATATCAATTTTGACATCAGTGTCTTGTCTTCTGACTTATTTTATCATGTTAGGTCAAAAAATGTTTATGGGTCCGTAAACTTGTTATGATTCGTCTCGTCCCTAGTCTCAATTATACATGGAACTGATAATGGTACTAGTGGCAACGAACCATACCTTCAATACAATACAATACAATACAATATTTTTATTAATAACACCATTGTTACATGTCAAATCAATTATACAATTATATTAATTATTATCAAATATACAATTCATCAAAATTGTTCCCTTCATAAAATAGGATACATTTGGTGTCTAACAATTCAATACGAATAATAAATTAAATAATTAAATGTCAATGCTAAATAAAAAATAACTAAAATCCATCAATGTCATTCATGTTGATCAAATTAAAAACAGATATCCTTACTAATATTATAAATCCGAAAAGTTTGTTGGTTTGTTGGTTTGTTACTCCATCACGCACCAACGGAGCAACGGATTGACTTGATTTTTGGCATGGACATAGTTTAAAAGGCGGAAGGAGCTTTAGGATACTTTTTATCCCGAAAAATTGCATAGTTCCTGTAGGACAGGACAAAAACCATCGAAAGCGAAACTGTCGCCACTATCACAAAGACGCTAAGTGATTAATTCCTCTATGACGCTAATATGGACTAACGAAACGTCACAGCCAAACGTAATTGGATGACAGGTGACATTGTCTGCAGACTTTTATAAATCACAAGTAGCATGGCAAGGGGACAAATTGTTTTTCCACCATTATATCCCCTTGAAGAGGAAATAAAGTATGGATTGAAAATGACAACTGACATTAAAATTGGATAAAATGTTATTTTACCTCTGCATGCTACATGTTACTATGACGTTTAATACCAGGCCGTCATTTTGTCTGACATTTAAAATATTTTTAAATCTTCTATCATTAGAGGTTTAACATGTTTCTTTATTCTACCTTTATGGTATACATCATACTTTAATATCCGAAAAGTTTGTTGGTTTGTTCCTCTTTGACGCAGCAACGGAGCAAAAGATTGACCTGATTTTTGGTATGGATACCTTTGGTTTAAAAGACAAAGTGATAATAGGATACTTTTTTATCTCGAGAAAATTCGTGATTCCCATGGGATAGGACAATAACTGTTTCTCAGCAATGGAGCAACGGATTGACTTGATATTTGGGGTGGGTATAGTTTGGAAGACGGAAAGTGACATAGGATACTTTCCATCGCGAAAAAATTGTGGTTCCCGTAGGACTTAACAATAAATTTTTCTCAGCAACGGAGCAACTTGCCTTGGCTTATTGCATGAATATAGTTTGAAAGACGAAAAGTGACATAATAGGCCACTTTTTATCGCAAAAACTTTAACAGTTCCCGTAGGATAGGATAAAAACTAAGTGAGCGGGCTGCGGTAGCAGCCGTCTAAGCGCCAGAAATAACCTGTCATGGCAAGTTTAGGACGTTCCTACATTTTTCGCACTCCTTCGCGGCACTCAACAGAGCTAGCCCAGACTCGGGCTCCATAACGGAGCTTGCGCTCTCGCCATAATGACGGAGTGTTTCGGAGCACAAGACACATCGTCATCCACCACTCTGGACTAACCAGTACTGAACGTCAGACAGCATTCCAACGCCCTGGTCCCAGTGCAGCGGGTCAGTCATAATAGCCCAGCGCCTGCCTCTTCAACTGCAGAGGGCAGTGAGAACGGCCATCGCGATACCGACACCTCTCTTCCCCTGCAGCCCCACTGCGTCTGCCAACACGTTGACGGCCTAGCGGAAGGTAGGGTAGGTGGCGGCACCCACACCACCAGTTCCATATATCCCTCCGCGGCCCCTAATCCGCGGCTGTCATATCAGAGTCCAGGAAGCAGCCTTGCTTTATGAAACTGAGAAGGGTTATTCCCAGCAAGTAACTGGAGATAGAGAGACAGAAAAGAAGCCACACCCAGCGCAGCAGGAGGAGCTGGAGTTCATATGCCTGGCAGACGGAGCAGCACTAGAGCAAAATCTTAACCGAGAAATTAACATATTTACAGACGGCAGCAAAGTTAAAGGGAAAGTTGGGGCGGCATTATCCATTTGGGATGATGCCACTGAGATCAGTACCCGCAAGCTGAAATTGGCCGATTGGTGCTCCGTGTACCAGGCCGAGTTATTGACACTTCTTGAGGCTACCGAAAAAGCAAAAATCTTTTGTGACTCCAGGTCTGCACTGGAAACGGTAGTTGGCGTATCTTCCCTCCATCCCTTAGCAGTAAATTCAAAGCGAACATAAAGTTGCTACACGCACAAAATAAAATAGTGAAACTTTATTGGATTAAAGCACACGCGGGAATGGAGGGAAATGAGAGAGCGGACCAGCTAGCAAAGGAAGCAGCACTGCACTCGAAGTGCAGACCTATTTACGATAACTGCCCCGTTTCATTCGTCAAGCGAGAAATCCGAAAGGACTCTCTTGACGAGTGGAACCGGCGGTATCAGGATGGACACACAGCGGCGGCAACCAAAACATATTTTCCGGATGCAAGGGCGGCATACAAGATCGTAAGAGAAATAGCACCAGTGGGAATCATAACTCAAGTGCTGACGGGGCATGGTGGGTTTTCCCAATACTTACATCGATTTAAGTTGAGGGAAAGCCCATCGTGCATCTGTGAACCTACAAAAGAGGAGACTCATGTGCAGTGGCACATAATCTTGGAATGCCCAGTTTATGGAAAGCAGAGATTTTATTTAGAACAAAAAATTGGAATTATTCTAACACGTAAAAACCTTAGAAACAAATTTATCGATTTTTGCACAAATATTTGTAAAAAAGCAATAATTAGGAACAAGTAGGTATAAACTTTGCTGTACCATTGTAATGTTTATTATAACTGCAAACAGCCAAAAACATTGAAATATAGGTATAGTTTTTATTCATTTGTAATTAAGACCCCTGACCCTTGCATATACACTCCAACCTTGCATTCCTTTAAGGTATTTTGATATTTGTCGGTTAGGTTATTAGGTTTCGCAGCCGACATAAACATAAGCCAAAATCAAAATATAACGCGGGCGAAGCCGCGGGTAAAAGCTAGTTAATTTATAAATTACAAATCAATCAATTACAATTTCAATTTCAGTCTATCATAATCTGACTCTATACACGTGTGAATTATATCCGAGGTCAATCATTCGATGACTACCCGTGCCGAATTTTATTTCGGTAATCGAGATAAATATTATTATGTACTTGCAATTAAGCTAGGTACTACAATCTTTCAATTACTTTTTTCAGTTTTAATATTATCTTTATCGAACCAATGGGTAAAAGAGCGACCCTATTACTAAGACTCCGCTGTCCGTCTGTCTGTCTGTCACGAGGCTGTATCTCATGAACCACCGTGATAGATATAACGTTGAAATTTTCACAAACTACGTTGGTATTTCTGTTGCCGCTATAACAACAAATACTAAAAACGGAAAATAATATATGTAGGGGGGGTCCCATACAACAAACCTGAATTTTTAAGAGTTTTTCGCTTTAGATGCTTGAAATATTCACAGAATATTAAGTTAAATATGCACACTAAAAGTAAATAGTTAAATTAAAATAAAACAAAAATTTAACAATTTTTTTTTGTTGGATATTAATAACGGCAACAGGAAGTTGCTCAAAATATTAAGCGGTATATTCCATTAAAATAATTAATAAATTAAAATAAAATAAACTAAGGGAGGCTTCCATAACTGGTGCGGAACCCTTCGTGCGCGAGTCAGACTCGCACTTGGCCAATTTTTATTTGTTTTTGTCAACATTCATTGCAATAACTTTTTCCCTTTATTGGGATAGATGTGACGGTGACGTCAACATTAAATTCAAACTTTCCCGGAGGTAGGAAAGTTTTGAATAATGATCAAAAATAACTCTACGTTTAAAATTTCAGTCATACTTTCCATTGGATCAGTAACTACGAGTATAAGTATTTCAGTAAAAACTCTGACACCAGGGCTAGCCACCCGGCCCATACGAACTTACTTACTTTTTTAGTATTTCAGTTTGTCTTTCCGAACATTTCAAGCATCCCTAGTTGTGGTTTGAATCGATATTTGGATTGTTGGCTAGACAGGCTGGCGACAGGAATCCAGCTGGAATCTCTCAATGGCATTTAGTGTTTGCAAATACTTGGATACACCACGTACATGTAGCTTGGTGATTACTGTTTGCCTGTTTTATTTTCGGCGTATGTACCTTTAAGTGAAACAGTGAGTATTAGTGAGACAAACTGCATACGACCGTAGAAGAAATTCGATGGCGTATGATAATAACCACAATTGTATTAATACCCAATCACCTGCCATGGGTAGGCCTATTTTCATCAGTGAGTTATTGAAACGGTCAATACAGATCTGAATTAATTTGATGATAAATAGTTATAAATTAAAAATTCAAAAAACCCCCGACACAAAAATATTTGACAACAAACTTTCAATTGACAACCATTTTGGGCACATTTGTAGAATTTTGGTTCTTCCATCCCCACTTTAACCCACCATAACTCTTAAACGGCTCAATCGATTTTTATAAAACATAGCTAAGAACACTCTCGATTAAGTCTCCTTTCATCCAAAAAAAACTAAACTGAAATCGGTTCAGTGGTTCGGGCGCTATGATGCCACAGACAGACAGACAGACAGACACACATACAAACAGACACGTCAAACTTATAACACCCCTCTTTTGCGTCGGGGGTTAAAAAAATAGTGATACTGTTAGTCATTCAACTAACTTTATTGACTATTATTCTAATTCTAATTGTAACATAATAATATGATTTAATTAACGTAATTGGTGTTTATACCGTGTTGATTGAAATAAATAAATTGAAATTGAAATTGAAATTGAATTCATTCAGATTATTAAACAAATTATAAAAGTAAGGGAAAATTACTGCAATTCCCTGAATGTTATGATTTATGGTTGTCATTATAATTAGCCGACACGCGCTGACAGCTTGATTGATTACACTATTATCTCAAATTACCTCAGAATAAGGAAAAACAGTAGAAGTGACATAAAGTAAAAAAGTTGTGGTGCATGATTCCACAAACATGGCGTCGAAAATCTATAGAAACTGCTATGTAATCTAGACACGAATGACACTTGGACTGCTGATCAAATGTCAAATACTTGTTGTTGGCCGTGACAAAACATGGCGCCTGGCCGCATTGTTGTAATTTTAGGCAAAGATAAAACTACTATTGTTTTTTTTACGTACGGTTACACTCTTTGAGTTAAAAAGAGACGCCGATATATTTAAGTACCTATTTTAATGCCGAGTCCACTCTTTTTTCTTATTGTCTATGAAAATTACCCATATACATAATCTACAGTATTGTCACTTAGATGTGGTAGGTACCTACATGCATCAATGGTTTGGTTATTAGATTAGCTTGGATAGTATTTTACTTGGTTAACATACATTGATTGTTTTATCAAAGATCATTTTTTCACAGTATCATATTTTACACCGAATATTTAAGCATAGTATTATAATGTAACGTATTACAAAGTATCCGAAGTTGAAAGCAAATTAAGTAAACCAGCCTTATCCTCACAGCAATTCCAAACAAAAATGTGATGACTATAAACGATACACACAAAAACAACACAGCTAACTACAACAAACTCAACCAGATACAAAAGACTGCTGCCACATTCGTATGAGATGATACAGCCGAGCTGAAGCTAGCGCTATGGTCGCTCCTAGCGCGCTCACGCCAAAATGGCCGACGAAGAACCAATACCCCCCACTTTTCTCGAGAAACTTCTGTTCTACACAACAGCCAGCTTCGTTTTATGCGCCATATTTAGTCTCTTCGCCTTCCTCTTCTTAGTCCCATTCGTCATAGAACCAGCCTTTACCACAATCTTCATGCAATTCGATCCCGTAGCAGCTTTATGCGTCACCGCTCAAGTGAAGCATCTGGTTGGAGCCAGCAACTGCTCCTGGGCATCTTGCAGGGAAGGCTGCACTAAGGATTTGTTTGAATGCACTCAAGTCAGAGTCAACTACAAGCTCGGAGACTATCCTAACGTCACTGAAACAGAAGTGGAAGAACTAGTGAGGGTGGAACGAGCGCTGCGCAAAGAGTACGAATACGATAACTACGAAGCTTCAGCTGAAGAATCCTTCCCAGACATGGTGGAGGAAGAACTCCCTGACGTGTTACCGACTGGTTTGCAAGGCAACGATTCAGAATGGTACTTCACGGGGGCACGTTTATTCCCAAACGTAAAAGGATGTGGATACCCACCAATCCTGAACTGCACAGTCTTCTACGGGAAATACAAGCCTTTAGGCAACAACTACACCTGCTACTACAGCAGAGTGGACCCAGGCCTGGTGATCACAGAACTAGACATGTGGCAGAACACTTTAAACCTGGTATACGCTATGGCGATACCGATACCATCGTTTATAATTTCGATCATATATCTGACGTTTGCGTATTTTAAGATTTATAATCAAGAGGAAGAGTCGGAGCAGGAACCATTGAAGAACGATGCTGAGGCAATGGCCACTGGGGACGATGAAAAGCCGACCACTCCAGGGTCAGACACGTTCAGGGAAGATCTGGCGTGTTTCGGGCATCAGCTCAAGATGCAGCTAGCCAATGAGAAGCCGAAAGAAGAGTTTGAGTCCAATAGTCCAGCTATTTCCAATTCTGCTTCTCTGTCTGGGTAAGTTCTTGCTGTTAACGGTTTCATATGTATTAGAGAGTTTATCGGTAGAATTTTGGTATGACTGTTCGTTAACTCTTCAGACTTAGCTTAATCAAAAGTGAAGACTACAGTCAATCAAATATAATTATAATAAATGAGACAAACTTACATTTTTTTACAAAAAAAATCATGCACTTGATGATTCAATTGAAAAATGTAACTTTCTCTATATTACTTTAATCTCAGGAAAAGGCAGAACCATCATTACAAAATACACCGACAAATTCAGTTTAATGTAGAGACTAAATATTTCAAAATACTTTGTGCTGAAATTACTTTGTACTATTTTTTTTTCAACAACAATCATAGGTGAAATCAACTTAAAGTTATTTTGTTAACACATCATACACTGTGTAGGACAAGATTACAACCCCAACTTTAGCTTTGACTTAGCCTTAGAAATTGCCACTTAACTTTCAAAACAGAAATTGTTGAGGCAGCCAATGATTCTAAGGTTGCTTCTGAGGCAGAAATTGTTGAGGAAACAAATTCTCCTAGGGTTGCCTTGAGGCATTTACTGTATCAACTGTCTCATACTCGGAATGTTTCAACTCGACAGGACCAAGTCATCCTTCGTGAACGCCTAACATGAAAGTTAGCAACTCAAAGCTTGAGGTACGTTGTGGAAAGCTTACCATAATATAAATTCCTTGACTTGCTTAGCCTAAAATACCACGCATTATGTAATTGCACTGCTAAAAAAATATGATATTATTCACAAAGATAGATGGATTTTGATTCAATAAATTAATCAATGCTTCGTAATGCAAAATTATAAGTATTCAGCTAATACATTTTTTTGTTCTAAATGTAGGGCACAGTTCTTTGCTGAATTTATGCAAAAAACCGATTAGCATTATCCACTATTCGCTTTTCGGTACATGCTAGCATTGCTGACCTAGCTTGCTGTAACGATTTGTACTAATAAAACATTTTTATTTATAAAATGATAGACACAAAAAACACGATATAGTTGATATTCTTGATAAGCTTACGTAAGCTTGTAATGCTTGAAGTACTTGTAGGCCATTTTATTTTTCATACCAAAAAGTATACTCGTAATTCTAATGTTTGACACGCTTAAGAGCATTTTAAGAAATAGATAGATAGATAATTCTTTATTAGTACAATTACAATACAAAAAACATACGAAAAATAAAAACATTACAAAGTTATACCAAATGGCGGCCTTATCGCTTCAAGCGATTTCTTTCAGGCAACCAAGAAATACTCATCTATCATGCGCCAAATATTTTAATATTTTATGGTCAAAAAAGATTTTTAGCTCAATAGAGACCAAAGAGAGAAAAGGGAGTCAGTTTACTCCTTGAAAAATCGATGCCCAAGAAAATTGCCTGAAAGTTCTTTAGCTAAAAGAAGCCATGGGCCAAACGATTTTTAAAGAATCTTAGCTACACCAAGAACTATAGCAAGAAGAGACTACTGAAACCTTTTAATAGATACAAATATTTACAACTGCACGCTCCTCCACTAAGCAACTCTTGTACAAAATTAAGTTCGATTAATTACAATTACAGATGTGTAAACAATTTATTATATCCTCAGACCAAATAAAAAAATCAAGATTGAATGTCGTGAACAGACAATTAAGGCCGGTTTTTATACATGTGTGAGTTCGCATGTAAACTAATCTAATAAGCCCCCGAGCAGTGATACAGCTAAAGAATTAAATTGCAATTTAAGATTTTAAGGCGCCACAATAAAATACTTTCTATAGAATTTCTTTCCTAAAATATCGAACCTGAAGTTGACAAACATTATAACATCTAGTCTACAAGGAATTAGGTAGTAAAAAAACACATTTTGTACAAGTATGCTGATTGTGACCCAATCCCGCTAATATGAGATGAATGATTATCCATTTTTCCGCATTATGAAATGTTAACCTTTTGAGCGGCACGCCTCAATTTTTTTTAAATTCCATATCATGGAGCACGGATCTTTTACGACTAAAGATATCGTTGGTTGGATATAATATCACATATTATCATTGCGTCATTAGTAGTAGCTCGGATGTATCGTCCCGAAGCGAAAAAACGGTTGAGTTTCACATTCGTTCCAGTTCAGTTCCATCTCAAACCTAAAATATAAATTGAACCGCTCTGAAAAGGCCATGAAAAAAAGGGAAAATCAATGCGAAAAATTAAGTGTACAACAAGTTTTTCAATTTAAGAATATATTCATTGTTTCCATTTCAGATGACAGGATTCCTGAAGAGGCGGTTTTGGCTACAAAGTACACCACGAAATGAGGTGAAACACGAAATAAAAACATTTTAGCGAAAATTGTGCTCGACATTGTGATTTTGTAAACACGCTTGAAAATAAGCTATTTATCTCATTCCATTCTAAAAGATAAGAGTGAGAGGTAGGATAGATGAGAATACGCAGAAAGGAGACCATGTACGGTCGAAAAAGGGCGAAAGAATTTTTTTATAACGCGTTGTGAACTAAAAAGAATGTGCTTGATTTTGTGACAGCATTTATTATGACCGATATTCTAAAAATTGTTTATTTTAGGGCTTACTTAATACTTATACGTACAATATTTTTTTAAATATGACTATGAATCCTGATTGTGACTTGACTTACGTTTAATAATATGTATCTACTAATTTTTTTTACTCGAGTGACATGAAAGCTTTTAATCAAACCAAACTAGCAAAATAATCCTTTTTAGCTTAAAAAGCCTTTTGAAAAAAAAACTAGCTTAGATTTTATGCTAGTATATAAAAGTACTAACAAGCTTAATGTTTTTTTTTTCTAGTGGAACAGCAAGGAGGTATACTTAGTAATCTCTCAGACTTTTTTTATCCTTTTTTATTATTTTATTTACCAGCCACCAACTTAATATATTGACTGCGAATTCATTAACAATATTTAAGAAAAAAGTTGTGCTCGTCACTAAGATCAACTTTTACTATGGGCTCAACACACACACACACACACACACACACACACACACACACACACACACACACACACACACACACACGACACAAAACAGTGTTCAACTAATGATGTCATTTTTTATATCATACTTGGTAATAATTTTGTTTAAAGGCAATTTCGTGTCACTCGGGTATAACTGTATAAAGCGCCTGATCGACGTATAAAAAACTTCGACTTTAAAAGTCGCTTTTAAAATCGACGACTTTCAGTTACCTTTTCGTTCAGAATAGTCATGTTTAGTAAAGGGTTATAATGTGTTTATGTCACCGGTTTATTGTAAGAACGGTTTGTTTACAAACTCTCGAGTTAAATTATAAACTATCGATAGATTGTGAACGGACACAACGATGTACAATTTAACGCTTTACATTTTCGTTAGTTTGTAAACAAACAGTGTTCAAACGTGAAATTGTGAACTTGTGTGTAACGAAACTCGAAGTGGACAATGATTGGTTCAACGCATCATCCCTTTTATGGCCACTCCTCCTCCGCCGGGTGCAGCCATCCATTGTTCTTTCGGTGTAAAGATGACTTTTATTATCCTGTATAATTTTTCATGATCACGCATGATGTTTTTTTTTTATTGGATAGGTGTATCCTAAAGTTATTCCCATACCCATATGCATTTTATTAAAATTGGTTTCTAAAAAATCAACGACACTTACAACGATTTGATTGAACTTTCCAAATATTGTAAGTCTTGATTGAAGATTGTAGTCGATCGTACTGTTTTTGGCGAAAAATTATTATTTTTACAATGAAATCATAGATGAAAGTGAGGATTAAAACATACGAAATTATTTTTGCTAAGATCAAACTAATTTACAAATTGTCCAACCTTTAACCAAAATGTACCTACTATTGAAAAACTAAAATTACTGCTGTTTTCCTTTTTTATTCCGGAACTCAGATGCAGACTCGAAGGCGGCTCACGGATCCAAGGTTGGCACAAGGGGAACAAATCCCTCCCAAAACTTCATTGATACAATGATTATAATTCTACAGCATTTGTTGTTTGCTCTATAGAATTATATTCTATAGAATTCTATAGTGCATGATACACTAGCTAAAATAGATTATTTGAGTAGAAGGTAAAAGTATGTTGAAAGCTGTTACTACATAGTAATGCATGACCCTAAAAATGAAAGTGACTCGTAAAATGACCGTTGGGCTATTGTCCTGCGGATCTTCAAAATTCTCGACAAACAAAAAGACATGTACATTATTGCACATCTGTGCTCTTCGGGGTTAGTTTACGGAAAGATCCAATCTAGTGATGTGCAGTTTTTTTTTGAGAAATTCGATGTGGTAATGTCGGTTCATTGCAGAGTTTCTGTGACAACCTTCTAGTTCTATCAACAGACCCTAGTTACCACTGAAAGACACTAGTCGTCAAGACGATTCAATTGAGTCCTAACTCGATGAAATAGTGTTGTTTCATTTCGAAGTTCCTTTGGCCACTTTCCAGCATCATCAGATCGGCACCATGTCGTCAAAATATTGCATTGTCATGCGATTTTCACATGTATGTAAAACTTCAGCTCAACCGGTATCCGGTAAGGGAATCAAATTTAATTTGTAAGATTGTCTAACCCCAGACAGGTAAATAAAAGTTTGTAAAAAATCATCATGACTGTGTGATCATGAATAAAAAAAAAATTACACGAGTCGAAAACAGTCCGATTTTTTTACATATATTCTGCGCCATTATTCAATTTTAAAAAAGATTCTTTTAACGGTGGAAAAAGTCAATACTGAGTGCGCCATTATTCAATTTTAAAAAGATATCTTGCGTTAAAAGAACAATGGATGGCTGCACCCGGCGGAGGAGGAGTGGCCGTAAAAGGGATGATGCGTTGAACCAATCATTGTCCACTTCGAGTTTCGTTACACACAAGTTCACAATTTCACGTTTAAACACTGTTTGTTTACAAACTAACGAAAATGCATAGCGTTAAATTGTACATCGTTGTGTCCGTTCACAATCTATCGATAGTTTATAATTTAGCTCGAGAGTTTGTACATGTACATTTACATTTTGTACATGTACATTTTCATAATTATGATTGTCACTTATAAGGACATTAAAAGGCAATGTATACTTAAATAAATAAATAAATAAATATAGCGTTACGTGAAATATATAATTTTAATTATAAATGAAAGAATTATTTTTTTCACGCAACACTTTAGTACTGGACACGGCTATTTTATAAGAAAAGGTAAACTGCAAAAGAAGAAAGCGTCAAATGGAACGTCAAAAAGTCATCGATTTTAAAACCGAGTTTTATAAACCTGGTTTTAAAAACCGAATCTTTGAAACCAATTTTTAAGTCGAAGTTATTTGTACGTCGATCAGATTTTCTCAAAATATTTTTTAACAATCTCAATTTAATCAACAACGTTGCTCAATTGCAAACTTTAAAATCAAATAAGTACTGTCACAAAATTCTTATTATTTACTATAAAAATTAGATTATAAAAGATTTTAACTCCTAAATTTATAAAAATAAGATTTTATTACGCTCGTACGCTGGTGGTGTCAAAATGCACGCGTGCTGATTAAAAAATACATATAAATTTTAAAAATATGTCATTATTGTAATTATAGTTATACCAATGTTTATAATGCTGTTAAAACTTTCAAAGGGTATTGCAGAATTATATTGTATTACGTATTATGACTGTTTTGTTTTATGAAATATTAAATTATGTGAAATGAAATTAGGATTATAGATATTAAACAGATAGTATTATGTAAAACCCGCATCAGTTTACATAAATATTATATATCAAGCTTTGATTTGAGAATAATATGAAAATATTAGAAATCATTATGATAATAAAATCTAAATTCATATATTCAATGAAACTCATGTCAAAACCCAATGTGATTAAGCAAAATGTCATACATTTTACTTCATTTAAAGTAATAGGCAAAAGAAAAACTATCTCTAAGGGTACCATTATTATTTAGCTTACATATTTTGTTTTTATTTGAATGTAGTTTATGTAATTTAAAATTTAGTGTTTACAAAAAAATTGTTAGGAAAGGCGTCACAGTATTGCTTAGCTTCTAAGATAATGTAGAAAAATTTGGTTGTATGTAAAATACCACTCCAAAATATTTTAGTGCCTTTTGCATGACATAATTTTTTGTTATTGCATAAGTTGAAATAACTTTAACCATGGTGTTGAAAATGTTTGTCAAGCTCAACTTAAGAATGATAATCTGGGATTTTAATTTTGTTTTTTTTGGCACAGATTTATTTAAACAAGCTGGACAAATATACAATTCAGATTTCCCTTATACTTTTGTTGATTGATTGAATAGTTATTTTAAATAAGAGTATATACCAAATACTTATTTATTATTTTTTATCTCATTCAAAACTTATTCAGTATTTTTTTACAATCATTTAATTGGTGATATTCAAGTTATCTAAACAACAATCTTAACAAATCGATGCAATAAAAAATGGATTGATGACAAAACAGCAGCATATCCCGTGAGAACATAATAAAAGATAAAATACAGTTTGTTGACAAAAGAATTTTTTTGAAGATGTTTGAACCAAAAAAAGTAAATCTGTGCTAATAATAACTAATAGATTCTGTGTATGAATGTTATGAACCCAAATTAGACGATACGTTATAAATGTCACATCTTTCTACTCGTACTCAACCTTAAGTTTATGTAGGAAAATAATTTTTCCATAGAAAATATTTCTGACTTTGATCAAAGCTAGCAGCAAAGATAACAAAACTATTAAGTATAATTAAGTATTTAAATAAAAACTTTCATTTCTCATTATGTAGAGTATATGTAAGTTATTTATATCATCAAATAAAATGTAAAGTGTGTATTAGATGTAAAGTTATATAACTTACATAAAAAATATATATTTTGCGTTTTATTTGATGTTTTATATAACTTACGTACACGCTACAATATAAATAATGAACGTTTTTTTAAAATACTTAATCATACTTAATAGTATTAATTCGATCGTCAATGAACTTAAAAATCTTTTTAGATAGTACTTATTAATTTCTGTTTTTTTTTTTACTTGGTTGGCTACAAGTTGCGTAGGAAGATGTTTCAAATTATTTATTTGTTATACATGTCTGTAATTGCGTCAGTAGCTTCAGTTTGCGTTTTTTATCACTATCCTTACTAACAAACTGAAGGCCGAGAAGTGAAAACAAAAACAAAAAAAAATGCCAGGTGAAGCCTAAACAACATAACTCAGTGGAATTACGGTCGTATTTAATCTCATTATTTTTAAGGGTAGTAGTACACATTATTTATTAAATAATAATTCTGACTTACTATTTTAGTAAGTCTTCGAATAGGTGAACGCGGATGGCATTTCCAACTGAGCGCTATTGTGTCTCTGATGACACGTTAAATTGGATGTGCTGATTGCTTAAACCATTTAGCTATGCCAGAAGCCTTCAGGCAGCTTATGAGGTCTGACACCAGGGTTAGCCAACCGGTCTATTCGAGCTTACTTTATTTATTTAATTTATTCTCACATGGAGTGTGCCTGTGTACTGCAGTTAACCCTGCCATGCCGTTTATACTCGGTATCGATTCTTCCGTCCCAGCCCAGGCTATTTAAAAATTAATACACTTAATGTCCATGCCATCGTCCGATAGTCTGAGTACCGAAATAGAAAAACATTAATCAATACCTATTCAGACATTAAATTTGACATTTGAACACGCCTCGCAAACGTCACTTTGTTTATCCTTTGCTATATTTCAAGCCAGAGGGATAATGTGGTCAATCGAGAAAAGAAAGAAAGAGATGCAATGATTTAATATGGCATGAGTTAGAAAGAGACATGAAAAATATATCGATTGAGTGGCTAGTTGCCGTGTTTTTCTCTCAGTAGTGTCAAATTCCAATACATATTTGACAATTTTGACAGCGCTGAGCTAGATTTTCCATACATTTTTGTGGATGAGAATTGCCTCAAGCGACAACAGCGCTATCTCTCTAGTTGTAATAGCTCTGTGATTTCAAGTAATCAAAAAAGAAATTTAACTAGAACGAAAGTGACACTTGTTCGATTTTCTTCGAACTAAAGATGATACGTAAAGTTTAAGCTACGATCAGAGAAGAAAAATAAAGAGAAGAAGTTCCCTAAGGTCGGAAATTTCGTCCAAAACGCATTTTAACTGCTACGTAATCAATGACGTAGATGGACATAATTATTAAGTTTAGTGACAGACACCACCACTGAAGTGCGACGGTAAAAATGGGAACTATACTCGGAATTTTAATTCGATTCCAGAATTGACATTAGCTACTGTCATTTTTGACAGTATGTACTGTCAAAAACTGTCAAAAATGACAGTAGCTAATGTCAAATCTGGAATCGAATTAAAATTCCGAGTATAAGTTTGGAAGTTTCTTCTAACTTTCAGGTTTAAGTATTATTATTTAATTTATCTGATGACTTATCCAATTATCCATAATAATGACTGCAGACAAAATCAGCTCTTAAGCGTAAATTGTACAAATTTTAAATACATAATGGGTCTAGAAACTGCGATTGAAACGCCACATCTGTCGGACTTCAATGGTGGCGCGGTGCCACGTTGGCAATATGGCGGATATTTTTAAAGCAGAGCTTATTTTAGTAAGTATGACGAATTACTAAGCACCGTATTTGTTTTCAACAGAAAGATGGGAAAAAAGCGTGTGAGATGTGAAACTACTCGAGACCAAAAAAACGGAAAACTTTCAGTGGTTTCAGTTGAGTTTCAGCTATGATTTAACTAATTGACAAATTCGATTTCAGTGTCAACAAAATGGTTGCTAGTTCATATTTGTAAATATTCTATCTTTTCAAAGAATCAATGATTTTATATTAATAAAATTGAGAAGGCTTGTGAATATTGCGTAAAATGTCAGTGAACGCTTTAATATTGCTAATAAATTTATGTAACAAATTGTGCACGCATAAAATAAACCTATGTTGTAAAATTATTTATTTTTGTTATGAAAGAAACATTTTTATTTTCAGGAAATTAAACACTAATAAAAATACCTTAGTAGAATTGTTCTATGTTTTAATACAAATGTGTATGTATTTATGTAAGTAATCTATATCTGTTAAATGAATTTAGTATAATTTCACAAACACGTAGACTGGATAAATATTTATAAAATATTGCTAAATGCTTACGCACATAATAGTTTTAGTGTTATGTAAATTGATTTTGTACTTGATGTCTTGAAAATGCTACGGATATCTCTCAATTATTTTTGAAAAAAGAAACCGCAAATAGGTATAATTATTTTGCTAATATTATCACTGTTCTTATCTGGTAAATTGTATAAAATACCAATACATATTTCTATGAAAAGCAATTTCGAATATCACTACGTAAAATTATGTCAATTTAATTATTTTTAGTATAATTTGTAAACCTAATTATATTTTTAATTATAAATTTTGGTTGTGTGGTTTAAAAATTTAAGTGTTTAGATGTAATTTAATAAAAAGTGTTAAAGTCCTAATGCAATATGAAAACTTGTACCAAACCATCGCTTTAATGTGATTGTGACAGATTCGAAATAATATTTAAATTTTGCAATAATTGTTCACGATCTCTGCATTCTACGTTTACTTCCATTTATAAGACCTATATCTTAAACAATGCTATTTTCCAAATTGCCTTGTTTTGTATGTTTAAATTATAATTGTTATTTTTTAATACAATAACTATAATGATATAAACCTCTACCATTAACCTTTTGACCGACAAAGTCACTTATAGTTGACCAGCATTTTTGTGCCCCAACGATGTCTATAGTCGTCGAAAAATCGGGTTCCATAATATAAAATATATATGAAATAAAGGCGCGGCGGTTTAAAGGTTAAATGCATAGGTACATATAAGGATGTGAAGATTCTAAATTTTATCTGACTAAGAGTATATTGTTTTGTAAATTTCTATATCAAACATACTTCTTTATGTGAAATAAAATAAATATAAATGTGAAGTTTTAAAGTTAATATTTATTACTAATATTTTCTTTTATATTTATATTGTAAAAATGATTGTAACTTCATAAAAAGTTAATTTTATAACGAATATCAAATTAATTACTAAAAATAATACAGATTATGTAAATAGATTATAGTATATGTAGCACTATTATTTTGTTTGTAATTTGACCCTGGATTGTTCTAATTATGAAAAATAATTTTAATAATTTATTACATTTTAAATTACATTACTTTGCATCCATCATCACACAATATGTTCTAGCCTAACTTCAAGTATGTCAAGTAAAATAATTGAACTGTCCAATTATTTAGTGAAAAAAATGACAATTAGTCACCATTTAGGTAGAATTTATGAATTTGTAAAATTTAGTAATACCTAATTAATAAGTGAAAAACATTTGTAGTGTTTCGCTAGGTTGGTTGCACACGTGCGGATGAAAATAATAATTACCTATGACATTGTAATTTTAACATTACAATAATTATCTATCTTGTATTTATATATATAAAATGCTTTGTCCTGAATGACTTACTGACGGATCAACGCACAGCCTAAACCACTGGCCGTAGGAGCCTGAAAATTGGAGGGTAGGTTCTTTGTGTGACGTAGGCATCCAATAAGAAAGGATTTTTCGAAATTCTAACCCTAAGAGGGTGAAAAATGGGGTCAAATTTTCTATGAGACATCGTGATTCCTTGGTTAAATCGACTTGAAATTTTGGATTTACATTCTGTAATTGAATTGACGGAAGACGTGTTTCGTAGTTTATTAAAATTCATCCCTTATCCCTTATCAGGGTTAAAAAGGAGTAAAAAGTTAATTAGCGGGTAATTTGCTTCGAAGGTGACATCAATACTCCTTAGCAACTTAGTAATAACATTGATTTAAATTACTTTTTATTTTGACACATGTTTGAGAACTCAATCCGATTGTATCAATGACTTGAGAAAATAGTGTAGGCGGCCACAGGTTATTTATATAAGTTAGGTATTTGACATTTTGCTGCCTACACTTTAATTATAATATGTTCCCGTATTTCTTTGGTAATTCATACTGCGTACTGCGAAAATAATTGGGTTAATAGTGACTGCGAGAGCAAATTTACCTAAGAAAGTGCGGGAATCACATTGTCATTATACATATATAGTTATTATAACAGTTTTTTTTGCTCCGTAATATATCAATGAGTAATACAATTCGTATTAAAACTGTTATCCTAAACTCTGTGGTGGCTATTTGGGGCTTAAGTGACACTTTTACTTGCAAAGGCACTTACCGCCTTACCATAAAAGATTTAAACACACTTTAAGCACTGTTTAACCGTAAAATTTGTTCTGGTAAACATTGTCTAAGCCGTGCGTAAAACTTTTATGGTAAGACGGTTAATGTTTTAGTTGAAAAAAATATAACTAAAATGTACATATAATACTAGATCACTGGTCATCTAAAAATAGTAGGTATTTGTATAAAAAAATTTAGGCATATTATTATTGTTTTCACTTTTTATTGTAAGACCGATTTTAAATGAAATAAAATACATATTTTACTTTTAAACTATCATAATAATAAATTTCAAGCTATTTGTATAAGTAATTTTTATAATAAGGCTTTGTATTAATGGGACGGACGGATGGACAGGCTGATGGACAAACACAACGAAATTATAAGGGTTCCTCCTTTTACTACAAAACCCTAAAAAGCAAAGAAAATAATTTTTGACACAAAGATTAATCTAATGAACAACAGCAAAAACGCCAAAAATAAAGATTTTTCTCATAAAATACGATAAAAAAATCATGTGTAAAATTTTCAGCTGCCTAGCTATCATGGTTCATGAGATACAGCCCGGTGACAGACAGACAGACAGACGGACATCGAAGTCTTAGTAACAGGGTTTTTCCCTTTGGGTACGGAACCCTAAAAACGTAAAGAATACAGATTTTTGCACAAAGATTTAGATGAAACGACATAAATTGCTGGGGATGATCCAAGTACCTACACTAGATATTGCATGTTATGCAACTGTTTCACCAATTTGTTGCCATTTGGCTACCGTCCTAAATTCCGGTTCCAATTGTTCCGAGGTCTGATACCTACACTTTTCTTTAAGTCATCGTTTATTATTTTCAACAGACTTCAAAAATAAGTTTTCAATTAGAGAGTATGTTTTTTGTATGAATATGTCGTAGGAAGAACTGATAATCCGTTTTTTTGCAAAAATCCTAGGAATTTTGCAAATTTTGGACTGTTTTGAACTTTAAACCCACTGAAATGTAACGCTTTAATTTATGTTTTACTAGCGACCCGCCCCGGCTTCGCACAGATGTATTATGCTCATAAACCTTCCTCTTAAATTAATCTATCTATTAAAAAAAAAAACGCATCAAAATCCGTTGCGTAGTTTTAAAGCAGCGACCTTAGAACGGCCCTGTGTAATAGGGCCTATTCTGTGTTTTAAAGATATAAGCATACATGGGGACAGACAGCGGGAAGCGACTTTGTTTTATACTATGTAGTGATACCCACCCCAAAACTCTAAATATTTATTCGCTTTGTAAAAATGTTATTAGAAATTACTGAATCCAAGATAAAATGTTGAAGCATATTATTTTTATTTTTGCAATGGGATGTTTGTATTCTGAATTACTTTATAATTGAGCCTTTTGTATTAGTAATTTTATTGTATTCATCCGTAAGTGTGCAACCATACCTATTTTTAAAGAGTGGCGCAAAATTTCTTGCTATGAACAATATGCGAGGCGTTTTAAAAATATCCATTGTATTTGCCTTTTTTCATTAATTTGAAACTGTTGCCTTATGACCGTTTTGTACATAAGTAAACGAACGAGTTGGTAGAATAAACACACTTATTGGCTTCGATCTGTTTGTTTTATTTCATTGTTTGTGCCCATTTATTTCCTTACGCATTTGTTTGAAGGTTGGGCTCAAGTATTTCTAGGTCTAAGGTATTCTGAAATATTAAAATTAATTCAGGGCTATCCAGAACTGGTATACTAAGTCGAAAGCAGGGGATTTATACTATCATTCTGATTAAATTATGTGAAAAAAGTGCTACCTGGCGTAAGTTACAATGATATAAGGTCTATAATATAATTAGAATAATAAAAACATTCAACAAACTTTAAAAAAAAAGAACATTTTTATTAAAAAGTTTTCAAAATTTAGTAAGTATTTCATTAAGCCCGATTACAGAGGCGCCATCGTAATTATATTAGCTACTAGCAGCGCCCCGCGGTTTTACCCGCGTTGTGCCCGTTCCCGTGGGAATTTCGGGAATTTTTATACATATAAACCTTCCTCTTGAATCACTCTATCCATTAAAAAAAACCGCATCAAAATCCGTTGCGTAGTTTTAAAGATTTAAGCATACAGACAAACAAATGAACAAATGTAAGGAAATAGCATAGTTCTATTTCTTTTTCACTTTAGGCATTCGATAGAGAGAACGCTTGTTACGTTGCTATTAAATTTACGCAGGCGCCTCTGTAATCGGGCTTAATATCTGTTTTGCAAGTTCATTAACATAAGAGGTAAATAAGTAAACTGAAAAAACTTTTTGGGTGGCACTCGGGTTTCTTTCTTTCATAGCTCCTTCGCCACTAAATTGGCTGGGCCTTGTCCAACAGTGGGACTCATGCCTGCAACTGCTACAGCTCTCAAGGGCCTGAAAAAAAAAAAAGAACTTAAAGTTTTACTTTTATAATGGGTTATCCAGAGCTGGTGTACAAATCCGAAAAGATGTAATTCACATTCAGACTATCATTATGAACAACTTTTACTATGGGGCCGACCCGGAAATCTAGGGGAAAAAATCAACTGTTGCATACTTACATTTTTTCGATTCCGAGTTGCAAATTTGAATTAATGGAAAGCTGATTATTTTACTCAAATTTTAGGTTGGCCAGTAGTAAAATAAAACTGTTCAAAATGATGGTAATAATCACCCCCTATTGGCTTAGTTCAGGGCAAACATAAAACGTTGGGTAGATATTAAAAATGGATGTTACACCGAAATAAAGAACACAAGACAAAACAGGGCAAAGGGAAGAGGCAGCCTTTTCCCAGCATCCGATTGAAAAAGTATGATGATGACGAATCGACAAATAAATAGATACCTACTACGGACTACCTTATCAATATAAAATATTTCTGTGAATGTGTTTTACAGGTTTTAAGTCAAGAAAAATGTTATTATTTAATGTATTTTTTGAATATTTTTAAACACATCTCAGTAACAAATCCAGACAAACAATTTTCTGTAATTTTCTGTTTCCAAGACTCTTGACAGTGCCGACTGCCGAGTGAAAACATCCTATCCCTAGCGGCCTCTATAATATTTTTAACATTTGTGGAACTAACAATAGAACATATAAAAAAGTGCCATCTACCAAAGTTTTCTCTAACTACATTTAAAACACCGTACACGTTTAGCGTGCACAGTCGACAAAACCATCACCATTTACAAATTAGTTCTACACATTTTGTCTAGATGGCGCTGAAACTGTAATTTACCAACAATGTCAAGTTAGTTCCGCACATTTCGCCTAGATGGCGCTAAAATAAAACTTACTTGAAACCGAGCTCTTCAAGCGGTATTCCCATCTTGATCAACTTTGCCTCGTAGGTGGCAAGAAGATCATCGTGAGCTTTGCGAAGACGAGCAGCTTCGTAACGCAAGTCTTCCAACTGCGTATCCTTCTCTTTTAGGAGATCCTGTAAGTATTATTATAAGATTAGTACCTACTAGGTACTTACCTACCTACTAACGCTCGCTTTAAAATCGTGAGGTACCTGCCTATAGATGAGTTGTTCGGAACGTTTGAAGACCTACACACATTCAGTACATAATAACAATTATTATTTTTAAACTTTTGCAATTTGAACACATTATTTTTATACACCATAGGATTAATATCGCGCTAACTAACTACCTACTTACCTATTTATAAGCACCTATAGTATAGGCCGCGACACACAAATTGGAGGAAATGAAGTTAGCTACAAGCTGCGCAATATCCAATCAACGCGCGGCTTTGTGAGCTTCATTTCCGCCAACTTGTGTGACGCGGGCTATACCCTATTCTTATTCGATGTAGGGGCGATAAGTCATGCACTAACGTCCCGCATGGGGTGTTTTGTGCATTTCCCCCTCCAGCGTCTACTAGAGCCACCCAGTTCCTTAAAATAACGGACGTGGCTCTGGGCCGCTGGCATAACTGCTCCAGTGGCTTGGATGGTGTACTAGGTGGCGATGAGGGTGATGATGTTGATGTTGTCGATGCTGATGACAAAGCCACAGCAGCGTCATGCAACCCGCAAGCGATTCTAGTATCTGCCGTGGCCTTGCAATACCACAAAACATGCTCTACCGTTTCATTCTCCTGCAGGCAACCACGACAGAGTGGGCTGTCGGTGGCTCCCAGTTTATACATGTGACTATTCAAGTTGCAGTGACCAGTAATGAGCCCTACCATAAGTCAGAGGTCTTGTCGCTGCAACCTCAATAAGTAGATCGTTTGTGATGTTTCTGTTTAAGGCTGGGAAAGCAGCTTTGGCATGCCTGCAATCCTTCCTCATGTCCCACACGCTATATATACGCAGGCTATGCCCTAGTAGCATTTTTTGTTGGGGTTGGTAAGTAAATAAGTTCGTATAGGCCGGGTGGCTAGCCCTGGTGTCAGAGTTTTTAGGCCGCCGTTTTTCGTTGGGGTATTGAGGCAACTCTCACAACTTTTCAATGACGGGCCAACTATAATTTCGGTTGGTTTTCCAACCAGAAAATCACATCCCAATTTTTAACAATGGGCCAACGAATCACGGTTGGTTACAAAATGGCCCTTTGTTAATGCTACCGTTGGTTCAACTATTTTTAGGGGTGACATGCAGGACCGTTGGCCAACGAAAAGGTGTTGTAGGCCGAACAAACAGCCAACTTAAAATGCTACTAGGGTTCCTACCTATGTAGACTACCCACTGTTTTATTACCTGGCCGTATTAATCACAAACTCCGAGTCAAATCGCTACATGCGTATCGAAGGAAAATTTACAGTGTATCTACTTAGGGTACATAACAGTGCACGGGGTAGTAGTGAGGCGTCTTACTTTTACTGCACAATATTGTTTAGCTTTGCCTCTACCAGCGATGTCTTCGATGAAGCCTTCGACTAGAATTCTAAAATAGCTTTCATGAACAGATACTTGAGCTCGTCCCATTCCTAGCGTCTTATATTTTGCAGCCAAAAACACACGTTCGGACCAAAAATAGACTACAACTTCACCTGTAACTCTCTGGGCCCCAAATCTTTCCCCTGCATATTGTTCAACTTTGCTTCAAGCAGTGCTGTCTTCAATGACGCCCTCTGCTGGACTTCTAAAACAGCTTTCGTAAATCGGGACTTGAGCTCGTCTCTTTCCTTCTGCATCCTGTCGAAGCGAGCTTGGCTCACTTCGTATTCCCACTTGAGGACCTCGTACTGCTTCTCGACCACCGCCAGCTGCTTTGTCTTAGTCTGAAATAAATAACAATTAACAGTTTTGAGTATCAATAATAATTTTTGGCAAAACCGACTTCCACCTTTTACAGAATTCCAATATTTCGCCTTATTCGTATGATAAGTATTATAATAAGCACCTACTTTAATTATTAGATAATAATTATGCTATGCCCTATGAAACAGGGTTCACATGTACACCTCTGAATAGTTTGTATTAGATTTAAGCTCAAATTTGTATTTTTCACGTGTTTAATGTATGCATAAATAAATAAAGACAAGAGAATAATTTGCACGAAACTACTTGACATCCATGTACTTACATTTTGAGTCGATTTTAATGAAAATTAAATGGGACCACCTCGGGAGTATACAAAAAAGTGGCTTTTTGTGGTCGCATGCTTATCTTAGATGCAAGGAGGATGAACATGCATGTGTTAGAATAATAATGTTATTATAATATTTAATTTAATAACGATTACAAGATGTATTAAGTAATATAAGACTTATTGGTAACTAAATCATGACTTCCGAATGTCGGCCATTGTTGTTTACATATACCATTTATTTAATACTGTGATTTCATAATGTTATAGATTACTTGAAACGTATCAATAATTGTTCTAATAATTCTAATAAGTATGAAATACAGTTTAAGATGATTTTATGTTTAACAATTGTGTAAAATGGAAGCTACCACCGTGCCCGCCATCTTGCTCGTGCCCTATTGGTTGTTAATAATATTTACATCGAGCAGTGGTGGTAAGGCATGGTGGAAGCTTGTGAAATCAGTATAAAACGGTCTGTTGGCGCGGCTTCGCTCTCTTAGTGCCTTTTGGTGTTCGCTTCAGTATCTCTTAGTGTTTTCCCGGTATTCTGATAATAACGTTAGAGTCTTGCTTAGCTAGTTATGCTGAGTGTCGGTACCTTTTATATTCGAAGCCAAGTCGAGTGGACGTCGCCATGTTGCTAAAGTTAAGTACTTTGTGTAATATCTAAATTAAGGTGACTGATCAAAAGATTATACTGATGGCGTCTTGAGTTTCTTGCCACTTCTTCTCAAAACGTCTAGGGCCTTGCGAACGTGGCATAATTATTGCAATACATGGTGGTACCCTCGAGGGACCCATGAAGTATAAAAAATATACAAAATAAACTTATTTACTTGTTTCCTTTACTAATTTAGAAACCTCAAGTTAGGTAACTACCCTCACAAACATTTAAAGGATCAGATTGAAGAGTTTCTTTGTTATTAAGTTAGAATCAGGGTTGCTGCCTTAGTTTAAAGTAAGATTTCCATCCTAACAGTGATATTTTGGTAGAAAATAGATAAAGTAACCGCCTCTTTTGACCTTGATCTAACACATGCAAGCCATTTCTAACAAATCTTTTAGGAAATCTGCAAACTACATATAAGGTGAAATTTCACAGTGAAAGTCTACTGGTGAAACGATAAAGATGGTGATAACAAGTAAGAAAAAAAATCGGCCAAGTGCAAATCGGGCTCGCACTCGAAGGGTTCCGTACCGTGTGGAAGCCACATTTGCCTACCTGTTGCCGTTACTAATATCGAGCGAAAAACAGCTAAAAATTCAGGTTTGATGTATGAGAGCGCCCCTTAATTTTTTTTTTGTTTTAAGTATTTGTTGTTATAGCGGCAATATAAATAGGTACGTCATCTGTCAAAATTTAAACGTTCTAGCTATCACGGTTCATGAGATACAACCTGGTGACGGACATACAGACGGACAGCGGAGTCTTTTGGTACTGAACCCTAAAAACACCCTTCCTTGGCAGTCGCATAAAAAAACAGTCGTAACTCGTAAGTATGATGAAAATGATAAGCATAATTTGTTGTTGCGTTGTCGTAGGTATAGGACATCCACTGCTGGGCATATGCCTCTTCTATAGACCTCTAATAAGACCGCGTTAGCACGATGATTTATTATATAAAATTATTACTTGTGTAACCTCATTCACACTTAGCTTTATTATTTTTGTTAATTTTAGAAACCATAATCTTCTGTAATTTTACTAAAATATTTTTTATGCCATATAAGAATGCGTTTGACTACATACTGCCTGATGTTGAGCAAATATGCGATCTAAGGAGTTGCACGCTTACCCGCGTAGAATATACCGATTTACTCGGGATTTGAAGACACCCACGTTGTACTTTAGCGGTAAAACAGACCCAGGCAAAGCGTTCCACATTCTGGCTGTTCGTATGAGGAATGAGGATTTGAAACGCTTGGTTCTAACGCGTGGAATGTCCACCATAAAAGGGTGGCGCTTTGTACATCCGTACAGCATTTTTGGCATCCCGGATACATACAATAGTAATAAATACAAAATAAGAACAGATAAGTACCTGATTACAAACGTTTTTATACCTTCAAAGCAGCTTTATCTCTGTCGTAATTTGCAACCTGCCGCTTTAGCTCTTTGTTATCCAAAATGGCCGCTTCAAGTGGTTCCCTGAGACGTTTTGCTTCTGCCGTAGCGTCGCGAGCAATCTTGTCTGATCGTTCTTTGGCTTTTATCATCTCCTCCATTTGACTCTTCAAGCTGGCTATGAGACCTGAAAATAAATGTTAAACATTCATACAGAGTTTTCCGAAACCGATGTAGGTACCCAATATACTGAAAGGCGGTGATTTAGGCCATCATTACGAATAACTTTTACTATGGGACCCAGAATTCAAGAAAAAAAATCGGCTGTCTCAAACTGTCTGTGGAAAAGTTACAATTTTGTATGGAACAGCTGATTTTTTTCTGGAATTTTGAGTTGGCCCCATAGTGAAAGTTGTTCATAATAATGGTTTAAATAACTTCGTTTCGGCTTAGTACAGGGCAAGCAAATAACCTGTGTTCACGCAGGAACATTAATCCACTCTCGCACAAAGGGTTCCGTACCGTATGGGAGCCCCTTTCCTCTTACCGTTATTAATAGCGAGCAAAAAACTCCCGTTTGTTGTATAGGAGCCCCCCTTAAATATTTATTTTATTCTGTTTTTAGTATTTGTTGTTATAGCGGCAACAGAAATACAATATCATCTGTGAAAATTTTAGCTGCCTAGCTATTGAATCACGGTTCATGAGATACAGACCGGCGACAGACGGACCGACGGACATCAAAGTCTTAGTAATAGGGTCTCGTTTTTACCCTTTGGGTACGTAAACCTAAAAAGGAAACAGACCCACTTTTGTCATAGCAACTATTGCATTACAATAGTTAAAAATCAAAACCATTGTGATGGTATCACTATCACACAAAAATATTAGATACTACAACAGAATTATCACTATGTACATAGTATAAAACAAAGTCGCTTTCCGTTCTGTCTGTCCCTATGTAGATATGCTTATATCTTTAAAACTACGCAACGGATTTTGATGCAGTTTTTTAAATACTTAGAATGATTCAAGAGGAAGGTTTATGTGAATAATACACCTGTGCGAAGCCGGGGCGGGTCGCTAAGATAATATATTATTACTTCCTTACCCGCGGTCACCCATCCGAAGACTGACCGTGCTGAACGTTGCAGTCAAACTACGCTATCGGTGGCATTTACAACTGAGCACTACCGTGGCTCGGATGACACGTTAAATTATAGGTCTCGGTTGTTCTAACCGTGTAGCCATGTCAGAGGCCTTCAGGCGGCTTAAAACTCTGACACCAGGGCTAGCCACCCAGCCTATACGAATACTTTACTTTAGTTCCTTACCTAGATTATTGAGCGTTATATCATTGTAATAGTTCTTCAACTCAGCAAACGCTTTCTCGTGATGCTCAATCAATTCAGAAATTTGCTTATTCTTTCTCTCTTCAACTTCCGCTATTTCAGTTCTATGCCGTACTGCTAGTTCAATCTTAGTTTCGACAAGTTTCTTTTCAGCCTTGTCTTCTATCTGTACCGTCTGTTCCTCAAACTCCTTTCTAGTTTCTGATAACTCTTCTGCGTGTACCAGTTTAGCTCGTTTGAGCTCATCTTGAGCTGCTAAGACTTTTTCTCGCAGCTCTTGTCTGAGAGCTCTTTTATCATTAAGCAGCTCCAATTCCTGTTCTGCATGTTCTTCTTTTGCTGCTTTTAATGCTACAAGATTCTCAGCTCTTAAAGCAGCGAGAGCAGTTTGCTGTTCATATTTCAAGTGCTTTATTTTCTGCTTCTCAAATTCTAAGATAGCATCGTTCTCTTCTTGAGCCTCTTCGGCTGCTCTCTCTTTGTTTCTAACCTCTGCTTTAGCTTCTTCTAATTGTTGACGAGTTATTTCCCAGAAGGTACGTATTTTATCTCTTTCTAGCTGAAAGTAGTTGCGCTCTTCTCTTTCTTTATCTAATTCTTCTTTTACCTTGAGCGTGAATTGCTCGAGTTTCTCCCGGCTCATCTCGGAGGTATCGACGCCATCGATGATGATGGCTGAAATGAGAAACAGAATTTTAAAAACAAAATTTGTAACACAGTTTTTCTTGTGCTGAGTAAATATTGATTAAATGTGATTTTTTTCTGTCCGTACAAAAAAAAATTATGCGATTTTTGTTTGGGACATGGAAAGTTGGTCATAGTCTTTTATTCATTAAGCTGAATGTCTGAAGATAACATGTCAAAGTTCACTAATAGGTATAAAATAATGTATGTCAATCAATAAAATAAAATTCAACTTAAAAGGTTATAGAATGCTTGCTCAATTAGCTTACGTTAAAGTTGTGCTTTAAAACTTGGCAAGCTAGGAGCTTCAGTGACGTATTCGGGCAGGTGGTTGTATAGGTACATCCCCCCGAGTGGGTTCCCGCCTTGTCGTGGCGGGGGGGCTTAGTAGCCAGGTCTCGCCAGCCTGGTGAACGAAGAGGAACCCGAGGTGGGGCCGGCCTCTCCGGGTCTTGGGCCTCGACAAGCCCGTGCGGAGGCTGGCCAGTAGGTCGCAAGTCGACTGAGGTGGACTGCGGTGTCGCGCTCGTCGCGATACCGCGGCCGAGCCCATCGAGGCGGGGGCGGCGACGGGATGGACGGGCGGCGAGTGTGCCGCTGTCTATCCGTCCTGCCAGCGGCCCTAACGGGTGCCGCCAACGTGTTGGCGGAGGCGGTGGGGCTGCAGGGGAAGAGGAGTGTCGGTATCGCGACGGCCGCTCTCCCTATCCTCTGCAGCCGTAGTGGCAGGCGCGGGGCCACTTTAATTGACCCGTTGCATCGGGACCAGGGCTGTCGGACACGGGTGCTGTCTGACGCCCAGTGCTGGTTGGTCCCAGGTGGTGGATGACGATGTGTCTGGTGTTCGGCACATCGTTGTTCTGGCGGGAGCCGAAGCTCCGTGGTGGGGCCCGAGTTGGGCCAGCGCTGTCGGGTGCCGCGGAGGAGTGCGCAAGCGTGCCCGTAGCCCCGACACCAAGCGCAGTGGCGGAACACCCAGGGGTTTTGGTGGGTATACTGTCCAGCCGGCAGGACTCCCACATAACCACCCGCCTGCCCTCGAGGTGCGGTGGTATCTATAAAAGATTTCCCCTGGTAAAAAAAAAAAAAAAAAAAAGGTGGTTGTATAGGTACATCAGGGTCCATAATATATACTCATATAGATGAGTATAAGAATGATATTCTTTTATCTTTGTCCATCGTCTAGGTACTGATTTAACATCATTACATACTCTATACCTATGGTAAATAAATAGGTATTAAAGCTGTAAAGCTTACCGGGTGCCTTTTTTGCTCCTTGTTTTTTGGGTGGCTGAAAATATAAAATATTGATCAGAGATAAAGTAGGTTAATGCGACACTAAAACACTCACCCTTGATAAGATAAATGCGTGACAGTTTTTAGATTAGAGTGTTGGGTGAGTAGATTAGCTAATCCAGCAAAGAAGCTCAAAAAGCACTACTATAACGCAATTTTTAGGCCCTTCAAAAGCTGTCTGCAAAGTTGCCAGCTGTCTGCTGTCTGTTGCTCTTATTAGGGATCAATGCATTTTTTCTATATCGAAAGAATAGGTTGATTCTTAACAAGAGCATGCAAAGTGCCTAGTTGGATAAATTTCACTTGGGATACCAAAAATCAGTCTATTCGAGTCTGGGATCCAACTCTGGAAACGAAAAAACAGTCCAGCTAAGTTTGGGATCCATTGCTACGTCCAATTTTGACGTAATAACGTAACATAAATCGATGAACGCCGGCTGCATGCACGAAAAAGTGCACGTTCCGCCTGAGCCGAGCGTGCAAGCGAGAGCGCGGAACAAGCAATAGAGATGCACGATCGGCCTAAGCACCCGGCTTTTTCAGCTGTTGATTCAACAAGCTTTCATTAGCCGTTATCACGTAAAATTATTATCGTAAAACAACTTTACAGACAACCACTTTTTCAGATGTTTTTATATTCATTCTTTCACAAGACATAACATTTTATGTACACAATCAATAAACGGTAAATATTTTGAAGTTTAATTTCAATAACCATCCTGGTTTAGTTCGCTTGTTTGCAAATAAAAGGGTCTCAAGTACAATTTCCTTTCAGGCAAGCAATAAGGCGTTTTATTTGGAATAAAAATAGCGTGAAATAAATAAGTGTATAAAAATTAAAATGGTAATAAGTAACTTACCATTGTTCCAACTAAATATTACACAACACAAGATGACGAATACAGGTAACAATTGTACAGAAACAAAATAAGTTCACTCGAAAATCTAGAAATCAAACACCAGCGTTTATAAAAAAATCCACAACATTCCTTGTCAGAGACAAGTAATTATTTGATGATAACGTCAACAAACAGCCGGTGTTACAAGTTGTCATGGTAACCGATAAAATACATTAGTAACCATTATTGGAAGCCAACTGGTAACCAAGGTTTCAGTTTCATTTTCAAAACTCAGGGTCAAATAAACTTATACCTATTCACAAAAGTACACATTTACAGGTAGATAAAACAATCAGCATTATATATTCATATCATTAGCTGTTTTACTCGAGCAAAATGGTAAAGTCAAAAAAAATATTTTTGATGTGAATAGCTTTATTATGGCCTTATTATAAATAATCTAAGTTAAGACATTTTCATACGAATTAGACGTTCCAAATTTAAATCACTTTACTCCGTAGGGAGTTTCATACAACATTACTGACCTGCCATAGCCCTCAAGATTGTGCTAAGATAGTAATGATTTTACGTTGAGATTGTACGACATACAATGGAAAATTTCGAGCAGGTGGCATTAAAAAGATTTTTTTGTAAGTGTCATATAATAGTATTCAATACATAACAATTTAATACTTTTGTCTGTCACATCTCACTCTTATCATCCTTGACTGGAGCTTCCTCTGGTCTCGGAGTTCCAGGAGACATAGTAGCTATTGCCGCCGCTTTAAGTGGCCTGAAATCATGAACACATCAAAATACAGTTATTATTGTTCTTACCTAAGTTACCATTATCATCTGCAACCTTCTTTATCCCGCTGCTGGATCAAGGCCTCTTTTGCAGTGCTACCTGCATCGGCCTTTTGCCAATCGTGTCCAGGTTCGATCTAGACACCTAACAGCCTAAGCCTTAGATAAACAAAACTAGAAGCAAGCCGAAAAACGCAGCGGAGGATGTGGCTGTTTCTCAGTGATCAGATTAATGGTAAGACTAGTCTAGCCAAGGGGAATATTTAATCCCGTTGCTCAGATCAGCTCGTAATTTAGTAAAGATACTGTTGAAATGAAAAATACTAAGACATCATATACCTAATGTACCAAATCATCACTCGAGAGGATGTCCATCCACAAGCTGAATGCATGAGCAAAATAAGACCGCAAGATTGAGCTGGATGAAAACCGCTACCAACCCGGTCTTATTGGAGAGATCTTCAATTAATCTACGTCCCCCGCCACCCCAGTAGTGGGCGTCCTACGCTACGGCGAAGATGACTAGACTAGAAGCTAGACCACTTATGCTGTAACTATTATATAATCTATTCTGTCTGTAACATTATTTCTAATCAAGAGGTCTTTTGGGCCACGTATATCATTGGTATACTAAGCGCCACACAAATCGGCGCATCAAAAATTAGCCGCAGATAACACTTTGCCATGATTCGCTAATTATTGCGCATGTGTGCACAATGCGTAGGGAGCGCGCGGGAGGCATGAGGTTGGCGGGCGTCTCGAATCTCTGGCTCCCGCGCATACCTATATTTCTGGTTTTGCGCAGCGTTCTGCACATAACTTCTTATCCGCCGATTTCTGTGGAGTTGTTTTGTATATGCATGACTCTTCAGATGTTATGATTGGGCTCATAGCTCATTAAAAAAACTCACACAAAGCCAAGCTCCTCGACTGGTATCCCCGAATTGAATAGTTTTGCTTCATAAGTGGCGAGAAGATCATCGTGGGCTTTCCGAAGTCGATTGGCCTCGTAGCGCAGGTCTTCCAGTTGTGTGTTCTTCATTTTGATATATTCCTGAAAGCAAAATAGTAAATTGAGTTTAAAGATCGAGCATAGTGATGCCGGGACGAAAAAATCGGCCAAGTGCGAGTCGATCTTGCGCACGAAGGGTTCCGTACCGTATATTTGGTGTCCTTAGCCCCATTCCTCTTGCCGTTACTAATAGCAAACAAAAAACTCCTATAAAATCACGATAGTTGTATGGAAGCCCCCCTTAAATATTTATTTTATTCTGTTTTTAGTATTTTTTGTGTGAAAATTTCAGCTGTTTAGCTATCAGGGTTTATGAGATACAGCCTGGAGACAGACAAACAGACGGACAGACGGACATCGGAGTCTTAGTAATAGGGTCCCGTTATTACCCTTTGGGTATGGAACCCTAAAAAGCCGCAATGAATTAGGTACTAGCCGTCTTACCACAAAAGTTTTACGCACGCTCTAGACGATGTTTTAATGTACAAATTGCACGGTTAAACAGTGTTTAAAGCATGTTTAAATATTTTGTGGTAAGGTGGTAAGTTACTTACGATCATCGCGCACACGTATGCACCTAAGGAGCTGAACTGTGACGGAAGGGTCAAACGCCAATAATAAACCTATATCTATCAGGTAAAAGTGCAAGTGAATTACAGAGTTCAGGACATAATTTTCAGACTTAATCGTGCTGACTTAACTGTGCGTAATCTGTAGAGACAGCATCATCAAATTATGACTGATCGTCCGCACGCCCCATATTATTTCCATTGTTACTCTTGGCTTCCAAAAAAGCAGTCTTCATCTACGTTCTCTGCTGCACTTTCAGCACGGGAACCGAGTCACGAGATCACCCCTAGAGAGGGATAGAGTTCAAGCAAAGGCTTGGGCTCTATCCAATCGTATAAGTAGCACTTTGAACTCCAATTTTAAGACGTCTAGTTGTTTTCGTTCGTAGTTTTAAGCATTTAGCAATGTCAGAAGCCTTCAAGTAGCTTAAAATTTCGGAAACTTAGGCTAATCTTCGGGACCTATACGAATTTAGTAACTTTTGTAACATAAGGCAAAAGTTACAGTACATTGCCTTGACTTGTTGTGACTTCAGCACAGAGTTCTAAAACATGGGCTGAAGAGACACAGTTATATTATGTTTTACCTACCTCTAATTCCACAGGACCCATATTATTTCCTCTGGCATTGTTAATCTTGGCTTCCAATAGGGCAGTCTTCAGTGAAGTTCTTTGCTGGACTTCTAACACAGCTCTCATGAACCGACTCATGAGCTCGTCCCTCTCCGCTTGGACTCTGTCGAAACGTATACGTAGCACTTCGTGTTCCCATTTTAATACATCCAACTGTTTTTCAAGAATTGCCACTTTCTTGGTCTTTTCCTGAAGTTAAACAAAGGTTTCACTAAAATGTGGAGATGTCTGGAGCTGGGCAGAGTATTTTATACCGTAAACTTATAGCAATAATGCCATAACCAAACAAAAACGCTGCTTGCTCATAATCATGCGTTTTGTTTTTCACTTAGAAAATGTTGTCAGTAACTGACACACTACAGACAAAATCGCCGAAACTGTAAAAATCAGGGGAACGCCTTTACCCAGCTGTAGAAAACAGCAAGCTAACAATAAGAACAATAAGTAAATGTTGTATTTATGCAGTGGACTGACATAGTCTTTTTGTCCCCATTTGCAACTTCTCTGCTCCTTTGTGGAAGCGTTTGAGCTTTACACCTGAATGGGCGAAATCGATAGTTTTCTACAACTATCTGAATCTTCATCTGCTAAAAAGATAAGATGCTACTTCTGGATCTATAGAATTATTGGATTTCGAACAAATTTTTCTATTAAATACAAATCTTAAGTCGCCAAAGAATATTTACTTGCTTGAGTTAACCTTATAATAATAATTACACGTATATCAAAAGTTAGTTATTCTGTATCATAGAAAAAAGGCAAACCTTTAACTCAGCCTTGTCTTTTTCATAATTAGTCAACTGCTGATTTAGATCTTTATTATCTGTGGCAAGTTTTTCGAGTGGCTCCCTGAGACGTTTTACTTCTGCCACGGCATCGCGAGCGAGCTTCTCAGATCTTTCTTTAGCCTTCTGGACTTCTTCCATTTGTAGCTTTAGGCCCGATATAAGTCCTGAAAACATAAGTTTATCTCTCGTGGCACTATTGCTTATCACGATAACATGGGTACTTAGGTATTCGTCATTATCTTTATATCAGAGGGTACTCGTATCAGCAGAGGTTTTAGGATGTCTTTTGGATGCAAATTTCAAAGTCCAGTATATTTTTAAAGTACAGTACAGACTCGATTAACCGCACTAATTCGTGACGTTGCTCATTCGGATAACAGAAAATCCGGATAGTCAAATGAATAAAAAAAGTTTTCTCCTTTTTTAAGTAATCAATAATATTTATTTTATCTTAAAGATGTAATACCACTTGCTTACGCTTAAACAAAATCGAAGTTCAGCAAACGCGTGGTGACAGAAAGCAGCGAGGTACACTTAGCAACAAAAAAGTAACAATTCGCAAATAGCAGTGAAAGAGCGACGCGCGGGCGGCTAATGAAACTTCTGCTATGTCCGTCAATGTATGGATTCAATTCGAAAATTAAATTTTGTTTACCGTGAGTAGGAGTCCGGATAAATACGAATCTGTATAACTAATGTAGCTGGATAATCGAGGTTAGTGAAATGGCAGCAAATTTATGGTCACATAGTTTTTGAAAAAAGTACATGTTAAGCTCATAGAGTAGAATGATTTACAACAAGATCTGATTCATAATTATCATTATATCAGCTATAAGAAGTTTATTGCTGGATAAAGGGCAAGGTATAATCGATTGGAAGTGGGTGGGATTGTCTGTTTATACACACATTTAGGAAATATTACCTAAATTATTAAGTGTAATATCATTATAATATGTTTTTAACTCGGAAAATTCCGATTCATGTTTATCAATGATATCAGCGATTTGCTTATTTTTCCTGTCTTCAGCCTCGGATATTGCCTTCTTGTGTCTCTCTGCCATTTCTGCTTTTGTCTCAATGAGCTTTTTATCAGCTTTATCTTCAATCTCCATTGCTTTTTCTTCAAAAACTGCTCTAGTGTTGGACAATTTTTCAGCTTGAATCAATTTCTCCCGTCTAAATTCGTCTTGAGCTGCCAGCAATTTTTCTCGCATTTCTTGCCTTATAGCTCTTTTATCTTGTAACAATTCTTGTGCTTGCGCTTCATATTCAGTTTTAACTGTTTTAAGCGAAATAAGATTATCAGCTCTTATAGCAGCTAAAGCACACTGTTGCTCATATTTCAAATGTTTAATTTGCTGCTTTTGAAATTCTAACTTAGCTTCATTTTCTTCTACAATTTCTTCTGAAATCCTTTCTCTATTTCTAATTTCCGCTTTTATTTCATCTAGTTGATAACGAGATATTTCCCAGAAAGTGTGTATCTTGTCTCTCTCTAGCTGGTAGTAGTTGCGCTCCTCTCTTTCTCTGTCTAATTCTTCTTTGACTTTAACCAGATATATTTCAAGCTTTTCTCTACTTAGCTCAGAAGTGTCAACTCCATCAACTATAAAAGCTATAATAAAAAATAAATGTATGTGAAAATCGTATATCTATTATTTTCCGGTGCTCGTGTACCTACGGTATCATTAGAAAATAGGTATTTATTTCAAAGATATGAAAGGACAACTTACGCGCTGGTTTTTTATTCTTTTTGGGAGCCTGAAACATTAATTTTCTTTAGTGATAGTATATAAATTGTCTAATACCTAATAAGCAATAACTTGTACATCAAAATGTTGTTGTACAAAGTGTAGAGAAAGATTACGAACTTTTTTCCTTTGTAACCCCAGAAGTCGTGAAAAAATTAGCTTCTTTTTACAGTATTTGTCGTTGTAGGTTATTTTTTTAAATGATTATTTCATTTTTTTGCGATTTGAAGGTTAGTCCCGTAGTGAAGGGTGTTTTTAGGCACAGTACTTTGCAAAGGAACACCTTATACGGGGTCATAGGTATTAAACGCAAAACTTTTTAAGGCCGGGTCCAGTACATCTAGACAAACAACTTTTATTCTAGGACTTTTGGAAAATAACGAATTAAAAATCAGCTTTTTATACAAAAAGTTCTTCAACGCGCGTCAAAATGTACTTATGGAGAAGCGATTTTTTTTTGAGAATTTTCAAATGTCGTAGTACAAAAGTTGTTTGTCTAGATGTACTAGACCCGCCCTTAAAAGGTTTTGCGTTTAATACCTATGACCCTGTATATTTATCATTAGAAAAGTAGTTTTCACCTAGATAAATGATTAGTCTCGCTGAGCGCAGCGAGAACAATCATTAATCTAAAATATTATAAGAGTTTTCATTTGGTTTTCATCAATGCTTGCATCGTTATGTTTTCATCATCATTATCTTGAAAGCGTATTGTACTGTCCACTGTATAAAAACAGCTTTATACATAGAATAATAACGCCCTATGATATTTATAAAACACAAAATTAAAAAGAAAAATCAAATCCTTACCATGATTGCCTTAAAAATGTACGTATAAAACCAAATTGATTGAATTAAAATAAAATAAGAGATATAACAAGGATATTACTGGTTTTGATAGAGAACTTCACTCTTCACTAAACAATTTGACCTCAGAAAATTTGACAGACGGTCATGCATGACAGTTCAGAGATGACAGTATGATAGTCATACATAGAATATTGAATAGCAGGATCTGAAAGAAGAATTTATTATACCGTGACTTCAAATCCTTTAGCAATATCTACACATGGATGTAGTTCGTTGCCATGATTAATTTTACTACGGGACCAATTCCGAAAACAGAAGAAAGAATCAGCCTTTATAATATTTAATTAAATTAGTTGAATTTTTAATGATTTGGTTAAGTTTCGACGAACTTTTTGTATGGAATAGCTGATGTTTCTGCGATTTCTGGTGTGATCCTACCGCGAAAGTTGATTATAATCACCAACACAAAACACAACTATATCCTCGAGTATAGCTATTAAGGTCCTGCTAAAGACTGCTTAAGTGTTAGCCATCTCAAGCTCTTTGAAACATAGTATTTCAACACGAAACTTACATATTCCCCCTTCTTGAACAGTCAGTCAAGTAATAAAATCTTCACAATATGAATTTATTCATTTATTTAAAAAAAAACTAATCAACACAAAACACATTGCAAATAAAATATATTATGTACTCTTTGTCACAGGTTTTGTTCCATTATTACTTGTTTTTGGTCACCAAATTGCCTGGGCCATGGCCAATGACTGGAGATAAGCCAGCAACTATTACAGTCTTCAGTGGTCTAAAACAATAATAAATAGTTTAATTACCTTTCATATAGTTATTTTTGATTAAAACGTACCAACTGATTTCATACAATCGACCTCAGGCCGAAAACAGCGAGCAAGAGTAAATTTTGCTATTCAATTTCTGTGGACGCTCCAATTTTCATTTTCTGGAAAACTACCAAACCAAAGAATTATTATTTTATTATCGAAATAATTTCCATGGGTTAGACTTGTTATACCATCTTTTTTTTGTTTAAATAAGTTTCAAGACGTTGGTAACGTTGGTTGACAATATAGTCCGGTTTCTTATGCAAAGTTATTGTTAAAGTTCGTAACATTTGTAACACATCGTAAAACGTGTAGACAGCGCTATAAACAAATAGTGTTTTTTTTTTTTAATTTTGTAAAAAACACAGTTAGTTGAACCATATCTCCGAAATGTTTCCAGCTCATCAGCATGTAAACCTAAATTTGTAGCTGTGGGCGCCTCTTTGTATCTCTGAACTCTATGAACCGCACTGATACAAGTGACTTTTCTTTTGAGTTTACAGATAGGAAAGTGTCATGGATAGGCTACGTTTTATCGCATATACGCGGGCAAAGCAACGGGAAAAAAGTATTACATTAAAAAGACCTTTTTTTTTATAACAAGCTTTTACTGAATAATTATGGTGTTATGGTGGACATTCCGCGCGTTAGAACCAAGCGTCTCGAATCCTCATTCCTCATACGAACAGCCAGAATGTGGAACGCTTTGCCTGACGTGGGTGTCTTCAAATCCCGAGTAAATAGGTATCTTCTAGGTAAGCGTGCTACATCCTAGATCGCATCTCTGTTCAACATCAGGCAGTATGTAGTCAAACGCAAACCTATATGGAATAAAAAAAAACCATTGAAAGACCAACTACTCGCCAAGACCATTCAAAATGATCCCTCACTCGATGAGATTGTGTCGTTTCATTGCTAAGATCCTTTGGCCACCTTCCAGCTCCATCATCAGATCAGCATCCTGTCATCATAGTATTGCACTGTCACGCGATTTACACATGTATGCAAAATTTCAGCTCAATAGGTAACCGGAAAGTGGATCAAATTTAACTTGCAAGATTTGATTACAGACCGACAGACATGCAACGGGACAGGTGAAACTAAATAAAAGTTTGTGAAAAGATACTTGCTGGAAACCAAGCTCATCAGGTGGAACTCCCAACTTCAGTAGTTTCTTCTCATACGTAGCAAGAAGGTCGTCGTGGGCTTTACGGAGACGAGCCGCCTCGTAGCGGAGGTCTTCCACTTGGGCATCCTTCCATTTCACCAGCTCCTGCCAATAAAATTGTCATCATTGTCATGTACAAGGGTACACCCGTATTGGCCAAATATTGGGAGAAAATGATTTAATCATTTTGAGCCGTTGAGACGACAAAGAAGAAGATCGTTGTCGTATTCCACTGCTGATTAAAGATCTTCACCAACTCCTTCCATGAGCTTGGTTTTCTCTGACTCCATCGTCCATCAGGCAAATCCTGGCTGACGCTTATCGAGCCAGGATACATATACATAGGTATACAAATTGTCATTCTTCTTTTCCACATAAGGGATGATCATATTAGAGCGGACCGTGACGGGACGGGTCATGTACGTAGCCCGGACGGGGGAGACGCGTTCCATACAAATTGTGTAGTGTCCTGTAGGGACCAGGGTGAGACACAGACGGTACGGATGGGACGGGACGGACCAATCCCACAAGCCAGGCCTTTCTGGGCTACGTACAGTCGTACACGGCCCGTTGCGAATACATTCTGGTCCCTAAGTGTAGAACAACGTTCATTGTTATGAACAACTTATGCCACGTAACCAACCCTAATTCTGAATGAGACCATTAAACTTGATCATTTCACAAATTGCGATGGATCTATAATAACTACAGTTGTTACACCTACATATCTACACATGAAAAATAAGCCTCACAGATCAAGTTTTACCTGTAGTTCGCGAGGCCTCACATCCTCAACCTGCAAACTGTTAAGCTTGGCCTCCAATCTGTCCATGTTCTCCGACATCTTATCCTTGACATCCAGAACAGCTGTGGTGAAGCGAGCCTTCATTCCATCGCGTTCCTGGAGAACTTTCTCGAAACGGACTTCAAGGGTCTCGTACTCCCATTGGAGCACTTGGTTACGCTTTTCGAGTTTAGCCAAAAGCAACCTTTTGGCCTGAAAAATAAAGATGTATTTTGAGGTTTGCTGTAGGCGCTACCAATCAGTCTTATTGGGAATTACTTATAGTTACCTATGTTTTTAATAGATAGTTTTCTCATTTTGGGTGCTTGGTGATGTTATCTAGGGCCGCTACTAAAATATAATATTAATTACCTTCAACGAAGCTTTATCTCTTTCATAATTTGCCATCTGTCGTTTCAACTCTTTATTGTCCAAAATAGCCAATTCCAAGGGCTCTCGTAATTTTTTCGCTTCTGCCAGAGCATCGTGCTGTATTCTATCAGCTCGCGTTTGAGCTTCTTCCATTTCTTCTATTTGTTTCTTAATGCTGGCAATCAAACCTAAAAGACAACAACGATGTCATCTCATTATAAAAATATATAGTACGTTTTGATATTACATAAACTAGTCAGTATTATCATTACCTAAATTATTTAGTGTGATATCATTATAGTAAGTCCTCAACTCAGCAAAAGCTTTTTCATGTTGTTCAATTAGCTGACAGATCTGTTTATTTTTTCTCTCCTCTACCTCTGCTAGTTCCGTTCTGTGCCGCACTTCTAATTGTATTTTAGTCTCTTTCAATGTCTTGACCGTGTTTTCTTCGATTTCAACCTCTCGCTTGTCAAACTCTTCTTTTGTTTTGGCTAATTGATCCACATGTGTTGCCTTTAGTCGTACTAGCTCGTCTGTTTCAGCTTGCAATTTTGCAACTAGAATTTGCTTTGTAGTTCTTTTTTCATCGAGTAAATCCAATTCATTTTCTTCGTGTTCTTCTTTAGCAGCTTGAAGCGCTGCAATATTCTCTTCTTCTAATGTAGCTATATCACCTAATTGCTCGTATTTCATAAATTTAATCTTCTGTATTTCAAACGCCAATTGCTCATCCTTCTCTTCTTGAATAACTTCTGAAGCTCTTTCAATATTTTTGAGTACAGCTTTTGCTTCTTCGATTTCTTGAAGAGTGATTTCCCAGAAGATGCGTAACTTGTCTCTTTCTAGCTGGAAGTAGTTACGTTCTTCTCTTTCTCTGTCTAACTCTTCTTTTCGTTTGATGGTGAATTGTTCGAGCTTTTCTCGACTAAAGCTAGAAGTATCGATGCCATCGACGATGACCGCTGAAATAAAATTTATCGAGGTATTACTTAAAGGTAGAAATGTAAACATTTTTTTTTAAATATGCTATATGGATTTCGGCAAAAAGGTTTACGGTAGTTATTTTAGAATACCTTTAAAAATTGATAACATATCTATAAATTATCCAATTGCTTTATAGGTACGTAGTAGTAGTGTATGTATTTTTAGGCTTATAAAATAGTATTGTATTTTATTGTAGCTAATAAAAGCAATTCTGTAATAGGTGATTTTTTATTTTAGTACCTTCCGGCTTTTTCTTTCCTTCCTTTGGTGGCTGAAAAACATTGAATTTAGTAACTTGAAAAGCTACGACAAAGACACAGTAATAAATTGAGTTTATCGGTAAAGTATAATATAGGCTGAATCATACAAGTCGGCGGATGTGAAGTTAGCTACAAGAAAACCAAATGCGAAACCTGCGCGAAACCCAATCAACGCGCAGTTCTATGTGAGCTTCAGTCAGGATTGGATATTGCGTAGCTAACTTCACATCTGCCGACTTGTATGATTAGGCCTGTACATAAATTTACCAGGATAATACAATTTCATATATTCCTCAACAATGTAATTGAAGTAAATCCATAAAAGGCAGAGTAACTGGACTCAGAACTGGACTCTGGGTAGAAAAGCTATTCTCAATAGCTTTTCTACCCAGAGTCCAGTTACTCCTGCTTAGTTGAATTAATTAATAAGCTTAATTTGTTGAAGTATAACCCAGAGGTGCCGTTTTTGACAAAAAGAGGCTCGTGCGGCGCGGACTAGTGCTCGTTACTACTTATTATTTCAAATAAAAAGTTATGAATAAGACTTCGGCTCTTTTAGCGTAAAAATATTAAACTTTAGTCCTGTAGATAGGGATATTATTCTTATGCTGTCAAGATGATTTATATAATGTAAATACTTACCATGCCTACGCCTTTAAATCAATAAAGTGTTTGAAATCAATTAAATACGCTAAAATAATTTGACGTGATACAAATACAATAATATGAAACGTTCAAATGACATCTCTCATCTGTGAAGAGCAAGTAGGTGAAGAGGTGAAGAGTACATCTGTGATGACAAAATATTGTGACAGTAGTTTAATAAATAAATTGCAGAAAACAAGAAGTATTTCTTCTTCTTCCGTTTTGTTTTGAGTTTGTATATTATAAGTGTATTAAGAGTTAAGAGTGTTATCTTATCTTAATATACAGGGTTATTGCTAATCATTTAGTATCCTTTTAGGGGTTTATTCAGTACATCAAAACTAAAACCTTTTGTTTCGCGACTTTTGACAAAATTCTAATAAAAATAAAATCCTTAAAGCCTTAAGCTGGCGTGGCGGATTTGGCCTAATCATCCTTCTTGGGTAGGACACAGGTACAGGTACGGTCATAGAATAAGAACAGTAATAGAAACCGTACTAAAATAGCAAGAGATATACATCACTTTGTCCCATTTTAAATATGACATTTAAAAGGTGTTAGTAAAAGATGCACAAGCACCCGAACATATGTACGTAATTTCGAAGGGTTTCACAAACTAGCATAGAGCTATCTCGGCTGTCCAAATTCAAAAAGGTAAAAAGTAGGAAGGTAAAATGATCAGAAATGTGATATTTTTTACTGGAACTACAGGGTTCAAAGTTCCGAAAAGGACAAAAGATCAAGTTTAACCAAATTTTTAACCATTTTGACATTCCAACTGGTGATTTTGCCGTATGCGACAGACATTGCGTTTTTTTTGTTCCACTCACTCTCGCTTGCTTATGCTGTATAACCAAATACCTCTCTATTTGAGTAAAATTTAGCAATACTTCTATTACTTGTAATTCTTCTGAGGGTACCATTCGGCGTGTTGGCATAAACATAAGTGTCCACTTGTATGTTTGGCTACAAGTTCCGCTTAACGTTTGCTACTCCCTAGACCGCATATGTGCTCAACATCAAGCAGTATGTAGTCAAACGCAAACCTATACGAAATATAAAAAAAAAGTTTCCTCTCTATTTTTTTTCTTTTTTATATCAACAGGCTTACAGGCCTATACATAACTGTTAGTTAATGTTACTAAAATAATTATACTAACATTTAGCATGTCTTTTGCTAGGTACCACAAAAGTGCATTAAAACCACAGAGATTAAAACAGATCAAAACCATTGAGATTTTTTTAACCGACTTCGAAATAAGAGGAGATTCTATGTTCGTCTGTGTGTATTTTTTTGTGTATGTTCATCGATTATTCCGCCAATTGTAAACCGAATCGAAAAATTATTTTTAATTCGAAAAGGTATACTCCCGAGGTGGTCCCATTTAAATTTTATAGAAATCGGCTTAGCCGTTTTTGAAAAATAATAATATTAGAAATTTTTTAGCAAAAAAATTTAAAGCGAGCAAAATATTCGAATTTTGTACAAGATGGAAGGCGTTTTTGCCATTTTATGCGAAAAATAATCAAACATGCATCAAGTTTATTAGATACAACCTCTCAACAACGAGAACTCGCATGGAACTTCCTACTCCCGAGGTGGTCCCATTTAAATTTTATAGAAATCGGCTGAGCCGTTTTTGAAAAATAATAAAATTTGAAATTTTATAGCAAACATTTTTAAAACCAGCAAAATATTCGAATTTTGTACAAGATGAAAGGCGTTTTTGCCATTTTTTGCGAAAAATAATCAAACATGCATCAAGATTATTAGATACAACCTCAGTTTTCAATTGCATCTAAACCAAGGAATTTCCATACGAGAACTCGCATGGAACTTCCTAGATCTAAAGGTGCGCTTACACGGGCAACTAAAATTGCTCAATTCCAGTCAACACTTGTCAACTATGACGTCACGACTACATCAAGCAATTTACGGCAACGGCAACAAGCATCAATGCTGCGCAATACAATATTGAGCGATACGGCGCAACTTCATCAACCACTTCCACCCGACCTCTCGCTCTCCCCGCGGAAGCAAGACGGCAAGCCGCAAAACAAACAAGTGCGAATGAGATATATACAAAAATTGCTAGGAATTTCCAAGCCCATTGGATATTTGTCAATTTGTATCTGCGACATTGAGCGATATGAAATATCTGGAGCAATTAGAAGCAATATCGCCGAAATAATTGCCGCAATTTATTGAAATTTCTCCATTAATTGCTCCAGATCGGTCCATTCATGTCGCCGAGCAATTATTGCCCTCGTGTAAGCGCACCTTAAAGTAGGAATCAACTTCTAGTTAAAAATGTCACACGCTACTTCAATCTACCATCAACAATTGTCAACAACGATTGTCAAGGCTAATGCCATGATTTTGATATTTATCACGCCAAAGTTCTCCATGTTCACATAATTTCAAATGAAGCAACCCTCTACAAAAATCTCATGCAATGCGTGATATTTTTCCTACCAACACAGTAATTCAACTGTAGTTATACTTCTAGCATGTAAAATAAAATTCTAGTTCTGCTACCAAAATGCCTACGGCTTCTGGAGCTGTGTACGGAGCCATAATTTTTTCTCTATTCGCTGTAGATTACCTCTTAGGGAATGGTTTCGTGGATATGTTTACTGCGGCCTTTTGTAAAGTGGTTTGTGTCGTCAAGAAAACGGTCAGGGAAGAAGTAAGGAAGGCCGAGCTGAAAGCTCCAGAACCGCCTGTGAGCATTTCGGTGCTTCTTACTGAGGTTCTGGTGTTGTTTGCCACTGTCATGGTAAGCATAATGTAAAATGGTAAAATCATAGTGGCCAAAGAGTAGTAACGCTAGCCTATAAATCGTGAGATCGACAGTTGAAATCTCAGTTCCGTATCAATTGAAACATTTGCAACATTTGAACAGATTTTGGCTCCCAACCCATGGTACACCTCATTGGTTCACCTGGGTGGACCACGACCAATTATTTTTTTCCGTGGTACACCTTAGTCAAACTTATATTTTTTTAAATAAATTATGTTGGTCGTGGTTCACCTGCGTCTACTTAGACGGTAAGTAGGTACTTAATTTGAAATTAAACGCCTTTATCATTTAGGATTAAATGTTTAACACTTAAAGAACTAAAATAAACTAAATTCTAATTAAACTAAATTAAGCTACGTAAAAATAAAATTAATAATTAGGTATTGAGGACTATCAGGCGTCAAAGAATTCCTTAATTCATTTTTCATTTTTCATTATTAAATGAAATTAGATTAGGTGTGATACAAAAAATAGGTTAGGTTATGTTAGAACATGATAAAACAACGCACGAGCCGAGCGAGCGAAGCGAGCGTGCCGCGGCAGCGGCTGGCGAAGTGCCAGAAGCGACTGTGATTAATAAAATGCTGTTTGATTTAGAAAAACTGCTGTAAATAATATAAAAATAGAAGCTATATTTAAAAGAAAAAGAGTTACCAGGTATAATGTGCATTAAGATTATTAGCTGTGCATTGATGAAAAAGCTTTTGCTTTAGGAAAAATCGCTGTACGCTGCGAAAATAAATTGAGTGTGTTTAGTGATATTTTGAGTTGAATATTATGCTGTGCAATCAGTAATTTTGATGGGAATTTGGAATCTTATTGCATAGAAAAAGGATATTTTTTTAATTTGCGTTTAAATACTACCCAAAGGTTAATTATCAAGGTGGACCATGGGTAAAAAATTCTGCCTGTAGTACACCAAGGTGGACCAAGGTGTACCATGGAAAAAAATAATTGGTCGTGGTCCACCCAGGTGAACCAATGAGGTGTACCATGGGTTGGGAGCGCAGATTTTCACACCAAGGGCATTTTGGTGACGGAAAATATCGTGTGGCAACCTGCATACATAGAACTCGAATGCCTTCTACGTCTGTAGAAGAATTTCGATGTCATGTAAGCAACCACTAACCCGCCTTAAACCAGCTTGGTGGATATGGCCCTATCACCCTTAGTTGGTTAGCGGTTTAGCGGTGGACTATTTTTTATTATTTATTGTGGCTCCTATCCCCGGATCTTTTTTCCAGGACTATTAAAAGGGCTGGTACATGTAGCGGCATATAAGTCGCTACCGCTGAGCGAAGTGTGGAGGGGATGGCTGCGCATGGGTTTAGTATGGCGGTCACCATGCGCAGCCATCCCCTCCACAAAACCCTCAGCGTTATACACTTGCGTGCTGCTACCTGTACAGTACAGAGCTACCACCAAACGAGCATAACCAATGGCATTAGCAGATTGAGTAGGGATAGCGTAACCACGATAGATACCATTATATATAACAGTATTCGGTCTTCATACAAACGGTCGGAACACGAATCATACCTACGCGCCTCGGAGTTTGGTAAGCACTCGGTACACAACGGTCGCAGGGGCGCGCCGCAGTGACGAACGAACGTGTGGATTTTGCAATCAGTGAGCGTGCAATTTGCCTACCAGGCGGCCCTAGCGCTTGATACGTTCTGCGTGGACACGTGGGTAAAGAAGATGTAATAATACAATACTTATATCATTGTTCTACCTATTCTTAAAGAATGCTGTAAACACCTATAAGAGGTATATATATCAGAACTATACTGTTTTTTTATGAAAGTGTTAATTCTAGATAATATTTAATGTATATACTGTTGGTGTTTCTTATGTGAATAAATAAATAAATGAAATAATACTAGGACGTGGGCTATTTCAAGGACAGGGCCGAATCACAATACTAGATATTACCATGGCATAACTGATGCATGCATATTTTTCTGTTCTTCAAAGTTGAATCGTGGTCATACTGCTGGTCAGTATAACAAATTAGTATGATCAACGCCCTATTTAAATACATATAACATACAGGGTTCCGTACCCAAAGGGTAAAAACGGGACCCTATTACTAAGACTCCGCTGTCCGTGTCCAAGCTGTATCTCATGAACCGCTATATCTAGAAAGCTGAAATTTTCACAGATGATGTATTTCTGTTGCCGCTATAACAACAAATAAAAACAAAATAACTTTTATAATTAAGGGGGGCTCCCATACAACAAACCTGTTTTTTAGCCGTTTTTCGCTCTATATTAATAATGGTAACAGGTAGAGGCTTGAAATTTTCACAGAATATTTAGTTGTATTTTCACTTCAATAATAAAATTAAAATAAATATTTAAGGGGGGCTCCCATACAGTACGGAACCCTCCGTGCTTAAGTCCGACTCGTCATTGGCCGATTATTATTTTATTACAAAAGCTTTCAACATTGATTTTCCATGCATGAATAGGGAAAATGTATATTACTTATAATGTTTCAGTTCCTCAATAAATATAAACAACAATCACATGGAAAAGACCGAATCGATGAGCTATTGCAAGAGAGCAAAGATGCTTTGAGGCAGACCAATGAGTTTCTAGAAAAGTGGAGACTTCGCAGAGTGAGTAGATTCATAGCATAGAACATCTTTCACAGTTATAAGTTTGTCACCATTTCAACGTGGCGTACATGGCATAGTTTGACTAGGTATTAGCGATACGTTCGGAACGGTCAGTCCGCGGATGGGTGACCGCAATTAGCTTTTACAACTGAGCATCACCGTGGCTCGGACGCAACGTAACAATCTAGATCCCGGTTATTTTTGACCGACGAAACGAAGGAGGTACTCAATTCTACCCGTTTATATATTTTTTTTAAATATAACCACTCATAACTCTTTATTTATTAGTCTGATTTTGATAATTATTTTTTCATTGGAAAGTATACTTCAAAATTGGTCCCATTTAAATTATATCAAAATCGGCGGAGCCATTTTTGATATATCAACAATAATGTGAAAAATGCTACATCGATCCGTGCGAAATATTCGCGGATTCTGTACACGGTTGAAGTCGATCGTGCTAGTTTGTGCAATAAATAATTATAATTTGTTTAGCCATGTCAGAGGTGATTTAAAAACTCACCTTGACATGGCTCTGTCGTTGTTTCGCCCCGCAAGCTGTTCGCCCCGCGGAGCGAAAAAGGGCATTCAAAAAAGAGTCATCGTCGATTCGCCCCGCGAGCCGAACAGCTTGCGGGGCGAAACAACGACAGAGCCCCTTGACATCCAGCCTACAAACTACAAACTTATTTACCTACTTAATATTTATTTACGAAATGCTTATATAAAGATTGCCAAGTCAGGCTTAAGTTAGAAGAAGCCAGTTAGTGTTTATACCGACTTAACACAAAAGATTTAAACACGCTTTAAACACTGTGTAACCGTGCAATTTGTACTGTTTAAAGTTGTCTAAAGCGTGTGTAAAACTTTTGTGGTAAGACGGTTAATGTCGATTTTGTGGTAGAATATTGTAAAAAAAATTTTATCGGGCAAGAGTGCCTTTATTAACTACAACAAAATACAATAGGTACTATACGCTAAAACTACCTACACTAATACTACCTAAACATAAAAAGCATTGGATCGTCCACAGACCTTTGAAGGTCTAAAGATAATCCAAATGCTCAAGCCCACTGCCAGTTGGCAGCGTGCCCAGCATGCTGGCAGCATTGCCACGCTGAATGGAAATGCTTATGCGTTGAGCCAAATAAACAAAATTGATATTAGGTATTATTGACCTTTAAACATTAATTTTTCACAAAGATTGATTCATTATACATTTTAACTTTTAGATAAATTGGCAGGTGCCCACAGAATACTCGTACCTGGACGAAGAGCCCCAGGAGATAAGACCGCTTAAATTGGAAGTGCCCATACTACACATGGCTATCATTGACGTGAGTATCCTTTTCGTAAGTTTAAATAATTTCTTTAGTAGTTCAGTCAAAAATGCTTTTGTAAGTAATTTTTCACTTTTCTTCTACTTAAAAAAGTAGAAACCCTATTACTAAGACTCTGTTGTTCGTCCGTTCGACCCTCCGTCCGTCTGTCTGTCTGAATGTCGCTAGGCTGTATCTCATGAACCTTGACAAATAATAAATAAATATTTGGGGACATCTTACACACGGTCTAAGCAAAGCTTGTGATATGGCCAGAGACTGATAAACTACATATACATATTTTTCAATACATACTTATATAAATAGTAACTAAATAACACCCAGACACAGAGCAAATACCTATGTTCATCACATAAATACTTGTCCTGGGTGGGAATGGAACCCACCCTCTTTGACCCAGACTTTAAGGACACTATCCACTGAGCTACCGAGGCAGAAGCAGGCAGTGATAGCAAGACAGCTAAAATTTTCACAGATGATGTAGGTATTTCTGTTGCCGCTATAACAACAAATACTGAAAAATAATAAAAGATCGGCTCCCATACAAAAACGTGTTTTTTACCGTTCTTTGCTCGAAATCAATAACGGTAACAAGTAAACACTTGAAATGAGGCTATAGGGGCTCCCATGAAGTACGAAATCCTTCGCGTGCAAGTTCAACTCGCACTTGGCCAAGTTTTCTTTCTACGTAGACTCGTTACAAAACTGGTGGAAAATACGACACTAAGAGGAAAAAAAAAAATACATAACATGTAAAATAATTTTATATTGTTTACTTTTTATCATCAAAGAAGTGCGATAAAGATTTTCGGTGCTCACCTTCGAGCAAATGTGCTCACCAAAGAAATGTTTTGGATCCGTGCCTTAGTATAAAAGAGGATCATAGCTACGTGAAAAGTTCCATGATCTACATGCATACACAATCCCTAACATGTCACGAAACTCACATCAAATATATCACATGATGAGATTGCATTCAGGTTGATTTTAATGACATTGCTAATTAAAAGTTTGACTCGTTTGCGACGAACTTGGTAATCATCTCGAATCATTCCGTTCCCTACAGACTCTAGGCACAACAAGAAGCCAGCTAGAGAGGGGAGACGCGGGCGACACGTGCAACATCACCGACGCGACTCTCCTCTCCGTGACGTCACTCATCGACGACGACCTCGACTCTGTCAGCGTAACAGAGACACACAGCGACGAGGTGGCGGGAGAAATAAACAACAACATAGCTGAATCAAGCAGGGATTTTAATGTCAGGTATACTTATCAGTTAAAAATAAGATAATTATATTGCTGAATCCTTGTTAATGGTGGTTTTTGCAGACTATAAAGGTCTATGAAAAACAAAACAAAATTAACAAAACTATGGATCTTACAATCAGTGTAGAATAATTTCGGTGTAAAAAATGTTGTGGTTGTCGTAATGTGTTATGGGCCACCGTTGCGATTATTTTTAAATGCCACCTGCGGTCATCCATCCTAAATCAAGTCAACTAAAAAGGAAGAGTGGAGTCAGCCAGAAAGAGGAGACCAATATAACCATATATAGAGGAATCTCAAGAAATCAAGCTCACTCTCTTCTCTGTGACGTCTCAATCGGTCTAGAAGATATTGTAATTCAGCTACAATGGGGAGACACTAGTCAGCTAGAGAGAGGAGACGCGAGCGACACGTGCAACAACACCGACGCGACTCTCCTCTCCGTGACGTCACCATCGACGACGAACTCGATTCCGTGAGCGTAACGGAGACTCACAGCGACGAAATGGCGGGAGAGATAAACAACAACATTGCTGAATCAAGCAACGATCGATGCAACGCATCGCATTATAATTACGAGATAAATAAATACCTCATCATCCCGACGTTTCGACCGAGATGCATCGGTCGTGGTCACGGGTAGACTCACCGTGAGTCTACCCGTGACCACGATCGATGCATCTCGGTCGAAACGTCGGGATGATGAGGTATCCACGATCGATGCATCTCGGTCGAAACGTCGGGATGATGAGGTATTTATTTATCTCGTAATTTGAGTGCGCGATTAGTCCCGTAGTATATAATAATAATGGTCTATTGTAATGATGACTATTTTATTACAAACTTTTGTTTAGTTTCACCTGTCCTGTTGTCTATCTGTCGGTCTGTAATCAAATCTTGCATGTTAAATTTGATCCACTTTCCGGTTAAAGATTGAGCTGAAAATCAGTTAGACTATCGAGTTTGACCATCAGGAAGGACCCGGAAATTTTGCATACATATGTAAATTGCGTAACAATGCAATACCTATTATGATGACATAGTGCTGATCTGATCATGGAGCTGGAAGGTAACCAAAGGAACTCAGCAATGAAACGACACAACCTCATCGAGGTTGGGTTGATTTTAATGGTCTTGGCGAGTTGTTTGTCTTTCAATGGTAACCAGGGTCTGATGATAGAGCTGGAATAGGAACTCTGTAATGAAATGACGCAACCCTATCGAGTTTCGGCTCGTTTGATTCGTTTTGGCGAGTACTTGTTCAGTAAAAAGCTTGTTTATAAAAGTTTTTTTTTTAAATATGTCTGGTTTTTTTTCAGATATCTATGGGACGTCATGGAAGAAGAAGTTACCGGCACGGAAGACTGAAATTTTATCGGTTTAAAAATTTAAAGTGATGTTTAAAATTAAATTTGATTAATAAATCATGCTATTTATTTTAAAACTATATTTTGCTTGCGGTTTTGCCCGCGGGATTTATTTTATATATTTTGATAAAATGTCCTAATCTGTATCAATTTCCTAACTTTGAGCTGCTATTCATGCTAAAATCAAGGTCTTTCACTGTTTCACAAGGTTACTCATTTTTTGTTTGAAAGTAAAACTAGTTTTACTAGTAAACTAGTTTTAGTTTTACTTTCAAACAAAAAATAGCAATTCGCCATTGATCAGTCCGCGAAATTCTATTTAGGTTTTTCGTTTACAGAAATAAACTACTCATCGTTTTTACGACCATAACCGGGTATAGTGCAACCAAGGTACATACAACAAATCATTTAATTAAAGTTAAAACTTCCTTATTGTGCACTTTTTGGAATGGGTAAAAATGTTAAACTCGTGTGAGATCACGTAAATGATCAATAATTCGCATGACGGAGGATGAGTAGACCGCCGACGCGGCGTAATATTCCATCTTTTTCTACCGCGCGGCGAATATGGTATGCCTAACTCCTGATGTTTAGTGCAAAATTATTCCCTAACCATTCAAAAATATTCAAAAATGCACAAAGTTAAAGTTCAAGTTTTCACTTCTGTCCGCACTCCCGGAGTGCAACCTTGTTGTTTTTTTTTTGACAAAATACAATTATGGTTTCTAGCGATAAATAGTTGTAAAATCCAATAACATAACAAATATCGATAAAATATTATACAATATAACACAACAACACTTTATTCCATCCATCCATCCATCCATCCATCCATCAGCCATAAGAAGTCCACTGCTGGACATAGGCCTCCCCTTTGGATCTCCAATAAGACCGGTTGGAAGCGGCTTGCATCCAGCGCGATCCTGCGGTCTTAATGAGGTCATCACTTTATTAACACCAACAAATAAGAAAACAACAAAAGAAACAGACAGAAAAGGCACAAAAGGCGGTCTTATCGCTAAGAGCGATTTCTTCGAGACAATCTCTCTTGGATGCAAGGAAACGTATAGACGACAAGGACGGTGTAAACGTTAAGAAACATTATGGTTTCGATGGATACGATATTTTGACAAAAACGATAGTACCCAGTCATACGAAGCTGAGCCTCAGCTGCTGAAATCCCTTCATCAAAAAATTTAAATATTTTAAAACAAAACATTACATGCATTTAATATACACGAAAATAATAAAAATCGGCTAAGTACCAATCGGACGCGCCGCGCGCACTAAGGGTTCCGTACCGTGTTGGAGCCCACTTAGCCTCATTCCTCTTGCCATTATTAATAGCGAGCAAACAAACTCCTAATAAAATCGGCCAAGTGCGAGTCGGACTCGCGCACGGAGGGTTCCGTACTGTATGGGAGCCCCCCTTAAATACTTATTTTAATTTAATTTTATTATTTATTATTGAAGTGAATATAAAACTAAATATTCTGTGAAAATTTCAAGCATTTACCTATTACCATTATTAATATAGAGCGAAAAACGTCTCAAAATTCAGGTTTGTTGTATGGGAGCCCCACTCAAATATCTATTTTATTTTGTTTTTAGTATTTGTTGTTATAGCGGCAACAGAAATACATCATCTGTGAAAATTCCAGCTGCCTAGCTATCATGGTTCATGAGATACAGCCCAGTGACAGACAGACAGACGGACATCGAAGTCTTAGTAATAGGGTCCCGATTTTCCCTTTGGGTACGGAACCCTAAAAATGGTTTAAGAAACCTTACATTCATTTTAGAAACTTTATTCAATGATACCCCAAACCAGGGAGTGAGGTTGAAAAATAAATTCCATCCCCTTTTTACACGTATGGGACCAACCCCTTTAAAACACACTTTTGAAATGTTGAAGTATTTAAATATCTATTTATAATATTTATTTAATCTATCATACAATCAAATTTTAGGCAATTTGGTTCGTAAATGTGGAAGTTATGAGGCTTAATTATTCGGACGGACGGACAGACGGAGAGGCAGACGGACGGACGTACACAACGTAGTTATAAGGGTTCCTCGTTTTACTACGGAGCCCTAAAAATCATTCTTCTAGGTTATCTCAACAAAAGTTAGAACCTTTTTTAGGGTTCCGTACCCAAAGGGTAAAAACGGGACCCTATTACTAAGACTCCGCTGTCCGTCTGTCCGTCTGTCTGTCTGTCTCCAGGCTGTATCTCATGAACCGCTACAGCTAGAAAGTTGAAATTCACAGATGATGTATTTCTGTTGCCACTATAACAACAAATACTAAAAATAGAATAAAAATAATATTTAAGGGGGGCACTCATTTAACAAATCTAAATTTTTAGTCGTTTTTCGCTCGATATCAATAATAGTAACAGGTAGATGCTTGAAATATTCACAGAACATTAACTGCATGCTTACTTTAGAAATAAATAATTAAATTAAATATTTAAGGGGGGCTCCCATACAGTACGGAACCCTTCGTGCACGAGTCCGACTCGTACTTACAAATACAAAATACAAAATCATTTATTAAGCATAATGTTTACATTAAACCTTAAAAGTAACTTAGAGCTAGACTTTAGGAATGCTAAGTAGAAGGTTTACAGGTTGATGGCGGGCCCTGCACTAGGAAAATCCTGTATCGCAGGGTCCAAAACAAAACATGAGTGATTGCCAACTAAAGAGTATTGGTGCGACTTTTAAGTTAAATTACTAGAATTAATTCGTAAAAATCAGCATATTTCGGCACTCACAAGGAAATCCAAACCTAGACAACTTCCCGTTGACCTAGAACTATGAAATTCGGTGAAGGAATAAAAGAGGTAAGAGAAATAGAATCTGAAAACTGGACATTTTTAATTAAATCATAATAAATAGGACAATAATGTAAGAAAGGGGCCCAATTTCAAAGTGAATAAATCGTATCATGTGGAGTAAGTATCATCATGATACTAATGAAGTAATGACATAATAAGCCCGATTACAGAGGCGCCATCGTAATTATATTAGCTAAATAGCATAGTTCTGTTTCTTTTTCACTTTAGGCATTCGATAGAGAGAACGCTTTTTACGTTGCTATTAAATTTACACTGGCGCCTCTGTAATCGGGCTTGTTATGAAAGAACTTGATTTCCACAAACTCACACAGGTTTTCGATTATTTTAACGATGTGTTTTTCGGTTTCTGAGGAGATTAGTAAAAAAAATCTCTTCGATGTCTGGATCGGCTAAGACTTTTCTTTCTTCCCTAAAGTTTTAACGACTTAGTTCCCGGTTCCTTAGAATTTTTGGGATTGTTACGAATCCTGCGCCGGGCGCTGGGCGCCGGGCGGCGGGCGAGTAGTCCTGAGTCGATCACGATTGATCGGGTCGTTTTGATTGGGTCGCGAGCCGCAGGTGAGTGATTCGATCGTTCATCCTGCGCCGACCCGATCACTTACCGCAGGTCGGTCGCGCGGTTTGATTGACTCACACCCGTTATGATGAGTATTTGCCAAGCTAATTTGGACTTTAAGCCTAATGAAATAGGATAGGTACCTTTATCTTTGTAAGTATGAAGTCGTCAAATAGAATCGGGTCGATCAAACGATACGAACTGTACGGATGCACAATTGGGTCGATCAAATGACACGAACTTTATAGACGCGCAATTAGGGCGATCAAACGACACAAACTTTACGATCGCGCAGTCAGAGTCGACTCGATCAATTGATCGAGTCGATCAAATGATCGGGTTGTTTCAGTAGTGGGTCGGTCGCGACCCGGGTGGTGAAAAACGATTGATCGACTCAGTACTACGGGCGAGCCTGACTCGCGCTTGTCCAGTTTTTCATAATCATAATTTTGTTGGCTTCGCTGCTTTTATAGATTAGACCAATGCTTTTGAAATTAAAAGCGTTGGCCTTTACAAAAATCGTAAGTAAGACAGTTATTGGAGACCGTTATAATACGAAAAAATTATTCGCACCATTCACGACTCCCAGGTAGTGTCAAAGATGCGATTGTGCGTTTTAAGCCTGAACAACTCCATCTATCGGCAGCGTAGTCAACTAAAAACTCTAGTATCATTTTTGTAACCTTTTCACCCTCAGTGTAGACAGTAAGCCCAATTTTAGAGGCGCCATCGTAAATTTAATAGCAGCGTAAAAACAAATCTCTCTATCGAATGCCTAAAGTGAAAAAGAAACAGAAATAGTCTAGTTAGCTATTATATTCATTAAAATTGGGCTTAGTAGGTATTTATTTTCATTAAATACTAGACAGACTAGTAGTTCTGCGAACAATTCGAGGCACACTCTCTTTAACTGAAATTAACTGAATCTTAACAAGCCTATATCTTGACTCGTTCTTGACCGGTTTGGTTCATACTAATGTGGTAATAATTAAGACTTCGAGCATATATCTACAGAGCTACCTACAGTCCCTAAGTTAAAATAGTAAAAAAAAATCCGAGCGCCTTCATGCATACCGCCTTAGATACTAACATTAAATAATTCACAATGACCCGTTTTCTCGAATCTCGACGCTATGTCACCTAATTAGTGCTTGTCACCGAACACTTCGGCATCGCGCGGAGTTGTAGTCAGCTTGCTATCGCCTTACGACTAACTAATAATCAGCCAAGTACGAGTCGGACTCGCGCACGTAGGGTTCCGTACTGTATGGGAGCCCCCCTTAAATTTTTATTTTATTTTAATTATTTATTATTGATTTGTAAATACAACTAAACATTCTGTGAATATTTCAAGCATCTAGAGCTATTACCATTTTTAATATCGAGCGCAGAATGGTTAAAATTACAGGTTTGTTGTATGGGAGCCCCCCTTAAATATTAATTTTATTCTGTTTTTAGTATTTGTTGTTATAGCGGCAACAGAAATACATAATTTGTGAAAATTTCAGCTTTCTAGCTATAACGGTTTATGAGATACAGCCCGGTGACAGACAGACGGACAGCAGAGTCTTAGTAATAGGGTCCCGTTTTTACCCTTTGGGTACGGAACCCTAAAAAGCCTGCCCACTACGTAGCTTGAGCAGAGTTTTGGCTCGGACACTTTTTTTGCACGATTGTGACACTATAGATATTTGCTTGAAGGATTTAGATAATAAACAATCATGCCAAATATATCATAGAAATCGACTGATAAATAGAGCAACAGCTAGTTCCCCCCTTTTGAGGGAATACCACCCCAATTAAAAATCACGTAACGTCAAAAAAAACCATTACTACACAGGGTTATTTCTGATCAATCAGCTTCCTTTTAGGGGCTTATTCTGTACATCAAAACTAACAACTTTAGTTCTGCGACATTTGTTAAAACTAAATAAAAAACAGGTGTTCCATACATTTTGTCGAGGGTGAACGATATTTTTCTATGGAACAACAACATTTTTTGAGAATTATTAAAAGTCGTAGAACAGAAGTTGTTAGTTTTGATGTACAGAATAAGCCTCTAAAAGGATGCTAATTATTTACCAGTCACCCGGTATTGACTGCCTCGGTGGCTCATTGGTTAGTGACCCTGAGGGCTCGCACACATAAACACGATCATCATCATCATCATTTCGTGTCAATGGCTAATTTTTTTTTTATTTTTATTTTTTTTTATGTTTAGATTTATGTATTTACTTATATTATGTTATTAAATATTTTGAGACCAAAATCTGGCAACCTCTACCGCGTCCTCGGTAGCCAAGTTAAGGTCATAAACACGATACGATGCCGCGTCGTGCTACAACGCGACATCGTCTCACGATGCGATATCGTCGACATCGAGCAAGCACCATAAATAAAGAAGAAACGACTATTATAGAAGAAAAAGATACACAGAAGATACTGGATACATCCATTATCTATCAATTATGAATAACGAGAGTCATTTTATGAAGAGATATAAAGATGTGGTTCCCACGATACGACGTCGCGTCGTAGCACGATTCGGCATCGTATCGAGTTTATGTGTGCGAGCCCTAACTACTGGGTCAAAGAGGCGTGGGTTCGATCCCCACCCAGGGCAAGCATTCATGTGATGAACATAGGTGTTTGCTCTAAGTCTGCGCGTTTTTAGTTACTATCTATATAAGTATGTATTTTAAAATATTTAAAAGTAGTTTATCAGTCTCTGGCAGCCATTTCACAAGCTTTGCTTAGTTTGGGGTCAGAGTTCGTGTGTAAGATGTCCCCTGTATATTTATTTATTTATTGGCTGCTTCGGTGGCACAGGAGTTAGTGATTCTGACTCCTGGGCCAAAGAGGCGTGGGTTCGATTCCCATCCAGGGCAAGCTTTTATGTGATGAACATAAGTGTTTATCTTGTGTCTGAATGGTATTAGGCCCAATTATAAAGGCGCCGTAGAAAAATATCGTTCACCCTCGACAAAATGTATGGAACAGGGGCCTATTCTGTGTGGAACAGCTGATTTTTTGTTGAGTTTTGAAAAAACTCGCAGAACAAAAATGGTTAGTTTTGATGTACAGAATAAGCCCTTAAAAGGATGCTAATTGACTAGAAATAACCCTGTATAAGTATGTTTTTAAAAATAAAGTATAGGTACCTACTACATCAGTCTCTGGCAGCTATATAACAAACTTTGCTTAGTTGGGGATCAGAAACCTGGTGTCATATGTCCCTAATATTTTTAAAAAACAAAATAATAAAATAAATAAATACTAGGTAACATCTTACACACGGTCTCTGGCCCCAAACTAAGCCAAGCTTGTGATATTGCTATTTATTTGCTTATAATATTATTTACTAACTAAAGTACTACTACTTAAGAGTCTAATTAATCCCTCATATCCTAAAGTAATATCGCACTTAACAATTTCATTTACCACTCATAATCCCACAAAGGTTCTGACTCGCTCCTCTACATTCATATTGCACACTTCTAGTGTCAAATGTCCATAATCAGAATACAGTGTGACTCAGATTAAAACACAAATAAATCTTTTATTCTACTTACTAGACTTCGCGACATCATAAGCCTGTAGCGACTAACTTCGCTACATGTGGCACCACCACACGCGCCTCGAGGAACTAACGTCAGCCAATCACAAGCCGAGGGCTGCATCGCGCAAAACGAAATTTACAGCAGCGGCCGAACCATATCAAGACCTAAAATTACACTGTCGTATAGCTATCCCCGGGCACTCCACCTCGCTCGCCCGGTGGAGTACTCCTTTGCGAGATGTTATCCTATCATCATCTCGACATGGACGACCACCCAATCCATAAGCCTATACTGTACAGTACTGTATCAGCCTTTTAATAGTCCACTGCAGGAAATACAACAGTGCGGGTTGGTGGATTCACATACGCCATCGAATTTCTTCTACGGACGTATGCAAGTAGCCTCACGATGTTTTTCTTCACCGAAAAGCCAGACCGGGATTTGAACCCACGACTTCATGATTGTAAGCGGGTGTCACTACCACTAGACCACCACGGCACAGCCAAAAGCCATTTTAAGCCTAAATCTCGACTTAAATATTAATAATCTACCTAGCTAAATATTATCAAAATCGTTATACAAACAGCACTAGCGGCGCATACATCTAATTGAGAGAAATACAGCTCCTTCTAAAAATCTACGACGACAAAAACATTCACTAATAAAATTGGCCAAGTGCGAGTCGGACTCGCACACGAAGGGTTCCGTACCGTGTGGGCCGTTAATAGCGAGCAAAAAAACTCCTAAAAATCACGTTTGTTGTATGGCAGCCCCTCTCAAATATTTATTTTATTCTGTTTTTAGTATTTGTTGTTATAGCGGCAACCGAAATACCTACATCATCTGTGAAAATTTCAGCTGTAGGTAACGGTTCATCAGATACAGCCTGGAGACAGACAGATATGCAGACGGACAGCGGAGTCTTAGTAATAGGGTCCCGTTTTTACCCTTTGGGTACGGAACTAAAAATGATTATTATTGGCTAGTCAAGTTGAGAGATATAAGCTTGTAAAGATTTTGGTAGGGATAAAGAGAACGCCTTGTCCCTTTCCCACAAAGCATAAAATAGTATGGTGAATGTATGACACTTACGGGCAGTGACGTCATAGACTGCTATAGCGCTCTCTTTGTCTAGCAAGATAATTATTTTTTGCAAAAAATGGCAAAACCGCCTTCCATCGTGTACAAAATTCAAATATTTCGCTCGAATTGTTTACATTATTGTTGATTTATCAAAAACGGCTTAGCCGTATTCTGTAAAATTTAAATGAGAATACTTTGGGAGTATACCCTATCGAATTAAAAAATAAGTTTTCGATTCGGTTCACTATTGGCGAAATTATCGATGTTCATCGTATACAAAATTCGGATATTTCGCTCGAATTGCTTACATTATTGTTGGTTTTTTCAAAATCGGCTAAGCCGATTTCTGTAAAATTTTAATGAGACCGCCTCGGGAGTAAACCCTTTCGAATAAAAAAAGATTTTTTAATTCGGTTCACATTTGGCGAAATTATCGATAAACAATAAACATACACAAAAAAGACATACATACACACGAACATAGAACCTCCTTCTTTTTGGAAGTCGGTTAAAAATGAATATAATATACCTGTAACTGCTTTAATTTTAAATTGATATCCAAACAAGTCCTAAGGGCGGCTGTGTGAGGGAGAAAGAAGATATTGTTACTTCCATCCCCTGTGTGTGTAGGCAGACTTATCGAAATTAGCAAAATGTCATACCCAGTTCGGCAAACATAACGCCACCGCGATGTAGAATATTGATGGGCGATACGCCATCTAGTTTTACAATTTTGTACTAACAAATTCTACATTGATTTTATTTTGGTTTTTGTTAATCAGCTCTGTTTATGGTTAGCTGTTACAAGAGGCTTTATCAGATTTTTTTATTTATTCAGCAACCCAACAAATAAAAACCCCTTAGTTAAAAACATGCAAAACACGTAAAAATATCTGCTTTATCGATAAATGTAATCGGTCCAAGTTACCCCATCACCTATTCCTAGCGCGCGAAGAATAGACCGAGTGTTTATAATTTTATATGAGTCTACCAGCGACCTTATAATAGGGCCTATTCTGTGGAGCCTACGAGCTCGAACAAAATATACCTCATGTAAATCATTTTAACGGTACTACCAGGATGCATGTACACTGGTATTGTACTTATGTGTTTGTTATATTTGTGATACATAAAGACTTTTAAAAATTGAATTGATTGTTACAAGAGGACATCGATAAAATATAGTCAACTAGCTTATTAAATAAAAAGTTAATCATCCGACAATTCATCATTATAATTCAGCCATAGCACGTCTATACAGGGTTATTTCTTATCAATTAGCATCCTTTTAAGGGCTTATTCTGTTACATCAAAACTAACAACTTTTGTTCTGCGACTTTTGTCAGAACTCAAAAAAAATCAGCTGTTCCATACATTTTGCCGCGGATGAACGATATTTTTCTATGAAAAAAAAAAACGAGTTTTAACAAAAGTTGCAGAACAAAAGTAGTTAGTAAATTAGTTTTAATGTACAGTATAAGCCCCTAAAAGGATGCTAATTGATTATAAGTAACCTTGTATAATGGCTGGAAATAGCGGTTGGAAACAGCTTGCATCCAGCTTATCTTACAGTTTTGATCAGATCGTCGCGAACTGTTTAAGAACCAAGGGTGGCGGTAGTTCACCTTGTTGGTGGACGTCTACACTGCGCTTGCCAGTACGTGATCTCCATTCGAGAACTACAATTGAATAAAAAAAATCGGCCAAGTGCGAGTCGGACTCGCGCACCAAGGGTTCCGTACCGTATGGGAGTCCCATTCCTCTTGCCGTTAATAATTGTATTGTTGATTTATCAAAAACTGCTCAGCCGATTTCTGTAAAATTTAAAAGAAACTACCTTGGGAGTATACCCTTTAGAATTTTAAAAGAATTTTTCGATTCGATTCACAATTGGTTAAATTATCGATGTTCAACGTGTACAAAATTTGGATATTTCGCTCGAATTGCTTACATTATTGTTGGTTTTTTCAAAAACGGCTCAGCCGATTTCTGTAAAATTTAAATGGGACCACCTCGGGAGTAAATCCTTTCGAAATTAAAATACATACACACGAACATAGAACCTCCTCCTTTTTGGAATTCGGCTAAAAAGGTTACAAAATAAAGTATGATGATGGTATATTTTTTAATTAACAACAGGACTGCTAGATGGCGTTGTTCAGTCTTAAAACGCGCTATTGTATCATTTACACAACCGTCGTGAGTCCTAGAAGATTTCGTTAAAACGTGGCTTTGAACTAATATGTAATGAAATGTTGTACTTGATTTCTTTTTTGAGTGACCCTAGTTTCTAATGTCAGAAATCTATGGTCTGTAAAAAGTGCAAAATTGCGAGTCGGGCTCGCGTACGAAGGGTTGCTTACTGCATGGGAGCTATCTTACTAGTAGCTAGTAGTTCTCCAAACAGTAGATCTCGCGACTTTATCCAAGTCTTTATAACCTTTTATCTCGACTCGCTCTTGACCGATTTGGTGCATACTCACAAATCCTGTTAGGATTTAGATACCTTATAATTTTGCCGAATATGATCGTAATTGCCTGATACACGTAAATAGCGCGATAGCAAATTTCCCTCTTTTTAACCCCCGACGCAAAAGAGGGGAGTTATAAGTTTGACGTGTCTGTTTGTCTGTGTGTCTGTCTGTCTGTGGCATCATAGCGCCCGAACCACTGAACCAATTTCAGTTTAGTTTTTTTTGGATGAAAGGAGACTTAATCGAGAGTGTTCTTAGCTATGTTTTATAAAAATCGATTGAGCCGTTTAAGAGTTATGGTGGGTTAAAGTGAGGATGGAAGAACCAACGTTCTACAAATGTGCCCAAAATGGTTGTCAAATGAAAGATAAAGCACAAAGCATAACATAGTATGGCGAATGTATGACACTTACGGGCAGTGACGTCATAGACTGCTATAGCGCTCTCTTTGTCTAGCAAGATAATTATTTTTCGCAAAAAATGGCAAAACCGCCTTCCATCGTGTACAAAATTCAAATATTTCGCTCGAATTGTTTACATTATTGTTGATTTATCAAAAACGGCTTAGCCGTTTTCTGTAAAATTTAAATGAGAGTACTTTGGGAGTATACCCTATTGAACTAAACATTAAGTTTTCGATTCGGTTCACTATTGGCAAAATTATCGATGTTCATCGTGTACAAAATTCGGATATTTCGCTCGAATTGCTTACATTATTGTTGGTTTTTTCAAAATTGGCTAAGCCGATTTCTGTAAAATTTAAATGAGACCGCCTCGGGAGTAAACCCTTTCGAATAAAAAAAGATTTTATAATTCGGTTCACAATTGGCGAAATTATCGATAAACAATAACAATAAACATACACAAAAGGAAGTCGGTTAAAAATGAATATACCTGTAACTGCTTTATTTTTAATTTTTAAGTTGATACACAAGTCCTAAGGGCGGCTGTGTAAGGGAGAAAGAAAAGATTGTTATTTCTATCCCCAATGTAGGCCGACTTATCGAAATTAGCAAAATGTCATACCCAGTTCGGCAAACATAACGCCACCGCGATGTAGAATATTGATGGGCGATACTAACGCCATCTAGTTTTACAATTTCGTACTAACAAATTCTACATTGATTTTATTTTGGTTTTTGATAATCGGCTCTGTTTATGGTTAGCTGTTACAAGTGGCTTTATCAGATTTTTTCATTTATTCAGCAACCCAACAAATAAAACCCCCTTAGTTAAAAACATGCAGAACACGTGGTAAAAATATCTGCTTTATCGATACATATAATCGGTACAAGTTACCCCATCACCTATTCCTAGCGCGCGAAGAATAGACCGTGTCGCACGCGCGAGTGTTTATAATTTTATATGAGTCTACCAGCGACCTTATAATAGGGCCTATTCTGTGGAGCCTACGAGCTCGAACAAAATATACCTCATGTAAATCATTTTAACGGTACTACCAGGATGCATGTACACTGGTATTGTACTTATGTATTTGTTATATTTATGATAAATAAAGACTTTTAAAAATTGAACAATCAATTCTCTTGTAAAAAACCAAAATAAAATCAATGTAGAATTTGTTAGCAAATTGTAAAACTAGATAGCGTTAGTATTGCCCATCAATATTCTACATCGCGGTGGCGTTGGCGTGATAAATAAAGACTTTTATAAATTGAATTGATCGTTACAAGAGGACATCGAAAAAATTTTGTCAACTAGCGTTAATCATCCTACTATTCATCATCATAATTCAGCCATAGCACGTCTATACAGGGTTATTTCTTATCAATTAGCATCCTTTTAGGGGCTTATTATGTACATCAAAACTAACAACTTTAGTTCTGCGACTTTTGTCAGAACTCAAAAAATAATCAGGTGTTCCATACATTTTGCCGCGGATGAAAGATATTTTTCTATGAAAAAAAAACGAGTTTTAACAAAAGTTGCAAAACAAAAGTTGCAGAACAAAAGTTGTTAGTTTTAATGTACAGAATAAGCCCCTAAAAGGATGCTAATTGATTATATTATAAATAACCTTGTATAATGGCTGGAAATAGCGGTTGGAAACAGCTTGCATCCAGCTTATCTTACAGTTTTGAACAGATCGTCGCGAACTGTTTAAGAACCAAGGGTGGCGGTGGTTCACCTTGTTGGTGGACGTCTACACTGCGCCACGAAGGGTTCCGTACCGTATGGGAGTCCCATTCCTCTTGCCGTTATTAATAGCGAGCAAAAAAACTCCTAAAAATCACGTTTGTTGTATGGGAGCCCCCCTTAAATATTTATTCTGTTATAGCGGCAACGGAAATACATCATCTGTGAAAATTTCAGCGCCCTAGCTATCATGGTTCATGAGACAGACAGACAGACGGACAGACGGACATCGAAGTCTTAGTAATAGGGTCTCGTTTTTATCCTTTGGGTACGGAACCCTAAAAATAAACTCGTGAATCGGTTCACAAATAGCTTCAAAATCAGACATTATTGATACTTCTTCTGTTAGGAAGTCCTTTGATAATAAATGTAGTTTCATATTTAGCCGTGTTCATAATAAGCTATGTCATAGTATAAAGAAGCTAAAAGCCGGCAGTTATTAATTCATAATGTCAAACATAGCAACAATGCAGTCTGTAGTGGTTACTTTTTATGCAATATTGCACTTTGATACACAGGAATAGGGATGAATGTGTGGTCATTAGTAGGTTTTTGGGATATCAGACACACAGAGTGTTTGGCTGGCAAACAAATGTTCAAATTTTTGAGGAAATTATGTAATTTTATTGCTTGGATTTGATTTTCGTTTAACACGTCACTTTTTCTCAAAGGGGTGCATGGATAATTGGACACGCTGATTTGCAAAAATTCAAGTCAAATCGCCAAAAAATAGCAATTTATTACTATGAATTGCTATTATTTAGAGGCGCCAGCGTAATTATATTAGCTAAATAGCATAGCTCTGTTTCTTTTTCACTTTAGGCATTCGATAGAGAGAACGCTTTTTACGTTGCTATTAAATTTACGCTGGCGCCTTTTTCTTAATTTTCTTTCCAATTTACTAATCAATACCAACTTTTTATTCGTTAGTTTGCAAATCTCAAAAAAGTTAGCACACAAAGAGTTACTGTTATCTTTTTGAAAAGCATTTCAAAAACGAACGCAGGATTTGAAATCTACTGCGTAGGAAGCGGGCTGGCTCAGTTGGTAGAGCATCGGGCTAGTGATCCGAAGGGGCAGGTTCAAATCCTGCGTTCGCTTCAGATTTTTGAAATGCTTATCACAAAGATAACTCTTTGAGACAAAAAAATTGTGTGGAAATCACTCAAATTAAAAATCATAACATGTTAGCACACGTTCGTCATTCTCGCTATTAATACCTATGGCCCTATTTTAGGTGCGAGGCCGCAACGCAAAAGGCGTCTGATAGACGTAATTAAAATTACGAGGTAATCAACTCTTTCTTAGATTATTGCATTACTAACCTTATCTCAAGCAATGAAAGCAAACTTTCCCAAAAAAATTGGTTGTTTGTAAAGTCGGTTTACAGACGTTATTTTACGTGTTAACGTCAAATTAGTCACACACCAAACGCTTAGGCCAATCGTGCCTCTCTATCGTATGTTCCGCGCTTTCGTTTGCACGCTTGGCTCAGGCCAAAGAATATATAATAATACTACGTATAGAACGGCCACTCGTCACCCCCCACCCGTTTGAGTCTTCCTCACTTCCACCCCGCGTCTACGTACCGCATCGTGCACTCTGCGCGCGGGCTGCACGCGCGGGCCGGTGGATTTTCTAATAAAAACTACCTAGACTGTGACAATTAATAGGGAAGACTTGTACTGTGTATGGTTGAATATCAATGATACGCAACAAAACAAGAAATTTTAATGTTTCCCTAAGGATAAATACCTAATAGGAACTTATTTTACATTATTTGGTAACTTCCTCTTGATATTATCTTACAAAAGAAGTAGATCGGTTACTTTTTGTTAATATGCTTCCAAATTAAGTAATTGTTATACTATTTTAAGCACTAGATTAATATTCATTTTTGCAAATTATGTACGCAACTGTCTCACTCACGCGGCATGACGTCACGATGTGGTGATCGCTGACAGCCATAGACGTTCCGCACACAAATGCGCGTGTAGCGACCGTGAGTATGTGTGTTGTCTGTGAGTAAGTACTGTGTAGGTGTGCGTAAGACAGCAGATTTTGTATGAAAAATCGCGGAGTGTCCGGGCTGTGCTCAGGCGAAAGTTAACCAAGAAGTTGGAATAGTATGATTCGGTCTATAGGAATAATCCGCGCCACACAAGTCGGCGGATGGGAAGTTGTGCACAGAACGCTGCGCAAAAGGCAAAATATAGGTATGCGCGGGAGCCTGAGAGACGAGATGCCGGGGCACACCCGCCCGCTAACCTCATGCCTCCCGCGAGCTCCCTACTCCTAAGCTGTGCTCACTACTTCGCCATTTGTGTATGCATTGTGCACACATGCGCAATAATTAGCGAATCACGGCGAAGTGTCATCTGCGGCTAACTTCTCATCCGCCGACTTATAAAGCGATACCTATACATGTTCGCCATTCTTACTGCGACTATTTATTCCCCATTTAGGTGCGAAGCCACAACGCGGAGGGCGCTGGTTCGCTTTGATGTCACATTATCGACGGGGCGTCTGATAGACGTAATTAAAATCGCCGATGGGTCGCAGATTTTCACGCAAAATCGCCGTGAACGCGCGTCGCGTCTGTGGGATATTGGAATAAGCTACTTATTTGTAAAGCTATTGATCCTGTATTCTATATTAATAGTCTCTGCTGGATATTGACTGGGTCTTTTTTAGACGAGCCATGATGGCTTAGTTGGAGAAAGTTTGTTTTACAAGCGTGGGACGTGGGTTAAAACTGCGATCCATGACATAGAGCTCTTTGTACGACTTTTATGTACCACTGGCTTTTTAATGAAAGAAAATATCGTGAAATAACGCTACGCACTAGGTAAGCTATTATGGTGGATTTGGCCCAATATTGCCCTTTATGGGTAGGTCTAAGATCGCTAGAAGACCGGTACGGTTTAGATAGACATGTTCTTAGATAGCATTATAGGTACCTATTCTTTATTATGACCATTTTTTTAGGAAAATAAATAAATTAATGCAAAAAATTAGCTGTTCCACACGTTATGTTGGAAGTCATGAAATATTCCTAAGGAACAGTTAATTTTTTAGGGTTCCGTACCCAAAGGGTAAAAACGAGACCCTATTACTAAGACTTCGATGTCCGTCTGTCCGTCTGTCTGTCTGTCTGTCACCGGGCTGTATCTCATGAACCATGATAGCTAGGCAGCTGAAATTTTCACAGATGATGTATTTCTGTTTGCCGCTATAACAACAAATACTAAACACAGAATTAAAATAAATAAATAAGGGATGCTCCCATACAACAAACGTGATTTTTAGGAGTTTTTTCCTCACTATTGATAACAGCAAGAAGAATGGGGCTTCCTTACGGTACGGAACCCTTCGTGTGCGAGTCCAACTCGCACTTGGCCGATTATTTCAAGGTTTTGTCTCATGATAAAAGTTTTCGTACTAATGGTGAGTACTATAGGTTAAAATGTTATCAATAGCTTTGGGCTGCCACAACTTTATGGTGCACCACTACTTAACTACTTTGACATCATCCATTCATCCATCCATCAGCCATAGGGCGTCCACTGCTGGACATAGGCCTTACCTATGGATCTTCAAAAAGACCGGTTGGAAGCGTCTTGCATCCAGCGTAATCCTGCGGTCTTAATGAAGTCATCCGCCTACCTTTGTTGGTGGATGTCCTACGCTGCGCTTACTGATACGTGGCTTCCACTCGAAAATTTAGCATCATCACTACATAGTATAAAACAAAGTCGATTTCTCTGTCCCTATATACCTATGTATGCTTAAATCTTTAAAACTACGCTACGGAATTTGATGCGGTTTTTTTTAATGGATAGAGTGATTCAAGAGGAAGGTTTATATGTATAATACATCTGCCTGTGCGAAGCCGCGGCGGGTCGCTACTAATAGCATATAATGAACTGTACATTTATCTTATCTTTTAAGAAGCCATGGTGGTCTAGTGGTAATGACACTCGCCTTACAATCGTGAGGTAGTGGGTTCAAATCCCGATCCCGTACCAATGAATTACTTGGAATTTGTACAGAATTTCTCACCAATGGCTTTTCGGTGAAGGAAAACATCGTGAGGCAACCTGCATACGTCCGTAGAAGAAATTCAATGGCGTACCTATGTGAATCCACCCACCCGCTCTGGGCCAGCATGATAGATATGGCCCAATCACCCTTCGTGGGTAGGCCTACGTCCTGCAGTGGACTATTAAAAAGGCTGGTACAGTACAGTACATTTATCTTACAACCCGGTCACAACATCTGTGTACCTGACTTCGTGACGTCATATCGAATTATCGGGACGTATATACATTACCGGACGTCTAGTATACCGTCCGGACGTAAATTATTATCGGGACGTGTATCGGCAACGAAGATGCTAACCGTACTGTCGCACCGGGGAGTGCGCGGAGAGGTGACAGGGGAAGCGGGAGAGGCGCCGCATTCCAGCGAGGTGCACAGATATTCTGACCGGGTTATAGTTAATATAGTATCGTGTCTTCAGATCTTGAGGATTATGACAGGGATCAGAGAGATTAAATCTATGGTGTGAGAGCGGGAGAGCACGGGAGGAGAGTTATTAATTTGTCAGATGTAGCTAGTAGCTCCATTCGTCTAAGTATGTACATCAAAGAACTTGGTAAAAGTGATTATAAGTGAGGTTTAGAACAAGAAAGCTTGACTTAACTAGCCGAGTTGATAATGATTTATTTTTGACCGACGAAACGGAGGAGGTACTCAATTCGACGCGTATACAGGGTTATTTCTAATCAATTAGAATCCTTTTTGGGGCTTATTCTGTACATCAAAACCAACTTTTGTTCGACTTTCGTCAGAACTCGAAAAAAATAGCTGTTCCATACATTTTGTCGCGGGTGAACAACATTTTTCTATGGCAAAACAAAAATTTTTTTTCACTTTTTACAAAAGTTGTTATTTTTGATGTACAGAATAAGCCCCTAAAATGATGCTAATTGATTAGAAATGACCCTGTATATATTTTTGTATATGCAACTTTTAGTCATAACTTTTTACAAATTGGTCCGATATTGTTTTTTTTTATTGGAAATACACTTCGAAATTGGTCCCGTTCATATGTCATCAAAATCGGCAGAGCTATTTTCGATAAATCAACAATAATGTGAAAAATGCTACGTCGATCCGTGCTAACTATTCGCGAATTCTGTACACGGTTGAAGTCGGTCGTGCCATTTTTTGCGAATAATATAATTATATGATATCGTTAGACAGTTGAATACTGTACAACATGAAAGCGTTTATACCTGCCATATCTAAGTACCTATATGCATGTAGTTCCACAGTGCTTTAACATGATGGTAAAAAAGTAAAAGCAATCAACTAAAACTAACCTATGTTTTTGACCAACGAAACGAAGGAGGTACTCAATTCGACACGTATATTTTTTAACGTATAACCACGCATAACTTTTTACGTAGTGGTCTGATTTCGATAAATCTTTTTTATTGGAAAGAGTATACTTTGGAATTAGTCCCATTTCAATTTTATTGAAATCGGCTGGGCCATTTTCGATAAATCAATAATAATGTGAAAAATGCTACATCGATCCGTGCGAAATATTCGCGGATTCTGTACACGGTTGAAGTCGGTCATGCTATTATTTTGCAAAAAAGTTTTTTTTTTATACAAGAGTACACCATTTTATTCATGTAGGTACCTACATCAGCTCAAGAACGAAAAACCGGAGAACTTGAAACTGTTTTTTGTTTTGGAATTAATGTAGACATCAATTAACTGAACCGTCAGACTGACCGTGTGTATCAAGCTTTAGACATAAACGGTAACGCCTAATTTCTACTACCATCCACACGTATCATAAACTACAGTCAATCACACAAACAGTAAAGCGTGCGGATAGTAATCAACTCGTAATCTATAGCAATCATAGCCAGTGACACGTGACCGCTGTTTGTCCCGGGCCCAATTACTAACATGGGTTTGGTGGTGAATGGTTTCGAATAGGATATCGTTTAGCGGTTATAATAAATCATTTTAGGCATCTACCACATTTTAACCACTGTCCAAAAAAAGCAGAAGGTTATCTATATTTTTTTTAACGCAAATATGTCCGCGTTTGACTACCAACTCGCCTAATGGTAAGCGACGTTGTGGTCGAAGATGATGCACGCAGACCTAGAAGATACGTATTCACTCTGACCTTGAATTGTTATGTTGATTGTATTTCAAAATTGAGGTAATAACAACGTAGGTAATCGTGTGGCGTGAGAATTCATAAGATCGCAGCATCGCGCTGGATGTAAGCCGCTTCCAACCGGTCATATTGGAGATTTAATGAAGCCTAAAGTCAAAGTCAACGTCAAATCATTTATTGCAACATATGAAATTTACATGCGGTTCTTAAGTAACATGTTTTGTATAGTTATACATATGACCCTGATAAGGGTGTGGCAATTTTATTATTCGTATGATTCGTATTGCAACGATTTATTATTATGTTTTCTAGATTATCGTTAAAAAATTCGTCTAATGTGTAATAACATTGGGATAATAGAATAATTTTTAGTTGTTTGATAAAACAGTTTTCCTTTTCGATATCTTTTAGATTATTTGGCAGTTTATTAATAGTAGTTTATGCAACTGTCATATAATGAAGGGTATTAAAACACGAGTGTGATTTCATAATAGTAACGAGTATTTTAATACCCGTGTTATATGCAGTTGCATACACTACTTTATCTTCACTAATAAAAAATAAAATAAAAATAAAACATATTGCGACGGGACGGGACGGGACGGGACGAGACGGGACGGAACTGGACGGGACGGGACGGTATGTAACGGTACGGGACGGGACACGGCGGAACGGGACGGGACGGGACGGGACGGGACGGAACGGGACGGGACTGGACGGGACGGGACTGGACGGGACGGGACGAGACGGGACGGGACGGGACGGGACGGGGCGGGGCGGGGCGGGACGGGACGGGACGGGACGGGACGGTTTTTGGGTTCTTATTCTTAGGATTCACGCGTACGTGTATTGTCACAGTGAACTTGGCGCCATTAAAATCTAACCAATGAGAGCGCAGCTGCGCGCGCAGGGCCAATCAGGAGCGAGCGCGCGATGTTATAATGAGATTTTACGATATCGATGTGGATATTATAACATCATGTGAAATTGCTTAAATTGAGTGTTTTGTTGTCTGCGCTATAACAGTAGTCATTATATCGTAAGTCAAGTATTGGAAACATAAGTAGAATGTTACAACATTAGTGTAGATAAATATTTTTATAGCCATAGAATGCGGACTGGAACTATGCATTGCTAAGTTGCCTATGTCCAACAGTGGCTGTCTTGTAACTAAAATGACGATGAAAAGAGTTCTAGCCCTAAACACAAATCAGTCTGCGCCTAAGGAACTGAGCGGAGGTAAAACACTTGCAGCGTTTGAAGGAAAAACGGGTCATCCATCCATCTATCCATCAGCCGTAAGACGTCCACTGCTGGACATAGACCTCCCCTATGGATTCACAATAAGGCCGGTTGGAAGCGGCCTGCATCCAGCGCGTTCCTGCGATCTTTATTATATCGTCAGTCCACCTAGTCGGTGGACGTCCTACGCTGCGCTTGCTGGTCCGTAGTCTTCATTCGAGAACTTTACTGCCCTATCGGCCATCCGTTCTCCGAACTATGTGCCCTGCCTATGCCACTTTAATTTGCTAATCAGCTGGGCTATGTCGGTAACTTTGGTTCGTCTGCGGATCTCCTAATTTCTGATTCGATCTCGCAGAGAGACGCCGAGCATAGCCCTCTCAATAGCACGTGGGCGTGAAAAACGGATCGTACGACGCGTAAAATTATGTATACTTATGCGATACTACATAAGGTGTCTTACTGATGTTTTTAAGATTGTTTGTTATTAATGTTTTTAGGATTGATTGTAATTTGACTAGGTGTTTTCTTAGCGATCGCCAAAGTTAAGCAATGTTCAGCACGGTGAGTCTTGGAAAGAGTGACCGCGGGTGGCATTTAAAGTAACCGAGCGCTTCCATGGTTCGTATGAGACGTTAAATTGTAGGCCCCTGTTGTTTTGACCGTTTAACCATGTCAAAAGCCTCCAGGTGGCTTAGGAAATCTGACACAAGGATTTAACCACCCGGTCTAAACAAACTCACTTACTTAAGTAAATAAATATATTGGGGGCATCTTACACACGTTCTCTGACCACAAACTAAGCAAAGCTTGTGATATGGCTGCCAGAGACTGATATACTACACTAGCTTAAAACCCGCGGCTTCGCCCGCGTGGTCTTAGTACATAGGTACTTGCTTAAAATGAAAATAGCCCGCGGTTAGACCCGCGTTGTATTGGTACTTGCTTAAAATTAAAAAAGGCTGTCTGATGGCCTGCGTTGTCAAATTACTTGCAATGATAATGGCCCACGGTCTGGCTCGCGTTGTTTTAGTAATTGCTCAAAATAATAAAAACCCACAGTTTGGCCCGCGTTGTCTTGGCACTTGCTTAAAATAATAATAGCTTGTGTAGCCCAGCATTGTCGTATAACGTATTACTTGCAAGGATAATGCCTACGATTTGGCCTGAATCGTCTTAGTATTTGGCTGGATAAAAAACGTATTGTATGGGTCAGAGTGTTCGGCCACCATAGGGAGAATGAAAGGAAATTGCATGCAGCGGAGATACGAATGCTGAGATGGATGTGCGGAGAGACAAGAATGGATAAGATTAAAAATGAGTATGTTAGAAGAAGTCTGAAAGTAGCGCCAGTGACTGAGAAATTAAAGAGTGGCAGGCTATCTTGGTAAGGGCATGAGACGGGAAGAGAGTAATGTCACGAAAAGAACCCTAAATATGATGGTAAGCGGCAGAAATAGGAGGTGACGACCAAAAAAAGTGTGGATGAATTGTGTGCAAGATAATATGCGAGAGAAATGAGTTGATGATGAGATGGCGTATGATAGAGTGAAGTGGCGAAAAGAAACGTGCTGTGCTGACCCCACCTAGTGGGATAAGATAAGAAAATATTTATTGTCATCAAGTAAATCTAAGGGCAGGATGATGATGATAATAGGTTACGGTTTGGCCTGCGTATTCTTAGTACTTGCTTAAGATGGTATATAAATTACGCAGCTTAGCCCGCGTTGTCTTAATACTTGCTTAAAATTATAATAGCTTACCGTTTGGCCTGTGTTGTCGTATTATTTGTAATGATAATAGCCCACGGGCTGGCCCGCGTTGTTTTAGTAATTGCTTAAAATGATAATAAACCACAGTTGGCCCACGTCGTCTTGGCACTTGCTTAAAATAATAATAGTTTGTGGTTTCGTCCGCATTATCGTATAACGTATTACTTGAAGGGATAATGTCTACGGTTTGGCCTAAATTATCCCAGTATTTGGCTAGAATAATAACAGGTCGTGGTTTGGCCTGCACATTCTCAGTACTTGCTTATAATGGTAATTTATAGCACGTAGCTTGCCCCGCGTTGTCGTAGTACTTGCTTAAAATTATAAGGGTAGTATTTAAACGCAAATCAAAAAATATCCTTATTCTATGCAATAAGATTCCAAATTCCCATCAAAATTACTGATTGCACAGCATAATATTCAACTCAAAATATCACTAAACACACTACAATTTATTTTCGCAGCGTACAGCGATTTTTCCTAAAGCAAAAGCTTTTTCATCAATGCACAGCTAATAATCTTAATGCACATTATACCTGTTAACTCTTTTTCTTTTAAATATAGCTTCTATTTTTATATTATTTACAGCAGTTTTTCTAAATAAAACAGCATTTTATTAATCACAGTCGTCTTAATATTTAACCTAAACTAACCTAACCTAACCTAACCTATTTTTTGTTTCACACCTAATCTATAAAGGCGATTCGCTTCTGGCACTTCGCCGGCCGCTGCCGCGGCACGCTCGCTTCGCTCGCTCGGCTCGTGCGTTGTTTTGTCATGTTCTAACATAACCTAACCTATTTTTTGTATCACACCTAATCTAATTTCTTCACTAATTTACCCTAAAGCAACCATCCATTGATCTAACCCCTGATAACAGAGCATTCCCTAGGAAGCGAGGGTCAACTTAGGGATTATGCGACTGGGATAGTTATTTTGCTATGAAATATGAAAAATTTGCTGTGCAGTCAGTATTTATGCTATGTATGTAGTATTTTTGTACAAAAATAAATTTAACTGTATTACATTATGAGGAAAAAAGTAATGTCATATTGATGTAAAATTTTGAATTATCTGCAGTTTGAGTTTTGTTAAACATTTAGTTTATTTGTAGTGAAGTAAGTTATTTGATGTAAAAAAGAATATAAATGATGAGTATGTATTGATAGGCGATTATTTATTTGATATGCAATTTATATTATCCCAAATTATAATAGCCTGCCGTTTGGCTTGCGTTGTCGTATTACTTGCAATGATAATAGCCCATGATAATAGTCTGGCCCGCGTTGTTTTAGTATTTTCTCAAAATGATAATGAGTACTTACTTTAAATGGTATTTCCCCACAGTTTGACCCGCGTTGTTTTAGTACTTTCTTGCTTAAAATAATAGCTCATGGTTTAGCTCGGGTTTTCGTATTACTTGCAAAGATAAGATTAGCCTGCTTTGTCTCAGTATTTGCTTAAATTCGCTCGTGTCTAAAGCTTATTACGGAGTACCTACGACAATTTTTAGATGAAATTGATTTGCAAAATATTTGAAATTAATTAAATAATAATTGTATGATTTATTCATGTTCAAATAATTATTTTATGGCCGCATTGGATTTAACGGTTAATTCAATATTTTTGTTCTTAGTATTAAGATCTCAATGTAACACAGTTCAACAGTAAATATGTTCTTTGACTTTAATAGCCTACGGTTTGGCCCGCGTTGCCTTATAACTTGTCAGAAGATAAATACTTAATAAAGTTATAAGTATGTTAAAATACCTACTCATTCTTTATGTGGTAAAAAGAATATTTTTCGGTACATTGCTCACTCATGAACCATGTAGTTTCCCACTCGCATACCAAATTATATCCAACTCCATTCGCATGTCATGGTCCACATCACAATCGTAAGGTCCTAATCCTGGTCTGACCACTGAGCTTTGAAACTTATGTACGAAATTTACACTAATGGCTTTTTATTGATGGAAAACATTGAAGCAACCTGCAAAGGCACGTCCATAGAGAAAAATCGATGTATATGAATTCAGCAACCCGCGCTCGGCCAGCGTGATGGATATGGCTCAATTACCCTTCGTGGGTAGGCCTACGTTCAGTAGTGGACTATTAAAAAAGCTCAGTACAGGTATTCAACATGTTTCATTAAATTATTAGAAATTTAATTTTGATTATCCTGAACTCAATGACAATCTTGCCCAAAACCGTTCACCCAGTCAAAAGTGGCCGAGACACTTGTAGGACTTTCAGGCATTCTCTGACCCTGTACAGATGAAAAAGTAGCACACAAGTAGGTATATTTTATTTGAGAAATACATATTGTACCTATATCTAGACGACAGGCATGTTCTAGGATTCTATTATACTCGTCATTTGACTTACTTTTACTATGGTACCAACCCCGAAATCACGTAAATAAAATCTGCTGTTCAACATAAAAAGTTCATCGACCCGCGGCAAAATGTAAAGAATAGGTAATTTTCGCTTTTTCAGGTAGAACCCATAGTAAAGTAAGTTTATTTATCCGTATGTACCCTAAGTTCAAATCTATTGGCTCACAAAATAAAATCTTTCGTAAACTATTAGGGGCTCATTTTGCCCCATTGACGGATGAGTCAATATCTAAATTTTATTCTAGATACTTCACTATATTACTAAAAAAATGCTTTCAAGTTATTTTTCATGCTTTTATAGGACCTTTGGTCTAGATTTCGACAAGGAATCCGGGACTTTTCCCAAAACGTCAATATAGTCATCTATTAGTTAAAAGGGTGGGCTATTTTTAAACAATATTGCATCAATTTACGAATAGATTTTTAGCATTTTTTTAAGAAATTGTTATCGTGACCCACTGAAATTTTTCTGGATAGCAGTAGGTACCCCAAGTGGTAATTTGTGTTATTGTCTAGCATCGTACCAAATTTTGTTAGAATTCATTTACCCGTTTTATCTTAGCTTTATCTGATAATTTTGGCTATCCCTAAGAGACCCTATAGATTTTCCGGGATAAAAATAGTTACTGTATTGAAACATGTTATGTGCTTTCATACCAGATTTCATTCATAACCGTTCCGCTCGTTGGATGTAATTTATGTTTTTTTCACCAACTTTGGGACCCTATTTGACCTCTTAGATAAAGAAAATTCAGAAAAACAGGAACAAACGTATTTTTCATTTTGTCTGAGTAGCATATTAACAAAGTTTTAAGTCAATCGGTACAGGAATACAAAATATACTTACAAACGAAAAGAGCCCGTTTTACCCCGTCAAAGGTCAAAAGTTCAAAGTTTTCGTCTTTAGTGCTCCATTACGTCATACAATGTACCTATATTCCATATTTCAAGTTTATATCTTTAGCGGTTTGGGCGGCAGCCGAAACTGATTAATTTTGGCTATCCCTAAGGATCCCCATAGAATTTCCGGGATAATAATAGTTCATGTGTTGAAACATGTTGTGTGCTTCCTCCATACCAGATTTCATCCATAACCGTTCAGCTCGTTGGATGTAATAGACGCTTTTTTCACCAACTTTGGGACCCAATTTGACCCCTTAGATAAGGAATATTCGGAAAAACAGGAACAAACGTAACTTTTATTTTGTTTGAGTAGCATGTATACAAAGTTTCAAGTCAATCGGTAAAGGGAATAAAAAGTTACATACAAACGAAAAGGGCCCGTTTTACCCCTTTAGAGGTCGATTTTTCAAAATTCCGTTCTTAGTGCTCCATTACGTGGTCCAATGTATCTTTGTTCCAAATTTCATGTTCGTATCTTTAGCGGTTTGGGCTGTAGGCTGTCTGTCAGTCAGTCACTCAGCGAAGCCTTTTATATAATAGATATAAATTAAATAATTAAAATAATAATTATATTTTAAACTAGCTTTTACCCGCGGCTTCGCCCGCGTAATATTTTGATTTTGGCTTATGTTTATGTCGGCTGCGAAACCTCTAAGAGGATGGCCAGTAGGTTGCATGCCTTATGAGGAGTGTCGCAACTTAGGCGGGCTGCGGGCATCCGAGGATTTTTTTTACTATATTGCGAAATATCCCTGACATGATCAGGGGTCTGAATTACAAATGAATAAAAACTATACCTATATTTCAATGTTTTTGGCTGTTTGCAGTTATAATAAACATTACAATGGTACAGCAAAGTTTATACCTACTTGTTCCTAATTATTGCTTTTTTTCAAATATTTGTGCAAAAATTCGATAAAATTGTTTTTAAGGTTTTTACGTGTTAGATTAATTCCAATTTTTTGTTCTAAATCAAATCTCTGCTTTCCATAAACTGGGCATTCCAAGATTATGTGCAGTGGAGTCTCCTCTTTTGTGGGTTCACAGATGCACTCCCTCAACTTAAATCGATGTGAGTATTGGGAAAACCCACCATGCCCCGTCAGCACTTGAGTTATGATTCCCACTGGTGCTATTTCTCTTACGATCTTGTATGCCGCCCTTGCATCTGGAAAATATGTTTTGGTTACCGCCGCTGTGTGTCCATCCTGATACCGCCGGTTCCACTCGTAAGAGAGTCCTTTCGGATTTCTCGCTTGACGAATGAAACGGGGCAGTTATCGTAAATAGGTATGCACTTCGAGTGCAGTGCTGCTTCCTTTGCTAGCTGGTCCGCTCTCTCATTTCCCTCCATCCCCGCGTGCGCTTTAATCCAATAAAGTTTCACTATTTTATTTTGTGCGTGTAGTAACTTTATGTTAGCTTTGAATTTACTGCTAAGGGATGGAGGGAAGATACGCCAACTACCGTTTCCAGTGTAGACCTGGAGTCACAAAATATATTTGCTTTTTCGGTAGCCTCAAGAAGTGCCAATAACTCGGCCTGGTGCACGGAGCACCAATCGGCCAATTTTAGCTTGCGGGTACTGATCTCAGCGGCATCATCCCAAATGGATAATGGCGCCCCAACTTTCCCATTAATTTTGCTGCCGTCTGTAGATATGTTAATTTCTCGGTTAAGATTTTGCTCTAGTGCTGCTCCGTCTGCCAGGCATATGAACTCCAGCTCCTCCTGCTGCGCTGGGTGTGGCTTCTTTTCTGTCTCTCTATCTCCAGTTACTTGCTGGGAATAACCTTTCTTAGTTTCATAAAGCAAGGCTGCTTCCTGGACTCTGATATGACAGCCGAAGATTAGGGGCCGCGGTGGGATAAATGGAACTGGTGGTGTGGGTGCCGCCACCTACCCTACCTTCCGCTAGGCCGTCAACGTGTTGGCAGACGCAGTGGGGCTGCAGGGGAAGAGAGGTGTCGGTATCGCGATGGCTGTTCTCACTGCCCTCTGCAGTTGAAGAGGCAGGCGCTGGGCTACTATGACTGACCAGTGCAGCGGCTGGGACCAGGGCGTTGGAATGCTGTCTGACGTTCAGTACTGGTTAGTCCCGAGTGGTGGATGACGATGTGTCTTGTGCTCCGAAACACTCTGTCATTATGGCGAGAGCGCGAGCTCCGTTATGGAGCCCGAGTCTGGGCTAGCGCTGTGTGCGCTGTGTGCTGAGTGCCGCGAAGGAGTGCGAAAAATGTAGGAACGTCCCAAACTTGCCATGACAGATTATTTCTGGCGCTTAGTTTTTATCCTATCCTACGGGAACTGTTAAAGTTTTTGAGATAAAAAGTAGCCTTTGTCACTTTTCGTCTTTCAAACTATATTCATGCAATAAGCCAAGGCAAGTTGCTCCGTTGCTGAGAAAAAAATATTGTTAAGTCCTACGGGAACCACAATTTTTTCGGGATGGAAAGTATCCTATGTCACTTTTCGTCTTCCAAACTATGCCCACCCCAAATATCAAGTCAATCCGTTGCTCCATTGCTGAGAAACAGTTATTGTCCTATCCCATGGGAATCACGAATTTTCTCGAGATAAAAAATTTACTATTCTCACTTTCTGTCTTTTAAACCATAGGTATACCAAAAATCAGGTCGATCTTTTGCTCCGTTGCTGCGTCAAAGAGGAACAAACCAACAAACTTTTCGGATTGATAATATTAAAGTATGATGATTCTGTACCATAAAGGTAGAATAAAGAAACATGTTAAACCTCTAATGATCGAAGATTTAAAAATATTTTTAATGTAAGACAAAATGACGGCCTGGTATTAAACGTCATAGTAACATGTAGCATGCAGAGGGAAAATAACATTTTATCCAATTGTAATGTCAGTTGTCATTTTCAATCCATACTTTATTTCCTCTTCAAGGGGATATAATGATGGAAAAACAATTTGTCCCCTTGCCATGCTACTTGTGATTTATAAAATTCTGCAGACAATGTCACCTGTCATCATTACGTTTGGCTGTGACGTTTCGTTAGTCCATATTAGCGTCATAGAGGAATTAATCACTTAGCGTCTTTGTGATAGTGGCGACAGTTTCGCTTTCGATGGTTTTTGTCCTGTCCTACAGGAACTATGCAATTTTTCGGGATAAAAAGTATCCTAAAGCTCCTTCCGCCTTTTAAACTATGTCCATGCCAAAAATCAAGTCAATCCGTTGCTCCGTTGGTGCGTGCAAGAGTAACAAACCAACAAACCAACAAACTTTTCGGATTTATAATATTAGTAAGGATTTATACATATATGTATATATAGTACTTAAATAACACCCAGACTCAGAGCAAACACCTATGTTCATCACATAAATGCTTGCCCTGGGTGGAGATCGAACCCACGCCACTTTAATCCAGAAGTCAAGTTCACTAACCATTGAGCCAACGAGGCAGTCAACATACGAGTACTTAAAGTGAAGTGGATCTCTGTATTCTTTTCTCTAACTTCCGAGATAAATTAAACTATGAGTAGGTAACTACAACCAAGCTAGCAAAAAGCTTAGTGCCAATAAAGTTATCTGGTTTCCACTCCACAGGACCGCGAAAAACACAGACAGAATTGACGGCGGCCATCATTTGTTACTGTCCATAGATTTTGTAGCTGCCTAATGGAACACTGCAGGCGTTGGCGACACCAGATCTATAAGTCTACATATTGCAATCTATAAGTATACAGTTTGCGATGATAAAGCTGTTTTGGACTCGCTATAATCGTTAAATTCTAAGTAAAAGATATGTCAATATCAACGTCACTAAGATCTATAAGTCTACATTTTGCAGTCTATAAGTACATATACAGTTTGCTATGATAAAGCTGTTTTGGACTAACTAGAATCGTCAAATTCTAAGTAAAAGATATGTCAGAATCAACGTCACTAATATCTATAAGTCTACATTTTGCAATCTATAAGTACATATACAGTTTGCAATGATAAAGCTGTTTCGGACTAACTAGAATCGTCAAATCCTAAGTAAAAGATATGTCAGAATCAACGTCACTAAGATCTATAACTCTATAACTTTTGTGGAAACTCTTGCTGAAGCGGTGGACAAAAACAAGCAAGTCGACGTAGTATATACCGACTTTAGCAGGGCGTTCGACAAAATTTCGCACAGCGTGCTTTTTTTTAAGCTTTCTGCATATGGTCTTTCCGGCACTATGCTGAATTGGAAACGTTCTTATCTATGCAATCGTAACTTTTACGTCGTGGCAGCGGGTTTCGAGTCCACCATCCAACCAATAATAAATTCAGGAGTTCCTCAAGGATCTCATTTTGCTCCAATCTTATTTAATTATCTGATAAATGATCTTCCAAATTGTTTAACCCACTGCACGCCTTTTATGTTTGCTGACGACCTTAATATTTTAAAAGTAATAGATACAGTTCAGGTTTGTCACAAACTGCAAGCTGATCTAAATAGTTTAAATGACTGGTGTCAATTGAATGGAATGACGTTAAATACCGAGAAGTGTTATCAAATAACGTTTAGTAGGAAAGTTTCCAACATCAAGGTCAACTACAAAATTGGTTCATCTATTTTAAAATCTGTTAAATCCATAAAGGACTTAGGTGTCACGTTCGATGAAAAACTGACTTTTATTCCCCACATAGATAATATTGCTAAAAAAGCCTCGAAAATGTTAGGATTTTTAATTCGAAATACAAAAGAGTTTCATAGACCTAGCACCAAGATTCTACTCTACAACTGCCTAGTCCGTAGTGTACTCGAATATTGTTGTCCAGTCTGGAGACCACATTACGCAGTACATTCTCTAAGACTTGAAAGAGTACAAAAAAGATTCTTGTAGCATTTGGCTTACTCTACAAGGAAGGCAAAGGTATTAAAATCTTATAAAAAGAGACTAGCTCATTTTAATATGTCAACGCTATCAGATCGTCGCGATAAACTAGACATTACCTTTCTTTATAATCTAATCCACAACTACATAGACTGTCCAAGCCTACTAATGAAATTTAAATTTAGAATTCCATTCAGATATCCTCGCATGCCAATAACGCCATTTGCCCCAGTGTTTCGCAGAACCGTGCTAGGTTCAAATTCACCTGTCCCCAGACTAAGTAGACTAATAAATAAATACCAGAAACATATTTTCTTCGATGTTTTTGGAGACACAGTAAGGAAGTTCAAAATTAACTTAAACTCAATTATGGCAGAAAGTGCCAACCCTGTTCTCTAACTCTTCTTACAGCACACAATTAATAATTTAACTAATAATATCTAATAATTTATACAACTGTAATTTTAAGTTAGCTTATAAATATTTTTGCTACTTTGTATAATTATTGCATGTGGTGCTTCCTTAGAAAGATGACGCATTTAGTATAAGTTAGTATATAAGTAATTGATGTTTTTTTTGATGCAGTTATCAATGTGAAGCCTAATAAATAAAATAAAATAAAAATATAAGTCTACATTTTGCAATCTATAAGTATACAGTTTGTGATGATAAAGCTGTTTTGGACTCTCTATAATTGTTAATTCTAACTAAAAGATATGTCAGAATCAACATCGTTATTATCGTTTGGCTAATCTCTACCACAAAATATCTATAATTACATCTAGTGTTTTTATATTTAATAATATAAAACACTCATTACGATGTGATGATCACAACAACAACATTATGACGTCGAAATTGGCACTAAATTTACCTAATTACGTATTCTAAAATACTTAGTTTTGGTAAAGCTCTTTTACCAAAGAGCCGGTGGAGTCTTCATTCGAAAATTTTACGGTTATATCGACCATCCGTTCTATAGACTATATACCCTACCCACTGCCACTTCATCTTGCCAATCCGCTGGGCTACGTCGGCGGTGTCAGATTTATACTCTTTGTATATTAAAAAAAAATAGATCAATTAGTACATCAGACTTCTCGTCTCAAGAAGCAAAAGTACCAGGCGCCCATGATCAGCAGGAGATCCATTTATCAAGTCTTTTTGTCGCGTTCTATTGAATACTTTTTGCGGGTAAGATTAAATTTCGCGTCGTTCGCGTCCAAAACCATTAATACTTAGCTGCCAGTATAAGACGACCTTCCTTTCTACTTTTACTCCAAACTTTATCCGTACCAGAGGGGAAACTTAAAGGGTTTTCATAGGTCAAAGTTTACTGGCTGCTTGATACGTATCTAGTCATAGGTGTTTTTTTTTTAAACGTCTGGTTCCTGTTACATTGATTATGATTTTTTGGAAAATAATTTAAGAATTGAACTGTATTTCATCAACTTACAATGACAATTGAAATTACTAAATTATTGCTATAGACTGTAGAATGTACTGCATGTCTACTTGTACTTGTACCTACCAGCTTTTTTAATAGTTCACTGCAGGACATAGGCCTACTCACGAAGGGTGATTTTGCCATATCCACCACGCTGGCCTAGTGCGGGTTGCTATAAAATGTCTTCTAGATACGTATGCAGGTTGCTTCAAGATGTTTTCCTTAACCAAAAAGGCAGTGGTGTGAAATTCCGTACATAAATTCCGAAGAACTCATTGGTACGGGACCGGGATTCGAACCCACGGCCTCACTATTGTAAAGCGGGTGTCTCTATTAAGACCACAAAAATTTGTCTACTACGACCGTTTTTGTACGAAAAAAAAATCTTACCAAAGAGTACTAAAGTACGTACGTAACATAATAATGATGCATATATTATGCTATACCTAAAGAAGAACCTCAAAGGAAAAATAAACAATAAAATAAATAATGATGGAATTATGTAGACTTAGCTAAATTATCTGTCATTAACACTTCTTAAACAAATAAGGCCACGCGCAAACCAAACAACAATACATGACAATTTAAAAAAAAAAACTCCATTCCGCCCTTCAAATATACCACCAAAAATCGCCTCTATTATTTTGATATAAACCAATAGTCCTATTCATACAGTGAAATTACTTGAAAATTTAATTTAGAATTACGCTTTTCAAAACCTTAACAAAACAGCAATAAGAGTTGAATTCGTTTAACCGAACGGAAATTACACGTTTGTAAGTCTAGAGCAAGAAATTCTAAATTCAAATGTTTGAAATAATGACCATTACGCAACCACTATAATCTGAGATATTTACAAAAACATTTGGTTTTCGAACGGGGGTCAAGTTCCACTGTTTACGAATTCAAAATGGCGTCGGTCACGTGCCGGTCACGTGACGTGTAAGAAAAGCAAACGCGTCGTTTCGGAATAACAGCTTAAATGCCGTCATTAGGGATTTGATTATATTTTTTAGTCGATGTATTGTCTGGTTAAATAGGATTTGTAATAGATAGGGGTATGACTAGATTCGGCGTCAGTTTGATGATTGATTGCATATTGCATAAGTTTTTTAAATATTTTCTTTTTACAGATTAAGCGTGTGACTACAGTTACCTGATATTCACAGCAAAACCATTGATTTAATGACCTTATTACCACTTTCAAAGCGGTTCGTGTTAACATATGCATAATTATTTTTTTATTTATTTATGGATCAAGGATGGCATTAATAAATAAAATCGGCCCAGTACGAGTCCGACTCGCGCGCGGAGGGTTCCGTACTGTATAGAAGCCCCCTAAAATATTTGTATTATTTTAATTTCATTATTTATTATAAAAGTGTAAATGTGAATATACAACTTAATATTCTGTGATAAAATACATTTATACAGGGTTATTTCTAATCAATTAGCATCCTGTTAAGTGCTTATTCTGTAAATTAAAACTAACAACTTTTGTTCTGCAACATTTGACTCAACTAAAAAAAAAAAAATTTTGTTCCATGGAAAAAATGTCGTTCACCCGGATAAAATGAATGGAACAGCTGATATTTTTTGAGTTCTGACAAAAGTCGCAGATCAAAAGTTGTTAGTTTTGATGTACAGAATAAGTCCCTAAAAGGATGCTAATTGATTAGAAATAACCTGTATACAAAAAAAAAACTAAAATACACACAGTAGGATACAGTGATCAGTTTATGGCCCTTTCTGTGAACCTTTTTAGGGTTCCGTACTCAAAAGGGTAAAAACGGGACCCTATTACTAAGACTCCGCTGTCCGTCTATCTGTCTCCAGGCTGTATCTCATGAACCGCTATACCTAGCTAGAAAGCTGAAATTTTCACAGATGATTTATTTCTGTTGCCGCTATAACAAAAAATACTAAAAAAGAATGAAAATAATATTTAAGGGGGGGTTCCCATTCAGAACGTAACCCTCCGTGCGCGAGTCCGACTCGTACTTAGCCAATTTTTTTATTATTATTTCCTGCGGTAAATGGTTATATAACAGTGGAGCCATGCATATTGCGCTATTTGAGAGTAATGTTGTTTTACTTTTAGGCATAAGTAACAAGTTTATGTTTATGTCGTTCGGATTTCAAATTTTGGTTTAACAACTGAACGTTTGATGTAACTGTTACTTATATTGTGGTGATATATTTTTGTAAAACAAAAGATGAACTGAGCTAAAAAATAAGATGTTAGTGTACTCGTTATTGTTTTCAGGGTTCCGTACCCAAAGGGTATAAACGGGACCCTATTACTAAGACTCCGCTATCCGTCTGTCTGTCTGTCACCAGGCTGTATCTCATAAACCGTTATAGCTAGAAAGCTGATGTTTCACAGATGATGTATTTCTGTTGCCGCTATAACAACAAATACTAAAAACAAAATTAAATTAATATTTTAGGGGGGCTCCGATACAACAAACCTGATTTTTTAGACGATTTTCGCTCGATATTAATAATGGTAACAGGTAGATGCTTGAAATTTTCACAGAATATTTAGTTGTATATACAATGCAATAATAAATAATTAAATTAAAATAAAATAATTATTTAAGGGGGGCTCCCATACAGTACGGAACCCTGTATGTGCGAGTCCTACTCGTACTTGGCCGATTATTTAAATATATTCACTTAATATATCAGTCATCATCATCATAATGTTAAGCTGTTGGAAGGGGCAAGCATCCAATGTGATCATCTGTTCACCTTGTGGGTGACCATTATGGTAGGTGGAGTTCTGTAAAGTGGCTCCAAAAATCCATATAATATGGTAAATAAATGCGCGCAGAGTAAAACAACCGCATCGAATGCTTAATTTGAAAGGAATTTCATGTTTTCTAATTTGATTTATGTTCAAGGCCGCCATCATGCCGTCATATTTTACAAGCAATAGTCAAAAGATAATAAGATCTGAAAATATTAAATTCCTTTAAATAAAGATTGTTATGAAAGAAAATAATAGGAAAATAATTGAATACTGCTTAATTAAGCTCTAATATATTTTTGCATTATCTCTTTTGACTTTTGAGTGTACATATGTTATGTGTAACAGCTGTTAGCACACCCGATACACACATTTCTAAGCACTACACCATTGTACAACAGACAGTGGACACGTATTAGCATTCCATTCCGTCACTTCTATTGGAATTGCCGAAATCAATAATTTCGTACGTATTCAAGTCTAATCACACGTGCCAAATGGAAGCATTAATAATATTTTTAGATGTTATTTTCTAAAAAAAAAGAAAAAAAAAGAATTGAAACAGGAAGACCCTATTTCAACAAAAAAGTTCATAGCAGTATTCTACAGTTTATAATGGAAAGTTTATCAAAAATCGGCTAAGTGCGAGTCGAACTCGCGCACAAAGGGTCCCGTACCGTGTTGGAGCCCCCTTAGCCCCATTCCTCTTGCCATTATTATTAGCGAGCAAAAAAACTCCTAAAAATCACGTTTGTTGTATGGGAAAAAATGTTTATTTTATTGAGTTTTTAGAATTTGTTGTTATAGGGGCAACAGAAATACATCATCTTTGAAAATTTTAGCTGTCTAGCTATCACGGTTCATGAGATACAGCCTGGTGACAGACAGACGGACATCGGAGTCTATAGGGTACCGTTTTTACCCTTTGGGTACGGAACCCTAAAAATGGCATCATCATAGACTAGCTTTTGCCCGCGGCTTCGCCTGCGTGATATTTCGATTTCCTTGTATTTTTCAGGATTAACAGTATCATTAATTTATCACTTTTCGTCTTTTAAAACTAGTCCAAGCCAATAATCAAATCCAAAAAATAACAAATAAATAAAAAGTCAATTCTTTGCACTGATGCTGCGTGGAAGAGGAACGCACTAATGAATCTGGGACTTCATGAACCTAGATAAAACTATGGTAAACCATCATGAGAAAGACTTTTCCTGTAAAACAATTCTAAAACATTTAAATATATCTATTTCGTACATAAAATCATTGACTAATATCCTTACTTCCTTACTCAATATTATAAATCCGAAAAGTTTGTTGGTTTGTTGGTTTGTTACTCTATCACGCGCCAACGGAGCAACGGATTGACTTGATTTTTGGCATGGATATAGTATAAAAGGCGGAAGGAGCTTTAGGATACTTTTTATCCCGAAAAATTTCATAGTTCCTGTAGGACAGGACAAAAACCCCCGAAAGCGAAACTGTCGCCACTATCACAAAGACGCTAAGTGATTAATTCCTCTATGACGCTAATATGGACTAACGAAACGTCACAGCCAAACGTAATTAGACGACAGGTGACATTGTCTGCAGACTTTTATAAATCACAAGTAGCGTGGCAAGGCGACAAATTGTTTTTCTACCATTATATCCCCTTGAAGAGGAAATAAAGTATGGATTGAAAATGACAACTGACATTAAAATTGGATAAAATGTTATTTTCCCTCTTTTCCCTCTGCATGCTACATGTTACTATGACGTTTAATACCAGGCCGTCATTTTGTCTGACATTAAAAATATTTTTAAATATTCTATCATTAGAGGTTCAACATGTTTTTTTATTCTACCTTTATGGTACAGAATCATCATACTTTAATACTATCAATCCGAAAAGTTTGTTGGTTTGTTCCTCTTTGACGCAGCAACGGAGCAAAAGATTGACCTGATTTTTGGTATGGATACCTATGGTTTAATAGACAGAAAGTGATAATAGGAATTTTTTGTATATCTCGAGAAAATTCGTGATTCCCATGGGATAGGACAATAACTGATTCTCAGCAATGGAGCAACGGATCGACTTGATATTTGGGGTGGGCATAGTTTGGAAGACGGAAAGTGACATGGGATACTTTCCATCCCGAAAAATTGTGGTTCCCGTAGGACTTAACGATAAATTTTTCTCAGCAACGGAGCAACTTGCCTTGGCATATTGCATGAATATAGTTTGAAATATGAAAAGTGACATAGGCCACTTTTTATCGCAAAAACTTTAACAGTTCCCGTAGGATAGGATAAAAACTAAGTGAGTGGGCTGCGGTAGCAGCCGTCTAAGCGCCAGAAATAACCTGTCATGGCAAGTTTAGGACGTTCCCACATATTTCGCACTCCTTCGCGGCACTCAACAGCACTAGCCCAGACTCGGGCTCCATAACGGAGCTTGCGCTCTCGCCATAGTGACGGAGTGTTTCGGAGCACAAGACACATCGTCATCCACCACTCGGGACTAACCAGTACTAAACGTCAGACAGCATTCCAACGCCCTGGTCCCAGTGCAGTGGGTCAGTCATAGTAGCCCAGCGTCTGCCTCTTCAACTGCAGAGGGCAGTGAGAACGGCAATCGCGATACCGACACCTCTCTTCCCCTGCAGCCCCACTGCGTCTGCCAACACGTTGACGGCCTAGCGGAAGGTAGGGTAGGTGGCGGCACCCACACCACCAGTTCCATATATCCCACCGCGGCCCCTTATCCTCGGCTGTCATATCAGAGTCCAAGAAGCAGCCTTGCTTTATGAAACTAAGAAAGGTTATTCCCAGCAAGTAACTGGAGATAGAGAGACAGAAAAGAAGCCACACCCAGCGCAGCAGGAGGAGCTGGAGTTCATATGCCTGGCAGACGGAGCAGCAATAGAGCAAAATCTTAACCGAGAAATTAACATATTTACAGACGGCAGTAAAATTAAAGGGAAAGTTGGGGCGGCATTATCCATTTGGGATGATGCCGCTGAGATCAGTACCCGCAAGCTGAAATTGGCCGATTGGTGCTCTGTGTAACAGGTCGAGTTATTGGCACTTCTTGAGGCTACCGAAATCGCCAAAATCTTTTGTGACTCCAGGTCTGCACTGGAAACGGTAGTTGGCGTATCTTCCCTCCATCCCTTAGCAGTAAATTCAAAGCTAACATAAAGTTACTACACGCACAAAATAAAATTGTGAAACTTTATTGGATCAAATAGCACGCGGGGATGGAGGGAAATGAGAGAGCGGACCAGCTAGCAAAGGAAGCAGCACTGCACTCGAAGTGCAGACCTATTTAGGATAACTGCCCCGTTTCATTCGTCAAGCGAGAAATCCGAAAGGACTCTCTTGACGAGTGGAACCGGCGGTATCAGGATGGACACACAGTGGCGGTAACCAAAACATATTTTCCGGATGCAAAGGCGGCATACAAGATCGTAAGAGAAATAGCACCAGTGGGAATCATAACTCAAGTGCTGACGGGGCATGGTGAGTTTTCCCAATACTTACATCGATTTAAGTTGAGGGAAAGCCCATCGTGCATCTGTGAACCCACAAAAGAGGAGACTCCACTGCACATAATCTTGGAATGCCCAGTTTATGGAAAGCAGAGATTTGATTTAGAACAAAAAATTGGAATTAATCTAACACGAAAAAACCTTAGAAACAATTTTATCGAATTTTTGCACAAATATTTGTAAAAAAGCAATACTTAATTAGGAACAAGTAGGTATAAACTTTACTGTACCATTGTAATGTTTATTATAACTGCAAACAGCCAAAAACATTGAAATGTAGGTATACTTAGTTTTTATTCATTTGTAATTAAGACCCCTGATCATGTCAGGGATATTTCGCGATATAATAAAAAAAAATCCTCGGATGCAGCGTCGCAAGAGCGGCACTGCAGCCCGCCTAAGTTGCGACACTCCTCATAAGGCATGCAACCTACCGGCCATCCTCTCAGCTGCTTTAGTTAAAAGCGGCTGAAACTAGAGTGCCAGCCTCTAAGCTTCCTTGGGGGAAAAGACCCAAAGAAGAGGGAGACTTCGAGCGCTGCCTTTTCAGCTGCCTCAGACCTCCCCCACGACAAGGCGGGAATACACGGGGGGGGTTGTATATACACTCCAACCGTAACTTAACCAACAAAAGCATTCCTCTAAGGTATTTTGATATTTGTCAGTTAGGTTAGGTTTCGCAGCCGACATAAACATAAGCCAAAATCAAAATACAACGCGGGCGAAGCCGCGGGTAAAAGCTAGTAAGTTTATAAATTAGTTTGTTAGCTACATAGAATTATAAATAACTAAAGTAGTATAATACTTACTGTATTTTGCTCAAATAAAAACTATATTCCAGCTGTCTTATTCATATCTGAGCCCTTAGTCCAGGTTTTGCGCAGTTTACTTAAACTTTCGCGTTCGCGTGTGGCTCCATACATTTTGGTTAGTTCTTCCTCGTTTCCGCCAGGGGCGCTGTACAGAAATGTATGGAGCCATACGGAAACATCTGTAGTTTCAATTTACGTGTAAACCTGGACTAACCCCACTGGTTATACAGCAAACGCAAGTGTGAGTGGTACAAAAAAAGCATTGTCTGTCAGCATACGTCAAAATGTTGAATACAAAAGTTGGAATTTCAAAATGGTTTAAATTTGGTTCCACTTGACTTTTACGATATGATCGGAAATTTGAACCCTCCAGTTCCAGTAAGAAGGTTCAAATCTCTGATCATTTTACCTTCCTACTCAATGCTCATTAACTCAATGGTAGTTTGTGAAACCCTTCGAAATTACGTAAGATCGGGTGTATGTGCATCTTTTTCTAACATCTTTTAAATTTCACATTTAAAGTGGGACGAAGGGATGTATGTATACCTACTGCTATTTTAGTACGGTTTCTATTACTTTAGTTTTTACTAGCGACCCGATCCGGCTTCGCACTGGTGTAATTTACATATAAACCTTCCTCTTGAATTACTCTATCTATTAAAAAAAACCGCATCAAAATCCGTTGCGTAGTTTTAAAGATATAAGCATACATGGGGACAGACAGACGGAAGCAACTTTGTTTTATACTATGTAGTGATAGTGATGTAGTGATAGTGATTCTATGGTTAGCTACTAACATACCTAATATAGGTACACATTTCTAATCACTCCAGCATTGTACAGCAGACAGTGGACACCTATTAGTAATTCTGTTCCGTCACTTCCATCGGAATTGCCGGAATCAATCATGTCGTACGTATTCACGTCTAATATCACTTAAACACGCAGCCGCTGACCAAATGGAAGCCTTAATAATATTCGTACTAGAGGCAGAGATTAACTAATTGGATAGAAGGGTTACACTACCATGAACACGTAGCGCTCGTAGTCTGACTAGGTGTTTCTTAGCGATCATCGAAGTTAAGCAACGTTTTTTTTAATTCAAAATTTAGTAACCACAATGTTGCCTGCAGGAGAATGAAACGGCGGAGCATGTTTTGTGGCATTGCAAGGCCACGGCAGAAACTAGAATCGCTTGCGGTTTGCATGACGCTACTATTGCTTTGTCATCAGCATCGACATCATCATCCTCATCGCTATCAGGTACACCATCCAAGCCACTGGAGCAGTTATGCCAGCGGCCCAGAGCCACGCTCCGTTATTTTAAGGAGCTGGGCTGGCTCGGGTAGACGCTGGAGGGGGAAATGCACAAAACACCACATGCGGGACGTCAGTGCAGGACTTATCGCCCCTACATCGAATAAGAAGTGTCTAGGGTCTCCATGGTCAGGGTTAAGCAACGTTTAGCACGGTCAGTCTTTGGATGGGTGACCACGGGTGGCATTTACATGAGAGCGCTACCGTGGCTCGGATGACATGTTAAATTCCGTTTGTTTTAACCATGGCAGGGTCCTTCAGGAGGCTTAAAAACCCTGACACCAGCTAGTCAAGCATGCGACCACGAAAAGAACTCTTTTCCACGTGTGAAAAAGTGACAGATATGTACTTTGCCATAACGATGTCTCGTTCTGACACGTCAAAAGAAATATTACTTACGTGGTGCACACAGTTCTAGCCACAGGCTTGTACATACTTACTTACCATGAACACAATCTAAAGTATAATACGAATCAAACTTAACGGCGTTTCTGCAGTTAGCTACAAACTGCGCCAATCCCCCCTATTTGCCGTCGCTGATATATGAATTTGGTACTGCGCAACGTTTTGCCTCGTTTTCACAGACGCCATTACGAATGATTCAGCCTCGTAGCATTTACGTAGCGTTCGTAGCAGTGGCTACGCTAGCTGTTTGACACATGAGGTTTCAAAATTATTTATATCTAACGAACCGCCCCGGCTTTGCACAAGTGTATAATACACATAAACCATCCTCTTGAATCACTCTATCTATTAAAAAAACGCAATAAAATCCGTTGCGTAGTTTTAAAGATATGAGCTTACATAGGGACAGACAGACAGGGAAGCAACTTTGTTTTATACTATGTAGTGACAAAAACGCAATAATTTGCAATCGACAAAGACCCAAGTTCACCAACGCTTGATTAAGTTAAACGTGTGATTATTGTATTTAAACAACGATTAAACTCGGGTTTTAGACCCTAGTTCACCAACAGATGTTTAACTTATCAACTGTTGGTTAAATCTTAAACAGCTTTTTAACGAGATTTTGCTGTTCAGCAAGCAAAACCGTTGGTTAAATACAGTAATCACACGTTTAACTTAAACAAGCGTTGGTGAACTCGGGGCAAGTACTATTAATTTGAAGCCAAAATCATCAAAAGAAAGGAGTTTTGCTATTTCACTTACGTAGGATTTTCGAAATTGCTTCATAACGACTACCACGGGTATACCAAAGTATTTTTTTGGAGGTATCCATTGTTTGTGGACCAATTTGCAAGTTCTTCTATAGTCAAGGTATTAGAAGAACATTGCGAAATTTTGATGGGACCATTTTGAAATGTCTTCTCTTGACTATAACAAAACTTGTGAATTGGTCACAAACAATGGATATCACAATAAGCTAAATTCGCTCTATATTTGTATTACAGAAGAGAGCTATCAGAGGCATTTACAGGCTTAGATCTAGAGAATCCCTGAGAGAAATATTCAAAACCATAAACATATTAACAATGCCTTGCCAATATATTTATGACTGTATTTTGTATGCAAGAAAAAATCAACAAAAATTTGAAAAACATAATTTAAATACACGACTAAAGGGTAAATTTGTATTGCCAAAAACTCGCTTGACGAAAATTCAGAAATCTTTCGTTTATAAATGTATACAGTTTTATAACATATTGCCGAAAACGTTGATATGTCTAAACGACGACGACTTCAAACAAAAACTAAAAACACTTCTGTTACAGAAGGCTTACTACAAGGTAGACGAATTCCTAGAGGACAAAAAGGCATGGCAGTTAATTTAACATAAATGCAAATGTTTTATAGTATATATTTATAAATTTTTATTTTTTCTCTCTTCTTTGTTTGACGTAATTTTTAACTTTATTTTATAATATTTCATTTTTTTAATTATTGACATTGTAATTGTTTTTTTTTTATTATTATTTATCAATTTTACTTTTGCGACATTCCATTTCATTTATACTGACTGACTGACGAAAATCTACCAAATTGGATACATTTGGTAGGTTTTCGACATTCATATACTTGGCACCTTGTTGTGTTTACTTGTTTTTAATGTGTAAACTGTAAATGTAATAATGTAATGTGATTTAATTAATTGTGGAGTGTGAATTAGTTTGAAATGGATGATTTATTTATGTAAGTAATTGATTTCTTGTTAAGTCTTTACCATTGTGTAGATTTTATAGATTTTGTTGACTATTCAAAAGTGTGTCTCTGACACCCATTTGTCGAATTAAAGAACTATGAACTATGGAACAAAAAAAGCATTTTTTTGAAAGAATAAGGCGGTTTAAAAAGTCTGTCACCAAAGGTTTGCATTTCTGATTCGTACCGCCAGGGAATGGAACAGTCTTCCTGCTTTCCTGTTTCCTAAGAGATATAATCTAAAGCTTTCAAGATCAGAGTGAATAGGTGCCTACTAAGTCTGCGTGCTTCATCTTCGACCACAATGTCGCTTGCCATCAGGTGAGTTGGTGGTAAAGCGCGGACTTATTCGCGTGAAAAAAAAAAGAATAGATAACCTTTTTAAACGATATAAAACGGGACTCACGTGTTCGTATAGTCATAACACGACTATAGTTTCGGTCGCGTTCGGCGACCTTTCTCAAGTTGGCGAGTGTTAGCACGCGGAGCCCCTATATCGTTTAAAATGTGTGAAAACCACGTAAATTTCCATAGTAAAATAGATAACCTCTCCCTTCTATCCTATGTTTATTCTTTGTCATGTAAAATCATCCCTTGATTGTAGGCGCAGTAGCTGGACATTCAATATCAATGCAAATATCTCGACGCAGGGTGCCGGTGCTTTAGTATGTATGTGTACATCTACAATTTTGTGGATGTATTTACAATTTGCTGGAGATGAATGCTTAAAATTCCTTAGACAGCACATCGTACCAACGCATCAATATTAAAACAGCTCAAGATCAATGCTAGGCTTTACAATTTTTATAACACATCAGGTAATTAGTTACAACAATAAACTATGCACAGCATTCTATCGTCAATCGCTTACATAGAACATATAACATGAAGTTTAATAATTTAATTGACATTTTTCATACCAAAAAAAGAGAGATTTAAAAAAGAGGTGTATCACGTATTATATGACACAGTTAATGCATAAAGGAGATATTGCAAATATGCATAGAAATTGGGCCAATAAAGGGTACAGTATTTCATAATTTGCTTTGTTTCTTTCGGAAAATGATTTTCCCGTTATTTTTTACAATAACAGTGTCCATTAAAAGTAATTTCGTGTATTCGGGTATTAAGGTTACATGTGACCAAAATGACAGTAATTCAATGACTGAACAAAAATCAAATTGGAAAATGTGAAATTACTCATAAATTAAGCATTTAATGCGGTTGTTTTACTCTACGCATTTATTTATCATAGTTTAACGGATTTTTTGAGCTACTGTACCTAGTCAGAGCCCATTTTGCATTATCTTCTTTATAATATATTTAAGTATATGTTTAAATAAATATATAACTATGTACATATCACACACACACAGACACACAAATAAACAGCGCAACTATGTAATAAATACTCGTATTAAGTATGCTGTGAAATGCAAAAAAAAAAAATGTTTGGTAACATAGTATAAATCAGTTATTGGCCTTAAGTTTAGTTTTTAAGTTAATTTATGTTTTTAAGGGCTGTTGATTTTAATAAATAAATAAAATAAAAAAAATAAAAATGTTTTACCCAGCTACAAATTACATTCGTAAAGTTCCTGATTGTTTAAACATGTAAAATATGGAAGGTTAAATGGAATAAATATATTAAATGGAAAAACTACTATCATTTGTAGTATAATCAGAATATTATACAATTATTTTTCGCCAAAAATGGCAAAAACGCCTTCCATCGTGTACAAAATTTGAATAAATCGCTCGAATTGCTTACATTATTGTTGATTTTTCAAAAACGGCTCATCCGATTTCTGTAAAATTTTAATGAAACCATTTCGGCAGTATACCCTTTTGAAATAAAAAAATAATTTTTCGATTTGGTTCATAATTGGTGGAATTATCGATGAACATACACAAAAAAATACAGACGAACATCGAACCTCCTCCTTTTTGGATGTCAGTTAAATATTATTCCAAACCGATTCCTTTGTTACATTATTTTGCAAAAAAATATTTACTAAACATGTAAATAGCTACTTCAGTTATTTTATTACATCCTTAAAATTATGCAAAAACATAATACGGATCATTTACCTTCAGAGACTTATCGCATTAATGGATTAATAACCTCTGAATACCGAAACAGTAAGTAGATTAATCTGGTTTTATTACTAGATTTAAACAATTAATTCACTTTTTATCAAACCAAAGAGACGCATCGAAAGTGCACATCATAAAAAGAATATTAATAATTCCTTTCAAAAAATTAATATTTCATTGATCATTTACCACCCGCTAAAACGCATACGATCATAAAGGTAAGAAAGAGCACACGGCGGGCGCGGCCTCAAAATGCCTAATTTTCGACACGTGTCCAAAATGTAATAAGCTTATCATTAGTGTGCTTAGAAGTTTACCTCGTCATCGCATGTGGGAAAATGTTGATGAGATATTGAATATAATTTAATTGATTTTGTATTTCATAGATATTAAGCCCCTACTCAAAAAGAGAACAATGAGCAAAAGAATGTAAAGTGTATGCATCTGTATTATCTATTTATGTGTCAGTATATAGGTAGATAGGTGTAGACACAAAGAATAATTTTAAGCTTGTGAAATTGAAAACTTAAAAATAGTGATACAACTGATTGGCTAGTTTATCGCTGAAAGGCAATTAAAGTTACGTACCTTTTTGTCTGTACTCGTATGTCGATTTTTGGCATCCGATGCCTTAGGTTATTTATCAAAAAAAAAAACATTTTCATGTGAAATGACGCCAAGTCTAAATCACAGTTCGCACTATCAAAAAGTTGTCAGATCTCACGTAAAGCCAAGCTTCTAACTCTGCACCCCTTACTCTAAAAGTCCTTACTCCACAAACTCTACAGCTTAGTCAATATATGTGACTTGGCCAAACATGGGTTAGTTATGGGATTAGGATAGGATCTAGGATCGCGACGACCTTTGACGAATATAATTACCTAAAAGGTTTGCTATAAAAATCACTATATTCTATTAGTTTTTAGGGTTCCGTACCCTAAGGGTAAAAACGCCGTTTATGAAATGTTATTTAAGTTTTGTTGCAATAAATACGTTACACCCATAAATTTTCATCAAATTATCATTATCAATTATCAAAGAAATACAACTTAGGACCTTTTTCGAGTCAAATACTAATTTTATCAGACTTGAAAACGGTTCTCATTTCGGTGTATTCATAATGTTTTCAATATGAATACATTGAGAACATAGAATCAAATATGAATATAGAACCGTTACACCAAAAACTCCATCAACCTTATCGCGTAACAAAAGCGTGTAAGTCGTAAACCCAAAAAATCACTGCGAAAATCGTCTCGCCAGCTGCTATTAGCGAATTTCGTCACAATATCGCACAGTTGTGACACGGTAATGTATCAGTATTATGACTCTGCCCTGTCCTTGAAATAAAACCTACAGTCCCACGTGGCCGCGCAGAATGTATCACGCGCTAGGTCTGCCCGCCTGGTATACTCCATCCCATAACCTCTGAGAACTAGGATCGCGACGACCTTTGACAAATATAATTATTACCTAAAAGGTTTGCTATAAAAATCACTATTTTCTGGTAGTTTTAGGGTTCCGTACCCAAAAGGTAAAAACGCCGTTTTTAATAATAAAGTAATAGGGTCCATTACTAAGACTCCGCTGTCCGCCCGTCTGTCTGTCACCAGGCTGTATCTCACGAACCGTGACACCTAGGCAGCTGAATTTTTACAGATGATGTACCTATTTCTGTTGCCGCTATAACAACAAACACTAAAAACAGAATAAAATAAATATTTAAGGAGGGCTCCAATCCCATACAACAAACGTAATATTTTTGCCGTTTTTTGCTCCATATTAATAGCATCCATAGGTAGACGCTTGAAATGGGGTTAAGGGGGTTGGGTTCCCGTACGGTACGGAACTACCTTCGTGCGCGAGTCCAACTCGCACTTGGCCAATGATTAAAAGTTAATAAATGCGTGCTGAAAATATATAATAATGATGTAATATTTTTACGACGTGTGACTAATTTTTCAATAGATTTTCAACTGGTCCAATCTCAGCGGTTGTTACATATTGACAACCATTGTTTAAATACTAGTGAATTATTGTTCTATATATATTCTATGTTTGCTTGAAATAAAGACATTTAGAATTTTGAAATTGAATTTGAATATGGAACGGACTATGAATCGACGCTCACTGATACAAACGCACACGTTCGTTCGTCACTGCGGCGCGCCCTGTGACTGTTGTGTAAGAAATGTGTACCGAACTCCAAGGCACCTTGGTATGATCCGCGTTCCGACCGTTTGTATGAAGACGGAATACTGTTAGATATCATTAACCGTGGTTATGATGTCGAATCCGCTTTTCATTCCCACCTTCGCAATAAAAAAGGAAAGAATGCGGTTTACTCGTCGTAAAAACCACAATAGGGTGTATAGGGTGCTGTGATACAGATTATGCTAGTGAACAGATATCTACCTTTGAAAATAACACTTTTACCTACATGCAATACTAAAGTTGACTTTTGCTTTATGAGTAAAAAATATATTTAGCGCTACTCTAAGTCTATTACTTTTATCGCAACTCTATGAAGTAATCTTTTTAATTTTAAGCTACTGCATAGCTTCTATCGCGGGCCTTGAGCGCGGGGACCGAATCCAGAAATTCCGTAACGAAAAAACCTCACGCTCCCCACTCCGACGGGCAAGGAGGTGTGGCTTGAAGGCCGTGCATCGTCTAACGTCGTTTCAGTTCGGCAGTCTTCGACACGGCGTTGTGTGCGATTAGACGTATTGTAAAATTATGCAATAGCTTTACCGCGGCAGTCCCCGAGTGCCACACGTCTTTTTTTTTAAAATTCTGAATAGGTTTGCGTTTGACCACATACTGCCTGATGTTGAGCAGATAAGCGGTCTAGGTTAGAAATAAGATGTTAATGTCTTCTAATAGTTATTGTTACGATTTTCATTGATTTAGAACGCACTTTATTATATCAATCTGAACCAATCAATAAAAATACAATCTGAATACGTGGTGTATGATATGAAATAACAGCTACTTGTTTTATAGTCAAGTATTAGAAAAGTAATTATTACACACGATATGACCCAGTAACTAAATAATAAAAATAGAGTTTCTGATCTATTTCTCCCATACCTTTTTTGTAATAAATATTAGCAGAAAACTAAACTATAGAAGAAGATAAAATAGAGGAGAGCCTCTCCTAAAGAGACTTAGCTCTTTGGAGTTCATCTATAAATCCATCTATGTGACGTTCAATGCTGGACGTAGGCCCCAATAGATCTTAAATACGACCAGTTGGTCGGAATCCAGCGTGATAATTTATTCACAAATACCTAACCCAAACACAAAACAAAACAGATTCAATTTGAGTACTTATTAACTAAACGAAAAATTACAATTCAGATAGGTACAAAGGTAACAAGTATAAGCACTAATTGAATTTTACAAATTAGAAAGATAGGTATTTAATAGATTTTAACATCGTCTTGTATTACTAGTGGGCCCCAAACTAGGCTAAGCCTGTATCTTGGTGACCCAAACTGTGAGTTAACGAGTAGAATTTCGCGCGACTACGTAAATGTTTTAGTATTACTAGGTATATAATAATAATATACAGTATGCCTATTCTGTACACTAGTTATTTGCAGGAGTATTATTTATGAATACAAATATTAATGTTGCCTGTTTAAGTTTGCCAGTATGTTTGATTATGCGTGTGTATGAGAGGGTGTACATGTGCGTGCGTGTGTGTGTGTACATAACACTGCAATACGCAAGATCTCATGAGAGTCAGGGTTTGCAGTGTGTATGATAGTGTGTCTATGTGTGTGTGTGTTGTGGAAATGCCTTGAGAATTATTTACGCATGTGTATACAACCAGCATCCATCCCTGCGCAGTGGACTCATGGACATTGGTATATGGTGTTTCAATAAAGACAAAACGAGATCAGGTAAATCATGAACTGTTTTGTTACCACCTCCGATCGTAGACTTTGACCAGTGCTTCAGTTTCTTCATAGGATTTAGTCATAAGCCAGTTTTTAACTTTAATTTTGGCTTCCCTGAGTGTGCATTCTTTGAGGTTGCAGGTTTTGCTTATTGCGTTATAGGCAAAATTGTGAATGTACGGTGGTAAGCGCGAGGCGAACACAGTTCTAACATCTGGGAGCTGTATTTGCTCTGGACGTACTTGTCTTCTTCGTTTGTTTGGTAGCCTCAAAGTACTTGAATGGCTTTTTACTACGGCTCTCATTAAAAATAGTTGTCTTACACTAAGGACCTTCGTATCCTGATACAATTGTAGTGTGGGGAAACGGCGAGGCTTCCCGGTCATCACCTTTAATACTGCTCGTTGTGCCCGTTCTAGATCAATCATAGATGTTTTGGCTGCTCCGCCCCATACCCCCACACAGTACTGCATCAGAGATTGACATAACGCCGTGTAGACTAACTTTCTAACTTCTATGATTGCTGCAGTTCTAAGTGTTTTCATGAGAAAGATTAGCTTGCGCACTCGCTTCGAAAGCAGTTTTATGTGTGGCTCGAAGGTAAGGTTTTGGTCTATGATTACTCCCAGATATTTGACTGATGGAGCCTTGTGAATGATTGGACAGGGACAAATATAGTCTTTGAAGGTGCCGACAAGTGCGGGGCAAAGGTGTCTGTGTAACTTGATGCAATCGGAATTAAGTTTGGTGGCGCTTGTTATATGGAATCCAATGAACTTGGTTTTCTGGGCATTAAGCGTAAGTAAATTTTGATCAAGCCAGTGAGAGATGACAGCCATACCCTTCTCCGCAGCCAGAATCACATTTTGCCAGGATTTTTCGTGGAATAGTGCGACCGTGTCATCCGCATAGCAAATGAGGTCTGCGTTTGGTATGTCTAGTTCTAGGATATCATTGATATAGATGATGAACAGGGTTGGAGAGAGGATGCTGCCCTGAGGAACACCAAAGGAAATACTGTGTTCCTCACTCAGATGCTCACCAATTTTTAGACGTTGGCGTCTGTTGCTAAGATAGCTTTTAAACCACGCCAATGCGCTTCCTCGAACACCAAGGCGTTCTAACTTCTTTAGCAGCATGGGAATCGAAATTGTATCGAACGCTTTAGCAAGATCGAGAAAGACAGCAATGCTTCTATCCCCCCTATCCATGTGTCGAGATATGGTCGACGTCAACAATTCGACTGCATCTTCAGTCGATTTACCACGACGGAAGCCAAATTGGCGGTCAGATAGCAATTTGTGGCGGTCGAGAAAATCCACCAGACGTTTATTAACAATTTTCTCCAGAATCTTAGATAGAATAGGAAGTAGCGAAATTGGACGGTAGTTATCTACAACGTCCTTGGATCCACCCTTGTGTATGGGGCTAACCACGGCCGTCTTCCAGCAATCGGGGAATTCACCAGTCTCTATACTTAGATTGCAGATGTGCGTTAGTGGATTAACAATGGCGTATCTGATGTGTTTCAGTAGAGAGGGTGTGAAAGAGTCAATCCCTGGGGCGCTGTCTATTTTTAAATCATCAATAAGTCTATTGACTTCTTGATTGTCCGTGGGATAAAGGAAGAGAGAGTCTGATACTTGTGATTTTGATTTAAAGTTGGCACATAAAATGTCTTGAGTAGTCGAGAGTTTGCTCAGAATACTACTGGCCAGCCTTGAGCCTGCTGAGGCAAAGTGAAGATTACAAGCGTTTACGGATTCACGTGGGGACTGTTGATTTTTTATAAGCTCTTGGGAGTTACATTTGGTCTGAGGTATGTCACAGACTTCCTTTATAGTTTTCCACAGTTTTTTTGAGTCGTTAATATTTTTTGATATTTGCGAATTTTCATAATCTGATTTAACCTTACGCAGTAAATTATTACAAAAGTTTTTGTATCTATTGTAAGTTGTTTTAAGATCATCGTTTATTGGTTGGTCTCGAACTTGAAGATGTAAATTGTCTCTATGTTTCATACACCTTATAAGGCCTGGCGTGATCCATGGTTTCAGATTATGCTTGCTGCGGCTTACTTTCACCTTACTTGTATGCCTATCTACTAGGTTAGAGATAATTTTGTTTAAAATATCGGCAGCATCATGCACATTGTCTGTGAGGTAAATCTGATCCCAGTCGTGTGCTTCCAGGTCATTCACTATTGCGGCGAAATCAGTTTTTCTTTTGTACCTACTATCAAGGTTTTTTTTGTTCTTTGCCTTGTTCAGGTTAAGTCCCACCATCGTTAGGCAATGGTCTGTCAAGGAACTCTGACAGACCACGCCCAAAACATTTTTATTTGTATTTATGAAGATGTGGTCTAAACAATTTTGGAGTCTAGTGGGTTTTGAAATAGCTGGAAGAAAGCCAAGTTCAGACATAAGGCATTGATAACTTGAATTGTTGCTTCCAGGCTTTTCGTCGAGCAAATTCACGTTAATATCTCCGGCTACCAGAGTGATTTTATGGACTTTCATTCCTAGCAGAGTCTGATCGAGTGATGACATAAACTTGTTAATATCACCAACAGCAGGCGAACGATAAATACCGACTATACTAGCTTGGTTTTCTACATGAACAACTAGGCAATTGGCATCATCGAAAACTGGCTCCTCAGCATTCGCAGACCAGCAGTCTCTAATGTAAACAGTAACTCCACCACACTTATTGATGACTTTTGTTGTGTAAAACGCATGATATCCTTGGATTGTCGGGATTTGTGGATTGGCTTCATTAAACCAACACTCCGAGAATACTAAGACGTCATATTCAATGTCAAGGCGTTTCAGAGCCACGAAAAGCTGCCCCGTTGAGGCTTTGTGCTGGAGACCTCTTATGTTACATGATAGTACTTTGAAGTTAAAATCCATGAGTTCAAGTTTACAGTTTTCAAGCTTGCTTAACGTGCGACACTCAATCTGAAGACTTGCGTCAATGTCTGCGTATATATCCGTCTTATCCATTATCGAGTGGTAAATAGTGATTGGTGATATGGTTGCATGGTGAGTTGAGTATCGAATCGTCGCGACGTACCGTAATCAAGCTATGTATAGTTGACTGGTGATATATCTGAGTATTTATTAAAGGATTTAGTATATTTATAAAGATATTAGTACAGCAGTATCTAATCCAAGTGCAGTGACTGCGTTCAAGTACTATCGTAGAGGCGTTATGAATGCTGGTATCGAGTGTAGGTTGTGCTGCGTATATCTCTTGCATTTTGCGTGCGTGTGTGTGTGTATCGCATAAATAGTGTATAAGTGTGTGAATTTCAGCAAAAAATGAATTTACAGGCATCATTATAGGCAGACTGTAGTATGCATAGTACATATTATAGATAACTAGATAAAATAGAGATAGCGGATTATTATATTTACAAAAATTTAAATTACATAAAATTATTATTAGGCTCATAATTAATAACACACAATTAAGGTTATTGCAATGTGGGAGCTTGAATCCTCTCAAGGTCGGCGGTGCAGCTGATAGTGAAGGCTGGTCTTCCTTCTGCTCTTCGAACGAGCACACGTCCATTGCTGACCCAACAAAAACGAAATCTATGTTCTTTGGCGCGGGACCTGGCTTCTCTGTACAACATTCGATTCGATTTAGTGAGATGCTCATTGAAGTATACTCGTATACTCTTACGGTTTTGAAGATAACATCATCTTTTTAACCGACTTCCAAAAAGGAGGAGGTTCTATGTTGGTCTGTATGTATTTTTTTGTGTATGTTCATCGAAAATTTCGCCAATTGTAAACTGAATGGAAAAAATCTTTTTTAGTTCGAAAGAGTATACTCCCGAGGTTCCATTTTAATTTTCCAGATATCTGCTGAGCCGGTTTGCTTAGCAATTTGAGCGAAGTTTCCGAATTTTGTACACGATGAACAATTGAACATCGATAATTTCGCTAATTGTGAACCGAATAAAAGAATATTTTTTAGTTCGAAAGGGTATAGGTACTCCCGAGATGGTCCTATTAAAACTGTACAGGAATCGGCTGAGCCATTTTTAAAAAATCAACAATAATGGAAACAATTCTAGAGAAATGTTCGAATTTAGTAAGCGATGGATGACGGTTTTGCCATTTTTTGCGAAAAATTATTATTTAAGTTGTGTATCTGCAATAACCTGCTACATTTGTGTTTTATTTAGACTTGTTATTGCGGTGACGGGGTTCCGTATGCAAAATTGGTACGAAATTGAAAAACAAATTTGTTACATATTGCTTTTTTGATTCGCAGTGGGTTGAGTTGATGAAGGGTTATTCCATAGAGGTGCTTTGTTGAAAAAAATCTATGCAATCTCTATTTTTTTTTGTAAATTTTGCATATTTTCTCTACTTTGTGGGTATTTTCCCACTTGAATAATTATTTTTCGCAAAAAATAGCATGACCGACTTCATCCGTGTACAGAATTCGCAAAAAATTTCGCACGGATCGATGTTACATTTTTCACATTATTGTTGATTTATCAAAAATAGCTCAGCCGATTTCAATAAAATTTTGATGGGACCGATTTCGAAGTATACTCTTTTCAATAAAAAAATAATAATTGAAATCAGACTACAACGAAAAAAGTTATACGTGATTATACAAAAAAAAATATACGCGTCGAATTGAGTACCTCCTTCGGTTTGGTTCGTCGGTCAAAAATAGAAACAAAAGTGATTATGATTTTAGTCAGATTTTTAGGTGACATAAAAACAAAAACAGTGCTGGCAAGTTGGTCTCTTCAAATTTACTTACGTACTTACTCCGCAATAATTATTTTTACGTAGCGCTCATAGTGTAGTTTGACTAGGTTTTCGTCAGTGATCACCGAAGTTAAGCAACGTTCTACACGGTCACTTTTTCGATGGGTGACAGCGGGTGGCAATTTTCCCATGGCTCGGATAACACGTTAAATTGTAAATCCCGGTGATTTTGAACTGTTTAACCATATCAGAGGCATTAAGCGGTTTGAAAACTCTAACGCCAGGCCTAGCCTAACTTATTGTTTTTAATAATAAGAACCTACATAATTATTTTTCGCAAATACTGGCAAAACCGACTACTATCGTGCACAAAATTCGAATTCCATTCATTCATCAGCCGTAAAAATCAAATATTGAAAAATGCAAAATTCGAATAGTTCGCACGAATTCATGTTTAGAATTTTTATATTATTGTTGATTCTTCAAAAAAGCAAAAATAAAAATTTAATTTAAATGGGACTACCTCTAAAGTAGGTATTTCTGCCTTTACAAACTAAAAAAATTGATTCAGATCACAATTGGCGAAAATATCGATAAACATCCACAAAAAAACATGAAGACGAACATAAAACCTCCTCCTTTTTGGAAGTCAGATAAAACTACCTAATGTTTTTTTTCTGATATTCAATATAAAATTAAATGGACAAGAAGTACAATTGGTTTTTAATATAAGCCTCAGAATACTACTCCCAGTTAGTCAATAGAGACAACACAAAGGGGTCGTCATATCCATGTAATACCTAAACATTGCTTTATTATACGAGTGCTATATGCAACACTTTACGATTGTGTTTCCTACATAGTTTATTCCTAACGAAAAAAAAGTGTCGTAAGATTAACGAATGTATGTACGAATATTTATTTATAGCATAATATCTTCTTCAGAATCAGAATCAGAATCATTTATTGACGTATCGAGCTTAATACTATAATTAAAAATACAAAATCTGTATAATAATACATAGTACCGCCAACAATAGGTCTCGTCATTCAACTAACAAAATACAAAATTGAAACGAGTATACATATTTAAAACAACTGATTAAAAATAATACAAAATAACTCAATGTAAGTACTAAATGATCACTTCACATTTCAAAGTGAATGAACCGATTAACCTATCGAATCATTATTAAATTTGAAAAAAAAACGCAACACCGTATACAGAATTCGAATAGTATGCACGAATCGATGTGACATCCATGTACATAATTGTCAACTTATCAAAAACGGCCCAGCCGATTTCTATATAATTTTAATGAGACCAACTCGAGAGTATGCTTTTTCGAACTAAAAAGATTTTTTAAATCGGTTCGCAATTGAAGAAAATATCGATGAACAATTGAACATACACAAAAACAACACACAGACGAACATAGTATCTTCTCCTTTTAGTAATCGGTAAAAATAGTTCTTAGCCGTATTTCAAAAGTATCTGTGATTAAGGGTTTCAAAAAAAAATTACTCTTCGGTATTACGAGTGTATTATATTAATTGGCGCCAATCAGGACCCCAATTTAGCCATCAGAGAAGAAACTGAAGTGGAAAATGTATTTAATGTATACGTAGAATTGCTAATTTACTTTTGTGAAAATTGTGAAGACAGGTTTCAGTTACGATTGATGATGGAACGAAACTGAACTGAGAGTTTATGATACGCTACTTTTCTCTCAGTTACGATTGATAACGTAAAAGCGGGTGATTTTTATTATATATTTCCGTACCCTGTGTTTTGTGAATGTAAGCAACTCGTATTCAGAACCCTGAAATACAGGCCTTATCGCCTATTTCAGGGATCACTATATTTTAAATTGCGGGAGTAATTAAACAGCATTTTACTTGATGAATATTTGATTTAATGCAACTAATTTGTTGGAGGAAAGATGGCAGACTAGCGCCTCTAGCGGCAGGAAAATGAAGTATGTATATCGAAAAAGAAGCTGTTACTATCTCTAACACATTAAATATAAAAGTGTGTACAAGTGTTTTAGAAATATATTTGTTCTTTAATTTGTAATTTTCTAACGCGGAAAAATGGACAAGGTTATAATTGATTACAGGATCAGCACAGACGAATCTGAACTGACCCTGTATCAATGTCGTCATTCAATTTCAATTTATTTATTTACTAAAAATGCAACTTACAGTCTATTATAAAACTAAACGTTAATCATTTCTGATAAGTCTTTTAAATTACAAACTTAGAATCTTAGTATAATCCGGTTCAAGACCTTTTTTATGGTATATAAACAATTAACGAAAACATTACATAATATGCGAATCTATAGGCGCGGTCGGCAAATTTTTGCAAATTTTTGCTAGTTAGGGACGCGCGATCATTTAGTACTTACAAATTAGAACCTTATCAACAACGTTGTTTACGATTAACATTACAGCCCAGCTACGACACATTGATCGCTAATTTCAGCAAATTGCTCCTACATTGAGCAACACTGAGCACTGCACCTGCTCCCGGTAATTCGGACTGATTAGCGAGCGAGTGGTATTTGCTTATTGACTCTGCAAGTTTATGACTTGAGTGCTGACATTGCTGATGTAGTAATTATATCCTTGGGTAGTTGAAATACCAACTCGAGTATTGTCATAATTGACTCCGATGTTGTACCACATGGCTAGAATCACTTCTCTAAGTTTGTAAGTAAGCATTTGCGTAGTCTTAGCTGTGCGTACCTATACAAGCTTGCATGTAGGTATAACCGAAACCACACAAACTGCTCAATTATTTGCGATTTCAGGATCGGTGCTATATAATTATTTTTCGCAAAAAATAGCACGACCGACTTCACCCGTGTACAGAATTGGCGAATATTTCGCACGGATCGATGTAGCATTTTTCACATTATTGTTGATTTATCAAAACCAGGTCAGCCGATTTCAATAATATTTAAATGGGACCAATTTCGAAGTATATTCTATCCAATACAAAAAGAATTATTGAAATCGGACTACTAGGAAAAAAGTTATGCGTGGTTATACATAAAAAAATATATATTTACGCGTCGAATTGAGTACCTCCTCCGGTGGTTCGTCGGTCAAAAATAATAAATAAAGTATGATATTAAAATGATGCTTACATTTATATACTTTGGTGCTTTTTATTGCACTTTGTATTCAATTCAATCAAACACGAGTCCTAATTGCAGACGGAAACAGATACATACAGCCTAGATGCCACTCAAAAAATTAAAATAGAGATAAGTAATTTAAGTATGTCACTGTCACAATAACGGTTACTTAAACTTTGAATATTTTTTGCAAAGTAAAAATTAGCACGCCAATCACTAATAGTAGGTAAGTTCACATTGATATAAAGCAATAATCGCTGCAATGTTAAATCGAAGATCGATCATTGCCACCTTGTTTATATGCAAATTCGGAATAGTTCACGGCTGCCAGAATTTGAATACCAAATAGTTATTTGTTTATTTTTTCGATATGCGACCCAATGGTGCGTGCAATTTAAATATTTTGTATGCAAAAATCGCAATTGTTGGGTGACGTATTGGTTTTGCTAGTGAGAACAGAGTTTGTATGAATTGCTTATTATGTGGTAATATGTAGGTAGGTATATGAATAACAGTATGGACAAACTTACCGAATATTATGTGTAGGGTACTTTTATATAATTAAATTTGTATAACAGCAGTTTCAGAAATAATACATATATTTTTACTGTGGTGCTAACCCTAAAATCGTTAAAAAATCAACCATTCAAGACAAATCATTCAATAAAAATCGTCTCATATATGATGCTCTTTCTTTTCAAAATTACGACTCGATTGACAATACACAAAAAAAATACGTACAGATGAACATAGTACTTCCTCCTTTTTGGAAGTCGGTAAAAAGTTGTTCATGATTAGGTACTTGTAATTAAGACAGACGCCTCCTTTAAACATTAAGTTTTTTTAATTTAGTTAGATAGTTGCTTAGAATCACAGCTAGAGTATACAATTTGACTTTTCTAATAAGTAATATCATCTTACGTTACGAGTACCACAAAATAACTCTGACACCAGCGTTACGTAAATTAAAGTCGTGTTAAAGGCGTATTTTTGACCGACAACACGGGAGGTACTCAAGCTGACACGTATTTTTTTTATTTCTTATAAGTTTGCGTTTGACAACACACTGCCAAGTATGTTTAACCACGCACAACTTTTTACAGAGTGGCTCGATTTCAATAATTCTTTTTTATTTTAAAGGTTCAAAGTTGGTCCCATTAAATTTTCCCACGAAATCGGCTGAGCCATTTTTGATAAATCAACAATAATGTGACAATTGCTACATAGATCCGTGCGAACTATTCGCAAATTCTGTTCACAGTTGAAGTCGGTCATGCATTTTTTTGCGAATAGGTATATAATAATTATGTAGGAACATAAGTTTTCGCACTTACTGTAACAGAATTATAAGTTTTATATCATTTAGTGGACAGGATTTTCGACGGATGCCAATCTGTTTGTCACAACCATGGTAATTTAATGATCCAAAATATAAACGAGAAAATAATAGCTCAGTTGTAAAGTCAACATGTTAAAATTAAAAGAATTCAAAAAGGTATGGATATATTTATATAATTTTTAAAATGCTAATATAAAACTTGACTATCAATCAAAGCTGTAGATACGTAGTGTGAAAAATTGACAAGCAGATATTCATAAATATATTCGGGGACTCCAGATACACGTACAGGCATATTCTTGCTTTAAAAGAACCCCCAATATTCTTTAAAGCTGTGAACCGAAATAAATAATTAATATTCATTGTTTTAGTATTCTGAGCATGCTGCTAACTGGCAGTAGGTGTGAGCATTTGGATTATCTTTAGACGTTTCTTCTTCTTAGTCGTATACACTCTTGACGTTGTGGTCGTGATTATCAGTTCCGGTGGTGGCTCGCTTTACAATGCGTCGCCATTCCTCTCGTATGGACGCCTTTCTCGTGCACATAATTAATGATGGGACCGTTTAGTGCAGCCTTTATTTGGTCGGTCCAACGTAATGGAGATCTACCGCGCGATCTTGTACCTTCAATCAAGCACCACAAGGCGCTCTACAGAGGTGATATCTCGTCGCGATACATGCCCGAAGTAGGTGAGAATGCGATTTTGGACAATTGAAGATAGACGCTGCTTGATGCCGAGTTCTTGTAGAATAGACTGGTTCGTTCTAAATTCGGTCCACGGTATCTTCAGAACTCTTCTCCAGCACCACATTTCGAGAGCATCTATCCTCTTTTTCTCACCCTCTCTCAAGGTCCACGTCTCAGCAGCGTAAAGAAAATGGGAAAAACGAGGGTTCTTACAAGTCGGATTTTCGTGGTCTTAGTTATATTCCGATTTCCCCATATTTTCCTCAATTTGTCCATAGCTGACCTTGAGATAGCCATGCGACGTTTACTTAGTAAGTTATCCAAATCCTTGTAATTTCGTAAGTAGAAAAAAATAAGTATTTTGTTGAGGCAATTATATACTACATTCTTGACGATAATAAATCTAAAATATTATTGATGAACAAATATTCACCATTGACATGTCAACTTAATTCTTCTTTCGAGTTAGTTAAAACCAAGTTTCCTCTACAAACGTGATTATCTATGGGAATAGCTAATCATAGTTTATCAAATTGTATCCCTTTTCAAAAACTAAATGAAGTTATTTTATGCGCTCTCACATTTCTGTGCGTAGACATTTTTTGTGTGGGATTCACGGGACCCCTCTATTTTGTAAAAAAAAGCGGAGAGGACGTTGACAGGATCATAGATTTTACTTATCGATAGTTTAATTCTGTTTAGACAATAGATTATGTATCTGCTGCGATGAGTTTCGTTTTTCCCACGATAAATATTTCATTTCCCTTTGGGTATTGTTGATGGATTCATTTTGCAATACCACGATTTCTAAAATTAACAGAGTCTAGCGATAGTAATAATCACATAACTATCGTAAGTTTTGGGATAGAAATTTTTGTTTCGTAACCTACTTATGGCTTCTTTCTGATACTCCACTAATTTTTTAATGATGTAAATATTTCGTTTTCAGAAGAAATTCTATGGCCCATTTGCGTAGTCTTATGTTCAGCAGTATGGGCTCATCCAAACATAATTATTGATACGTGTAACTTTTATTCAATCAATTTTAGTGGTAAATCATTTTACTTAAAGATATTATAAATTCGCTACTTATGTACATACCTACATACATTTATGATTACGACATAGATATGTTAATTCTCTGTGTTCAATTCTAAATGTTTTTTTACTAATGCTATGAGATAATATGTAAATGAAATTAAAAAATGTTCCCTATCTAACCTGCGTTAAATCTTGAAGACCCAGATTTTGTACGTACTTCATATAATTGAAAAAGCAATCCACATTACTACTTAAATTTAAGTTTCTGCTTAGAAGAAACAATAAAGTTTACCACACACTCAAACATCTAGAAATAACCAAATTAACCAACTAATTACGAGCCCATCTAATTTCTCTTCTAATTTGAAACAAAATTTATCACCGCACTAGAACAAGTCACTTGGAATTCAGAGAATCCACTGAATTATGTAAATAATTACTTTGTTACAGTTTTGGGACGTTTATTTATTTTATTGCTCCGTAATTTGTTTTAATTGTTATTGGTTTGAATAGGTTAGAGGTGGAGGTGGCATAAGTTTTGTATGAATCTTTTTGTTCTTTAATTGATGGTTATGATCTTTTTGGACTTGATTTACCTACTTTAAAGCTAATGTTTGTAAATTGGATTGAACGTTGCTTGTGCTCAATAATAAATCCAATTCAACTCAGTTTAATAACCATTTATTATTAAGCCTTTATTTACTGAAAAAATTACAATTGTTACTTAATTATTCTATAGTTTATGCACTTCGGATTAAACATTCTCCAGTACGTCTGTAGACGCAAAGGCCTCCTCCAGAATCTTCCATTCACCTCTGTCTTGTGCTATTCTTGTCCATAATGGTCCAGCTACTGTATACATCAAAGAAGACTTCAGTAAAGAGGTGCTTGAGAAAAGAAAGTTGTTACAACCAAAATTAGAAGAAGAAAGGAAGAAAGGGAACTTGGCATACCTGAGGAACGATACTCTCATTGTCAAAAAGGACCACAAAGAAACCAATCGAGAGAAAAGAAAACGCGAAACCTCAATTTCTCCGCATCAACAATCAGACGCTCCAACAACTACAATAAAAAACGTCCCAAAGAAACAAAATAGAACTAACACCATTTCTGATTACATGAGAGCTCGCTCCAACTCATATACTGAAACAACAAAAAACTAAGTTTGCACATCGGAAACCGGAATACGAAACAAGACTCAAAAAAAACTACATCAAGTAACGCAAACCCTCCCCCAAGCCGGCTGGTCACCGTGGGGGTTAACGACCACCACCCTCCAGTAGTTAAAAATCATAACAAGTTAATAACCATACGACTAGGTAAATTGGGTTACCGTACAACCTTAGTATATTTACTATGTTTATGATCTTCAAGCTTTGATTTCATTATTTTATTTGATATCATTTAATATTTGACTTTGTAATTTTTTACTGTGTTTGTCAATGAATTTAATATTATTATAACCAATTGATTTTACACTGCTGCATTTCTGTATTTAATATTATTATTAGTAAAAATATAGAACAATGTTAAATCGGACAAGCATGTTAATGAATCAATCGCTTCGAGAAAATATCTGCAGAGCCACAGTCCCTAAGTGAAAAAATGTCCGAGCACCGTCATTACATCCCGACTTAGATATTTACATGAAATAGTTCACAATGACCCGTTTTCTCGAAACTCGACGTTATGTCACCTAATTAGTGCTTGTAACCGAGCACTTTGGCATCGCGCGGCGTTGTAGTCGGCTTGCAATCGCCTAACGACTAACACTGCGTAGCTTGGGCAGGGTTTTGGTTCGGACACTTCTTTTGCACGATTGTGAATTTATTTTGTCGAAGATCAGTAGTCATGTTTTTTGTTGTATTAGGTTCTATTAAAATCAATAAATAAAACCATCATCAGATGATGATAAGCCATCAAAACAGGAGGTTCCAGATTTTATTTCCGACCGGCCGATAAATTTAAATGTGATGTTACTTAGCTGGCTTTTTTTATCAACCATCTTATAGTAAAAGAGGATTTAAATCTGAATATATGTTTATTTTGTATGTTTCAAAAAAATATTCCGCCAATAATCATGAACCTATTTTGATTCATAACTCATTGTTTGGTTGATTAACCAAATTAATTTTAACATTAAATAATTGTAGTCCATTATTTTTTTTACGTAATCGTTTGTGGTTTTTTTTTAAATCAACAATAATCTAGAAATGGCATCCATCAATTCGAATTTCTTACGTCAATTGCAATGGTTGAAATCGATAATGCCACTTTTGGCGAAATAAATTATACGCCATTACCTTTATTATATTATGACCAATTACTCTGGTACGGAAAATAGAGTCTGGCCAACGAAAGCTGTCCAAGAAAAAAGGCGGGAATTTAAAAAAATCAAGAGCTATTAGCTTGTTTTCTAGTACCGCTTAGCTGATCTCCATGAAATTTAGCATGCACGTAGTTCTATAAACTAACAGCTCTTGATTTTTTAACATTCCCGCCTTTTTTCTTGGACAGCTTTCGTTGGCCAGACTCTACTTGTATTTTAGTTATTACTATTGACCCGCCCCGGCTTTGCACAGGTTTATTATACATATAAACCTTCCTCTTGAATCACTCTATCTATTAAAAAAAACCGCATCAAAATCCGAGTAGTTTTAAAGATATAAGCATACATAGGGACATGGGGACATGGGGACAGCGGAAGCTACTTTGTTTTATACTATGCAGTGATTTTAGTAATTTAGTTTTTCCTTTACTATTGGTCATCATAGAGCATAGCGTTATTCCCACTTATAATTCAAATATGTTTTATGTGTATACTCGCCACTTATATAGCCACTCGCAAGTCGCAACTTAAAACTTAAAGTGGCCATCGATAAAATCGACCAAGCTCTCATAAAGCCATCCAAGTCACATCTAAGTGAAACATATCAACTTTTAACTGACCGCATTAAGTTAAGCGAAACTTTCCTGAAAATGTTTTCTAAGTTATAAAACACATCCTAACTTAGATGGATAGTGCTCAGACTTCGTACGAAGTTGGATTTATGTAGCAGTTAGAATATAAAAGAAAATGGAATAAGTTTTAATAGAGAGTTTACATTTCTTGCAGGGATAAGTGCTGAAAACTAAGTACTGTGAAAACTTAATGACACGACCGGACCAGAGAGACTAGCAGTGTTGCCACGCCCATGTCCCTAATTCCCCAAAAACTTGAAGTCAAATTCCCCAAATCAAGGACAAAACAATATCCCAATTAATTATTTTTTATTGAGTTATATATGACTTTGCATTTTAGTTGCAGTTATTTTTGCATTGGATTTTGTTTTTTTTTCGTAATCTCTGTATTTTATCCGCATACATTAAATCCCCACACTAATCCCAAACGGAGGTGTAATTTCCCGTAATTTCGGGAAATTCTCCACAAATCGGCAACCCTGGCCGAGCTAGTATGAGATTATACGTAAACGATAACTACAATAGTTTCTTTGTGGCTTCAAACTGACTGTACAATACTGTACATGATATACTGTTTGACTGCTTCGGTAGCTTAGTGGTTATTAACTGACTCGTGGGCTAAAGAAGCGTGGGTTTGATTCTCACTTAGGGCAAATATTTATATGGTTAACATAGGTGTCTGCTCTGTGTTTGGATGTTATTATATTTATTAGTATTTATTTAAAACATGTATTACGTATATCAGTCTCTGGGAGCCGTATCACAAGCTTTGCTTAGTTTGGGGTCAGAGACCGTGTGTAAGAAGTCCTCTAGTATTTAATATATTTATTTATACATTTTTGTACAGCGCCTCTGGTGGAAACGAGAAAGAACTAACAATAATGTGTGGAGCCATACGAGAACGACAATAGTTTTCGTTTACTATTCAAACTCATACTAAAGACAAGATCCAAAATGAACAAATGATCAGTGTGTACAATTTCTAAATTGTCACACTTTTCTAAATGTGCTTAATGGGAAGCCTAAATCCAGCAGTAGATGACCTAAGGCTAAAAAGGAAGGAAAGGAATAGTCCACTGCAGAATGTAGGTCGATCCATGAGAAGCGACTGGGCCTTATTCACCACGCTGGCCCAGTGAGGGTGGGTGGATTCATTACTTATCATTGAATTTCTTCATCGGGTTTATGCACGTATGATAAGCATCTCTAATGTTTAACGTAGTAACTATTATCTAACCAGTGATTTGGTTCAGTACCTGGCTGCCAATAAAGCAACGCTTGGCACGGTCAGTTTTCGGATGGGTGACTGCGGGTGGCATGTAAAACTAAGTACTCCTAAAGCTTGGATGACACTTGTCTTAACAATGTTGTGGATGGATATTATGGCTAGAAATAATCAAATATTTATAAATTTGAAAAAAGTATATTTTGAAATAAAGATTATGAACATAAAAATAAATTGGCAGTGAATAATGTGACGAAATCTAAAATATTTAATCAATCATTTATCAAATAGGCATTTTTTATTTTAAATTTTGCCACATTATGTTTTATCATACAAGCTAATGGATATAAACTAAATGATAAATGGATAAAATTATCTAAAAATTTACAGGCCATTTAATGATTAAATCACGCATTTTACTAAAAATTAACTAATTTAAGTATAATCATAAAATAATGAGATTTTCGACGCTACCATGTTCTCGTAATTAAAAATAAGTACTTAATTTTCTTTTAGAAGAAACTAAGAACTCTGGGGCCTTATTCTGTTTTTCTATCAAAAAATAAGAACGCTCGAACGTAACGCGTTCACGTTACAATATTGTTTTACTTCGCTATTTGCGCCCCAATTATGTCATGCATAATAATTATGTTAATTAATATTTTAGTAAATAAATTTAGAGCTTTCGTTGTGATACGACTGTCATGAATAGATTTAAGTTCCCTTTTTTAAACAGACTACAGAAAACGCGAGTTACGGATAAGGAATACTTTTATTTGTAAAGCGTAAGCTTTTTCAAGAACTTAAGTGTAATGCTAATGTATTTTGTCCAATTACATAATTTTTATTTACTATTGCAAATTAGCAGTTTATGTTGAAATACAAGTACAAAAAATAGATAACGTGGGCGCGTTACATCCCCGCATTGAGGTAGAGAATAAAGCCCTTTGTTTTTTTCAGATCCTTCGACCATTACTAAAAATAAGTTTTGATACCATTGACAATACAAGTGATATAGTAGGTGACCCGGCTTTGGCCATTTTGGGGGCTTTTTTGTCAAAACTAATGCATAAATAGATTATAAACAACAAAACATCATGTAAAACGGCTTGTGTGAAAGTCAAATCTTAAAAAGTTCTGAAAAAAAAAACATTTGAACATTAAAATTGTGTACACACTCATAAAATCATGGCCAAAGCCGATACACCTACCATGTGATATACACTAAAAATCAATGGTATAATCTATGGTCTATAGCACGATCATTAAAAATAGAGACATTGGGTCACAAACGTAGGAATGAGACATCACTACAGCGCTGCGTAATTCTTACGAGTGCGAGCGAGACCAAAAAAGATTTATGACCCAATGTCATGATTTAGCGACCATTTAAGATTTCGATTTTCGATTTACAGAAAAATCCGATAATGACAAAATTTTGTAACTTATAAAGAACTTTTGTCGTTTTATTACAATCATATTGCTTTTAATTTCATTTTAATACTTAATTTATATTTAAGTTTCATATAGAAGCGGGAAGCGGGATAAATATTTTAAATTTCCATAGAAGGAATATAAAAATATGTAAATATTAACATTAAATTTTTATCCAGAATGTTACAAAAAAGTACTTAAGAGGCTTGGCCAGCTGACTGCCTATTTTTATATTTTTTTATCATGCTTCATTAATTTATTGTCATGAAAATTTTTTACTCAGCAATGAGCACGTATTTTTTGTAGTAGATATAAGTATAGAAAATACTATACTTGGAATTTATTTCTTTAGTTTTTCCATTTTCATAGTAATTTTTTTTCAGAATTTTTATATTCCTTCGATGAAAACGTTGTTAGGCTATTGAAGCGCGGTAGAATTTAGAATTTGTTCACTACGTTATTACAAATATAGAGCACTAAGAATACCAATTTTAATTTATTTACAAAACTCTTAAATGCTTTGATTAAATTTGTCTGTTTTCTGCCAACATGAATATTCCATATCGTGATAAAATACTGAAAAATGTAACCACCGATGTATTACATTATTTTTCTTTGTAGTATATATACATTATTGAAATAAAGTGTGAGCAGTGCGAGCAATATTTAATTTCAAGTTTAGTTAGCTAACTGAGGATTAACATAAAGCGTTTTTTTACTTCGTAATAGAATTTCTTAAGAATGTTACAGCACTTACAGCCCTTTTATTACATTAAATCTTTTTTCTTGTCAAAATAGCTCTGCAGTGTTAAATTGCATGAAATATTCCCATCCAAACCCATTTATAAAATGTTTTATTTTTGTGGTAACATTTTACAGTAATTTAAGTAATTATAAAACTTAGAAATATCATCATCGGCAAAAATACAGAAATAAAACAGCAATTAAGAGTTTCCAAGAGATCATTTGGAAAACTTCTTTTTAACTGTGTTCTTAAACATTCTATCACATGTGAACACATTTGTTGTATCTAATCTAAAATAAAATGCAATTAAACTATAAAATAAACATTATAATCTTACGGTCTGGTGGAAAAAATACTTTGTTACTAAAACAATCTTGTTCCCGAAATAAATTGTTCCCTTTTGTTTTTTGTTCTTACGAAGCCTCAATAATATCTTTATTTATAATTAATTATCAGATTATTAAGATCATAACACGCTAAAATATTATAAATTATGTAATACAATTTATTTGAATCTGAATATAGGTTCAAAGAGTTATTTTTGTGATAAACATTTCAAAAATTTGTCGCGAACGCAGGATTTGAACCCGCCTCTCTTGGATCACTAGCCCGACGCTCTCCCAACTAAGCTTATTCGCATTTTGAAGACACGCCAAATTTGTGAAGTGTTCATTTCTACATTTTAAACGATATACAACGGGACTCACGTGTACGGATAGTCATAACACGACTATAGTTTCGGTCGCGTTCGGCGACCTTTCTCAAGTTGGTGAGTGCTAGCACGCAGAGCCGTCTCGCAATGCACTCATTTCTAGTACCATAGCGTTGGCGAGTTTATCACAAAAATAACTCTGAGATAAACCTAGTGTGAGAGGCACTAAAAAATTTAAATAATTTCATTGAATGCAGGTTGCTAGTTGAAACCTAACGCGCAACTTAATTATAAAAAACCAAACGCGCAATAGCAAAGAATATACGGCGAAATTACGCAAATTAAAAAAAAAAAATAATGTAATGCTGCCAAATTTTGGCTTTCACATTGCTTATCAAGGAAAATTCGACATGAAGTTACGAAAAAATACATTGGCATATGCTAAACAACAAACACAGCTAGTGGCGGTAGCTATATAAAATAAATGTTTTTTTTAAAAATGCAGATTTTGAAAAATAATTTAGGAACCAATTTGCATTGAGAATAACGTTCATTCCATTCATTCCACAACTTTTTTTATATTTAATCATTGTAACGTGTTAAGATCTTAAGCTAGCGTTCGACTACATAATTATGTATTACATAATTTATTTACAAGAATTTATAAAAGCGAAGGCTCACGTAATTTTTGTTTTCAAAACTCATCAAACACAATTTGCTATGAATTCAATTAATTGTTTTAAAGAATTTCAATATTCACAAATTATTTCGAAAAACAACAATGACGTGGCACATCAACCAACCTTAATGATAAACTTATTTACAATAATAAAAAAAATATAATTATTAAAATATACCATCTCTGATAAAATCTCAATCAAACAACTTGGCACGAACCCTTACTGTAAAACGATCTTAAAAATAATTATATTATTTAGTTACACATAATTATGATCTAAAATAAACATTTTTATTTATAAAGAAAAAATAAAAATGAGATCAATTGATGTAAAAATTTTAGGCTGCTCTCTTTGGAACAAATTAATTGTGGAAATTATTTACTTCCTTTTATTTATGTAAAAAAACGTGTTTTTGTCATTTTATAACGATTCCATACATGGTCCATATACCCTAACATCTTAGTAGCTACAATAAGCATGATGACTGTGTAAAAAATCATTGTAATAAAAAGTCCGTGAGTTAGATAATCAAAAAAAAAAAACTGTTGCCTGTAAAGTCGGTATACGGGCGAAAGTTTTACGTGACAACGACTTTGAGACGAATGAGACGAATGAGTCTCGTTGTTTGTAATTATTAGGTGTTAGTAATTATTATTGACAATAACTGATTAAATCTTAAGTAGGGGGTAGTTCGAGAAAAGTGTGAGCGGAGCGTAACGCAGTTTCTTGAAGTGTCACCCGGCAAACCAATTTATAAGACGTTGTCACGTCAAAATTTGACATGTTTTTTACTTTTGTTAATCAAACAACAAATGACAAAGATACATCTTGTCAAAGTTTGAGAGTAGTGAGTCGTGACGTCACCTCTCTTACAAAAGTCTATACATTTGCTTGGCACTTGTGACGTCACGCAGAATTTTGATGGACTATAATCTTCATCAATTTTAGTTTAACTGACAAAAGAAAAATACATGTCTAATATTTTTGATGGTCTATCTGACGGACTAATTATATTTTTTTAGTCTTCATGCCTAAAACATTTCTTTGACACCAAAAGCTGATCATTATAATTGACATACTCGTAATAATGCATTTTTATAAATTGGCTTATTTTTTAACTTGGTACATTTATATTTTATTCATTATAAATTTGATTATTTCATGTAGTTTCCATATAATTTTTTATCGTGATTTAATAATTCAAAAATCTACTTTGTGCGCTTATAAGTAAAGGCGTTTTTACAATATCAGCGTATCAAACGTAATAACTTTATTCTAATAACGTACATGTTTTAGTTATAATTATTTATAGAAAAATTGCAAAAATATACAATTCCAAAAGCATGGCACATTGAATAAAACTTAATTTATTCACAGCATGCTCCATTCGCATATTGAACACGTATACAGGCCGTTTACAATCACATCGTTGACTTATACAGGGTGTTAGGCATTTACATATTTCAATATTTTAGAAAAAAGCAGGTACAGGCACAAACGCATTTTAGAAAAAATAATAATCGACAAAGTGTTAGGCGGATTCGCGCACGTAGGGTTCCGTACCGTATGGAAGTCCCTCTCAATATATTTTGTTTTTATTTAATTATTTATTTTTGAAGTGAATATTTAACAAATATTCTTTGCATATATTCAGCATCTACCTGTCTCCGCTATTAATATCGAGTGAAAAACGGCTTAAAATTCAGGTTTGTTCTATGGGAGCCCCCCTGAAATATTTACTTTTCTGTTATTTCTATTAGTCTATTCTGTTAGTTTTGTGAACCAAAATACGTCATCTGTGAAAATTTCAACGTTCGCATCACGGTTCATGAGATACAACCTGGTGACAGACAGACAGACAGACAGACAGCGGAGTCCTAGAAATACGTTTTTACCCTTTGGGTACGGAACCCTAAAAAGAAGTCATTCAAGTTTCAAATCTCTATTTGATTGCCAAATAGCAAAAACTACCTTGACGATTCAGAACTCATTAATACTGAGGTGTAGCATCACTCTGGTACTTTTAAACTGTGTAAAAATGCTATGTTGAATAAATGAAATGAAGATGTCACCGTAATATACAACAACATTTTTTTGTTTGTGAAAAACATACATTTTTCGCAAATAAATTAAGACCAGAAGATGATATATTTTTCTTTTTGACCATTAAATATGGATGAAAATTTTCAAGTTATCGTTTTATTATTTAAAATTCGATGCCACCCTATTAACTTTCCATTTTTACATGCATTGAACACAGGAGCCCCTACTCGCCAGAGCTTTAAGACTCGCCTGAATCGTTGGCTTGTTGAGCAAGCCTTCTATCATGTTAATGATTTTTATAAATATATAAAGTACCTAATTAATATTACTCGTATTTACCAAACAGGTAATAAGAACTGTTAACAAGTTAAATTATATTTTAATCTTGACTTACAATTATGTACTGTTTATGAATTATATTGACATGTAAAATTAATTTTATGAAATAAATGAATATGAATAATATGAATATGAACTCTACAGCGCGTTTGTAAGTGACTATGTTTCGTAGAAAAAAAAGACCAGAGAAGAAATAGAATTTTCAGGATAAAGCCCAAATATGTATGAAAATGGGTCATTGTGTACCTGTGCCACCCCATCAACTGTTTACAATTTTACATGCATTAGACTCTACAGCGTGTTCGGAAGTTATCATCTAAGTAATACAGGATGTTCACTGTTTGTTGGCAAACAATAGTCCAGCCAAGAATTTTTTTTTTCAGGATTAAGACAAACTGTGTATCGAAATCGGAAATTGTTCGTTGTGTACTTATGCCACCCCATCAACTGTTTACAATGGACACGATGACTGGGTATGAAATCATTATTATAATTAGTCCGTTAGTTAGAATATAAAAATTATTAGACACGTGTTTTTTCTTTTGTCAATCAAACAATACTTGACAAATATATAAATATTTTTTTTGTTACTTGATCTTTGTGCTAAGAAATAGACAACAAAATGCAGCTTCAATGATTTGATGTTTAAAAATGATAAACGCCGTTTTACGAACTATTATGAATTTTAGGCCTATTTTTAGTCCTAAAAAGCTATTTCACCTGTAAAAATGAGACAATAAGGCATTGTAGTGTTTATTTGTAATAAAAAAAATCACAAATTCAAATTGTTGACTATTTCTTAGTACAAAGATCCAATAAAAAAAATCAAATTCAAATATAAATTTTACCAAAGTTAGGGAGCGGGGGTTTTGACGTCACGTCTACGTAAAAAGAATAGGCAGATTTGACGTTACGCGGAACTTTAACTGGCAACAATATCTTTATGTGCAAATTGACAAAATAAAAAAGTATGTCTAATATTTATTAATAATCTATCTAACGGACCAATTATATTTGTTTTAGTCATCTAGCCATTTTACATGCATTAGACTCTACATCGTGTTCGGAAGTTATCATTTAAATTATACAGAATGTTCACCGTTTGTTAGCAAACAGTTTCCACCCAACCATGATGAGAACAGCTCCGCAGATGGACCCTGACAGCTTGTCAGGGATGATGGAGGAGAAGATGGAACCTTCTGATGATGTGCTCTCTGTTGTCTCTGGTGTGGCTGCGTCGATCTGGAAAACAAGAGAAAAAAAAATCAATACCAATCTTGTATATAAAAAAATAATCGTGGTTGTAAGTCTCGCTAAAACTCGAGAACGGCTGAACTGATTTGGCTAATTTTGGTCTTTAACTATCTGTGGAAGTTACGGGCAGGTTTAAACGGTGAAAAAAAATAAAAACACTTGCGAGTAAATTAATAATAAATAGGTACATTAATTTAATTTTCCCATACAAAATGTTTCTGCATGTAAAAGTTGTCATTGACAGTTGACGATACTAGTTATGTAAATATATAAGTCATCCGAATAGTCAAGAAAATTGCACCTTTTTGACGCTAAAATTTATTTTAATACAAAAACGTAACCATGATCCAGTAAAATATAGTATTTGTGAAAATTCTAGCTTGTGCAATGGGCTACTGAAAATATCATCTGTAAGTTCATTATACCCAGCAAATGCAATCCAACAAAAACAAACAGCCATTGAATTTCAAATGCATTAAAACATTAACATAAACTTAGCGCATCCATAAACACTGTAAACACTGAGCAATAATACAAGTTCTAAGGGAAGCTAGCAGTTTTTATAGATATTAATAAAACAATATCTCGTAAACTTTAGTACGGCGGTAAAATGAGACGGTTAGAGGTTACGACACGATTGCTGTTTACGATACGATTGCTGTGCGAAACGATATGCACTGAGTACATTCTTTCCGGGTCCCAAAAAACAAACCTGTGTTTTTAGCCGTTACGGGGAAACTCCCATACAAGTAAAAGGATTTTTTGCTCGATATTGACAACGGCAACAGGAAGATGCTTAAAATGTTCACAGAATATTATATTTATTTATTATTATCAACAAAAGGTTACAATATAATGTACATATTTAAGTAACACTAAAAAAGCCTTGCAAAGGATCGTAGTAGTGTTAAGTTCTACGCTCAATAATTCAATTCAATATAAGTGCAAATAAACAATCGGTAATTCGTGCGAAATCGCAGGTAGCCGAGCGAGAGCGCTCGCGTCGCACTCATTATCATTAAGTTGTATAAATATAATTCCCTTTAAAAATAAATAATTTAAGTCAAATAAAATATATTAGTCGCTTCCATACGGTACGGAATCCTTCGTGCGCGAGACCGCACTTCTCCGATTAGGTATTATATGTATAAATAGTAGGAAACTGACAAATCGCAGCATATGAATGTCTTCTGCAAAAAGTATTGAGTAATTCGAGTGAGTGATACACTCTACAGTTTTATTGTTAGTATAATTTGAATGGCAATTTTATTGTTATCGGGAAACAACGCATGTTACGACCGTATTAAGTTTGCAGTAAAATTGAGCTTAAATCTATTCGGTAGGAACCCAAAAATGCTCTCTACTTCCCTTTGTGTTACGCCTTATTTATTTTTAACCGACATCCAAAAAGGAGGAGGTTCTATGTTCGTCTGTATGTATTTTTTTTTGTGTATGTTCATCGATAATTCCGTAAATTGTAAACAGAATTGAAATGATATTTTTTAAATCGAAAGAGTACCACTTTAAATTTTACAGAAACCGGCCGAGTCGTTTTTGAAAAATCAACAATAATGTAAACAGTTCGAGCGAAATATTCGAATTTAATACACGATAGAAGGCGGTTTTGCCATTTTTTGCGAAAAATAATTCTATCTATCTATCCGCCGTAGGACGTCCATAGCTGGACATAGGCATCCCTCATGGATTTCCAATAAGGCCGGTTGGCAGCGGCCTGCATCCAGCGCTTTCCTGCGATCCTTATTATATCGTCAGTCCACCTAGCCGGTGGACGTCCTACTTTGCGCTTGCTAGTCCGAGGTGTCCATTCGAGAACATTCGGCCCCATCGGCCATCCGTTCTTCGAAGTATGTGCCCTGCCCACTGCCACTTTAATTTGGTAATCCGCCGGGCCATGTTGGTAACTTTGGTTCGTCTGCAGATCTCCTCATTTCTGATTCGATCCCGCAGAGAGACACCGAGCATAGCCCTCGCCATAGCACGTTAGGCTATCTTGAGCTTACCCTCAAGGCCTACATTAAAAGAACACGTTTCAGTTCCATATGAAAAATAATTATAAATTCTAGAAGTTTGTTAGTTCAGGTACTAGTTGTAAGTTTCAGTTAATCTTGACGAAAATTGGTATACATAATGCATGCTTTACAATTCGTATTATGTCAGTTTACTGGGGTGACATAATATTTCATCAACTGGATTCGATAATTACCTACTTAACACGATTTGTTACGCTAACCGTAACGTGCGCGTTAAAAACTTAATAAACTCGTACTAGAGTTACAGCTTAAACCAAAGCTTCTGATTTTATCATCACTTTTGAATAACCCCTCGTGAATACTGTAAATATTGTATTGCTGAATACTACTTATTTGCATTTTACTCGTGCAAGTAATAACTATCCAATAAAATAGAAACGCCACAGTAAATGAAGATTAAATTCAAATAACTCTGTAATCTAAATAATGAAATTAACGCAGTATACTGAAACAACCTCTCTAAAAGGTATAATTATTATTTGCAAAGACAGTCTATTGCCATTTGCATCGCCATAAAACTTAGTGCTCATTTCTAACATGGTAATGAGTAACGACTGATAGTTGAACTGTTTTACTATTTCAATATAAAGTTTACTTATACAGGGTCATAGGTATTAAACGCGAAACCTTTTAAGGGCGGGTTTAGTACATCTAGACACACAACTTTTTTACTACGACTTTTGAAATTTCGCAAAAAAAATCGGTTTTCCATACATTTTGCCGCGCGTTGACAAACTTTTTGTATAAAAATGCTGTTATTTTTCTTTGTGATTTTCCAAAATTCCTAGAACAAAAGTTGTTTGTCAAGATGTACTAGACCCGCCCTTACAAGGTTTTGCGTTTAATACGTTTGACCCTGTATATGTTTATGCATATTTTTATTAGCATGGGACAAGTGTCAATGAATCGAAAAAATTAATAGCAACAGCAACGATTATCAAAAGCTGTTTAGGATGAATCTAAACTTATAAATAACTATTACAATTATATCATTGATTAGTTTTGAAAAAAATAACACAGTGCGCTTTCAACTAAATATTAATATGATGGAATTAAAATAGTGTTTATTATTCAATGTTTTTAGTATAGGGAATAAAATAATATATGACAGACAGATTTGATTTTATTAAAACGACATTAATTTAGATTAAACTGTTAAATACATTTTTGTCAATCTTTCAGGTAGCATCAGCGCCCTTAGTCCAGGGTTTGCGTAGTTTACGTTCGCGTGTGGCTCCATACATTTTGGTTAATTCTTATTCGTTTCCGCCAGTGGCGCTGTACGAAAATGTATAGTCATACAAAAACAGCTGTAGTTTCAATTTACTTGTTTTCCTGGACTAACCCCTCAGAGTAACGATGCACTGACTTGGTTTTTTTGACCGACGAACCAAACCGGAGGAGGTACTCAATTCGACGCATTTTTTTTTTAATGTATAACCACGCATAACTTTTTTCGTAAGTAGTTGTCTGATTTCAATAATTCTTTTTTGGAAAGAATATTCTTCGAAATTAGTTCCATTAAAATTTTATTGAAATCGGCTTAGCCATTTTTGATAAATCAACAATAATGTGAAAAATGGAACATAGATCCTCGCGAAATATTCGCGAATTCTGTACATGGGTGAAGTCGGTCATGCTATTTTTTGCGAAAAATAATTATTGGATTTGGAGTTTGGTATTGAAGTAGGTCCAAGTTAGACATAACGGTGAGTAAAAAAAAATTTTTGAATATATCCGTTGTTTAGTAAAACGCCTTGTACAAATGTACATATATTGAAAATAGGATTGCGAAAACCTCCAAAAAAGTTTTCCAATTATATGCATTCACAACAGCTTATTGCAAAGTAAGCAAAGTACAAATAAGGTAACAAAATATCAAAGACACACTTTTATTCGATGTTTATTTAAATCAGGATACCATTACCCAAAACAACATCTGGCCCTTTTACCTTCTCCAAACATTTGTTTGAAAAACAAAAATAGTTTGCAGATAAATAGGGTTTACCTGGGGTAAAAGGTAGCAATGTTTATGTTTTCGAGAATTTTACTATAGTAACGCACAGTGTGTTAGGTATTAGTAAAACATTAAGAATATCAATGTTAAGTAAGTTCTTATAGACCACATATAGTGTCACAGTTTTTAAGCCGCTTAAAGGCCTCTAACATGGCTCTGTTGAAACAATCGAGGTCTACAATTTAAAGTGTCATTCGAGCCACGGTAGCGCTCAATTGTAAATACCAACCGCGGTTACCCATCCATAGTCTGACCCTGCGTACGTTGCTTACCATCGGTGATCGCCAACAAACACTAGTCAAACTACGTATAAACTATAATGTTTATTACCTTAGAATAAGAAAAATATTTGAAGAAAAATGAAGTACTTATTTTTGAACAACTAATGTGTTTTACAAATTGGGTGAGCTTTTAGCGATGAAATTAAATGATAATTTTTTTGATGATTAATACAATAATATTAGAAATTGATTCTTTAATTGCATGCAAATCTATAAATTTAGAAAGGTTCCACTACAAAACAAAATTTATGGCTAATATGTAATTTAATTTTTATGATTTCTTTTGACGTTTTGCTGATGTATAATTTGACTTTTTGTTATTACTTTATTTAGTACTAGCTTTTACCCGCGGCTTCGCCCGCGTTATATTTTGATTTTGGCTAATGTTTATGTCGGCTGCGAAACCTAACCTAAGCGACAAACATCAAAATACCTTAGAGGAATGCTTTTGTTGGTTAAGTTACGGTTGGAGTGTATATACAACCCCCCTGTGTATTCCCGCCTTGTCGTGGCGGGGGAGGTCTAAGGCAGCTGAAAAGGCGGCGCTCGAAGTCTCCCTCTTCTTTGGGTCTTTCCCCCAAGGCAGCTTAGAGGCCGGCACTCGTAGTGCAGCCGCTTTTAACTAAAGCAGCTGAGAGGATGGCCGGTAGGTTGCCTGCCTTATGAGGAGTGTTGCTTCTGAGGCGGGCTGCAGTGCCGCTCTTGCGACGCTGCAACCGAGGATTAGGGGCTGCGGTGGGATGGAACTGGTTGTGTGGGTGCCGCCACCTACCCTACCTTCCGCTAGGCCGTCAACCTGTTGGAAGACGCAGTGGGGCTGCAGGGAAAGAGAAGTGTCGGTATCGCAAAGGCCGTTCTCACTGCCCTCTGCAGTTGAAGAGGCAGGCGCTGGGCTACTATGACTGACCCGTTGCACTGGGATCAGGACGTTGGAATGCTGTCTGACGCTTAGTGCTGGTTACTCCCGAGTAGTGGATGACGATGTGTCTTGTGCTCCGAAACACACCGTCATTATGGCGGAAGCGCAAGCTCCGTTATGGAGCCCGAGTCTGGACTAGCGCTGTTGAGTGCCGCGAAGGAGTGCGAAAAATGTAGGAACGTCCTAAACTTGAAATGACAGGTTATTTCTGGCGCTTAGACGGCTGCTACCGCGGCCCGCTCGCTTACTTTTCATTCTATCCTACGGGAACTGTTAAAGTTTTTGGGATAAAAAGTGGCCTTTGTCAATTTTCGTCTTTCAAACTATATTCATGCAATAAGTCAAGGCAATCCGTTGCTCCGTTGCTGAGAAAAAGTTATTGTCTTATCCTACGGGAACCGCAATTTTTTCGGAAAGGAAAGTATCCTATGTCACTTTCCGTCTTCCAAACTATGCCCACCCCAAAAATCAAGTCAATCCGTTGCTCCATTGCATTGCTGAGAAACAGTTATTGTCCTATCCCATGGGAATCACGAATTTTCTCGGGATACAAAAGTATCCTGTTATTACTTTCTGTCTTTTAAACCATAGGTATCCATACCAAAAATCAATTCAATCTTTTGCTCCGTTGCTGCGTCAAAGAGGAACAAACCAACAAACTTTTCGGATTGATAATATTAAAGTATGATGATTCTGTACCATAAAGGTAGAATAAAGAAACATGTTATACCTCTAACGATAGAAGATTTAAAAATATTTTTAATATCAGACAAAATGACGGCCTGTTATTAAACGTCATAGTAACATGTAGCATGCAGAGGGAATAAAACATTTTATCCAATTTTAATGTCAGTTGTCATTTTCAATCCATATTTTATATACTCTTCAAGGGGATATAATGGTGGAAAAACAATTTGTCCCCTTGCCATGCTACCTGTGATTTATAAAAGTCTGCAGACAATGTCACCTGTCATCTAATTACGTTTCGCTGTGACGTTTCATTAATCCATATTAGCGTCATAGAGGAATTAATCACTTAGCGTCTTTGTGATAGTGGCGACAGTTTTGCTTTCGATAGTTTTTGTCCTGTCCTACAGGAACTATGCAATTTTTTGCTAAACGTCTAATGCTTAGCATCTAAAATTCGACGCGCTTGGTTTTGCTCTTGAGTCTCAGCAGTTCTTTGCGAGCATCACGGCTCGGCATCTAAAAGTCGCTGCGCTTGACTTTCTCCTTAAGTCTCAGCAGCTCCCTGAGCTGCGTGACGCTCAGCATCTAAAATTCGACGTGCTTGGTTGTTTGCTCTTGAGTCTCAGCAGTTCATTGCGCTGCGTGATGCTCAGCATTTAAAAGTCGCCGCGCTTGACTTTCAACTTCAGTCACAGCAACTCTCTGAGCTGCGTGACGCTCAGCATCTAAAATTCGACGCGCTTGGTTTCGCTCTTGAGTCTCAGCAGCTCTTTGAGATGCGTGGCGCTCGGCATCTAATGTCAAACGCATTTAAGTGTGCTCTTCAGGCTCTTGGCTTCTAGCAATTTTCTTTACGCGAGCTCCGCTAGATTCGATTTGCGTTTTGTAGGCATACCTATTAGAATGAAAACTACGTAATTAAACTGAAAAAATACATGTTACCTTCTCTAAATTTTACAGGAAAATATTGATTGACTTTGACATTTGCAACTCGAGCAGCCTTGAATGGGCATTGGGCATAGAGAATGTAATTTGGAAAGTCAAAATGCAAATTACCATTTGTCATGGTAGAAAATAAGTTTTTTCTTCTAAGATTCTAGCCAATGCGTTTTCCTCCCCCGTTTTGAACCCTTTAAAACTATTTTTTCGAACCAAAAAGTAGCCTATGTCCTTTCTCAGGCTCTAGACTATCTGTGTACCAAATTTCATTCAAATCGGTTCAGTAGTTTTAGCGTGAAAGCGCGACAGACAGACAGACAGACAGAGTTACTTTCGCATTTATAATATTAAAAAAATAAATATAGTAAATATATAGTAAATATAGTAAATATAGTAATATAGTATATAGTATATAGTAAATAGTAAAATAGTAAATAGTAAATATAGTAAATAGTAAATAGTAAATATAGTAATATAGTAATAGTAATAGTAATATAGTAAATAGTAAATAGTAAATAGTAAGGATTGAATATTATTGTTTATGATTAAGAATTTTTAAATTATATAATTTCAATATTTTAATTTTGTATGCTGACTTGCCTTGTATGACTGACATGTTGTAAATAGCCAATAAATGATCTGAATCTAAGGACTAACTACATATAGTCCTTATTCTGTGGTTTATACCTATAAATTGATGTCATTTATTGAATTAATTGTGTGATAATAACTCGTGATATTGGAAAATGTAGATGCCTTTCAGTTAGCATGATGAATCCAAGATATGAACTTACGGGCTAGTAACTTAAAGTGGCAGTGGGTAGGGCACATAGCCCGCAGAATTCTGCACTCAGAAACGTTCACCGAGAAGGTAATGAAAATCGTAGCGACACGCCAAACTCAAACCACTTTCAATCATTTTTATTGAAAATCCACAGAGTAGGCCTATGTCTAGCAGTGAATATCTTACGGCTAATGATGCATCATAATAAATCTCCTGAAATACAAATTATAGGCACGTTAATAGGCATTTCCTGACTCGCTTTAAATTGACTGAAGTCTTATTCACCAACAAAATAAACGAGATTTTAAATTGTCTGCCTCTCAAGTACAGAAAGAAGAAAAGAAAGTCAGAAACTAATTTACTTTTTATTTACTCAAAATGTATGCAAAAGATCCCACAATTGATGCCCCCGTGCGATTATCAGGTGCCTCTATCTCGTTTCTTTTCACGAAAATTGGATATATTTTATCTCTTTTCCTGTAATAATGGAAGCAATTTGTCGGTCTCGTATTCAATTCGGTAGAGAAATTAGGTAATAAAATTATGCAGATTTACGAACGAAATGTAAGAGGAGTGGTTTTTTTTTTAATTTTATTAGCGGAGGGTGTGTTTGTTCGTACCTGTGTTTTGTAATCTTCAAATTAGGGTGAGATTTATTCTTGTGGTTCGAATTAGCCATCTGTCATTTTTACCACCTTTGCTTTTACGCTTAGCAACTTTAGCAATCTCCATCGACTTGGTTTTTTTTTCATATTGATGGCAAGCTCGTATATTAATAATAGCATATTAGTAAAATTTTCGAAACGTTGATGATTACATATTTTTTCGTAGTTATGAAAATCACAAAACAGTTTTCCCAGAATAAAAATGTACCTACTACATAAATCTAGAGATCAAATAAATGTAGATATTTAAATATTGTATGAATTGTAGAATTGTGGTTGTTACGCTTCAAATTATTAAAATTAGTTCGCATTTTTCTAATATTCTGGAAAAAAATCTGGCATAGTTGAACAGCTAAAAGACTTTAGCCACTTTAGCGCATAAAATATTATACAGATAAATCTAGACATTAAGTTAAACACATGGGTATTTTCATTCACACATTTGTACGATGTTCTCTATTCATCTATCTCACCTTCGAATAACTTCTCTTTGGCCTAAAAAAGTACTTTTCAGATTCATAGAAGATCAAAATCATGCACCCAATAGCAGAAATCCAAATAAACCAAATAAGAGCTACCGTTCAAACAAGCGTAATAACAAACTACCCGCAAAAGGGGAGAAATACCTTTGATGTGAACAATAGGGAACTTTTTTTAAAGGGAACGAATTGATTCAAAGATTGCGTTCAGTGTCATTCGGTTCTAAATTTTAAAGTTTTAAATTGGGAATTATTGGGGTTTTGAACCATTTTTTATGATAATTGAAAAGATCAGTATATTTTTTAATTACAAGGATAAATAAAAAAAAATAGTTTGTATGGAAAGTTATATAATTACGATATACACTAGATCATTTTACATAATTCGGAATAAAAATAATTCCATAATCATATTGGCCTTGGGGCGTTCACAGCAGAACACAAGTAAGTATAATCCGCGTCATATAAGTCGGCGGATGGGAAGTTAGGAGTAGAACGCTGCTCAAAAGGCAAAATATAGGTATGCGCGGGAGCCAGAGAGACTCACGCCGGGGTACACCCGCCCGCCAACCTCATGCTCACTCGCTCGTGCTCACCACTTAGCTACTTGCGTCGGCATTGTGCAGACGTATGAGCAATAATTAGCGAATTACGGCGACGTCTCATCTGCGGCTAACTTCTCAACCGCCCACTTGTGTGACGCGGATTATATCATGTGTAGATCCCCAATAAAATCGACATAGTCCAATTAGCAAATTAAAATGGAAATGGGAACCTATAGCTAAAATATTGATTATAGATAGATAGATTCTTTATTGTCACACCAAAAAAGTAAAAAATGCAAATCAAAACTCAAAAAAGTACCGTGAAGAAAAATGTTTTTAGCAATAAGGGGCCTTAAATCAACAATCAACACTCAAAATAGTGCCATGGTAAAAAATGCTTTTAGCAATAAAGCCCCATATTGCATATAGCATTTTTTCCATGGCACCGCAGCATGAAATGAAATCAATAAGTGCGATAGAAGATGGGTGCGCATAATAAAAGTAATACAATACATAAAGTAAATAATATACAATAGAAATACATTTATAAAATACAATAGATATACTATCTACAGCAAATATCTACAGAGCCACAGTCCCTAAGTGAAAGTAGTCAAAAAATGTCAGAGCTTCTTCATACACACCGATTTAGATATTTACATTAAATAATTTACATTGACCCGTTTTTTCGAATCTCGACGGTATGTCACCTAATTAGTGCTTGTAACCGAGCGAGCACTTTGACATCGCGCGGCGTTGTAGTCGGCTTGCAATCGCCTTACGACTAACTAAAAAGCCTGCCCACTACGAAGCTTGGGCAGGGTTTTGCCTCGGACTTTTTTTTCCACGATTATGACTAAATATATATTTGCTCGAAGATATATGTACATACTAAAATTACCTACATATTTTATCACATTTTACTTAAATACGTTCATTCGTATCTTGTCAACATTGTTGTATTTACAATCTTTCACGGTATTGGACAATGAAAAATATTTAATGAAGCATCAAAACTAATATTACGCACACTCGACGCTGTAACGTGACATAATAAAGCAACAATGTTGAAAAGCTTTGAACTGTTGAAACCTGAAAAATTATTGCTTGGCGAGATATGAGCTTGTGTTTACTCCATTTCCGTACTTATTGTATGTGATGTGATGTGACTGAAGTATCGTTAACATCTTTAGAAACGGTATGCATACTAAAAATATGCTGATACAGCGCTATTCACAAAAAAATTAACAAAGCCGAACAAGCCAAAGTGTACTATCGGTATATCGAAGTGTTGAAGTGTTTGTATAGTAACGCCACTATGTCGGTCCGACTACAGGAAGAGAGCTCCAAGGCAATTGAAAAGAGGCGTCAGACAGGGAGATGTTATAAATATCTCCGAAACTCTTTACTGCCACTTTGGAGAACGCCTTTAAGCTCCTGGAATGGAAAGGATTCGACATCAACATCAATGGCGAATACATCACTCACCTTCGATTTGTCGACGATATCGTGGTCATGGCGAATTCGATGGAAGAGCATGATTCTTAGCACGATGCTCGAAGGCCTGAATCAAGTTTCCCAACAGGTGGGTCTTAAGATGAACACGAACAAGACAAAGGTCATGTGTCTAGTAATTCCCATATTGTAAAATCATCAATAATCTAAAATAGTATACATACATGGTTTAGTGCGATTTTTTGAATTTCGTATGTAGATTGTAATATTTGAAAGTCTGTTTTGGTATTTTTTGGGAAAAATACTTACCTATCTTAATCATACCTCTATATTTCTCAAGCGACGCCAACTTTGCCCAAAGTTCTTTAGCTAGATATATTTTACCTCAAGTTTGCTACAATGTGTCGCCCTTCTAGATCTCCCATTGACTTTCAGATGGACCATAAAAGGACTGTCAACGTAACAGCTCAATTTTATCTTGGATCATTGAAATATTTTATTGCGACGTCATGAATTTTGTATGCGATTGAACGAAGACGGTTTGATCGAAATATTGGAGGTAGATCGTCTTCATGATAAGTTTAGGAATACAATTTGGCAAAGAGAAATATGACGAAAATGTATCATAGAAAATGAACTTTGTGAACGAGTTATGTGCATGTTTTAACTAAATTAAGTTAAGCATTTTTAGAGCGAAGAAATTTTCCGTTTCATGAGTTTTTTAACCAATTTCCAAAAAGGAGGAGGTTCTATGTTCGTCTGTATGTAATTTTTATTTTGTGTATGTTCATCGGTGTTTTCGCCATTTGTGAACCGAATCAAAAAAATATTTTTTAGTTCTATAAGGGTCGTTATACTCCCATTAAATATTATCGAAATAGGCTGAGCCATTTTTGAAAAATTTAGAATATTATGAAAATTGTATATCTACATCAACTCAAGCGAACTACTTGAATTATGTACACGATGGAAATCGGTTTTGCCATTTTTTGCAAAAAATAATTATTCATAAATTCTTGGCAATATCTTTAAAATCAAATTTAGTGAAGGTAGAGAATAAATTGATGTCTAACTTTGGAAACAAACTCCACTACATTTTGTGCAATAATATGGCTTGCATACATTTGACTGACCAGAAGTGAACCTATATACTTTTATTTTGTTTGATTCAATCAAAACGTTTTGTAGCCTATGTGTAAAAACTCTGAAACGCAAGAGCATTGTACACTTTGTACTTTTTTATTTTATTTTATTTATGGATATTTTTTTTTGCGCACAATCTTGTAAAAGCTCGTTAAAAACCGCGTGGGTTACAAATAATAATGTCGTACGCGCGCATCCACTCGGTGCGACGTTTACGACGACACGATATATCAACTTCGATCGTAAAGATATGTCGGACCCTGTCGGTAGAGACGATTGTTTGTGAGAATTAGAGTATTGGGGTCGAGGTTCCGTAGAAATTTGGAATTTCTGAAATATTTTCAGTAAAACTGAACCATAGAAATAAATATTATCCATAAAAGAGATAAAGCAAAAATATATAGAGCTAAGGCAACTTGTGCAGTATTCAGTTATTTGCTTTATTTGTTTAATTATTTTCCTATTAAAATCTTCCTTTGAAGTAATCTAATATTTTCGGGTAGCTTAGTAAGTATCTTTTGACATTTCTTGTTAAATATGGCGGCCTTGAACACAAATCAAATTAGAAGATTAATATAAAATTACATTGAGCATTCAATGCGGTTGTATTATTCTGCGCATTTATTAACCATTTTGAGTTACCCCCTTTGGTCCCACTTTGTAAAATCTTTTACGATTAAAAATCTAATATTATATGCGCGATATGTCAACTTTTACCGCAAAGATTATTATATGTCGGTACCGAGTCGGTAGAGATCTAAAGATGATTGTTTGTGGGAATTAGAGTACAACGGTCCAGGTTCCGTAGATATTTGATATTTATAACGTTTCCGAAATGACTCTTGTTCTTGATTTTGTTTCAGTTGCCTGATGGAAAGTGTCGTTATGGTCAGAGATGAAACAAGCAGTGTAACAGATTCACTCTATTTGCTATTTAACTTGAAAAGCTTTGGAGATTTCCCTGTTGCAGATAATGATGGACTCGTATAACCACGTCTTACTTCTAAGCAAGTCACAGTTTTATTCCGTCTTCTAGACTATCACTCTGGAAGGAAAGAAGGGTTGGCGTATCTCATATTCGTAAATAGGACAATGGAAATATTTCATAGAAAGTTTTTTCTTATAAAATACATAAACATCCATAATAATATCACGTGGTATTTTTATTGTGATCGAGAATGTAAATATGAACGCAAAATACATGAGATGATTTACATGTTGTACTCGTACTCCTATTTCATTATTATTTAATTCTTTCAAAAGTTTTAAGAATAATGGACTAAATAGGATACATTCATTGATAGAAAAAAATATTTGGGGATTTCTGTTTCCTCACCAATCACGGAACCCTAAAACTAAGCCGCGTTCACATAAACGCGTCACAATAAAAAGTTTAGTTATTCGTTTTTTGGTTATATTTTTATACATTATTTATGGTCAAGTCGTAAGGATTTTGGCTAATCGCCTGTTTGTAATAAAATCACCATTTTCAATGTCTGCCATAAAGTGTTTATAGATTACTTAAAATATTACTATAACTATTGAGATGGAATATTATGAGGTTAATGGGGCATGTTTAACGAGATTATGTTCGTATTGTATTCAGTTATATTAGTTGTTAGACGTTCTCTGCTGGACATAGGGCTTCCTCATTTTTTCATAAGACTGTGTGAAAGCGGCTTTGATTTTTAAATATAATAGGTTGTATTATGCTTCTGTATTCGTCTTGTCAGTAGTAAATAAAAGCTTCTCCTATAGATTATTGGAATAGCTTAAGTACCGCATGAAAATGGCCTTTCTTGATTTTTCTGTTTCCTTTTTAGGGTTCCGTACCCAAAGGGTAAAAACGGGACCCTATTACTAAGACTTCGATGTCCGTCAGTCTGTCTGTCACCGGGCTGTATCTCATGAACCATGATAGCTAGGCAGCTGAAATTTTTACAAATGATGTATTTCTATTGCCGCTATAACAACAAATACTAAAATCAGAATAAAATAAATATTTAAGGGGGGCTCTCATACAACAAACGTGATTTTTAGGAGTTTTTTTGCTCGCTTTTAATAACGGCAAGAGGAATGGGGCTCCCATACGGTACGGAACCCTTCGTGCGCGAGTCCGACTCGCACTTGGCCGATTTTTTTTAATCATTTACCTATTTAGTTCTTTTGTCTCCATCTTGTACCTAGTTTAATAGTAGTAATAGTGTAATGTAATGGCTAATTTACGAGATGTTAATGATGAAAAATACCTATATATTGCAAGTTTGTATATCGGGTAGTTATAATTTTACCAGAACCTATGTATAATAAATATATCATCGTTTTTCAAAGTTAAATCAAAGTTTAAAGTTGATTACGAAATATTAGAGATAAATTGCAATATTACATCATAATTACGTTCAGGGAAGAATACAATGTATGTCTTATATTTTTAACTCAACAACGATAAACTTTGATAAAAGATAAGAGCGTAAAACAGAAAATTTATAATTATAGTGATTTCGTCGCTATAAAAATTAAGTTTATACTCGAAAAATAACATTGTTAAACGGTCTAATTAACACCTTTTAAGACATGCGACTCATAAAAATATTTTATATTAAACGATATTTTACGACAAAAATAATAATTTATTACCGTAAAGAACGTAAAAAGACAGGCAATTAGCACTAAATAGTCGATAAACGTTCGGAACACCCTTTATCACTACATACAAGGCAGCCATAAAATGTAACACCCTGTATAAACTGCTTTGTTAAGCGTTTAACATGCGCACGCGTCATCGACACTAAACGTCATATGAAATTAAAATTGGAATGTTTATAGTCGTAAAAGTTTGAACTTCGAACGTCAAAATCTGACGCTGGCCGTTAATTTTATGACGTAATTTTGTCAAATAAATTGGGGTTAATTTATTTTTAAAATCGCTGGTCTCTTAACCAGTCACAGAGTATTAAACCGAATCAGTTTGATGTTATTTTAGATAGGTACTTGCATGTCTTTGTCGACGCAAGAAGGTCAATCGATATTGATTTAGTAAAATTTGGCTTCATAATAATATGATATTATTTTAGCCTCTACATATTATTAATATGTCGAGGCCAAAATAGCTCCCTACTTTGACTTCTTTCATCATCACTCTAGCTAGAGAATATCTCCTAATGAATACTTTTTAGGGTTCAGAACCCAAAGAGAAAAAACGGGACCCTATTACTAAGACTTCGATGTCCGTCTGTCTGTCTGTCTGTCTTTCTGTCTGTCACTGGGCTGTATCTCAAGAACCATGATAGCTAGGCAGCTGAAATTTTCACAGATGATGTATTTCTGTTGCCGCTATAACAACAAATACTAAAAAGAGAAAATAAATATTTATCCTACCATACAACAAACCTGAATTTTTAGACGTTTTTCGCTCTATATTAATAATGTTAACAGGTAGATGCTTGAAATTTTCATGGGATATTTAATTTTATATCCACTTTAATAATAAATAATAAAATTAAAATAAAATAAATATTTAAGGGGGGCTCCCATACAGTACGGAACCCTCCGTGCACGAGTCTGACTCGTACTTGGCCGAATTTTCCCATTGATCTCTAGATAGAAGCAGCTCGTATGTAACTCGACCCTGCGACTCGAATGGGTTTATCTGTCCACCTTATGTGGGTATATTTATTGTTTAAATTTTACTAAATCACAACAATTATCTACTTCAATTTATAGGAAAAATATCATTGGCGCTTTTAACCGACTTACGAATGGGAGGAGGTTCTATGTTCGTCTGTTGACATTTTTTTGTAGTTCAAAAGGATTCATTCCTAAATTAACCATTTCCATTTAAATTTTATCGAACCCGTTTCTGAAAAATTAAAAATCTTGTAAAAATTGTTTACATCGATTAGAACGAACTTTTCGAATATTGTATTTGATTGTAGTAGGTTATATGCAATTTTTTGCAAAACATAGTTTATTTATTTGGTACCATTCTACAGTTTCAGCTTTGAATTTGGAAAATGTAATAAAAGCGATAGTTAAACTTCTGACTGACATAGATTTTTTCCATATATGTAGGTAATTCAGAGATGACACCAACCTAAATAGACAATATTTTATGCCCTTTTTATAGCCAATTCTTAAATAAAAATCTCAGTTTTAAAACGAAGCTGGCGTAAGTACCTATCTAAAACAAAAATGGCGGATAAGGTTATGAGCATTTTAGAACAACAATAAAAATTATGCCATTTATTCTGTTAAGGGGAGATTTCTTAAGAGGTTTAATTTTTACAGCAAATCTTTTATTCTCTATTTTTATGTCGGCTGTTGTAAAGGGGAGGTTGGATAAAATGGATAACATAAAATGGCTACCGGCGCGCATTCGATTGTAAATGTGTTATGGGTGCTGCAGATAAGGTGCTTTGTTTAAACAAATAAAAGTGTTTGGGTGATTACTTTGTACATGATTTTCATTTTTTTTCTGTGATAGACACTTAATGATAAGCTATTGTTATTTTAAAACATAAAAAATGTTTATAATTGGTTGATTTGTAACAATGACGATTTTGCTATTGTATCTTATAAATGACTTATTTTCTAGACACAAATAACTTTTTACCGACTTCCAAAAAGGAGAAAATACTATGTTCGTGTGAAATCGTGTGTATGATTTTTTTTGTGTAGGTATGTTCATCGATATTTTTTAACCCCCGACGCAAAAGAGGGGTGTTTTAAGTTTTACGTGTCTGTTTGTCTGTGTGTCTGTCTGTCTGTGGCATCATAGCGCCCGAACCACTGAACCGATTTCAGTTTAGTTTTTTTGGATGAAAGGAGACTTAATCGAGAGTGTTCTTAGTTGTTGTCTGTTTTATAAAAATCGATTGAGCCGTTTAAGAGTTATGGTGGGTTAAAGTGGGGATAGAAGAACCAAAATTCTACAAATGTTCCCAAAATGGTTGTCAATGTGTCGGGGGTTTTTTAAATTTTTAATTTATGTTTATGTCAATTGTGAACCGAATTCAAAAAAATTTTTTTAGTTTGAAATAGTATATGTACTTCCGATGTGATTATCGAAATTGACAGTCGTTTTTGATAAATCAACAAAAATGTACTTGGATGTCACATTGATTAGTGCAAATTATTCGAATTCTGTACACGTTGGAAGTCCGCGTTGCGTTTTTTTGCGAAAAATAATTATTTATCACACAGTTTGAATGAATTGCGAGATAAAATTGATTGCGACATTGGCCTAAAAAATATAGGAAATAAACTGCGGAATTCTTTGACTGTTTTCTTATCCATCTTTTACAATAATTGTTAGCTCAAAATTTCTCGATTATTATATTTTTGCAGGGAACTTTCGTTATAATTAGACATTTTATTACAACAATTTTCCTGCGATTTCGGTTTTGAAACCCTTTTGTTAATAAGTGGCTCAGTGGTAAGTGACCCTGACTTCTGGGTCACAGAGGCGTGGGTTCGATCCCCACCCAGGGCAAACATTTGTGTGATGAACATAAGTGTTTGCTCTGTGTCTGGGTGTTATTTAGGTACTATATATATAAGTATGTATTTAAAAATAAGTACATATATGTAGTATATTAGTCTCTGGCAGCCATATCACAAGCTTTGCTTAGTTTGGGGTCAGAGACCGTGTGTAAGATGTCCCTGTTTTGTAAATCACTGAAATGAAAACAAAATTCGAAAATCGAGAAAAATATAACCTTTTTAAAGCCGATAAAAAAACTAAAACGAGTAAATAAAGGCGGTGATACATTACCGAGTTTACACACTACACGTGCCGCGTCTAAATCCAGCTTTATTTTATTTTAACAACTGATATGAAACGGTATCCATCTTCCGTTATAAAAAGTAAAAGTCTTAAATTTAATATCGTTTTTATTGCAAAGATTACAATAATGTTGGCGGGGTGGGATTTGTTTCTTTTTTGGTTTGGATGTAAAAAGTTGTATTGTCCATTTTTTGGGTGAATAATCGTAGTAAAAACTCAATATACTGGCTTTTAGCGCTATCCTCTATGAGCAGAGTTCCGAACATTTTCAAAGTATATGAGTGTTATTTTTAAAGTTTCGTGATATATTGCGCGATAAGTCCCGTAGTACAAGGATAATGTATTATAGAGGCTTTGCTTCACTTTTAAGCATTTAGTCATAACAATGTAGGAAAGTTTTTATAAAAATTTCAGTTTTTAAAATACGAAAAAACGCTCTCTGTCGTCTGATGTACTGTTGTAATATAGGTACATATTTATACGTCACAAATTTAAACTGGGTACTTCTTGAAAGGTTTTACCTTCGATCAAGGGTATATTTGATCGAAGGGTTTTACAGAGGATGTACTTGCTTTTAGAGGAGATATTAGAGTATTTAAATACTACAACTAAAACACTTTTAACCACCTTTTAAAATAAATTTAAATTTGTTGACGTCGAATGATAGACATCTCCTGTAAAATTGTACCTACCTGTAATTATCTGAAAACAAAAATACATAATTTGATTTTTTTTCAATGAAGTAAAATATTTTCTGTTTAACATTTTATTCATCTTTCTATGCAATAAAAATCTCCGACACCTCACCCATCAAACCCCTACCCATTGCACAGATAAGCAAATAGCTCAACATAAAACGCATACATCACAAACGTGTTGATACGTCATATGTTGTAACTTATAACGTTATGTTATAACGCATAACACCGCATGCGATTTATTGTTGATAATAACTTCGCATAACGCATTTGTTATGAAAATATTTTACTGACTCTGCAGCTTTAAAATTTTTATTATTTTGGGGGCATAGGTTGGTTATTATCAATATTTTTATTAGAATACGCAACACAATGTATACTTAAACCTATATCATATATTTTATTGATAACGAAATAATACCAAATGAAGTATAGCTTATCATCATCATATCAGCCATAGTTCGTGTACTGCTAGACATAGGCCTCCTCTATGAATTTCCAACAAGACCAATCCAAAACAAATATCATCCAAAGCGTTTTTACAATGTTGATGAGGTTCCCCGTCCGCTTTGGATGTTTGTCCTACGCTATGCTTGCCTGTACAAAGTATGACTACTAATAAGTAAAAGCTGTTAAACATAAATAAAATTAGATTTATTAATAACTCTTGCTTTTTAAGTAGTAGTTGTTTTAGTATACAGGGTTATTTCTAATCAATTAGCATCCTCTTAGGGGCTTATTCTGTACATCATAACTAACAACTTTTGTTAACTTCAACCACTTATGTTAAACTCAAAAAAATCTGCTGTTCCATACATTTTGTCGAGGGTGAACGACATTTTTCTATGGAATATCAACTTTTTTTTTGAGAATTAATAAAAGTCGTAGAACAAAAGTTGTTAGTTTTGATGTACAGAATAAGCCCCTGAAAGGATGCTAGTTGATTAGAAATAACCCTGTATAGTTTTAGGTTAATTAAGTAGTGTTGTATTTTTTTGTAGTTAATAAAGGCACATGCCCTATAAAAAATGAGTTGCGCTATAAATATTACTGATAGACAAAATCGTCTTATGTTTAGTGTTATCAAAACATAATTTATTACATAAGTTAAAGGAGCAATCGTCATTGTTACAGTTTTGAAAAATAAATAAGACACCTAGAGACAACAAGAAAAAGTCTAAAAAGTAATTTACGTCACATCTTCCTCCTAAAAAGTCGTACATGATTAAAATTAAACACGAAACTCAAAAGTCCCCGTCACATCTTATCTGAAAGGAGGCGTCCAATAAAACACCGTATTCGCGGGGGAAATCTCAATAACTCGGTTTTTTATCTTTTACTTTTCCGAATTACGACGTCTCACCAGTAATGCGGGATTTGGTGTCCTTTTTGGGAGTGCAAAACTCTTTTAATGATTTATGAAATTTGTTTTTATTGAAAACGAGATCTTTTTAACCCCCGACGCAAAAGAGGGGTGTTATAAGTTTGACGTGTCTGTTTGTCTGTGTGTCTGTCTGTTTGTCTGTCTGTCTGTGGCATCATAGCGCCCGAACCACTGAACCGATTTCAGTTTAGTTTTTTTTTTTGGATGAAAGGAGACTTAATCGAGAGTGTTCTTAGCTATGTTTTATAAAAATCGATTGAGCCGTTTAAGAGTTATGGTGGGTTAAAGTGGGGATGGAAGAACCAAAATTCTACAAATGTGCCCAAAATAGTTGTCAATGTGTCGGGGGTTTTTTAAATTTTTAATTTATATTAGTTATTTCAGCATTTGGACATGGCGGTCTCTTAATAATAATAAGTTTTCATGTTTTTTAAGAAAGTACATTTGTATTTTTGATGCAATTTCATTTGTCAAAATTAATTTAAAATTTTCGTTTACTTTACTACGTCTTCAATGTCATTGGTAATGTATTTTTTGACCGACGAACCGGAGGAGGTACCTACTCAATTCGACGTGTATATTTTTTTAATGTATAACCACGCACAACTTTTTTTCACAGTCGTCCGATTTCAATAATTCTTCTTTTATTAAAAAGAAAATACTTCGAATTTGGTCTAATTTAAATTTTATTGAATTCGGTTGAGCCATTTTTGATAAATCAACAACAATGTGAAAAATGTAACATCGATACGTGCGAAATATTCGCGAATTCACCATATATAAAATACCATTATTTAAGTTTACCATTCAAAAATATACATCCTAGCATTGCGACATGATTATCTAATCATGATTTTGCTTTTAAAAAGGTTTTTATTAAACTATTTTTTGATAATTTGTTTTTTATGAATGGGTATTAGATTTTTCTATGGTAGTTTTAAAACTTTTCGTTTAATTTCCCCAGTGTCATTTGTAGATATTATTTTTGATCTATAGCTATCACACAAAATAGTCTGCTGAATTAATATTAATGATATACCTACCTACGTACGTTTAACGGTATACTCGTACAGCACGTTCATCGAGTTTGCATTTTTTTGTTAACACGTTACAACATACATTATTAAGTTTCATTAGAATGATATATTTCCTCTGTTCCTATCTCATCAATATAAATAATACGTCTTCACATCTCCGCGTCTCCCTGTTTTCATATCCATACCTACACAACCTCCCTTTAAACTTTCCGATCTCATTATGATATCACGAAAAAATGTTCTGATTTATACATCGTATTTCTCTTTTGTATTCATACATATACATCTTATTTCTCTTTTGTGTTCATATTCGTTTGTCTCTAATATTTATTGTGAGCAATATTAGATTTCATCCGTATTGAAGATTTCGGATTAAATTTTTGGAAGCTTTGATGTTATTTGTGTGATGAGTTTTTTATTAGGGTTATTTCAATTTATGAGGTGAAATTAATTTTGCTAAGGTAAAAGGTATTTGTGTTGGCAGTACAGCTTATTATGTTTCTATGGTATTTGCAGATTACTTCATGTTGTTTAAATTTTGATAAAGATAGAGGTATCTACGATATGGATATAATCCGTGGAAAGTAAAATGAAATTAGAAAAAAATATACAGGATCTTAATGTGACTTTTCTGTGGATATACATGGTTATCTGCTTGCCCTCTTCTACTATGCCGAAAGGGGGTGATTAAGACCACGATTGTAAACAATTTTTACTATGGGGCCAACCGAAACTTCGACAAATAAAAATCAGCTATTCTATGACTGCCTCGGTGGCCTAGTGGTTAGTGACCCTAACTACTGGGTCAAAGAGGCGTGGGTTCGATCCCCACCCAGGGCAAGTATTTATGTGATGAACATAGGTGTTTGCTCTGTGTCTGGGTGTTATTTAGTTACTATATATATAAGTAAACATTTAAAAATATGTATAAGTAGTTGATCAGTCTCTGGCAGCCATATCACAAGCTTTGCTTAGTTTGGGGTCAGAGACCGTGTGTATGATGTCCCATAATATTTATTTATTTATTTATACAAAATTGCAACTCGGAAAAAAAATATGGTTTTGGTTCTGATTTTTTTTCTTGAATTCCGGGTTGACCCCCCGAAAACGAAAATACAAAAAGTTGTTCGTAATGATGGTCTAAATGACCTCGTTTCGGCTCAGTACACCAGTTCTAGATAACCCTGTATTATTACCCATATGAAATTCTTAAAAAATTTTGAACAGATAGATCCACATGTTTTTTTTTGCGTAATGGTCTGTAAAAGTATTTATTTTGGTACAGTTACTTTGTACCAGCTTTAAAAGATTGGTTTATCTCGAAAAATCGTATTTCAAGTATTAATAACCTAATATTTTTTAAAAGCATTTGGGTCAAATATTATACCTACGATCAAACTTTCGAGATAGTAGGTATCGAGATATAAAGTCGCTTATTTTTGTTATAAATTTACGGTTTATCGTTGACAACGCGCAAAATTCAAAATGTATATCAACTAAAAAATTAAGTTGAAATTACTCGTTGTACTACTTTTGGATGTATTATGTCCATTAGTTTTTTATCGTGTATCTCGTTAACACTACTTATTCAAGGACGTTACTAGTCGGTACTAGGTCTAGTGGTCGGTACTAGTTTTTGTAGACTGAAGATGGGTACCTATTAGTTTACAAATCTTCTATTATCTTGAAAAAAATTCACGCATCGCAACGTTGCGGTTGAAAACAATCCCACAGAACATAACACGATGCCTTTTGTACGGGTTCCTTCCCATGACAGGACAACAGGTGGCGAAGGGTTAAACAATACTTGAGCTAGTTTCATGTAACTGTGACTAATACTTGTCTGGTTGGTTTCATTAATTTTCTTAAGGGTTTTTTTGTCTTTGATATTTTGTTACTATTAATGCGACAAGGCAAAAACTTAAATGGAAGCTTCCATTGAAGTTTTTGCCTTAAATTAGGTAGATTTTAAAGAGAATAAATAAAATAGTTGATAATGATAACCAAATTGAGTGATGAAGTTTTAAGTTGTACCGTATCTACTAATTACTTCTACTTAAATACACTTTGATTTTAATTTTTAAATACCTACACGTAGAGCGTGCCAAAAACAAATAATCGGAGAAATGCGAGTCGAACTCGCACACGAAGGGTTCCGTACTGTATGGGAGCCCCCTTTAATATTTATTTTATTGTAATAATTAATTATTGATGTAAACATACAATTATATATTCTGTGAATATTTCAAGCCTCGACCTGTTACCGTTATAAATATCGGGTGAAAAACGGCTAAAAAATTTAGGTTGTTGTATGGGAGCCCCCTTAAATATTTATTTAATTTTGTTTTTTAGTATTTGTTAATAGCGGAAACATAGAAATACAGCATCTTTGAAATTTTTTAACTGTGTAGCTATCACGGTTCGTGAGATACAGCCTGGTGACAGACAGCTGAGACTTAGTAATAGGGTCCCGTTTTTACCCTTTGGGTACGGAACCCTAAAAACATCTGATAAAGATCACGATATTGCTGGATGCAAGCTTACAATCAGTCCTGTTGGAAATTTACACGAAACAGCTGTGTCCAGCAGTGAACGTCGTAATAATCAATGTCGACGTAATGATCTCTTGAACGTAGAGACGTGAGGCTGACGTGACACAAGCAAAATTTTATTACTAAACTCCTGGTTTCTTTGTACTCATCATAAACCGTCACATCATCTTATATTTTTTTTCAAAAGCACTCACAAATCCTCCGAATTAATCCACGCTATCATTCCACCTCAACAAAAGAGCGACATCGAAATCCATTACAAGGAAACCTATTCCCAAGATTATCTCGGCAATTTACTTATGAATATTAATACCAGTGAAGCGAAGAAGCAGGAGTAAATAAAAAAGAAAATTTCAAGGATCCCGCCCGACGCGGATAACAAAAACCCTCTTGAAAGCGACGGAACCCTCTCCACCGATCCTTGAGAGAAAATACATTTGACGGATGACAAAATACGAATATAAAAGGCACGAAATGTTGCCGGTAATTTTCTGCACATTTAATATTTTTGAGTGTTTACGGAGTTTGGTTGGTGATGCGCTGTTTTGGGTGATGTCTTCTGTTTTGGACAGATACAAATAGAAAGCCGCAAATATTTTCAAATCAAATTAGGAACAAATTTTACTAGGGATACATATTTTGTATATTCCAAATCTAATAAAATCTAATTTGTAACGATTAATTACGATTTTTTAGACATTATTGCATTAATCTTGTCATATTTATTTTAAAACATAATTTTGAATATTTCTGAAGGTTATTTTTATCATAGTAGATTAATACGGGATCCTACCATAGAACGACCTTCACCAAGCTTGTTAATGAAAAGTATTTATATTCAGTTAAATATAAAGCAAATAAGCTGTCTAAAAAAATTTAGTCCAGAATATGATAGGTGCAGGTTGTTTAATAGCAGGATCTTAGGCTATAATATCAAATAAATATTGTACTGCAGCAGCCTTTTTAATAGTCCACTGCAGGACGTAGGCCTACCCCACAAAGGGTGATTGGGCCATATCCACCACGCTGGCCCAGTGCGGGTTTGTGACTGCATACGTCCGTAGAAGAAGTACATAAGTTCCAAAGAAACTCATTGGTAAGGGACCGGGATTGAATCCAAGACCTCAAGAATGACAGGCCAGCGTTATAACCACTAGACCATCCATATTGTACAACCAAATAAAAAAAATTAAGGTGTCGTTAAATTACCGACTTGAGTTTCGAAGATCCATATATGACATAGAAGCTTCATCGATGTCGTTTTAAATTAACACAACCACTCTTGTTTTCCTTTTCTTCATAGCAAGGTTTGTCATCCCAAGTATTATCTCGATTCCTCTTAAACACGTTCCTCGCATAATCATTCTAACCTCAGGCATTAATGCACGAAAACAAAACCTCAGACTCCTCAAGACGTCACAGACATTAAAACAAAACCTAACCAGCGGACCTAAGCCCAGGATGCTTATACTCTGAATTTCAAAGTCTTCCAGTCCTTAAGTCGGGATACTTAAAGCTTTACGCCTTGAAGTGCAAGTCAGCTGAGCCAGACGTTTTTGGCGAAAAACCTCGGAAACGGATCGAAAATAAAGTAGAAAAAATCGAGACATCTCTAGAAGCGAGGTCTCAAGCCGCCAACCTTAGAAGCAAGGGTTTCTGTCACACCGAAGTGAGCGAACTAAAATATTGCTACTGCAGTTGATAGAATGGCTATATTAGAGTGAGTACAAACAAGTGAGCACTGAGAAATCAAATCTCCACAAATAGTTGCAAGAAACCCTCTTAGTAATGTATTAACCTAAATACTTAAATAAAACGTTAATTCAAAAGCCCGTAATGGTTTGAAGTAACTTTTAGCAAAATTAAATACCTAGCTGACACAGAAAAGTAAAGAAACAAAATAAATCTTTACTGCTCCGTAAATTGATTCAAAACAATGTGTTGAAGGTAGGTATGGTGAATAGTTTCAATAAAAGTAGATTGTTTATTATTGGTTTGCTCGTTAAGTATGTAATTAGGCTAAGCTTTGATAAATAAAGATAGTGTTGATAGATCCCGTATTTGAACTGATTTCCGAGCAAATACTTTTATGTAACTCTACATGCTACATAACATTCTGCTCAATGTCGCTATTAAATTCTAATCTGTTAGGCTACGTTAGTAAGTTTTGGTCGCAAATGGACAATTTCATTCCTGGTTTGATCCTGCAGAGTGACTCGTAGCACTTTACTCAGGACGTAATTATAATTACAAATGTAATTTTTTTTTAAAGAAAGATCCACACATAATACAATAAGATTTAAATAAACTCAGCACCTAAAAACCACAGTAGGTTTGTTTAGGTAACATTTTTGTAAACAAAATTAAACAAATGTAAAAAATTATAGGAGCTCGTTTAGGTTTTTCTTTTTTTCAAGTCAAAATATTGTACATATTTAAAAACTAAAACTTAAATATGTACATTGACTTGAAAAAAAGAAAAAACTAAATGAGCTCCTATAATGCTTACAATAGAATTTCAATATTAATAAATACTTCAATAATTGTACTTAATAATGCGTATGTATTCGTAAGTGTCTATGTCTATGAAATGTAGGTATAGAGTTAAATGTTACCTGGGTACATTGAAATTACTTGAGATTACTAAACGGTGTAACAGTCACCCAAACCTTTGTTTCTCTCCACTCACCATCCCGTATCATTAACTCAGAGTGGATGCTAGATTTTTTGGACTTTTTAACGTTAATCCTTTTTTTATTTACGCTAAAGCACCGAGGCTGGTGTCACTCTTTGAGGGTATTCAATTTTCGCTGATGTCGCGAGTCTGTTAATTAGAGAGGTGGGAAGTGTTTGAGGTTAAAATTTTAATGATTTTGAATAGTAAGAAAGGCATCGGTGTCGAGACTATGTATTGGTAAGCACAGCATAGGGTATTTACTGAAAAATATACAAAGTTAGGGGATCTATACAAGGCTACAGAAATATGTCGCTTGATGTCAGGCGCTTTTTAACCGACTTCCAAATGAAGGAAATTCTAGGTTCGCCTGTACGTATTTTTTGTTGTTCATTGATGATTTCGCCAATTGTGAACTGAATCGAATTTTTTTTTAGTTCGAAAGGGTATACGTTTGAGGTCCCATTTAAATTTTACAGAAATCAGCTGAGTTGTTTCTGAGAAATCAACAGTACTTAATCTAAACAATTCGAGCGAAATATTCGAATTTTGTACACGATGGTAAGCGGTTTTGCCATTTTTGCGAAAAATAATTACAACTGATCTCATAGAAGACTTTTGGAAAGTAGCTGATTTATCGGTTGTGATAAAAACAATAATTCAATAGCCAGATCTTAACAGCTTTTTTAACACAAAAAACTTTTGTAAAATCGACGTTGAAGTAAGCACATAGATTCAGATGAAGATAAAAATTCACTCTGAGCTTGAGAGTTGCAGATTAAATCTTATATTATTTAAGAAAACTGTTTGAAATTCAAATATTAAAGCCCGAATATAAATTTTATTGAAACATATAATATTTGTAAACCATCTATTATAAATATCAGATATAAAAACCGTATCAAAGTTAAATATTAGGTATAAGTATATAGTTTGGGATCTATGTTATTAATAGGTTATATAATTTTTTTACTATTTGAATCCTACAAATAGACACAAATATGAAAAGAAATATTGTAGCAACAATAGACTGTTGATAGATAATTGATTGCCATACTGGCCAATATGCATCAATACTACATCTTTCTTTTTTTATCGAGAGTTAAATAAAAGGAATGCACAAATACCGACAGCAAAATACGGCAAACAACTGAACATATCCAGCTCATTTAAATACACCACCCCTGTATCTCAAAAACGGGGATCATAAGATTCACAAGATAAGGGATTAAAAAGAAAACGCCATTCTATTGTGAACGAACCCACTTGCGAGAAGCAATCATCTGAGACGCGACGGGAAAAGGAAAAAGATATGAAAAGGTAAAGAAAAGGAAAGAAAAAGATATGAAAAATGTATGGAAATAAAGGTAGAATGGTTGGAGGACGTAGGTGTTGTAGGTGAAGTGTAACCGTCATACTCGTACCACAAAATTTTACGAACGCTTTAGACAATACAAATTGCACGGTTAGGTTTAAGAGTAGTAAATTAATACGTATAGAGTATTAAATTGTAACAGTGGTGTTATATACATCAAATGTAAATATTACATTTTAAATCGTATCAGGTTTCCCGCGATACAGGCCCAGCCTAGTGCGGGAACCGCTGTTTATTTAGTATTGTATAAAACTATCCATAAACATAAGTTTTCTCTTTACAAAACTTCTCATGTACTATGTATCTTATGTTTATGTTAATAATTTTTTTTTTTTTTTTTTAAACATTGTTTGAAGCGTGTTTAAATCTTTTGTGGTAAGGCGGTCAGAGTCTAAAATACTAGCTGCGTCCCGCGGTGTTACCTGCGATAACCCGAGGTAAAAAGTAGCATATGTGTTAATCCAAAGTCTAAACTACCTTCACACCGAATTTTATCCAAATCGGTTCTGCTGTTGTATGGAATATACAAAGTTTCGTTTTTATAATATTAGTAGAATGAACAATAGCAGTCTTACCACAAAAGTTTTATGCACGCTTTGGACAATGTTTAACAGTACAAATTGCACGGTAAACAGTGTTTAAAGCGTGTTTAAATCTTTTGTGGTAAGGTGGTACTTAGAGGTTTAGCAGTTTTGTCAGAGACAGTCAATTTCTTCAGTGCTAACATTGCATAATAAAATTATGACTGAAAGAAATCGTAGGTGTACTAGAGGGCCCCACAAAGTCATATTCGATTAATAATTTTGCGAAATGATAAGTTTAAATCAATTGCAAGGTGTTTTATACCTAAGTGTGTGTTGCGAATGTCTACAACTTAATGTTGGAGGAAAAGTCTGGAAATTTTAAAAATGTTTTAGCCTTCATAATATAGTTTACTCGTACGAACATTACGAATGGATAAACGAGCAAAGTTGAATGATATTATAAATAATGTTCCCAAAAAATGTCATAATCGACTTCAACCGTATGTTACATACGTTGGCACGGATCGATGTAGTAATTTTCACATTATTGTTGATTGATCAAAAATGGCTATGCCGATTTTGATAAAATTTAAATACGACCTTTGAAGTATGGTCTACCAAACAAAAAAAGAATTATCAAAATCAGACTACTTTGTAAAAAGTTATGCGTGGTCAAACATAAATAATATACCTAATTAAAAAACCCCCGACACAAAAATATTTGACAACAAACTTTCAATTGACAACCATTTTGGGCACAATTGTAGAATTTTGGTTCTTCCATCCCCACTTTAACCCACTATAACTCTTAAACGGCTCAATCGATTTTTATAAAACATAGCTAAGAACACTCGATTAAGTCTCCTTTCATCCAAAAAAACTAAACTGAAATCGGTTCAGTGGTTCGGGCGCTATGATGCCACAGACAGACAGACACACAGACAAACAGACACGTCAAACTTATAACACCCCTCTTTTTCGTCGGGGGTTAAAAAACAACCTTCTCCGTTTCATCGGCAAAGGTGTCACTAAATAAAGTATCACTTGGTTTGGGTTATATGAAAATAGAAGGACAATACAAAATGCTTTGATGTGGTTTTGTCTTGTTTGGTTCAGCCATACGACGTCCACTGCTAGACAAAGGCCTTCCTTTAAATCACTACTAGGCCAGCGTGCCACTCGTAGCTATCGCTATAGCTTTTTGAGTGTCATTTTGAGTGTGATATGGGGTGGACTAAAATATTGATACGGTATGACAAGGTGTAGCAACGATTTCTCATGCAAGTATAATTTCATTGTGGTCCAGTAAATATCTTTGTTTGACTTGTATCATAATATTATCTCTGAAATACATTGAAAGTGAAGTTCTGAAGGCGCAGTTTATCTGTTTATAACCAGCATGATGGATATTCTCCATCCAGATGGATATTTTGTGACGGAGGGATACTAACGGAGTCTTTATCGCCAACTGCAATAACATCATTACTCGACGAGGTTTTAATGTCCGAAACTGACGAGTTTGGACTTGTCATACAGTTGGTGTGTAGAGAATTGGTTCGTATGGAGTTTTCAAGCAAACTTTTCTTATGTATAATAACGCGAAAATTGTTTGTATTTGCTTTTTTAAGGTTCGGATAAAACCCTATTAAATTCTAAGTCTAATATGCCCAGTCTTTAATAATAATATCTAACATGTACTTAAGTATTTCAAATAAGTTAGGCGGCCACAGGACCGGAAAAAAGCAAGAAAGAGAGCAAAGTCTATGTACTGCACGGGAAGCATGGCAAAGGGACTAATAGTCTTTCCACCATTATATCCCCTCGAAGAGGAAATAAAGTATGGATTGACAATGACATCTGACATTAAGAGTGGATAAAATGGTTTTCTCCCCTTGCCGTGCTACCCGGGCAGCAGTGAGTGAAAACAGTCTGATTAAATCGCGGCTAACCCCGGAACCGCGAAAAAACATCTTTCACAGAAAAAGTTGACGAATGGATGATGAATGTTTAATGGACTGACGACGAAAAAACGTACCCCACGAGATAGTTTCACAGTTTAAGTTTTTCATAGTAATGTAATGTTGTTCGCGCTACACGTTTATTTAATAGCAAAACTTAACTTCCATACTTAAACTGTGCGTTTTAAGTAGCAACAACGCCATCTAATTTTGTTAAGCGAAAACAGCAACATTCATAACATTGAAATTTACTAGCGTACTTGCAGTCTGCGTGAGACGATTGTGTGTTTTAAGAGACAGCTAACGCCATCTATCTTACTTTCGCGTAAACAAATGTCTAAATGTATTCTGACCGACCTAACTCAAACGAACTAACACATTTTAATCGGTAAAATCTTTTTTTTAATAAGGCAGGTGTGATTTTTCTACCAACTTATATTGTTTAAACAGTCCTCAAAAGCCTTCGCGGTCGCGGTGGCGCTACCAACCTCCGCGCGACGCGACCGACCTCCACGGACCGCGCGCGCTCTTTACAAATTAAGAATGCGATTTTCTTTTGTTTTCATTCTCGTAATAAGATGATTTTTTTTCTTGCGGTGAATTGAGCATTTTATTTTGACTTAAATATTATTTGGTGAATTTTAATATCTATTTGTAAATAGCTTTTTGGTGTTTAATATGTCAACGTCTACGTCTACTAAAAGTGAACCTGAGATAAATATAACTTCTGTGCAATTACTAAAAGAACAATATCAGTGCAGATATACAAACATCTTTTATTATGCATCTAAAGCTTTCTGCACTATGTAGACCAACATCCAGTAAAATGTTTCAATTTATTTTCCATTTCCTTATTTTAGTGCATTATTACTATAAATCGTAGGACGTCCACTTCTGGACATCAGCTTATTGATATTTTAACACATTTAAAATTTATAGATAGACCAGTTCTCCACGGACTTATAACAATATAAACACACCTCGTAGGTACATCACGTACTATTCTCGTAACTGATTCACAGCGGGGGAGAATACGCAAACACAATCACACGCAATAAATACTTAGAACTTTGTCGCAGTTACCGCAAATAATATACCTAATTAAAAAACCCCCGACACAAAAATATTTGACAACAAACTTTCAATTGACAACCATTTTGGGCACATTTGTAGAATTTTGGTTCTTCCATCCCCACTTTAACCCACCATAACTCTTAATCGGCTCAATCGATTTTTATAAAACATAGCTAAGAACACTCTCGATTAAGTCTCCTTTCATTCAAAAAAACTAAACTGAAATCGGTTCAGTGGTTCGGGCGCTATGATGCCACAGACAGACAGACAGACACACAGACAAACAGACGCGTCAAACTTATAACACCCCTCTTTTTCGTCGGGAGTTAAAAATAAATTTTCACTTCAAAAAAATGCTTACGCGGCAACGTAGAACCTTTTTCTTTTTGGAAGTCGGTTAAAAAGGTTGTCTTTTCATTTTTTTTACGTACGCTTAATTTTTCGACTTTTTTGGTTATTACGATGATAATGATATAAGTAGATACATTTGTAATTTAGATAGTATAGTTAATGTAACAAGTGGCTCGTATCAAGTTACTTATGAACTGTTATTGGTTTAACTGCGTAATAGTCTGGGTCGAATTAAATCCACTTACTGTGGAGAGAGTACATTGAAATGAAGTCTATTTTTAGGGTTCCGTACCCTAAGGGTAAAAACGGGACCCTATTACTATGACTCCGCCGTCCGTCTGTCCGCCTGTCTGTCACCAGGCTGTATCTCAGGAACCGTGATAGCTAGTACGTTGAAATTTTCACAGATGACGTATTTCTGTTGCCGCTATAACAAAAAACTAAAAACAGAAAAAATTAAATATTGAAGGGGGGCTCCCATTCAACAAACCTGAATAATTTGCCGTTTTTCGCTCCCTATTATTAACGGTGACAGTTAGATGCTTAAAATATTCACAGAATATATAGTTAAAAACTTCACTTCAAAAATAAATAATTAAATTAATACGAGATGAATATTTAAGGGGGGCTCTCATACAAGAAACGTGATTTTTCGCTCGAAACAGGAAGATGCTTGAAATATTCACAGAATAATTATTAAGTTATATATTCCTTTCAAAAATAAATAATTAAAATAAAATGTATTACGGGGGCTTCTATACGGTACGGAACCCTTAGTGGGCGAGTCCGACCCACACTTGGCCAATTAGGTATTATCCTAGTTCTGTTTTTTAAAAAAATATTATGTTAGTTTAGTAAATAACAACCTATAGTTCGGCCGTTCAGAGAATGCGTTCCTAACACGCCATCTTGAAAAAATGTTTTTGGCAAATATCTCGGAAACTATGTACTTAAGGGCAAAAAAACCTTAAGATCATTATTGTAGAAAATAAAATTACGCATTTTCGATTTATGGACCATTTAATGTTTTAAGGTCCATTTAATGAAATTTCATTAAATGGATCATAAATCGTAAACGGTAAGTTTTACAAAAAAGTTTACTGGAAATAAAAGATGCGAAGTTTTATTTTCTACAATAATGATCTTAATGTTTTTTGCCCTTAAGTACATAGTTTCCGAGATATCGGCCAAAAACATTTTTTCAATATGACGTGTCACGAACGCATTCTCTGAACGGACGAACTATAGTGAGTAAGGTAAACGTACGTAATTGCGGACGAGTCCCAGAACGCGGACGTTACTCGGTTTTTTAATTTTTGTAATTTTCTACGAAAGTTTAACTTAATCTTATGAATGACAATGAATTCTTGGTTATTTTTTAAAGTATTATTCAGGCAAAACTGTACACGTAGTGTAATAGTGTCCAAAACAAATGATCTCAAAAGTGCGGTGTCGTAAAATTTTCGTTAATCTGTTAATTCAGTAGCTGAATTTGGTGCCTACCCTGTCATCAACTTTAGTTCATTTCTCAGTTGTGTAATGTGATACGGTAATTGTGCTATTTTATTACGATACTTAGATAAATTACCCAATATTATAACCTATAATCTAGACATAACCTTGTTGATTATTTATAACATTTGTGTATCCGCCTACTGGTACTCACTAAACCCGTACTTGTCCTAATGCACGGACAATAATCACATTTTCCGTCCGAGAAGTGGGACTCATATCAGTTCCTTAATACCCGTTGTACCAAAATTCGGATCTCGACCTTATTGCCTTAAAATAAGTCTCATTTTTCCTTGCATGGAAGAACATCGTTTTAAATCCGTGAAAAATTCAATTATTATAGTTCGATTGCGTCTTATTCCTTTTAATTTAGAATTATTTTGGACTGATTCAAGCAATAGTCGTATCTTGTCTGCTTTAGTATTGCTTACTCTTGTATGACAAAGAAAATTTAATTTTTTTGATCGATTTATAATATTTATTTAAAACAATATTATAATATTGAAGCATAAGCTCCAATGTTTTTACATAATGTTTAAAAGATTGTCTTAAGTAAAAATTTTTGTGCTTAGATTTTCATTTTATGTTTTTATTTTCTATGAAACACTAAACTTTTGGTGTTTCATAGAAAATAACAAACACTGGATTTGTCATAAATAAGTAGTAAAAAGTAAATAAGTAAGTTCGTATGGGCTGGGTGGCTAGTCCTAATGTCAGAGTTACAATCTATCTCGTGATTCAGCCATTTTTTTTGACAAAGTTAATTATTATATAGATAACACAATGATCAACAATAGAACTAAAAAGTAGGGATTAAGATTAAAATACAATTAAACAATTTGATTTTCTAAGTTACAACCGAATCTTCTTATACCTCTATATACATGTGATGGTGATAAATAGTTAAAATTAGAAGAAAAATGACTACTATGTAATTTGTTCTTTTTCTGTGTGGAGGCGTAATTCGTCCCGCGTGGGGTGTTTTGTGCATTTCTTTTTTAAGAAAGCGTGGCTCTAGACCACTGGCACAACTGCTGCAGTGGCTTGGATGGTATATGAAATGATAACGATATAGATGACGACACTGATGACAATGGAGAAGTGTCATGCAATCTGTTAATTATTCTAGTGTTTTCTGTGATCAGCCACGAGAAAGTTGGCTATCAGTGGCTATCAGGCTCTCGCTCAGCTCTCAAGCTCTCAGCTCTTAGTGCAAGTTACTATTTAAGTTGCAGTGAGTAGTTATGAGGCCTACCATAAGTCTTGCTGCTAAAACTTCAATGGATCGTTGTTGTGTTTCTATTCAGATTTAGGAAAGTAGCTTTAGAGTGCCTGATTTTTTTCCTTTCATTCCACATATTCTGTTTTTTTTTTTCGTTATCACGGCGCAGGAACCTGAGAACTTCCGACGCTGTCGGTTTACAGTGTTTTATCGCCTCGTCTTCAACCTGTTTTCTCGTACCCTCTTTAGAAAGCGTTTCTGCTATTTTGTTGCCCGTGTTTTTTAGTTTCACTCTTAGTTTGAATAGAGTTGCTGTACGTTTTCCGTAAGTTTTCTAGCTTTTTTTTACCTTTACCTTGAATAGGTGGCGCATATTTGTATACTCTTGTCAGTTCACTGGTGCATCGGTGCTCATAGCTTTGTTGAAAATATTTCTGACCTCTTTTCTTAGCATGGTTATTATTCTACTATCGGTTTTTTTAGATCTGAAGAATTAAATTTCTCATTTTTCAACGGGCAAGCTTTTTCATAGTTCTTTATCAAAGGCTGTATCAAGATTTCTGTCATGGTCTCTATTTCCTGCGGCAACAGTTGCGTACTTTGATCTAGCGGTTCTTCTATATAGCTATTTTGAGTTCATTTCTAAAAGTTGCTATGTCAGTTTGCTTCAGGTTCGTGCTTCAGAACCAAAGTATTTATCAGTTGCCACGCGCCACTCATTGATTGTTTAAGATATATTGCTTGAAGCTAGTGTGATGTCAATAATTAATACCTAAGGCGTTACGAAAGTAAACTCAGCGCCATGGTTTAATAGGTTTGAATAATGTCTGAAGATGAAGTCCAGTACTTCATTTCTTCTCTGATTTGTATTGGGACAGTCCCACACAGTACAGTGGGTGTTTGAGTCAGATCCTACTTTACTTTCTTGTTTTTTACTTGTACTAAAAGCATTAAATCTTCGACCGCCAGATGTTGCGCCACTTCTGTGATATTTAGGTACGAGTACGCTGTGTTCTAAAGGTTTAACTATACTACTAGGTTGTTTTAGAGACTGGTATCTTATTTAGTTACAGTGAGATCATCATTACACAAATGTGTCACCTAAGACGCCTAATACGGACCTGTGGGATATAATTATATAAGAGTACGCATTTCATTTAGCATGGGAAGACTGAACACATTACCTTGGGGATCATTAAAGCCGCTTATATTGCCACGGACTAAATACGGTTCCTATACCAGTGCTATTGTGTTAACTACCTAACGTTTCAGCAATTTTTTTCATAATCTGATTATTGTTTTGTTTGAAATATTATATTTTATTGCATGTAAAGTATTATTTCTTAGATTTACGAGATCTTAAATGGCTTAAACTAAAATATCATGTAATAATAAGTAATAATACAAGATAAAGGCAATTTAAATCCTAATGTACAGTAAATAGAGTTCTAATTCGTATAGTGTCCGGGAATTGGGACGATTTGTCCAAGATTTTAAAGTTCATACAAATAATAATACATTAGAAGGGCAATTTAAATTCTAATTTACACCAAATAGAGTTCAATTTCGTATAACGTCCGGGAATTGGGACGACATTCCGCGCATTAGGACAAAACGTCCGCGATTTGCTACATTTGGGTATTTTATTACATTTTGGATATTAATTCCTATTAAAGCTATAACAAATCAGAAAAAGTTTAATTATTATAAAACTCAGATAAATGCCCTACCTGGTCATAGTCATTTTGTTGTTGTAAGTCTATTAGTATCAGCGTAGGATTACTGCAAAGTCGGCGAAGTTCAAAAACGTCCGTACATTGGTACGTTTACCTTAGTAAGTACCTGCTCATTTTTTAAATTTTTATTTTTCCTTATATGTACAAATTAGCTGCGCTAGTATGTACATATAAGGAAAAAGCCTCGCTTTCGCTTTCGAGCGAAAAAGAATTAGCCCGACATAAAAAGTAGCCGATGTAATAATCAAAGCTCTAAGCTACCTTCACACCGAATTTTATCCAAATCGGTTCAGCCGTTTGTGCGTGAAAGAGTAACAAACATCCATACATACTCACAAACTTCCGCGCTTATAATATTAGTAGGATTTTACACTCGACAAATGGGTATTTTTGAGCAGGAGATTTCATATTTAAGGGCTTGCATTTTTTGGAAAACACATAGATACATTTTAAACACGTTCTTAATTTTTTTAACAATTTTTTTTTAAATATTTTGGATATTTTGCGCCTTAAGTAATTAAAGATAAGGTTTTATTTATCTTCATTTTTACACAAGTAGAAAAATTGATCAGTATTCGTCATCAATACGAGTATGAACCAAACAAAAACTTAGCAATATATCTATTGCTAATTATTATTAAATAAATGCCCTTTTGTACATAGATCGTAGATTGCTTTTGTAAGGTAAATAAATGCCTTTAATAAAGAAAGCAACTGTAATTTCATCCAAAAAGCGGATTTAACTCCAAATCCATCCAATATGGCGTAAAACCTATATCGGCAGTAACGCCATTTTGTGAGGCAATTAATTCAATACTAAATACTAAAATAAGTTTATGTCAAAACGTAAAGTGAAGGCGAAAGTCAAAGGAGAGTTGGGAAATGTAGAGAGGACTTTTGTGCTCAACGTAGTATTAGCTGTAGGACGTCCGACAGATCTTTATTAACTACAACAAAATGCAATACTAATTACTACTACCTATGCTAAAACTGCTACTATAATTACAAAGCAACTGGATCAACCAAATACCCTTGAAGGTCTAAACATAATCCAAATGCTCAAGCCCACTCCCAGTTGGCAGCGTGCCCAGCATGCTGGCGGCATTGCCATGCTGAATGGCAATGCTCATGCATGGAGCCAAATATATACACCAGCATTTTGATCACGCGTCGCCTTCACCAGACCGTTAACAAATAACATGATCATGACAGATATCTTACCGTTTCCCAATATTTAAGACCAATTAAAATAGAGTCGCTGCGCTTGACGATACATTCTCTTTGTTCAAGAACTTTAGACTTTTGTCAGAGAGTCTGAATAGGATCACAGGGACACACTGGCTGGATGTTTCCGATAATGCTGCTTTCAAACGATTGAACTGGAGATGTATAAAGAAGACCTATGTCCAGCAGTGGACGACCGGAAGTTCAACTTGATGATAATAAAGGTACAATTCGGTACCCAACTACACGCTACAGAGGCAGACTACAGTGTCACCGCAACACAACTGATTTCTACGCATTTCTGTAAAATACATTTCATAGCCAGCGACACGTAGTCTGCGATAGCGCTTGTACATCTGCTAGCTTAGCATACAAGACCACGACAAGAGATAATCGACGTGTGCAAAGGTGACAGATATATGCTTCATCATAACTCTGTCACGTTCTGACACGTCAATAGTTTTATTTTATGGTCCGTATGCTAAGCCCGCTGGGCACAGAGATACATCTGGGTTCAAAGGACGTAAAGGTCAAAATGTGATGCCGGAGTTTATCCTTTAGCACAATTGGAATCCAAATTTTTTGTCTAATATTTTGTCCCTAGACTACTTAGATGTATTTCATATATAGAGGTTGCCCAACGGCACAATAATCTGCTGCTGTAGAGTGCAGTCGGCTACATAAATGTACTTTAAACAATCCCAAAAACACTTACCTACAACAACTCAAAACAATAATTAGGTTACCTCCTACTAGCTCCACTAATATTTTGTCGCAAAGATGTTTCAAAACTCGAGGAAGTGCAGCCGAAACTAAAATAAACTTAAATGACATCTCAGCGACATTTACTCGCTCCAGTCCATCTTCCAGTGACCCATTTTAATCATGACAAATAGTACGCACTTGTAATTTTAGCGTGGCATAGTTTAAATTGATCCAGTCACTTGGTCAAGTAAGTAATTTTAATACGTGACGCGTTAAAAGGATTTACGAACGACAATTAGGATATAGAATATTCGGAAGACCAATGAGCTTTCACAAATTAGTTTAAATATAGATAAGATCATTGCGGAAGACACTGAATTTTAACTGTGTTTGGAATGAAAAATGAACTTTTTGTGACTTTAATTTTATGGTGTTTTGAAAATGCGTAGGTACCTATCTAAATTAAATGAAAATGGATAGAGCGGGATAGCATACGATAACTAGCTAATTTGCTCATTTGATTTGATTACATGTGTGACCGAAAAAAAAACTTTAGAGTTCTTTCTTTTACGATCAGCAATTTAACCCTTTTTAACGAACAAATACTAGATATTGTAAAAGGCTAAAATACGTTTGTATAAATAAACCTACTAACTATGCGAAAGTATTAGCTTTTTCCCAGGTTTGCCCGCGTTATATTTTGATTTTTAGCCAAATTTTGGGTCACAATTGTTGGTCTCTTTCTGTTATGATATAAAAAAGCTTCATAATTATTCAACCAGACCTCAATCAAGTCCGCGTTTTACTTGCTTGATGATAATCAAGTTACATTATGACGTTTGACAAGTAACTAGTAGTAGTAGTTTTTGTAACTAGTAGATTGCGAACCTATTCGTATTTATAAGTAAGTTATTGGAACGAAACAAACACGGCACAAAATACTGCGTTTAATTCGAGCACCATAAATAGATCGGTTACATACTCGTATAGTTGCACAACGTATAGTCGTATAGTTGTGGTGTTTATTTACAATACGGAGTGCTTGGTGTGAAGTGTAAATATTAACTTTACTGCAATGTAAATATAGGTTATTCTAGATTGAAGTTTTGAGGCTAAATTCAATCAATATGGTTATTATATTCCTGATATATGAAGCTAAAAGTAGCTAGATCAGTATTGTTTTTTTAATTTTGAGATGAATTACGGATAGCTCTTTTCTTTGAAGTTAGGATAATATTATTATTTTGAGAAAAGTGTCACAGACTTTAGAATTGTCTTTGGAAAGTAATTTTAAAAATGTTTACTCAAAACAAGTCGTCATTATTTTGATTTTCTTTAAAATAGCTACTTACCAGTAGCTATTTAAAAGAAATAACAAACATCACAGCTTAGTTGAAAAAGAAAGTAAAACTTATCCTGTTTTTATTTATTGGAAAAAAAACTCTGTGTTTTTTTCAAAATTATTTTTGTACATAACGGTTATAGGTATTATAATAGGTACGTCGGATACGTCAGTTTACCTTAAATTCAAAATAACCGGTTACTGACAGGCGTTATGCTTACTATTGCTTGTGTTATTGAATCAAAAACATTGCACAGAGCTTATTCAGCGTAACAAAAATCAAACAAGCCTCTTCCGTACCCCAAAGCCCCAAATAAAGAAAAACACTCATACAAAACTTTATTCGAACGTAAACCGGTATCTATGGCAAAGATTTAATTCCGTTTCAGTCAGCACTTTTTATTTTATTGAGAGCATTAACTAAATAATTGTTGAAGCCCCCTGTTGTCGAAAGAAACGTTTACTGCTTAACGCCTGATCGTTTCGAATAGCAATCGGGAGTAAGTGATTGCTATTGCTTATTTGGTAGGGGCTAGGTTGTTGTACTTACAAATGGGATCACTAGATCAATATTTTACATTACCATGAATCGCATGACATGTTAAATTATACGTATAATGTCAGATTCACAGGCCTTCAGGTGACTTGAAAAACACGGACTAGCCATCCACTTATTCATTTAATGAAATTTCTCTGGCTGAAGACATTTCATTAGAATATAACTGTTTTTAAAACATATTTTAAGTTTTAATCATTAGATAGATAGAAAAATTATTTGTTGTTCACACCAGATAATTATATAAACAAAGAAAAAACAACTTTAAAAACAAGTGGCAACAACAGGCGGCCTTATCACTAAAAGCGAATGCTTCCAGGCAACCTTAGGATGGATTATCATTATTATTAGCAAAATGGTTGCGCAATAGCACAATACACGCAGAACGTTTATTTTCTTCACACGTGCGTTTCTTTGTTTGGATAGAGTGATTCATAAGCCGATGAACCGTAAATGCCTACACTATTGTAGGTAGGTATAGAGTGTACTATACCTACTGTGTTATAATTATGAGAACACTAGTGACCTAAATAATACTCAAATTAAAATCACTTTGTATTGAAGATGATGGATACAGGTTGAATAATTTGATAGATAGTAATTGTAGACATATTAATATGACAGATCTAAATTTACTAAAAAAATATTTGTCTTTTTCACTGCTAAAAATACTTCAGAACTATGTTTTAAGCTGTCGCCTAAAGCCTTTGAACTTCTATGGCGAAGTTCCGCTAAATTATTATTATTGTTTACTAGCTGCGCCCCGCGATGTTACCCGCGTTAGCCCGAGGTAAAAAGTAGCCTATGTGTTAATCCAAGGTATAACCTACCTTCATACCGAATTTCATCCAAATCGGTTGAACCGATTGTGCGTGAAAGAGTGACAAACATCCAATCATACTCACAAACTTTCGCGTTTATAATATTAGTAGGATAGCATTTACTTTATTGGGAGGTTCTGGGTTCACATCCCGAGGACCTCTGATTTTTCTTTATATTGCTTAGTTACCGATAGATCCAGAGAGTAAATGAAAACACCAACACAAATTGAATGACCATGATTTGTCAATTTTATAAAAGAACACTTGTCAAGTGCAATGTAGTAATGTTTACTCATAAGGTGGGTAATCTGATTGAAAACTGAAGATCCGAGGAACGGAAGATGCAAGCCGCTTTCGATTTGTCTGATTTCAGAACTATTGGCAGTAGGTAAGTGTATGAGCGTAAAGATGCAAAAGCTCTGACATGGCACAGGCTGAATCTCTGCGAAGGTTACTAAAGTTACTAAATCAGAACGGAGAAAAAAAGGAAATAAACTTACCACGTCAGTGTCAAGTCCATCCGCGACGTCCGTCCCGCCCTTATCCCTCCAGTGCTTCTCGCTGAGGGAGAAGTTGAAGGCCCTGTCGCGCCGCGGGCTGAGTAGCACCCCTGCGGGGCTCCGAGGGGTGTTGCAGCCGATGATCTCGAGATTCCTGGAGCACAGCGGAGAAATAAGTAGTAAAGACGTTTTTGACAGAGTCATCGCAGTAGTCACGTAGTACCTATTTGTGATATGGGCTGAAGTATACCTACGCATCACATTGATAAATCAAATCGCTATCTATCTATACTGTACTAGCTTTTTAATAGTACACAGCAGGAAGTAGACTAAACCACGAAGGGTGATTGGGCCATATTCACCACGCTGGCCCAGTGCGGGTTGGTGGCGCATTCGCCATCGAATTTCTTCTACGGACGTATGCAGGTTGCCTCACGATGTTTTCCTTCACCAAAAAGCCAGTGGTGTGAAAATCCGTACATAAATTCGAAATAACTCATTGGTATGGGATCGGGATTTAAACCGACGACCTCACGGTTGTAACGCGGGTATCACTACCACTAGACCGCCGTGGCTTCTCTGTCTATCTATATTGGGGTTCAAATAAGTAAAACTATTGAGGATGGGACATCAAACTTACATGTACGGTCGTTTTGATATTAAGATGATGCGTAACACCGATGTGACAATGTTAAGAATGATTTGGACTTCTGAGCAACAAGTCATTGAGTGATAAACTGTCTCCCACTTAGCGACAATAAATAATTAACTGAAGATAACCAGGGTTTCTTAAATCCATAAAATATTTCTTTTCCTATTTTTCTCCAACAAATACACCCTAAAACATTGTTAGACAACAAGTTAAGAGGATTGTGATGCTCAAACTTTCTTTTAGAAGTCGAGAGTTAGCGGCGAGGAGGCAGAGCTTCGGCATTTGAACTGTGGCTGGCTCGGGCTGCCGAGAGATTTGACTCTATTGTATATAGACCTGATTTGACATTAATCTCCAGCTTTTTGTTGAGGATAGAACTTAGACAATTCAGTACCTGGTGGAGAATATATCATTCCCTGAGTTCCTGGGGACGAAGACATCGTCCTCCAAGTCGTCGTCGAAAGTGAGAGCGAGCGGGGGCGAGGAGGCGGAGCGGCGACACTGGAGCTGGGGGACTGGCAGCCGGGGGATGTCGGACTCCGACGCGTAAGGTCGATCTGGAAATGAAAAGTCACATTTAACTGCAGTATTTATCTATCTTGGTAAGGGCATATAAAGAGAAGGGAGGATAGTCATGTCACAAAAAGAACTCTTAATATGATGGTCAGTGGCAAAAGCGGGAGGGGAAGACCAAGAAAAGTGTGGATGAATTGTGTGAAAGATGACATTTGAGCTAAAGGAGTTGATGATGAGATGGCGAATGATAGAGTGAAGTGGCGAAAGGAAACGTGCTGTGCCGACCCCACCTAGTCGGATAAGGGCAAGATGATAATGATGATTTCTCTATTTCAGGAATGGAAGGCCTTTGCCCTGCAGTGGGACGGTAACGGATAAAATAAATATAATAAAAAAAAGTATCTACCTACAATGTTACTCTGCGAGATCGAATCAAAAATGAAGAGATTCGCAGAGGAACCTAAGTTACCGACATAGTCCAGCGGATTATCAAGTTGATGTAGCTGTGTGCAGGGCACATTTTTTTTTGTTAATTACCTATCAACAATACAATATTTATACACATATTTAAGTAACACTAAAAAACTTTGCAAAGGTTTGTCGTAGTGTAAAGTTCTACGCACAACAAATCAATTCAATTTCATACTTCGAAGAACGAATCGAAATCGGTGGAGCCATAAAATTCTCGAATGGAGGCCACAAAATAGCAAGCTCAGAATAAGACGTCCACCAACTAGGTGAACTGACGATGTAGTTAAGATTGCAGGAATGCGCTGGATGCAGACCGCTTCCAAGTGGACGTCCCACGGCTGACAAAACTACAGTTGGTACTCTTTTCATTAAATAGTTCGCTAGGATTTAGGATATAGACGATATAGTGTATGTCCTAGCGACGCACAGTGTCGTTGTCAATCGCCCAATCTGCCAAAATAGTTAAGATTAGAATATCTGGCGCAATTGTGGAGCCATATGGCACCAAAATGGAAAAGATCAAAGTAGAAACTAGGTAGGTATATTTAATAAAGGGTCAAATACTTATAACATTTGCAAGTATGAAATTAATACATAACGATATGAATGACAAAAATATATATTATAAAAATGCGTAAAAAAAATGGTAACACCTGCAGTAGCAAAGTCATTTCAAGATTTATACTCTACCCATAGAGTTAATCCGTTGCCCATCATCCCTAAACCATTAATTATGTTCTCAAAATAACACATAAATAACAAACCAAAACAAATCCAAACCGATGCAATATTCTAGCAAAAAATCTTGAGAAAAACTACAAGAAAAAACCAGGAGCTCTTTAAATGTGCATGGTCGATTTAGTTTTCAAGCATGTGACTACAAACATTTGTCAAAATGAATACTTTGGCACCTTAATACCATAAGTGAGTAATAGCGGCCAAATGGCTGACCCTGGTACAAGAGCTTATGTACAAACATAAATTTGAACTAACAGCATTGCCCATCAAAATAAATATTATTACATTATCTTACACAAAAATCGCACTGGAAATATTGCTCTTCACTGGGAGTCACACTTGTTTGAACAATATGGATCATAATTTATACGTCCATTAGCCATAGCACGTCCACTGCTTGACATATGCCCCCCTTACAGATCTCCAATAAGACTGGCTTGTAAGCGACTGGCATACAATATATTTGCAATATAAATTGGTAGTTTTATAATTACTGGCAATAAGATTAAATACTTTCTTTTAGATATTTTGTAGACCGAAAAAAAATCACACTCTTCTCCACTACACTACGAAAAAGATATATATTTTTTAATAACCTGTGCTAAAGGTCGCGGGCCGCTGCATATAAGTCTAGCGCTGAGCGAAGTGTGGAGGGGATGGCTGCGCATGAGTTTAGTATGCGGTCAACATGCGCAGCCATCCCCTCCACAGTACCCTCAGCGCTAGACTTACGTGCCGCTACTTGTAATAATCGAATTCTAAAATCACGATCAAAAACTAAACAAAAACTACAACTGTCTAGTTCCATCTTAAAACTAATATCTAACTTGTGACCGATATTCAAAACCAAAAAAAAAAAAACAGTTGCAGAAGCTCAAGCTATTCACAAGGAATCATGACAAATTACAAAAAGGCACTCACTGCAGAGGTGGAAGCAGAACAAAGAAAAGCAATTTGTTATCAACAATATCGATGGTAGAGAACAGAAGTCTACGGAGCCTTTGGGCTATATTTTGTGGTATACATGGTGGTGTTAAAAGTAAACCTGGATTATGGTGAAACTAAAAATAAAAATTACACAAATTAGTTGTCTATATAGATGGAGATTAGGAAAGAATAAGAAAGGTTTACGACGATAATTTTACGTGATAACGCATAACGTCATAAGATTACATTGTAGAATCAACAACTGAAATATGAAAACGCTTAGGCCACCTTCCTTAGGCCGATCGTATGTCTCTATTGCTTGTTCTGCGCTCTCGCTTGCACGCTAGCCTCAAGCGGAACGTAATACTTTCGTGCGTGCAGCCGGCTTTCATCGATTTATGACTTTATGACGTCAAAAAGGACAAAATGTGTTATTTAAATTTTGTTATTCAATAGGTGTTTCATTTTGGATTCCTTTAGCTAAAAAAAAGAAACTTATTTAAATCAGATCTCATTGACAAACACTATGCAAAATTTTAATGTAAATTTTGTAATTTTTTAGGTTTCTAGTAATTCTACAATAACACTTATTTTAATATATTTTTTTTTATATTTACTTACTATTATGTTTAAATCCTGGGCCATAGATGAACCGACACATGGTCGACATTGTCCATAATAATTAAGCTTCGATTAGTTAGGTACCTATCTACTCGTAGTATCTAATATTTACGTGACAAGTAATTTATCCAAGCAATTAAGCTTTTTCAGCATTACGCGTAAACCTAAACGCAACAGTAAACTTTATCATCATAAAATTAAAACACAATTTGTAATAAAAGAGCACCCTGTGTCGTGCAGCAACACAAATTAATAAAATCTTGGCCGTTGAAACCCGTTTTCATGACACACGTGCAGCGACCCGTCGAGCGAGACAGAGTGTAGCTGTCTCTTTCTAAATGCAACGGAGAAATAGTGTGGATAAGACATGCAATTTTTTTAGAGGCTTTTTAATTAAGGTCAAAATAAAACGTGCTAAAGCCACGGTATGTGGCTTTACCACGTTTTATTTTGACTTTGACCTCTATGATTTTTATTTTGACTCGTTCGAATTATTTAAAATTTAACTATAAACCAACATTAAATGTAATGATTATTAGATAAGATTATGGAAAATTAACGCATGCTACTTTGAAAATTATTTTTACTCATCTGAAAATTTCCTAAAAAAAAACTCCCTAAAAGTTCCTAAATATCCATATACCATTTCGGATTTAACAGTAAGGCATTGTTTTTGAGACTTATATTTGGTATTACAATATCCTATTGTTGGCTTGAATGGAAGTTACATAAAACAAAATTAAATCGGTTTTAAACCCACAATTTTACTGTCCTTCTACAAAACCATTTATTGGACTTAAATATCAAAAAATACGTTATGATATAAGTTAATTTTTAAGTGACTGTACATTTTAAAACTAAAAAATTAACTGCCTGGTAAAAACTGCTCTAAGCGATAAAGCCGCCGGTTGTCGCACAAATTTGATATATTGTTTTGGTAACTATTTTGTAATAGGTATTGTTAATTATGTGAACAACAAAGCATTTATTTACACAGGTTATTCCTAATCATTTTGTAATGTTGTTAATTAGGTATGTGAAGAATAAAGCATTAACTTATACATGGTTATTCCTAATCAATTAGCATCCTTTTAGGGGCTTATTCTATACATAAAACTTACAACATAGGTTCTGCGACTTTTGTCAATACTCAAAAAAAATGTTGTTCCATAGAAAAATATCTTTCACCCGCGACTAAATGTATGGAACAGCTGTTTTTTTTTGAGTTTTAAAAAAAATCGCAGAAAAAAGTTTGTTAGTTTTAATGTACAGAATAATCCCATAAGAATTCTAATTGATTAGGAATAACTCTGAATAAATAAATGCTTTATTGTTCACATAAATAACAAATTAATACAGAATAGTTACCAATACAATATAAATTAGTGCGTATATTTATCTGCAATATAAAATCGATGCTATATTGGTCAATTTGTTTTTTTTTTTCCCAATGGGTGTAAGTAAAAGTCACAAACCCGATGTAAACAAAGTCCACACTATGCCGCGTCTGCACGCTGCGCCTGCGCTGATACGAGGCTGTTTTTTCTTCGTGTTGTCCGCGCTCGATGCGTAACACAGGTGTTTCTGCCTTACGCTTGCCACTAACGCTATTATTACTTATTGGACAACTAACGACCCGCCCCGGCTTCGCACAGGTGTATTATACATATAAACCTTCCTCTTGAGTCACTCTATCTATTAAAAAAATCCGCATCAAAATCCGTTGCCTAGTTTTAAAGATAAAAGCATACATTGGGACAGACAGCGGGAAGCGACTTTGTGTTAAACTATACGACGATGATCACTACATAGTAACTATGTATAGGTATGTAATTTGACTGAATCATGTTTTAATTTTATTTATTTTTGATCATTTTATGACGTTTTTATTGCAGTTATATTGTTTTCAATTTTATAGATTGTTTTATGTTAGGGTGTTCTAATTTGTAGTAAATAATTTTATGTATGTAATTAATTAAATTGTAATTCGTAATTTGGTGAATACGTTATAATTACCTATATATTATGTTATCGAAAACCTTTACTTTGTAAGAAGACGATTCTAAGTGCTGTATCCTGCCTATTGCTATTTTAACTTACCAATCCCCTGGGGTACGTCGGTAACTTTGGTCTTCCTAAAGTCTCTTTAGTATTTTTTCGAAAATTTCTATATTTTCAGATAAAAATTAGAACAAGCTTATCGGTTTGTTACTTTCACTAAAACAATTAAAACTCAGTGTTAATTTGAATTTGTAAGCCCTGAAACTGTTCACATTATTGTATATTGTTCAAAAACGGCTCAGCTGATTTTTGTAAAATTTAAATGAGAACATTTCGGGAGTATACCCTTTCGAACTAAAAAACAATTTTTCGATTCGGTTCACAATTGGCGAAATTATCGATGACCATAAAAAAAAAGAAATAAACATATAGACAAACATTAAGAACCTCCTCCTTTTTGGAAGTCGGTTAAAAAATAATACATACAGACGAAAATAGTACTTCCTCCTTTTTGGAAGTCGGTAAAAATAGACCCCAACTTAATCACATATTCGTCTCCAAAATGTGTGATCAAACAAGTTATCAGATATTCACTCAAGCACAAAATACCCAAACACCTCACTGGCTACATTCATCTCAATCTACAAATAAAACGGTACTTGATATCGTTAATAACATAATTATTGTTAATCATATAATCCTATATCAGTGAAGTAACTGTAGAGAAACTCGTTTGTAATCATAGTCGACACGAATGGCCCCAAGTCTGTGGTGCCTTGGAAAAGTTACCTCGCTACTTTTATAACTTCTAAACAACTACCGTTTTATGTGGTTTTATGTATGCATGGATGTTGTCAGTCATCCTACTAATATTAAAATCGGCCAAGTACGAGTCGGACTCGCGCACGGAGGGTTCCGTACTGTATGGGAGCCCCCTTAAATATTATTTTATTTTAATTTTTAGTATGTGTTGTTATAGTGGCAACCAAAATACATCATCTGTGAAAATTTCAGCTGCCTAACTATCATGGTTCATGAGATACAGCCCGGTGACAGACAGACAGACGGACATCGAAGTCTTAGTAATAGGGTCCCGTTTTTCCCTTTGGGTACGGAACCCTAATAAACGTGAAAGTTTGTAAGGATGGATGGATGTATGGTTGTTTGTTACTCTTTCACGCAAAAACTACTGAACGGATTGAGATGGAACTTTGCAATTATATAGCTTAAACATCAGAATAACACATAGGCTAAATTATAATGATATTGCGTAAATTTTTTCATTTTAAAACAATAAGTGTTAAATAAGTAGGAAAAATTCTGCCATCTGCGAGGTATTCTAGCGTGCGCTCCAAGAACATAATTATTATCTCAGAAAAATATAAGGTTTCTACAGGATAGCACAAAAATCAAAATACCACTCAGGCGAAGCCGCGTGCAAACGCTATTTAATATTCAATGTTTAGTGTAAGTTGTTATAGTCAATGTACCGAACAATTATATCCTTCTTTTTCTATAAAATGACCACCATGCTTGAGAAAAGCGTGATCATCTTCAATCGATTAATCACACGATCATGATCGCAGTTTCACTCGATTGTCCTTTGAATGGACAATCGTAGTGGTTCTTTTGTCACAAATCTCTGGTTTTGACCATTTGATCAGTGAGCTGTGTCAAAACACGCTTTTGTGGGAATTTCTGTTAGGTTTTGTTGTTGTTTTTTTGATAGAATTTTGAAGGGGTGGTAATTGAGATGTGACAAATGATCAGATGAGATTATTTGATGACAATATTTTTAAAGTATCGTTGATACTGCTTAGTTGTAGTTTTTAACCGACCTCCAAAAAGGAGGAGGTTCTATGTTCGTCTGTATGTAATAATTATGTTCATCGAAAATTGCGCCAATTGTGAACTGAATCGAAAAAATCTTTTTTAGTTCGAAAGGGTATACTCCCGAAATGGTCCCATTTAAATTTTACAGAAATCAGCTGAGCCGTTTTTGAAAATATTCACTACAATGTAGGCAATTCTAGCGAAATATTCGAATTCATGCACGATGGAAGGCGGTTTTGCCATTTTTTGCGAAAAATAATTATCTAGTCACTCAAATCAAATGTTGAGATTCACAGATTATTTATTACTGATAATAATCGATTTATGGATAGAAATAACCATTTGAAAACTGATACTAACATAGGAAAATAAATTCATAGCATCTAGATTCTTAGCTATTTAACCTAATTGCTTCAAGCAATATAAAATATTCCAAGCAATCAATAGCGGATTTTTTTAAAATAAACCTAACATTCAAGATTATTTCATAAAAAACAAACTTGTTATTTGTAGCCACGTACCTAATTTACGTCAGTTAATTAGAAATTTAACTTATAGTAAACGACAGCGTCGGAATGGTGTCCAAGGCAATAATATAAAAGAAGGAAAGGAAGACAACGTCTTAGATGGGAAGACGATTTCCGGAAAAAGGCAGGAGTTACGTGGAGAAGGGCGACTCAAAATCGGAGTGAATGGCAAGCTCTAGAGGAGGCTTTTGCGAATTCGCAAGACAATCACAGTACCGGTGACACATAATCAAAATTTACTTACCATATACCTATGTTTACAAGATTGTTAAATAAAGGCTGTAATAAATAAATAAAAGACAGCGTCAGAGAACAATCTTGCTATCTGCCAAATAGGTGCAAGTTCATGTTTAGCAACTTCGCAGTTCGCACCGCTCCAGCGCCACAGACATAAAAAGCTAGATATCACTTAAGTCCCGTTTTCACTGTCGCGTCTTTGTCGTTTGACGATCGCTATCGCCCGGCTTGATTTACTGCGATCGTAAAATTGACCGGTTTACAGCGCCCGAGTGTTCGATGCGCCACTTCTCATACCTATGTTTACTTTAGAACAATGTTGAGAACTTCGGTTCTCGCTTCGTTTATGGAACGCTGATTTAGGATAATTGAATTTGTGAAGCTGATTAAATAATTCAAAAGGCATTCCTCATACGAACAGCCAGAATGTGGAACGCTTTGCCTGGGTCTGTCTTCCCGCTAAAGTACAATGTGGGCGTCTTCAAATCCCTAGTAAATAGGTATCTTCTAGTTAAGTGTGCCACAACCTAGACCGCTTATCTGCTTAACATCAGGCAGTATGTGGTCAAACGCAAACCTATTCGGAATAAAAAAAAGGCATAGCTTTATGACGCCTTCCTTTTTTGGCAGTTACTGCACAAATAAAGTAGTCAGAGTACCTATTATATCGGTCAGAATGAAAGATTGCAATTCATGGCAATTGCAATTCACTGCATTGATTCAAATTAATACAAAAACAAAACTAAGAATTCTACGTCCAGCGTAACGTTAGGGCAAATTTTTTTTGCAAAATTTGACATGTAACTCTATTGTTATTCATAAATGAGTATCAGTAAGGGTGGGCAGGCGTACAGATTAAATAACATTTTATGTAACTTATCATAACAAGATGTTTTATGTCTACATTACTGAAATATGTAATTTATGTTTTATAACATGTCCTAATAACAATGAGTACTAACGCACAGCATTGACAGTTTGAGACTGTCAATGACGCACAGTAAGAAGTCGACCAAACCTTTATTAACTACCACTAAATACAAGAGCTATATAATCTAAAGCTACATAAACTACTACTACATAACAAGGAATTGGATCATCCACAGACCCTTGAAGGTCTAAAGATAATCCAAAATTAAATGCTCAAGCCCAGCCCAGCCCAGCAACAGATTGAAAGCTGTAAGCCCTTTCCAGCCAATTTTTGTAAATTTATAGGAGATCTATACCTAAAAATAGGTAGATAATTATGATGATAATGATAGTAAATTAAGCGCAGCGTAATGATTCTAAAGCGGTTTTACCACATTGGTGATTTACATCAAAAAAAGAAGAAGTTAACTTAAGCACTTCTAAAAGGGCTTTTTTATTTCGGTTTCTGTAAATTGAAAACAATTTCGAGACACCTTTAACTACTACTAAACTTACTCAAATTATCCAATCAACTTTCTTTATCTATTTTACTACCAATTAAGTCTGTGGCAAGAAAAGAAGTAAGAACTTTATTTTCCTTTAAACTTTTAAAGCGATGTGTGTAGACCATTTAAATTAGATACTTAAATCTAAAACCTTTAATGAGGTATCATTGGACATAAAGTTGTTACGGACCTTGTTATTACTATGTCCTATGTCCTCAATAAGTTGTAGAAGTTTTGAATTCGTGAGTTTTTAAGTAGGTAGTATCTCTAAGGAATAAATTATGAGTAAAAAAGTTAGCCATTTTAAAAACTACGTACATACTTACATACAAATTGAGGTGAATAACCCTAAATACCCTTCGTGGGTAAGCCTACGTCCTGCAGTGGACTACTAGAAAAAAGGCTAGTACAATACAGTAAGTTTGTATAGGCTGGGTGGCTACCCTAAAGTCAGAACGCTACCTTTTATTGCAACCACAGATCAGTTACAGATTGCAACATAATTAATTATGTAATATTTACATGACATTGTGGTTTTTAGGGTTCCGTTCCGTAAGACTCCGTTGTCCGTCTGTATGTCTGTCTGTCACCAGGCTGTATCTCAGAAACGGTGATAGCTAAAACGTTGACCTTTATTCGTACGTTGAGAACGTAACTCTGTTGCCGCTATAAAAACAAAATATGATACTAATAACAGAAAAACAAAATTTAAGGGGGGGTCCCATACAACATGCCTGAATTTAAAGCCGTTTTTGATGACAGGTAGATGCTCGAAATTTTCACAGAATATTGAATTTTCCCTTCAAAAATGAATAATTAAAATAAAATATATTAAGGGAGGCTACCATACAGTACAGAACCCTTCGTGCACGAATCCGACTCGCACTTGGCCGATTTTTTGAAGTAATATATTCTTTATAGTTATATGTACTTGTACATATGACCATTATTACCCTATAAGGTAATATCTAGCAACTTTACTTACATTTCAAACAAAAAAATGCCAAGTAAATGCCATTTTATTGTCATAGTTTACTTGCTGCAGGTTCCCAAAAAGATAACTATGTAAAGTTATCTTTTTGGGAACCTGCAGCAATATTAGGCGAATTTTTTTTTAATTCCGTATAGGTTTGCGTTTGACTACATACTGCCTGATGTTGAGCAGATGTGCGGTCTAGGTTGTAGCACGTTTACCTAGAAGATAGCTATTTACTCGGGATTTGAAGACGCCCACGTTGTACTTTAGCGGGAAGACAGAGCCGGGCAAAGCGTTCCACATTCTGGCTCGCGATACTCGTATTTTTACTTGCGATATTTTGTATGACCAACATATTTTTTATCAACAACTCTATAGTATAGAGTCTATACAAATTAAACATAGTATTAAGATCTACTTTAGCACCATATTTTTTTAGGGTTCCGTACCCAAAGGGAAAAACGGGACCCTATTACTAAGACTTCGATGTCCGTCTGTCTGTCTGCAACCAGGCTGTATCTCATGAACCATGATAGCTAGGCAGCTGAAATTTTCACAGATAATGTATTTCTGTTGCCGCTATAACAACCAAATACTAAAAAAAGAATAAAATAAATATTTAAGGAGGGCTCCCATACAACAAACCTGATTTTTTAGACGTTTTTCGCTCTTTATATTAATAATGGTAACAGGTAGATGCTTGAAATTTTCACATCATATTTATTTTTAATATTCACTTCAATAATAAATAATAAAATTAAATAAATAGGCTCCCACACAGTACGGAACCCTCCGTGCGCGAGTCCGACTCGTACTTGGCCGATTATTTTCTATGCTGATTCCTTCCCAGCACAGAGATATCAGAGGGATAATGTGGCCGATCGCGAAAAGAAAGAAAGAGACGCAATGATTTAATATGGCATAAGTTAAAAAGAGTCATGACAATATCTCGTTTAAGTGGTTAGTTGCCGTGTTTTTCTTCCAGTAGTGTCAAATTTCAATACATATTTGTCAGCTCTGGGCAAGATTTTCCATACATTTTTGTGGTTGAGAATTGCCTCAAGCGACCACAGCGCCATCTCTCTAGTTTAATGAAATCTCAGTTACTCGTATAGCAATCCCACTTCCAAACCCCAACATTACGTCGTGTTTCCAAGGATCGTTGATCTGTCATTATTGACGGCACACCTTGTATTACCCACTTTAGTACCGCAATAGAACTTCTGATGAAATCGGACTGCTTAGTACTAGTACTAGGACATTTAGTGCTTAGCACTCACTAATTGGACTTGACGAGATGGCAATAAAAGTACTTCATCGTTATCTTAAGGGCGCCACTGACAATTATGCAAAATGGATGACATCCATTCGATGTTACGAGTTTGCGACTTCCTTGTTAGAAATGGCGTCTTTTCATAATAGTATGACCATTTAACTGAGTCCTCGCCTGCGCGGTACAGGGGCGCGGGGGTAGACGACAAAGGGGACTGAGACCGGTGCGGGCGGCTGGTCCCTGCCGCTAAGTTAAACGGTCAGACTATAGTTTAGCGAGCGCTTTAGCGTCAAAAATAGTCTGATTACCTTCAAACTAAATCATCTGTGGATTTATCTCTATGTACATTGTATTTCTGGTTACCTATATCATCAAACAATGTTTCTGTAAAAAATAAGTCTAAACTTAAATCCACTATTGTAAATTAAATTGGCAACATTAGCCACATTCATTTGGATGTCATCCATTTGGCGTGATGGTCAGTGTGGCCCTTTAGATGTATGTTGCTGAAAAGTCTATCACTGGACATAAACGCCTCGTACACGTCTTGATTTGATTGCCATCCTAATCGAGCTCGATATCCAATAATTTGGCGGCAGATTCTAAGCAAATCAGAACGTGTATGACAGTTTTAAATGGTGGTGGGCATTTTACATACTTGAAATTATAAAATTGTTTTCATATCATCAGTCTACATTGTAAAAGGACGTCTTACGCTGCTTTAGTTGTGTGGTCTTCATCAGATAATTTTTAGTTTTCAGCCCCATAAGTTAGCTCATCAACCATCAGCTCTGCATGATAATGTGCCCTGTCTACTGCCATTTCAACTTGCTGCAAGTAATTCCTTAGACAAGCTATGTATGTTTATTAATATACCATAGTCCACACACGACTAGATCAAAATAGAGTTTAATAGAGTTTTAATTTTGGCTATCTTTTACTCATCGATATATTTTTTACGATGTATTTCTATGTTCATAAAAATAAGTAAAAGTCATCGTGAAAACGAGCTTACTATAATGGCTAGTAACCGCATTTTCTTTAAAAGTATGAAACCTACGAGATCATTAAATCTGTATCACAGCTTCCTCAATTAAATACAATTAAACAATTGATTTACAGTAACATAAATTTAAAAACATTATAAATACACAGCACTTTTATCCAATTATCCGTTATTATAGTTAATTGCTTAGCCATGATTGTAATATCCTAAATCATAGCCAACATAAAGAGAAATGCGATTCGAGCGTAGTTTTGACCATAGAAGGGTCATTTCGACCATACACTACGATCAATTTAATGATCTAAAAACACCAATTTTTGAACGAACTATCGTGTTTTTGTTTTATTTACTGTTTTGACATAATAATTGCTTTGATTTTATAATTTGAATAGGAATGAAAGGGTGGAATATAACAATTGAGTTCGATTTTGAAACTTAGCTAATAGCCCCGTATAAATTCAATGGGTAAAGTACCACTTATGTTTTATATGTGACACATTAATGACTGTAAGAAATCATGGCTTAAGATTTTTTTAATTTCCAAGTGTTTTCTTCTTGGAGATCCATAGGGGAGGCCTATGTCCAGCAGTGACCATTACAGGGCTGATGGATGGATGATCTAATTACGCTAATATTACCGTACAACCTGTGAGGTCTCAGACAATTTCTCCAAATCGATTACATTTCTCAACACAGTAGTCAATAATGGCTTTCTAAATTACTACATTAACCTCTTTAAACTAACGATAACTGACCACACTCCATCATAATTACCTTTACAAAGTATCTATTAAACTTGGAGCTTCTTACAAAAGCTTAAAAGGGCTTTCGGAACATAATTTTCAGCTACATACGACAAATTTAATAAAAGACAAATGTAGTTGAAAAATCGACCGTAAGCTTATGGTAGAAAGGATCGTCTGTAACTTTAAATCGTCCAACTGGTTCTAGCTTATTCTTTTAGGTAATAAAGTAAAGAAAACCAACAATGAAAGAAGTCTCTTTCGCATACATCAAATGTAACAATGGTTTTGTTATTAGCATATGAAAGAGTGCGTAGTACGGGAGCCAGTCTTTTTTAGTAGTTTCTAGGGAAGGCGGGTGTAGACGAGCGATTGTGAAGCGGAAGATCTACTTTGTATTCAAAAGCTTTATAGCAACAGCCTTGAAAATAGACGCACCGTTTTGGATATGACATTTTTACATGGCATGTGTAATGGATATATAGATAATCCAGACCTATCCAAGAACATCCTGAGCTTTTGTACTCCGATGACTCGAACTAGACATACTAAATGATTTGCTGTATCACATTCTCGGGCGAACTGTGCACAGAATTCAATTGTCAATCGCTTACATACAACATACATATAACATTAAATTTAATAATTTAATTGACATTTTTTTACCAAAAACGAGAGATTTAAAAAAAGGGTGTATCAAGTATTATATGATACAGTTAATGCGTAAATTTATAATATATTTGTATGTTTAAATAAATATATAATTATGTAAATATCACACACACAAATAAACAGCGCAACTGTATGATAAGTACTCGTATTAAGTTTGTTGTGAAAATGCAAAAAAGAAAAAAATGTTTGGTAACATAGTATAAATCAGCCTTAAGTTTGTTAATTTATGTTTTTAAGGGCTGTTGATTTTATTAAATAAATTAAAAAAAAAAAACAATATTTGTAACCATATTTTAAGGCCTTTATATGTTTATCAAGTTCACCTTTTCTTACATATTGTTACGCGATGGGTTCTTGGATAATCAGTTAAAACGCCGATTGTTCACTTTGCACTTTATTGCACAAAATCACAGTACACACGACACAACTGGTACGCACAAATACGTCACACTGGCACTGAAATTCACACAACTAGTCACTTCACTAGTACACTGGTACCGCACTTGAACACGAGATGTTTTCGCTCCGGTATAAAACGCGATAACTGCCACGAACGAAAACCATCGCCCTATTTATATCGGAACAAGGGTTCTCTAGAAATCTGTAGAATATTTGGTGCCATTGTGACTGACAAAGTAAACAAGTGTAAAGTTCGAGAATCCCTATTGTTCTCAATTATTACGAAAACACCAAAAAATCTAACAAACAACAAACAATAGACGCGACACAAAGACCGGTGCCGCCTGAGTCATAAAACCATAAATCTCGCGATTAGATGTAAACAACTCGCCGCCCGTAATTACCGTGCGCGGCGCGGTTTACTGCATAACAATATTGAAGATGTACTTAGTATCTTTTTACATTTCACACTGAAACTTGCCCCGTGTCGGTCTACCATGGAAACACACCAACAAATATAAATAGTGTTAACATAGTGCTCTAACAGCATCACTAAGATTCTAGTAGGACACTCAGATGATACACCATTGGACAATAATACGGACCTCCAATATCTCTGCAGTCATTATAAAAATCAAAGTACTTACAAGGTTTGCTCCAACTACTGGCTTATCAAAGTTGTTTCACCCTTACACCACCGAACACTATCACAGACTGACACTCCAGCCCGTCGCCCAAACCTCTGTCTACCCTCATTCCATATACTCCTCACCGTCGCAATACCGAAGTGTGTTGCGACTATGTGTAGGTACCCTCTTTAATAAGCGCAGCTAACAATAGTTATTTAATTCAATAACCGACCAAGTGCGAATTGGACTAGCGCACAAAGGGTTCCGTACCATATGGAAGTACCCTTTAATATATATATATATATATATTTTTTAACTGGTAAAAGTGCCTTTATTTTATTTTAATTTAAATATTTATTTTTGAAGATAATATACAACTAAATTTATTCTGTGAATATTTCAAGCATTTTCCTGTGGCCGTTATTAATATCGAGCAAGAAACTTACGTTTTTTAAATAAATTAAATATTCTGTGAATGTTTCAAGCATCTATATGTCACTGTTAGGTATTAATAACGACCGAAAAACGGCTAAAAATTCAGATTTGTTGTATTGGAGCCTTAATTTAAATTAATTAATTTGAATTTTTTTTTTACCCTTTATTTTTTTCTGTTTTTAGTATTTGCAGCATCAGAAATACATAATCTGTGAAAATTTCAATGTTCTAGCTATCACCGTTAATGAGATACAGCCTGGTGAAAGAGCGACAGACAGACGGACGGACAACGTAGTCTCAGTAATAGGGTCCCGTTTTTACCCTTTGGGTACGGAACCCTTAAAACCGAGATGCACTCTTCTCAGCCGGGACGTGCACTTTACAAAAATACTTCCAATTGGATACTGGTCTGGTCTTTACACCGGATAGGTTTGCACTTTATTACATCTTGCTTCATGTTAATCCATAGAGATTAGAGATACAAAGAGGTGCCCACAACTACAAATTAGGCTTACATGCTGATGAGCTGAAAATGGCTGCCGTTACTAGGCATACCGTACTTATGAATTCGACAGTCGTTGTAATTACTCAGGAACAACAGTGAAGAAGCTAGGAAGCAGGTGAGTGTGATGCAACGTCAAATTCTATAATTCCCAAAAATTGTGGACGCCTCTTTATATCTCTAAACTCTATGAGTTAATCATATTTATATATAGACGGCTTCGCCGCCATCTTGAGGAAGCGGGTGGCGTCCCTGATGCGTCGCGTCCGCGGCGGCTCCAACAGCTACCTTCAACTGTTCGCTTGGAGGATGGACATATAAAATAAAATAAAATAAAATAGCCTTTATTTACTGAAAACCCGTAACCAGTTATTTTACAACTAACTTAATTTACCTAAATGAACTTAATCTATTTATAATTTTATATACATTTACAATTACACACACACTTTTTGAGTTTAGTTTTGTACCTAGATCTATTTACAATATGATAATTACTAAAATATTTACACACACACTTTTGTAACTAAATGTATTTGCAATATGTATAATATTTATTTACACACACTTTGATTTTTTTGATTTTACTTTTGTAGTTTTTACAAGGTTTGTTTAAATAATATCTCTGGTTTCAGTATGCCTCATGGCAAAGGCCTCCTCCAACTCTCTCCAGTGGGATCGGTCGCTTGTTGCTCTCCTCCAGTACGGCCCGGCTGCCTTCTTTATTTCGTCTTCCCACATGCAGGCTGGTCTACCTCTACTTCTTGTTGAGTCCCTTGGATACCAATTTGTGACTTCTTTACTCCATTTGGCTTCTTTGCTACGCATCATATGGCCAGTCCATTTCCATTTTAGTTGGTCGATTCTAAGTAAGAAGTCGGTGAACTTGGTTTGTTCTCTTAAATCAATATTTCTGACCTTATCTCTCTTCCTGAGGGCGAGGACGCTTCTCTCCATTGCATGTTGACATGATGCAAGTTTTGCTCTGTGTGTTGCTGTTAGGGCCCATGTCTCGCAGCCATAGGACAGACAAGGGAGAATACATGAGTTAAATATTTTACTTTTTATCTTCATGCTGAAATCATTACTTTTCATGATGAACTTTAATGACCAATACTTTCGCCATCCGTTAGCTATTCTTTTATTTACTTCTTTTGTCATTTGATCTTCAAAAGATATAATTTGTCCCAAATAAATATAGTCTTTGACATAATCTAATGGTACATCATTTACTGATATTTTCACTTGCTTGCTATTGGTTAGAAGTTTGGTTTTACTACTGTTCATGGCGAGACCAAATTTTTGACTTTCTTGGGAGAGTTCTCTTATCATTTGTTCCAGTACTCTGGGCGATTCTTCCATTAGCACTAGGTCATTGGCGAATCTTAGGTGATTGAGTCTTTTACCGTGGATGCAGATGCCAAAGTTATCCCATGCCAAGTTCCTGAAGATGCTTTCTAGAACTCCTGAAAATACCTTCGGTGAGGTAGGGTCTCCTTGTCTTACTCCTCTGTCTATTGGGAACTCTTTTCCTAGTGATTCTAACTGAATTCTGGCTGTACTGTTTGAATATATACTTTTTAGAATGTTTATGTATAGCAATCAAATGGTATTCCTTGTTGATGCAAGCTGTCCCATACTCTATTGTGAAATAAGCTGTCGAAAGCTTTATTGTAGTCTATGAACGCTATATATATGTGTTTGTTATATTCTGAGTATTTTTCCAGTACTTGCTTGACAGTATGAATGTGGTCTAGAGTTGAGTAGTTTTTCCGGAAACCTGCTTGCTCTACTGGTTGCTGTTCGTCCAACTTTTTGTCTATTCTACCCAGTGTTACCTTCGCAAAAACTTTATTTATGTTAGACATTAAGCTAATAGGCCTGTAGTTTCCGATGTCGTCTCTTGAGCCTTTTTTATGCAATAAAATGATGTGCGACTTGGTCCATTGTTGTGGAATGTTGCCAGTTTTAAGAATCTCATTAAAAACTTTTGTTAGAATAGGGCTCAGTTCATCAATCGTACCCCGGAGTAGTTCATTCGGGATTTTATCTGGTCCGGGAGCTTTTTCAAGTTTTTGGCTGAGTATTGCTCTTTCCACTTCTTCTAAAAGGATTGTTGGCTCTTGCTCTACTAGATGTGACAGTGAAAGCTGCGAAGATATCTCATTTTTGTTAAGGTCACTAGCATATAGTTGGGTAAAGAAATTTGTAGCATGTTCCATGATGCTTTTTCTTGCTGTGACATTCTTACCACTTTTGTTTAGTTTAGGAATCCATTCTTTGTTCACTTCTTTGAGTTCTTTTAGTGATTTTTTGATCCCTCCTGTCCGGGTAATATGTTTTTCTAAAATGGTAACTTTCCTGCGTCTTCTGTCAGCTCTGAGGTTTTTGGTTATTAATTTACTCAGTTTTGCAATTTCGGTTCCTTTCTTTTTCTTTCCAGAGTCAGAAAGAAGATATTTTCTTTCATGCAGAAGCTGCTTTGTATTGTCACTCAAGTTGCTCATGTGGTTAGCTTTCTTTTTATTTATTTTTATTCCAGCTACAAGTTTCCGTTCCAAATGTTGGTAGGACTTTAAGATATTCGTCTTCAGTTCTTTGAGTATATTGGGATCTGATAACATTGTTGAGGTTTTTGTGATTATTTCTTCACTTACTTACCCTATATTACTATTGACAATCTGTTTTCTAGATTTTTTAGGTGGGATTAATCTCATTTGGCTTCTTACCATTCGATGATTTGTATTAAAGTTTAAATTTTGAATAACTTCTGTGTTTGTGAAAGCTTTTGGGTTATTCGAAACCATATAATCGATTTCATTTCTATATCTTTGACCTGGGGACTCCCATGTCCATTTTTTGCTGGGTTTCTTTTTGAAGATAATATTTAGTATAGTGAGATTGTGTTTCAGCAGCATGTCGATAAGCAATTGTCCATGGGGGCTCCTTTTGCCATATCCAAATTTTCCCATCACAAGTTCTTCACCTCTCTGTCTGCAACCAACTTGTGCGTTGAAGTCTCCCATTAATAGTATGTAGTTATTTGAGTATTTAGTAATGCAGTCTGAGAGGTCCTGGTAGAACAGATCCATCTCCTCTGATTTTGTTTGTTCAGTCGGAGCATAGATTTGCATGAATGACCACTTCTTCTTATAGCCGGGAAAGTTAATGTTCAAGATTGCAATCCTGTCAGATATACCGATAATCTCTTCTATATTTTTCTTAAGTGTCGCTTTTATTAAGAAGCCTACGCCTCGTTGTCCTGGAATTTCTCCTTTGTAGTATCCTTACTAATATTATAAATCCGAAAAGTTTGTTGGTTTGTTGGTTTGTTACTCCATCACGCGCCAACGGAGCAACAGATTGACTTGATTTTTGGCATGGATATAGTATAAAAGGCGGAAGGAGCTTTAGGATACTTTTTATCCCGAAAAATTTCATAGTTCCTGTAGGACAGGACAAAAACCCTCGAAAGCGAAACTGTCGCCACTATCACAAAGACGCTAAGTGATTAATTCCTCTATGACGCTAATATGGACTAACGAAACGTCACAGCCAAACGTAATTAGACGACAGGTGACATTGTCTGCAGACTTTTATAAATCACAAGTAGCGTGGCAAGGCGACAAATTGTTTTTCTACCATTATATCCCCTTGAAGAGGAAATAAAGTATGGATTGAAAATGACAACTGACATTAAAATTGGATAAAATGTTATTTTCCCTCTGCATGCTACATGTTACTATGACGTTTAATACCAGGCCGTCATTTTGTCTGACATTAAAAATATTTTTAAATATTCTATCATTAGAGGTTCAACATGTTTTTTTAATCTACCTTTATGGTACAGAATCATCATACTTTAATACTATCAATCCGAAAAGTTTGTTGGTTTGTTCCTCTTTGACGCAGCAACGGAGCAAAAGATTGACCTGATTTTTGGTATGGATACCTATGGTTTAATAGACAGAAAGTGATAATAGGATACTTTTTATATCTCGAGAAAATTCGTGATTCCCATGGGATAGGACAATAACTGTTTCTCAGCAATGGAGCAACGGATCGACTTGATATTTGGGGTGGGCATAGTTTGGAAGACGGAAAGTGACATGGGATACTTTCCATCCCGAAAGAAATTGTGAGAAACTTTTCATCGAAAAAAATTGTGGTTCCCGTAGAACCACAATTTTTTCCGACTTAACGATAAATTTTTCTCAGCAACGGAGCAACTTGCCTTGGCATATTGCATGAATATAGTTTGAAAGACGAAAAGTGACATAGGCCACTTTTTATCGCAAAAACTTTAACAGTTCCCGTAGGATAGGATAAAAACTAAGTGCGGTAGGAGCCGTCTAAGCGCCAGAAATAACCTGTCATGGCAAGTTTAGGACGTTCCCACATATTTCGCACTCCTTCGCGGCACTCAACAGCACTAGCCCAGACTCGGGCTCCATAACGGAGCTTGCGCTCTCGCCATAGTGACGGAGTGTTTCGGAGCACAAGACACATCGTCATCCACCACTCGGGACTAACCAGTACTGAACGTCAGACAGCATTCCAACGCCTTGGTCCCAGTGCAGTGGGTCAGTCATAGTAGCCCAGCGCCTGCCTCTTCAACTGCAGAGGGCAGTGAGAACGGCAATCGCGATACCGACACCTCTCTTCCCCTGCAGCCTCACTGCGTCTGCCAACACGTTGACGGCCTAGCGGAAGGTAGGGTAGGTGGCGGCACCCACACCACCAGTTCCATATATCCCACCGCGGCCCCTTATCCTCGGCTGTCATATCAGAGTCCAAGAAGCAGCCTTGCTTTATGAAACTAAGAAAGGTTATTCCCAGCAAGTAACTGGAGATAGAGAGACAGAAAAGAAGCCACACCCAGCGCAGCAGGAGGAGCTGGAGTTCATATGCCTGGCAGACGGAGCAGCACTAGAGCAAAATCTTAACCGAGAAATTAACATATTTACAGACGGCAGTAAAATGAAAGGGAAAGTTGGGGCGGCATTGTCCATTTGGGATGATGCCGCTGAGATCAGTACCCGCAAGCTGAAATTGGCCGATTGGTGCTCTGTGTAACAGGTCGAGTTATTGGCACTTCTTGAGGCTACCGAAATCGCAAAAATCTTTTGTGACTCCAGGTCTGCACTGGAAACGGTAGTTGGCGTATCTTCCCTCCATCCCTTAGCAGTAAATTCAAAGCTAACATAAAGTTACTACACGCACAAAATAAAATAGTGAAACTTTATTGGATTAAATAGCACGCGGGGATGGAGGGAAATGAGAGAGCGGACCAGCTAGCAAAGGAAGCAGCACTGCACTCGAAGTGCAGACCTATTTAGGATAACTGCCCCGTTTCATTCGTCAAGCGAGAAATCCGAAAGGACTCTCTTGACGAGTGGAACCGGCGGTATCAGGATGGACACACAGCGGCGGTAACTAAAACATATTTTCCGGATGCAAGGGCGGCATACAAGATCGTAAGAGAAATAGCACCAGTGGGAATCATAACTCAAGTGCTGACGGGGCATGGTGAGTTTTCCCAATACTTACATCGATTTAAGTTGAGGGAAAACCCATCGTGCATCTGTGAACCCACAAAAGAGGAGACTCCACTGCACATAATCTTGGAATGCCCAGGTTATGGAAAGCAGAGATTTGATTTAGAACAAAAAATTGGAATTAATCTAACACGAAAAAACCTTAGAAACAATTTTATCGAATTTTGCACAAATATTTGTAAAAAAGCAATACTTAATTAGGAACAAGTAGGTATAAACTTTGCTGTACCATTGTAATGTTTATTATAACTGCAAACAGCCAAAAACATTGAAATATAGGTATACTTAGTTTTTATTCATTTGTAATTAAGACCCCTGCTGATCATGTCAGGGATATTTCGCGATATAATAAAAAAAATCCTCGGAAGCAGCGTCGCAAGAGCGGCACTGCAGCCCGCCTAAGTTGCGACACTCCTCATAAGGCATGCAACCTACCGGCCATCCTCTCAGCTGCTTTAGTTAAAAGCGGCTGAAACTCGAGTGCCAGCCTCTAAGCTTCCTAGGGGAAAAGACCCAAAGAAGAGGGAGACTTCGAGCGCCGCCTTTTCAGCTGCCTCAGACCTCCCCCACGACAAGGCGGGAATACACGGGGGGGTTGTATATACAATCCAACCGTAACTTAACCAACAAAAGCATTCCTCTAAGGTATTTTGATATTTGTCAGTTAGGTTAGGTTTCGCAGCCGACATAAACATAAGCCAAAATCAAAATACAACGCGGGCGAAGCCGCGGGTAAAAGCTAGTAAAATATAAAGCGAACGTTCTTCTATGGTTTCTCCAAGCCTTCGCATCTCGCTAATGCCAAGAATATCCCATTTCAAGTCTTCCAATGCAATTTCTAATTCCTGCAGACTCTCTTCACTTCGTAGTGTCAAAGCATTTAAGGTTGCTATTTTTAAAGTAGGTTTCCTTTTTTGTTCATTTAATTGGATAGTATTGAAATGCATCTGCTTCAGGGAACTATGTTGCGGACTTGGTTCTTGGTATTGATAACTGTCAGTTGGAGGGTGTTGGTGTACATTTCCCACGGGGACCAACCGTATTGGGAGGATGGACATAGATTGTCCAATTATGAACCATTGGACAAAGCAGCATACCGAATTTCAGGTGTCAAACTGCGATATATATTAAGACTAGCTTTTACCCGCGGCTTCGCCCGCGTTGTATTTTGATTTTGGCTTATGTTTATGTCGGCTGCGAAACCTAACCTAACTGACAAATATCAAAATACCTTAGAGGAATGCTTTTGTTGGTTAAGTTACGGTTGGATTGTATATACAACCCCCCCGTGTATTCCCGCCTTGTCGTGGGGGAGGTCTGAGGCAGCTGAAAAGGCGGCGCTCGAAGTCTCCCTCTTCTTTGGGTCTTTTCCCCTAGGAAGCTTAGAGGCTGGCACTCGAGTTTCAGCCGCTTTTAACTAAAGCAGCTGAGAGGATGGCCGGTAGGTTGCATGCCTTATGAGGAGTGTCGCAACTTAGGCGGGCTGCAGTGCCGCTCTTGCGACGCTGCTTCCGAGGATTTTTTTTATTATATCGCGAAATATCCCTGACATGATCAGCAGGGGTCTTAATTACAAATGAATAAAAACTAAGTATACCTATATTTCAATGTTTTTGGCTGTTTGCAGTTATAATAAACATTACAATGGTACAGCAAAGTTTATACCTACTTGTTCCTAATTAAGTATTGCTTTTTTACAAATATTTGTGCAAAATTCGATAAAATTGTTTCTAAGGTTTTTTCGTGTTAGATTAATTCCAATTTTTTGTTCTAAATCAAATCTCTGCTTTCCATAACCTGGGCATTCCAAGATTATGTGCAGTGGAGTCTCCTCTTTTGTGGGTTCACAGATGCACGATGGGTTTTCCCTCAACTTAAATCGATGTAAGTATTGGGAAAACTCACCATGCCCCGTCAGCACTTGAGTTATGATTCCCACTGGTGCTATTTCTCTTACGATCTTGTATGCCGCCCTTGCATCCGGAAAATATGTTTTAGTTACCGCCGCTGTGTGTCCATCCTGATACCGCCGGTTCCACTCGTCAAGAGAGTCCTTTCGGATTTCTCGCTTGACGAATGAAACGGGGCAGTTATCCTAAATAGGTCTGCACTTCGAGTGCAGTGCTGCTTCCTTTGCTAGCTGGTCCGCTCTCTCATTTCCCTCCATCCCCGCGTGCTATTTAATCCAATAAAGTTTCACTATTTTATTTTGTGCGTGTAGTAACTTTATGTTAGCTTTGAATTTACTGCTAAGGGATGGAGGGAAGATACGTCAACTACCGTTTCCAGTGCAGACCTGGAGTCACAAAAGATTTTTGCGATTTCGGTAGCCTCAAGAAGTGCCAATAACTCGACCTGTTACACAGAGCACCAATCGGCCAATTTCAGCTTGCGGGTACTGATCTCAGCGGCATCATCCCAAATGGACAATGCCGCCCCAACTTTCCCTTTCATTTTACTGCCGTCTGTAAATATGTTAATTTCTCGGTTAAGATTTTGCTCTAGTGCTGCTCCGTCTGCCAGGCATATGAACTCCAGCTCCTCCTGCTGCGCTGGGTGTGGCTTCTTTTCTGTCTCTCTATCTCCAGTTACTTGCTGGGAATAACCTTTCTTAGTTTCATAAAGCAAGGCTGCTTCTTGGACTCTGATATGACAGCCGAGGATAAGGGGCCGCGGTGGGATATATGGAACTGGTGGTGTGGGTGCCGCCACCTACCCTACCTTCCGCTAGGCCGTCAACGTGTTGGCAGACGCAGTGAGGCTGCAGGGGAAGAGAGGTGTCGGTATCGCGATTGCCGTTCTCACTGCCCTCTGCAGTTGAAGAGGCAGGCGCTGGGCTACTATGACTGACCCACTGCACTGGGACCAAGGCGTTGGAATGCTGTCTGACGTTCAGTACTGGTTAGTCCCGAGTGGTGGATGACGATGTGTCTTGTGCTCCGAAACACTCCGTCACTATGGCGAGAGCGCAAGCTCCGTTATGGAGCCCGAGTCTGGGCTAGTGCTGTTGAGTGCCGCGAAGGAGTGCGAAATATGTGGGAACGTCCTAAACTTGCCATGACAGGTTATTTCTGGCGCTTAGACGGCTCCTACCGCACTTAGTTTTTATCCTATCCTACGGGAACTGTTAAAGTTTTTGCGATAAAAAGTGGCCTATGTCACTTTTCGTCTTTCAAACTATATTCATGCAATATGCCAAGGCAAGTTGCTCCGTTGCTGAGAAAAATTTATCGTTAAGTCGGAAAAAATTGTGGTTCTACGGGAACCACAATTTTTTTCGATGAAAAGTTTCTCACAATTTCTTTCGGGATGGAAAGTATCCCATGTCACTTTCCGTCTTCCAAACTATGCCCACCCCAAATATCAAGTCGATCCGTTGCTCCATTGCTGAGAAACAGTTATTGTCCTATCCCATGGGAATCACGAATTTTCTCGAGATATAAAAAGTATCCTATTATCACTTTCTGTCTATTAAACCATAGGTATCCATACCAAAAATCAGGTCAATCTTTTGCTCCGTTGCTGCGTCAAAGAGGAACAAACCAACAAACTTTTCGGATTGATAGTATTAAAGTATGATGATTCTGTACCATAAAGGTAGATTAAAAAAACATGTTGAACCTCTAATGATAGAATATTTAAAAATATTTTTAATGTCAGACAAAATGACGGCCTGGTATTAAACGTCATAGTAACATGTAGCATGCAGAGGGAAAATAACATTTTATCCAATTTTAATGTCAGTTGTCATTTTCAATCCATACTTTATTTCCTCTTCAAGGGGATATAATGGTAGAAAAACAATTTGTCGCCTTGCCACGCTACTTGTGATTTATAAAAGTCTGCAGACAATGTCACCTGTCGTCTAATTACGTTTGGCTGTGACGTTTCGTTAGTCCATATTAGCGTCAAAGAGGAATTAATCACTTAGCGTCTTTGTGATAGTGGCGACAGTTTCGCTTTCGAGGGTTTTTGTCCTGTCCTACAGGAACTATGAAATTTTTCGGGATAAAAAGTATCCTAAAGCTCCTTCCGCCTTTTATACTATATCCATGCCAAAAATCAAGTCAATCTGTTGCTCCGTTGGCGCGTGATGGAGTAACAAACCAACAAACCAACAAACTTTTCGGATTTATAATATTAGTAAGGATTACATTTAAGATTCTCTTGTAATGAATTTGTCTATTGAATATTCTGTTCTGACTGTATAATATTGACATTCTAAATTAACTTTATTATTTGTTGTTTTGTGTTCCGATTTTTTTTATCGAAGTTTGATTTTAAATTAATCAAACATAGATAAAAATTCGGAACTCTGTTTTATGTATTTATGTATTACTCTGTGTATTGAATTCTATAAATAAATAAATATTTATGGGTTCTAGGGTGCGTACGCATGCCTAAATATTGTATCAGTTTACTCTGAATTTGAAGATATATCTCCTTCAATACGTTACTCTTTAGCCGCACTCAGGTACTATGAACATTTTGGTTATTTGTCAAGAAATTTGGTGATAGAGTTTTCGTGTGTTTTTTTTTTTGGCTGTCTGTAAATGTGTCCCGTCTGCCGAGCCGCTCTCGTCCCAGAGCGAGTTCGTCACCAGAAAGCAAATTACCATTCACGTGGCATACAACCATGATAATTAATAAGTTTGAGGCTCGAAACCATCTGCATACAATGCATCGTCTGGACGCGTACGCTTTGAGAAGTAGACTTGGCTGCCTCTGTCGTAAATGACGAACGGCGTGGTTAAAGTCAGTTCGTATAGATCGGGTGGCTAGCCTTAGTGTCAGAGTTTTTAAGCCGCCTGAAGACTTGTGATATGGCTTTACGATTAATAAAACCGGGACCTACAATTTAACGTGTCATCCAAGCTTTAATTCTGAATAGGTTTGCGTTTGACCACATACTGCCTGATGTTGAGCAGATAAGCGGTCTAGCTTGTAGCACGCTTACCTAGAAGATACCTATTTACTCGGGATTTGAAGACGCCCACGTTGTACTTTAGCGGGAAGACAGACCCAGGCAAAGCGTTCCACATTCTGGCTGCTCGTATGAGGAATGAGGATTCGAAACGCTTAGTTCTAACGCGCGGAATGTCCACCATGAAAGGGTGGCGCTTTGATCGCGTCTGTCTAGCCGTATGATAGAAGAAAGAGGCAGGTGGGACCAGATTTTGCAACTCCTAGGCGCACTCTCCGGCTGGGCACTTAGTTGTAAATGCCGCCCGCGGTCACCCATCCGAACACAGGCCGTGCTTAACTTTGGCGTGGTTGATAGAGTCAGGCACTCAGTGAGTAAGGTAGTGTTGTTTTTACTTTACATAATATTTCTCAGAAGGCGAAATTGAATGAATTCTTTCAGTGAATTACAGGCAAGGTTTTCGGCTACATTAAATAGGTAAAAAACCTAATTTTAAGCAGTCGTTTTCTTGCTGTATTATTTTATTCAATATTTTGAAAATTCTTTGTATTAAAAAAAACAGTTCACAAAAAACAATCACTGATAAAGTGTTGGACTTATGAAAATAATGATTAATTTGGCGTTGGTTCTCATTTGCGTCAAGGCGTAAGCTTACAGGCGACGTTGTGATATATTTGAATGTATTATTGATATCGAGCTATAAGTTTCATGTTGTGAAAAATGGGAGCTTAATACAACATCACACACTCTCAGAAAATATATATGTTTCCAAAATGTTTTCGGTATTAAAGGATTTTTTAAACCAATTCATACTACTGGAGTGTTAGTGAAGGAAAGTTTTTAATTACTGGTGCAAAATGGTAGGTAATTGTGATAATTTGCAAAGCTTTATCAAACATCTAATACACAGATGTAATTTTTACGCCAATCGAATTAATAAAAAAAACATTTATAATATTCTAAAGTTATTGTTTACACAGTTATTGACTATTTTAACAAAGCATCTGATAAATCGCTCAAAATTAGATCACAATACAGACATAAACTCGTGGGATCAAAGTCCAACTTAGCAATGAATAGTTCCAGCCCGCATTCTATGGCTATAAAAAATTTAGTAAACTGCCAAATAATCTAAAAGATATCGAAAAGGAAAACTGTTTTATTAAACAACTAAAAATTATTCCATTATCTAAATGTTATTACACATTAGACGAATTTTTAACGATAATCTAGAAAACATAATAATAAATCGTTCCAATACGAACCAATACAAATCATACGAATAATAAAATTGCCATACCCTTATCAGGGTCATATGTATAACTACACAAAACATGTTAATTAAGAACCGCATGTAAATTTCATATGTTGCAATAAATGATTTGACTTTGACTTTAGTTACGTTTGTCGTACCTACATTCCAGTTAGATTTTAAGTGAAAAAATTAAGCATCAAAACTGCCTGTTCTTCCACGGGGCAATATATTTCTCATGGTAGGGAATGGGTTAAATATAGTAGTAATAAAATCGGCCAATTACGACTCGCGCACGCATGGTTCCGTACTGTATGGGAGCCCCCCTTAAATATTTATTTTATTTTAATTTAATAATTATATGTTATTGCATTGTACATACAACTAAACATTCTGTGAATATTTCAAGCATCTACCTGTTACCATTATTAATATCTAGCGAAAAACGGTTAAAAATTCAGGTTTGTTGTATGGGAGCCCCCCTTAAATATTAATTTTATTCTGTTTTTAGTATTTGTTGTTATAGCGGCAATTGAAATACATTATCTGTGAAAATTTCATCTTTCTAGCTATAACGGTTTACGGAGATATACCCTGGTGACAGACAGACAGACCGACAGACGGACAGCGGAGCCTTAGTAATAGGGTCCCGTTTTTACCCCTTTGTGTACGGAACCCTAAAAAGTACCTACTAACAAGTAAATTTACCGTCTCAAACAAAAATGAATGGCTCATGTGTATCCCAACAAACCAAGCTTGGTAAATATGGTGCAATCACAAATTAGATAAACAAAATTTATTCAAAGTAATCACACGTCGAGGCTGTCGACGTAGGAAGAGGAGACAGTAAAATAAAATTTAGAGTTAAAACTCAAACGACCAAGTGTATCCCAAACAGTTCAAAAGCTTCAAGTTAAATAATCCAACCAGCATGTCCCAAATTATGGTTTCAAGGGTTCTGTACCCAAAGGGTAAAAACGGAACCTTATAACTAAGACTGCGTTGTCCGTCCGTCTGTCCGTTACCAGGCTGTATCCGTGATACCTAGAAAGTTGAAATTTTCACAGGTGTTGTATTTCTGTTGCCGTTATAACTACAAATACTAAAACAGAAGAAAATAAATATTTGAGGGAGACCCCCATAAAACAAACCAACAGGTAGACGTTTTATATATGTATTCACAAAATATTTAGTTGTAGGCACTTAATGCACCTTTTTTTTTTTTTTTTACCCACCAAAACCCCTGGGTGTTCCACAACTGCGCCTGGTGTCGGGGCTACGGGCACGCCTTGCGCACTCCTCCGCAGCACCCGACAGCGCTGGCCCAACTTGGGCCCCACCACGGAGCTTCGGCTCCCGCCAGAATGACGAGGCACTTTATGCACCTATATGCACTTTAAAAATAAATAATTAAAATAAATTATACAAAGCAGGGCTCCCATACGGTACGGAACAAAGAGTTCCGTAACGGAACTCTTCGTACGCGAGTCGGACTAGCGGTTTTTAGGGTTCCGTACCCAAAGGGTAAGAACGGGACCCTATTACTAAGACTTCGATGTCCGTCAGTCCTTCGGTTCGTCTGTCTGTCTGTCTGTCACCGGGCTATATCTCATGAACCATGATAGCTAGGTAGCTGAAATTTTCACAGATGATGTATTTCTGTTGCCGCTTTAACAACAAATACTAAAAGCAGAATAAAACTTTCCCATACGGTACGGAACCCTTCATGCGCGAGTCCGACTCGCACTTGGTCGATTTTTTCACTTATTTAAATTCTCTTAAACAGCTACCCGTATTGAACCTAATTCAGGTAGCCGCGGCTGGCTGCGACCAAAAACGAACTTGACAGTAAATGCTCTGGAAAAATTGCGGCAGACCACAAATCGGCTTTAAATCCGCCAAAATCTTTTATAAGCTGCCAAAAATATCTTCCACCCGTATGGCGTAATTCGGGAAGCTGCGGTCAAACGGGTTTTGGAATTAAAACCGAAATAAGTGTCAGTTTGACTTGATGATGCCATTGACGATGGTGGCTCCATACAGGCTCTACTTTGAATATTCAAAATTTATTTATTTCGGACAACTCTATCATGATCCATCTTTTGCTAGTAACTTATGCTTATGCTTACAAACTAGGGCTAGTTAATATTTATTTGGTCATTTACTTTGGAGGCATCCCCTGCGAAATCATGGTCCGAATGTGACTAAATGATGGGAATCATGGAATATGCGAGTATTACTTAATAGTGCTTGTTTAAGATTTTCAAATACACAAAATTATCGCAAATATTAGTCGTGTATGAGCCGTATATTTTTTCCATTTTCAAAAACGGAATGTAAATATGATTCCAGTATGAAACTTGAGACAATTAACAAATTATTCAAGTAAAAGATATAGACCCATATAGATTACCCAGGTAGATTAGAATTTCGATAAATTGTTTTGTTACAAGAAAGAACGCTTGATATGACGGTAAATGGCAAAAGCGGGAGGGGAAGACCAAAAAAAGTGTGGATGAATTGTGTGGAAGATGACATGCGAGAGAAAGGAGTTGATGATGAGATGACGAATGATAGAGTGAAGTGGCGAAAGGAAACGTGCTGTGCCGACCCCACCTAGTGGGATAAGGGCAAGATGATGATGATGTTTTGTTACAAGAAATATATTTTATACATCAGTTGTCACATAACTAAAAAAGGAAATTTTCTCCTTAGTTACATTATTTTCATGCAAAATAAATCAATACGAGTAAAACCTTTGTTCCTCTGGATTTAGAGCAAACTAAGAATACCGACACAATTTTTCTTTCAAGACTAAATAAATATTCGTTTAGATCACAGCAAAGAGAGAAACACTTTTCTAAGTATAGCTTGGATACTAATCATAACGCTTGACACAATTTATCGATCGAATCGATATCGATATTCAATCTGCGATGTCGATGTCGTCGCTCCACGCGGCTCCATTTTAACGATGGTTATAAAATTCAAAAGCCTTGCTGTGATTTGTAACAACCAGGCGCGTAGGCGGAGTGCTACCGTACTGCGAGATAATAATATGATACCACTGTGTAATAGTAAGTTGTCGATAGACGACACGGGTTCACTTACGTTACTCACAGAGTGACTGTAAGGTCAGGCTGATTTTGTTTACAGTTTGATGATCTAATGTACTACTAAGTTTTATCCATTTCAATTTAATTAATCAATTAACATGCATGAAAATAGTATCTAGTAACATGCGTGAGTGCAACGTTTAGCACAACAGCCAATTTAGTCAAAAAAATTACCACTTAGCTTAGTTGAATAATTTTAAAACCTTATCAAAGACCATGTTTTATCGTGTTTTTAATATAACTATTAACAAGTTGAAAAACTAAAATTCATCAAATTTATTTGATAATTTAAGTTATCAGGTTTAAAAGCAAATTAGCTAAATTAAATTGCAAAATATAATCGGTAGAAGGAAAACCGAGTAACTTAATTAAAATGTCCATAGTAATTTACAAATTAAAAATACCTACCAAGAAAAAATGAACCCACACGAAGTCTAAAAATATGATCAAAATAGTAAAAAACAATCTACCAATATCGATAACTCCAACATCGAATCGAATCTAAAAAGAAAATGTCGATAATACTCTATCTGCGCAGCACACCACTAAGGTCGGTGACCTAAAAAAGGCCTACAAAAACCTATATATTTTATTTTCAAGATGCAAGTACGTACTATCGTGGTATAAATTAAAGGTTCTTTTTTTTCTTACCACGTGTTTTGGCTCAAGTACTGGAAGGCTCGACTTGTACGGTCAGCATAAAAACTTGTTTTATTTTTTTATTTTTTGTAGGACTACAGATGTAAGACCGTAAATAGTGGGATGCAGAATACTGTATTGGTTTTTGTAAAGGCATATTGTTTTTTATTCAACTTACTTTAGATACCTGTAGACTATAGGTAATATTTCCACGAATTGCAAATAATACTTGGGCCTGATTTAACTAAAATCAAGTGAATACATACCGACCTTATCTGTTTTTTACCCTCAGAAAATGTGAAAATATTTTTACGTCGTTAACCATAATAAATCAGGCCATTGTCATAAATCAAGTTGTTTTGCCTTTAAAAAAAAACTGTAGAATTAACCCCTTGTAGAGGTTATTCTCAGACCTACCAAAAATACACAAAAAAAAACATACTCGTAAAAAGTATATCCCTCAAAATGGGGGGAAATTTGCTGTTGCGCTATTTACTAGCCGATTTCGATAATATTTGGCAAGATTGTTAATTTGATGTTATGTCTAAGTTTATTCTGACAAGACTTGCGAGTATGAAACTGACTCGGTCAAGAACGAGTCGAGATAGTCGGCTTACGAAGATTCTGTGAAAAATATGTGTCGGGAGATCTACCGTTACTTGTAAATAGCTTAGGAGCTTTTTCAGGCCTACCAAATATACCCGAAAGATCATGCCGTTTCGATAGAGTTGCATAAAAACATACCCATTGGCACGAAATTTTTGACCGACGAACCAAACCGGAGGAGTTACTCAATTCGACACGTATATTTTTTTATGTATAACCACGCATATCTTTTTTAGTAGTTCGATTTCAATAAATCTTTTTTTATTGAAAAGAGTATACTTCGAAATTGGTCCCATTAAAATTTTGTTGAAATCGGCAGAGCCGTTTTTGATAAATCAACAATAATGTGAAAAATTTAACATCGATCCGTGCGAGATATTCGCGAATTCTGTACACGGGTGAAGTCGGTCATGCTATTTTTGCGAAAAATAATTTATCTTATATTAGATCTCCCAGATGTAAGATGTTGTCCGTACCAAATAATATCAAGATTATTACCATTCGGTTACGTATAAACTGGCCAGCTACCGGCATTACGCGCTGTCGCTGTGTGCGTGTATATGTACATGAACTCTGACACTTATGTCTATGTGTGCGGCAATAAGAAACCCGTTGTTGCCCGAGTGAGCACTCGCTGTTATTTTGTTATTAAATATTGGCTCTGATTTATTTGGTACGCAGTAAAAATGTGTTATGTCTTCTTAAAGATCAGTCAGCAACATACTCTGTTTTGTCAGAAAATAGTAATCATTATCGTAACAGACGCAGAAGGTTTGTCACTCATAAAATTGCTCGTTATTGACAGGAAATTGAATGAGTAGGCTTTACTTACTTGAAACATACATAATTTTCCAAATATACAATTAACATGCGGGCTATATTATAATTCGTCATAATTACATGTGAAATTATTATAATTGGGATCAAAAAAACTTTATTCTTAACGAAATTCATAGAAGATAAAATAATTGGCTTAGCAAGTTAGGTACGATACGTCAAATTAGGGCCCAAATCTGAAGAAAACGATTCGCATTCAAAGTATTCTTGGGATCTAGAAACTGACTGTTCATTTTGTCGGTAGACTCCTACACTGCATTTTTACCGTGAACATATACGTAGAAATCATAACTTTATTGTATACAATTTAGAGACTACAATTAATAAAATATTCAAAAATTATGATAGATAAACGCTTACCAATAAAAAAAAATAATGTGTCGGAATCAACAAGTAATTTTGCTGACCTCAAGATGATTTGTGTAGGTACACTTATAGCGAACCAGTAAAACTATGCCCTTCAAGATTTATTTGATGGATATTGCTGATATAGAATCAAAGCCCAGCTTCTGTATAATAGTAAGCCAGCATACGAAATTTGAGTAATGACTAATTTTATTGTAATAATATCTGATACGATAGTTTATTATTAGAAAGAAAATTAATGTAATTTTGTTGATATTGATGTGAAATGATATTATTAAACCTACTACGTAAGTTTCTCTATTGTGCTTACTTCTAAGCAATAAAAAAAAAACGAATCCTCAAACTGTATGAAGAAATTTAAAAAAAAAAACGTATTAAAAGCATAGAATAGAATAGAAAACACTTTATTGTACACAGTAAAAATAAGACAACAGTAATATCATCCATCCATCCATCAGCCGTAAGACGTCCACTGCTGGACATAGGCCTCCCCAATGGATTTCCAATAAGGCCGGTTGGAAGCGGCCTGCATCCAGCGCGTTCCTGCGATCTTTATTATATCGTCAGTCCACCTAGTCGGTGGACGTCCTACGCTGCGCTTGCTGGTCCGTGGTCTCCATTCGAGAACTTTACTGCCCCATCGGCCATCCGTTCTCCGAACTATGTGCCCTGCCCATTGCCACTTTAATTTGCTAATCCGCTGGGCTATGTCGGCAACTTTGGTTCGTCTGCGGATCTCCTCATTTCTGATTCGATCTCGCAGAGAGACGCCGAGCATAGCCCTCTCCATAGCACGTTGGGCTATCCTGAGCTTATTCATAAGGCCCACAGTAAAAGACCACGTTTCAGTTCCATATGTCATCACTGGCAACACACAACTATCGAAAACTTTCGTCTTGAGGCACTGAGGTATATCAGATGAAAAGACGTCACGCAGTTTTCCGAAGGCTGCCCAACCGAGTTGGATTCGGCGATTGACCTCTTTCTTGAAGTTAGACTTACCTAGCTGGACTACTTGTCCTAGGTAGACGTACGAGTCAACAACTTCAAGAACCGAGCTCTCAACAGATATTGGGGTGGGTACGACATGGGCATTACACATGACTTTTGTTTTATCCATGTTCATTTTGAGACCCACCTGTTGAGAAACTCGATTGAGGCCTTCGAGCATCGTGCTGAGCTCTTCCATCGATTTCGCCATGACCACGATATCGTCGGCAAACCGAAGGTGAGTGATGTATTCGCCATTGATGTTGATGCCAAATCCTTTCCATTCCAGGAGCTTAAAGGCGTTCTCCAAAGTGGCAGTAAACAGTTTCGGAGATATCACATCTCCCTGTCTGACGCCTCTTTTCAAAGGGATCGCCTTCGAGCTCTCTTCCTGTACTCGGACCGACATAGTGGCGTTATTATACAAACACTTCAACACTTCGATATACCGATAGTCAATACGGCATCGCTGAAGAGACTCAAGCACAGCCCATGTCTCGACCGAATCAAAGGCTTTCTCATAGTCCACAAACGCTAAGCAAAGTGGCAAGTTATACTCTTCAGTCTTCTGTATAACTTGCCGCAGCGTATGGATGTGGTCCATGGTGCTAAAGCCTTTTCGGAAGCCGGCTTGTTCGGAAGGCTGGAAGTCATCAAGCCTGCGCTCGAGACGATTCGTAATGACCCTTGAAAACAGCTTATAAACATGGCTCAGAAGCGAGATGGGTCTGTAATTCTTCAATAAGGTGTTGTCACCTTTTTTAAAGAATAGCACCACCACGCTTCTGTTCCATGCTTCCGGCGTTATGCCCTCGAGGACGACGGTGTTGAAAAGCTTCTGAAGGACTTTAAGTACCGGTTTACCACCCGCTTTCAGAAGCTCTGAAGTGATTCCGTCATCACCCGGTGCCTTGTTGTTCTTAAGCTGATTCAAGGCCATTCTAATCTCGTACAGGCTGATGTCCGGGATGTCTTCGGTGAAGTGTCGAGTCAGCTTGGCTCTCGGGTCTTTAACCGTGCTGTCAACAGGCTTAGCTACCGAAGCGTATAACTGTCCATAGAATCCTTCGATCTCCTCCAATACCTCTGCCTTGGTCGACGTCATACTGCCGTCCTCTCTTTTTAGCTTTGTCAGCTGGCTTTGCCCAATAGACAAACTCCTTGCAAACACTTTAGAGCCTTTGTTTCGCTCGATAGTCTCTTTAATTTGTTTGGTTTTAAAGAGACGTATATCACGCCGCAAGGATTTAGAAATTTGTCTATTAAGCTGCCTATATGACGCAGCGTCCCTAGTAGACTGCAGTCTTAACAAACGTCGTTCAGCCATGAGGTCTGAAGTGTGATCGGATAGTTTCTGGGTTTTATTTGAACGGCGTGGTCTAAAAAACTTAGAACCCACCGTCTGGACAGTTTCTACGAGCCTGTTATTGATCTCATCCACCGACGTAAGATTCTCTAGGCAAGCAAAACTATTTGAGAGCTCTAGCTGAAAGCTTTCGGGGTTTTGGATGTGAGCGAGAGTAGGCCGGAGCGTAGACTTCATCAGACGAGACCTTTCAAGTCTAACGTTCACATTCAATGTGCCTCTTACCAATCTGTGATCACTACCGGTTTTCACCCGGTTGATCACGGAGACATCATCGAATATTCGTCTCTTGTTGGTCATAATGAAGTCTATCTCATTTCTCGTGGAACCATCGGGACTGATCCAGGTCCATTTCCTATGAGGCGGCTTCTGGAAGAAAGAGTTCATCATAAAGAGTTCCTCTCTCTCCAGAAATTCAGCCAGCCTCTGACCTCTTGAGTTCCGTTGCCCGTACCCAAATTGCCCCACTTTCAGCTCATCATCAATTTTCTTGCCTATCTTTGCGTTAAAATCCCCCATAACAACAGTAAAGTGGGTCTCAGACATATGTATGGCCCGACTTATGTCCTCATACATAGTATCCACTTCATCATCTGGGTGTGCCGAGGTCGGTGCGTATACCTGAATGACCTTCAGCGAATATCTTTTGGATATTCTGAGTATTAGGTATACGACCCTGCTCGAAACACTGTCGATGGTTACGATGTTGTTAGTGAGGGACTTGTGGACGAGAAACCCGACACCACCTTGGGACTTTTGGTCGCCTTCCCGGTAGTAGAATAGGTTGCCCGATTTCAGAGTTATCGTGTCCTCACCCTCTCTTCGGACTTCAGATAACCCCAAAATATCCCAGCGCAACCTACTCATCTCCTCTTCCAGCTCAACAATCTTTTCATCCGTCCTCAAAGTGCGTATATTGTGTGTCACCAGGGCCAGTTTCCGTTGGGGGTGGTAGCGGGGCGTCTGCCGGAGATTCTTCGCACCCCCCTCTCCGCCGTTACCGTGGCCGCTACCAGAGCCAGGGATAGCGGAGCCGCCAGGGACTGGGGGCCTATTTGTGTGGCTTAAATTCATTGGGGGTTGTTGCCCATAATCTCCGCGCTGGGCAAGCGTGTTGGCGATCGCAGGACGTAGCCTCCTCGCACCAGTGCCGCTGCTCCCCGACACTGGTCTGTGGCATTTAGGCTACGCCAAATTAGGATGGTTATACCGCCATCAATCGGTTCCGTAGTACCTCAGTCGGCTTTTACGACACCTGGTACAAGAGGGGGGTGCTATTCTACTCTGCCGGCACCCCACGGCCAACAGTAATATATGAAAAACTTATTAGTGTAGCTCAAGGCGGCCTTAGAATTAGAATTAGAAATCTTTATTTGCATCTCTAAGAAACCGTAAGATATTAACATAACTAATACCTATGTATTAGGTATTTGCTAATACTAGGTATACTTGAGAACCCTGTGTATAGGGTGTTGCAAACTTATCGCTGGAAGCGATCTCTTCCATGCATATAAGTATACCTATTTGTCCAAATTGTTAGTAGGGCAATAACTGAATCAAAATATGTAATGTAATTAAGTAGGTACAACAGTTGTACCTACTAATATTATTTTGACGACAACATTTACCTAATTCTCATTTTGAAATTTTAAAATTAAAGATATGATTTCATTATTTCAGTAAGAAAAGACTAACTAACTTAACTGAAATAAATGTTTTTTAAGACTAAGCATTTAATTGTAGTACATATTTATCCAAGTAAATTATCAAACTTTATAAGTAGCTATTTGCATCAATTACCTGATTTTTAAATACTACTAATTTACTACTACGATACTAAATATTTAACGACAAATAAATGTTCTACTTACCAAACTAAATTGTGTAGTAAATTATAATTATTACTAACCATTCTAAAAGGATTAATAACAGTAGGTACGAGTAAGTATTCGTTGTATTTAATATAGGTATCTATTAGCTGGTAAACATAAAAGTTCTCTACATATTTCGTTGATCCATAGTTAAGTACGCGCCCTGTAGACACTTAATTATAATTTAACACAATATCCGAGATAAAAGAGAAAAGAAAATAAGCTCCAATAATACGATTTTATGCCACACGATTAGGGTGGCGTAATTCTGTACCATCCCTAAATAATAAGCGATAATACCGTAGTGATTATTTTTATACCACAATAAGCGGGGGTTGTTTTCCGAATTTGTGTTTGGAAATATTGTGCTATACATATATAATTTACAGAATGACATCACAGGATTCACAGGAAATCTACAGGAGAGACCTGTGTCCCGCAGTGAACATGCTGCAGCTGACAATGTTGATGGGAATAATTTATAGGCACTATATGACTCCACCAGAAATTATTAGGTATTTTAAAAAAGAAAATAATAATAAGTATTATTCCCATGATTCCACCATATTATTTTCTGAATCAGAATATCGTTTATCGCGTAAAACTGGTACCTACTTCTGCGTGCTTAATCTTCGACCACAACGTCGCTTACCATCAGGTGAGTTGGTAGTCAAACGCGAACTTATTTGCGTTAAAAACTATTTTTTAAACCTATTACCCTTTTTAGGGTAATAGGGTTCCGTCCGCCCTTCGATGTCCGTCTGTCTGTCTGTCACCGGGCTGTATCTCATGAACCGTGATTGCTAGGCAGCTGAAATTTTCACAGATGGTGTATTTCTGTTGCCGCTATAACAGCAAACACTTAAACTTGAATAAAATAAAAATTTAATTTAAACATACAACAAACGTGATTCTTAGGAGTTTTTTGCTCACTATTAATAACGGCAAGAGGAATGGGGCTCCCATACGGTACGGAACCCTTCGTGCGCGAGTCTGACTCGCACTTGGCCTATTTTTACAGTTCTTTTATCAACCTTTTATTTTGTAACTGAAAATATGTTTGCCGTTTTCTCCAAATATATCAAAGTATTAGTAGGTATGTTTAACATGTCAAAAATATTATCCGACTATTTTGCTGTTTGTCACAGGTTAATTTTTATTCATCTTAGTAAAAATTAATTCAAGTCCCGATTTCTAAGAAAAAATAAAGAAAACTACATCGTATTTTTTATTTTCCTTTGGAAGCGTTAAACGTATCCATAATCATCATACTAAAGTTACTATTTGTTCTATCTTAAAACCACTAAAAATTCGTTTTAACATCACATGATACTTCGAATCCTATCTAAAGGATCAAAACTGGCAAAATACTATCCTTTACTCTGTGAATAAAACAACAAAGCTATATTATTGCGCCTGCGCAAGACCGGTCCAACTTTATAGCCCCTAAAATAACCAACCTAATAACTTTAATTGGTAAGTTAGTCTAAAATATAGCTAAAAGCAACAAAATAATCCAAAAAGGTCTACAAGACCAACAAAACGAAATAAAAAAAGATCCGTCACGAACATAGGCGAGGGAGAGCAAAAAGAAAAAAAAACACAACACAAGTTCAACGTTTATTTTGGTTGCGTCCCTTTCACGCTTCAAGTGATTTTATATTGCGTTCTCTGTCTCGCAGGCTGAACGCTGGACACCTGTGCTTTAGTTTCCCCTGAGTACCAACGACCTCTCGAGCGCTTCACGTCAAAATGTAATAAGGACCGGGAATGTTTTTTTTGAAATTGTGCCTTATCTTTTTTGCTAACAGTACTTTTTGGTTTGAGCGGGGTGTAATTACAGATGTGTTATTTTTCGAAGCAAAGTAATCATTGTCGTATACGGATTTGATTCGTGGCAAGCTGAAGTTTTTTTTTCTTTTTTTTTAGTTTAATGCGTAAACTAATGTATCGTAATAATAATGAGAGAGGAACACCTGTTCTTTACTTATCCTATTGTTAGGAATTGTTATAGAAGTAAATTGGAGTTTTTGATGCGAAAAGTTTTTTTTGTTAATGTAGAGTATTGGGGCAAAGTGGTCTATTGAATGAGGAAATAATAAAAATAGCACATAAGTCGTACAAAATAATTACTAGTCAATGTAGTTTTTGTTTTCACGATAATAAAATTTGTTTGAAATAGAGCTTGCGGTTTGCCTATAAAATAGTATTTTTGACTACGAGTCTACGTGTTTGCAACTTTTTTGTTACCTTTTGTTGTTTTTATTACTTTTTTTGTTTTAGTGTGAAAGTCCTTATTTAAACCACTGTTTAAAATGAGGGTTAATGTAATGTATGTTAAAGTATAACTTTGACGTGAGTTATAACACTATACAGGCTTTTTAACCGACTTCCAAAAAGGAGGATGTACTATTTTCGTGTGTATGTATTTTTTTGTATATGTTCATCGATAGTTATGCCAATTGTGAACCGAATCGAAAAAATATTTTTTAGTTCAAAAGGGTATACTTCCAATTTAAATTTTACAGTAATCGGCTGAACCGTTTTTGAAAAATCATAAATAATGTAAACAATTAGAGCAAAATATTCGAATTTTGTATACGATGGAAGGCGGTTTTGCCATTTTTTGTGAAAAATAATTGTTCAGAAGTAAGTTTTAGAATAATTGTCTGACAATTCAGATCGTGATTAGGAACTGTTACAATCAAAATATCTAGTAAAAATATTTAAATGCGTGTTTTTAAGCTACTTTAATGGTTTTAGCTAGTGGTAGATTTCAATGAAATAATTTTAGGGTTGGTTGAAATTTTTACCGTAGTTCTTTTTATAAATTAGACCTATACTGTCTTACAAAAAAGTAACAATATCCAAGCTAACATTTATCTCTGAAAAACCAAAAGAAACTCATCATCATCCTGCCCTTATCCCACTAGGTGGGGTCGGCACAGCACCAAAAACCAAAAGAAACTAAAATAGGTTTACATATTTTACTATGAATTTTTAACAGTTTAATAAAAAATTAATTTCTAAAGTTAAAAATTGTTTAAAAAGCATTGTACTCGCGCCATATATACAAACGAAACAGGCATAAACAAACATACTACCGCCTAATGGTGGTTCGGTGTCACATAACAATATAAACTTGAAATGTGATCAGCACACGCATTGTCCGTGTAATATGACACCAATGAGATCATTAAACGCTGCTGAAGTCATTTATAATGATAACAATAATTTCTGATAGAGCTGCAATAGGTTTCGAGAATTGATTGCTATTAATAGATGTTTCTGGCTATTCTTTGTTGCAGTATCATTGTTAGGGTTCCTTACCCAAAGGGAAAAACGGGACCCTATTACTAAGACTTCGATGTCCGTCTGTCCGTCTGTCTGTCTGTCTGTCACCGGGCTGTATCTCATAAACCATGATAGGTAGGCAGCTGACATTTTCACAGATGATGTATTTCTGTTGCTGCTGTAACAACAAATACTAAAAACAAAATAAAATTAATAATTAAGAGGGGCTCCCATACAAAGAACCTGATTTTTTAGCCGTTTTTCGCTCTATATGTATAAATAATGGTAACAGGTAGATGCTTGAAATTTTCACAGAATATTTAGTTGTATATTGACTTCAATAATAAATAATAAAATGAAATTAAATAAGTATTTAAGGGGGGCTCCCATACAGTACGGAACCCTCCGTGCGCGAGTCCGACTCGTACTTGGCCGATTATATCTAATGATGGTACGTGGATATCGAGGGATGAGACGTGGCGCTGGCTAAAAAGGCTGCTACAGGACAGAATTCATTTGTAATGATAACAATAATATCATATGGTTGAAAACCAAAATTCAAAGAAAACTTTTAGTCAATATGAAGTAAATATACAGAGTTATTTCTAATCAATTAGCATCCTTTTAGGGGCTTATTCTGTACATCAAAACTAACAACTTTTGATCTACAACTTTTGTCAGAACTCAAAAAAAAAATCAGCTGTTCCATACAAATTTGTCGCGGGTAAACGATATTTTTCTATGGAAAAGCAGTTTTTTTTTTAGTTTTGACAAAAGTCGCAGAACACAAGTTGTTAGTTTTGATGTACAGAATAAACCCCTAAAAGGTTGTTAATTGATTAGAAATAACCCTGTATAATCAAGAATATCATCAAGCAATCTAAGCGCTAATTAACAGAGTAATTATCATACAAAGTGGTAAATTAAACCGATAAAAAAGTAAAATATAGTCAATAATTAAAGTTAACTTTTGGCAAAGAATATATAATAATATTGCTTTTGGTAGATTTTTATTAAGAAAATATTGTTCAAATTATTAGCGGATAGTAGGTATGTTACGCAAATCATTTTGTATGAAACCAGTTAAAACAGGCGCTTTGAGGCAACCGAGCTCAAGGCATAAGACAATTATTTTTGAGCTAGTGTTTTCAATTTCGGGTATTTATCTTCATTGCGCCAATATGTCTTTGGATCTTGAATTAAAATATTTGGACGTCTTAAATATGATTCTACCTCAACTTGCTTTGGGTTTTTCGTTTCGCGCGCTTTCCAAACTCTTGATATCAGTTATATAAAATCGGCGATGCCGATATATTGGCCCTGCTGATATATCGGCCCTGCCGATTAGTCGGCCGACATATCGGTATCGGAATCGTAACATCCCTATAAAATTGTATAAAATATGCAAATAAGCTAGCTTAGATAATTTTCTACTCCAAAAAGCTACAGCAAACATTTTGCATGACCTAACTTGACAACTTCAAAACGTGCAAGACTACAATACATACATTGTCTCATCGCCTTGATAATTTAGTTATTTTAATCTCGTAATGTTCAGTAATTTCTCTGAACACAGTCAATTTTCACAGTACACTTAGTACGTTACCGCTCGAATCTCTTTGTTTCTCAGAATATCTCAGTAAATTGGCTGTAACTGTGCTGAAATGACTAACGTGTCATCGTCGTCATAAATCTGCTGTATTGTGTCAAAATGTATGCATTAGCGGGGCGTTTAGTGTCCAAGTACTCAGTATTTTCAATGAAAGGAAAATTTAGCTCTTTACTTCATAGAGACAGTATTATTTTAGACGGTTTTATTTAACTTCAATTGCCCGTTTTTTGGGTCAAATTTAGTAACGAAATTTGACCCACTTCCCGTGCAAATATGGTATTTGAAACAAAGCTTTAGTTTCGATGACAATACAATTTTTTGTATTCAGTAATGACGTAAATACAAGATGGCCACCGCCACAACATGGCGGATCACATTTTTTACACAATCTACTTAACATGGGAGTCAAATGAAAGGGCTTTTAATGTAAAATAGAACACAGTTATTAATAACAAATAAAAACTAAAAACACAAAAATTGACTTACTTAGAAACTTTTTTGAGTTAAACGGTTTTATGTACCTACTAAAAGCTTAAAATAATAACTCAAAAATAAAATCATGGGGCGCAACGTACATAATGAAATCTTCTAGGCGAAGGCCCACGATTTTATTATTGAGTTATTATTTTTTAGCTTATGGTACATAAAACCGTTTAATTTAAAAAGTTTTTTAACAATTTTATTTTCGTAGCGCTCATAGCGTAGTTTGACTAGGTGTTCGTTAGCAATCATCAAAGTGAAGCAACATTCAGCACGGTCATTCGGATGGGTGACCGCGGGTGTCATTTACAACTGAGCCGTAGTTTGCATGACACGTTAAATTATGGGTCCCGGTTTTTTAACCGTTTAGCTATGTCCGAAGCCTACATGCGGCTTAAAAACTCTGACACCAGGACTAGCCACCCGGCTTTTACGAACTTAGGTACTTATTTCATACATTATGTATTATTCATAAAGGGCGTGCTATGCTGAAATGGGGCAATTTAGACCCTCATCCCAAACAACTTTTACTATGGTGTCAACCCGAAATTCGAAGAAAATAATGAAAAATATTTCGTTTGCATGCTGTTGATTACGAGTTACAATTTCGTATGGAACAGTTGTTATTTTTCAATAATTCTGAGGTCGTAATAAAAGTTTTTTATATTGATGTTCTAAAAAACTCGCTTTTGGCTAAATACGGGTGTACTTAGCCAAAAGCGAGTTTTTTTCTCAGATTCTATAAATATGTATAAACTACGTGTATGCTAAATTTCATAGAGATTGGTTGAGAGATACTTCAGTTATCGTCGAAAAAAGAAACATACAAACATACATTTGACAACTCAAGTGCCGGCTCGTCCCAGTAGACTCAGAGTATCTCTTTTTTCTTGAGTTATGTCAATAACTCAGTAGGTATACGGAGTCACAACCTCAATTAAAAAAAAAACTGCAATACTACCTTCTTCATGTAAGTAGGTACTTATACACATACAAAGTAACATTCAACTATAAACCCGTAGTAAAAAATATTATAACTCGATACTTCATGGGAATCGTTTTTTTTTACCATAATTTTAACCCTATTCTGCCTACCGAATACAAAATAACTTTTTTTAACATTTTGAATAAATTTTGAATACATTATCAACTCGATACTATGATTAAAGGGTAATGATAAATGATGGTTCTTCAATAAGACGGTATCGCTGACAACGAGGTGTTAAACCTAATTGATTATTTTTTAAAACGATTTGTGTCCATTTTTTGTCGTCAGTAACGAATTTGAATATATTTTTACAGCAATTTGAGTTTGGTTTCAATATTTAAATTTATTTTGGTAATGATTATACTGGATTATGACCAAGTTTTCCTGAGGGGACAACCCCAAAATCGCGTAAGAAACATCAGCTGTTCGACACAAAAAGCTCATTAATTTTTAACAAAAATGTTTTGCCAAATCCGGGCAAATATTCTGAAATAAAATGTTGTTCTAAAATATTCTGAAACTTGCATTGCAATCTGTTTTGTAGTTTAGAGTTTAGCTTACACAAACAAATACACAGAAAAGATGACTATACTCTGTTATAATGTACCTTATGGTAGTGATAAACAATGAAATAATAAATATTTGTAAAAAAAAAGCAAACGAAGTCCCTCTGCGCAAAAGAAATGAAACTTCGACGCAACAGTGCTTTCATACCCCCGCCATGGTAGCGTTAAACGTTTTACGCAACCTTGTTGATCGCATTAGAAGTTTCACATCAATAAAAAAAATATTAAATATCAAAAATAATACACGCGTACCAATTGATAATTTAAAAAAAAGAACTGAGCAATCACGCTACTGCCTAACTAAAAAAAACAAATACACACCCAACCACAGCAATAAATAACAACATAGAACATCCAATAAACCAAATCATAGATTAAAAACCAAGATAGAGTGTACCATTATTTATATTGTATTAAAAAGTTGTAGAGCTACCGGGCTAGAGTTGATTGACCCGAGACGGTCAGCTCGAGCGTGCGCGAGCGCATCTTACTTGTTGTTTTGTATGTGTAGGGGGCATTTGTGTGTGTGTGGGTGCTTTGTTTTGATGATTTTTGAGTGGAGTTGTGAATATTGATTTTGGTGTCAGGGTTATTTCGTGCTTTAGCAAATTGTATTTGTCGTAATTATCTGAAACGTTACAATCTTTTATGATTGGGTTGCTTTTAGTGGTAATTTAGGATGTAGTTTTCTTTTACTTTGAAGTGATGTTTTAAAGAATTATTGCCCATCGCTATTCTGGGAGCTGGTAGCCAAGCCAATTGCCAGTGTCAAGTATAATTTTATTTTTTTTATTTATATTTTATGAAAATAGCTGCAGTATTAGTCACATCAAGCATTGTCCAAGTCATATCTCCGTAAAGCAGTGGAGACTTTACTAGAGGCTTCTACGGAGCTTTGGTAACAACACGGAACAACACTATACACCACATTATATTAGGTACTTGCCTACGAGTACACTCATGCACGTAACTCAGCTCATAATCAACAAAATTCTACAATTTATCACTAAGTATCACTGCTGTTATTTAATTAATTAATTAATTAGTTAATTATCACACAAGGTTTACAAAATGACATATTTCCGCGGTCCCGCCAAAACTGAAAATGTTGAGTCAAATAAAAAATTTCGTGGCGAACATGAATTTACGTAAATTAGTTTTTTTACAGTAGGTTCTTGTATTATCCATCTATTTTATTAATCGATGTAATAAAATCGCTTATAAAATATTTTTGCAGCAGCGGTTTATTGCAAAATTTGAGTATCATGAACCTTCAACTTCGTAAAACCGGTAGCCGAGCCGATCGATCCTACCAAGAAATCGCCAATTTGGAGCCGAACATAAATTAACGTTGTCTGAGCAACGACCGCAATAAACGCGAACATGATTATTAAATTATTTTACGAAAATGGGTCAAGAAAACAAGTTTGCGATAATTTTGTTTTGGAAATGATGCAAATTGCTAATGACATGATTGTTGTGGGATCTACTTATTTGTACATGTTTAAATTACACTTAAGTACATCTAAGCTGTTTTGGGGTTAGTATGTTAATGAAAAAAAGAGGTTTATTTAATGTGGATTACTACATTATATCTTTTTGATATTTATGCCGTGCGATCCTGCGGTCTCAATAAGGTCATCCGTCCACCTTGTGGGTGGACGTCCTACGCTGCGCTTGCTGGATGCAAGCCGCTTCCAACCGGTCATATTGGAGATCCACTGGGGAGACCTATGTCCAGCAGTGGACTTCTCATGACTGATGGATGGATGGAATATTTATACTGCTGAGTGATGAGAAAATCAAGAAGGTTTTCTCAGCACTGATTTATTCTAATTGCGCAGGTCACTCTCATCTAGTCTGCTTTAAAATAATAGGTAGGTAGGTATTCATTCATACCTGGCCTTTAAAGGTAAAAAATACATAAAAACATATATAAGCAACAAGGCAGTCAAACAAACAGTAACCTTCATTGAAATTTTGCACTAGAATTATTCGTATAATATATGTTTTTTAATATATGTATAACATATATTTTACTTTTGAAATTATAATATTTTAATTTGAAATATCTAATTTAAATTTTACTTTTTCGAAGTTTGGAAACGTTCAACACGGTCAAGCATCGGATGGGTGACCGCTGGTGGCATTTACAACTGAGCGATACCGTGGCTAGGATGGCACGTTAAATTATAGGTCGAGGTTGCATGTCGGAGGCCTTCAGGCGGCTTAAAAACTAACACCAGGGCTAGCCAGCCTGCCTATACAAATTTACTTACTCATTTTTTACTTCTATATTCATCTTTGTTCTGGTAGGTTTTGACGAATGCTAAAAACATCAACGATGTTTATTGTTTCTATACATCAATATTTAGTTTTTCTAAGTAATAGGCAATAAAAAAAAATCTTAATTAATGTGAAACAGCTGAAGAAAATAAAAAGACCTTCCAAAAGAAACCATACAATCACCGTTTATATTGATACAGGGTTATTTCTAATTAATTCGCATCCTTCCAGGGGCTTATTATATACATCAAAACTAACAACTTTTGTTCTACGACTTTTGCCAGAACTCAAAAAAAAAAATCAGCTGTTCCATACATTTGGTCTCGAGTGAACGATATTTTTCTATGGAACAACACATTTTTTTTGAGAAAAAATAAAAGTCGTAGAACAAAACTTGTAAGTTTTGATATACAGAATAAGCCCCTGAAAGGATACTAATTCATTAGAAATTTAGAAATAACCCTGTATAAACAGAAAAACAATATTGATAAGTTCTCACGTGGCCTAACTGTTGATGCTTTCGATGTCTCCATTTAGGGCATATCGTGTTCAAATTCGGGTACTGGGTACGAATCGTAATGTGTTATTTGTGTAGGGACGGACGATAACGGGACTTGTTCAAGCTGGTTGGACGACAACATTGGAATAAGGCATGAGCTTTGGATGACTTTAATTCGTTAAGAAATAATAAATAGGTAAATATAACGGAGGTTGAGGGCATCTGCTCTATCAGTAGGTATTCATCTTTGCTATCAAAACAGTAGGCGTTTCGTAATCTGGGTTTTTTAGAATCGAATGGGAAAGTTATGTGACCAACTTAAGTAGTAATTTTCGATCACACATTTAATTAGGATCTCGAGAGTCATTTCACTGACTTGGCACTGGTACCATCCGAGCTACCATCCATCCATCAGCCGTAAGACGTCCACTGCATCTAGCGCGTTCCTGCGATCTTTATTATATCGTCAGTCCACCTAGTCGGTGGACGTCCTACGCTGCGCTTGCTGGTCCGTGGTCTCCATTCGAGAACTTTACTGCCTCATCGGCCATCCGAGCTACGGTAGAGCTCTATTGTAAATGTTACTTGTTTACCCATCTGACGATTTATTGTAGATGGTTTTCAGAAAAAAAAAACAATTCTCAGGACTGTTTTATTTTTAATTTATTTAATGTATTTGTTTTGCATATAGAGCTTAATAATTGACATTTAGTAAAGTAAAATGACAAGTAATAGAAGTATTGCTAAATTTTACTCAAATAAAAACTACTTTACAGCTGTCTTATTCATATCTGGTTATACAGCATACGCTATAGAAACAAACCATTCAATCCGTGTTCTACCTTTAGTAGTTTATATTGTTATTGTACCATTTTGTGAAAATATTTTTCCATGAATCTAGGTTTATCTCAATGAGTAAAAAAATCTTTGAAATGTTTTTCCTGAAATACACATGAGAATAATCATGAGAATAATCTATGTAGTCAATATAAATTAAAAGCGTTATTTAGTAGTACATTTATCGATTTTATAAACTTCTAAGAAGTAATACGCCATCTCCTGTTACTTATAGCCCAAGAGGTCTCGCCAAACAGGCTCCAATATTCGCAACCTTTACGTTTGTTTACGTTTTATTTTTAGCTATACCCTCTTGAAATAACTTGAGCTTTAGTCTCGTGTTTAATTTGATTATTTGCCACAAAATTTAACTTATGTCCTCATAAATCTTTACTCTGCTTTGTTTTTCTTAAGCCTGCTTTTAATTATCTATTTAAGAGACAGTTCTAGATCGTTATCATCATTTACTTTAAAATGCAATTTAGTTTGAACATTACTACTTCCACTAGTCTCACCAGCACTTTATTTTATTTTTCGTAGCAATTATTTCTTTCAATTCAATTAACGCACTTATTTCATTTTTTAACCGTCTTCCAAAAGGAGGTTCTATGTTCTTCTGAATGTATTTTTTTTTGGTGTATGTTCAACGATAATTCCGCCAATTTTGAACCGAATCGAAAAAATCTTTTTTTATTTCGAAAGGGTATACCCTCGACGCAGTCTCATTTAAATTTTACAGAAATCGCCTTGAAGATTGTTTACATTATTGTTGTTTTTGAAAAATTAACAATAATGTAAACAATTCGAGCGAAATTTGTATTAATAATTTAAAACGATTCGAGCGAAATTTGTTTGTATTTTTTGTTCGAATTTTGTACACGATATAAGGCGGTTTTGCCATTTTTTCGAAAAATAATGATTTTCAAGTTCAATGTGTTCATCAATGCTTGGTCACGTATTTCTGCTGCTCTAGTAGTGAAATATGTTCTATTGCATTAAACATAGAGCGTATAATTGTTTAATGAGATTTTGTGTCTCTGTTTAATATAGAGTCGGGGCGAACGAACGATTGTGTTAGTACGTGCACAAAATAATTTGAAATGTCCACTATAACAACACCTCTGGATTTAATAAAACTGTTGAATATTACGGCTCTAGACAAGCTGGCTGGTCGGTTACAATGTCATGACCAATTTGTTTTTAAATGAGTTTAAATAAAATTGATGCATTTGCTGTTGCGTCGCAAAAAATTAAGGTTTTAATAAATCCTTTGTTTGTGTTTATGTTACTTTTATTGATTTCTTTGTTGTATTTTGCTATTTGTCTAGAATAGTAAAAAATACATTTTTGTAGTTTAATTTTGGTGTATTAACTGTGATGTAATTTTTTAACTATTAATTTCATAATTATTTTACGCAAAAAATGGCAAAACCGACTTCCATCGTGTACAAAATTCGAATAGTTCGCTGCATAAAATTTTGACATTATTGTTGATTTTTCAAAAACGGCTTATTCGGTTTCCATAAAATTTAATGGAACCACCTCGGTGTCTGTATACCCGTTCAAACTGAAATTTTTTTTTTTAAATTGGTTCACAATTGGCAATAATAAAGATAAACAAATAGAAAAAAATACAATAACCTCCTTTTTGGAAGTCGCTTTAAAATTGACGCAAAACCTTATGCACCACTGTGAAAAATTATATTTTATCAATCAAGCATTTTATTATGTCTTGTACTTATTGCTATTATTACACTGCTACGAATAAAGTGAAAGACAATTCCTATTTTTTTTTCAACGGTAAACCTAGCTCTATGTTCCCTGATCTGTGGTGTAAGTATATCACATTCATGCTGAGGTGACACAAAATTAACAAAAAGTACAGCTACTAATACTTAGTAGCATAAAACATAATTATTACCCCTGCTAAAAATACACCACAAAAGCATCTGTACAAAAACTTCACAGACCCAGCCAAATCAAGAAACAATTATTTATTTTCAAAACAATTGTTTACTCCTTTGCTTCTACGTCTGCCGAAGTAGCGGACAGGGTTTCTTTGAAGCCAGACGAAAGAAAACAATAATAAGAAGTGATGAGTAGTAAACAATTTTTGTTTACTACAAGCTATTTCTATTTCCCGGCTTTGTTTATGTTCGGATGAGGGATGGTCGTTGGCGTAGGTCACCATCTGTTGCTGCTTTTGAATGTCTGTGCAGTGTCTGACTGTGCTGTCGTAAAAATTTGAATAGGACGGATAGTGGGATGCGAAGATATTCGTTTTGTCCGGATAATTCGGCAAGTACATTATTTAATTTGGACAACAGTAGGTATACTTACGCCATTTTAACACTACCTCTAGAATAATTTACAAGTACACAATTTTGAAGTAACAGTAGCATGAAAACATAACAAGTAGGTGTAGAGTTATTTTGCTCAGTCGCAGTTAACTGAGATTTTAAAGAAAAAACTGAGATTACAAAGTTTTCTGTGACAAAACGCATGATAATTATTTTTCGCAAAAAATGGAGTATACTCTTTCGAAATAAAAAAAAATCGATTCGCTTTCCATTGGCAAATTATCGATGAACATATAAAAAAATACATACATACGAACATAGAACCTCCTCCTTTTTGGAAGTCGGTTAAAAAGTAGATCAGTGTCCTAAAAATTAATTTATTATCATCAGTTATTTTGGAAATTTATTTCATGTCAATATACAATGATTTCAAATACATGTCATAATTTAATACAATGAATTATAAAATTTACATTGAGTCATTCACACTTACTCGAATAGCCCCCCGCGCGCAAGACCCCGGCCAAATGTACCCAACACGCTAGCGGCGTTGCCCCGCTGGATAGCCAGGGAAATCCGCTGGACCAGAAACCATCCTGAGCGGGAGTCACCTCCTCTCTCTTCAAACGGCGTCCCAGGTCCTGAACGAATCGCCTAGCCTCGCAACCCCAAGGTCCAGCAGTCTCGACGGCGAAAGGGACAAAATCTTACGCCGGTTCCAGGCAGGCATACTGTAGATGCTTACTCCGGGCTGCTGTCTCTGCTCCCGCACCAGCCAATCGCTGAGTGGCGGGAAGGTGGCAGGATGCAAACGTGCTTACACACGTGGCATCCCACACAAGGCAGCGCCCTCTCTCTGCCAAGGAACCAGAGTAAGGGCGTCCGGTCTTTTACCGTCCGAACGCGATAAACCTGGAGGCTCCAACACGCATGGCACTTCCGCCGACACAAGGGCACGCCTCAGAATTTCATTTATGGCGTGGTGGCGAGGCCTACGGCCCGCACATCTGGTACAGCTCAGGCCGTGATGTATTTTGTAAATATATTTGTAAATTATAATTTACATATTAACATTTACGAAATAGAGGGCCGTGAAACACGTCAGAGATTTATTCCGGAAAACCGTTAAAAGAAGCACCTGATTTTGCCTCACTTACCAAAGTAGTTATTTTGTGCATTTATCCGCAAAGAAAAAAGCTTCAGTATTTCGTTTAAAATAACATAAGTCTGCTTAGAAATGGCTAAAAAACCAGCTTATGATTTTCAGGGTTCCGTACCTAAAAGTTAAAAACGGGACCCTATTACTAAGACTCCGATGTTCGTCTGTCCGTCTGTCTGTCACCAGGCTGTATCTCATGAACCGTGATAGCTAGACAGATGATGTATTTCTGATGCCGCTAAAACAACAAATACTAAAAACACAATAAAATTAATATTTAAGGGGAGCTCCCATACAATAAACGTCACTTAAGGAGTTTTTTTGCTCGTTATTAATAATGGCAAGAGACATGGTGCTAAAAGGGCTCCAACACGGTACGGAACCCTTCATGCGCGAATCTGACTCGCAGTTGGCCGATTTTTATTGAATATTTTGTCCGGCTAATTTTGTAGAACTCATCTCTAATTTCAATACACTGCCATAAAGTCCCTAAATGGTAGGTTTGAAGGGCGCACGGGTGCGTAAACGTGATAACCCAACACTTTTTTGTGGAAGCCCACCTGGCTTGTCTTTTGTAGTTCGTTGACGTAAATAAATGTAGGTAAGGTTTTCAAAACCGTGCTACAGGAATATAAATAAACGGAGAGGGAAATAAAATGCACTTCTATAATTTGAAGCTGAAGTCTTCATAGATGACGCTTCGTGGAGGTTTTTAAGAAAGTTCTACAAAAATAATTAGTATCCAAAACGAGGGAAAAAATAAAACCCGAATAATATGAATTTGAAGATTTAGAAGCTTAGGCAATGGTCCGCTCTGTGTAAATCTATATTTGGTAGTGGGTTGTTAAAAATGACCGGTATATAATGATATTATACAGGGTTATTTTTAGTCAATTAGCATCCTTTCAGGGGCTTATTCTGTACATCAAAACTAACAACTTTTGTTCTACGACCTTTGTTAAAACTAAAAAAAAAACTTTTAGAGATCTGCGGTTTGGAGTTTACTTTTTAAAATAACAATGCTTAGAGCCTTCCATCAGAACCTGTATATTCTCAGACTGTTTCTAAAACTGGCCTCTTTCTTTTACTGCAAAGGACAGAGAGCTCGATTTCGTGGATAGGCCTATGTTCAGCAGTAAAGAAACCAGTTTTAAACAGTCTAAAATCGAAGAAGGAATTTTTAAGTAGACATACTACCGACAAACTATCGGACAGACACGTGAGCATTACGTTCAGTCAATAAATACATATTATAATTGTCAAAGAACACGACTTATAAATCTATTTATCATTTATCATTTATGTAATACCTCAGATATAACATAAGGTACACAGAAAATATAAACAACCACTGACATTAAACTTGCAAAGACTCGAAGACCTTGATTACTCGGGCCCTACACGTGTTGCACATTTGAAATAACTTAAGTCCACATCAAGTGGACTAAAAACCAACCCTCTTCAACATGTACAAAGTCGACTTTACCTTGAACTTAAACTGGTTCTTATAACCATTGATGCTGGGGAACCGATATGCGACTTGACCATTTCAAGACATGTTTTTACTGAAAATGGAAACTGGAAAATCGTATAAATGTATTTGCCCTTGGCATTATTGACGCTGGTACAGATATAAATGAATTGAAAATTTAAATGGAAGGAAATATAAATTACAGTTCTTCGTAAAAGCATCTAGGAATTACTGCTAAGATACCTACTCGTACTTGAAGATGCATGAGCTGAGCGACTCTTAATTCGGATAGAACTAGTTCTTAGATATTTTGTGAAATATGCTTTAGTTTAATGTACTTTGAATGAAAATATAGTGAAAGAAAAGTAATGACAGAGTTTAAAAAATATCTTCACACTACAAACTTTGGTACCTAATAAATATGCTAAGAATCACAACAATCTTGTATTCAAATTATACGAGGAGAAAAAGTTGAACTAAGCTAGAACGATATAAGTAGAGAAAATAAAAAGAGTAAAGTTTGTTTGACAGTAAATTATCAGTATTGATTCAGAAGATCCATGGCAGTTGATACGTTTTTATGAACATTACAAACAACACGATTGTCGATTTTTTAATTCACATTTTTTCTGGTTTTGGCTCATGGTTTAGATAAAAACGTAGTGTTCATTACCTAATGTAAAATAATACTAATAATAACCTTAGTTTACCAATTTTGGAAGTTTGAATGAAATTGCTATAATCGTTTCGTAACGATTAAATTAGGGAGGCATTTCATAGGAGTACCTATTTGTGTGTGTCTGTACTCGCATAATGCTACACTACCACCAGGCACTAAATCCAAACAGTAAATGCTAATTGAATCCGTCTATAACATAAAAGCGCGAAAGGTTCCGTACCGTATGGAAGCACCCCTAATTTTTTTTTTTATTATTATTTTTTAAGGGATTATGTTCTGTAAATGTTTCAAGCATCTCCCTGTTGCTGTGTTTAATATCGAGCTAAAAATCACGTTCCTTGTATGGGAGCCCAACTTGAAAATTAACTTTATTTTAATAAAATTATTAATGTTTATAGAATATATTTAACTAAATATTCTGTGAATATTTCAAGCATCTACCTGTCACCGTTATTGATATTGAGCAAATAAACTCCTAAAATTCAGGTTTGTTGTATGGGATAAATATGGGATAAAGCCCTTAAATATTTATTTATTTCTATTTTTAGCACTAGAAATACGTCATCTGTGAAAATTTCAACGTTCTAGCTATCACCGTTCCCAATATACAGCCTGGTGACATACAGACAGACGGACTCACAGCTAAGTCTTAGTAATAGTAAAAAGTAAGTTCGAATAGGCCAGCTGGCTAGATCTGGTGTCAGAGTTTTTAAGCCGCCTGAAGGCCTCTGACATGGCTAAACGGCTAAAACAGCTGGAGCCCACAATTTGACGTGTCATTCGAGCCACGGTAGCGCTTAGTTGTAAATGCCACCCGCGGTCACCCATCCGAAGACTGACCGTGCTGAACATTGCATAACATCGCTGATCGCTGACAGACACTTAACCAAACTACGCTATGAGCGCTACCAAGTACTAAAACCGAACAGTAAATGCTGATTGAATCTGTCTAACGTAAAATCATACCTTTATACATAAACGTTTGTCCCTAATAACATTTGTGACATATGTGCTAGCAATACCATCATGTTACTATTCGTGACTCGCCTCTTACGTGGCTCCGCAACCAATTGTGCTCAATAATGCTTAATATGAGGCCTATTAAAGCCTAAGACGTACAAATATCCGATTACCTTCCATATAAGTTTGTAGAGCCTACGCCAGACTGCCTGGCGACTGCAGCTCTTGCAACAAGATCCCTTTGTTTATTCTGTATTGTTTCACATTTCAAGCCGGTTACTGTATTGGCTACATCACAATGCTGTTTGCAAGGACTTCGCTCCGGCCTTTGTAAATATGGTGATCAGTGCTGTTAAGTTGGTTTTTAGGGTTCCGTACCCAAAGGGTAAAAACGGGACCCTATTACTAAGACTCCGCTGTCTGTCTGTCTGTCTGTCCGTCTCCAGGCTGTATTTCATGAACCGTTATATCTAGAAAGCTGAAATTTTCACAGATGAAGTATTTCTGTAGCCGCTATAACAAAAAATACTAAAAATAGAATAAAAATAATAATTAAGGAAGGCTTTCATACAACAAACCTGTTATTTGACCGTTTTTCGCTTTATATTAATAACTAGACGACCCGCCCCGGCTTCGCACAGGTGTATTATACATATAAACCTTCCTCTTGAATCACTCTAACCATTAAAAAATCCGCATCAAAATCCGTTGCGTAGTTTTAAAGATTTAAGCATACAGACAAAAATAGCGACTTTATTTTAGACTATAAGGATGGTAACACGTAGATGCTTGAAATTTTCACAGAATATTTAGTTGTATATTCACTTCAATAATAAATAATAAAATAAAATAAATATTTAAGGGGGGCTACCATACAGTAAGGAACCCTCCGTGCGCGAGTCCGACTCGTACTTGGCCGATTTTTATTGAAATGTATTGTTCTGGTACTGGTGTTTTTTTTCGTCTTGCAGTTCGTTAACTTCTGACGTATATAGTGGAAAGTATCGTGCTATAAAATTTAGTTTTGGGGTTCCCTCTTCTTCTTATCATAAGTTCTTATAAGTTCTCGCGTTAGGGCAAAGGTTACACAGTGCTTCGCCATTATTGTCGGATTTTTGGATTTAATTGTACTATTCATTGCAATGGTTTTAAGTAATTTGGTTTATTTTCTTGTTGAATAAGTTGAAAATTATACATTGTGGTCTTAGAATAATAAAAGAAAGTCATTTACTTCATCAATAGAAAAATAACTAAAATATCAAAATTAGATGTGTATGTGTATGCTATACCGCATAATTGGATATACAGCTACCTATATATTAGAAACAAACAGACGCTTTCAAATAGATTTTAAGCCTCGAACAAACTTTAGTTACCAATAAAGCAACCAATGCAAGAGAAATAAACAGTGTGATTCCGTCAATTAATATAGCCAGACAAAAAGTATTCTGGAGGCAAAATAATCTATCCAATCAATTTAATTTATATTTGAACTCTCAAAGAGGTGAAAAACTTCATTAAGACCCATCAATATAGAATGTGCAGGGCGATATTAAGACCGCAGGATCGCGGATGCGAGTCACTACCAACCGGTCTTATTGGAGATCTTTAAGGGAGGCCTTAGTTCAACAGTAGGCGTCCTAAGGCTGAAACGACAAACTCCCAAAGTAAGATGTCGTCGTCTAATGACAAATACATAAATATAGATGTAGATAGGACGTACATAAACGAAGCTATGCGTGTAACTCAATAAGAAGAAAATCTAAAGCATTCATAACCGCGTCCGTCCCAAAACGGCAACATACCATCGGAACAGATCACGCCCAGCTGCGCATGTGTCACTCTGTGGAAATAGCCCGCGATAGCAGACTTGCTGGCGACCAGGCGAAGTGGCAGGAGTTATATCAACTTAGTAATAATGTTCTACCATGTACAAATCTAAGCAGCACATTCAAATTAATCCATTATAAAGTCCATGCCAAAAATCAAGTCAATCCGTTGCTCCGATGCTGCGTGAAAGAGTAACAAAACAACAAACACACTTCCGGATAAATAATATTATTTAAAAAAGTTTTAAATACGAGTGCAAAGGTCAACCAAATGAGTGACATATCTTAATAATCGGCCAAGTGCGAGCTGGACTCGCGCATGAAGGGTTCCGTCCTGTATGGAAGCCCCCTTTAATATATTTTATTTTAATTTAATCATTTATTTTTGTAGGGAGTATACAACTTAATATTCTGTGCGTATTTCAAGCACCTTGTTGTCATTATTAAATATCAAGCAAAAAATTAACGTTTCTTGTATGGAAGCCCCCTTAAATATTTATTTTATTTTTATTTAAATATTTATTATAAATTAATATTTATTTAACTAAATATTCTGTGTATATTTCAAGCATCTACCTGTCACCGTTATTAGTATCGATCGAAAAACGGCTAAACATTCAAGTTTGCTGTATGGGAGGGAGCCCCCTTAAATATTTATTTATTTGTTTCTAATATTTGTTACTATACATCATCTGTGAAAATTTCAACGTTCTAGATATAACCGTTCATGAGTTACAGCTCGGAGACAGACAGACAGTCGGACAGACGGACAGCGGAGTCTTAGTAATAGGGTCCCGATTTTACCCTTTGGGTACGGAACCCTTAAAATGCTAACATAACAGGACTTTTGAAAGGAAATAAAAAAAATGTTACTTTACTTCAAATAAAGATAGTCTTGTGTACTCAGGCACAAGGATGTTGAAAAGAAAGTAAATAAAATCATGATCAAAATCTACAAAACCTGCATACATGCTGATAATAACAACTCAAATTAATTCGCAAGAATTTGTTTGGAAAGACTGGATATATCAAATTAAAATTTGTACGTTTTGTGGACATAATGGTGTAAAATACAGGCACCACCTAACTAGCTAAGCCACGTAAAAAACTTTAATTTCATAAAAAGACATGCGGTATTATAGAGCATCATTTAGAAATGCCACAATCAAATTTAAAATTGAATGAACGAAAGACAACTTAATGTAACTAAATGTAGAAATTGAATGACTCCAAATGGTCCTACTTTTTAGGGTTAGGGTTACCGTACCCATAGGGTAAAAACGGGACCCTATTACTAAGACTTCGATGTCCGTCTGTCCGTCTGTCTGTCACCGGGCTGTGTCTCATGAACCACGATAGCTAGGCATCCGAAACTTTCACAGATGATGTATTTCTGTTGCCGCTATAACAACAAATACTAAAAACAATAAAATAAATATTTGAGGGGGACTGCCGTACAACAAACGTGATTTTTAGGAGTTTTTTGCTCGCTATTAATAACGGCAAGATGAATGGGGCTCCCACACGGTACGGAACCCTTCGTGTGCGAGTCCGACTCGCACTTGGATGATTTTATTTGATTTCAGTGTTTTTTAGAGAATGCACCTAATTTAGATTTATCTGCTTCCACTTTACAAAACTTAATTCTAAATGCGACACATCTAAGCTAACAAACACAGACCAATCACCAGTCTCCAAACGTAATTTAAAGCCGTCTGCCTTGTCACCAACATTGACAAATACCCCGCATTCTCTCTCAACAACTTTAACAGCAATTTCAGATATTTCAAACAAAAATACTTCCCTGAGCAGCTCTTAGGGGGATCTGTTATTTAACCTGAAATTAACATGTCGAAAATCAATGTCCTTGTCAGTGGTGTCAAGGGAAGAACGTTTGTCATGTAAGAGGAATACATTTTTTGGATAAAGGAATTTTTGGGCGTTTCCGTGATGGGTATTGACAGGTTAATTGGTTTGCTATTTTTGTTTTCTGTTCTCTAAGGGATTGGTGTTTTGTTTGATAGTTAAGTATTTTTGGAGTAAAGTGTATGCTCTATTTTAATTTTATTTTTAACCGACTTCCTAAAAGGAGGAGGTTCTATATGTTCGTGTGTATGTATTTTTTTTTGTGTATGTTCATTGCTAATTTCGCCAATTGTGAACTGAATCAAAATATTCTTTTTTAGTTCGAAAAGGTTTACTCCCGAGGTGGTTAAATCTAAATTTTACAGAAATCAGCTGAGCCGTTTTTGAAAAAAAACAACAAAACTGTAAGCAATTCGAGCGAAATATCCGAATTGTGTACACGATGAACATCGATAATTTCGCCAATTATGAACCGAATCGAAAAATTATTTTTTAGTTCGAAAGGATACACCCCCAAGGTTGACCCATTTAAATTATACAGAAATCGGCTGGGCCGTTTTTGATAAATCCACAATAATGTAAGCAATTCGAGCGAAATATTCGAATTTTGTACACGATGGAAGGCGGTTTTGCCATTTTTTTGCGAAAAACAATTATTTTAAAGAATTTTATCAATGGTAGTGAATGGACATGACTAATTAATCGTTTGATTCTAAGACCTAAATTGGTAAGCGGAATTTTTTTTGCTTTGATGTAGATTTATTTTCTATGCGGTAATTAAAATAGCAAGACTGTATGTAGCAAAACCTATTGTCTCTTCGGGGAAACTTCTGTGTATTTTTTAACTAAAAGACTTAAACATTTGAAAACATTAACATGAAATGCAGAAAAATAGTTTAGATAAATATCTTTACTGCTTACTAGTTTTGGTCCATTACAAAATAAAGTTGTATTCGTCAAAAGATTTACCAATGTAAGGCAATTTGGGCAAACTTGATTCACTATCGATGCATATTATTTTCAGTAACTTCAACTTCTACTATAGTTATAGAGTTCCCACACTGACTTAAAATACTGCATTTTCAATAAAACAATAATTAAAACGTGAAAAAGCTACTAACTTAACTAAATTTAATCAATAATAGCCAATCACTCAATGTCCGACAACACAGGTTATTCAGTAATACAAACATAAATTAATTTGTAGTTATAAAACACTCTAACAACAAAAACTTGTTGTTAACAGTGAATAATAAATCCGATTGCTCAACGACAATTAAAATCTAAACAATAAATCACACAAGCTCGAAGAAACAAACCATTTCTATGACAAATGCTACTTTAAAGTGCCCCAAAAATAGTACAATAGAAGAGCAGAAGTTAATCTTAACTAAAATCTTTTCAAGTTAAATGAATATTGATTAGTTGGGGACAAAAACACCCTAATTTGGGGTAGCATTAGACAAATAGTTTGAAGACAAAAAGTTGCTTAAAAATCGAAGTTTCGACGTTTAATTTATGGAGCTTGGTTCCTTTTTCTTTTACGCAACTTTTTTTTGTGACGCTTTTTTAGACGACATATGTATAAATGTACGACTCAAGCTTAGGGTTCCATACAACAAAAGAATACTTTACATTACTTGCCTTCCTCAGATTATGATATATTCTAAATAAAACCATAGTATTTTTTGCTCTTTGATTCGCAACAGTAATGTTTAAATATGAATGCCATCCATCTATTAAGCATAGGACGTTTAGGTTTCTCTCCCACGGATCTCCATTAGGACCGTTTGAATTTGGCTTGCATTCTGCTTGACCCTACGGTGTCAATACTGATAACTATTCACTATCTATCATGTGCGCTAACCTCTTATGCTACGTATTGTTTTTGATTGAAAACCTTGTGGGTACAAGGTTTTCAATCAAAAACAATTTCAACCCCATCAGTCATCAGGCCTTCTTCTATGTCCCCACTCAAATTGCAACTTGCCAATCTGCCAATCAATGTAATATTAAATTAATACGAAAAAAATGTTTATGTTGTTCAGAATTCATTGACTTTCATTTACCATGACATACCTAAACATTTACTTGAAACTCTACGGAACCGTTCTTTAAAGCACCTTAGCTTACTTTTTACAAGTACGAGTAAAAGATGCGCAAGCGCAAGTTTTTAGGGACTCGCCGAAGTAGACAGTCAATAAATAAGAGTAATTATAGCTTAGGGCGTTTTGTTGAAAGCTAATTTGAGTTAAAGTATCGCGCTGTTAGATTTATTGTTCAAATAATAAGTAGCTGGTTATAAATTGGTTTTGGATACATTAAACGCGGCCGGAGATTAGTGGCTAGATTTATGGTTTCTTTGGGTGTTTCTGTTGGTTCAACTTTAATATCTGCTACTTAGTACATTGGGCTATCTTTAGATGTGTATACAGAAATATTTTTGAAATTTTTAACCGCCTTCCAACAAGGAGAAAAAAGAATATTTATTGATTGTTAGCCATAACTAATGGTCATCCACTGCTGGACATAAATAATACTTTATATAGTTAGATTTCTAATTAAATCGGTGAACGTCTTCCGTCTACGGCCTTGATTAGGTCATCAGTCCACTTTGTTAGCGGACGTCCTACTCTACGCTTGCGGCTATGCAGTCTATCGGTGCCCTGCCCATTGCCATTTAATTTTGCAATTCCGTTGGGCTATGCCGGTAACTTTGGTTCGTCTACGAATCTCCTCTTTCATAATTGGATCTTATAGAGAAACTATAGTCTTCTCCATAGTGGGTTTGTGGGATTTGGATTACATTTGAGCTTACTCATAAGACCAACAAATAAATAACAACTAACTGAAACCATTGAATAAATATTATTTACCTACTTAAATTTAGCCGTGGTGATCTAGTGTTAGTGACACCCGCACTATTGTAAGAATAGTGAGGTCGTGGGTGCAAATCCCGGTCCTGTACCAATGAGTTCTTTGGAATTTATGTACGTAATTTAACAGCACTGGCTTTCCGGTGAAGCAAAACATCGTGAGGCAACTTGTATACGTCCGTAGAAGAAATTTGATGGCGAAAGTGAATCCAGCAACCTACACTGGACCAGCATGGTAGATATGGCCCAGTCATCCTTCGTGAGTAGGCCTACGTCCTGCAGTGAACTATTAAAAAGGCTAATATGGTACAGCACAGTACCTAAAATGTGATTGAATTATAAATTGAATAGAAAAAGGGCTACCGCTTTCAATTGTCAAACGTTCACAATAAATCAAGTTATTCTTCAGCACACAGTACCTACTTAGCTATTCACAAAAATCATGGTACAGGAGTAAAATATACACACGGAGCTACTTGAACGAGACATAAGACATCATTATTACTCCGTACAATCTTAAAAGTTTGCCAGTTAGGGTGTCAATTCTGTACGATGCCGGCACTAACATAAAATTAAATGAGGCAACTTAAGCCAGCAGATGGTAAAGGCATAACAATTTCTATATATTTGAATTTGATAAAAGAAATAGCCATAGTTTGGACGCTTGGTTGTTTTTCAAACAATACTTAGCAAAAAATGCAAGATCCCAACCAACCCGCATTGGGCCGCCGTGTAGGATGGATATTGCCCTAATACATATGAACTATTGAAACTATCAGGACAGTAAAATATGACAACGTGATGGACATGGTTTGTGGCAGGTAATATAAAAATCTTTTGCTTTAATAATTATTTTTCGATAAATATCGCAACACTGACTTCCACCGTGTAAAGAATTCGACTAATTTGCACGAATCGATGTGATTTCCACGTACATTTTTGTTGATTTATCAGAAACGGTTAAGCCGATTTCGATAAAATTTAAATGGGACCACCTCGGAAGTATACTCTTTCAAATTAAAAAGAACTTTGTAAATCGATTCACAAATATTGGCAAAAATATCCATGAACAAAATATAGAAAAAAAAAATACATATAGACGAACATAGTACCTTCTGTTTTTTGGAAGTCAGTAAAAAATTATCTGGGCCAACCTTTGGCACTTTTTTGCCCACCGAGCACCCCAAAATATTTGGTACCTAGATTTATTATTCTGGGGTACGGAGAAGTAGACAGCAGTCCCACTCGGCACTCTGGAGAAAATTTCAAAATACGTAAATGCGCTCACTAATAAAGTACTCGTACTTAATTACTAGATTTTAAATATCTATTTCGGAAAATTCCAATACCTAACCTGAAATCTTTAGGCAAAGTGTACAAAACACAATCTAACAAAATACCTAATAGGTATTTTAATAAAAGCTTTTACAGCGTTGCTTTACCATTATTACAAAATGTATTAACTTACAACAAAGTTCATTAAAAACCTGAGCCTTTCATCTAAGCTACTTCAATATGCCATTTATCAGAAAACTAAGTGTCTAAGTGACACTTTTAAACCCAATACCGTAAAACTAAAAGTCAAAACCTCTAAAAGTTAAAACATAAAACAATGTGTTTTAAGTTGGCTTTAAGTCGACTCTAAGCTACCGTATTGACCAATAACTTGAACATAACTGCTTACTTAGTTTATCCTAAGTGCGGTGCTTAGAAGAAATGGACTGTGGTTAAGGTTTTGAGTACTATTTCATGGTTTATTTAAGGCTTTGGTTCATTACTGAATAGTGCTTTATTTGATAGTTTATTTTCTTTTGATGTATTTTTACCGACTACCTTTTGGAAAAGGAGGATGTACTATGTTCGTCTCTATGTTTTTTTTTGTGCATGGTCATCGATGTTATCGCTAATTGTGAACCGATATTATATAAGTATTTTTATTTTTATTTCAAAAGGGTAGGCAGTTTTGATAAATTAAAATTAACAATAATGAACACAAACGTCACATTGATTCGTGCAATCTATTCGAATTCTGTACACGGTGGAAGTCGGTGGTGAACTTTTTAGTGAAAAATAAATGTTATTCATTTCAGTTGCCAAGTTTTGTTGTTCTGTATAAAAATATATACCCTAGAAATACTGCTTTAAACTGTTGTATACTTTGTACCACCAAATAACTTTTCGACCCATCGGTCATGAGTCCTCCGCGCTATGTGGCCTACCCACTGCCATTTCAGCTTGCCAATTTATCGGACTATGTAACTTAACGGACGGTAACTTAAGTTTTTCTACGCATCTCCTCATTTCTGATTCGATCTCGCAGAGACTCAGATCGTAGCTGTCTTCATGGCTCGTTGGGAGTAAGAGATCACGTCTTAGTGCTATAATAAGTCATCACTGGTAACACAATCTGCTCGAACACTTTGGATTTGTGACAATGATCCTGTGGGATGGTACGAAAACCAATAATCGGCCAAGTACAAGTTGGACTCGCGCACGGAGGGTTCCGTTCTGTATGGGAGCCCCCCTTAATTTTTTTTTTAATTTAATTTAATTATTAATTAATGAATTGAATTTACAACCAAACATTCTGTGACTATGTCAATCATGTACCTGTTACCATTATTAATATCGAGCGAAAAACGGTAAAAAATTCAGATTTGTTGCATGGGAGCACCCCTTTATAATTAATTTTATTCTGTTTTTAGTATTTGTTGTTACAGCAGCAACAAAAATACATCATCTGTGAAAATTTCAGCTTTCTTGTTATAACGGTTCATGAGATACAGCTTAGTGACAGACAGAAAGACGGACATCGGAGTCTTAGTAATATGGTCCCGGGTCCCGTTTTTACTCTTTGGGTACGGAACTCTAAAAATACACGCGGGTGAAGCCGCGAGTAAAAGCTAGTGTTCATGTAAAAGGGGATCGTATAACAATATTTTGGTACATATTCTATTTTAACTAACATGGGAACTAGCCCACTCGACTACAGTAGGTACTTCTTGACTATTGGAGGGCTTAACAAACATACTTGAACAGTAATGTATGTAATTATATTGTAATAGATTTATTTTTAACCTGTGGGAAAGTTTCGATACCCGAAATAAGCTTTGATTTGATTAGAAGTGTTGGTAGACGTTAATTTTGTTTCAAGTGGTTTTACGGTGATTTAAATAATGCTTGAACTTTTGATTTGTTTAGGTAGGTACTCTATTTTCAAAGTCGTATTGTTTACTAAGACAAAATTACAATTACTACAAAGTAACCACTTGCCGGCAAACGCAGCGTAGGACGTCTACCTACAAAGTGGTCGGATGACCTCATTAAGATTGCAGGATCGTACTGGATGCAAGCCGCTTCCAACCAGTCTTATTGGAGATCCATAGGGGAGGCCTATGTCCAGCAGCGGACATTCTATGGCTGATGGATAGATGATGGACAGGATCATTTAACTGACCGAAGCAAAGCGAAGTTCTCTGAACATTCAGTTAAAGAGATGTGCCTCGAGGTCCATGTCTGTTCTGATCTGTATAGGTTCTGTCTGTCCGGAGAAGTTATTTTTGGGTGAAAATACCTGTGACATTTTCCAAACTTTTAAGTAGGTATCTATATTCAGGTTAATATTTTTTTTTTAAATGTTATGACCGACTTCAACCGTGTACAGAATTTGCGAATATTTCGCACGGATCGATGGAGCATTTTTCACATTAGTGTTGATTTATCAAAAATGGCTCAGCCGATTTTAATAAAATTTAAATGGCACCAATTTCGAACTACATCTTCTAATAAATAAAAAATAAAATTCATTTATTTCAGGCATGTAGGTAGGGCGGCCCATATTAGCAACAATATAAAATTACACATCATAAGGCATCATAACAAAATTCGAATTTTAATACAGCAATCAATGTCAGAAAAAGAAAAGAATTAAAAAAAAAAGAATAAAAAAAGAATTAACGAAATCGGACTACTACGTAAAAAGTTATGCGCACATAAAAAAATGTATAGGTTATTATACCTACGCGTCGAATTGAGTACCTCCTCCGTTTTGTCGGTCAAAAATAAATTCAAAAAGACCAGTGGGGCAATTCTGTTAGCCGATCTCTTTACGGAAGTGATACGTTCTTGAACCTCTCTAGTTTTTCTGACAGTTGCTAAAGCTCAAAACTGTCAGAAAAACGAGACAGGTTCAAGAACTTAGTAACGAGATCGGTTGACAGAATTGCCCCCCAGTTCTTAGCGGCTTGCGGTCTAATGTTGGTGGGTTAGTACAAAATATATCTATCTATCCAGTATCCTAAGTCAGGGGTTAAAAATAAGACCTACCTACGAAAGCGGCATTAAGCCCCCAGCTCATTACACGTAGCCGCGAAGATTTAAAACTGAGCCTCGAACACAATTCAAACAAAGCGCTAGTAAAACATAATGATGGCTTTTTGTGATCACTGAGGATTATGCGGGGACCGAAATGGCGTTATAATTTTTTAGGAGAGTGTAAAGGGAGCTTAAGATTGTTTGAAGAGATTTCTGCTGTCGAGGAGTGAGTGATTGGTGTCGAATAAGAAATAGAAATTGTGCGGTGCAGGATTTTTTATGCATTTGACTACAGTGTTCCTGTTCCAACCAAAATTGCGATTTAAGATGTAAAACGCTTATTTAGCAAGTTTTTAACTAAGGTACTAATTATTTTTGATCGAAACAAGTACAATTATAAATGAATGTACTGTACTGTATCAGCCTTTTTTTATAGTCCACTGCAGGACGTAGGCCAACCCACGAAGGGTGATTGGGCTATATCAACCACGCTGGCCCAGTGCGGGTTGGTGGATTCACACATGCCATCAAATTTCTTCTACGGACGTATACAGGTTGCCTCGCGATGTCTTCCTTCACCGAAAAGCCAGTGGTGTGAAATTCCGTACATAAGTTCTAAAGAAACTAATTGGTACGGGACCGGGATTGAACCCACGACCTCGAAAATGACAGGCCAGCGTTACAACCACTAGACCACCACGGCTTCTAAATTCTAAAATCTATAAATGAATGTAAAGTACGCTAAATTTAAAATAAATGGCTATCAAAGAAAAATAAAAGAATTGGTCTTGAGTTTTAGCCAGTTTACATTATTTCGATAATGTCAAGCCAGTTTTTTACTTAATTATATAACTCAGATATATTTAAAGCATGTTATGTTAACGTATGTTGTGTGGTATTTTTAAAGTTTAATTTAAGAACACATTTTCTTAGATATTAAGTCCTTACATACATATGTTTGCAACGCCCTAACAGGGTATGTACCTAGCCATTAAGATTGCTTTGTACATAATGCAAGAAATAAATAAATACTAAATCTCTACAATAAGTAGCACGTAGTACTACAGTAGTGGTTCTACGGGACGTCATTACCATTTAACATTGAAGTCGTCTGTCTGACTGGACAACTAAAAACCATGATACAACAAACAACAAACAAACAAATAACTCTTTATTGTACACAAAAATGAAACTTACAAAAAAAATACTTAAGTGAACTTCTTAAGGTAGTGCAACACTAGGCGGCCTTATCGCTGGAAGCGATCTCTTCCAGGCAACCCATGTACGGAAAGGAATGTGCTAAAAATATTTGACGGGGAGTACAATAAATACTAAAAATTATACTATAAACCTAAATACTAATACTACATACAATACCTAACATAATAATACTACTACATAAATAGACAACACATAGATAAACATACATAAAATATATAAAGCACATAAAGTAATAACAGAAAGAAATAAATGATACAGTACAAAATTATTTACAGAGATAATGACTTTTTACAAGGCGTTTGAAAGCTTCCAGTGAACGTGCACGCTTAATATTAAGAGGCAGTTCGTTCCAAAGGTTCACAGCCTTTACCGCAAACGAGGAACTATAGAAAGACGTTCTGTGGGAAGGAATATCCAGAGTCAAATTATCTGCAGATCTCAATGTACGAGAGTGAACTGTGTTCCTAAACTTGAAGAGACTAGAAAGGTAAAAAGGGGAAGTAGGATAGAATAGAGTGCTGTAAAGAAGACATAGTATATGAGCATCCCGGCGACGACGGATGGGGAGCCACTCGAGCTTAGTGCGAAATTCAGAAATATGGTCAAATTTACGCAAACCAAAAATGAACCGAATGCTGTAATTTTGAAGGCGCTCGAGTTTATCCAGTAGCTCTTCAGTGAGATCAAGATAGCATACATCCGCATAATCAAGGATAGGGAGTAAGAGCGACTGAGCAAGCGCAACCTTAGTAGCAATGGGCAAAAAGTTTTGCAATCGACGCAACGAGCCTCCGGAGGCAAATACTCTACGGCTAGTCTCAGCGAGCTGCGGAACCCAAGACATACCCCGGTCAAAGATTATTCCGAGATTTTTCACAGTTTCACTGAAAGGTATAGTGACTCCATCAAAAACCACCTGTGGAAGAGTGCTCCATTCGATTTGGCTAATAGTCCGAGAACTACCCATTATAATAACTTGCGTCTTCGACGGGTTCACTTTGAGGCCATACGATCTGCTCCATTGGGATATACGACGTAAATCACCATTGATTGTCTCTACGGCTTCTGATAGCCATTCCAGCGGCGCTTGACAGTACAGCTGCAGATCATCCGCATAGAGGTGGTAGAGAGAAGTAAGGTTGTAAGAGATAGAATTAATAAATATTGCGAAAAGAAGAGGAGATAAGACGCCACCCTGAGGCACACCGGCAGACGTGTTGCACCACGAAGAAAAAAAATCGTTAAGGCGAATTCTCTGCCGACGGCCAAACAGGTAACTACGAAACCAGTCCACTACCGTTGGAGATATGTTAAGAGAGCGAAGTATAGCAAGAAGGATATCAAAATCAACGGAATTAAAAGCATTGCTAAAGTCCAGCAGCGACAACACGGTCAAATGGCCATTCTCCATCCCTAGACGTATATCGTCAGTGATTTTGACTAGCGCTGTAATCGTGCTGTGCCCGGAACGAAAGCCAGACTGAAAAGGATTGAGCAGCCCATTACTGGTAAGGAACAAATTTAACTGGTTGTGAACGAGCCGCTCAAGGACTTTAGACAGGAATGGGAGGATGGATATAGGACGGTATTCAGAGAAAGAAACAGGATTGGCTTTCTTAGGCAATGGGATTACTTGTGCTTCTTTCCAAGAAGAAGGGAAGACGCTATTGGAAATGGAATAATTGAAAATATGACAGAGGATAGGGAGTAGCTGATCTAGGATAGGAACTATCATGTTACGACTGATTGAGTCAAAACCAACAGCATTCGAGGAAATTGACAGAATGCTCTTCTTAACATCACAAGCGGTAAATTGACGAAAAGAAAAAGAAGAAGAGTCAGGAGTCGTGATATTAGACAAATAATTTAGAGTGCTGGCTTTGAGAGCAGCATCCATGTTTGGAGCAGCAGAGAAATGCTGATTTAGCGCATCAATGTTTAAATTCTTGGGGACAGTTTCTTGACGTGACTTTCCGACTCCAAGGGACCTAAGAAATTTCCAGACCTTAGCTGGGTCTTTGTCTTGAACCGATTCTGAAATGTGGCGTCGTTGAGCATCTCTACACACCAAATTGCAGCGATTCCGCAACTTGATATACCGGTCTCTGTTATGATCATTGGGATGAGTCTTAAATTTGGTATGCGCTACTGCTTTTTTGTGTTTAAGAGCCTTGATCTCGTCCGTAATCCAAGGAGCAGGTGCGTGTTTAATTTTTATAGTTCGAAACGGCGCGTGAATATCATACAGCTCAGTAAGAATCGTATTGAAATTTGCAATTTTATCTTCAATAGATCTGGCAGACTCTACCGGAGACCAATCAATATCACCGGCATCTTTTTTAAGGTTGTCATGATTAATACTACTAAAGTTACGCTGCACAATTACAGGCGGCTTAGGTTTCGGAGGACGAATTTTATAAGACAAGAATATTAGGTCGTGATATGAGAAATCAGCCGATAGTTGCCCATGCTTAACAACATGTGAAAGAGAGGAAACCATTATAAGATCTAGAAAAGAAGGGGCAGAGTTAGGGAAATGATGAGTAGGACTAAGAGAAAGGATATTCATGTTGCAAGACTGAACTAAATTTCGAAGTTTGTGAGCACGGTGATCGCTTTTCAAGAGGCATGTATTGAAATCGCCCATGATAATAGCATGATAAGATAGCTAATTCCCTGGGGTCATATTTCTCGTAAAAAAATGTCGTATTTATCAGTGCCTTAAATTCTTTATCAATTTTTATTTATTTATATCAAATTCGCACGGTAACAATTACCAATTACACTAATGATAAATAATATTACTTACGTCAATGTCAAATTTAGGTACCAATAATAATCATCACTACATAGTATAAAACAAAGTCGCTTCTGCTGTCCCCATGTCCCCATGTATCTTTAAAACTACACAACGGATTTTGATGCGGTTTTTTTTTAATAGATAGAGTGATTCAAGAGGAAGGTTTAAATAATAAACCTGTGCGAAGCCGGGGTGGGTCGCTAGTAAATTACAAATCACTTAACACACACAAATAATAAATTACATCAATGTCAAATTTAGTTTATAAGTAATAATAATAAATTACAAAGCACAAAGAATTCATTTTTAACACCGATACTTCATTTTTTGATTTCTTGGATTTTGTTTGGAATAATATTTTAATGGTAATATAATTAGTCAAGTTTGGTCAATAAGTCAATTTTGTCGCTAAGATTAGATGTAAGTGTAAATACTTTTTCAATCTTACTTTTTAGACACATGAAACCACAGAAGAGAGAAAGAAAGCTGTTCTGTGCATGAAACGCACTATTCATATAGTTGAAAATCACTCGCATGTTGACTCAAAATATACTTTTTAGGGTTCCGTACCCAAAGGGTAAAAACGGGACCCTATTACTAAGACTCCGCTGTCCGTCTGTCCGTCTGTCTGTCTCCAGGCTGTATCTCATGAACCGCTATAGCTAGATAGCTGAAATTTTCACAGATGATGTATTTCTGTTGCCGCTATAACAACAAATACTAAAAATAGAATAAAAATAATATTTAAGGGGGGCTCCCATACAGTACTGAACCCTTCACGCGCGAGTCCGACTCGTACTTGGCAGATTATTATAGTATAAAAAGTCTACATGGAAATACCTACTATTTTTCTTTTATGCACTAAGTAAGGTAATCTTTATATTACGTAGGTGTAGTGATTTGGAAAAGTATTATAATTCTATAATTTTATAAAATGAAGTTAATATCATTTGTAAAATCGTAATGCTTATCAGTTTTGCCATTCACTTTATCATCAAGACAAGTACTCTGATTAAACTGCGTCATTTTGCCATTAGCTTTAGCAATTTGCAAAATCTTTTAAATTGCACAAATAGGGTCTCTCTTAACGATAATAGGGTACAATTTATATGATTAGTTAATATGGTTAATGATTCATTTGTCTGAAATGAGAAGCAACCTTATTTAAAGTAAATACCTACTCTAAAGATACGAGACACGCTAATATCGCCGATGTTGCAGTTGTCCATTGACTTGGTGACTGCAAAATTGGTGACGTCTTTTCGTGAAGGATCCGTTACTTTGTTTTTCTATATTAGTACAATTCCTAGAACTTTTGTCTTTTCAGCTATTGGGCCGTTTACTGCTGGACATAGCCTGTCCTATCCTTACTAATATTATAAATCCGAAATTGTTATTGTTGGTTTGTTCTTCTTTCAGGCAGCAACAGAGCATCGGATTGACTTGATTTGCGACATGAACATTGTTTGAAAGACGGAAAGTGACATAATGCTACTTTTTAACCCGAAAAAATAAAAGGGGAGCCGCAAACAAAAGCTAGTCTCCAATAAGACCGGTTGGAATTGTCTAGCATCAAGTGTGATCCTGCAGTTTTACTGAGGTCACCTCTCTACTTTTTGGGTGGACGTCCTACGCTGTGACTACGACTCCATCTGTCACCGATCCTTCGTGCTCGAAATACCTTGCTCATCGGCCACAATTTGTAAAAAAACGCTACGATAAGCAACGGATTTACGTATTTGCCCGTTAGTGGGTATTAAAAATTTTGCCGCTCCCTTACAATCTGGCGCATTACAATACGTGACTACCCAAAAAATGTTAATAATAATAATAACCTCAAGAGACTCTCGGTAGATGTTTGGGGCAAGGGCCAGATTCAGAAGACAGTGATCCTGGACACGGCGCGCATTGTCAGGAGGTTCCTCAGCCTGTAGCCCCAACCACCGGTATAGCTTGGGCCCCGCCCGGCTGCCGCGACTCTCTAGGCTTAGGTTTTTTATAGCATTTATGTTCTTATTGTTATATACTGTGAAAAAACGTAGATTTAAGAAACTAAATAAATATATCACAATAATAATAAAAAAATTGCGAAAAACTATTTCCGAAATTTTTCACCCTCATAAAATCTGCTGCTTTAGGCTCCAGCCTACTCAGCTTATTGGAAAATACACCACTCAAAATAGGTTATAATCCTAAGGCGGTTCTAATTTGCGACAAACAAATAATATAATGGTTGCGAATTAAATCCAGCAATTTACTGGGTTTCTCGGGAATATCTGCCAGGATTTTATCGCTATTCAATGAAGGGAGCGGATGCGGTGTAATTAAAAAAAAACCTGCAAACTTTAGATTTCGTTTTAAAAGGTTTTTGTAAGAAAAGCATCTTTTAATTATTTATACGCTTTCTGTCCTCTCTATCCTAAGGTTGCCTGGCAGATATCGCTATCAGCGAAAAGGCCGCCCATTGTTACACAGTTTATGTATTTTTTCTTCTACTTTTTGTTTATTTCTTGGTGTGCACACCAAGAAATAAACAAAGAAGAAAGAGTAATAAGGAGTTCATCTATCTAAAATTAAGTACCAATTTTGGGAAAATTAACACAATGGCGTATGAATTACGATAAAATCAGAAAAAAATTGTAAAAAATCGAATTATTCATTCAAATGTATTATTCTCTGCACGATTTAAAGAAAAATAAGCCGGTGATAAAGAAAAACATGGATGCGAAATTTCGTACATAAATTCCAAAGAATTCAGGGATTTGAACCCACGAATGTTAGGCGGGTGTCATTACTACTAGACCACCATGGCTTCTATTTTCTATCAAAATGACTTAATTTTTACGATCACTAACCACCAGATGTGTAGATATTCCAAATTTTTTATGACACCTTGACAACACGTGCCTTTGGGCGTGCGCAAGCGCACTGTTTTGAAAGTAAATAAATATGACATTAAAGTTGGCTTGCGTCGTTGCAGTGTAAACACACCCTTACACCAGGGTATTTTAGAGACCCCTACAAAAATCGTTAGACTCAATTTTCAATTTTAAAAATAGGAATTTAGTCCGTTAAAATGGCCTCATTTCTAAACGTATTTCTTTTATCTCTTTAAAGTTTTGAGGAAAAAAAACACTTACTTATTGATATTTTATCTTTTGAATTTTTCAATAATGCAAATTGTTACACGTTTTGATCACAGTTTTGGGATATACATGTCAAAAAACAATAAGATATTTTTCAACAGTTACTTAGGTGATAAAGTACTCAGTCATACTATCATAGTTCCGTTTATTGTACTTTCACTACTAGACATTAGGCCTCCTTCTTATAAAACCGTATACACACTACAATAAACGCATAAACGTTGAAAATAAAATTAAAAAAATATTATCCATACCCAATAGAGCTGATCTAAATATAGAGAAAATAATAGATTGATTGATTGACATTAATGAAAGATCTAGGCTACAATTATGTAATAAGCGCTGATACCCTTAAGAGGAAGGATGGTCTGTAATTTTCCATACAAATGTATTACGCTGTTTTCTTCCTGGAAAATACTTTTAGAGCCTCAATTTTTTGTCATAAAATTAAATTTAGCTGTTTAGACTACCCTGTCTTTTCTTTTTCTTGATAAATTAATTATCAGGCAAAATACGACCCTTCAATATCACAAAAAAATTCACCATTATTACTGACGTCTTTAGAGACCTACCAGAACAGACTAAATAATATCTAACGAAATATAAAATGACAGAATCATGAACACATTTTTTTTTTAAATTTTGACATAAAAAACACTTGATGGATCTTGTTTTTGAAGAAGAAAACAGCGTAATACGAAACGTTGTCTCGCCATGTTTTTTGTAGGTACAAATCGCTCTGAGCTGCAATTGTCCCTATCGCACGATGCGGGGGTAGGGTCGAGGTGAGGGAGGTTCAAACCTATACGTACACAAGCACTAGGGATGTAGTAATAGTCGATATTTTTGTCGATGCTCTAGTGATGTCCATCGATATCGATGTTTATTAAAAAGATTAGTTATTTTTCTAATCCTGTGATTTGACCGTTGTTGTTTGTTACTTTTGAAGAAAAGATTTTATGTATGGAATATAGGCGTTTAGTTGCTGCGACATATTGCAGCGATTATACAGAATATCGTGCTGTATCCGCAGACATCTAAATGAGTTAGGCGCAGAATAACCAATTCTCTTAATGCCCAACTAATCTGTGAATGCTCAATTCTACGAAAGCATAATTCTATGAATGCCCAATTCTCAAAATGGCAACATAATTTTGATTAGGAATTTTCTAAAAAAAATACAATTTAGATACATGTAAGGGCTTACCGGTACCTAAAACAACCTCCGTTTGCGAGTTAAGGACATTATAACTTTTACTATGGGACCGACCAGAGCCGAATCCGCGAGAAATATCAACTATACCATAGAAAAAGTCCGTTGATAATGGACAAAGTGTATGGAACAGCTGGTTTTTTATCGCCAATGCGGAGTTAGTTGCTCCCATAGTAAAAGTTGTTCTTTTCAAACCTATTAACTTTGCCCTAAAGAGGTTGTGCTTTAATTACCGGTGTTTTTTTTTAAATGAAAATGTGTTTTTAGGGTTCCGTACCCAAAGGGAAAAACGGGACTCCATTACTAAGACTTCGATGTCCGTCTGTCTGTCACCGGGCTGTATCTCATGAACCATGCATAGGCAGCTGAAATTTTCACAGATGATATGTTTCCGTTGCCGCTATAACAACAAATACTAAAAACAAAATAAAATAAATATTTAAGGGGGGCTCAGATACAACAAACCTGAATTTTTAGACGTTTTTCGCTCTATATTAATAACTGTACCAGGTAGATGCTTGAAATTTTCACAGAATATTTAGTTTTATATTCCCTTCAATAATAAATAATAAAATTAGAATAAAATAAACCGTGCCTCCAAAACCCTCCGTGCGCGAGTCTGACTCGTACTTGGCCGATTTTTTCTATTTGAAATTATTTTGCCATTTTGAGAATTGAGCATTCTAAGAATTGGTCATTGTGAGAATTGGACATTCGTAAAATTGAGCATTTTTTAAAATATGTTCCATTATTAGAATTCTGCGCCTAAAGCGAAATAATAGTTCTAATCAGGAAAATCACGTGCTGTCTAAAATCGTGTAATAACTGTAACGTATAAATATAATTATCCTTAGTCCACTTACCTAAGCGAAAAACGTTCTATTAAATTATTAAATTATCAAAGACACAACATTAAATAATTAAAAAACACATAATCAGTCACATTACAAATACAACAAAATAAATAATCTGGCTCCTGCACATACCTATATTTTGCCTATTGCGCAGCGTTCTGCGCCTAACTTTCCATCCGCTGACTTGTGTGGCGCGAATTATACGTGAGATTCATTCGAGAAAACAGCCCCATTGGCTATCCGTTCATTGAACTATGTGCCTTGCCCTTTGTCATTTTAACTTGGCTATCCGCTGAGTTTTGCTGAAAAGTGTGTAGTACTTTGTGGATGTTCTATCCTGTATTTATATGGTGTGTGCTACCCACTGCTGCTTTAATTTGCTAATAGTTTCAACTTTTTTAAACTTATTTAAAGTAGAACCTAAGTATGACAAGCAGTTCTCCAAACAGTAAGCATTGCATCTGTTTAATTGAATTCTTAATTATTTTTTATACTACTGGACTACTCGCGCAATGAATATACGGGAATAGTTACAATATAAAAGGCAAGAAGTTTTATATGTCCAGATATACAGGGTTATCCAGAACTGGTGTACTAAGCCGAAAGGAGGTGATTCGGACTATTATTATGAACAACTTTTAATATATGTGGTCAAACCGAAATTCGAGAAAAAAACCAATCGTGTCATACATTTTTTCGAGTCCAAGTTGCAGTTTTGTATGGAACAGCTGATTTTTAGTTCACGAAATCCGCAGCTGGACCCATATTCATATAATTTTATTGGTATCAAAATACAAGATACAAGTCAATCCAAATCAATTACAATTGTAGTTATAATTATAATATCCTTAAAATTTCAGCCTAGCTAAAGCAAAGCATAATTATCTTAAAATTACAATAACTTAAAATAGCTGTAGTTAAATTAATTAAATTATATATTTAAATAAATGATTAAATATTAAATTGTAAAAACAAAACGATAATCATTCAATATAAATCTGAACAATGCTACAATATCAAAACTTAAAATGACAAAAATTGCATAGTTAATAAATTAAAAAATATGAATTTGTAACAAAATATAGTAAACATAGTAAACTTTGTTCATAATAACGAACGTGTAGGTCATAGGTAGGTACACCTCTGAAACCTCCTTCACTATGTAAAACACGACCTTGTAAACAGGTATCGTGTATCCACCAGTAGATGTCACGTGACAGAAATGATGATGATGAATTGAGAAACCTTTCATTTTGACTGACCTACAAAAAGAAGGGGATTTGCGATTCGTGTATGATAAGATAATATATATTTATTGGCCTTATAACTACAAACGTTACACTAGGCAAGTCAAATTTACAATTGTATCACAAATAATCACAATGCATAAAATTCAAAAATAATAATAAAAACAAAACTTAAGTAATACAATATCAATTAGGTAGAAACAACTATTATAAAATTAGCAAAATTTAAAACTGTTAGGTAATTCAAGGGCTTAAAAATAGGTACTAATTACTTCACATATTCGATTTTTCCGAGCGGATTCTCAAGTTTATTTTTACAAGTTTATGTTTAACTTGCAATGTATGTATGTAAATAATATATTTTTTTGGGTTAAACCATGCAACGCAATTTTGAAGCAGATATTGAAGCTATCTGTTATTTATTACGTACCTAAATCACTTGAAAGATTTTATACCCCTAAAATTGTGTAATATTCGAAAATTTATAGGTTGAATTAATTTTTAAGTTTAGATTCTTCTTTTTGGACTATTTATTTAAATAAAAGCTTGTTTTTAATAAGATTTTACACATTTTTTTATTGTCTGTTGAAGAGTTATGTGCGTGGTTTCCTTAAAAAAAGTTATTTGGTATATCTTAAGTTAGGTATTTGGTAGAATTTTCAGTATGTATTATGCAGCGCCTACAGAAATCGATTTCGAAGCTATTTTTGTTCGCAGCTTTTGGATTGAGGTCAATTGTGTAAAGTTGGCTATTTATAAGGTTTTTTCAAAAAATATTATTCGAAAGAAAATTAAAATCAATATACCTACTTCGCCTATATGTGTAAAAAAATAATGTAGCTTTCTAATTCGATAAAAAATATTCAGTATAAAGGTTTTCGTTTGCTATGCGCTATCCCAAAAAAACGGAGCTTATGTACCTACCATATTTTGCTACAATTCAAAAGAATACACCAGCCGTCCGCCTGAGCTAGGAGCGCGGGCGGGCGCGGGAAGGGCGCGGGCGGAGTTGGCACACACACTAATACAATTGCATCACACCACACATAGAAGCTCCCTGGCTTGGGCGCATCGCGACAGCAATAGTTTAGCCAAATACCTACTTCTCAAATTCCTTAGCGCTCAGCTTTCCTCTTAATGTTTGCAACACAAAGACTAAGTAAGACATAATTATTTATAAGTTATAACCTACGGAACCATCGTTTTAAGTACATGACCTCACAGTTTGCCTGTATTTTTTTGTAAAACACGATGTGTGGCGCACTTTGAAGTTCATTGTTTGTTTATTGAAAATAATACAAGGTGAGGTTAGTTTTTCTAAATCTTTAAACATAAGATACAAAATATAGATTTTGGACCTTTTTAGGAGATGAAAGTCAGGACGCAAATAATATAAATAGAAATGTACATCAATGTGATACTTCAAATATAACGTGTAACGATTGTGTACCTATGTGTGTAGTTGTATAAAAATAAAAATCAATCATAAACAAAACGGCCCAGTTCTTTGACAATATACGCGTAGGTACATAATATGTATTATTGTGTCTAAATTGTCAAAATTCACAAGTACGAATATAGAGTAGTAATATTTTTGGGCCGTTTTGCTTATCCCTTTATCTATCTAAATGGTTATCGAAGATGTGAAGATAAGGGTAGTCTGCTCCGCGTAACGTCACGCCTGACTGCATAACGCTACGCTACGTACGCGTAACGTAACGTACTGACTTTCGTGCTTGGACAACTTTTGTCTTTATATCAAGTTTGTGGCATGAGGCGCCCCGGTTGTGGCCACTTTAAGATTTTTTTTTTCAAAAATAGGTCAAGAATACAAACAAAATATTGACTTGGGATTGGTTCTTATGATAGAATAGACATTTATCTATAATTTTTTAGAAATAATTATGTTTAAGTTATGGGGTGTTTTGTACATTTCCTCCTCTAGCATCTACCCGAGCCAGCGCAACTCCATAAAGTTACTGAGCGTGTCTCTGGCCCTATGTGGATGCGTTTAATTTTTCCTTTTATATTTTAGAACAGTGGAGTAGGTTCTCTTTCAAGATTTACAGAGAGCTTAATAAGACATTAGGGTCTCGCTAGATGTAAATTCGCAATTCGCTTCCAAATTCAACAGGTCCTTTTGGAAATATAACTACTCAACTTAAAAAACATAACTTATTCTTATTTATCAAGTTACGTTAGTAAAAAAAACAATTTGTCTTATAATTTTTGACACTTAATTAACTGTTGGAATCACAGTAATATTTTTTAATCAAGACCAATAAGAAAAAAAAGTGAGTAACAAAATCTGTGAGAGTGACAAAATGACATATCACGATAAACACCATTCTGTGTGACGACATCTATCGACATTTGGCATAACCAAAATGTCACGGTGGTGAGTCTACTAGAATAATTTGTTCATGTTCAGTATTGAATTATTTGCTAACGTGTCAGTATTTTCTATGCACAATACGAGTATTCATGCATCGTTGACAATATTTATCAATATGAATGCCTTTTATATATTTGTGTGAAGATTTTGGAAACTTCACTAGACAGAAAATTTAAAAAAAAAACATTTTCTTCTGATGCCAGACAAATTCTCCCTTAACAAGAAAGTTTCGTCAAAAATACGACCTGTTTAAGAAAATCAACATCCGGACAAACGAAAGCAAAATCGTCAAGTTAAAATGGAGACCTCTGTCACTTCGTTAGGTCAATTCGGTCAATTATTATGTATTGGTGGATTAATAAAGGTTGATGATGATTATATTATTATAATAAGTAATTATAATGTGGTGCTCGTGTGCTGATATCGCGTTACGGCGGAACAGAGGCGCCCACAACCTGCCTCCCTGCCTAATTGTGCGCTAATTGAACGTTTACACTCGATGGCTTACTTCGGGTGGGGTACAAGTCTTAAGTTTTGAAAATAAATTCTTGAAGGCAATAAATCTCGACAAATTACCTGATAAAAACTGCATAATTTCGCTGAATACATGCTACTTGGTGAATATGAGGTATCCGATTGGAAAACGACCTCAACAGCACCAGAAACAACGAATTAAACCACTTGTTTTATCACACTCACCGGCTTAGTTGTACGGAGACAGACTGAACTGACATATCAAACGAGCGGTCCATAATGTCCATATTTTTGCCTCGAAACGAAAGAGTAAATAAAATTATTTAAATTGAAAGCAGCATGCATCGAGCATGTTCCTATGAACCTAGTATGATTGTAACTTTAGGTTCTACGCCCTATTTACTACTATTTCAACATTTTTCTCTACTAGCCTATGTCCTTTACTTTAATTGATTGTCTTCGTCTGCGGATCTTTTCATTCTTGATTCGATCTTGCAGACTGATTTCAATTACAAGATTGAGATTATAGAAATTCTATTTTGATATTATACATTTTTAACGGACTTCCAAAAAAAGGAGGTTCTATGTTCGTCTGTACGTTTTTTTTTGTGAATGTTCATCGATAATTTTGCCAATTGTAAACCGAATCGAAAAATTCTTTTTTACCCACGACGGAACGGAGCAGGTATATGCGTTTAGGGTGAGAGATGTGTGTGCGTTTGTGCAAAATAATGTTCCCACCAATCTTCTAAACTAATGATTCGATTTTGATGCGGTTTACAATAACTTTTTTTTTATTATTATTTTAATTAGGTAATATTTAATATTTTACATTTTATTAATATTTTATATTATAATTTTATTTATTATTATTTGTTTTTAAAAACAGACTGATTGCGTATTCAAATCCTAACAAGATTTGTGAGAGTATTAAATCAGTCAAGAGCGAGTCGAGATATATAAATAAATAAAAAATAAATATTTTGGGACATCTTACACACGGCCTCTGACCCCAAACTAAGCAAAGCTTGTGATATGGCTGCCAGAGACTGATATACTACGTATACATATTTTTATATACATACTTATATAGATAGTAACTAAATAACACTCAGACACAGAGCAAACGCCTATGTTCATCACATAAATACTTGCCCTGGGTGGGAATCGAACCCACGCCTCTTTGACCCAGTAGTTAGTGTCACTAACCACTGAGCCATCGAGGCAGTCAAAAGCTTGTGAGTTGTACCACACCCATATTGTTGGTAAAACAGACGGTCTCTTTGATCCAGGGATGGAACTTGACACCACCGGTTACCGAAGCATCACACTCGACTGTGATAGGCACCACGGACTTATTAGCGCAGTTCAGTGAGGGAGACACTATCGAATTATCTCAACAGAACTTAAAGTTGTTTATAGATAGACCGTAGGTTCATACCTAGTTTAAAACTTCGCCAACTTTGAAGCTAAAATGGTTTTAAGTAAACGATAACTTTCATCTGAAAGTTAATCAAAAAATGTGTGTATAGTTACGCGTATTTACTTTAAATGATGTAGGTATTTTCAACCACATCCAAATGAATTAATATATTTATTTATTACTAGCTGGCCCGCCCCGGCTTCGCCCGGGAACGATTGGTTAAAGAAGACAGATTTTATGAGTATTGTGCCTATTTACCTACCACGTAATGTAGATATATGTCAATCACATGAACACAGTTATTTTAGCGCGTTTTCACATTACAGTATCATATAAGCAAATATTTTTTCCACAGAACACCCACTACTTAACACATATTCTATCAACGTAAGTTAGTTGACGTTCTAATATACACTTGTTTTTGATATTTTCTTCATTCGAGTACTTCGTAAAATATTAGCCATCAGTTCTACTTCTAGAAATTGTGTGCCCTACCTATGGCCTCTTCAACTTGCTAACCCAAAAAGTTGTGATGGAACCATTGGAAGCGCTGGCATCCAATGTGTTCCGATGGTCTCTACCAGGTCTTAGATTCACGTGAAGACCTTCTCTACACTTGCCAATACATTGTCTACATTCGAGAACTTTAAAGGCCCATCGATCGTTCGTTTTACGTACTATGTATGTGTCAGGACACTCACTCCATTCACTATCACTACAACAGAAATTATAAATCGTCTGTATGTCGGTTGCCTAACTTAGCTTTTCCAAATCTGTAGGTACTACATAAATAGACGCATTAATAGTGGAGCTATATAGCCGTGGTGGTCTAGTGGTAGATAGTAACACCTATTTCACAATCGTGAGTTGGTAGGTTCAAATCCCGATCCCGTATCAATGAGTTTCTTTGGAACTTTTGTACTGAATTTCACATCACATTCACTTTTCCGTGAAGGAAAATATCGTGTGGCAACCTGCATACCTACGTCCGTAGAAGGAACTGGATTACGTATTATTATAGGAATCCATTAACCCGCACTGGGCCAGCCTGGTGGATATGGCCCAACCGTAGGTAGACTCTCTCGCTACTCAATAGAATACAACGCGGTCGCGGTTTCATGTCTATTTCATATTACTTCTTTATACTTTCGTCGAAATTGTAAGCAGTTAAAGGATAAAGTCTTTTTTTTAAACACTTTAGAGGATACATTTACATTCGATGCCCGGATGCCCTATTATGAATCCGCCAACCCGCACTGGACCAGCGTGGTGGATATGGCCCAATCACACTTCGTGGGTAGGCCTATGCCCTGCAGTGGACTATTAAAAAAGGCTGGTATAGGAACTGATACCTACAGGAATAGCGGAGATAAAATATGGTGATGCCTAGCTAGCCGAGCGGGGTGAGCGGTGACTACGCGATTTTTTTCTAATACTTACCTACATTTTTAAACTCATGATATATCTTTCGAATGAAATGTCCGAATTGAACAATTTAAAAAGGTATATAAAGGTCCTGAATTATTCTTGAATATAAAGTAGTTTATTTTGATAAGGGTTTCCTTCCTTCCTTTCAGCCATAGGACGTCCACTGCTGAACATAGGCCTCCCCTAAAGATCTCCAATAAGACCGGGTGGTAGCGGCTTGCATCCAGCGCGATCCTGCGCTAAGGCTGATAAGGGTTTACATAACATTAAATCAGTTAGACTATCGAGTTTGACCATCAGGAAGGACCCCATTATACCATGATATAAATTAAGAGCCTTTTCTTGCGGCGGCATTTCATTTAAAATTTTCAAATAAAAGAACACTTATTGTGGCTTAACTATAATATATAGACATACTCTGTCCCGACACTTTTTGTAGTACATTATTTTATTGTATCATCAATAGTTTTCGCAGCGCACGCGATGTAAATATTCTTTTAGGTATTTTTTGTACACCTTGAGTTACATTATGGGAGTTTTAGTAAGTATCTCTAATTATTTAAAAAATATTATATATCCTCTGGCATCCAAGGATAACATAGCTTTCCAACAGTGAAAGAATTTTTCAAATCGGTTCCGTAGTTTCGGAGCCTATTCGATGCAAACAAAAACACAATCAAATCTTTCCTCTTTATAATATTGGTATAGATTTCTTTCGCGCCAAATGAAGTCATCTGCTAGCTTAGCATGCGACCACGAAAAGCCACGAAAGGAACTCTTTTCGACGCGTAAAAAAGTGACAGATATAAATACTTTGCCTCAACGCCGTCTCGTTCTAACACGTCGAAAGAAAGACCGGCTGGAAGACACTATTGTACTTTCGTATGTTGTTTAAAAAATGTCCGGATAGTGAATGATTACTTGTCAAAAGATTTTTTATTGGTTGTGGCGGCTCTTGAATATTGGGGAGACTAACTTTTCCAGCTGCACTGCATATACCATTAGGTTCATTGTTCCATTTTTTTGCATAACACTTAGGGCAAATCTTATTCATGGTTCAAATTTGGACGGAAGGCTGTTGAGCATAATCTATTTGTGGATCGTATCTGAATGCTGATCTGTTACTGTGAGCTAAAATTTGAGTTCGAACTCTAGTTGTTAACGTATGTTGTCTTTCTCTCTGATCTCGTAGGCGTTGGGAATGCTCAGAGTTCGATTCCATAGTGCGAGTTAGAATATTTCTATTATTTTGCTCTTCAAGCCGTTGGGAACGCTCCGTACTCGACTCTCGCGCGCGGACTTGGTATTGGGAGGTTCTCAAATGTTGTTCGGCAAGCCTCTGCGAACGCTCGATACTGGAATCTCGCGCGCGGACTTGAGAGGTTCTCAAATTTTGCTCAGCAAGCCGCTGCAAACGCTCTATACTCGACTCTCTGGCACGCGATTGCGACGCGTATTCTCTCCGGCTTGCAAGACGATTTTCAGTTTCCGATAGAATTATTCTATTATTTTGCTCTTCAAGCCGTTGGGAACGCTCTGTACTCGACTCTCGCGCACGGACTTGGTTTTGGAAGGTTCTCAAATGTTGTTCGGCAAGCCTCTGCGAACGCTCGATACTGGAATCTCGCGCGCGGACTTGAGAGGTTCTCAAATTTTGCTCAGCAAGCCGCTGCGAACGCTCGATACTCGACTCTCTGGCACGCGATTGCGACGCGTATTCTCTCCGGCTTGCAAGACGATTTTCAGTTTCCGATGAAGATTCTTCATTACGACGTATTTTTGATGCCGTCGCCTGGGAACTATGTCTAGAAAGTTGAGATCTTGATCTTCTTGGCATTTTAAAATGGTAGAAAATATAACTAAATTGCCTTTGTACCTCATAAATGATTTGCTAACTGTTGAACAGGAGTTATGACGGAAACGGGCCTGCAGCTACACAGTAAAATAAAATAACGCTAAAATATGTGTTTAAGCAACGAAATTTATAATTCAATGTGTTTAAAGCTGTAAACTGTTAGCTGTTTATATTTCAAACATTTGACAGAAGTGACACACTTATTTTTGGTTGCTAGGGTAACAATAAGCAATAGACTATGACAGTTAAATATTACATACTTTTTACATATTCTCATTACATAATATTTAAATTATTAGGTAATTTTTTACACCTTGAGTAACGTTTTTGAAGTTTTAGCAAGGATCCCTAATTTTTTTGAAAATGTGATATAGCCTATGACATCCGGGGATTGTGTAGCTTCCCAACAGTCAAAGAATTTTTCAAATCGGTTCAGTAGTTTCGGAGCCTATTCAATGCAAACAAACAAACAAACAAACAATCAAATCTTTCCTCTTTATAATATTGGTATAGAGGTATAGATAATTATTACCATAACCAATATAACCATAATACTCTAAATATACTGTAACCGAATTTCACCATCAACAAGGTGAACAGGCGACCTGATTAAAATCACAAGAATGCGCAGGATATAAGGCGCTTCCAGTGGATCATATCAGAAATCTATAGGAGAGTCCTATGTTCATCATCCTATGACTGATACTTATGATGATTACATTACCTACCACCTCTACACTGTCGATTTTCCTTCAATATGTGCGAAGCAGAAGAACCCAACATTTCTGATTCCTACCGCCAGGGATTGGTCTTCTTGCTTTCCTGTTTCCTAAGAGATATCATCTAAAATTTTACAAGATCAGAGTGAATGGCTATCATCTAAGTCTGCGTGCTTCATCTTCGACCACAACGTCGCTTACCATCAGGCGAGTAGGAGGTCAAGCGCAGACTTAATCGCGTTAAAAAAAACCTACTACACCACACATCCATATCAATTTAGCATGTATCTATATCTACAGTAAACAAACTAAACAACATTAACTTCGGAGTTGAACACCTGCGTTCAGCTCAATTATTACCTAAGCCAAAGCCTACACTCCACTAAAGCGGAGTGAAACGGAGTTGCAACAAGCGTTGTAGACCTCACTACAGTAAATTCGTATGAGCCAGCTGGCCAGCCCTTGTGTCTGAGCTTTTAAGCCGCCTGAAAGCCTTTAACGTGGCTGTACCTTAGACCCATCTGCAAAATGATTTATTATAGTTTATCTACACTAATGTTGTAACATTCTACTTATGTTTCCAATACTTGACTTATAATGACTACTGTTATAGCGCAGACAACATTTAAGCAATTTCACATGATGTTATAATATCCACATCGATATCGTAAAATCTCATTATAACATCGCGCGCTCGCTCCTGATTGGCCCTGCGCGCGCAGCTGCGCTCTCATTGGTTAGATTTTAATGGCGCCAAGTTCACTGTGACAATACACGTATGCGTGAATTTAATGTTTCGCAATATGTTTTTTTTATTATTTTTTTTAGTGAAGATAAAGTAGTGTATGCAACTGCATATAACACGGGTATTAAAATACCCTTCATTATATGACAGTTGCATAAACTACTATTATCTTTACACAACGTACCTACATATACGAAGAATATCATTGTACTTATCATTATGACCAATGTTTACTACGGAACCGACCCTGTGTCATTTAGAAGTTATTTCATGAGTTGATGGCATTGAAGGTTAGTCCCATGGAAAAAAAATATATAGGGATCATAATGGGTATAATTGTATTTCATACTCGTATGTCTAAAGATGATATACCCAGTATTTTTAACCAATTACAAAACACAGTCCTTCGTTCATTCCACTGACAACTCTGTAGCTGTTACTCTGTGTACGGTTTTATTAAATGGAATTTAAACTTATCTTAGAGGTACACAATTGTAAGTTTACTTGACGTATAGAGGTTACTATTATACCTCTGAGGTACAGAACTTGATCTTGCCAAGCAAAATATGACGGTTTCTGGAGTAAACTTACGGACTACAAAGCACCGTCCAGTTTAACTCCAATTTGGTGGAGTTCAGGCCTAAAGCTAGCCTAAACGTGCCAAGGCCTAGGTATAGAGGACAAGACCTAGGTTCGAAATTACGTTCGTATTGTGTATATTATTTGTTCGTGGGCTATTAGCCACGGTAATTTTGTATTAGTTGTTAACTTTTGCTTATGGAAACGATATTAATATTAAGTCTTATTCAGATGCTACTATAGTACATACAGTACCTCCACATGATCGTATAGACACTATAAAATATGCTTGAAAAGATCCCTTTTATTTTAAGTTATTAGTTATTTTATTTAGAATGTATTTTTGGATATTAATGATTTTTTTCTTCTTTTCAAGAACTTGCCATAACATAGTAGGATCAGATAAGAAAATCATTATGAACGACTTTAGAATCGACGAAGACTCTTTTGAATGCCCCTTTTCGCCCCGCTCAAAACATTGCGGGGCGAAAGAGGGCCTTCAAAAAGAGTCTTCGTTGATTCGCCCCGCGGGCCGAACAGCTTGCGGGGCGAAACCACGAAAGAGCCTACTGTGGTCAACCCGAAATTCGAACCAAAAAATCATCTGTTCCATGACTGTAGGCATTTAGTTGAGTTGCATTTTTTTATTAGTCAGCTTTTTTATCTCAAATTTTAGGTTGGCCTCATAGTAAAAGTAGTTAATAATGATGGCCTAAATCACCATCTCTTGGGTTAGTACACTTTTTAGAATAACTCTTTTTTTTCCAATAAATATTGGGACATCCTACACACGGTCTCTGACCCCAAACTAAGCATAGCTTGTGATATGGCTGCGAGAGACCGATATACTACACATACATATTTTAAATACATACTTATATAGATAGTACCTAAATAACACCCAGACACAGATCAAACACCTATGTTAATCACACATATGTTCGCCCTGGGTGGGGATCGAACCCACGTCTTTTTGACCCAGAAGTCAGGGTCACTAACCACTGAGCCACCGAGGCAGTCATAAACTCTGTATATGTGTTTCAAAATATTACCGCACAAAGGAATAAAGAAGCTGGATCACATGGGTCATAGACAATAGACCTCAACTAAGTATCGGCTATCAATAGAGGTGAATGCCCACTATCGAGTATCTTTCTGATCGTGACTGGTTCTTGAACGCGGCAGCTCCCGGTCTGCCGAACCGTGGGGAATTAGGGTTGTCAAAAATCAAAAATAATATTCCAGAGAGTTATTCTTTGTGATAAACATTTCAAAAATTTGTCGCAAACTCAGTATTTGAACCTGACCCTTTGGATTTCAAATCCTGCGCTCGCGACAACTTTTTGAAATGCTTATGACAAAGAATAACTCTTTGAAATATACCTAGTAGGGAAGCACTACAAATAAAATTCATTCCATTCATCAAAACATGTTTGTAAATGGTACAATCCGACTATAAACATCATCACAATCACTATTTCTGCATAGGACGTCCACTGCTGGACATTGGCCTCCCCTATAGATCACCAATAATTATTAGTCCAAATGGAAGCGGTTTGAATTCAACACAAATCGTTGGTTTTAATCGATTGTAAAAATGTGTAAATGATGTAACCAAACAACTAAACAAATTGTTAAGATAAACCACAAAATCCAATCAAATGATATGACCTGCCAATCGCAAACCGAAAGTGGATAAATTTGCAATCAAATGTTAGTAGTATCGAATTGACAGTCTTTCCAATTCATTCCCAATAATATTTACCAAGTAATACTGACTTTGGAAGCGCAGAAGGAAAAAAGTCATCTCTGCTCAAAAGCTTTTACTAAAATCCAAACCAAGTGATGTTTACACATTATTTTATTGGTAACTAGCGATCCGCCCCAGCTTCGCACAGGTGTACCTATAATACATAATTAAAATTAAATTTCATTTATTGAGCTTATAACACGGCAAAACCAATTACATTGTAACTCACTTAATTATTTAACAAAATGTCAAGAAATAATAAATGATAATAAAAATAGAACAGAAAATGTCAATACAAAATTCCAAATGTCATGCATCATCATCATAATAAAACTTCATCTTGAATCACTCTATCTATTAAAAAAAAAACGCATCAAAATCCGTTGCATAGTTTTAAAGATATAAGCATACATGGGGACAGACAGCGGGAAGCAACTTTGTTTTATAATATGTAGTGATAACTATCGGAGGACTCATGCTTCCACATACATACTAAGCAAAATTACTATTTCTGTTCCAAGAGTTAATTACCTAAAGCAAAAATAATTACACTAATAGTAAAAATTACAGAGTTTGAGATGTGTATTCAAAAGTCTCACAGCAAAAATTGCACAATAACTTTTAGCAAAATTTAATTTCCAAGCAAAAATCTATCGATGCTTAACCACAATAATTATTTTTCGCAAAAAATGGCAAAACCGCCTTCCATTGTGTACAAAACTTAATATTTCGCTTGAATTGTTTACATTATTTTTGATCTATCAAAATTCGATTTCTGTGAAATTGAATTCAAACCACCAATTGGATCAATGGAACCTTTCAAACTAAAAAAATAAATTCGATTCGGTTCTCAATTGGCGAAATTATCGATGTTCATCGTGTACAAAATTCGGATATTTCGCTCGGATTGCTTACATTATTGTTGGTTTTTTCAAAAACGGCTCAGCCGATTTCCAAAAATTAAATGGATCACCTCGGGAGTATACCCTTTCGAACTAAAAAATATTTTTTCAATTCGGTTCACAATTGGCGAAATTATCGATGAACATAAACAAAAAAATAAATACATACATACGAACATAGAACCTCCTCCTTTTTAGAAGTCGGTTAAGAAGATAAGAAGACTGATCAGCCAGCCCTAAACCCGCCTCAGGCGTCGACACTTTTTGCCTTCGATATCTAATGACAAAAGCGTCATTATCTAATCAAGGGCTTGTCGGTTTTTCATAAAATGCAGCGGAGTACGATACTCGAATAGTTTTGATCAGGATATCATCATCATTTCAGCTTAAAAGACATGCAAATTATAAGAATACTAGCGACCCTCCTTAGCCTAGCGACCCGGCTTCGCACAGTTGTATTATACATATAAACCTTCCTCTTGAATCACTCTATCTATTTAAAAAAAACCGCATCAAAATCCGTTGCGTAGTTTTAAAGATATAAGCACACATGGGGACAGACAGTGGGGAACGACTTTGTTTTATACTATGTAGTGATAGTGATCGATATAACGCAGCTCAAAAAGTAGACTGATGATCTAGTTGGACAATATCAAATCATCGTCCATTGATCCATTAGTCATTGGACATAGGCCTAAATAGATTTCCAATAAGACCAGTTGGAAGCAGCTAGCATCCAGCGCGAACCTGCGGTCTTGATGAGGTCATCCGCCCGCCTTGTGGGTGGACGTCCTACGCTGCGCTTGCCGGTACGTGGTCTCCACTCGAGAACTTTTCGACCTCATCGGACACCAGTCTTCCGCGCTGTGCTCTGCCCACTGCCATTTCAGATTGCCAATCCGCTGGGCTATATCAGTAACTTTGGTTCTTCTACGGATGTCTTCATTTCTGACTTAATTGAATAATGTTGAATACAAAATCACTTTATAATAGTCTCCAAGAGTTTTATTAGAAATCTAGAGAGGATTCAGAGATTAGTGGACGTTCTATGGCTGATACTTCTCACTATTGATTAATTATACTAATCACAACATAATAATAGTAATCATTATCGTCCTAACTGCAGGGCAAAGGCCCTCCCTTACCTATTTCCACATTGTTTGTCCATAGAGAGATCTTATGTTCCATCGACTGCAGTAGAAACAAAACTCGTTTTGCTATATTTTTCTGGGTCTGCTGACGGGTCTCTTGTTGTTTGTTGCCCACATTGTATCTATTGGTTTTAGCATACATGCAGAAAAACGTGTTTGACCCAAGTCCACTTCTGATTTCCAGTGATAGATATTATGAAACAACAGTGATCATATTTATTTACACCACGTTTTAAAAATTCAAACCAAACCAATAAACACTGTTACAATAAAATATAAAACCTGTTCACTATACTAACGTTTTTCCAAGCCAACACACATCCCAATTATTTATCAATCTGACGTAATGATAGCAGCTCTTGCCCCCCGAGTACTGCACTTTAATGATGTCAATTAGTTGTTGCATTATACCTTTAAAATAGAGATGGTAAAAAGATTGATACAGCAAGACTGTACCTCTAGTATCAGTCTTGACAACCTGGTTGATAAAGCAAGACTGTGATATTAGTGGTAGTAAGACTTTTAGCCGTCAAGGAAGAGATAACGGATTTAATTCTTGACTAATATTTCTTTAACTGTAAATCAAATCCGTTTAAATGATGACTCTAAATATCTGTTCTGAATCCGAGTTATTAGAGTGATCTGAAGGCAAACCATTATGTTAAATCTACTTTGTTTTGAATGTTACTTTGCAGTTTCTTTAAAGTTATAAATTTTAATTTTCCAACACACACGTGAGCGTAAAATATGTATTTAAGACAATGTAACACACGAGTAAGATTTCTTCAGTAAAAACAAAAGTAAGTTGAAAAGTTATTTTAGAAAATAAACAAAGTTTTGCAAGCATTTCTCTTCAAGGTAAGATCAGGGCTGTTATCAGCAGCCGATTTTTCAAGACCAAGTCTGACAAACTCAAGATCTATAAAGTCTGAGCTACAAGGTCTCATCTCTAAAAATCAAAGTTCAAATTGCCTCTACCTTCAAGAACATTATTGCTTTTGACATTCAAATTACCTTTTACAAGTAGTTACATTTGGTACACGCTTAGAAAAATGACTGAGTTGATCGCCAAAGTATAATGAATAGTAATCAATAAGCGAAGAAAGGTGAAGATCAATACAATCTATGTGTTTAAAGTCAAAGAAAAGAGAATGATTGTGAACTACTAATGTTCCCGTGGGATAAATCATATCTCGTACACTGTTTGGAGTTTCTTAGAAGAACTTAAGTAACCAACATAGCCCAGCAGATTGGCCTGTTGAAGTGACGGTGGGCAGGGCACAGTGTATGAAAGACTGATAACCGATGGGGTTTAAAAGTTTTTGAATGGAAATCACTGAGTTTCTGCCCAAAAGGTGAATTTCATAGCTCATTAGGACTGCTTCATCGCGCTGGATCCAAGCAGTTTTGCTCTACTTCAATCGGGAACGCGCTCGACAACGCATATTATGTTCTGCAGTAAACGTCCTTTGGTTAAAAATAACTAATAAAACTTGTTTTGATTTTTGTGTTAATTGAATTATTTTATTACTCAGACTGACATTTTATGCTCAATTCTTATTATTTAATTTGACTGTATGATAATTTAAATGTTCTTTTTATTTTTACAATTATTATTTAACTCCTTTTTGATTTAATTTTTGACTGTATGTACATATTATGTTATTTTTAACAACCATTGATTTTAATTATTATTGTTGTTTTATATGGGTAATAACCTGAAATAAAGTAATTTTGAATTTTTGAATACTGTGTAATCCGTTGTTGATATCACCAATGTCAATCAAGCGAGTTAATGGTCAAATGTTTTCTTTCGCTGAGAGTTCACTATCAGTCAAGAACGAAATCACAGTCTGTCCCTTTAACTGCATTACCTTATCAAAAAACTTAAAATGAAATACAAAATAATGATTTGCTTATTATCATCCACTGCTGGACATAGGCATAGTAATATTACTGGGTGGAAGCGGCTTGCATCCTACTGTCTTAATAAGGTCAATCGCCTACTATGTAAAAGGACGTTTTACGCTGCGTTTGCCAGTACGTGGTCTCCACTCGAGAACTTTTCGGCTCCATTGATCGTCAATCTTTTTTGCTAGTATATACCCTGCCCATTGCTATTGTAACTTACCAATCTGAGTTAAGTCGGTAACTTTGGTTGTTTTCCTTTTCATTAGTAGGTTCGTATAGGCCGGGTGGCTAGCCCTGTCAGAGTTTTAAAATTCAAATTCAAATTCAAAATGTTTTTATTCAATAGACATATTACATGTGCTTAGAATCGTCAATACAATAAAATAAAATTATAAAATTACAGAATAACTGAACACACAGGAGCAATAATCAAAATAACAATAAAACAATCAAAAGGTATCAGCAATAGCATCGTTAAGCCGCCTGAAGGCCTCTGACATGGCTAAAACACCGCACCGGGACCTAGAATTTAACGAGTCATCCGAGCCACGGTAGAGCTCAGTTTAAAATGCCACCCACGGTCACCCATCGGAAGACTGGCCCCACTACGCAGTGATTTGTATAACAAAATTTTCCCATGCCATCTAATACCAAATTCAGGTCACCTATTTAGAATCGATTACCACCTGCCTGCCGCATCAGGCATGCAGCAAGGGCCTAGGCCGTGTCCCTGCGCACCCTGACTAGGTTTCTATAATACCCGACCGTTAGCCGTCGTGACGAGCTTGCCTGTTTTTGGCAGCTGAGGTGAATAATTGTGCGCTATTGATGTTTTGATTTGTTTATGCTGTGATGGAATTGTATTGTTATGGTGACATGAGGAATGTATTGGTCAGTGTAGTGATGAGTTGTGTGGGAATCTTTCTTTAGTTTTGTACCCATAGCCCTAGGGCTGGTGATGAAGTTATAGCGAAGTTATCACAAAATATTAAAATAAATAAAAAAATCGGCCAAGTGCGAGTCGGACTCGCGCATGAAGGGTTCCTTACCGTGTTGGAGACTCTTTAAAACATCTCCTGAAAAATCACGTTTGTTATTATGGGAGCCCCACATAAATATCTATTTTATTCTGTTGTTAGTATTTGTTGTTATGGTCGTAGAATACGTACAACAGAAATACATCAACTGTGAAAATTTCAGCTGTCCAGTTATCACGGTTCATGAGATACAGCCTGGTGACAGACAGACAGACGGACAGACGGACATCGGAGTCTTGGTAATAGGGTCTCGTTTTTCGTTTTACCCTTTGGGTACGGAACCCTAAAAAAGTGTGTTACTATGACATTATTGAATAGTTTTATCGCGAAGACGCGGTTGATGGTTAATGATTTTTGAGTTGAGTATTTCTCTCAAAAGAGGAAAAAAATTGCTGTAGCTGCTGTATTATCAACAGGTGTAACTTTAACATTACACAAAGTTATCATTTTAAAAATATTTGGTACTCGTATTATCATTAAGTATTTAAATCCTAATTAATTAACTAATTTAATAGTATTTAAATAGAGATAAAGGCTTATGAAGATTCAGTCGAAAGGGATGTGCCGTGAGGCCTACTGTTCAGAGAACTACTAGTATTATCCTACTATATTAATACGGGACTTATCGCGCAATAAAACATGAGATATGTATTAATTAAATACCTCTTTTACCCCCCGACATTTTAACCAATTTGCATTGGTCGTACCAACTACCAGTATAGTATCTCATACGCATGTTTTTTGATGAAAGCAAAACGATTTTCGGTGGTTTTAATTACTTAATTATGTCGTTAGTCCACATAGTCTCGGTGGACGTACTACGCATCGCTTGTCGGTACGTGGTTTCCATTCGAGGATTTTATGGACCTCTCAGCCATCCTTTCTTTGAACTATATGGCCTGCCCATTGCCTTTTTAACCAGCTAATCGACTGTACTATAAAGGTGACTTTGGTTCGTCTGAGGATATCTTCTTACCTATAAAAAAAGACTAATGCAAAAATTAAAACCTACTAATGCAGATAGCATGAATCGCAACACCTATAAGCCCTACAATCATAATTTTAATACCTACACAGTACCAGGAACCACTTACATCCCTAGCATTTCCTATTGTTCACGAAGCGTGAACAAAAAGTGTGTCAAGTACACTGCACTAGTGAATCATAACATGACGATCATCCATATTGCAAGGAAATCATTACTCGTGACGTGGTTAGCACAGTTACTATTGCGTAGTATCTATAATTGTGGGAGAATGATAAATATCACTCACAAATGTCGACTATGTATAATTTGTATAAACCAATGAATGTTTAAGATAAACGAAAGAATGTTTTCATAGTTAGGCTTTGTTGAGAAACAACTAAATTAAAAGTCTGATTTTATTGTTTCGATTTTGAATTGGATTTGGAACCGGAGGTTGTTATTTGGATTGAATACTAAACATGTTTGCATTTTCGAAATTTACATTCTCTTTGGATTCGAATATAAATAAATTACCCTTTAAATCATTTTTACCACCCTGAGTTTTGATGAATACCGCAAAATTGAAATTTACTTTGAATTTAAGAAACATAAATGCAGTCTGATTGAAAATCTATTGAGAAAGCAGGCTCTATGTCCAGCGGTTGCAAAAAAGAAAAGGGGCATTTTTTATTTATAATTCAAAGGCAGGCAATACGTACATGTCCAAAAAAACGTCATATTTTCGAAGTAGGTAGTCTGCTAACCCGTGTTTGACCTGCACCACATAGCCTATGGTCTAAATCTTCTCGGAATGAAAACAAATCTGTCCTAAACAGTAGCATAGTTTAAATCAGGACTGAAAACAGTGCACAATAAAGTTCGTGCTAACAAATCAACCCGCCGTGGTGGCCTAGAGGTAGTGACATCCGCCTTACAATCGTGAGGTCGTGGGTTCAAATCTCGGTCCAATGAGTTCTTTGGAATTTATGTACGGAATTTCACACCACTGGCTCTTCGGTGAAAGAAAACATCGTGAGGCAACCTGCATGCGGCTGTAGAATAAATTCGATGGCGTATCTGAAACCACTAACTCGCACTGGGCCAGCGCGGTGGATATGGCCCAATCACCCTTCGTGGGTAGGCCTACGTCATGCAGTAGACCATTAAAAAGGCTGGTACAGTACAGTAACAAATCAACACCTAACAGGTGCAAAACGTTTCGCAAAGTATGTCCGCCAACGCGGGGGAAAGTGTCAAATTCATATACATTTAAATACTTAATATACATAATTTATTCAAAAATAAAGATAATTTTGTCGTAAATTCATTCAAAGGCTTGCTTGGTGCAAGTTTGATAGATACATTTGATTTGACTGGTGTTGAATTTGATAGAAACTTGGATGTGGTTTTAAATGGTAATGTTTTTTGATTTATTGATTCAATTATGTAGTTTATCGAAGTAAATATGTAGATAAGATATATAAAATTTGTTAGCCATAGCTCATTGACTGCACTGTCACGACGAATTGGTATAATTATTATTCAGTCTCTATACTTCTAATTTGAAAAATAAATAACTACATAAAATCCCTGACTGATGACCGATGGGGTCGAAAAGATCTCGAGTGGAGACCACGTACCGGCAAGCGCAGCGCAGGATGTCTACCTAGAAGGTGGACGGATGTAAGCCGCCACGAACCGGTTTTATTAGAGCTCTTTAGGGGAGGCCTAAGTCCAGCAGTGGACATCTAATGCCTGAAACGAACAAACTTACATAAAATCCAAACTAGTCCTCGTTACCAATATCCAGTTTCCATTGACATCCTGCTGTCGAAAGAAGTCTAGGTCCAGTTCACTGAGTGCAAACCTGTACCGCCTACTATCCGTGGGTGTTAACACCTTGCTCGAGTCCTGTGGATAGAGCTACTTCCACAGATGTTTTGACTTTGATAGCTTATCTACGAGTACCGACATATAACTATACTATTTTTATAGATGCTGTAGAATTAATATGTAAAATATTAATGTGTGAATTTTTTTTACTGTTTCGGGCTACTTCGTTTTCGTAAAGAGTACCTACTCATAAGATATTCCCAAGGTTTGCATTTTTGTTGAGTATCCGATAGTACGGCACAGTTTCGTACGTTATAATTACAGTTTTTTGCTTCACTTTCCGACTTGTAATAAAGATTTAAGCTTATAATAACATAAAAGTTTTACTTAATTATAATTTAATTACCTGGTTTAGATGAAATTCTAACAATGATTTATATGCAAAATTCTAGATCGCTAAACTCAAACTCGACAGCCAATTATGACCAGCAAAAACATAATAATAACGTTAGTAGTTGAATATCATTTAATTTCAAAACACTTGTAGCACCATCAGAACTAGGTCGCATTTGATATATGGCCTGGCTTTATAGTTCAAATTAGAGCCTAGGAGCATTTACAGTTGAATATAGATTTTATTGAAATGAACCTAAATTGGACTTTGAATTATGTCTTTTGACGTAACAATGGGTAGTTAGATAAATTGGGCGTATTTGACAAAATTTATAAATATTAGGCCGCTTACGTAAATGGCTACGTTAATAGTAAATAAGTAGGAGATAATGCCAATTATCAAATTCCATATATACGATGCCAAACTAAAATTAAAATATGTCTGAAATTTTTTTAAACGATATAAAACGGGCTCCGCGTGCTAGCACTCGCCAACTTGAGAAAGGTCGCCGAACGCGACCGAAACTATAGTCGTGTTATGACTATACGTACACGTGAGTGAGTCCCGTTTTATATCGCTTAAAATGTGTGAAAACCACGTTAATTTCCATGGTAAAATATGTCTTCAATATTGCCCGTTTATTAAAAAGACAAAACGTCTATACACTACCTACATACAATATGTAATCTAAGTTGTAAGAGAAGTTTCTTAAATTAAACAATAATGATTTATCAAACACAATGAGACAATATGTAGTTTCAGTCACAAACTATATGATTCAATATTGTTTGTTTTTTTCTATGACCTATATTTATATTCAAAGCAAAATATAGTACCTATAATCTACTTTAACTTTACTGCAAACCATCCTATAAAACTTAAACCATAAACAAACGCAAAACCAGCACCTAAAAACCGCAAGCTTTCGTCACTAACAAACATTATAATTCTAATCTCCCATACATAAATTATAGGGCAGTCGTTAAATATCAGTTTTGAAGCGATTGCAGTGACATAAAGCTGCATTGGATCTACAACATTATGTTTATCTTTCATTGCCTCAATTTTATCCTCTAAAGCTTTGCCATAGAGGCTTTTATCAATATTCTTATGTTCTCTTTGGCTCTTGTCGTGCGTGTCGTTTACAACTTTAAGTTTATCATCAATGTATTCAAGTTAACACTCTACGTTAAGTCCATAAAGTTTAGTTTGTTATTTTGGATTGTAATTTTTAATGTTGTTATGTAAATCTTTGGTTTGCGCAACATCAGCACGAGCTTGTTGATGCACTGTCTTGCATTTGTCTCTGTTCGTGTAATTGGAATTGTCTTTTGTTATGTTTTGTTCTAATAGTACTTTTGGAGTTATTTAGGTGCGTATGGTGATTAGGTGTACGCTGATACTATAAAATTAGCTTAGTGGATAATATTTATAACCTAAGTTTTATTTTTGACCGATTTCAAAAAATGAGGAGGTGCTATGTTCGTCTGTATTTATGTTTGTGTATGTTCATCGATTTTTTTTTAGTTCGAACAGGTATTCTCCCTTGGTAGTCCCATTTAAATTGTATCGAAATCGGCTGAGCCGTTTTTGATAAATCATCAATAATGTACATGGATGTCATATCGATACCTGCAAATTATGTATTCGAATTCTGTACACGGTGGATGTCGTATTACAGTATTATGCGAAAAATAATTATTATCTATAATCTAAGGTTTTTTTTGATGGTAGACGGATTTTTGTGGCAACTAACAATATAGTAGGTACGGTGACATTATTTTAATGATAGTTATCTCAACCCACTTATCTCTGGGAGCATTTCCAGTGCAATGCTTCTAAGTATCTTGAATTCACAACGGCAATTTTTTTTTCACGCAAATAAGTCCGCTTTTGTCCACCAACTCGCCTGATGGTAAGCGACGTTGTGATCAAAGATGAAGCACGTTGACCTAGAAGATACCTATTCACTCTGACCTTGAAAAGCTTTAGATTATATGTCTTAGGTAACAAGAAAGCGGGAAGACTGTGCCATTCCCTGGCGGTACGAATCAGAAATGTTGAGTCAAACTGCTTCGTACGTATTGAAGGAAAATCCACAGTGTAGGGGTGGTAATGTGGCGTCTTCCTACTTGTCCTGTAGTAAAAAGGGGATGGTAGGATAAGGTCGTGCAGCTCAGATGCACACTCTCCGAAATGAATCCTATAAAAAATGGACAGACTCGCAACCCTACGGCGATGCTCCAGGCTATGAAGTTTTTTTGCAACTAACTTTTCATCACCTATAAGCCGAACAGCACGCCGGTCCACCGATTCCAAGGCCTCGAGCTGATATACTTAGCCGAGCCATCCCAAAGATGGCATAATAATGAATATTGGAAAAATATCATACTAGTATCATTTTTTTTGTGGACCACAAAATGTCGTGTCATACAATTCGTCGTACAAGCACAAAATCGTCATTATAAAACAACGGGTTGCACTCCAGGAGTGCTGGCAGAAGTGAAAACTCGATCATATAAGTACTGTCATTTATGTGGTAAAATACAACATTACACACGCACAATCTCGTAAGCGCCCTGCGCCGTTTTACGAATTTTTATCAAGTCACGTGTCCTGACGCAAGCTTAATTTTTTTTTTACCAATCCCAAAAAGTGCACAACGAAGCTAAAGAAGTAGGTACCTATTCACTTCAAAAATTAAACCTTTGACTTAGTATTGACCTCGGGAAAGTCAACAAACAAAACCAGGCAGTCTGTGACTTTGTTTACTTGCATATGTTTTATCGTGAATTCATTCTCGCTTTACAACCATATCATATGATGGTAAGGGATATTGCGGTCGAGGATGAAGCACGCAGATTTAGAAGATACCTATTCACTCTGACTTTGAAAAGCTACAGATTATATTTATCAGGAAACAGGAAGAGCGGCAGTCTGTTCCTATAATAATAATAATTTTTCGCAAAAAATGGCAAAACTGCCTTCCATCATGTACAAAATTCGAATACTCCGCTCGAATTGTTTAGATTAAATTTTTGATTTTTCAAAAAGGGCTCAGCCGATTTCTATAAAATTTTAATTGGACTATTTCGGAAGTTTACCCTTTGGAACTAAAAAATATTTTTTCGATTCGGTTCACAATAGGCGAAATTATCGATGCACATACACAAAAAAAAAATTATATACAGACGAACACAGAACCTCCTCCTTTTTGGAAGTCGGTTAAAAGTTTGCGTAAATGTAAACACAGACAAAACACTAAACATAACTGTGTAACTGCCTCCTAACAAAGGAAGGCCTTAAGGTCCATAAGGTCCATCTAAACGTATGGGCTAATAACACCAACATATTACGGGCTACACTTTTGTTCTACTCGCAAACCGGTTCAGAAACCGCTTCTGATGGCCTAGCTCAGAGGTGCCCAAGCTAAGGCAGCCGGTCGCAGTATATTTTGTCATCGATTTAAGTGGGATTTAAGTAGGTATATAATATATTATACTTCAAACCTGATGATGTTGGACGCAATTTTAAGGGCTTTTAATATAATATAACTGCTCTTAATATAATTTAAAGTGTTGTTTTTTTTGTAAGGGTTCCGAACCCAAAGGGTAAAAACGGGACCCTATTACTAAGATTACGTTGTCCGTCTGTCCGTCTGCCCGTCTGTCTGTCACCAGGCTGTATCTCATGAACCGTTGTAGTTAGAAAGCTGAAATTTTTACAGATGATGTATTTCTATTACCGATATAACAGCAAATATTAAAAACAGAATAAAATGTATATTTAAGGGGGCATCCATACAACAAACCTGATTTTTTAGCCGTTTTTCGTAACAGGTAGATGCTTGAAATTTTCACAGAATATTTAGTTGTATATTCACTTCAATAATAAAATTAAAATAAAATAAATATTTAAGGGGGGCTCCCAAACAGTACGGAATCCTCCGTGCGCGAGTCCGACTCGTACTTGGCCGATTTTTTCTATAGACCGCGACCAAAAATACAGCTATATTTTTAGTTAGTTAAATATTTACAAGTTAAACCTCCGAAATTGAGCGCATTAGGTATCAACTTGGCAGATAGGTACTTAATAAAAAGTCCTGTTCAAAACTTTTCTTAAAAGTTCTCTATAGCATCTCAAAAGCAATAGAAAATTATGGACTACGTTTTTAATCTATTCGTGAAACTACACGAAATTTTGCAATGCAATTTTCAACATCTTGTAGAAAATTTATTACGGCAAGTGTACTAGCTATAATTTAATTCGTAGCCGGGCGAAGCCGGTACGGGCTCTTTTTACTAATTAAAAAAAAAATGCGCTCAAAATATGTGACGGTTAAATTGTTAAATTTTAAAAATAATTCATAAATATGTGTATTGACCTTTTATAAAGAAGTATTTATATCCTAGCCCATCAGAGAAACAAGTTGGGCGGCCCTGGCGCAGCAGAGTTCATACTCGTGCGTAGTTATAGCGTACTTGCAGGAAATATACTACGAATACGTTGTAAGCTTGTACTCTGGCAGAACTTGTGGTGCAGGGGAGGAACTTGCATTTATTGGCTATGAAAAATAAAATATAACAGGTAATTCTTAGAACAGTACTGTAAAGTTAGTAAGGTCGTATAGTCCGTAGTAGTCTAGTGGTGGTGATGCCCGCCTTTCAATCGTGAGGTTGTGGGTTCAAATCCCACAACCTCACGATACGGTACCGTACCGTACCAATGAGTTGTTTGGAATGTATGTACGGAATTGAACACCACTGGCTTTTCGGTCAAGGAAAACATCGTGAGGCAACCTGCATACGTCGAAAAAAATTCGTAATTCATAATTCAGAAAATTCGATGGCGTGTGTGAATCCACCAATACGCACTGGGCCAGCGTGGTGGATATGGCCAATCACCCTTCGCGGGTAGGCCAACGTCCTGCAGGACTATTAAAAAAGGCTGATACAGTATAGGCCGGGTGGCTAGCCGTAACAATACTGTGGATCTCGCAACTTGCGACACGTCTTTTTAACTGAATCTTCATATGCCTATGTCTCGACTCGCTCTTGACCGATTTGGTTCATACTCGCAAATCTTGTTAGCATTTAGATACTAAACAATCTTGCTAAATAATATCAATACCGGATGATAAAAAGCGTGGAAGCAATTATCCTTCTTTTTTGAGGGACATTTCACTTCCAACAAAAAAATATAAATAGAACCTGTGTACCAAGCTTTGTCGAACTTTGCTAAAAATGCGACCTGTAAACGAAAACCAACATCTGGACTGGATTTGCTGGATCAAAAATGAACCACCAGTGTGATCCATCAAACCACCTTGTTGGTGGCCGTCCTACGTTGCTCTTGCCGGTACGTGGTCTCCACTCGGAATCGTTTCGACTCTATCGCTATAAAATGATATTTTTGAAAAATGTATTGTTAAACTAGTTTTTGTCCGCAGCGTTTCCCGCGTGATATTTTGAAATGTTTCCTTTTATTTGCCAATGAAAAGTAGCTTGTGTCACATTCCGCCTTTCAAACTTTGTCCATTCCATAAATTAAGTCGATCTGTTGCTCCGTTGGTGCTTGAAAGAGGAAACAAACCAACTAATAAACTTTTGGATTTATTAGTAAGGAAGTAAAGATAACTTCCTTATCTTTGTACATCTAAATTTATTTAACTTATTTATCATACAATAGTTACTAAATTCTCTATCAGCTTATGAATTGTCACATCTACTGGACAGTAGCTGTTCTGTTACCCTCGAGCCACCTAATTCTTAGGTGTCTTGATGACTTACAATTATGTTGTTTATCTCCTTTTCAGTCTGGCTTTAAATTGACAACTTTTGACACGTTAAATTGTAGGCCCCGGTTGTTTTAACCGTTTAGCCATGTCAGAGGCCTTCAGGCGGCCTAAAAACTCTGACACCAGGGCTAGCCACCCGGCCTATACGAACTTATTTACTTAGTCTGGCTTTAGGTAAGTTTACTACGGAGTAAAATTAAACTAGCTTGTAATTTAGAATGTAGTATGCGTAGAGGTAAAAACTCTTTAGTAAAAGGTACTTTCGTTTGTCACCCTGTAACAGAACTTTAAAATGGAAAAAAGAAAAGATTAAAATAAATCACGTTTAATATTCATCAAAAGTATACTAAATTAGTACCTAATACACAAATATTTATAAAGTTTTCAAATTTAAGTAACTATTTATAACTTAAAGTACAAAACACGAGGGTACGAGTATCTTTAATATTATTAGTTTTAAATAAAAATAATCCACGAAAAAAAAAGAACACAAAAATTGTTCATTATTCAAAGTGTGTATTATAAAAAAAATTGAAAGATCGCGAACTTAACAGACGAAATTCAAGCGAAATTAAAATATTTAAATTACATTATTGTTATCTTGATAATGACTCTACAAAAAACTTTTAAAACATGCCGGACATAATACAGACAGGCCTCACATTTTGTTCCATTTCAATTTCCCTGGTCTTTTCTATAAATAAAATAGAAAATATAAGCAACATACGAGCTAATACCTAACCTATACAATATAGGGTAACAATTAGGGGCACATTTATTTGTCCGATAACTAAGCAAACATGGTCTGATTTCTAAATCAAACATAACTATGATTCCCACACTAACTACATTTACAAAGTCCTATATCCATAGTAGATAATTATTTGCTATTGATATTGATTCATGAGTGCTTCATATTGCAAAATGTTTTAAAGTGGATTATAAATACACTTGACATAGAAAAGTTATCTTTTCTTTACTTAAGTTTATAGTATTTATGATATCTTTCTGCTTAATATCGAGTTCTATGTTCATAATATAACCATTATCAGCCGCAGGACATAGGCCTGCCCTAGAAATTTCCATTAGATTTGTTCAAGACTCAACATGACCGCAGGTTCGAGCTTCCAACCGGTCTTGTTGGAGATCCAAATGGGAGGCCTATGTCCAGCAGTGGACCAGATAGATGAAGAGCTCTTTGATTGTTGAAAGCAACTTACATCCAACGCGTTCTTGCGGTCTTAATTAGATCATATTCTGTCCACCTAGTGGGAAGACGGTACGTGGTCTCTTTTCGAGAACTTTGCATCTTCGTCTGCCACTATCGTTCAGGCCTGGCAGTAAGAGAAACTTTTTTTTCGATTTTATAGTTGCTTTTATAGTAAATGTTGTTCATAATGGTGAGTAAAATAATAACCTTGAGTAAATACAAGTTTAACCCTGTATATAAGTAGTTACATCGGCCAAATTACTAGCAAATATTTTTACAAACTCCTGGCTGGCTCTGGCTCAGTGGTTAGTGACCCTGACTACTGAGTCAAAGAAGTGTGGGTTCGTTTCCCACCCAGCCAGGGCAAGCATTTATGTGATGAATATGGATGTTTGCTTTGTGTCTGGTTATTATTAGTAATTATCTGTGTATTTAGAAATATGTATATGTAGTATATCAGTCTCTGGCAGCCATATGACAAGCTTTGCTTAGTTTGGGGTCAGAGACCGTGTGTAAGATGTCCCCTGATATTTATTTATTTAATTTATTTATATTCAGATCAACTAGTTTTATTGCCAACCATTTAAACACAGCTTTACATTTCCATAGTCGTACTATTTGTTTATCTTTCATTATTACCTACTATTTATCAGAAGTGCTGACACATACGAGTACAATTTTAATTAGTTTCTTAATAGCTATTGTTTATGTGATTTAATCTATAAGAGATTAAGTTAACAAAGAGCAGCCTGCGGACTTAATTTATTACTTACTACCGGCACAAGTAGATACCTACTTATATTATGATTTATTGTTTAATAACTAGATCACAACATATTTTATGGTTAAATGGTTATTAATGTAATTATTTATAGATATTGGTAATATAGCAGTTGTGAAAAAACCAATGAAAAAAAAATCTTCAAGAAAGGAATAAATCTCAAATTCTACTTTAATTTTTTGGTTCGCTTTATCGATGCATATTTTAACCGTCTCAGATTTTTTTTCTGCGTGAACCGATTGTGACGTCCTTTCTGATTTGAAAATTATAACAGCGCTCATAGCGTTGTTCAACTAGGTGTTTGTCAGCAATTACAAAAATTAAGCTATTTTTGGCATAGTACGTCTTCGGATGGGTGACCGAGGACGATATTAGCAACTGAGCGCTACCGTGGCTCAGATAACATGTTTATTGTAGGCCCCGGTTGTTTTTGCCGCTTAGCCATGTCTGAGGCCGTCAGGCGGCTTAACAACTCTGATACCTGGCCGTCTAAGATGCGACCCACGAGAACGATTTTATTTCGAGTAAAATAGCAATATTTCGTTTTGTCTACCTCCTCTAACATGACAACGTACTTAATTCGTCTATTTTTACTCTGTGATGAAGAATCCTCGCGAACGATTTATGTACTTGTGGAACTTTTGTCGACAAACTCTAACATGTGCATGCGAAATTAGCCGAGTTTTGACATTTCACCACGATTATTTTCTCGTCAAACTTTTTGAGGACGAAATACTACGAAATAGGTAAAAGAAACTTAAATTAACAATTAGCGTTGCTGAATTGTGGAGGATTAGCCAAATTGCGGGGAGTTATCTCCATTAGAGATTGTTGTGGAGATAGATATTTTGTTGTACCGATTTTGCGAGGTAGTTTTGGTAAAGCCAGGCTCCATGCGGAGAATATCCCTAGATTTCAAATGCAATTTAGTAAAGTATCAATTTGGATGAGTGATCGGGATAATTTTTGACCTAATATGGAGAATTTTACTTAGTTTATTGAAGTCCATCTTCTTTTTTTTAGACGATTTAAATGAAAGCTTGTTTTTAAGGAAAATTTTTTACTTTCATTTACTTTTAAAAAAATTACATGACATTCTAGTTATGACAATTTGAGAAAAACCATAAAAACGTGATTCAGATAAAATATGCAATAACTAAGATCCAGCTTATTTTGTTTGCATTATATCGCATGTACTTCTTTTTTGTATTTTCGATAGTAAAAGAGGGCAATAGAGGTACGGTTAATTGAAATCAGTGGTATTTTTATTTATTAAAGAGGACGTTTGAGTAACTTAATCCGTTATCAATAAATACATAATTAGGTCTGTTAACATTGGCTTATTGACTGTTCACGTTCAGTCCGTGCACAGTTATTTTATCTCTAACATATCTAGCTGCATTTTACTGTCTCTGTTTAGTCATTATAAACCATCACAGGTTAGATAGAGATAGCACAAATGTCAGAGGTAAAATAACTGTGAACGAACTGTAGTTACGTTTCAAAACTATATTTTGAATCACAGATTCAAAATTACTAGAATCCACTGTGGCAGCCGCGTCCACTGCCCATGTGGGGAATCCTGCCTCCATTTGGGATTGGTGTAAGGATTGATTGAATGTGGGGATTACGAAAAATCCAAAGAAAAAAACACACGCGCAGTGACAGAATTCCCACGCTGGGACGCCCCCTAGGACCATAAGATTACGATTTCAGCGTCGCGAAAAGCAAAACTTGCGTTAAATGTGCTTAAAGTTGTTTCACCTGTTTCAGTCATATAAACTCTGAGTGGGGAATCGGAATATTTTATGTCACCAACTTGGGGAATTTGAGTTTAATTTTTGGGGAATTGTGCTCATGTCCATAACTCCCCAAAAATGAAAGACAAATTCCCCAAGTTCGGGACAAAAAATAATAATAATAATAAATAGCATCAGCGCGTTGAAATGTTGCCATTTAAGGACCTCTCTTACATTATTTTAATTTGACTTGACATTAAAATTCTTATTTTGGTGATAATTCTCACCAAAATAATATAATAGTTTTTCTTCTTTATCTTGTTGATCAATTGAAATTTTTTCAAACAAAAATCTGGCAAAAGCCATTGGGAATCGAGATATTTTGTTTTCTTTTTGAGCTGTGCTGTATTAAAATCAATGGATCTCTTTCAGATTATCTCGAGAGACCACACTATCCCTTTTGGAACCTCTGTGTTTTGAATGAACTAAATCAGTGTTGCTTAATTGCAAAATGATTTATCCAAAGTAGGTTTTCACAGGGCGACACTAGTTTTTCGTGACCATAGATCACGATTCTATGACAAGAATTTACTTCACACGAATTGGTATTTCGGACGTAATACTTTCGTCAGGTCGTATGCTAAGCCAGCTGGGCACCCGGCCTTTCGTATACGAGTATGTGTTTTGACAAAAGTCGCAGAACAAAAGTTGTTTGTTTTTATGTACAGAATAAGCCTCTAAAAGAATGCTAATTGATCACGGATAACCCTGTGTACCGGAGGTATACAAATTAACCTATATTGTAATTTATAGAATATATTATATAATAACTTAGAGCGGAAAACTCCGGCGCCTCGCAAAGATCCATAGTAATATTACGAGTAGGTATTATTTACATTAATATAAAAACGTTAATCGCATTTGTTTAGTATAAATAAGTCGTTATCATGCAGTTGGTAATAATAGATACTACCCGGCTTGCATTGACGTCGTTCTGTCTGTTTTAAACCAAAGTAAATGGCCGTATGACAACCTCAAAATAGCCGTGTTTTAGTGAAAATATACGGGAAAATTTGATTAAAGACCGTATTGTCAAATACGCGTTATTTTCCGTAAAAATATATGTGAAAATACGGATTGAAAAGGCCAGACGTTAGCCGTATTTCGGGTTCCTACAGGCCAAAAACCTATAATACGGCAAAAGTCGTATCAGGAGCATCACTGCTCACAGAGTTTAAGGTGCCTGAAAGCCTGTGACATGATCAATACAATTCAAAGTGTCATTCAAGCCACGCTAGCGCTCAGTTGGTAATACCGACCGCGGTCACCCATCCAAAGTTGACTTTAGATTCACCAGTCACACGAACTAAAAGTATATTTATCTTTTCGCGTACATGCACTTTAATATTCTCTAATATTCTTTATTTGAGATGATACATGCTATTATCTACTAATTATAAGCTATGATAAAAATAACTTAAGTACCTATGTGCTTTTATTTTATTGCGTTGTATTCTAAACTGCGTCTAAAAATCTCATTGAACTAGAGTTAACATAACAAGTTGCATGTCAATAAAGTCGGTTGCACACTGGAGATGTCATTGCAGCAATTTTTTTGCGACAATACACTTTCTACTTTTCTAATACTTTTATTGAACTGCAAATTTGCGCATAGATAGCAGAGTAGAGGTGCGAAACATTGAAGTGTTTTTGAAGTGAAACTTCTAATGCAACTTCCAACAAGGTTGCGTTAAACGTTTAGCGCTACCATGGAGGGGTTATGAAAGCACTGTTGCGTCGAAGTTTCACTTTCAGTTTAACTATTTCAATATTTGTAAAAGTTTACATTTATTACTAAAGATAATTTAACACTACTAACCTAGATAAGGTTTTATTTATTTTTAGTGACCATCATTTTTGACCGACGAATTAAACCGGAGGAGGTACTCAATTTGACGCGTATTTTTTTATGTATAACCACGCATAACTTTTTTCATAGTAGTCAGATTTCAATAATTTTTTTTATTGGGAAAGCACATACTTCGAAATTGGTCCCATTAAAATTTTATGAAAATCGGCGGAGCCATTTTTGATAAATCAACAATAATGTGAAAAATGCTACATCGATCCGTGCGAAACATTCGCGAATTCTGTACACGGTTAAAGTCGGTCCTGCTATTTTTTGCAAAAAAAATACTACTCATTGATATTAAAAGTATGATACAAAACAGATCTTTCTGAGATGCATGGTGCAAAAGAATACATAGAAATGAGTCGTGCGCAAAATGTATCGTCACAAAAGTAATACTCGTATCTACTCAAAAGTATATTTGGTGTGCACTCGGCCTTAACAATATTAGGTAGGTCATTTCATTAGTATCACTGTGTACTACTACAAAATACGTAATAGTTATTCATCAAAGTACTAATGTATTTTGAATCAGAGCAGGAAAACTGTAATCAAACATAATATTCAATATTTACTACGTAGAATAATATTATTACTTTAGGTATTTAACAAAACTGCGGTAATTATAGAGAAGCACCATTTATCAATAATTTTGCGGTTACTAACTTTTAAATATTGTTATTAAAATTATAAACAAAATATAGGATAAATAAGTCTAACCACTATTTAGGTGCTTATTTACCACAAAATACTTAAACAAAAAACAAAACATATACTTACAGTAAATATATTTTGTACAGGGTTATCCAATATTTTTTTTTTAATTTTTTTTATTGTAGTTAATTCTTTGACATTTTATTTTACAACGTTACCGCATAATGTACCTAGTTGTAATGTCAACTTGTAGGTAAATAATTAATTATATTTTTTTATTTTTTATTTCTGGTGACACGTGACCAGAGTGCTGGCATCTATTTCGCCCAAAAGCTGAGTATTGCTATTCAGCGAGGCAATGCTGCCAGCATTCTGGCCACGTTACCCTCTGCCGAGGGGCTTTTAGACTAGGTTTTATTTTGTTTTGTGCTTTTTTTTGTAAGTTTAAGTTTTAATATTAGTTTAGTCAATATTTTAGTAAAAGTTAGAATAAATTATTTAGTTTTGTATATATATACTGGATATAGTTAAGGTATTTTGTAAATATTTTAGCATAAGTTAGAATAAATTAGGTATGTTACTTAAGTTTTGTGAATAAAAGTTTTTTATCAATATACAAAATTAGAATTTTAAATTTACTAATCTTTATTGTGAAAAATTATCATTGACGTGTAATATTTTTTATGAATAAATTGAATAAAGCTAGGTACAAACCTACTAAGCTGTATGAGGGTAATTGACACCATCATGATGATGTAAACCACTTTTACTCAGGGCCAACACGAAATCGTTAAAAAAATCAGCTGCTACTCCATGTTACAAAACTGCAACTCGGAATCGGAGCCAACAGAATTCGTTAAAAAAAACAGCTTTTTTAACGCAAATAATTCCGCGTTTTACCACCAACTTGCCTGATGGTAAGCGACGTTGTGGTCGAAGATGAAGCACGCAGATCTCGAAGATACCTATTCACTCTGACCTTGAAAAGCTTTAGATTAAATCTCTTAGGAAACAGGAAAGCAGGAAGACTGTTCCATTCCCTGGCGGTACGAATCAGAAATGTTGAGTCAAACCGCTTCGTACGTTTCGAAGGAAAAATCGTCAGTTTAGGAGTGGTAATGTGGCGTCCTCCTATTTGTCCTGTAGTAAAAAGTGGATGGTAGGATAAGGTCGTGCAGCTCAGATTTTTCATACATTTTGTCGATTCGGAGTTGAAATTTTGGATAACACAACTGTTTTTTTTTTAGAAATTTGGCTAGGCCTCTTAGTAACATTTGTTCATAATGTTGGTCTAAATCACCCTCTTTTGGCATAGTACGGGGCAAGCAGATAACCCTGTATAATGTATGTAGTACCCAATCAATGTAATACGAACGAAAAGTTGATAAAAACGAAATAATAAATACAACCGGTATTATTTATTATGGTAGGTAGGTATATGAAAAGGAAAATTCTGTAATCATACCTACATTCAGTAATTATAATCGAAGTGAATTTATAATTACTGTCCACAATACCTACATTCACGACACACTTACAATTATTATTATTATGTAATAACGCAACAGATGCCATATTTATGTACATAAAGAGATAATTTTACAACCGAGTACTACGCATGCGCAGATAAGGGTATTGCGTTATAACTAGCTTAAGGGCTAGTGATTCATTAGTTTAATGTTTTATTGTGATGATTGAGTTATAGGTTAGCTAATAAATAAATTGGACATGAATGTATTTCAAGTAATTTTTGTCCTTAAAGTAAACATTGTTTTGTACTGTAACAGCCTTAAAATAGTCAACTGCTGAACATATGAGTCTGCAGAACCACTATGAATAGTCCAATGGTGAACATAGGCCTACCCACGAAGGGCAGTTGAGCGATATACACACGCTGGCCCGGTGTACAACCCGGTCAGAATATCTGTGCACCTCGCTGGAATGCGGCGCCTCTCCCGCTTCCCCTGTCACCTCTCCGCGCACTCCCCGGTGCGACAGTACGGTTAGCATCTTCGTTGCCGATACACTTCCCGATAATAATTTACGTCCGGACGGTATACTAGACGTCCGGTAATGTATATACGTCCCGATAATTCGATATGACGTCACGAAGTCAGGTGCACAGATATTGTGACCGGGTTGTAGGTTAGTGGATTCATATGCGCAATCGAATTTCTTCCAAGTACGGTTGTCTCACGATGTTTGTGATGTTTCTTTCGCCAAAAATCTAGTGATATGAAAATACGTACATAAGTTTCAAAGAACTTATTGGTACGGGACCGGGATTTGATTTGACCCCAGAATTGCAAGGCAAAAACTACCGGCCTGGATGAGTTAATGATAGCTAATGGGTATTCTATTTTGAAATTCTCGAATAATTTGTCCCATCAATAAAATGAGTCAAGCAAGTTTAAGATAGCATCTGACTCTGAACTCTTCGCCTAAGTCTGTAATTTGAAGTCATCAAATCTCAGAAGTCTAAGTCCAATTTAGACATTTCTTAGAGCTATCAGAAGCGTTATTAGGAAGCGCGCTAAACTGTAGACCAAATCACTGAGTTGGTCATTCAGCATGGGGTCAAACGTGGACATGGTAATGTCAGCCATATGATATGTACTGCTGGAAATAGGCTCCCCTTTGGATTTCTAATGAGACCGATTGTACTGGCAAAGTAAGGGTAAATCATTGCTGCTGTGCAGTCAAATCTTAATTTTTTTAACTATTTGACTCAGACCAAATATAAACATCAAGACAGAACGTCGTGACGTGAACAGACAAGTTAGGCTGTTTTTTTTATACATGTGTGAGTGCGTCAGTGTTGCGCCGCCCTAGTTCGACTGACGAGCCAAGGAATAGTTTCTTTGTACGTGTAAATGTGTGTGTTGTGTCTGTACACGGCGAGGCATAGTTTTGCCCGGTCCCACTTGTTTCTTCACAACATTTTATCTTGATTTTTTATTTGGTCTGTGCTTTTTGATTAACTTTGAATATAAAAACTTAAATTAAAAATTTAAAAAACCCCCGACACAAAAACCTACCTAAAAAAAGTACGAAATCTTATCTTTCATTTGACAAACATTTTGGGCACATTTATAGAATTTTGGTTCTTCCATCCCCACTTTAACCCACCATAACTCTCAAACGGCTCAATCGATTTTTATAAAACAGCTAAGAACACTCTCGATAAGTCTCTTTTCATCCAAAAAAAAAAAAAAACTGAAATCGGTTCAGTGGTTCGGGCGCTATGATGCCACAGACAGACAGACAGACAGACACAGACAGACAAACAGACACGTCAAACTTATAACACCCCTCTTTTGCGTCGGGGGTTAAAAATGTTGAGTTGCATAAGTAATTTAGGGCCTTAAGTTTAAATGAAACAAATACAATGTAAATTGAAACCTGCTGTTATCGGAGGAAGCCAAACAGAGGCGAGAGCGATAGTGTTATTGAATTTATATTCTAAAATAGACAGAGGCAGATAAAACTTATTGCATTTCAGTTTGATTGAATTACTCTGGAATATTGTAGAATATGCAAAAGTTGTATTTTTTATGCATGATAGATAGATTTGATTTTAATTAAAGTATCACAGGTGTTAACCACGCTTAATTTTAGTAGATAACTGCTACTAGTTAGTACTATGCGAGACGAGCCCGCGTGCTAGTACTCCAACCTTGAAAAAGATCACCAAATGCGATCGAAACCATAGTAGCAGTTATCTACTAAAATAAAGCGTGAGTAACACCTGTGAAACTTAATTTAAATGTGCAAAAGCCACCCTAGTTTCCATAATCAGATAGCTTTTATGCTTACTAAAATTACTTGACTCATTTCATTAAAATCGGGAATCAAAATTATACAAAAATACCTATACAGAGTTAAATATATACGTCGTCGCCGCGTCGTCGTTATGAATATAGGCTCATCCCCGAGATCGCAAAAAACACTATTGCGTGCTTTTTTTTGCACAGGCTCATGAACTTTTATAAATGAAATATATTGTAGTATTAGCTGTTTTATATCCTCATTTCTTTAATGGTAGGTACTAAGGATACAAAGTTGTGTCACTTGTACCATCAATGAAACAAATCAATTGTAGGTGCAACTAACACTAAGGGCGTATTTTGTTGCAATTTTCGCGTATCCGCTGGTTGTTTATCAGGTACGTTCAATTTTACAAAGGGGTCCTTAAACATTTTTTCCGTTATCATAAAACATCATTGATAACGATTTGTACATAGCCCTCGTCATAGCTCGTAAAGGACTATACTCGCAGTCTCTGTGCGAGATCGAATTAGAAATGAGGAGATCCGTAGAAGAACTAAAGTTACCAATATAGCGCAGCGGATTGGCAACTTGAAATGGCAGTGGGCAGGGAACATAGCACGGAGGACTAATGACCGCTGGGGTTGAAAAGTTCTCGAGTGGAGACCACGTACCGGCAAGCATAGCAAAGGACGTCCACCCAAGGTGGACGCATGATAACTCATTAGGACCACAGGATCGCGCTGGATGAAAGCCGCTACCAACCGGTCTTATTGGAGATCTTTAGGGGCGGCCTATGTCCAGCAATGGACTTCCTATGGCTGAAGCGACGACGACGACAATTTAAAATCAAGCTTTTTGACTTCAAAAACGATAATAATAAGCTGTACCAGCCAGTGCTGGCAGTTATTTCAACTACTTACACAAAATTCATTTCCAATTTTGCGGTTTCAACAGAAAATATATCTATTCAAAAGAGCACTAGAATAAAAGTAATACTATTTCAATATTAGATTAACTCAACGCCGGAGCTCCGATTACGAGTAGTACTGCCGACCGCATAATATTATATTCTCTTATACCGCAGGACCGTTTGGTTGTACGACAAACTGGTATGCTAGAGATGGGCGCATTAGGACGAACAGATATCGATGAAATTTGAGACTGCTAACGTTGAAGATGATTCTTGGGAAGTAGCAACATCGAAAAGTTGTCAAAACGACGAGTTTACACGTCGAATAAATAAATCAGTGGATAATCGTAATGAGGATTACATGACATTGGTTTTATTTCATTTAAATAATAATAACAAATTGACTATATTATAAAATATACTGTGAACATAAATAGTAGCTATAAACAATTAGTAAGAGGCTCCAAAAAAGTACAGTGCTTTGTATGAAAGATGACAATAAATCAGTAGGGAATACAGATACATATGCACGTATATACGTATGTGACGAACGATAGAGATCAATCAAAAGATTCTGAATCGGTGTAAAATTGGATGTACTACAACAAAATCAGTGCTATCTGATCGTTGAATAATTTGATAATTGAGATAAGGACAGGAAACTAACAATTTAAAGATTCTTGTTTAACCTTGGAAATATATCTATTTATCTAGAGGAATTTTCTTAGTAAATAAAAGCACGTGTAATTTTAAAAGATTCGATGACTATTAATTGACTTTGCCCATTTCATTAAGTCGATGAAGGAAGTTTTTTCTAAATTATCAATATAGATGAGTAAATAAGTTCGTATAGGCCGGGTGGCTGGGTGGCCAGATGGTAAACTGACATGGATGGGTCTGTCAGTTTTTAAGCCGCTTAAAGGCTTCTTACATGGCTATTGGCTATACGGTTAAAACAACCGGGACTTACAAAACAGGCCTAGCTGAGTTTGGAACACACAGCTACATCTGAAAACTCATGTCTGTTATATCATTTACGGTAACTCATCCGATAGTTTTTGTAAACAATTAAACTTACAATTTAACGTGTCATCCGAGCCACGGTAGCGTTCAGTTGTAAATACCGCCGGCGGTGACCCATACAAAGACTGACCGTGCTGAACGTTGCTTAACTACGATGATCGCTTACGAACACCTAGTCAAACTACACTATTCCGCTATAATCGACATCGATAATCCAAATTCAGATCACATCACTAGCAACCACCACGAAGATGCATTAAAGCCGATGGTAGATTTGATCAGAGCACGCGCCAGACCTGAAATGCCAGTTGTAATATAATATAAACGTATTTATTGCACAGCGGTCGACAGATAGTGGGGCTACGAGATGAAGTGAATAAAATTTTCTCAAAACAGGATTTCGCAGTAGCCACTACCGGTTGCGTGAAATATTTCACGGTAGCAGAAAAACTATAGGTGCATAAGTTCTGTGAACGAAGTAGGTAAAATTTTACCACTGCCACATAATATACCATAACCATTACATTGCCACATAAACATTACATTGCAATAGATGATTGAGTATGTTTTTGACCGACGAAACGGAGGAAATACTCAATTCTAAGCGTTTTTTTTTTGTTATGTATAACCACGCATAACTTTTTACGTAGAGAACCGATTTCAATAAAAAAAAATATATTAGAAAGAGTATATTTTAAAGTTGGTGTCATTTAAATTTTATTAAAATCGGCTGAGCCATTTTTGATAAATCAACAATAATGTGAAAAATGCTACGTCGACCCGACTGAAATATTCGCGAATTCTGTACACGGTTGAAGTCGGTCTTGCCATTTTTTGCAAAAAATATTTATGAGCTGTTCGATAGAAAACGATAGATAGAACATGGTTAACAAGTTCGTGATCTAGATGTTTTAGGATTAAACGTTAGAAAGATAACACTTATTGTATAGCCGTGATTTAGTATACATTTAAGGTGTTATTGTTAATGAATAAATCAGACTAAATTATTACTATTGCAAAGACTCATGCCATCCAATGTCTCATTATGGTCCCTATTGTCATACTGTAATACATCCGTGCTGATTAGTGACATGATTGACAAATACTTAGCAGAGGTGAAGTTTTCACAAATAGAAATAAATTAATGATGATGTCGATAAAAAGGTAAATTGTGAAAGTACCTACTATTGAAAAGTAGAAATAATAAATAAATAATGTATTAACACACCATTAACATGAAGATGCGTAAAAGTTGTATCTCTTATGCAGATCACTAATGACTGAAAACTGAAAGCAAGTGACTGAAGTCTTAAGTGATAAAATTTTGATATGATAATGATTGATAAAGGTTAGAGAGTAAGCAAATTATTGTTAACTCCGTACGAGAGGCATCGTAATTATTGGTTTTGATAGCAAGGAGTCTAAAAAATGTTTTCAACTCGAATGAATCTTTTTTTTATAACACATTCAGTTGTAGATATTCCATCGTTATTAATTCCTTGAATTGGACCTTAATACCAAAATTCAAATCAATTGTAGAAAAAATTGTTTTTGTGTATAATTTTTGGTAGGTATTTTATTTTGTTTTTTACTGTAGTATTATTATTTTAAGTAGTAAACAATGACAAAGTTTCTTAAGTTGTGTAAATATATAAACATATTTTTGAAGTGAATAAAGGTACATTAAGCCCGATTACAGAGGCGCTAGCGTAAATTTAATAGCAAAGTAAAAAGCTTTCTCTCTATCGAATGCCTAAAGTGAAAAAGGAACAGAACTATGCTATTTAGCTAATATAATTACGATGGCGCCTCTGTAATCGGGCTTACTGTAGAAAAATATAATCTCGAGTAAATCAGTATCTTTTATGTAAGTGTGCTACAACATACGCCGCATTTATGTACTTACATATATCTGCTGAATATCAGGCAGTACTTACGTAGTCCAACGCAACTAATTATTAAAAATTAACAAAAAGTATAACTGCTTAAAATCAGGCAAAATGTGGTCAAACAAAAACTTGTATAAAATAAAAATAAAACTTAGATCGTTATTGTAATAGTTACAGCCTTATTAGTTTTTACGCGCTCGTATACAAATACTTACTCGTACTATGATTAAGTAGCAACATCAGTTATCTGCTGCTCTAATGTTTTTAAACCGATCTGAATCCAAAGTTCTCGAATTGCGCAAGAGTCCATTATCACAGCACTAAACGCCACCAGCTAACCAGAGGAAAATAAAACCCGGGTCACACCACAAGTAATGCTTAATGAGAGATATATATGTATAAAGTGTCTTCATACTAGACGCATTACAAAAATGTTACAAAAATGTGTTTCGGCAAATGGAAAGCAAATTTTTAGTAGGTATGTTAATGGAAATTTGTAATGTGTACAAAAGCATTACTTTTTAGGGTTCCGTACCTAAAGGGTAAAAATGGGACCCTATTACTAAGACTCCGCTGTCCGTCTCCAGGCTGTATCTCATGAACCGTTATAGCTAGAAAGCTGAAATTTTCACAGATGATGTATTTCTGTTGTCGCTATGACAACAAATACTACAGCGAGCTCCCATACAACAAACCTGATTTTTTTAGCCGTTTTTCGCTCTATATCAATAATGGTACCAGGTAGAGGCTTGAAATATTCACAGAACATTGAGTTGTATATTCACTTTAATAATAAATAATAAAATTAAAACAAAATAATTATTTAAGGGGGGCTATATTACGGAACCCTCCTTCGCGAGTCGGACTCGTACTGGGCTGATTATTCTTCTAAGCTGTTGTGTCTAAGCGGCTGTACATTTTTCAATGTTTCGGTACCAAATATTAATACATAGGTACCAACGTACCAGTTAAATAATTCACTGTGAATTGGATACTAGCAGATAGTGTTAGACATCTACGTAAATCAATTTGAATACATTATGTGGTGACATAACTTTAGTAGGCAGCTTGGCGCAAAAACTTGTGATTTTAACCAACTCCAATTAGTACTAATCTTTATAGCTAACGACCAAATAAGTATATTCTAAGTAAAGCCTACTAATCTTCTAATTGAAAATTTATTTTTTACGGTATGTGTTGCGTTTTGTATTCCTTACAGGTGAGCGCGCGATTGCTACTCTCCTTGGTGGAGTCCCGCCCTAAACTTCACTAACCAGAGGTTGAGATTTACCGTAAGTTCAAGATACGCGCCGCTAATAAATCAAACGTTAAACGCTGGTTTATTCCATGTTACCGCGCGAGTATGCGGTGCGGTGGCTAACCATGGTTCACTGTCACACCGTACTGTAATGAGAATCTGTATTTTTGAGTAACCCTAGTGAGGGAACGCTTGTCATAGTAGTTTTCATACTCAATGAGTTTTTTTTGGAATTTATCTACTAACTTAGCTGTAACCTGGGCTTCCCAAAAGACCCTTATTATTTTCCTGAATAAAAAGTAGCTTATGACACTTTCCAACCTCTGAACTAATCTATGCCAAAGAATGTATAATAATACTATGCTATTAAATATACAAGTCGATCCATTTCTCCTGCGTTTCTCTTGCTGCGTGAAAAAGTAATAAACAAATCAACAAACAATTTAATAAGATTTACACACCACAGCCTTTTTGGTTACGGAAAACATCGGTACGTAACTGGAATAAGTAGCTACGTCCTAATATGATTTTTTCGGCGTATGGTAATCTACCAAATCTACCAATAGGACAGGGTCGTGGATGTGGCCTAATATTTGCCCTTTATGGTTAGACCTACTTTCAGCAGATGGCTGAAAATAAGGTGATAAAAAGTAGGAAAAAACATAAATATAAGAATAATGCGTTAAAACAATTTGACCCCTAGCAAAAATAAATACACTACGGTGTGACGGCCACACTTCCAGCTTCCAGCCATCCGCAGTCCTAGCTACCTCTTTACGATTGCATTTAACGTACGCAGGTCACATGGATTGTTTTACACTAAGAGAATTGAAAAAAAAAATTAAAAAATTCACGTAGTATTTTTTTGGTAATCTAGATCTCGATCTTGATATTCATCAATTTAAAACCGAAAATGTGCCAAGTCGATGCCTCTAATTTTGTGAAATAAAAGTGTTTTAATTTTTAAAACTGTGCACGCTTTATTCAGTTATTTTGAGAACAAATTCAAAAATGCATCGTATCTGAAAAACTTTATTTTCGAAATCAAATCCGCATTCCTTTTAGCGAATTGATCAGCAGTTCTTTATTTGAACTTTTGGCGATTATTTGAATCATAACGTGATAATTAACAACTTTTATATGTCTTTTCATACACTGTTTTTTTCTTATTGTACATACATTATTCATATTTTTGCTAAATTCTCTTTTCATTTTGGGGATAAAAACTTGTATTTCGTTGTACGATTTCATGCAAAAATCGTCCGGCAATCGTGTCGGACGCTGTAAACTGTCGCTCTTACTTTGTGTAAGGCAATTCCTGATTCTACCACGACTGTCTCTGGTTTTATTATGATTTACTTGGCTAATGTTTTCTCTGAAGTTTCCTTTGTGCATGATTGTTAATAGTGCATTGATGTGATGTGACTGACTCATATGTCCGTAAGTTAGGTACTTGTACTTTGTTATGGCTTTAGAGGTCTTGAATTTTAATTGCTGTAAGATTTGTACGACTTGGTAATTTATTAGGAAAAACCAAAGTAATATTATCATAATCCAATCATTAATAAAGAGATCCATAGAAGTACCAAAGTTAACTATAAATAGCCCTGCGGATTGCCAAGTTGTAATTATAGTGTACAGGGCACATAGCACGAAATACGTACTGATAAGCGATTCCTTCCACCTGTTTGGAAAGTTTTTCGAGTGGAGACCACATCGACAAGCGCAGCGTAAGACGTATACCGTCAAGGTGGACGGTTGATTTCATCTAGATGCAGGATCAGGTTAGAAGACAAAGCTACTGGTTTTATTGGAAAACTATAGGGGAAAACTATATCCAGCAATCATGGCTGTCTTATGGCGGGAACGATGGACGATGCATTTTATACCGCTAATAGAAAATGCAAACCATATAATGAACAGCTACTCTTAGTCTCTTACGGTAGCCACACAGCTGCAAAATCGCGTTAAATGCAAGTTACTTCTTATTACTTGAACCGATTTAAAATCTATAGAAAAAGCTAAATTAAAATCCAGCAGAAATTATTGACACTTGACTAGACGGGCAACTAGTGGACTAAAGTAGTCACCGAGTGGTATCCAAGAGAAGGATGAGGACCACAGATCAGGGAATAAGGGAGATTTGGCATGGGCTTTTTACAGTTCGAAACCCGGTGCATCCAAGGGGCTGGGACCCTTACCCCACCTACCTTGTTCGCTGATCTGTGATGAGGACAGAGAGACAGCCAACCAGCCCGATGGTCAGATGATGTCATCAAACTTGTTGGAAGGCAATGGATGAAGCTAACAAAGGGCTAGAAAGAATGGCGAGAAAGAAAAGAGGTCTGTACTCAGCAGAGGGTGGAACAAGCTGAATATCATTTTATTTATCTTCATTTATTATACGGCTTAATTGTGATGATGAGTAATGAGTAAGTTTTCACTAGCAACAGAAACAACAACAAATATTCTCATTCCTAAAATTGCTCTTTTTATCTCAGCTGTCAACCGCGATGACTTATGTCATGTCAGCTATAAGTCTAATGTCATCGGTCCCAATATGTCACATGTCATCGTTAAAAGCGTCGATTCGCCCCACAATATCGAGGAGTTGTTTTATTTTGTAATCATTAGTTGATTGCTATGTCAGGATGACGATGCGCAGACGCTGCGTGTGGTTTGCTGTCTATACTTTTTAGGGTTCCGTGCAAAGGGAAAAACGGGACCATATTACTTAGACTCCGCTGTCCGTCTGTCTGTCTGTCTCCAGGCTGTCTCTCATGAACCGCTATAGATAGAAAGCTGAAATTTTCACGGATGATGTATTTCTGTTGCCGCTATGACAACAAACACTAAAAACAAAATAAAATTAATAATTAAGGGGGGCTACCTTACAACAAACCTGACTTTTTAGCTGTTTTTCGCTCTATATTAATAATGGTAATAGGTAGATGCTTGAAATATTCACAGAATATTTAGTTGTATATTCACTTTGATGATAAATAATAAAATTAAAATAAAATAAATATTAAAAGGGGGCTCCTATACAGTACGGAACCCTTCGTGCGCGAGTCGGGCTCGTACTGGGCCGATTATTTTGAATAGGCAAGTGCCTTTATTAGCTACAACAAAATATTGTCTGTACTTGTACGAGTTAGTTTTTGTTGAATAACTGTATGATAAGTAAGAGAGTGCAAATAGAGAAATACGAAAATGTGGGAGACTTACGCTTATTAGTGGACGGGTAATCTTAAATCGTATAAATTCTATTTTCATATGACATTTATGTGGGACCATGTCTAACTAATGAAAGAAATGCTCAGAATTGTGTTATAAATTAAAGTATAATTATGTGACCATTTTTTCCTTCTTCTTTTCTGTGAAAATTGTTATTATTTTGTTAGTAACTTTGAAAATGTTTTCATTATATTTCAAGTCAATCAAATTGTATAAATTGTCAAATACCTGAAAAATAAATCATAAAAGTTCAATTCCTATGATAAGTAGGTATTTTAAGCAGCTTGGGAGATTTGGAGCATAACAATACATTACAAATTAATGTAATTTTATAACAAATGTTTGGATGATTAGGTAATTAATCAAATCTTTAACCTAAATTAAATACATATAATTATCATTTAACTGAGATGGAAGAGATGAGTGTGTAAGATGTCCCCTGATATTTATTTATGTATTTTACTACGGGCATTTTACTTATCACAATGAAGTTGAATACTCAGTCAATTAATTATTGTATCAAAATGTAATTTAATCCTTATTAAAAAAACTGAAAGTGTGTTTGTTTGTTTGTTATTGAGCAACGGATAGACTTAATTCTTGGCAAGGATATAACTGAAAGACTTAATTCTTGACAAGGATATAACTGATAAGACTTAATTCTTGGCAAGGATATAACCGATAGACTTAACTATTGGCAAGGATATAGTTAAAAGGTAGGAAGAGTGACATAGGCTACTTAGTATTCCGAAAAAAAAAAGTTTGGTATATCACAAACATCAAAATATGCGGGCGAAAGCGCGGGTAAAAGCCAGTAATAAAATAAGTTAATGAACAAAGCTGGCGACAAAAACCTTCCAGAACCCAATAACCTTGTACCTATCAAAATCTCAAGTGTTGCCACGTGCTAAGGTTTAATGGCCACAATCGATTACAACCATCGATTAATGGCAACCTAACGACTAACTCATGGCGAGTGATTTACAAATGCTCTTAGCTGGCTGTAAACATCACGTCTCAAATGGTGGTGTCATAATTTTCGTTAGAGCTATTGGATTGCTACTCTATGACATAATTGTCATATTTTTGTTTTTAATTTTATGAGCCGTTATCATCTATGGATGTATTAAGAATTATACGAAAGATTTAATGTCTAATATTGATGGCTATTAAACCTTTTTGAAGTGAAACTTCTAATGCGATTTCCAACAAGGTTGCGTTAATTGTTTAACGCTACCATGGAGGGGTATGAAAGCACTGTTGCGTCGAAGTATCACTTCTTCAGAGGGACTCCACTTTGCATTTTTGTTCTAATTACTAAACATACACTCATAATATATGTAATTACTTACATAGTTTTGGGCCGTGGTTTTACCTGTGTGGTTTTTAATTTTTGGGTTATCCTATAAAACAATCATTTTCCTGGATAGCCTATGTCACTTTTACTCGTAAATATTTTATTTTTAATATTTTATGCGTGCACAATGCGGGACCTCTACCAGGCTACCCCCGGTGGGACGAGTGTAGCTGAGTACTGGGAGAGAATGATAAAATGTTGAGGATCATCGACACGAAGAAGAAGAAGAAGAATATTTTATTTATATTGATGCCAAATTAAGTCGACCCACTCCTTTAGGGCTGCTTGAAAGAGTAATAAACCAATAAGCACACCTTCGGAATTATAAAAAATAAATAGTAAGAATAAGGAGGCAATATTTACTTTTTTTTTTTTTACCAGACAGTATTTAAAATAACATATTGTTAACTTTAATTCCACTAGTTTTTTTCATTTTTCATCTTCGTGATTTAGAAGCATGAATCTTTCATGAGCAAAGCTAGACCTGATTTGAGAGCTTGTTGAATCAGGTTCTATGTCAAAAGTGAGCATATTAAGGTAGTATTTTAAGAATTGTCCTCACTTTTGAGGTAGCAACTTAATCTCCGAACTTTAAATTAGTAATAATTTTTCGCCAAAAACGATAAAACCGCATTCCATCGTGTACAAAATTCGGATATTTCACTCGAATCGTTTACATTATTGTTGATTTTTCACAAACGGCTCAGCCGTTTTCTGTAAAATTTAAATATGACCACCTCGAACTAAAAAATATTTTTTGATTTGGTTCACAATTGGCGAAATTAACGGTGAACATACACAAAAAAACAATACATACAGACGAAAATAGAACCTCCCCTTTTTGGAAGTCGGTTAAAAGGCACCTACTGATAATCCAATATCTGCAGTCTTTGTTTGGATACTTTTTGGAAAACGTGTCGAATAAAAAAATAGTATACCTCTTAATAAACTACTGTTATAATGTAAAAATATCAGATAATGATTTAGTATGATCAAATGCGATCAAAATTCAAACTCATCACCCATCACCATAATCAGGAAATTTGTATGTCACTGACACTGGTGCAAAGTCGTGACCATTTATAAGAGTGCCATCCATTACGGACTCGCCTTAAACATTTTATTGAGATATGCAGTAAAAACAAAGCAATAGACTCTTCACATATCAAAGTAACTGCTACATTTGACCGAGATTCGGGACAAAATCGTGCTAAGTTTGTTAAAAAGGTTCTTGCTTGAATAAGCCAAAACAATGCTAAGTGTTACTTTAAATATACGAAAAGATAACGCTATTGTTATAATTTTCTTTAAAAGAGACTTGTTGTAACTTGCTCTAGACTTATTTTATATTGAGAATTGAGATAAGTGTCAAATGATGTTGAACTTGTATTGACAAGTATTCATTTGACACCATCTTAACATCGTCGTTAATTCCCACTCTTGGGTTTGATTTCGAAGTTTTGAATTCTCTCGTTTCTGCAGGAATGTTTGTCTCGTTTTAGCAAGTGGGTTAGCGCTATAATAAAGGTCGCGGGAACGAGCTGGATGCATGCTGCTTCCAACCGGCTGAACCGGTTTTAGAGGAGGCCTATGTCCAGCAGTGGACGTCCTACGGCTGATGGATGGATTGATGCAGGAAAGTTTACATAATGTACGTGTACTCTAAATCAAAAATTAAAATTGCAATGAGTTACAAAAAAAACTTAATCAAGCTTTTCCGAGACGAGAAACCACTACTTTCTACTAATGCTGTAGATTAATTACCAATTATATATATTTCCTGCGCCCGTCAAATATGCTACAAAACAGTATAGTAACTCGTTAATCCATCGAATAGGTATTGAAAATATTGTGAGTCGTAAAACTATAAATATACTAGACGACCCGCCCCGGCTTCGCACAGGTGTATTATACATACATATAAACCTTCCTCTTGAATCACTCTATCCATTAAAAAAAACCGCATCAAAATCCGTTGCGTAGTTTTAAAGATTTAAGCATACAGACAAACAAACGAAAATAGCGACTTTATTTTATACTATGTAAGGATACCGTACTAAAATAATGTAAATTACATAAACTCTTTATAACCCCTGCATTGGTGTAACAGGAACACACAAATGATCATTACCTGTAATAGAAACTATACAAAATGTCATCTACCTTTATCCTTACTCCACCATGAGCACATTATCTAGAATTTTTAATAAAAACTTACAGAGCGTTACTGAAGACGAATTCGATATACTTTTGCTAAATGAAGCGAGACGCCCATAAGCCTTTGAAGCACTTTCTTACTATATTCAGAGCTTATTTTGTTCTTTGTTTTACCAACTTTCGTATCTACTTCTTCAATCAAATCTGCAACGTATTCAAAATCTTATTCCACAGGAATAAGGTTCCACAGATTTGGAAATTTAAAATTTTTATTCTCTTTTATAAGTTTGTGTATAGTAAGAGCATCAGATATTGTCTATTGAAGTTAAAGCAAGTGTTGCTTGCAAATGATTTATGTTCTTGTTCCGGAGCTTCTAGTCTATTGTGATGCTTAACAGCTATGAGTTTTGCGATTAGTTTATGAAAGATTTGTAATGTGTAATTCGTAATGTTATAGTAATGCATGTTTAAAGTGCTTAAAATTGTTTTATCTCATTTCATGTACTGTGCTGTATCAGCCTTTTTGAATTGTCCACTGCAGGACGTAAGCCCACCCACTAAGGGTGATCGGGCCATATCTACCACGCTGGCCCAGTGCGGGTTGGTCGATTGTAAGTACCTATCGCAATATCTATTTTATATGATAAGTACATATTAATATTTTCTCTGCGTATTTAAAAAATTGGACAGCCAAGTTTCAAAGGTTACTTTAAGACTCAATTGATTCTATATTGCTTTTCTTTATTCATAATTTTATGGTAAGATAATGGGATGATTTGGTGAGTAGAATTGCTCGACGTTGATAGTGCATTGACAAATTTCAATTCTGTAATTGTGCTTAATTGCCTTAAGGAGGTTATTGTATTTATTATCTTTTTATTATATCTACAACAATGCAAAACAACAGCTTTTTATCTTAGGATGCAACTAAGATTAATATTAACATTGTTAGTAGGTAGCCAATAACTGAAGTCTCCGTACATGACTCCTATCAATAAGGTCGTGTCAAATTACGCCTCTTATATCAATTTGAAAGTTAATCTGACGTCTAATAAACTTTGTATGATCGATCGTCTTTACAATAACCAAATTATCTTTGCCTGCATCAACATCCAACTTAACATCTTCATGAACCTTATCTTCATTGTCATAAGAATCAAAATTTTGAGTTATATCTTTTTGATAGCCTACATTTCTTCATAGAATAGTATTGGTGTCATATTTTTTGTCCTGAGGTTAAAGTGAGAAAGGGATTTGTTTAAAAAGTGATTGAACTTTCTGCTTGACTTATTTCGATGCTTTGAACTTTCTAAAGCACAAATCGTGAAGTAAACGACAAATAAAGTTTTTTGTAGGACGCCTTGCGCTTTGGTAATTAGGTTATTTGTTAAAAAAACAAACACAAGATCATTGCCGATCAAATTATTGCTGCTTTTAATAGGTACTTACGTGTATTTGCCAAAACGAAGAGTCATGTTGAATTACACAAAATCTTACCTGAAACAATAACAATATAATTTAATGAATAATAATTTCACATAAAGTTTTATTTATTTAATGTTATTTAAGGGGTGTTTTTTTGTAACATTTGCAATTTCAAAATATAATATAAAGGCATCAGCAAATTATATTTCTTACGTAATTTTGTTTACGCAAAATATATACTTATCCTTACCTTATGCTTACGGTTACTAAGATATCAGCATAAGAGAAAAATCAGTGTCTAAAAACCTCTTTATTAAATGAATATATTTTAATTAGTTCATTCATTACAGCAATTTATTCCCAGTAATTATTAACTGTGTTTAACAATGTTATTGAATAATTACGGTAGTTCTGCAGGTTACAATATCCTTAATATATTTTAAAAACACATCATGACAATTATGTTTATTTAACAAAACTAAAAACGTAACCGCAAAATATTTTATCCTGTCTATTTCTTTTCTTTATTCTATAAACTTCCTTTTTACCTTTATTATCTTCTTCTTCGAAATATGTTTCATTGTGTAGCAACTCCAGGAAAATGGCACCTACACCACAGAATATAGTGTACCTACTTGTATAGTGTACAGTTCTTAGTAATATAATTATTTTTCGCATAAAATGACAAAACCGCCTTCCATCGTGTACAAAATTTCAATACTTCGCTCGAATTGTTTACATTATTTTTGATTTATCAAAAACGGGTCAGCCGATGTCTGTAAAATTTTAATGGTACCACCAATATACCCTTTCGAACTAAACAAGATTTTTTTCGATTCGGTTCACAATTGGCGAAATTATCGATTTTCATCGTGTACAAAATTCGGAAATTTCGCTCGAATTGCTTACATTATTGTTGGTTTTTTTCAAAAACGGCTCAACCGATTTCTGTAAAATTTAAATGGGACCACCTCGGGATTATACTCTTTTGAATGAAAAAAGAGTTTTTCGATTCGGTTTACAATTGGCGAAGTTATCGATAACATACACAAAAAATAAAAATTATTTCTTTGAAGAACAAATCGAAAAAAAATATTTTATATTTTTATATACATTATATTCGATATTTTTCTATGGAAATCAAAAATTTTTTTTGAGTTGATGTACAGAATAAGCCTGAAAGGATGCTAATTGATTAGAAATAACCCTGTATACTTAGACAGGACGCTAAATAATAATAATTACGAAAGTAAGAAGGCGAGATGTGCAATTATGAAAGTGTGAACAGGATGAAACTTATATCTTTTGTCTCTGTTTGCGAATAAGTATGTGTTTTTTGTCTGACTACGACGCACAGCCTAGACAGACAAATTTCTAGCGCCAAAAACTACTGTTGAATTTTTATGAGATGCTTAAGTAAATCCACATATTTATTATATTATCTATTTTCGATCACTTCTATTAGTATTATGCAGGTTTTTACTATTATCTAGAGTCTTAATATGTTAAAATCATTATAACGTGTTTATAGCTATCTAATTATGTATAGCACATCTTTTTTCTCACACCCTAAACGCTAGTACGAGTAGCTTCTACACGGTTTAGAAGTCTACACCTATTCCTTGCTCCACGTTCACTGCTCAATATAGAATACTAGCGACCCGCCCCGGCTTCGCACAGGTTTATCATACATATAAACCGTCCTCTTAAATCACTCTATATATAAAAAAAACCGCATCAAAATCCATAGCGTAGTTTTAAAGATATAAGCATACATGGGGACATGGGGACATCGGAAACGACTTTATTTTATAGTACGAGTATGATAGGTCTACTCACAAAATATTGCGCGAGATCCACTCTGGCTAATACAAATTAGAAACTCATACTTACGCCAGCAATATTTTTTTTCAGATGTATCTCAGGTTGTCTCACGAGGTATTCCTTCACCAAAACTATACGACACTATGTAATTTCGGATAGACTTTTGATTATGGACTTCCGAGTTGGCGGCTGCAACTTTTATGGCGTAAAGAGTTATATCTAAGGAGTCACCAACCAAAGTTAAAAGCTGCGGAAACTCGTAGTTTTTTAGTAATTAAATAAACAAAATTCGTTATTTCAGGTTAGGTTTCGACTTCTTTTGCTTGATAAGTTTGAGTGTTGTCGACTTTTGACGTAATTCTGACGTGACTTTGACAAGTATGACAGTTTTTTTTTTTTAGAAATAAATGTTGTTTAATTTTTTTAATAATATTTAAGAAACGGAACGTAAATAATTTTGAAGAAACGAAACGCAAAACGCAGCCCCTTGGGTTAGGTTAGTTAGGTTACTTGTGACCCTAACACACGAGCCGAGCGAGCGAAGCGAGCGTGCCGCGGCAGCGGCCGGCGAAGTGCTAGAAACGAATTGGCCCCTGGTTACTAGTCAAGGCAGACAAAACTTGTATCAAAAAATAATAAAATTTATTGGTATAAAAGTCATTGGGTTAGGTTAGTTAGGTTACTTGTGACCCTAACGCACGAGCCGAGCGAGCGAAGCGAGCGTGCCGCGGCAGCGGCCGGCGAAGTGCTAGAAACGAACTGGCCCCTGGTTACTAGTCAAGGCAGACAAAACTTGTATCAAAAAATAATAAAATATATTGGTATAAAAGTCATTGGGTTAGGTTAGTTAGGTTACTTGTGACCCTAACGCACGAGCCGAGCGAGCGAAGCGAGCGTGCCGCGGCAGCGGCCGGCGAAGTGCTAGAAACGAACTGGCCCCTGGTTACTAGTCTAGGCAGACAAAACTTGTATCAAAAAATAAAAAAATATATTGGTATAAAAGTCATTGGGTTAGGTTAGTTAGGTTACTTGTGACCCTAACGCACGAGCCGAGCGAGCGAAGCGAGCGTGCCGCGGCAGCGGCCGGCGAAGTGCTAGAAACGAACTGGCCCCTGGTTACTAGTCTAGGCAGACAAAACTTGTATCAAAAAATAAAAAAATATATTGGTATAAAAGTCATTGGGTTAGGTTACTTGTGACCCTAACGCACGAGCCGAGCGAGCGAAGCGAGCGTGCCGCGACAGCGGCCGGCGAAGTGCTAGAAACGAATTGGCCCCTGGTTACAAGGCTTTGCAAGGCTTTTTGCGTGTTTCATATGAAAACTTAAAAAATTCATATCTCTAAAACGATAAGTTTCCGCGGGGGGGGGGGGGGGGGGTTGGTACAGGGGGTATTACCTCCCCTCCCATAGCGTAGGTACTGACTAGGTGTTCAGTAGCGATCGTCGAAGTTAGAATAGAATAGAAACGCTTTATTGTTCACACAATCGACAATTTAACAATATTATTTTTCGCAAAAAATAGCACGACCAACTTCACCCGTGTACAGAATTTGCGAATATTTCGCACGGATCGATGTTGCATTTTCCACATTATTGTTGATTTATCAAAAACAGCTCAGCTGATTTCGATAAAATTTAAATGGAACCAATTTCGAAGTATACTCTATCCAATAAAAAAAGAATTATTGAAATCGGACTACTAGGAAAAAGTTATGCGTGGTTATACATAAAAAAATATATACGCGTCGAATTGAGTACCTCCTTCGGTGGTTCGTCGGTCAAAAAAGAGTACAATTTAGCAATAATTGATGCGAGACTACAGAAGAAGAGAGTAAATTTGTAAATTTTAGCTTAAGTGATTAGCTACTAATAGTATTGGTACGTTGCATGGATTCTATATGGGAGATTTATATCCAGCCGTGGATGTCCTACAATAAAATAATGATGGAGGTTTTATATTTCAGGTTACTAACAAAAATTAAACGAAAACCACTTAATTTGATGCAATCGATAACAGTAAGTACCGCTTTATCTAAATAAACTACCCACAACAGACAATTACAGATAAACTCAAAACCAAAATAAACACCATCACAAAAACTTTTACGATTCCAGGCAGGTTTTTGATTGCCTAAAACTTAAGTTCATACCTAATGAAAGGTTTTGACCTCGTATTCTCGTAAGGAACCGTAATTTGGACACTGGGATGGTCACGACTTTGGGATGATTCACACAGGCTTGAGAAGATTGGGATGGGACGGGCAGTTAGGGAAAATATACTTTTGGTATATATCTACCATTTGGATTTAATATGAAGATAACAGATTTACTGATATATTGTACTGTCAAAGACTGTCATACTCTTATTTACCGACTTCCAAAAAGGAGGAGGTACAATGTTCGTCTATATTTTTTTCTGTATGACATTTTCACCAATTGTAAACCGATTTTAAATAACTTTTTTTATTTCGATAGCTTATATATTGTACTCCAGCGGTTTTTCCATTTTAGTTTTATCGGAATCAGCCGAGCCGTTTCAAATCTACAATAATGTAGGATGTCACATCGATTCGTGCAAACTATTCGACTTCTGTACACGGAAGTCGGTGGTGCCATTTTTCGCGAAAAATTATGAGTAGTAAAAATATTGTTTTCGAATTACTATCCACTTGCAACAAAATTGACTGTTTTATGAGATTTTTTTAACGTTCTATAAAAAAAACAAGAATTATAACCTTTGTCGTTGCTTGCAGGCGTCTATCCGAATACACTGTGATTCCTAAACTTCATAATCTCAAGTAACCTAAATTACTAATACATAATATGTAAATTACCATAATACTTACATAGTGGTTACATATTTGAGCCATTTGGAGTTGAGACATTGGGTCCGTGGGGGCCGTGAGCTCAACTTATTTTCAAAAGTCTTTCTGAGCGTCTGGTGGACGCGACGCGTGACCAAAATGCTAGTGTTTGGCAATGGCAATGTTTGGCAATGTTTATGTATTTGGCTCAACGCATAAACATTGCCATTCAGCGTGGAAATGCTGCCAGCATGCTGGGCACGGCTAACTGGCAGTGTGCTTGAGCATTTGGAGTATCTTTAGACCTTGAATGGTTTGTGGATGATCCAATGCTTTTTAGGGTTCCGTACCCAAAGGGTGAAAACGGGATCCTATTATTAAGATTCCGATGTCCGCCGTCTGTCTGTCTCCAGGCTGTATCTCATGAACCGCTATAGCTAGAAGGTGAAATTATCACAGATGATGTATTTCTGTTGCCGCTATAACAATACATACTAAAAAAAGACCAAACCCATAATATTTAAGCGGGGCTCCCATACAACAAATCTATATTTTTAGCCGTTTTTCGCTCGATATCAATAATGGAAAAAGGTAGATGCTTGAAATATTCACAGAATATTTAACTGCTTGCCTACTTTAATAACAAATAATTACATTAAAATAAAACAAATATTTAAGGGGGCCTCCCAGACAGTACGGAACCCTTCGTGCTCGACTCGTACTTGGTCGATTATTATTTAGTAGTAGTATAGGTAGTTTTAGCATAAAGGTATAGGTACCTATTGTATTTTGTTGTCATTAATAAAGGTACCTTTGCCCGAAAAAAAAGAAAAAACTTATGGACCCTTGTTGTTTTAGTACCGTTTTTGAAATATAATTCGTAATAATACTTCATTCTCATTATAACAAACAATACAGTCATACTTCCAAATCTAAATGATAATAACTACAAAATACAGTTTACTGCTCTACAAAAATGCTACTTAATTTTTAAGTGTTCATTAAACAAAAGATTTCTCATGCAATGATCCGAGTCGTTTTCTCACGTTTTATTAAGATTATAATAGTGATGTTATAACGTTTAATGTTATAAACGTTGTTAGAATGTAAAAAGTTACGCGTAATGACAATGGTCATGAGTTTTGATGTAGCGCGTCAGAAATTAAATGTATAAAAGATAACTTATGGGTATTTATAAAGTAGTTTATTTGTGATGATTCCGACAAAAAAACTTGGATCATTTTACAAAATTTTAACGTTTCTTATGTATTCATCGTTGTATGTGTACCTATTTTTATTTCAGGAACACATAATTTACCAAATTCTCCACTTCTTTTTTCAAATTCATCTTTTTTAGGGTTCCATACCCAAAAGGTAAAAACGGGACCCTATTACTAAGACTCCGATGTCTGTCTGTCCGTCTGTCTGTCTGTCCCCAAGCTGTGTCTCATGAACCGTGATAGCTAGACAGCTGAAATTTTCACAGATGATGTATTTTTGTTGTCACTATAACAACAAATACTTAAAATAAAATAAACATTTAAGGGGGGCTCCTATACTCGTACAACAAACATGATTTTTAGGAGTGTTTTGCTCGCTATTAATATAATGGCAAGAGATATGTGGCTAAAGGGGCTCTAACACTTTGCGGAACCCTTCGTGCGCTAGTCTGACTCGAATTTTGCCGATTTTTTACTCCATTTTTAGTTTTTAACCGACTTCCAAAAAGGAGGAGGTTCTATGTTCGTGTGTATGTATTTTATTTTGTGTATGTTAATCGTTAATTTCGCCAATTGTGAACCGAATCGAAAAATCCTTTTTTAGTTCGAAAGGGTATAATCCCAAGATAGTTCCATTTAAATTAAAATTTGTTAACAATTTGAGCCAAATATTCGAATTTTGTACACGATGGAAGGCGGTTTTGCCATTTTATTGCTACATACAAACTATAGCTATATTAAGATCTTATCAGTTAATTGTAAAATGTGCTGCATTGTTGATGTAGTAACTTGGATTTCAACTCATATGGTGACCACGCGTTGACAATCACAGCGTCGGACGTCCAGGTCGTCCACTTTCATGGCACACTTGTATATTTTTTGTTAATGATTTCTTTAAAATCGTGTATATTGTGGTAATTTGTGGTATTGTAGGCTACAATCAATCAATCATTATTGGACATCTATTTCTGAGGCCTAATACGTGGCATGCACAGCAAAGATCAGGCAAGTTAAGGTTGTTGTTTGATCTGCAGAGTAGCTTAGGACGTTTTACGGTTAATATGACGAGAATGACGAGGTGAAAAATCGTTTAAATAGTTCAACAGACATCGTGCTACTGAAACTACGCATCAGCTGCTCCATACAAAGAGTACAATAAGTAATCTCGACAGAATCTATGGAACTTTTTGAAGTAAAACTTCTAATGTGACTTCCAACAAGGTTGCGTTCAACCACAGATCAGGGAACAAGGCGTTAAACGTTTAACGCTACAATGGGGGTATGAAAGCACTGTTGCGTCGAAGTTCACTTCTTCTGCGCGGAGGGACTCCACTTTACCTTTTTTAGGGTTCCGTACCCAAAGGGAAAAACGGGACCCTATTACTAAGAGTTCGATGTCCGTTTGTCCATCTGTCCGTCTGTCTGTCTGTCTGTCTGTCTGTCACCGGGCTGTATCTCATGAACCATGATAGCTAGGCAGCTGAAATTTTCACAGATGATGTATTTCGGTTGCTGCTATAACAACAAACACTATAAACAAATAAAATAAATATTTAAGGGGGCTCCCATACAACAAACCTGAATTTTTAGACGTTTATCGCTCTATATTAATAATGGTACCAGGTAGATGCTTGAAATTTTCACAGAATATTTAGTTTTATATTCTCTTCAATAATGAATAATAAAATAAATATTTAAGGGGGGCTCCTATACAGTACGGAACCCTCCGTGCGCGAGTCCGACTCGTACTTGGCCGATTATTTTTTTTTCGTCATTTCAGCGCTGGGTCCAGTTAGTAGTAGTTCATAATGATGTATCTGAAGTGCTTCAGTATTATAGGGCTTTTGATAAACACGTTATTTAAATTCTATCAGGCAGTGTGAAAAAGCATTTTGCCGTGCCGATTTCACTATCAACTTTTATGCTTGAAATTTGCTTTATTTGATTTTATTTTCATATAATTATTTATAAATTTTAATTAGTGCATTGTATTTAAATATCTATAGTGAAAAATAATCTAGTTTATTTAAGTAATATTAGCTTAGGAAACAATATTATGGCCACGAAATAAATTATTCTTATTCTTCGAGCTTGCATCAGATAGTATTAAGTTTAGTGCCTTTCGTCCTGAATGGAAGCTCTAAATCCTTATTTGTATTTATCAAAGCAATAGACTATTAATTTAAGGATTATTAACATTTAGAATGCCTTGGAGCGTTTTGCTCAACAGCCCAAGCGCTCAATGTTCAAAACATTGCGTTATTGAATACATTAAGTAATTTTCACTAAGAGTAGGTATTATTAGGTAGATTAATATTTACTATAGAATCCAGACTAGGCCAGAGCGTGGTGGATATAGTCCAATTACCCTTCATGGGTAGGCCTACGTTTTGCAGTGGACTATCAAAAAGGCTGGTACCGGTAATGAACTTGTAGTAGAAAGAGAGAGCATAGAATCACAAATCAATTTTTTTAATTAAGAATACTTTTGTCTGGAAGAGATTGAGTAAAATACATATCTCGCGCATGAAGGTACCATAATTATGGGTGATATTAAATTATTTATTTTTGATGTAAATATACAACGAAATATTATGTGAAAATTCAAGCGTCTACCTTTTACCGTTATAAATTTCGAGCGAAAAATGGCTAAAAATTATATTAATTTGTTGTATGAGAGACCCCTTTGATATTTATTTTATTCTGTTTTTAGTATATCGTGTATAGAGTATACTAGCGACCCGCCCAGGCTTCGCAACGGTGTTTTATACATATAAACCTTCCTCTTGAATCACTATAATATATCTATTTAAAAAACCGCATTAAAATCCGTTGCGTAGTTTTAAAGATATAAGCATACACGGGGACAGACAGCGGGAAGCAACTTTGTTTTATACTACGAGTATGTAGTGATAATGATCTAAATTTCGAGTACTTTATTGACTCTGCGATAATAACGTGTATTTAAATAACCCTCAGATCGGATGATCTGATTAAATCCGCAAGAAAGGGCTGGATGCAGGCCGCTTCCAACTGGTCTTATTGGAAATCTATGGGCGACAGAGAAGGCTTATGTCTGGCAGTGCATGTTGAACTGATACGATGATGACCTGACAAAATAAATCCCAAGCGAAACTTAACATTCACGAAACCTAAAGTCAAACTAACAAAAAGTAGTAAAAACAGATAAACCGAGTTTACCCTTTACCATAAATCTCGCCAATCCTTAAAACGAAAAAAAAAACTCTATAAACTGCACTAAAATGATCCCTAAATGCTCCCAAAACGAAAAAGTCCTGCGGGATCAGTCCCCAAATCGGTATAGAAATAGTATATTCCACAGGTGTAGAAGAAACAGGTGCTCATTTATTCTGTTCAGGGTCAAACTGCACTAGGGTCGATGGTGAAGAGATGCGACGTCGCGACGTGCATCGCGTTGCGTTGTACTCGTAATGAACTCACATGTAGTTGTAGGTATACCACGATATGACAGTGTATTATTGATACGGCATTTGTGTCTCTGGAAAACGCAGTAGATTTTTACTGAAATACGATAATTTCAGACTATCGTAGCACCTACTTATTTATTTTATTTATTTATTTATATCAAATTAGCACGGTAACAGTAACCAATTACACTAATGATAAATAATTTTACTTACGCTACGTTAATGTCAAATTTAGTTAATAATAATAATACCGAATAAATTACAAATCACACAACACACACACAAAAAATATTACGTCAATGTCAAATATAGTTTAAAATAATAATAAATACAAAGCACAATGAATTCAATTATAAAAATAAAAATTAAAACACTAAATGACAACAATAATACAAAAAAAAAAAAAAAAAAATTAAATGTTTTCAAAGAAGAATTAACAAAGTCATGTCATCCATTCATTCGTTCATTCATCACACCTTTCACAGTAGCACAAACATTCCGCCATGATTGTCTTCCAGTCATCAGTGAACAGATCGCACTGCTGTCTGGCGTCAAGGATATCATTGAGCGAAGCAAGTGATCGTGGTATTGGGGATTTCTGGTGGGCAACTGTTTTGCATTGTGGGACCGCAAATAGCCTATGTTTCCTACACCGGATATAGCTATCAGGGACAAACAAGCGACACAATTGATCATGAAGATCCGGTGCATTTAATTTCCCTCGAAGGATCTTACACATGATGGCTAGCTGATCATGCGATCTCCTGACTTCAAGCGAGTTGTATCCCAGACATCCGAGTAGAAACTTCGTAGGGTATAAATATGGATAGTACCCATATTTACGCTTATATAGGTATCGGAGAAAAGCTTTTTGGACTTTCTCCAACAAAAGGGTATACTTATTCTCATGTGGATGCCAAACACACGCGCTGGCTTCAAGTCTGCTCCGAACCAAAGCACTAAATATGAGCTTAATGACTTCCGTGCTTTGAAATTCCCGAGAGTTCCTTAACACAAAACCTAGCCGTTGGTAGGATTCCTTTGCCACTGTTACGATATGATCGTGAAACGTGAGCTCTCTATCGAACGAAACACCCAAATCCTTGACCGAAGCGACGCGAGTTATCTCAAATTGATCCAGCTTGTATTGAAATGTGATAGGGTGTCGCATTCGACCAAAAGTCATCTGGAAGCATTTCGAGCTATTAAACTCCATTTTATTACGCACGCTCCAGCTATATACAGAATCTATATCTTCTTGCAGCATTAAACAATCCTCCATAGTTTCTATTTCACGGTATATTTTCAAATCATCTGCATAAAGAAGACATTTCGAATATTTGATAACTTTTGGAAGGTCATTGATCATATAAATGAAAAAGGGAGGACCCATTATAGATCCCTGACTAACTCCGGAACGCGTGTGATAGGGCATAGATTCATAAACCCCAACCCGAACATACTGCTGGCGATCGTGAAGCATATCAGCACAAAATTTGAGCAGTTTCGGCTCAAAACCTAAAACGCTGAGCTTTGCCAGCAGTATATCGTTATTGACCCTATCAAACGCTTTCCGGAAATCAAAGTACACCACATCTACTTGCACTCTTCGATCCAGACTAGTGGAGATATCATTAACCAGTGTTAAGAGATTCGTGTTAACAGATCTACTTTTCCTAAATCCGTGTTGCTCGTTACATAGAAATGGCTCTATTTGTTTATGCAACTTTTGATGGAGTACACGTTCAAATACTTTAGCCACTGTTGGTAGTATAGCTATAGGACGATATTCTTCCACTGATGTTCTGTCCGAGCTTTTGGGGATAGGAGTTACCCGGGAAAGCTTCCACTGGGGTGGATAGACTCCACTCTGTAACGCGAGATTAAATAAGTAACAAAGCGGATATGTCAATAATGTTTTCCCTTCCTTGAGGAGCCACGGTGGTATATTATCGGGCCCTATGGAACTACCGGATTTTAGATGTTGAATCCCCAAAGCAACATCCCAAGGCGCTATCTCAGGTGTGTACACATGGTTGCTCGACAAGGACAAATCCTCTCTCGATATGCTTATTGCGTCAAGCCTAGGGCTGTCGGGTAGAAAAACACTAGAAAAGAACTCGGCAAACGCATCAGCAACTTGTTTGCCCTTCAAAGTGTTGCCATTGTAAATAACAGTGGATTCAAAACCGCCTTTAGATCGAAGGCTGGAAATGTGACGCCAGAACTCTCGGGGATTATTTTTGATGTTCAGCTCAATATTAGCCATATATGAGTCATGAGCACTAGAGACTCGAGTTTTTAATTCTGCCCTCAAGTTGGAAAATAGTTTATAAGACTCTTTCGAGTTGGTCCTCTTCCAATTACGATGAAGCGCTAGCTTTCGCTTTGTATCATCAATTATATCTTTAGTGAACCAAACTGGATACCGCAAAACTTTAGAATGGTTACGGCGTTTCTTTGGAACACACTCGTCAAAAATGTTGTAGAGAGTGGTGTAAAAATAATTCGTACCTAAGCAGACATCATTTATACTATATAATTCATCCCACGATACATCACTAAGCATGTCAAATAATTTTTTGAAGTCACATTTCTTAAAATTCCAGTCTTTACTAAGATCAACGTTGCTAGGCTCAATGACATCCGATTGTCGACAAGCAATAATTTTAATGCTAACGTCCAAGGGCGGATGGTGGAGGTCAATCTTAACTATAGGCTCCGCCTCAGTAACGGTTACATGAGCATCATCTACTCGTATTAGAACTACATCCAACATCCTACCATTAACATTAGGTACAACATTATTTTCGCATAAATTACAAAATGATAAAAAATATGAATAATAATTGTTTACATTCGATGACGCAGTATACAGATTTAAGTCACCAAAAATTAAAACGGTTCCCTTCAAGTCATTTATAAAACTTTCTACTTTACTAAACCATTTCATGTAGATATCATCTTTTGTGTTTGGTTTAATGTAAACTACACCCATATGAACTTTACGACCATGCCATATGAAGCTTGACCATAAGTCCTCTCCACCACCAACAGTCTCACAATCAATATGTCGGCGCAGCACTATAGGAGCGCGCGCAGCAAGTAGAACTCCTCCACAAGGCGTGTTTCTGTCACGTCGCAGAACACTCCAGTCACCACTCACCACCTCGGAGTCTGCAACGGATCCATCCAAAAAAGTTTCAGTAGCAGCTACTAGCTGATTGTCTAAGAGTAGCAGATTGTTACGCCATTCTTTTAGTTTGCCTTTGATACCACGGACATTCTGATAGTATGCAAATAAACTAACGTTGTTCTGCTGGCGCTGCCCTGTCCGAGGGCCGTCCACGAAAGGGCTGGGGGCCAGTGTTGAGTTCATTGCTAGTATCAGAGCTGACATATTTAGCTGGCCTTCTATAGTTTACCCAGGCTTTAATACGTGCATTAGTCGGCCACACATCAACCGAGTAGCAGGTGTCGTAGTATGCAGCAGGCACACCTATTTTGTAAGACCTGTACTCTCCTTTTGCAGTGAGCTCTTCCACAGTACAAGAACCACTAGGGCATAGTTGAGTCAAGTACTGCCGCACATCATCAATGCCTGATACCATATTCCACAAGTGCATATACCTTCGATGCTCGACAGCCTTCAATGACGTCACTGAGGGTCCCGCTGCCCCACGCAATGAAGTATTACGCCGACTTTTCTGTTTTACTTCTACCCACAGTTGTTCATCATGAAGGGATTCCTTAACTAACTTAGGACCAGCACAGTTTTCAGAACTTGGTTGAACTGGTTGTGACTTACTAGGAAGAGTACGCTTAGGGCTCAATTTCTTTTTCTTAGTCTGACCTTGCACTGGGTCCTGCGATTGCGCCTGCGCCTGCGTCTTGTTATTCTGTTTTTGAATATTAACTACAGCTGAAGATTGATGTTGTGGTTGAAGTGCTGCTGGTGGTACATGGACCGACGTGCTGGGCGCATGTGGTGTGAATTGCTGTGGTGACTTTTGTGGGGATAAATGAGGTCCCAAAGTATTTAAATCCAACGAGCCACTGCTATGGTCATATTTATTTAGTCTGTCTAACAGCGTACTCATTTGAATAGAATGTGCGTTCATCATTGCCTCGTAATTTTCTATAATGGTTAATGAATGCCTAAGCTTTTTATCATAGTCACTAATAGTCGCAATGGACTGGCTAAGCTTATTTTGGTAATCAGCAATTAAGACATTGGAGCCCGCAATATGTTCCTTCATCAGCACCATTTCCCGACGCAGCTCTCGAACTTCATCCTTAAGGTCTCGAGTATCGCCTACAGCATTGTCATGGTCTGCGGCCACTGGAGCATGCACTACTTTTTGCCGGATGGTTACATTGCAATCACGGTACTTCTTTGAAGCTCCCACTGGGGTAAAAGTATTGTCTCCGCCTTTTTTTGCGATACACTGACACTCTGGGCAGACCCAAGTTGCAATAGCTGCCTTTTTTTCTCCAGTGCACAACAGGTGGTAACATTTACTGCACCCCAGCATTGTACAACGCAGGTGTTCTTCATTTTCGACGATTATATTACTAAGACAAGCTGAGCAATTCATATTTCCAGTGATTTTCGGATAGTAGCTAACAGCGCAGAAAAAGCGTAAGTGTGAAAGGGTAAAAAACGGTAAACAAACTCGGGCGCTCGGAGCTGCGAGCGATGACTCAGTTCTCAACCGTCGCTAGCGCAGCGCGCATGCGCGGCGCGGGCGAGACTACCAATTGCAGCGATGCAGTGCGATGACTCAGCGGCTCAACGCATGCGCGCCCGGCTGTAGTGCGTAGGTACGAAATGTAAGTCAGTTATCGTACAAATTTCGAACAATTTCACGCTTATATTCACAAAACTATTCGTCTGATTCTTATCTGATAACACTCACAAGAAACTGTCACTTGTTCGCTACACAGTGATATAATTTTCAAATGTTTTATGTCACTTTTTACCGTACAGGGAATAAAAATATTAATGAGCAAAGAATAGCGATGTTGCTTGTACGAGCGACAGCGCGCGAACTACTTAGGGATACCTGTGTCATTTGTGATTTTGGCGTTGGCGTTTGGCGTACAGGTACGGTAATTTTTCCTCCAATTGGCCCAAGTAGGAAAATTGGAAAGTAAAGATATGGCAGCAAATATTGTTTTATTAATAACACTGCGATGATGGTTCCAAGCGGTATGCGGTACAGAGTTTTTCTTTCACACTGCTATTGAAGCTATTATTTAGAGCCTAAATAATGGGATTCTTCACATATCTATAAGTATAGTTTAAATTTTAAACTGGACACAAATTGAAACTTTAAGTGGCTTGTATCAAACTAAATTGCTGAGATTTGTACGGTGAAATAATTTGACACACGTTTTGCCTGACACTAAGCTAAGAGTAATTTTTTGATATGATTATTAACCAAGTTTTCAGTAAAAAAAATCACAAAACTTTTTGAAATCAATAAAATTGTCAATTACCATAATTTGAACTCCCATTTGATGGTGATAATATATTTTTTAACTTTCAATATTTATCAGTGTCTTTATCTGTGTTTATTGTAAGGTTTTGTCGCAACGCATTGCGTCGTATCCTAATGCGATAATACCCTTAACCATTTTTTTCGAACAGGTCCAGACAAGTTCAATAGGGTTTTGTAAGAGCCTGCCTCTATGCCCGATTTGGTATATTTTGTGTTTTTTTATGTCTTTTTTGTGACTCAGAACGAATGATAATTTATTGCGATGGAGTTAGTTTTAAGTGTATGAGATAGTATCGGAGTTCAAAACCGGTAGCAGAAGATTGTGTTGGATACTTTGGGTGTTGGTAAGTTGTAGAATAAGATGTTGAATTGTAGATAAAAGTACTTTGTGCATTTTAAAATGTGTAACGTGTTTATTTTAGAACGTTGTTTGTAAGTAGTAAGCCTTAGGTTGCCTAGAAGAGATTATTATCCTTAGTCCTACTAATATTATAACGTGAAAGTTTGTGTGGATGGATGGATGGATGGATGTTTGTTACTCTTTCACGCAAAAACTACTGAACGGATTGAGATGAAACTTTGCAATTATGTAGCTTATATATCAGAATAACACATAGGCTATAAATTATAATGATATTGCGTTTTCCATATTATAACAATAAATGTTATGTAAGTAGGAAAAATTCTGCCATCTGCGAGCTTTTCTAGCGTGCGCTCCAAGAAATGTCAAAAAAGAACTGTCGAATCGAACAAATATGAAATCAAATTTTTTGTTTTTTTTATTTTCCACCTATATTATTAAAGGTGGTAAGGTAGGGCTTCGAAATATCATGCGGGCGAAGCCGCGGGCAAAATCTAGTTGTAGATAAAAGTACTGAGTGCATTTTAAAAAGTTTAACGTGTTTATTTTTACAACGTAGTTAGTAAGTAGTAAGCCCTAGGTTGCCTAGAAGAGATTATTATCCTCAGTAATATTATAAATCCGAAAATGTGTTTGTGGGTTTATTGGTTTGTTCCTCTTTTAACGCAGCAACGGAGCAACGGGTTTACTTGATTTTCGGCATGGACACAATTTGAAAGACGGGAAGTGACATAAGTTACTTTTATCTCGAAAAAATTAAAGTTTCATATTGGATAGCACAAAAAATGACGCCACAGGCAAAAGCTAGTTAGCGATAAAGCTATCAGTTGTGGCTCTAAAATAATATTGGCGCTAATTTATTGATGTGAAAAATAAAAAAGTTCATCAATCAATCGTGCTTTTAGAAAACATCCAAAAATAAAAATCCTTCTTTTAGTGCTACTTCAATGAAACTTTTTGCTACCGTAGTCTACAAGACTACAAGAAAAGTAGTTCATAGTTAAAACATCATTATCTTTTACTATTGTAGAAGGAAACTCCCAGCTGTGTAGTGAACAATGTATTTTATTAACAATTCTTTTTATAATCTAATTATTTTCTGTTTTACAATCTTTTCCGTCTCTTCATTCCATCCATCTTTTGGAAATCTGCCTCTTCCCCTTTTTTTTTTCATTTTCCCGCTAAAAATATTCAACCTCTTTTAGAGGTACTAAGTAATTGTTTTTCTCGATCTAACCTGTCCCTCTCGTCTTACTAAGAAGGTGGTAACTCGCCCATAAACCAAATAAACAAATACTTTTCTCGATGGGACAGGTTAGCTCGAACAAGGTTCTTATGTCATATACCTAATTAGTACAAAACATTATTGACCTTACACTATGAATAAATATTCATGACACTAAAGCATGTGGACGTAAACATGAACAAAACATTTTTCTTAATTTATAGCGGGAACATAACTGTTACCAAAAGTAACTCAAATTTGACAAAACATTAACTTTTCCTCTCACTTCACAAAGTATTATGTAAATAAATTAACATTACACTTGACACTGACCCAATTATGGTCAAAAAAGAAGCTATAGGGCATCAACCTGTTTTGTATTCAGAACATAATTCGCTCCATTGTTCAGTATATTAAAAATTATAAAGAAATAATTTCATGGTCCATAAAGACTGAATTAAAATTTTGAACAGGGGTCATCTTATTACAAAGATGGCTACATAATTTGAAATGGCTCAATTTAGATTCAAGAACCGTATAAGATTTAGTGAGACGGTTATTATATTTTCAAATGTAAATAAGTGTCTTTAGGGTTAAAAATAAGAATTTGTTTTGCAAAGTCTAGAGCTACAGATACGTACAATAGGTATTTTTTTTTATTGTATTGTTCTAAATGCTTATTAATAAATTAGCTTTGTATGTGCTATGTCGAAGGGGTAGGTTAGAACCACTGTTATTTTACTATGGGGACAACCCGGATTTCGAGCTGAAAAATAAAAATAGCTGTTCCATACATTCTGTCGATCCTGAATTTTTTTTTGGGAATAGGCGCATAATATTTAGATTTTTGTGCTAATTTATAGAATATTTTTACTATTCCAGGGAATAACAGCCAAAGTCTCTAGTACCTACTCTCTGACTTTTAGTTATACACATGCCAAAAACAAATCAATTAGTTTCGCTGTCGCAGTGTGAAAGGCTAACAAACCAACAAACACATATTTATAACATTAGTTAGGATTCTGCATTTTAAGTTCATCTACCTTATTCAGAATGAAAATAACATCTACTTAAGTCATACAAGCGAAGACTTATTTCAAAAGACATCAAGACCATTCAATCTGCTGTGACAAAAACATTTTAACCATTGGAATCGTTGAAGCGTCTCTTTACACTTCAATCGTAATCGAAATAAGGCTATTAAACGTTTCTTACTATTTTGTTCAGTTTTTTTAAAATTAATTACGTACTTACCATTTTTTTCGAGGATAGGCCTTTGTCTAGTCGACAGTGCAGGACTTACCAATTCAAGCAACTCGCTGCGCGCTGAATCCTTTTGATGCTTGGCTCTTCATTTGTCATAATATATTCCATGTCGGAAAATTATATCTGTGCTAACTTAATTACAATAACATGACAACAATATGTTTTTAATATTTAGGAATTATTAAACTATATTCATGTTACCTAATACTATTATTATGAAATAAAAACATATTGTCATCATATTATTATGTTGTAAAGATGAATTTTGCTTTTCGTCATTTTGATGTACGATACGTTTAGAATTCATAACCTTCTTTGTAAGTACTTTTGCTTGTGCTTTTTATTTTTTATTCGTCGCTGAACCACTGAAATCACAGTTAACTGGTTTTTTTATTTGCTTTCTAATAGCCGCTTTTTTATAAAACAACGGAACTCATTTTCCCGTCAAACGCATCTCTACTTTACTATCGTGTATTACATACTTCCGGAACTCTATAATTAAACATTATATTGCACTGTTATTAATTAGCATCACATGTTATTACTGTGGAAGTTAATAATAAATGTTTTATTAATAATAAAACTGATGTCATAAGCACTCAAAATGTTATTTTCGATTTCCTTCCTCACGATGCGTACGGTTTTCGCTTTCAAGCGTATTGAGTTGCAATGAGTCCATTGCCATTGCTTTGTGCCTCAAATGATCAACTAGTAGCGATATTTTAATATTTCTTATTGGAATATACAATATTCTTATCAGATTTAGCTACTTATTTCATTGACCAGAATTAATCATTTCAATTCCGATTTGTCTTAATAAAATGACAATTTTTGGTTTCAGATTCTAACTGTCACTTTCAGTCAAAGACAGTCAGTTATCCTTTAAATTAATTTTACTGTTTTTTTTTTTTTACTACGCATCGAACACTCCATTAAAGCACTACCTACAGATAAATTAATGGTCAATTTATTCGACATGACATGAAGATAACATTTATAATTGCTTTGTTATCTCTCATTATAAATTTGTCACAGGATTGAGTTCCTTACGGTTATCAGCGCTCTAATTGACATTTTCATTCTTTTACTATCTTTTTTCAGTATCAATATTCACCAGTGTAATTTCTTTTCCTGTTTTCATTTTGATTAATTTGCTTGATTGCTCCTTTAGTATTTTCTAACTCTTTATCATTATGTTGCTTAACATCAGGAAAACTGTACCTATAGGATATAATCAGACTGTTTTCGTTTTGATCACTATTTACTTATGTACACTTTGCGCTAGTATATTGCTTAACATCAGGAGGTCTGTATAGTTTAGTTTAGGTCTGTACACTTTTTCTGTCATTGACATGGAAACGCATGTCTTAAGTTCACTATTTAATGTTTATAGCTTATATCTTGTACTCCACGATAAGTACGTCGTGACTAGTTGCCTACTACGATGCAGAGCGTGCCAAGTTTGCATCGATAGTTCCGACCACAACTAGTTCAAGTTTGTTATCTCTCTCTACTTGCAACCTTTTGTTATTCGCTGTTAGTCCGACATTTTTGTTGCATACATCACTTTGATGTTATTTATGTAATGTCATATTTTGATGAAAAAGTGATTTTAATTTAATAATGAAACCAAACAAAAAGTTGAAATATTTTGCAACCGTAAAAACGATTTTAGAAATCATTTTACGGGGTTTTTAATATATATTAAATGGTGTCTGTTTTTGAAGTAAGTATTAGGAACTTTAATAAAATGACATGGGTATTAACCTAGTACATTATCATCTCAGTGAAAAAATGGTTAAAGAACGAGATAGCCGAAAACTATTGTCTTCTAAAAATTAGAAATATTTGCAAATTTTTGAACTGAATTAAATATAATGTTTAATTGTAAATTATCTTCGAAAATATAAACTACACGACTAAAATTACGAGTGAAATTCGTATTAAGAAAACATTTATAAAAATAAAAATCTTCAAACACAAGACCACCAGAATTGGTAAATGTAAGAAAATATTTGCACGTTACAGTAATTTCGGCTAATAAACAAAGAAACTGACATAAATTGGAGAAAGATTTAGACAAATACTAAAAACACGCACTGAATAGGGAGATTTAGATTTAGAAGTTTTAAGTAAAATTTAACGACGGTAAATAATTAAACAAGAAAATTTCCAATGCTGTTCGTCAGCCATCCCTAACTCTGGTTCCCTTCTGACATTAGTGTACGTAAACACAAGGATATTTTGGTTTGATTGACGACCCGTACGAACAAACACCGTTTATGACTTAGCAGTATGTGCGCGTATTTAACTTGCCTATTTTTAGGATTGTATTGTTAAAACTTGGGACATGTGAAAATACATTTTTGACTTTAAACTTATACTGTGGATGCAAACCTCTACCATCAGGTCTTATTGGAAATTCTTTATAGAATAAATTGGCTATTTTAAATTTTATTTCAAGTTTGAAATTTAACATTTTGGATGTAAACTTCTTCAAACAGGTCTTATTAGAAATCTATCGAGATCAACTTGGCTATTTTTAATTTTTTTTGAGTTTAACCTTGGAACATGCAAAAATAAATTTAAATTTACTTTCTGGATGCAAACCGCTTCCAACAGGTCTTATTGGAAATTTATTAGAGAATAACTTGCCTTTTTTAAGTAATCTTGTGGTAAAACTTGGGACATGTGAAAATAAAGTTGTGATTTTATATTTACTCACTGGATGCAAACTTCCAACTGGTCTTTATCGATTTGAAATTTTATCTTTGCAATTTCTACATTAACTTGAAATTTTAAGATTTCATAGTAAGCATGTAAAATATACATTAAACTAATTTTTATGTGGGTATACAAAATGTTAAATGCTAACTTTGGACTTTTGATTTCTTTGTTGTACAACTACAATACTAACCTAACCATTATTTTAAAAAAAAACGTAGATAAAATATAAAACAATTTGTTTTGCAATTCAATTTTTAAGGTACGAAAATTGTTGTTATTAGTCTATTGTCTACCGAAATTTTTTTTACGTACTTAATATTTTGAATTTTTTTACCCTTGAAATTTAAAAAATCTTTTATTTCGTAATTTTTATAGTGCTGATGAAGTCTATATCTAATCTTGAAATTTTCGCCTCTATAATTTATAGGTCCCAATACTGCAAAAATATTACTAAGTACTTATAGTACGCTAAAACATATGCTTCAAATAATTTTAATTCACCAAAATAATAAATGAATTATTATTTTGCTATTCCTATTAGATACTTTTGGTTTATGTCTTAGGAATGAAAAAACAAAACAGCATGTTACAAAATAATGTTTATTTCCCTCTATTAAATATTCGGGATGGCTATGATAATTTTAAACACAATCCAGTTTATTAAAAGGTTATGTATAAAATGGTTACATGTTTCACTTATCTACACAGTAGTAAAATTATAATCAAAAAAATGCTTACTCGAATCACAAACTTTTAAATGCAATATTTACAGGTCCGTTAAAAAAATACGCCTACCTAAAACAGCAAATGGAATTGTATATTTCATTTATACATTAGCTTTTTTTTACTTTATACACTTTTTGAAACAAAACAAAATTATGAAACAAATTGGAATCATGTCGCAAGTAACAAAATATAGTTCGCGAAATTAATTTAATATTATTCTATTTACAATCAGGTATGACTACCTGTTAAAGTAGTTATAAACTAAAGTTATGGAAATTGCGACAGTATTTCTAAGCCGCTGATAAATTAAAAAAAAAAGGTTTTTGAACATTTATCTAATATTTGGCGTCCAATTGAATTAGGGCGAAAAATCAAAAACTTAGACAAAGTCATTATGACTAAGGATATTATTTGGAACTAAAATATATCTTGAGATCCATACGAAAACTAATCATTTCATACACTAAATATTAACTAATATGGAAATATCAAAAATAATTGTAATAAATTAAACTAAGCATAAGTAATTATTTTTGATTCTAAAATTGATAAACAAAAATAAGAGATCAAATGGAAATGTAACTTAAAAACTTAACAATACTAAAATTGTCATTTGTAACCGTATTATAAAATAAAATGATTAATTTTAAAAATGCATCGTTACTTGAATTACATAATTATTAAGTAACCACTGGTAAAAATAACATGACACTTGCTTAAAATTTGTCGTCAAAAAAGCACTTATTGAACTAGTAAGTAGGTACTCATAATTATTTCGCATAAACATAAATATTTTCGGACAAAAGTTTTGATACTAAAATTTGAGGCGTTTTGTCGAACTTCACTCAAAGAGACGAAAAGCAAAATTCGTGTAAAAGCTAAATCGTGTTATAAATGTAAAACCGAAATATAACGAAGATAGTCTCCACGGTATATTCCGGTGAACCACCATTAACAATTTAAGTGCAGTTTGACACAACATCTCTTCCAAGCCAGAAACATAAAATAAAAACACAAACACGGATGGACTTACAAATACTTAACAACAGTCCAGATCTGCTATGCAGTTCCCTGTTAACAATACTTATCTAAGTCTTCTTTTATCTGATGGTATTGAAGAGGGACGACGCGAGGGACACTTTAATGATGGCCACGACCATTACAAGGTTGACGATGTATGTCGAATTGCATCTTAAGTGGTAAGGTGGTGTTTGGTTAGGCTGGCGCGGACACTCACCTCCGCGATTGTCCTGCGCCTCTTGGCCAGGTTGCCGGGACACCAAGATGTGGCACAGAACCTCGTAAAGCTCGGCTAGGAGCCGGTTCAGACGCGAAAAGTTCTCCTCGGTTGCCTCTCGCTCGCTCGGCAAGTTGAACGCTATAGCCATCTTTGTCTCTCGCAACGTCTTTTCCTCCGGAAGAAACGTGCACAGATAGCAGTTTGTTTTGTATGCATAAAGGCTCTGTGCCTTTTATTTTGTTGTCCACGTCTTTGTTTTATCACTTTCGAGTTTCTATTTTAAATATTCTGTTCAGTTTTTTTGATACTTCCTCAAATTCAACTTTGTCGATATTTCGTGTCGACGTTGAAAGTTTCCAGCGAAAAATTTTCCAAGTCGCAAAATTTTTGATAAAACCTTTTCTTCGCAGTAAAAATCGTATAAAAGTTTATCTTGTAAAATCACTCTAAAAGTCACTTTGACACTCCAATGGCACAACGAGTCCGATGACAATAAAAGTTCTATTTGGCGCTTCTGAGATCACGATCGAGTTCGAAAATCACAAGTTCACAAAGTTTGCCGAACTGACGAGCATTGTCCGTAATAATTCACTCGGGATTTAGTGACCGGGTCTCGGTCGATGACACAATCGCGCTAACGCACTATGCATCGCTGCGATCCGATGTAAACAGACTGACACTTCGCACGGCGTACGACAAAAGAGGTCGCTAGTACGACAACTATTGCACGTGCGGCCGGCACGGAAGCGAAACGTGTAATAACTGGGATAATACTTCGTGCACATCATTGCCTCGCTCGACTCCCTTCCATGTAGTGGTGCGGTGCATAACGTAAGCACGCGCGCACACAACAGCAACCCATTTGATTATAAATAGTGGAACGCACGGTAGCACGTTCCCTTCGACTCGACCACTACAATCAGCGTCGACACCGCTGTCCCTTCCCTTTCGCTCCCTTTGTTAATCCGTATCGTCGTCTCATTTCAAACTGGTTACATCACGTTACGCCAGTCGTCGTGATATGCAGTTTGCTCGTTTCGTTACGGAGGGTTCAACCCTTGGAGAGAGCGAAAGAGAGTATGTGACGATACTGATATTCGAAGTTAGAAAGCGCGCGAAACTGAAATAGCCAATGAAATGGGCTTATTCGTATGGGGTGAGGTGACGTAAGAATGGAGGGCTCGAGACCACGGGGTTGACAATCGGAGAGCGTTCACTTGATCACGGGCTTGCAGACACAGTCCTACTAAAATACGATTCGCGTAATTCTCGCGAGGTTTTAACGGCTCTTTGTTCGGAGGTTCGTAAAGCTGGTTTACGTGAGTTTAGGATCGGGTTATACGGCTGTGTGACAGGAGTTAGCGCGTGTGGTTTGAACGTTAGCAATTTGGTAATGGTTTGCGTATAAAGTCGGTTTTACGTCGCGGTTTCGCTATAGGCGTTCGTTTGTGCAACTGAAGGTGTTTTTGGGTTTATTGGCGTTTAGGCCGAGTGGATAGCTTTGTAGAGATTCTCCGTATACGGGTAATAAAACTGATATGACCGGTGAAATAAAATTTTAACGCGCTAACATGTTTCGCAATTGTTTTTAGTAATATATTTTCTCGGTTGGTATTATTGTGTTTGGAAATTAAATTGCTCTAAGTAAACTAATATAGTATTTGTGTTAAATGTTTAGTTCATACTACAAAAAAACAAGTGAAATATTGTGTAATATCTTTGTTCTCTTTTTTTTTTGTATTATGTACAACTTGGAGATAGAAAAACAAAACACACATATAATTCATTTAAATTTGCTAGCATCTAATATATTTTAATTGCGAGAGTAATTTTTTATCATCTCCAAATTTGCAAAAAAGAAATTAGTGCTGCAATATTCTTTGTTTTTGTAGATGAAACGTAATTTTCAATGCCATAAAAATATTGAGATCACCAAGGATAAAATGTACCTACTCTAAATTGGAACACATGTAATAAACATAACGTTAGCAAAACCAGTGATTTTAAATAACGTAAGGTTTTTGACTGGTCAAAGCGAGAGAAAAAAAAACAGTGTACAATATACTTAATTCAATATTTATTTTGGAAAATCCAAAACGAAACTTCAATTTCGTTATGTTAAAATGTGCCAAATTTTATCAATAGTCCACCAAAAATTTGTGATAACAAAATAAATATTTTGTAAGCTCAAACACTTATTTGAAGACTTCTACAGTGAAGCATAATAACTTGGAATTTAATCTGTAGAGGTTAAAAAAAATAGTTCCAAGTTTCGCCCGTGCACTAAAACGACAAAAATAGTCTGAATAATAAAACATAATTACGAGTTTCACCAGTGAGCCAAAAATAGAAAAGTTTAGGTATCTACTACCTTTTAAATAGTTAAAAGTTTCACTCGTAAGCCAGAATTAAATAAAATCTTTACAAAATAAAACAAATATTAAATTAGGACTCGTTAAACGTTAAGCGTGATCAAACATCAAAAAATATAATATGCGTCGATTCGGAAATCTCTTCCGTTTTTTTGTCGGATAAAAATAGTCTAGAATATAGATGTTACAAAAATGTTTAGTTTTACGCAGATATTAAATTATACTGAACAAAATATGGGATTTTTAAAAGCAAGCTCCATCCATCCATCCATCCATCAGCCATAGGACGTCCACTGCTGGACATAGGCCTCCCCAATGAATCTCCAATAAGACCGGTTGTACGCTGCGCTTGCCGGTATGTGGTCTCCACTCGAGAACTTTTAGACCCCATCGGTCATCAGTCCTCCGCGCTATGTGCCCTGCCCAAAGCAAGCTCATTATAATAAAAAAAATGAATGATTTCGTCATGATGAATGATTTTTTTACAGGACACAACAAAGAAACTTAGTGGGTATTTATGCACACAACTCTAAATCACACACAATTTAATTATTTGCACCATAAAGAATTCCACAAGCACAGTAAACATAAATAAACACACAAATACTTACGTAGCATAATATTAGGAAATTAAAAATGGGCTGAAAATTCTCAAAGCAAAATTTACCTGCGTCTGAAGGTATCACTATTTCTTCGTTAAATTTACATAAATTTGCGAAAAACTGAATTTCACATAATGAAAATTTAGTAAATTTTCGTAAAATAATATCACGAAATTTACACCACAGTCTCTATATGACACCAGATCACCACTGATTGAGTCTTCTGCGTGAGCCACAAATTAAAATTAGTCATAGTACTAAGACACAAGATTTAGTAAAGTTGGCAAAACTTTAGAACTAAATCTACTTACACCGTATCCTTTCGATTTTATTTTTAAAATTCGATAGTAGCTCCATATATCAGCTGTATGAGTAAGGTGGTAGTATTCTTTTCTACCTGCTTCAAGGATTCCTGAGTCACTATCAAGTAAAATATATCACAAACAAATGGAGTCAAAGTCAACAGAAGAATATCATAGAATAAATATAATTTGTACACTAATTAGCTTGGTTTTAGGACTTCTGTTCAATTTGCAAATGCTGAATGGAAGGCTAATAAAAAATTAATGAGCTTTTTGTCAATATCAAATCAATTTAAATACATTGCACTCATAGTATTTTGATTAGATTATTCTTATCGAAGTTAAGTAACTTTGGCACGGTCAGTCTTAAAATGGGTGACTGCATTTACAACTGAGCGCTGTCGTGGCTCGGACGAAACATTAAATTGCGAACCCTGGTTGACTTAGCCGTTCAGCCATATCAGAGGCCTTCTGACGGCTTAAAAACACCAGGGCTTGCCATCCGGCCTACACGAACTTACTTATGTAATATAAAATCACTATACTACTTACAAAAGCCGTGGTTAATTTAGTTTAGTAACGGTCGCCTTGAAATAAAATTGTAAAGTCAACGGTTCAAATCCCGGTCCAAATCCATGAGATTTTTGGGATTTATATACCTACGGATACCTACTTACGAATTTTCAGTGAAGAAAAACATTCCAAGCAACAGTTTACAACAGGTCTTATTGGAGATTAATAAATGAGACATATATGTCCACCAATATTCATATTCAATTTATTCATAAAATATTTCATTTACATGTCAATACGATAGGTTTACATAATCACTATCTAGAAAAATAACCAATTATTGACAAATTCTACACTTCAGTATGAAAATGTCAATTTAAATACATTAAATTAATAATATCATTGTCATTTTACAAATAAAAATGTCAAAAATAAAAAAAAATGTCAGTATTGTAAATAAAATATTACATCTAGTAACTATAACCTAAAAATCTCACTAGACTTCTTAGGGCTGAAATGATTATGATGATTAGATAATTATACGTAGTTCTAGGAGGAGTTTTGTAGAACTATCTAAGTAGGTACGAGTATATCTACTTTTAAAATTAAAACCTACGATTTCTGATATTTTAAATTTTAACCTAGATTTTTAAAGATATATAATAAAATTTCACACACAAGTAGGTAAATTGCTCAAGCTGATACTTGAAACTGCTGAAAAAACTTTAGTTTTCTTTTCTTTTGCACTATGTCCTTAAAATTATTTTATAGCTATTACTTAATTATGCAATGTAACATAATGATACAATATATAATAATAAAACTACTCGGCTTAAGTTTTAAGCTGACTTTAATATAATCACGTACTAATTAGTCAACAAAAATCAGACGACAGGATAATCACACCTAAAAATAATATTTACATATATCAATCAAAATTCACTAAGGTCTTGTCTATGTCTAATACGGTGGCCATAAAAATTTAGTAATAATATTGATTAGACTATTTTTTTTTCATAATTTAACCCCTTACAAAATTTATTAAATGTGAAAATGTAATCGCCACTTGTTTTCTTTTAGTATCAGAACGAAACCCACACAAGTTACCGCTAGATGGCGTTAGTAGTTCTGAAACGTCAACAAAACGTTCTGTTTTCTTATAAAAACGAGGGGTTCAAAGTATGTTACAAGCTTTAGCGCGTGACACAGTTACGTATATGTTAAAAGTTTATCCATTTTTGAAATTATAACAATTATAAATGTTACATTTAATAAAGACACGGGGCACATTGAAATTGAGCTAAGTAAGAGCCATCTCGATTGCATCAGCTTACAAACAAAAGACACAGCTTAGGAATATTCTCCGCAAATATTCTTTCCGAAAGAATATTTTTATTTATGAAGTATTAGAAAATATCATAGAAAGATTTTGTTCGTTTGTTTGAAAATTGCTGCAATTTAAATGGTTCTTCACTGAATTTTAGAAATTATAATATATTTTGAGATTTTTAATTTGACTAGCATTTTTGCTACCGTCGTATATATTTATTTATCTTTCTTAAATATAAAATTCTCGTGTCACAATGTTCGTTACCTTACTCCTCCGAAACGGCTTTACTGATTTTTACAAAATTTTATATGCATATTCAGTAGATTTGAAAATCGGCTACTATCTATTTTTCATACCCCTAAGTGATAAGGGGTGTTCACCCTTAGCAAGAAATTACCAAGAAAAAAATTGTATATAGCAAAACAACGTTTGCCGGGTCTGCTAGTATTTTTATATCATTGACAGACAACATAGTCCATCAACAACATTGGCATTTTGAAAAGGCAGAATCGGTCAAATAAACATCGTAATTTATAACTTATGTCAATTAAATTAAAGTATAAATTGTAATCTACCGTAGCAGCTACTGCTACTAGTTGATTTCACGGTTTGACTTTATGATTGGTTTGGTTACTGTAAGGTGAATTGTAAGCTTCGGCAACTAAGTAAGCTGATTGTATGTTATTACCAAGATGGAGTTTAATTTTATTCGTATATTCAGGTTTGTGACGTCCTTCTCGTTGATTGCAAACCAGTTTTTGGATGTGCACAGGAGTATTGACACACCTTACGCGTAGTCGTAGTATTATTATATATTTTTTAGTATAGCAATGTAAAAATAATTGGCCAAGTGCGAGGTAGACTCGCGTACGAAGGGTTCCGTATTGTAGTGTAGGGGATCCCCCCTAAATTTATTTTAATTTAATTATTTATTTTTGAATTGAATGTGAATATTTCAACTATAGTTGCCGTTATTCTCATTACTATCGATTAAAAAAATACAAATGTTGGGTGGTCATTCTGTTATTAGTATTTGTTGTTATAGCGGCAACAGAAATTCATCATCTGTGAAAATTTCAACTGTCTAGCTGTCACAGTTCATGTCATGAGATACAGCCTGGTGACTGACAGACTAACAGACAACGGAGTCTTAGTATAGGGTTCCGATTTTACCTTTTGGGTATGTAGGTAAACCTAAAATCAAATTTTGCAAGTGAGCTATCTTACTTCATATTAATAATGTGAAACTGTGTTTGTTGGTTAATTTGTTGTTTTTTCACGCAGTAACAAAGAAATGAAACGATCTGATTTATTGTATTGATCTTTGAAGATTGAAAAGTTTGCGTTTTCCCCGAAAAATGGAAAGAAAAATTCTCATGGGATTACATAAAAACAAAATAGAAGTTGTTGTCTGTAAAGTCGGTTTACGGACGATACTAATTAATTTTACAAGATAACGTCGTATTGAATCAAAAACTGAAACAAGCCGAACGCTCAGGCCAATCATGCCTCTCTATCGCTTATTCCGCGCTTTCGCTTGCACGCGCGGCTCAGGCGGAACATGATACTTTTTTGTACTTGCAGTCGGTTCTCATCGACTTATAAAATGATATCACGTCAAAAATAACACAGACAAAACCGTGATTAAAGCTATTTGATGATGAAACATCACTCAAATCATGATAATGCCTCCATTTAAATGCACTCTACTTTACACCTACGTAATAAACATAACTTAAAATTTTGCATTACCGTGGTTTTTGTCCGGCCTGTCAATCGTACACGAATGAATTTACACCTCTTTGCCATTACGTATTCATATATTTTATGCTTTCATTATATTATAATATATAAGAGTGCATTACCATTTATATTATAAATGGTAATGCACTCTTTGGTACACAGAAATTATCATTAACGGTTGATGTTTTAATGAAACAGTTTTGGGAAATTTCAGTTGGTGTAAATGTATGATAAACATAATAAACTCTAAGTAGCCCAACGAGCTATGGAAAGGGCTATGCTCGGAGTCTCTCTACGGGATCGAATCAGAAATGAGGATATCCGTAGAAGAACCAAAGTTACCGACATAGCCCAACGGATTGGCAAGTTGAAATGGCAATTTGCAGGGCACACAGCGCGGAGGACTGATGACCGGTGAAGTCGAAAAGTTCTCGAGTGGAGACCACGTACGGGCAAGCGCAGCGTAGGACGTCCACCCACAAGGTGGACGGATGACCTCATTAAGACCGCAGGATCGTGCTGTATGCCGCTTCCAACCGGTCTTATTGGAGATCCATACGGGAGGCCTATGTCCAGCAGTGGACGTCCTTTGTCTGATGAATGGATAGAAATGTATGAAAAAATATGTTTTTAGTATGGTAGTCAGTATCATATATTAACAAATGCAACGGTCTGTATGGTAAATTGTAGTTTGAAATCGTTTACAATAGGCATGAAGACTGGGTAAAAAAAATCATTATTATAATTAGTCCGTGAGTTAAATTATCATAAAATTTTGGACACGTATTTTTTATTTTGTTAATCAAACAACAAATGACAAAGATAAATCTTGACAAAGTTTGGGAGTGGGGGTCATGACGTCACCTCTCTTACAGAAGTCTATACATTTGCATGGCACTTGTGACGTCACGCGGAACTTTGACGGACCATTTCTTCGTCAATTTTTGTTTATTTGACAAAAGAAAAAATACGTGTCTAATATTTTTTGATAGTCTATCCTATGGGCTAATTTTATTTTTTTAGTCATAATGCCTATTGAGCGCTACCGTGGTTCAGACTATTGGTGTCATTGTAGGTCTCGGTTGTTTCACCGTTAAACTATATCAGAGGTGATCAGGTGGCTTAAAATATTATAATATCATGCTAACCCGGTCCTCACGAACTTACGTTAAGAATATTTTTCTGATATTATATTTACGCTATATCACAGTCTGCTATTGGCAGAGCCGTGGTGGTCTAGTGGTAATGACACCGGCCTTACAATCGTGAGGTCGTGGGTTCAAATCCCGGTCCCGTACCAATGAGTTCTTCAAAATTTATGTACGAAATTCCACACCACTGGCTTTTTGATGAAGGAAAACATCGTGAGGCAACCTGCATACGTTCGTAGAAGAAATTTGATGGCGTATGTGAATCCACCAACTCGCACTGGGCCAGCGTGGTGGATACGCCCAATCACCCTTCGTGGGTAGGCCTACGTCCTGCAGTGGAATATTAAAAAGGCTGGTACAGTACAGTCTGCTATTTAAGGTCATACGGTTTGCAGCAGTAATAAGGCATCTGTCTCGTCCATTAATTTCACAGCGGTCACGCTGTCTGGTTATAATTCACTCCAATACAGCCACCTGTAATCAATAAACACTACAGTCCATGCCACGTGATAAAGTTAAAATATATCCTTGTAATTAACAATATCTCACATTCTCTGTTTTTGGTCTCAAAACAAACAAAAAAATGCCAAGTCGACGGTCTCATCTCATTTTGATCTCATTGTCATATTACTCATTCACTGCCGCTCTCATACGTATAGTTTCACTGTTATTTTTCTCTTATACCTATTGTGCTCATTTTTTATCTTCTTTGCACCTATCCTCCTTTAAGTCTTATTATTTTGATTCTTTCCTTTTCGTTTTATTTTCATTACTTTTTGTTTTTTTTTTATATTTTATTGATTTTGCCCCTATTTTGTATTCATCTTGCTTCTACAATACTTAGTTTTTTTCTTTTGTATGTTATATTATCTAGATTTTATTACATCTAGATACATTTTTCTGATTTAATTTTCATACATTCAGCTAATTAAAGTTCTGAAATCCGCAGCAGTAATAAGGCATCTGCAACATCCATTAATTTCACCGCGGTTTGACTGTCCGGTTGTAATTCACTCGAATGAGGCCACCTGGTGTCAAGCTCTGTGCCGTTGACAATTCCAATCACACGCGTTGACTGCAATTGAAATAAGTAGGTCTGATTGGTTTTGCATAGTTAGTTTTGAATTTGCATTTGCGTTATCATTAGCAATAACGATAATTGACCGAATTTCATTTTCATTTCAAAGCGAAGGTTTCTGCTTCAAGTTAACAATTTTGCTTTCGTTTGTTCGCATGTTGATTTCTGTCTACAGGTCTCATTTTTCAACAAATCTTAGGAAACTAGTACCTTTACAGATTTTATACAGGTAATTTTGTTTTTTTGTTGGCGGCGGGTTTTGATTAAGATATTTCGCTCAAAAAGAGAATCACTCATTTTCGATAATATTTGGCAAGATTGTTTGGCATCTAAATCCTTAGAAGATTCACGAATATCAATCAAATCTGTCAATAGCGAGTCAAGATGTAGACTTTTGAAGATTCAGTTAATGAGATGTGCTGCGAGGTCTACTGTTAGGAGAACTACTGGTTTAGTGAAATTGTTTTGTCTTTAGATAGAATTCAACAAAACACAACACGCGAAAATCTATGTGTACAAATATGACAGTATTAAAAATTGAAATTTAAAGCTGCTAAAAGATGTTTGGTCAGGAAAAGACATAATTTAGCAAATGTTTTCGAAATGAGACTAGAACTTAGTGAAAGCTTAGGATGGCTTACACCTAGAGTTAAAATATTATGTTGATTTATCAAAAACGGCTTAGCCGATTTTGACAATTTTTTCACGAACTCGGCAGTTAAAGATTTTTTTTCAATCGGTTCACAATTGGCGTAAATACCTATGTAAATACACAAAAAAAATCGGCCAAGTACGAGTCGGACTCGCGCACGGAGGGTTCTGTACTGTATGGGAGCCCCCTCAAAAATGTATTTTATTTTAATTTTATTATTGAAGTGAATATACAACTAAATATTCTATGAAAATTTCAAGCATCTACCTGTTGCCATTATTAATGTAGAGTTAAACGGCTAAAAAAAACAGGTTTGTTGTATGGGAGCCCCCCTTAATTATTATTTTATTCTGTTTTTAGTATTTGTTGTTATAGCGGCAACAAAAATACATCATCTGAGAAAATTTCAGTTTTCTAGCTAAAACGGTTCATAAGATACAGCCTGGAGAAAGACAGACAGACGGACAGACGGACAGCGGAGTCTTAGTAATAAGGTCCCGTTTTTACCCTTTGGTTATGGAACCCCTAAACACACACAAACGAACATTGTAGATACCTCCACCTTTTTGGAAGTTGGTAAAAATCGCAAACGATAAATCAATTCATGTAAACTCCTCTCAAAAAGTCATCTCCGTCCCATACCTTTATAATTAAAAACACTGTGTCCGTCCGTATAAATCATTTTTAATCGAACCGAAGGGTAGTTCAGGCTTAAAAACTATTAAAACCATCCCCAGATCAACAGGGTGCAAACTGGAGGGTGGCAATCATCGGAGTATATGCTGACGTAGAAATATGGAATAGTTTTTCATAAAACTGTGTAAGCATTAAAATATTGCGGCTTTTGAGAGTTTATTGGAAATATCGGGCTGGGATCAAAAACCGATACGAACAGTCATCATCTTCATTTTCAGTTAATAGAAGTCTATTATATCTATTCTTTATTCTATAGTCTATAATATCTAAGCTACATATATCTATTTATTACGTAACTACAGCAAAATACAATACTTCTAACTTAAACTATAACTATATACTACTAAAATAATAAGCAATTGGATCATACACTGACCCACAAAGGTCTAAAGATATTCCAAGTGCTAAAATCTACTGCCAGTTGGCAGCGTGCCCAGCATGCTGGCAGCATTGCCACGCTGAACTGCTGCTTAGCTATGCGTTGCGCCGAATAATCACCAGCATTTTTGTTACGCGTCGCGCCCACCAGACGCTCAGAAAGATTTTTGAAAACAAAACGAGCTCTCGGCCCCCAAAGTCCCAATGTGTTTACCCCAAATGGCTCAAAATATTACGTACCACTGCCGAGGTTGGCATATTTGCGCCCAAAGAGATTGATATTAGCGATAAGGCTGTCAATTATTGCAATAATTTTAAGTTTACATTCTTCTTCTGCTTATGTATTTTTAACCGACTTCCAAAAGGAAGAGGTTCTATGTTCGTCTATATGATTTTATTAGTGTATGTTCATCGATAATTTCGCCAATTCTTAACCGAATTAATTTTTTTTAGTTCGAAAGGATTTATATACCTATATATACTCTCGAGGTAAGTTTTAAATGTTTTCTTTCTGTCTACCAACCGAGAGAATTATTTGTCATAAAGATACGCAAATTTGTTTTTATTGTTTCACGCAGCCACGGAGAGATCGATCAATTTTATTTTTGCACGAATTTAGCAAAAATTGAAGAGAACCACAGATCGGAGAACCCCTGATCTTTGAAGAGAACAGATGTTTTGCCATCTTGTACGACATAACAATTTTATGAAAACCACAATAGAAGGAAAAAGAGGAAGAGGAATACCACTTAAGGCATTTGTAGATTAAAGATGTCATGTCATACAGGGTTGAAGCATTGGCTGAAGACAACGACATGTAAAAACAAGAACCGAACTCTTAATTTATGAATGAAACAGCGGTAAAATTTGAATCCTGTAAGAAACCGCGGCAATCCTGTAAAGCTAGTTTATTAAAAGTGTTAAACTTAAAAAGTTACTTTCCCATACGGTTCCCATGGCTTTCCCTCTCAAGTTGACTCTACTGTGACTGACCAGACTAATAACATGTAACTACTTCAGTGGACGGTAAATAATACCATGCAGAATAACAGGTGCAGTATGGACGACGCAATTTGCCGTCATAAACTTTAAACGTGCTGGATTAAGAGAAAATAAGTTTATGGAGCTGTTAAAACAGCTTCCGAAAATGTAGCTCTTGATAGGTACTAGTAGGTTTATTCTGTACGACATCATTTCTTTTCTCTATCTGAATACTTTTCAGTAAACATAGCACTTATAAAAATTACAATAAAGTCGAAGAGTGATAAGCACAAATGTCCAAAACTCGGCTATCCCTTATTAGGTAAGTCTCGATTGAACTTTCTAAGAAAATGTTGTAAAATCTGTTTTTTTTTTTATCAGAACGAGGCACAGAAGATAAAGGCTCGTTTTCCTTTATAATCTATGGTTTGTCTTGTGGTATGAGTTGTTCATGGCGATATCAAAGTACCTGAGTAAATATGGAAAAAAAAAACAACAAAAAGAACTACAGATTGTAGAATGATTTAGATTACTAGATTAAATAACTGAAAAAATTTAGAGGTAACATTATTTAACTTTAATTTTTTCCTGTTTTTTTTTCAGATGTTGCACCAACTCTGTATAAATCCGAACATTGAACTCGCCTCCGCTAATCTGTGCGCATCAGCCGTATTGCAATCTATTAACTCCTGGACATGTGGACACGCGACAAATGTAACCGGTTTGCAGCGGATATATCCGGATTTTTCCGGTTATTCTGGTTATTTTCGCCCAGGGTGTGTCACATCACACTCTTTATTTTATTTATTTTTTGCAATGCAATGACCCTTTTTTTTTTCATGTTTTATTTTTTAAGCTACACCTGTGCGACACGGTAGCACGGCATTTTTGACGTGAGCGTCTTTTGCTTTGGCTGTTTCATGCCACAAAATGAAATGGAAAATAAAAGATGTTATGTGAAACCATCTACACATTTTACTGCTTATCCAGGTCCCGGTTGTTTTAACCATATAGCCAAGTCAGAGGCCTTTAGGCGACCTCAAAACTCTGACACCAGGGCTAGCCACCCGGCCTACACGAACTTGCTTACTAACTGCTTATCCAGCTAGAGCAATAGCGAAAGAGCGGTCGAGCTTTACCTAGTACAAAATTTAGAGAAAAAACAAAATACGCTTTTTCTCAGATATTTATAAAAGTTGCCTATTTTAATAAATATTATAGAGAAAAGCTCTATGATTGCCAAATTTCATTAAAATCGTTATAAAATAGCCATTATATCGAAATCCTTATTTATTATGTTCCAATGAATTATTTAAAAAAAAAATACAAATTTTGGTATGTAAGATTTTCCTTCATGATCTGTAGTTTGTCTTGTAGTATACTTACAATACCACGGACAAATACGGACAGTTCCTGTAATTTCTACTAGTAGTTTTACTGTAGAATATTTGGCTTTCAGGGCTTATAAGGTCGAATTTGCTGAAATCTTGAATTTTCAATCCGTTGAATATAATACACAGCATATTATAATATACATCGACTGACAGATAGTGAGATATAAATTGCACCATTATAATTATGCTGGCCTAGTTAAGTTTCATCGACCCCATTACAAATACGTGAAGATTGTAGGTACCTATTTAATATTATTCACTTACTTCCTTAAGATTGAATCAATCTCGGAATGATAAATAAAAATAAACAGTATTTTGAATCATTTTAAAAATCTATATGACACAGTGTTGGTCAAACTTTTTTTGCGAAATGTCAAGGCCTGTGGTTAAGGCAATACTCGTACCTATTCGTCATCATTATCGTCATTATAACTAGGTAATAGACACTAAAGCGTCAGTTGATAAAATAATCGGCCAAGTACGAGTCGGACTCGCGCACGGAGGGTTCCATACTGTATGGATAAATAAATAAATATTTAAGGGGGGCTCCCCTTAAATATTTATTTCATTTTTATTATATGAATATACAGTTAAATATTCTGTAAAAATTTCAAGCATCCACCTGTTACCATTATAAATATCGAGCGTAAAACGGCTAAAAAATCAGATTTGTTGTAAGGGAGCCCCCCTCAAATATTACTTTTATTCTGTTTTTAGTTTTTGTTGTACTTGTTGTTATAGGGGCAACAGAAATCCACCATTTGTGAAAATTTCAGCTTTCTAGCTATAACGGTTCATGAAATACAGCCTGGTGACAGACAGACGGACAGCGGAGTCTTAGTAATAGGGTTCCGTTTTTACCCTTTGGTTACGGAACCCTAAAAAGTGCTTCATACAAAACTGCTTGTTGCTTGCAACTGCTTTCAAACGAAAATAACTGAAAAGTAACCAAATTTTCTGCACCAAAATTAGATAATCGATTTTGATGTGCCACAAGCCTAAAAATTCTAATATCCTAGAATCGTCTTCTCGATTCTTTATCTCTTCTCTCTAACATATAAAATATACCTACGTAAGTATAACTGCTTTTCATATCACAAACTTAGTGAAAAATCATACAATTTCTAATGTAAGAGACCAACAATCAAACACACAGGATATGACGCACTATCTATTTAACGATCCCATTAGTACAACAAAAAGCGCTATCAAGCAGTTTTTATTTAATATTTCCTGTGTAAAAGGCGGTCCACATAGTGCCGTGGAACTTCACACGCATTAAGATAAACAAGTATGAAAATGGACCAAAGGAACCTCGTCAATAAAATTAGTTTTCACACAGTAAAGAGAATGTTTAGTGCAGTTAGTTATGAAAACAGTTTTGAAAATGGACCAAATAGATTTTACCGGATATGTAGACAGACACATGGACGATGCAGCGCCGCGACAGGTTTTGCTTTGCAACCAATGACCCAGTGTTGCGCTCCGCGTGCACTTTTCTTTATCTCTCTGGTACCAAATCTGGTATCCGTTCTGTTGCAGTACGGCAACAAAATGCAATTGTATTTGTGGACATGATGGACCCTTATTCTTTGATTCTATATTTAAGTGCATTAGGCCGCGCGCACTTTGAACACGTTTTCGTACGAATTTTATTCGTGCCGACACGTACGAACGATCCCGATATTCCAAGTAGGTATGGGAGCTCGCAGACTGGGTGCGAGTCAGTCATGCGTATACGTTCGTGTAGTTCAGACGTCCGAAAACAAATCGAACTTGTGGGTTTTTAAAACACATTCGTACGTTTTAACATTTGACTTATAAAACGTATACAGTGTGCGCACTCTATTCAAACGACCACGATCGTACGTATACTGTACGAGCCGAATTCGTGTCTAAAGTGAGCGCGGTCTAATGTGTATGTGTCTATGTGGAATTGGAAAGTTGCGGTATTCTGTACGTCGAAATCAATAGCGTTGATTCTTTAACAATTTCACTTAGATTATTTAATTTTGACATTAACTTATTCTTATACAATGGAACTAATCCGAATTGAAAAAAAGGTCACGCGGCGGGCGTACGTGTACAAGACTAGTGCACGATTGTTCCCGTAGAAAATAAATAATCTGCTCAAATCGAGAATTTTAAGAATAACACACGTAAGTTTTTAATTCGATGGCGTATGTCAATCTACCAACTTGCACTGGGCTCGCGTGGTGGATATAGCCCAATCACACTTCATTCGTAGGCATGTTCAGTAGTGGAATAATATAAAGGCAGACAGTACTCCGGCGTCATGTTTGAAGTTATTAAATAACATAACATGTTATTTAAGTTTTATCTTGTTTTGATGTTTGCTTTCGTTGCCATTATTTAATTAAAATTGACTTTGATTATTTGAATTTATTAAATAGTGACACTCTTTATTTCAGGTTGTAGATATTATTTCTTAATTTTCTTTTGTAGTTTGTGGATTCTTGAAACGTATAAATTTGCACAGTTTTTTTTTTAAAAATTGAATTTTTTTAAAAATTCAACTTTAAATTTACAAACATTGTCATCAGACGATTCCAAATGCAATGGTGATGTCTACGGAATATAAAAAAATTGACATTGACTTTGTGTTGTCAATTATCACCGCACCGCGCCGTGTGAACCGGCAGTAACCGTAGGTCGTTTGCCTGTGGTTATCGATTGTCATTGGGCGCCATCGGTGGAGAAACAGACCACAATAATTATAGGTACCTAATTATACTTACCTAATCACTGCTAATAGCAGTTAGTAGGAAGTTTCCGGGATCATGGCCAGCGGGGCCGTAAGGTTCTCGAATGGAGACTACAGACCAGCAAACGCAGCAATCAGTTGTCAGTCATGCCCGCGTCAGTTACTCACGCCACGAGAGCGAGCGGGAGGAGAAGCGAAGCAGAACGTCAGAGTGCTTACACAATAAGGCCCCGAGGTGGATATGACGATTTGAACGATTATTATTAATATAAATTATGATTATTAGACGATTAGGAACTAAAAAGTTAATTGAAAGCTAAGCTGATCATGGTTGCCTGGAAGAAATCGCCATGTGTAATAAGGCTGCCGTTATAAAACAAAATGTTGTCATGTATTTTAGTTTTCATTTTTTGCTTTGGTGGTTGTAAATAAAAAGTTTTGTCTGTCTGTCTTTTCACAATAATGACTTATATTTTTTATACCTATTGCACTTGTATTCTTAGTTTTGTTCTTTTTACAGACTTCCAAAAAAAGGAGGTACTATGTTCGTCTGTATGTTTCTTTTTGTGTATGTTTATCAATATTTTCGCCAATTGTGAACCGAATCCATAAAACCTTTTTTAGTTCGAAAGTGTACACTTACTCCCGAGATGGTCATATTTTAATTTTATCGAAATCAGCTGAGCCGATTTTAGTAAAACAACACTAAATGTACATGGATGTCGCATCGATTGGTGCAAACTATGCGAATACTGCACACGGTGCTTCCATTTTTTGCGTAAAATAATTATTTCACAAGGCATATAGTTTTCATGATAATAATGACAATACCCAATAACATTGAATATTACCCTTAAGACCTGTCGTATTGTATGGATCAGAGTGTTGGGCCACCAAAGGGGAGAATGAAAGGAAATTGCATTCAGCGGAGATGCGAATGCTGAGATGGATGTGTGGAGTAACAAGAATGGATAAGATTAGAAATTAGTATGTAGAGGAAGTCTGAAAGTAGCGCCAGTGACTGAGAAATTAAAGAGTGGCAGGCTATCTTGGTATGGGCACATCAGGAGACGGGAAGAGAGTCATGTCACTAAAATAACTCTAAACATGACGGTAAGCGGCAGAAATGGGAGGGGACGACCAAAAAAAGTGTGGATGAATTGTGTGGAACATGATATGCGAGAGAAAGGAGTTCATCATGAGATGACGTATGATAGAGTGAAGTGGCGAAAAGAGACGTGCTGTGCCGACCCCACCTAGTGGGATAAGGGCAGGATGATGATGATGGTGATGATTACCCTTAAAACCAATCAAAAAATAATTTTCAAGGAATACAATGCTTAGAAGTTCGAATTTTTGGAAATTACGAACTACTACGAAAACTCACTAATGCAAAGGTCGCGTGCTCCAAAACATCGAGTCTCGTGCCAAAATAACTGATGATGATCGTCCTCTACCGTTCTGCCCAAAGCTAACATTTATTTAGTACTAGATTTTGCCCGCGGCTTCGCCCGCATGATATTTCGAGGCCCTACCTTACCATCCTTAATAAAGGAGGTAGAAAATAAAAAAAAAACAAAAAAATCGACAAAATTTGACGTTTGTTCGATTCGACAGTTCTCTTTTGACGTTTCTTGGAGCGCACGCTAGAATACTCGTAGCTCGCAGATGACAGAATTTTTCTTACTTACTTAACACTTATTGTTATAATATGGAAAATTTACGCAATATCATTATAATTTATAGCCTGTGTGTTATTCTGAAATATAAGCTATATATCAGAATAACACATAGCTATATAATTGCAAAGTTTCATCTCAATCCGTTCAGTAGTTTTTGCGTGAAAGAGTAACGGATGAGGAAAGGATGGATGGATGGATGGATGGATGGATGTTTATCCATCCATCCATCCATCCATCCTAACAAACTTTCACGTTTATAATATTAGTAGGATAGTAGGAAGTTCTGATATCAATCAGTCGTGTAAGTGAATGCTTAGCAAACTTTCTGGAATAGGTTTTGTAACGAGTTTTTGATGACTTTGCCTAATTTTTATTTCCGGTGTTATAATTTTGAATTGCTCTTTGTCGATTTTTAGGGTTCCGTACCCAAAGGGAAAAACGGGACCCTATTACTAAGACTTCGATGTCCGTCTGTCCGTCTGTCTGTCTGTCTGTCTATCACCGGGCTGTATCTCATGAACCATGATAGCTAGGCATCTGAAATTTTCACAGATGATGTATTTCTGTTGCTGCTATAACAAAAAATACTAAAAACAAAACAAAATAAAATAAATATTTAAGGGGGGCTTCCATACAACAAACTTGAATTTTTAGACGTTTTTCGCTCTATATTAATAATGGTAACAGGCAGATGCTTGCAATATTCACAGAATATTTAGTTTTATATTTACTTAAATTATAAATAATGAAATTAAAATGAAATAAATATTTAAGGGGGGCTCCCATACAGTACGGAACCCTCCGTGCGCGAGTCCGACTCGTACTTGGTCGATTATTTTGTACCGTGTGTGTAAATAATTGGCTAAGTACGAGTCGGACTCGCGCACAAAGGAACCATAGAGAAACCCCCTTCATATATTTTATTTTTAATTTATTAATTATTTTTGAAAGGAGCAAACTACTTAATATTTCAAGCATCTTCCTGTTGCCGTTATTAATATCGAGCAAAAAAACGCGTTTCTTGTATGGGAGCCCCCCTTAAATGTTTATTTTATTTTAATTCATTTATTAAGTGCATATTTTAAATGTTCTGTAAATATTTCAAGCATCTTCCTGTCACCTTTATTAATATCGAGTGACTAAACGTCTTAAAATTCAGGTTTGTTATATGGTAGCCCCCCCTTAAATATTTATTTTTATTTTTAGTAATTGTTGTTATAGTGGCAACAGAAATACGTCATCAATGAAAATTTCAACGTTCCAGCTATTACGGTTCATGAGATACAGCCTGATCATAGACAGACGGACAGACAGACGGACAGCGGAGTTAGGGTCCCGTTTTAACCCTTTGGGTACGGAAACCTAAAAGTTAAGTTCATACAGGCCAGGTGGCTTTTCCTGGCTAGGTACTATTTATAATGTGGTTAACGTGCCAGAAGTGTCAGCTAGCAATCTTAAAACTCTTTCATATGTCCTTGTGTCGAGTTCGAGTTGAATTTAAGATTATATAAATCTTTCAACCAATTCCCAATTTCTGTCCTACGCACAACCTTTCACCATTTGGTCGTTTCCACAACCATAACCTATGTTTACTCAGCTGAGGGTGTATTGTGTGAGGATTAGCAGTTTTTGTGACGTGGGAGGAAGGCTGACATGGGCTTACATGACGATCGTGTCAATTTGGTCCGTTCTGTGCTGCGGTTATATGGAAAATAATTAGATTTTTATTCATATATAAGTCAGGACAAGTTGACATTGTTAGATTAGATTTACTTTTTAACCGACTTACAAAAAGAAAGAGGTTCTATGTTCGCCTGTATGTTTTTTTTGTGTATGTTCATCGATAATTTTGCCAATTGTGAACCGAATCAAAAAAATCTCTTTTAGTTCGAAAGGGTATACTCCCGAGGTGGTCCCATTTAAATTTCACAGAAATCGGCTGAGCCGTTTTTGAAAAAGTGTCTCGAAATGGTTCGTGTAATATTACACACGGCTGCTGAGTCACCTTTTTCTTAGTCTTGGCTGGACACGCTGCCGCGTGTCTAGATATGAGTGCACGCATAGTTATCGGCCTTTCCCAGATTTCTCTCTCTCTCTCTCTCTCTCTCTCTCTCTCTCTCTCTCTCTCTCTCTCTCTCTCTCTAAATCACCGTATTCTTCTGACCGAGTAAACCTCAACGCCGACATAAGTAGTTTGATTTATCTTTTTCCAAAGTGTTGCAAGCCCTTCTTTTTTGAATTATCCAAAAAATAGGCCGTCGCATCTCGGTTACTTTTACAATGTTTTTAACTTATCATCTAATACAACAACTCAACTAAAATAGATATAATAACCACAAAAAGGTGCAAAAGTAGCGCTCATAGCGTTAATACACTTATATATTTGGATAAATATAAAAAATCACAACAATGTAGTCTACAATCTACATCCGTACTATAATTATTATTATCTTGATAGATCCACTACAACGTCTTGCTTCAAATTCAATAAACGTATAACAGATGTGCATCAGGTGCCGTATTTAGTTTATTTTTACAAAAAATGCGAATAATAAGCAAGCACTTGCAAACGATCTTATTGCACACGTGCACGGACAAAAAACCATTTTTTGCAAAAACTCGTTTCAAATATAGGGCAAAAACTCCAAAAACTAACTAATCATTTGCAGTTGATGTGTACTTTAATCCGAGAACATAGAGATCAGTTTTCATTGGATCGTATTCAGGATTAGTTTGGGGGTAAAATCTACCTGTTTCCATAGAGAAGGGTGGTTTCCAAAGGTCATGGTACAAAATGGAGTGTTTTGTTAAGGCAAATTGGCTCTGTCACTTGGGTTAAAACTTATTTTTGTTTTGCACGGTATAAATAGCTTACAGTTTATAAATAAACATCGATAAATGATATTGAATGTACGAGTACTAAATATGGACGCAACATAAACAAACATCTTTTTATACTTGCAAGACAGGATTTTGACTTCAGTTATTAGTTTTAAGAGCCTTTCTAGTATTTTTTTAATGGCTTTTCTAATTTGTGTTATTCATAAGCTGTTTGTTTTCATACGGTTTAATTGAGTCCAAGAACAAACTTCGGTATATAATTATACTTACATTAAAAATTTAAAAAACCCCCGACACAAAAATATTTGACAACAAACTTTCAATTGACAACCATTTTGGGCACATTTGTAGAATTTTGGTTCTTCCATCCCCACTTTAACCCACCATAACTCTTAAACGGCTCAATCGATTTTTATAAAACATAGCTAAGAACACTCTCGATTAAGTCTCCTTTCATCCAAAAGAAACTAAACTGAAATCGGTTCAGTGGTTCGGGCGCTATGATGCCACAGACAGACAGACAGACACACAGACAGACAAACAGACACGTCAAACTTATAACACCCCTCTTTTGCGTCGGGGATTAAAAATATTATCAAGCAAACAAGTTAATCATTCAACTCTAAATAGACATTTGTAAGTCTTGCAAGCATAAAAGGGTAATTACAGGGTAATCCAGAACTGGTGTACTAAGCCGAAAGGAGGTGATTTAGACTATCTTTACTAACAACTTTTACCATGAGGCCAACCCAGAATTTGAAAGAGAAAAAATCATCTCGTCCAAACATTTTGTCGATTCCGTGTTGCAATTTTGTATGGCACAGCCAAAGACAGTTTCAAAAAGGGACTTGTTTAAAACTATCTTTGGGAACAGCTGCTTTTTTAAATAATTTTAGGTTGACCCTGTAGTAAAACTTGTTCATAATTTATGGTTTTAATCAATCCTTTTTGACTTAGTACAGGGTAAACAGATAACTCTTTGTACCCTTTTTACTCATGTAAACAAGTGTCAATTAACTTTTTTACTTTTAGGGTTGACTATTTAACTTTTATATACATATTTTTTTTTTCTAAATTTTTGATGTTTCATTGTTTAATTTATTATTGTCTTACATTGTAATAATATTGTATCCCAGTTGAATTTAAAAAAGTAACTTTTATATTTGTCAAAATTTGCTAAATGTAAATTAACTTTTTTCTTTGTTATTCATTAATTTTTAGCTACGCTCATTTAATGTTAAATTTTACATTGTAATAATATTGTTTTCCAGTTAAATTTAAAAAAGTAACTTTTATATTTGGCATAATTTGCTAAATGTAAATTAACTTTTTTCTTTGTTATTCATTAATTTTTAGTTACGCTCATTTAATGTTAAATTTATTATTTTTAATTTGGGAGAAGCCTTTGGCAACCGAAACACAGTTTTATACTAGTTCGGTGTAATCGGTGTCAATGGATTCACGATAAATTGTGATAATGTTTTCTGGTGAATAAATAAATTTAATTTAATATAGTTTGTAATTAAATATTTTATAAAGATTCTAGGTTCAAATAAAGTAACGAAACTACAAAACTTAACTAACGAGTATGTACTCAACGTGAATAACTGACCTTCATATTCATTCAGGTCAAGCCAATACTTCGTTTGTTTATTTTGCTACCAAGATTTAGAGCTTTGAAAGCCCAGATAAGACCTAAGCTCGGTATCTATAATAACCGGTTTGGGCCAGTTACGAAACAAAGGAATCTAAGACGCAGTAATCCTATGTAGGTTGATTGAACGACAGTTTAGGCCAGGGGTATGCAAACTTTTGTTCAGAAAATGGCCAAAAGCTCGCCAAGAGAAGCTAAAAATGTCTTAATAGTTCGTTTCACGACCAAGATTTAGTTCTTTGAAAGTTGCTAAGTTCGGTGTCTATAATAAACGACACTTTAGGTCAGAAGTGTGTAACTTTTGGTCTAAAAATGGCCAGAGGTCTTCAATGTCATGCCAAAAATATTTGCCAAAAGTTGGTTGCTTACCCTGCATAGTCTTGGTCCTGGTCTATAGAGGCCAAAGGTTTGCAACTAACTTTTGCGTTGCTTTCTTTAACCCTAAGAGTATACAAAGCCAAAAGTGGGTTATCAAAAACTCTTATGCTTTTGGGTCAATTCAGAATGTGACAAAAAAATCGGCTGGATTCCCATTTTGTTAATTTTGTTCGAACTTGAAATTTTGTATAAGACAGTTCATTTTATGTCTTGAGTTTCGGGTTCGCTATACTAAAATATGTTAATTATTATAGTGACCTACATGACCCTTTTTAAAATACGTTATACATGTAACCCGGTGAAATCCTGTAAAAACGAATGTTGTTTAGGCATATGTACCTACTAATTAGATACCTATTGTGAATAATAGCTGAAATTTATTTTATTATAAATAAAATACCTAATAAATAATAATATTTTCAAAGAAAATCCTGAAGGTTGACTAGCCCTGCCTAAGGTTTTATCCTAAGATCTAGGTATATCAAGACTTGTTTACATTTTAGGGCTTGTTTATATTAACAGCTGCGGATTGACTTTACGACTGTGAATTGGGTTTAAGATCGTCTTTGTGAAATTGAATGACTTTAATGTTATGCTGTGCAAAACGCTTCGGCCTGGATTCGTTTGTCAAAGAGCATTTAGTAATAAAATCAGATAACCATGAAGTTTGATATATGTGAGATTGAAACATACACACTGTAACTTCATCATCATCATTTCCGTCGTAGCATAAATAACGTTATCAGGAAGTAATCGCTCTTAGGCCGTTTTCTGACTTGTCGGTGCGGGAGCGGTGCGGATTCGTTTCGCTCGGTATATACACGGTACCACAGCCCGGACACTCCGCGATTTTTCATACAAAATCTGCTGTCTTACGCACACCTACACAGTACTTACTCACAGACAACACACTTACGCACGGTCGCTACACGCGCATTTGTGTGCGGAACGTATATGGCTGTCAGCGATCACCACAACGTGACGACATGCCGCGTGAGTGAGACAGTTGCGTACTTAATTTGCAAAAATGAATATTAGTCTAGTGCTTAAAAAAGTATAACAATTACTTAATTTGGAAGCATTTTAACAAAAAGTAACCGATCTACTTCTTTTGTAAGATAATATCAAGAGGAAGTTACCAAATAATGTAAAATATATTCCTATTATTTATCCTTAGGGAAACATTAAAATTTCTTGTTTTGTTACGTATCATTGATATTCAACCATACACAGCACAAGTGTTCCCTATTGTCACAGTCTAGGTAGTTTTTATTAGAAAATCCACCGGCCAGTGCAGCCCGCGCGCAGAGTACACGATGCGGTACGTAGCGCGGGGTGGAAGTGAGGAAGACTCAAACGGGTGGGGGGTAACGAGTGGCCGTTCTATACGTAGTATTATTATATATTCTTTGACGGTACCGAAAGCTTGCCGAGCGCCTATGTTTTAATGCGCGTCTTCTGATTGGCGCGGTGTGTGCGGGAGCGGGGAGGGATCGTTTCGTTTTACCGCGTCTCGGGATGCGTGTCCAGGCGCCGCTCGACATTTACCGCGCGAGGTCGTGCAAACAAGATGGCGGAACGGGATATTCACGTCGTTTTAGTACTAGAAATTGAAAAGTATCCTGCATTGTATAATTATAAATTGGCGGAATATTCGAGAAAGGACGTTACAGAGAGGATTTGGATTTCGTCATCTTGGGAAAGTTCTTTAGCCGCAACAAAAAATCGGCAATTAATATGATTTTCGATATAAGGATGACGCCAATAACGTTTTCTTTTTTTACGTAGGCGATAAACATAATAACACGCCAAAATATCGTCATCACTAGAAGACGACATCTTCGGTATTGCAGAATTTTATACCGAGAATATACCGATAGGTGAGTATACGATAGTGAGACGCAACGCGGTATCGTTTCGGTACAGACCTTACAGATCCCGCACCGCTCCCACACCGACAAGTCAGAAAACGGCCTTAGTGATAATATAGTAGTTTATGCAACTGTCATATAATGAAGTACTAGCTTTTACCCGCGGCTTCGCCCGCGTTATATTTTGATTTTGGCTAATGTTTATGTCGGCTGCGAAACCTAACCTAAGCGACAAACATCAAATACCTTAGAGGAATGCTTTTGTTGGTTAAGTTACGGTTGGAGTGTATATACAACCCCCCTGTATATTCCCGCCTTGTCGTTGTGGGGGAGGTCTAAGGCAGCTGAAAAGGCGGCGCTAGAAGTCTCCCTCTTCTTTGGGTCTTTCCCCCAAGGCAGCTTAGAGGCCGGCACTCGTTGTTCAGCCGCTTTTAACTGAAGCAGCTGAGAGTATGGCCGGTAGGTTGCCTGCCTTATGAGGAGTGTTGCTTCTGAGGCGGGCTGCAGTGCCGCTCTTGCGACGCTGCAGCCGAGGATTAGGGGCTGCGGTGGGATGGAACTGGTTGTGTGGGTGCCGCCACCTACCCTACCTTCCGCTAGGCCGTCAACCTGTTGGCAGACGCAGTGGAGCTGCAGGGGAAGAGAAGTGTCGGTATCGCGATGGCCGTTCTCACTGCCCTCTGCAGTTGAAGAGGCAGGCGCTGGGCTACTATGACTGACCCGTTGCACTGGGACCAGGGCGTTGGAATGCTGGCCGACGCTCAGTGCTGGTTAGTCGGTTAGTGGTGGATGACGATGTGTCTTGTGCTCCGAAACACTCCGTCATTATGGCGGGAGCGCAAGCTCCGTTATGGAGCCCGAGTCTGGGCTAGCGCTGTTGAGTACCGCGAAGGAGTGCAAAAAATGTAGGAACGTCCTAAGCTTGAAATGACAGGTTATTTCTGGCGCTTAGACGGCTGCTACCGCGGCCCGCTCGCTTAGTTTTTATCCTATCCTACGGGAACTGTTAAAGTTTTTGGGATAAAAAGTGGCCTATGTCACTTTTCGTCTTTCAAACTATATTCATGCAATAAGCCAAGGCAATCCGTTGCTCCGTTGCTGAGAAAAAGTTATTGTCTTATCATACGGGAACCGCAATTTTTTCGGAATGGAAAGTATCCTATGTCACTTTCCGTCTTCCAAACTATGCCCACCCCAAAAATCAAGTCAATCCGTTGCTCCATTGCTGAGAAACAGTTATTGTCCTATCTCATGGGAATCACGAATTTTCTCGGGATAAAAATGTATCCTATTATCACTTTTTGTCCTTAAAGTAAGTAAGTAAGTTCGTATAGGCCGGGTGGCTAGCCCTGGTGTCAGAGTTTTTTGGCCGCCTGAAGGCCTCTGACACGGCTAACTTTCTGTCCTTTAAACCATAGGTATCCATACCAAAAATCAAGTCAATCTTTTGCTCCGTTGCTGCGTCAAAGAGGAACAAACCTACAAACTTTTCGGATTGATAATATTAAAGTAGGTATGATGATTCTGTACCATAAAGGTAGAATAAAGAAACATGTTAAACCTCTAATGATAGTAGATTTAAAAATATTTTTAATGTCAGACAAAATGACGGCCTGGTATTAAACGTCATAGTAACATGTGGCATGCAGAGGGAAAAAAACATTTTATCCAATTTTAATGTCAGTTGTCATTTTCAATCCATACTTTATTTCCTCTTCAAGGGGATATGATGGTGGAAAAACAATTTGTCCCCTTGCCATGCTACCTGTGATTTATAAAAGTCTGCAGACAATATTGTCACCTGTCATCTAATTACGTTTCGCTCTGACGTTTCGTTAATCCATACATAGAGGAATTAATCACTTAGCGTCTTTGTGATAGTGGCGACAGTTTTGCTTTCGATAGTTTTTGTCCTGTCCTACAGGAACTATGCAATTTTTGCTTAACTTCTAACGCTTAGCATCTAAAATTCGACGCGCTTGTTTTTTTGCTCTTGAGTCTCAGCAGTTATTTGCGCTGCGTGATGCTCAGCATCTAAAAGTCGCCGCGCTTGACTTTCTCCTTAAATCTCAGCAGTTCTCTGAGCTGCGCTGCGTGCCGCTCAGCATCTAAAATTCGACTCTTGGCTTCTAGCAATTTTCTTTACGCGAGCTTTTTTTTTTTTTATTTCGAATAGGTTTGCGTTTGACTACACACTACCTGATGTTAAGCAGATATGCGGTCTAGGATGTAACACGCTTACCTAGAAGATACCTATTCACTCGGGATTTGAAGACACCTACATTGTACTCTAGCGGGAAGACAGACCCAGGCAAAGCGTTCCACATTCTGGCAGTTCGTATGAGGAATGTGGACTCGAAACGCTTGGTTCTAATGCGTGGGATGTCCACCATAAAAGGGTGGCGCTTTGGTCGCGTCTGTCTAGCCGTACGATAGAAGAAAGGGGCAGGTGGGACCAGATTGTGCAACTCCTGGGCGCACTCACCGAAGTGTATCCGATAGAAGGCTGATAAACACGCTACGCAACGTCGATGCTCGAGACTCTGCAGCTTCGACTCAGTCAAAGTTTCGTTGCCTATCAGCCTCCTGGCTTGCCTTTCAATGGACTCTAAAGGCTCCAGCTGGTATCTAGCAGAGCCATCCCAAAGGTGAGAGCAGTATTACATGCAAGACCTGACTTGCGCTTTATAAAGACTAAGCAGTTGCTCAGGTGTGAAATACCGTCTCACCTTAGAGAGAACACCAAGTTTTTTTGAGGCTAATTGCGCTCCGCTAGAACTACGCGCTAGATTCGATTTGCGTTTTGTAGGCATACCTATTAGAATGAAAACTACGTTATTAAACTGAAAAAATACATGTAACCTTCTCTAAATTTTACAGGAAAAGAGTGAATGACGTTGACATTTGCAACTTGAGCAGCCTTGAATGGGCATTGGGCAAAGAGAATGTAATTTGGAAAGTCAAGATGCAAATTACCATTTGTCATGGTAGAAAATACTTAAGTTTTTTCTTCTAAGATTCTAGACAATGCGTTTTCATCCCCCCTTTTCAACCCTTTAAAACTATTTTTTCGAATCAAAAAGTAGCCTATGTCCTTTCTCAGGCTCTAGACTATCTGTGTACCAAATTTCATTCAAATCGGTTCAGTAGTTTTAGCGTGAAAGCGCGACAGACAGACAGACAGACAGACAGAGTTACTTTCGCATTTATAATATTAGTAAGGATTATATGACAGTTGCATAAAATAATGTAATATTGTTATATGCAGTTGCATACACTACTTTATCTTCACTAATAAAAAAAAATATTAAAAAAAAACATATTGCGAAACATTAAATTCACGCGTACGTATATTGTCACAGTGAACTTGGCGCCATTAAAATCTAACCAATGAGAGCGCAGCTGCGCGCGCAGGGCCAATCAGGAGCGAGCGCGCGATGTTATAATGAGATTTTACGATATCGATGTGGATATTATAACATCATGTGAAATTGCTTACATTGAGTGTTTTGTTGTCTGCGCTATAACAGTAGTCATTATAAGTCAAGTATTGGAAACAAAAGTAGAATGTTACAACATTAGTGTAGATAAAAGCTAGTTATTACACCATTGCATATTTTATAACTAGCTTTTACCCGCGGCTTCGCCCGCGTTATATTTTGATTTTGGCTAATGTTTATGTCGGCTGCGAAACCTAACCTAAGCGACAAACATCAAATACCTTAGAGGAATGCTTTTGTTGGTTAAGTTATGGTTGGAGTGTATATACAACCCCCCTGTGTATTCCCGCCTTGTCGTTGTGGGGGAGGTCTAAGGCAGCTGAAAAAGCGGCGCTAGAAGTCTCCCTCTTCTTTGGGTCTTTCCCCCAAGGCAGCTTAGAGGCCGGCACTCGTTGTTCAGCCGCTTTTAACTGAAGCAGCTGAGAGTATGGCCGGTAGGTTGCCTGCCTTATGAGGAGTGTTGCTTCTGAGGCGGGCTGCAGTGCCGCTCTTGCGACGCTGCAGCCGAGGATTAGGGGCTGCGGTGGGATGGAACTGGTTGTGTGGGTGCCGCCACCTACCCTACCTTCCGCTAGGCCGTCAACCTGTTGGCAGACGCAGTGGAGCTGCAGGGGAAGAGAAGTGTCGGTATCGCGATGGCCGTTCTCACTGCCCTCTGCAGTTGAAGAGGCAGGCGCTGGGCTACTATGACTGACCCGTTGCACTGGGACCAGGGCGTTGGAATGCTGGCCGACGCTCAGTGCTGGTTAGTCGGTTAGTGGTGGATGACGATGTGTCTTGTGCTCCGAAACACTCCGTCATTATGGCGGGAGCGCAAGCTCCGTTATGGAGCCCGAGTCTGGGCTAGCGCTGTTGAGTACCGCGAAGGAGTGCAAAAAATGTAGGAACGTCCTAAGCTTGAAATGACAGGTTATTTCTGGCGCTTAGACGGCTGCTACCGCGGCCCGCTCGCTTAGTTTTTATCCTATCCTACGGGAACTGTTAAAGTTTTTGGGATAAAAAGTGGCCTATGTCACTTTTCGTCTTTCAAACTATATTCATGCAATAAGCCAAGGCAATCCGTTGCTCCGTTGCTGAGAAAAAGTTATTGTCTTATCATACGGGAACCGCAATTTTTTCGGAATGGAAAGTATCCTATGTCACTTTCCGTCTTCCAAACTATGCCCACCCCAAAAATCAAGTCAATCCGTTGCTCCATTGCTGAGAAACAGTTATTGTCCTATCTCATGGGAATCACGAATTTTCTCGGGATAAAAATGTATCCTATTATCACTTTTTGTCCTTAAAGTAAGTAAGTAAGTTCGTATAGGCCGGGTGGCTAGCCCTGGTGTCAGAGTTTTTTGGCCGCCTGAAGGCCTCTGACACGGCTAACTTTCTGTCCTTTAAACCATAGGTATCCATACCAAAAATCAAGTCAATCTTTTGCTCCGTTGCTGCGTCAAAGAGGAACAAACCTACAAACTTTTCGGATTGATAATATTAAAGTAGGTATGATGATTCTGTACCATAAAGGTAGAATAAAGAAACATGTTAAACCTCTAATGATAGTAGATTTAAAAATATTTTTAATGTCAGACAAAATGACGGCCTGGTATTAAACGTCATAGTAACATGTGGCATGCAGAGGGAAAAAAACATTTTATCCAATTTTAATGTCAGTTGTCATTTTCAATCCATACTTTATTTCCTCTTCAAGGGGATATGATGGTGGAAAAACAATTTGTCCCCTTGCCATGCTACCTGTGATTTATAAAAGTCTGCAGACAATATTGTCACCTGTCATCTAATTACGTTTCGCTCTGACGTTTCGTTAATCCATACATAGAGGAATTAATCACTTAGCGTCTTTGTGATAGTGGCGACAGTTTTGCTTTCGATAGTTTTTGTCCTGTCCTACAGGAACTATGCAATTTTTGCTTAACTTCTAACGCTTAGCATCTAAAATTCGACGCGCTTGTTTTTTTGCTCTTGAGTCTCAGCAGTTATTTGCGCTGCGTGATGCTCAGCATCTAAAAGTCGCCGCGCTTGACTTTCTCCTTAAATCTCAGCAGTTCTCTGAGCTGCGCTGCGTGCCGCTCAGCATCTAAAATTCGACTCTTGGCTTCTAGCAATTTTCTTTACGCGAGCTTTTTTTTTTTTTATTTCGAATAGGTTTGCGTTTGACTACACACTACCTGATGTTAAGCAGATATGCGGTCTAGGATGTAACACGCTTACCTAGAAGATACCTATTCACTCGGGATTTGAAGACACCTACATTGTACTCTAGCGGGAAGACAGACCCAGGCAAAGCGTTCCACATTCTGGCAGTTCGTATGAGGAATGTGGACTCGAAACGCTTGGTTCTAATGCGTGGGATGTCCACCATAAAAGGGTGGCGCTTTGGTCGCGTCTGTCTAGCCGTACGATAGAAGAAAGGGGCAGGTGGGACCAGATTGTGCAACTCCTGGGCGCACTCACCGAAGTGTATCCGATAGAAGGCTGATAAACACGCTACGCAACGTCGATGCTCGAGACTCTGCAGCTTCGACTCAGTCAAAGTTTCGTTGCCTATCAGCCTCCTGGCTTGCCTTTCAATGGACTCTAAAGGCTCCAGCTGGTATCTAGCAGAGCCATCCCAAAGGTGAGAGCAGTATTACATGCAAGACCTGACTTGCGCTTTATAAAGACTAAGCAGTTGCTCAGGTGTGAAATACCGTCTCACCTTAGAGAGAACACCAAGTTTTTTTGAGGCTAATTGCGCTCCGCTAGAACTACGCGCTAGATTCGATTTGCGTTTTGTAGGCATACCTATTAGAATGAAAACTACGTTATTAAACTGAAAAAATACATGTAACCTTCTCTAAATTTTACAGGAAAAGAGTGAATGACGTTGACATTTGCAACTTGAGCAGCCTTGAATGGGCATTGGGCAAAGAGAATGTAATTTGGAAAGTCAAGATGCAAATTACCATTTGTCATGGTAGAAAATACTTAAGTTTTTTCTTCTAAGATTCTAGACAATGCGTTTTCATCCCCCCTTTTCAACCCTTTAAAACTATTTTTTCGAATCAAAAAGTAGCCTATGTCCTTTCTCAGGCTCTAGACTATCTGTGTACCAAATTTCATTCAAATCGGTTCAGTAGTTTTAGCGTGAAAGCGCGACAGACAGACAGACAGACAGACAGAGTTACTTTCGCATTTATAATATTAGTAAGGATTATATGACAGTTGCATAAAATAATGTAATATTGTTATATGCAGTTGCATACACTACTTTATCTTCACTAATAAAAAAAAATATTAAAAAAAAACATATTGCGAAACATTAAATTCACGCGTACGTATATTGTCACAGTGAACTTGGCGCCATTAAAATCTAACCAATGAGAGCGCAGCTGCGCGCGCAGGGCCAATCAGGAGCGAGCGCGCGATGTTATAATGAGATTTTACGATATCGATGTGGATATTATAACATCATGTGAAATTGCTTACATTGAGTGTTTTGTTGTCTGCGCTATAACAGTAGTCATTATAAGTCAAGTATTGGAAACAAAAGTAGAATGTTACAACATTAGTGTAGATAAAAGCTAGTTATTACACCATTGCATATTTTATAACTAGCTTTTACCCGCGGCTTCGCCCGCGTTATATTTTGATTTTGGCTAATGTTTATGTCGGCTGCGAAACCTAACCTAAGCGACAAACATCAAATACCTTAGAGGAATGCTTTTGTTGGTTAAGTTATGGTTGGAGTGTATATACAACCCCCCTGTGTATTCCCGCCTTGTCGTTGTGGGGGAGGTCTAAGGCAGCTGAAAAAGCGGCGCTAGAAGTCTCCCTCTTCTTTGGGTCTTTCCCCCAAGGCAGCTTAGAGGCCGGCACTCGTTGTTCAGCCGCTTTTAACTGAAGCAGCTGAGAGTATGGCCGGTAGGTTGCCTGCCTTATGAGGAGTGTTGCTTCTGAGGCGGGCTGCAGTGCCGCTCTTGCGACGCTGCAGCCGAGGATTAGGGGCTGCGGTGGGATGGAACTGGTTGTGTGGGTGCCGCCACCTACCCTACCTTCCGCTAGGCCGTCAACCTGTTGGCAGACGCAGTGGAGCTGCAGGGGAAGAGAAGTGTCGGTATCGCGATGGCCGTTCTCACTGCCCTCTGCAGTTGAAGAGGCAGGCGCTGGGCTACTATGACTGACCCGTTGCACTGGGACCAGGGCGTTGGAATGCTGGCCGACGCTCAGTGCTGGTTAGTCGGTTAGTGGTGGATGACGATGTGTCTTGTGCTCCGAAACACTCCGTCATTATGGCGGGAGCGCAAGCTCCGTTATGGAGCCCGAGTCTGGGCTAGCGCTGTTGAGTACCGCGAAGGAGTGCAAAAAATGTAGGAACGTCCTAAGCTTGAAATGACAGGTTATTTCTGGCGCTTAGACGGCTGCTACCGCGGCCCGCTCGCTTAGTTTTTATCCTATCCTACGGGAACTGTTAAAGTTTTTGGGATAAAAAGTGGCCTATGTCACTTTTCGTCTTTCAAACTATATTCATGCAATAAGCCAAGGCAATCCGTTGCTCCGTTGCTGAGAAAAAGTTATTGTCTTATCATACGGGAACCGCAATTTTTTCGGAATGGAAAGTATCCTATGTCACTTTCCGTCTTCCAAACTATGCCCACCCCAAAAATCAAGTCAATCCGTTGCTCCATTGCTGAGAAACAGTTATTGTCCTATCTCATGGGAATCACGAATTTTCTCGGGATAAAAATGTATCCTATTATCACTTTTTGTCCTTAAAGTAAGTAAGTAAGTTCGTATAGGCCGGGTGGCTAGCCCTGGTGTCAGAGTTTTTTGGCCGCCTGAAGGCCTCTGACACGGCTAACTTTCTGTCCTTTAAACCATAGGTATCCATACCAAAAATCAAGTCAATCTTTTGCTCCGTTGCTGCGTCAAAGAGGAACAAACCTACAAACTTTTCGGATTGATAATATTAAAGTAGGTATGATGATTCTGTACCATAAAGGTAGAATAAAGAAACATGTTAAACCTCTAATGATAGTAGATTTAAAAATATTTTTAATGTCAGACAAAATGACGGCCTGGTATTAAACGTCATAGTAACATGTGGCATGCAGAGGGAAAAAAACATTTTATCCAATTTTAATGTCAGTTGTCATTTTCAATCCATACTTTATTTCCTCTTCAAGGGGATATGATGGTGGAAAAACAATTTGTCCCCTTGCCATGCTACCTGTGATTTATAAAAGTCTGCAGACAATATTGTCACCTGTCATCTAATTACGTTTCGCTCTGACGTTTCGTTAATCCATACATAGAGGAATTAATCACTTAGCGTCTTTGTGATAGTGGCGACAGTTTTGCTTTCGATAGTTTTTGTCCTGTCCTACAGGAACTATGCAATTTTTGCTTAACTTCTAACGCTTAGCATCTAAAATTCGACGCGCTTGTTTTTTTGCTCTTGAGTCTCAGCAGTTATTTGCGCTGCGTGATGCTCAGCATCTAAAAGTCGCCGCGCTTGACTTTCTCCTTAAATCTCAGCAGTTCTCTGAGCTGCGCTGCGTGCCGCTCAGCATCTAAAATTCGACTCTTGGCTTCTAGCAATTTTCTTTACGCGAGCTTTTTTTTTTTTTATTTCGAATAGGTTTGCGTTTGACTACACACTACCTGATGTTAAGCAGATATGCGGTCTAGGATGTAACACGCTTACCTAGAAGATACCTATTCACTCGGGATTTGAAGACACCTACATTGTACTCTAGCGGGAAGACAGACCCAGGCAAAGCGTTCCACATTCTGGCAGTTCGTATGAGGAATGTGGACTCGAAACGCTTGGTTCTAATGCGTGGGATGTCCACCATAAAAGGGTGGCGCTTTGGTCGCGTCTGTCTAGCCGTACGATAGAAGAAAGGGGCAGGTGGGACCAGATTGTGCAACTCCTGGGCGCACTCACCGAAGTGTATCCGATAGAAGGCTGATAAACACGCTACGCAACGTCGATGCTCGAGACTCTGCAGCTTCGACTCAGTCAAAGTTTCGTTGCCTATCAGCCTCCTGGCTTGCCTTTCAATGGACTCTAAAGGCTCCAGCTGGTATCTAGCAGAGCCATCCCAAAGGTGAGAGCAGTATTACATGCAAGACCTGACTTGCGCTTTATAAAGACTAAGCAGTTGCTCAGGTGTGAAATACCGTCTCACCTTAGAGAGAACACCAAGTTTTTTTGAGGCTAATTGCGCTCCGCTAGAACTACGCGCTAGATTCGATTTGCGTTTTGTAGGCATACCTATTAGAATGAAAACTACGTTATTAAACTGAAAAAATACATGTAACCTTCTCTAAATTTTACAGGAAAAGAGTGAATGACGTTGACATTTGCAACTTGAGCAGCCTTGAATGGGCATTGGGCAAAGAGAATGTAATTTGGAAAGTCAAGATGCAAATTACCATTTGTCATGGTAGAAAATACTTAAGTTTTTTCTTCTAAGATTCTAGACAATGCGTTTTCATCCCCCCTTTTCAACCCTTTAAAACTATTTTTTCGAATCAAAAAGTAGCCTATGTCCTTTCTCAGGCTCTAGACTATCTGTGTACCAAATTTCATTCAAATCGGTTCAGTAGTTTTAGCGTGAAAGCGCGACAGACAGACAGACAGACAGACAGACAGAGTTACTTTCGCATTTATAATATTAGTAAGGATAGGTTGTTATAGTGCGTGCCACCAAAGATGAGACTTGACGAGCGTCAGTGGTGGGGGATCTTGCGCAGGTACAGTCGTGTACAAACTATTTATCCAGAATTTGTTGTTTGTCTATTAAACTTTTTGTAAACGTTTGTATATCTATTATCCAGAATTCGTATATTTATTACAAACCAAAGTGGTTTCTCAAGTCTCATCTTTGGTGGCACGTACTGTACGATTACTCAAGTTTTAGCCTATTATAGAATATTACAGGCTTATATTAGGATATTATAATTGTAATTTGTACTCACTAATATGTTCAGTTTTTACTTTAGCTTAACATGTATTTTTGGCAACAGCTTTTTCACCTACTTTTGTACCAAAATTTTGTTTTATAAACAATTTAGAAGCGGATCGCGGTGTTGATGTGGGTCTCATAGTACATACCTAGAAGATTTTATTTTTATTTGAAACAAGTTCACGTTTGACTACATCAACTACATACTACCTGTTAGCTAATTGTTGCATTTTAATCTTACCAAGCTCTAAAAAAAATTATATAATCATGTAGTTACGTACCTAAATAGTTGTGGTGTAATTATTGTAATATACTTTAGAGAAACTTTTGGTTCGTGGTGTCCATCCCTAAAAAAAATCTTTAAGACAGTTTCGCCAAAACTTGTTGACGCTGCTGGTGACAAGAGAGCTGGCTCATTCCTCGCACAGAAAATTTCTTTAGCCGTTCAGCGTGGGAATGCAGTCAGCGTTCTTGGCACCCTACCACACGGACACAGTATTTGTTTCGATTTTTAGCCTCTGTTTATATATTTATTTTATTCTGTATATAGGTAGGTTTCATATTTTTGGCGCATTTGTATATATTACGTAGTTTAAAAATATATTTAAATGTTTTTTAAGTTAGAAAAATAAACGATTATAATACTTTAGAGAACTATAGATTGTCTAGATAAACTTAAGTAAGACAATATTGTTACCGAACTTTATCATTGTAAATTGATAAATAAATATAATATAAATAAATTTAAAAAAATGTACAGGTGTGTAAATTCATAATGATGATTGCTGATGAATTCATATTGCTGACTAAGTAGGTGCGTACATGTTTTTTATTTGCATGATTATTTTATCAAAATCCTTGCTATCTAGAGGTACAAAGCAATAACTTGTATGTAAGATGTGTTTGCTCTCTATAAATAACTTTTTAGTAACATTTAATCCCCTAATAGTAATTACTGTGAGTGATCTTTAAAAACCAAACGCTTACAATTTATTGACAATAAAAAAGCTCCTCTCAAATAACTCACGTAGGTCGTTAAGAGGTTAGGATACGACAATTATTGTACATGATGTTGCTTAAGCTTAGTTTATTTAGTTTTTAGAATTCACAATGATAAACAGGATGTTGAGAGAACTATTGAATAGGTGCATTTGTGTAATTTGTTTACAAAGGAACTTATACGAGTTTGAAAAAAATTGAATTAAACTCAATTGAAATAAAATGAAAATTGAAATGAAATTCAAGACTTTGTACTTTTAATTCTGCAACTTTTTATTTCCATTGTTTTTTTTTAAATTTAATAAATTAGTTGTATTTATTAAATATACAAATAAAATGTTTAGAATTTAAACACATAATGATTACTTTTGGTACCTACTTTTGTTTGTAGATACTTTATATTATTTTTAGTATACAGGGTCATAGGTATTAACGTAGCTTGTCGCCAACTTCTTCTTCTATCACGTTTTGGCGTCGCATTGTTGTGCATTTGCCAGTCAAGTATAAATTTATAATATTTTGTCAAAATAGTTAGTCGTAGCCACATCATAGTCCAATAAAGTCACGGTCAAGTCCAAACATAGTCCAATAAGTCATACCTCAGTAAAGCAGTGGAGACTACTGGAAGCGTCTATGGAGTTTTGGTAACAACACGGAACAACATGATACGTCACATTATATCACTTGCTTACGCACATGCACGTAAATCAGCTCATAATCAACGAAATAACACAATTTTTCACTAATTATCTTTGTTAAAACACAAGTTTAACAAAGTATTACAATGCGGCGACATGATTTTTCGCGTTCCCGCCAAAAGAACTCGTCGCTAACTTCATAGATGCCAAGAAGTTTGATTCGGCCCATAGAATACGGACTATACGTAATAGAAACTGTACTAAAATAGCAAGAGATATACATCACTCTGTCCCACTTTAAATATGAAATTTAAACGGTGTTAGAAAAAGATGCACATGCTATCTCGGCTGTCCAGTTTCAAAAAGGTAAAAAGTAGGAAGGTAAAATGATCAGAGATTTGAACCATCTGCTGGAACTACCGATCATATCGCAAAAGACAAAGTGGAGCAAAATTTTAACCATTTTGACATTCTAACTTGTGATTTTGACGTATGCCGACAGACGATGATACGAAAATGAAAATGACAGCTGTAACGTGGTTTTTATTTGAGTAAAATTTAGCAAGGTTTCTGTAACTTGTCATTCTTCTGAGATTCGTATATGTAGTGGTTTATATGTCGTCATCTAGACGCTGTCTAAGTCAAGACAATAAAAAATCTAATTTCTTCTCAAAAAGTCAGAAGACATTTTAAATCTCTTATTACTAAAATGATAAAATATTCCATCCATTGTTTCACAGTTTACGATCGATCTAAAAGTAAACGAAAAACTTTACAACCTCATTTAACTTTTTACGTTGCGCCATTTTAAATAGCAGCAAAGCCCAAAAACGCTAAAACAGTTTATAGGAAAGGTAGTTATCACCATAGATAATTAAACCATTGTCTTGAGCCAACAAAAATTACAGTAGCCATAAATTGTAAGGGCATGGCTCTACAAAAGCGGCGCGACGCGGAGATAGCTTTTTCACGCATGGTCGGGTGGAAATACTCGAAACGTTAGAGTCCATAAACTTAAGATAGTTTATTGAATCAGGCGTTACTTTGCGGAGGTTCATCTTCAAATTCTTGTTTTAAATAAATGTTTATTTACTTTTATTTTTTTCTGACCTAACCTAACCTTAACCTAACCACAGCCGAATCTTGATACAGTTTGATGATTAATTACTATTTTGTTTGTGATTTAATTTGTTTGCTTGAGTGATACCCGTAACTTGTATGCCTACGACAGAGCGGAAATACACTAAATATTTATTCAAAACAAAGATTTGATCCATAAACTTAGTACAAAAATATCATTTATTTGATTAGCAAAGAACGCGCTGATCATGGTCGTGTTTCGTTCCTCGTTAAACAAAAATAGAAAATATAGATATTATAATAGAACATATTGTAGTCGATGTCGATCATATTATTATGTTAATATTTGTGACCGCAAATATATTTTGTGTTTCATTATCATTGATTTTGAACGACATGCGCTGACTACTGTCAAGGTCGACTGATGGTCTGTGAAAGACCGAGGGAGCACGCTGGATGCAAGCTGCTTCTAACACAGATCCTATTGGCCATCCATAGAAGAGGCCTATGTTAGCTGCGCCCATCATACGGCGTATAATGATGATGATGCTGAAGCAAGTAGGGCATTAATTATTAATCAGTCACAGATAACAACTCTTTGCTCAACTTCGATTTGGTGGAGTTTGGTCGTAAATTGTAAAGCTGGGGTGTCTTTGCTTTATTTAAAACAGTGCCGTAAAAACATGCTTTTTATACCAATTTAAGTAGAGCTTTCTATTTTATATTTGAAAATAAAACATTCACATTATTATTTGTTCTAAACTTTACTAAAACTTAGCAAAATTACTCACAAAATATGCCCAAACAATATTAAATGAAAAAGCTGTCAAGGAATATTATACTTATAGTTATGGAAAATTACGTAAAAGCGTGCGATATTTTTAACCGACTTCCAAAAAGGAGGAGGCTCTATGTTGGTCTGTAACTAAGTATCTTTTTTTTTGTGTATGTTTATCGATAATTTCGTTAAAAGTGAACCGAATCGCAAAAAAATCTTTTTTAGTTCGAAAGGTTATACTACCGAAGTGGTCCGATTTTAATTTTACAGAAATCGGCATAGCCGTTTTTGAAAAAATTAACAATAATGTAAGCAGTTCGAGCGAAATTTCCGAATTTTGTACACGATGAATATACTCCCGAGATGGTTCCATTTTAATTTTACAGATATCGGCTGACCCGTTTTTGAAAAATCAACAATAATGTAAACAATTCTAGCGAAATATTTGATTTTTTTACACGATGAAAGGCGGTTTTGCGGTATTTTTTGCGAAAAATACCGCAAAAATGACATCTTCAGTTCTGATTTATCTGATTTTTATTTTAATTTAAGAAATCGTGTAGGTACAATTTTAGTTTTGTGTTCGGCAGCTGTATTAGGACCTTGTGTTGATACGTTTTGTAAAAAAAAACGACGGGTTGCACTCCGGGAATTTCGGAAGAAGTGAAAACTTGAACATCAATTTCACACACGCAAGCGCAAGCGCCCTGCGCCATCTTACGAATTTTCGATCAGGTAGGCGTGTCCTGACGCAAGTTTAAGATTTTTTACCCATCCCAAGTGCACAACGCCACTGAAGAAGTTTTCACTTTAAAAATATCCATAAAATTTAATCACATAAGCATATTTATGTTCATGAGCCAGGACACCTGAAAAAGCTCTACTCACGCTGGTTTTTCATAAAACAAAAAAAGCTTCATCGATATTGTATCCTCTGGTTTGCTTTGGCATAAAATATTTTATCGGTACTAAAGTCGGTTTATTATGAGCCCCCAGATTAGGGTAATAGTTGAAATCATCAGGGACAAGAGCAGCGGCTGGTGTCTTGTGGTTTAGGACTTCCGGTCTTAAACAGGGGACTTAACTGTTGGTTATTAACATTTCCTAAGGTGCCGGTAGAAAGATGTCTCAGATGAATAGCTACATTTTATTGTAAGTTCGTATAAGCCGGGTGGCTAGCCCTTGAAGACCTTTACATGGCTAAATGGTTAAAACAACCAGGACCTACAATTTAAAGTGTCATCCGAGCCACGGTAGAGCGCAGTTGTAAATCACCACGGTCTCCCATCCGAAGACTGACCGTGCCAGGGTGTTCTCAAATACTAGGCTATGAGCGCTACATAATTATACCTATGTATTTATTGTAGCAAAGCAAGTCGTTAATATAAAAATTTTAGGTCAATCATTATAATTATATCTCTATTTTTCGAAGTTGCAAGTAGTTTATACCATTTTCCGGTACTAAAACTCCTTGTCCTTTTTTGTTTTTACTGTCTATTGTTTCTCAATTGTTTCTCTGCTGCTGTATGAAAGGAGCAACAAAAACATTTCGGATTTATAATATTCATAAAGAAGTATAAAGTCAAAAGTGTGTTTGTTGATTTATTTCTAGCTTTTTCACGTAGCAGCAGCTGAAGGAATCTATCAGATTTTTTTTCATAATTAAATATTCTTCTTATTTCAGAAAAGTACAAGTTTTGTAGACAGGAAGAAAAAAGAGGATTAGGACATTCCAAAGGATTACCTATGTCATTTTCATACTATTTCGTCCTAAAAATCCATCCATCCTTCAGCCGTTGGACGTCTACTGCTGGACATAAGCCTCCCCCATTTATTTTCGATAAGGCCGGTTGGAAGCAGCAGCCTGCATCCAGCGCGTACCTGCGATATTTATTATAATCATCAGTCTACCTAGTCGTTGGACGTTCTACGCTGCTCTTGCTGGTCCGTGGTCTCCATTCGAGAACTATACGGCTCCATCGCCCATCCGTTCTTTGAACTAACAATACCTATACTATGAACACTAATTCAACAAAGTCGACACTCCCGGGAGTTATAACGGCATTTAATAGACCAATAACTATCTACCGTCTGTCAATATCTCAACTTGATAGATTTCAGAGTCGTTAGAATTTACTATATTACTTTGAAGTGGAGTTAATTTACTAGGGAGTATGTTTGTCTAGGGATAACCCTTTGGGAGTTCAGCACAAAGGAATTGTTATTTGAAATTACCTTCTCGGGTTAAATACCTGAACCGCGTATAATTATATTTTGGATGACGATTTAAATTTCCATAGAAAGTGAATAAAAATTGAAATGAAATTGATAAATTGAAGGCAATTTGATCATCCAGAAACCTTTAAAGGTCTAAAGATAATGCAGCAGCAATATCAAAAACAAATTTAATGTCAATTCTGGGTACCTATGTATATTTGAAAGTTTTCTTTGTCTTTGAGGACCTCTCATGACACTCACAACACAAAGATTTCTAGTAATAGTAGTAGTAAAGTTGTAATGAGTATGAACCGTTAAATATAAAATTACTTATTAGATTACTTAGTAGGTTTTGTTCAATAATGATAAATAAATATAAATAAATGAATATCTGAAGACATCTTACACACGGCCTCTCACTCAAAACTAAGCAAAGCTCGTGATATGGCTGCCAGAGAATGATATACTACATATACATATTTTTAAAAACATACTTATATAGATAGTAACTAAATAACACCCAGACACGGAGCAAACATCTATGTTCGTCACATAAATACTTGCCCTGGGTGGGGATCGAACCCACGCCTCTTTAACTCTGAAGTTAGGGTCACTAACTACTGAGCCACCGAAGCAGTCAAATAATGAATATTTTTAAGCATTATTATTTTAAAATTATTTATAATCAACCTAGTGATATTTTAAAAAAATGTACAAATAAGTATGGCTTCAAAAATGCGTACCTACCATACCATTAGCCGTGGGGTGCCGGCATAGCCGTGGGGTGCCGGCAGAGTAGAATAGCACCCCCCTCTAGTACCAGGTGTCGTAAGAGCCGACTGAGGTACAGCGGAACCGACCAATGGCGGTATAACCATTTAAATAAAACGTAGCTAAAATGGCACAGGGCAGGGATGGGGAGCAGCATCCCTGTCGCGAAGCTACGTTTTCTGCGATCGCCACCACGCCTGCCCAGCGCGGCGATTATGGGCAAAAACCCCAATATGGAAAGTACAAATAGACCAGGCCCCCAGTCCCCAGCAGCTCCGCTAGCCCGGGGCTACGGTAGCGGCCCCGGTAACGGCGGAGAAGGGGGTGCTAAGAATCGCTGGCAGACGCCCGGCTACCACTCCCGCAAACGACGACTGGCCCTGGTAACACACAACGTGCGCACGTTGAGGACTGACGAGAAGATTGCTGAGCTGGAAGAAGAGTTGAGTAGATTGCGTTGGGATATTGTGGGGTTGTCTGAAGTCCGTAGAGAGGGGGAGGACACGATAACCTTGAAATCCGGCAACCTGCTTTACTACCGGGAAGGTGACCAACGGTCCCAAGGTGGTGTTGGCTTTCTCGTTCACAAGTCCCTCACCAACAACATTATTACCATCGAAAGTGTGTCGAACAGGGTGGTATACCTAATACTCAGAATATCCAAGAGGTATTCGCTGAAGGTCATTCAGGTATACGCACCGACATCGTCACACCCAGATGATGAAGTGGAGACTATGTATGAGGACGTGAGTCGGGCCATTCATATGTCTAAGACCCACTTCACTGTTGTTATGGGGGACTTCAACGCAAAGTTGGGCAGAAAAAACGATGATGAGCTGAGGGTGGGGCAATTTGGATATGGGCAACGGAACCCTAGGGGCCAGAGGCTGGCTGATTTTCTGGAGAGAGAGGAACTCTTTATGATGAACTCTTTCTTCCAGAAGCCGCCTCACAGGAAATGGACCTGGATGAGCCCTGATGGTTCCACGAAAAACGAGATAGACTTCATCATGACCACCGAGAGACGAATATTTAATGATGTCTCCGTGATCCACAGGGTGAAAACCGGCAGCGATCACAGAATTGTACGAGGCACATTAGATATTAATGTTAAGCTCGAAAGGTCCCGCTTGATGAAGTCCACGCTCCGACCTACTCGTGAACATATCCAAAACACCGATGACTTCCAGCTCGAGCTCTCGAATCGTTTTGCTTGCCTAGAGAACCTTGCGTCGGTGGACGAGATCAACAACGGGCTCGTGGAAACTGTCCAAACGGTGGGTGCTAAGTTCTTTAGACCCCGCCGTTCAAATAAACCGCAGAAATTCTCCGATCACACTGTAAATCTCATGGCCGAACGACGCTCGCTAAGATTGCAGTCTTCCGATGATGCAAAGTCATATAGGCGGCTCAATAGACAAATTTCGAAATCCTTGCGGCACGACATCCGTCTTTTTAATACTAATCATATTAAAAAGACAATAGAGCGGAACAAAGGCTCCAAAGTGTTCGCAAGAGATTTGTCTATTGGGCAAAGCCAATTGTCAAAGCTGAAGAGAGAAGATGGAAGTATAGCGTCGACCAAGGCAGAGGTATTGGAGGAGATCGAAAGGTTCTATGGACAGCTATACGCTTCGGTCGCTAAGCCTGTTAGCAGCGCGGCCAAAGATCCAAGAGCCAAGCTGACCCGACACTTCACCGAAGATATCCCGGACATCAGCCTGTACGAGATTAGAATGGCCCTGAATCAGCTTAAGAACAACAAGGCGCCGGGTGATGACGGTATCACATCAGAGCTTCTGAGAGCGGGTGGAACACCGGTACTAAAAGTCCTCCAGAAGCTTTTCAACACCGTCGTCCTCGAGGGCATCACGCCAGAAGCATGGAACAGAAGCGTGGTGGTGTTGTTTTTCAAGAAAGGTGACAACACCTTATTGAAGAACTACAGACCCATCTCGCTTCTGAGCCATGTTTATAAGCTGTTTTCAAGGGTCATTACGAACCGTCTCGAGCGCAGGCTTGATGACTTCCAGCCTTCCGAACAAGCCGGTTTCCGAAAGGGCTTTAGCACCATGGACCACATTCATACGCTGCGGCAGGTTATACAGAAGACCGAAGAGTATAACTTGCCTCTTTGCTTAGCGTTTGTGGACTATGAGAAAGCCTTTGATTCGGTCGAGACTTGGGCTGTGCTCGAGTCTCTCCAACGATGCCGTATTGACTATCGGTACATCGAAGTGTTGAAGTGCTTGTATAATAACGCCACTATGTCGGTCCGAGTACAGGAAGAGAGCTCCAAGGCGATCCCTTTAAAAAGAGGCGTAAGACAGGGAGACGTAATTTCTCCGAAACTGTTTACGGCTACTTTGGAGAACGCCTTCAAGCTCCTGGAATGGAAAGGATTCGGCATCAATGTCAATGGCGAATACCTCACTCACCTTCGGTTTGCCGACGATATAGTAGTCATGGCAAAATCGATGGAAGAGCTCAGCACGATGCTCGAAGGCCTAAATCGGGTTTCTCAACAGGTGGGTCTTAAGATGAACATGGACAAGACGAAAGTCATGTGTAATTCCCATGTTGTACCCACCCCGATCTCTGTTGGGAACTCGGTTCTTGAAGTCGTTGACTCGTACGTCTACCTAGGACAAGTAGTCCAGTTAGGTAGGTCCGACTTCAAGAAAGAGGCCAATCGCCGAATCCAACTCGGCTGGGCAGCGTTCGGAAAATTGCGTAGCGTCTTCTCGTCCGACATACCTCAGTGCCTCAAGTCGAAAGTTTTCGACCAGTGTGTGTTGCCAGTGATGACTTATGGCACAGAAACGTGGTCTCTCACTATGGGCCTTATTAGTAAGCTCCAAGTAGCCCAACGAGCTATGGAGAGGGCTATGCTCGGAGTCTCTCTGCGAGATCGAATCAGAAATGAGGAGATCCGTAGAAGAACCAAAGTTACCGACATAGCCCAACGGATTGGCAAGTTGAAATGGCAATGGGCAGGGCACATAGCGCGGAGGACTGATGACCGATGGGGTCGGAAAGTTCTCGAGTGGAGACCACGTATCGGCAAGCGCAGCGTAGGACGTCCACCCACAAGGTGGACGGATGACCTCATTAAGACCGCAGGATCACGCTGGATGCAAGCCGCTTCCAACCGGTCTTATTGGAGATCCATAGGGGAGGCCTATGTCCAGCAGTGGACTTCTTATGGCTGATGGATGGACCATAATGTATTGCTCTACGAATTCAGAAATAATATAAATAGTGAAATACGACAAAAATTTAGCTAATAAGCCCCTGATCAACGTACAAAATAATACCGTGGTTTTAAAGTTTTCTCTCTGATTACTTGATTAATAGTTATATGTACTAGGTCGGGTATGACGGTATAGCCACAGAGACTGTGGTTTTATTTTGTACGTCCATCAGGGGCTATACAAGTAGGTAATTGTTATCCTAACAACAAAAGTTTCAAACGCGTTTATTAAACGCTTGCAGAAAAAAATCAACCTTGCGCTAAAGATAACTTTAGATAAAGACTGCAGCTCTCTACCTACTACTTATTGACAAAAAATACTACCCTCAGCTGAGGCTCACAAAAAATGTAAACATAACCTTTTTTCGTCAGTCAGGTTTGGACACGTTGTGGACGAAAGATAAAGTTTGTAGGGTAAGTGAGGGAAAGTTTGACGTATTTTGAAAGACGATTGTAATAATAATCGTGTTATTCTAAAAGTACCTTAAGACGTTGCAATTCAGATACAAAATACGAATATAATATTAGGTAGTTATTAATGTCTTTCGTATTACAGCTTTTACTTGCCTAATCTTATATTTAAAAATCTCGTGTCACGATGTTAGTTACCTTACTCCTCCGAAACGGCTTTACTGATTTTTAGCAAATTTTAAATACATATTCAGTATGTCTGAAAATCGGCTACTATCTATTTTTCATACCCCTAACCCCTAAGTGATAAGGGTTGTTCACCCCCGGGCGAAGCCGGGACGGGCAGCTAGTATTATTATGTTATTGCCTTTCATTTAATTTGGTCACATAAAAAAATTGTTACCGTGATATTGTATGCCTATAGTAGATATAGTCAAATGAATGAAAAAATTTAGAATCAATTTTTTTCAGTAGAACAGTACAGAAATAATTTAGGCTTAAATTTTGGACTAAAGTAAGTTGAATTGAAGAGTTGGATGAATAGCGTGGTAAAATGCACCGATATACATGTGCGCTAACTAAATAAAAGCAGCTAAGCAAACATGATGCATCTATGTGCCATTAATAAAATTACAATACATGTACAATGCATGTTTTTTAAATTAAAACTTTGAAACAGAGGACTGAAACAAAACAAATAGTCAAAAAATATTAAAAAAGATGACATCATTTACCCCATGACACCCTACAAAATCTACTACGCAAAAGATACCCAACACCCTGCGATAAAAACTTGACTCCTGATAGAAAAAATATTGTGTTTGTAAAGTTGTAAGGCTATTAGCTGATAACTCTCCCATTAGGCAACTTGATAAAAAATACGAATTATTATTAGTTGCGTTTACTCTTATGTGCCAGTTTCTTTGTGTTTTGTTTTGTTCGTCTTAAAGTTTAGAAAATGAAAACTTATTCCATATTTCGTAAATATTATTCTTAACTAGCGACCCGCCCGGCTTTGCACAGGTGTATTATACATATAAACCTTCCTCTTGAATCCTTCTTTCTATTAAAAAACCGCATCAAAATCCGTTGCGTAGTTTTAAAGATATAAGCATACATGGGGACAGACAGCGGGAAGCGACTTTGTTTTATACTACGTACTGATTATGGGATTTTATTAGTAGGTACGTAGTACGTACCAAAACTACCAACACGAGGTGGAGAGATGACCACGCAGAATCGCATTGGCCGCTTCCTTTGGTACCTGGAGATACATAGGGGAGTTCTATGTCCAGCAGTGGACGTCATATACCTAGCATATAAATGGAGTCATAATTAACCTGCATTATAATTCAATATTTCAGTTTTTTTCATGCTCTTTATTTTATTAAGACTTTTTTTTTGTTTTTTAATCCGTTTTTAGATCTAGCTATAAATCTCTAATATTCATGTTCAATACTTGTTGCTCAAACTGTAAAACAATTCATACCATTTAACGTCAAGCCATTAGGTAGTGCTAGCCCAAAACCATTCAGCATGGAAGAAATCAGAAGGTCTCTTGATCCATTAGAATGAAATGAATTACTTCCAACATTGACATGGATTACACCGTTCGTTCCGCTCCAGCTCCACAGAGAGATAAGTAATGCTTCACAGTCTGAGGCCAAAACTTTTTCTGGAATTTTCCGTGTTCAAAGCCTAAAACTATAATAAAAACATAATTACGTTATGTTATGTCCCATTAAGAAAACAATGGTCAATAATAGACCGATACCTGCATGGGAAAATGGTCCTGATTCCGTACGGATCATTAGATCGATGTCGTTGTAATCGAATGTGCCATGCGATTGTATTATTAGGACAACTTAATGTGGGCTACCGCAATAGTATGTTGTCAGACAAAAAATACATATTTTTTTGACAACAACTTTGATATTTAATCCTCCTTTAAACAAACGAGCTACCTCTCAGGTTATGTGACATTGAATAAAACTGCATCAAAAGTAATGATTCTTGCTTTTCGATTTGTGTACGAGCTCTTTGATACCACATATCAGAGAACAAGGTTGTTCTCTGATATGTGCTTGAAACTCTCTATAACGAAGGCATATGTACTCAGAATGTGCCAGAACAGTCGTCAGAAAATGTCTGACAATGATTTTATATGTTTTACAATGCCGATCTGCATTGGGCCAGGTTAGTGAGCTATAACTCGAAATGCAGTGCCTAAACTATCGAATCTAGATATGTAGTACATATATATTTATGATCTAGTCTGTTTCTGATCGTAACATTATGAGATAGCCAACATAGATACAATAGTAAAGCATAGAACGCAGGTAATTGGTTTGCAATAATTGCACTGTCAAGGTTTCTGGGTTTGCTCTATTGTCTTTGTTACAGCAGTAAATGCAGTTTTGTGTACATTATGCTTGTCTGTTTCAGTTATTAGAATTTAATTATCCAAGCTATAAGGTCAGTAAGATATTGGTTTGCTTGTAATTAATAATTAATAAAATGTGACAAGTACTTATATTACATATCAACTCAAATACCTTTTTACGAATAAAACTATAAATGTAGTTTTCCTTTTGTACTAACATTTTATTGACTAGAATTAAGACTCTTAGATAATTTTATGAATATTTTTTAAGTTGTAAGATTTATAAATTTGCTAAAATGTAAAACTAAGACATTATTATGATTAGTTGTAAATCTCTATTATAATTGATCATCTGTACATACTACATCAAGCTTCACTCTAGGGAAGGCTATCCATCAAACACAGGTGTGTACTCACCTAGTTTGCATGGCTATGGCTGCACTATCCATGATTGTACTAATTTTATGAAAAGCTGTTCAGAGGGATTCGAAAGTCTTAGAATTGTTATGTCGGTGTAGGGCATCAGGTTCAGATTCGTCATTGTTGTCATTACTGACGAGGTAAACTGATTATTTAATCAAGATCGGAGGGTCTCGCTGGATGCAACAGGTTTTATTAATAATCCATAGTGGAGACCTATGTCTAGCAGTAGATGTCCTACGACTAATAATAATTCTGATAACGAGGTTTAAATTGCGGTCTCATTACAATGAGTCCTTTAGAATTTACGCACGGAATTTTACATCAATGAAATAATAATACAGTGAAGGAAAACAAGGTGGCCATGGTGGTTTAGTGGTTGTAACGCTGGCCTGTTATTATGGAGGTCGTGGGTTTAATCCCGGTCCCGTACCAATGAGTTTCTTTGGAAATTATGAACGGAATTACACACCACTGGCTTTTCGGTGAAGGAAAACATCGTGAGGCAACCTGCATACGTTCGTAGAAGAAATTCGATGGCGTTTGTGAATCCACCAACCCGCACTGGGCCAGCGTGGTGGATATGGCCCAATCACACCCTTCGTGGGTAGGACTACGTCCTGCAGTGGACTATTAAAAAGGGTGGTACAGTACAGTACAGAAGGAAAACATTGGAAGGCAATCTGCACTCGGTGAGAAAAATCGATAGATTACTTATTTAAATCGCCAACCGGAAACTAAACCAGATGATAAAATATAGCTCTTCAACGGTAGAATTGTTCAATCCATGTTCAACAGTTAACAATTAAAGCCATGTCAGAGGCCTTCATACGGCCTACTCTACACTAACTGTGGCTTGCCACCCGACCTATACGAGCTTCCTTAGTAAACACTGATATGACATGGTCCGTCTTACCACAAAAGATTTAAACACGCTTTAAATACTGTTTTACCGTACAATTTGTACCGTTAAACATTGTCTAAAGCGTGCTTAAAACTTGTAGAACATACGGTTCATATACGTCAACTAGTCTGAACTTGACTGTATCTGAAGCACAATTTCCTATAAAAAATGCTAATTATGATAGCTCACGTACGTGGTTAGTCATCATTGTAGAGCAAATGTATGATGTTGCGGGCAATATAATTCTTATTCTTGAAGTAATAGAGTTGATTATAAATTATAACAATGGAAAAATAAAGTTTGTTAAATTATAAGTATGCGTTGAGTATTGTGCGGATGCGCACGCGACTCATAAACGATGATTTGAAAAGTGAAGTAAGTTAAAAATTTAAAATTTTAATCACTGAATAGAATACTTATAATTATTATGACCTAGAAATTCTTAAGGTGCCCTACACTTTGGTTATACCGCGACACTAATAAAAAACGGTTAAGCACTAAAGCCCAGAACACACGGTGAAACGCAACTGCAACGAAACCCTTTTGAAATTATTGATTTGAAACCAGTTTCAACCATTTTCCACGCACTCTGCAACCACAATCATTTCGGTTTTCTTTGAGTGCGTTGCGTTTCATTCATTCGCAAGTTTCCTGCACGCCAGATTCAATGCGACTGATTTGCAACGCGTTTCAAACTGGTTTCAAACTGGTCGCGTCATGTGTGTTCTCTCAACGGAATCCATGGCAGAAACTTAAATGCAACTCAAAAGCAACTAGTAGTTGCAGTTTCGTTGCATTTGCGTTTCACCGTGTTTTCTGGGCCTAATTTCACTGTTATATTTTTACCTAAGAATGTTCTTAATTATATCTGATTTCAAATAAAAACATCGAAACCCATCTTCAAAATTAAATCATTTTTTTCCAATTGCTAAGAAATTATGATGTCACACATCATCATACCTACCTACAGATACCTACGAACATACTTGCGTCAAACTTAAAATACCCAAAAGAGGCTTCGTTGATTCGCCCCGCGGGCCGAATAGCTTGTGGGGCGAAACCACGAAAGAGTCTCATTTTCAGTAAATCAATAAAAATCAAATGAATCACATATTTTCTTTCAAAAGTGATCTATAACTTTTTTTAAATTTAAATAGAAATTTGTCATTCTTTTTACATACAGAAATAGAGTGAAAAGTACAAAGTAGTAACATGTAACCAATACATCCATGCATGTAACTTATATGATTGTCATCAAAAGTACTCTTCCTGATGGCAACTCTTTCCATTTTATTTGATAAGCTTTAACTACCCATTCTACCTCAGGATGAAAAATAATCGGCCAAGTACGAGTCAGACTCGCGCACGGAGGGTTCCGTGCTGTATGGGGGCCCCCCTTAAATATTTATTTTATTTTAATTTTATTATTTATTATGGAAGTGAATATAAAACTAAATATTCTGTGAAAATTTCAAGCATATACCTGTTACCATTTTATTAATATAGAGCGAAAAACGTCTAAAAATTCAGCTTTGTTGTATGGGAGCCCCCCTTAAATATTTATATTATTCTCTTTTTTAGTATTTGTTGTTATAGCGGCAACAGAAATACATAATCTGTGAAAATTTCAGCTGCCTAGCTATCATGGTTCATGAGATACAGCCCGTTGACAGACAGACGGGCATCGAAGTCTTAGTAATAGGGTCCCGTTTTTCCCTTTGGAAACGGAACCCTAAAAAGGCACACGTCTCTAGTGTGATCAAATAAACGATTTAATTATATTATAAAACGCACTTATGAACTTTTTCCTTCAAGCAACTTTTCAGCATACAATCGGCAATTTCTTTTGCTTTCCCCGATACAGTTATCTCGGAATGTTTCCCACGATCATTGTCTTAGCCTTTCAAATAGAACCCAGATTAACACTAATTATTTGTAATTAATAATAGCTCTAATTAATTTGTCATTAAGGTACAATTTGACAACAATAGTTTTGAAATAGAGTTAAAACAAAAAAGAAATTATGTAAAGTATGTTACATGTAAAGCTCTAAATCAAAATGGGTGGTTCTTAGTGCAAAGGATGTCTATCGCTATTCAGCGCGGTAATGCTGCTAGCATTATGGGCACCTTTGCACCGGGGGCCATCAGGGGTGAGTTATTTGATTTGTTGGGTTAGTTATAATTTTGATTCCGAAATGTTGTTTTTCTTTGTTATTATGACGTGTAAATTATATGAATAAAGATTGTACTTTTATAACATAATATTAAAACAAAAAAACAAAATGTATCCGCTGTCTCACAAGATTTTTATAATTTGTTATTTTTTAACTTTTGCGATTTGAGCACATTATTCTTATTATTGTTTTTCATATTATCAGCAATTACATATTTAGGTTTGGACAGATTTTGAAAACATTTTTTTTTTTGCTAGTATAGTTTGGATAATATATAAATTATATTACTCTATCATACCTTTGCTACTTTATCAGTTATCAGTAAGTAAAATCGGCCAAGTGAAAACAACGTTCTAGCTATCACGGTTCATGATATACAGCCTGGTGACACATTTACAACGAATCGTTTCCAGTGCTCAAATGACTCTATAAAATAATTTGTGGGTTGCATTTTTTTTCCATTTAGCTAAGACAGAGTCCTTCGGGCGGCTTAAAAAATTTGACGCCAGGCACCAGGTCTAGTTATCTGGCCCATACCTACAACTTATTTACTAATGTTACTAAAAATCCGCCTAGTGCGTGTCACTCGCGCACGAAGGGTTCCGTACCGTGTTGGAGCCCCCTTAGCCCCATTTTCCTGCCATTATTAATAACGAGCAAAAAACTCCTAAAAATCACACCATTTGTTGTATGGGAGGCCCTCTTAAATATTAATTTTATTCAGTTTATAGTATTTGTAGTTATATAGCGGCAACATAAACATCATTTGTGAAAATATCAGCTGTTTAGCTATCACGGTTCATGATATACAGTCTGGTGACAGACAAACATCGGAGTATCAGTAATAGAGTCCCGTTTTTACCCTTTGGGTACATCACCATAAAAATGAAATCTGAAATATTGCTAAATTTGGATTCAGTTTTTGATATGATAGGTATATATCCCGTGAAGCACGGAGTTATATCACAAAATGTGGACACAAAATATTGTGATTTTATTTCACCAAGCCACCCTTTATAAATATTGTGAGTACGACATAACAACCGGCTTGTAAGACCCCCAAACCATATTGCGCCCAATAATTTTCGTGGCAGCCATCTAAACGTCGAAGTGTACAAGGAGGATTACAATTCAAGCGAAAGAATTGCACTTTTCCTGTAATGTTAAGGTACGATTTCACTGCGAGAACGCGGAATATGCGACAAGATAAAAATGTAATTTTGTTTTTGACCGACGAATCGAACCGGAAGAGGTATTCAATTCGACGCGTAAATATTTTTTTTATGTATAACCACGCGTAACATTTTCATAGTAGTCCGATTTCAATAATTATTTTTTATTGGAAAGAGTATAACTTCGAAATTAGCCCCATTAAAATATTATTGACATCGGCTGAGCCATTTTTGTTAAATCAACAATAATGTGAAAAATGCTACATCCGTGAGAAACATTCGTGAATTCTGTACACGGGTGAAGTTGATCATGCCTTTTTTATGCAAAAAATAATTAAAGATCTTTACTAGCTGTTGGTATAAATGTAAAGATACTTACTTGATCTTTTTCTACGAGTATCTCCCAGATATTTCCTGCTGCTTAATACATCTACGGAACCGCAGCTGACTTTCGCAGAGCTTCATAGTAAGTAAAAGACTGAAGTATTTTACAAGTTGTCGTTTGACTATCAACTCGTCTGATAGTAAGCGAATTAGTGGTAAAAAATTAACCATGCATACTAAGAAGATACCTCACCCAACAATCCTTCAGCCTCAGGACGTCCACTGCAGGACATGGGCCTCCTTAATATACCGTCAATAAGACCCGTTGAAAGCGACTTGCATGCATCGCAAACCAGCGGTCTCGATGCGGTCATCCGTTCACCAAAAAATATTTACCTATTTACTCTGGCTTTCAAATGCTTCAGATTATACATCTATCTCTCAATAAACAGGAAATGACGGAATAAAATAGATAGATAGATAAACTCTTTATCGCACACCAAGAAATAAACAAAAAGAAGAAACAAAGGTACATAAACAGTGTAACAATGGGCGGCCATATCGCTGATAGCGATCTCTGCCAGGCAACCTTAGGATGGAGAGGACAGAATGCGTATAAATAAAGATGGGGTGCGCAATTGCGCATTCGTTAAAAATATAAGTTTGATAATACATCATAAACATACATATTAATAAAATTGATATAAATACTTAAAATACCTATACATATATACATACCTAAATACATAGTATAATGCAATTTTTGAAGATTAGTCGGTCTAGCGGTCGCAGCTATAAAACAGCACCTTAAATTTAAGCGTATTTTTACGACAGATTTGAATAGGCAGTTTTCAAGCCCCGCTTTTTACAAGTGGCAAAAAATTTCAAGTTTAATCGTTAAAATTAATGTTACGGTACAGAAATGGCATATTTTAGGAATATCTGTGTATTTATGAACGACGTGCGGTATGTTTTGCATATTTTATTTAGGTGTATTGCTCTGATTATGGTTTCTATTTTGGTAATCTTTGTTAATATAATGAGAGGCTTTGAATTGTACGTAAGTATTCATAATAAAATTATACTGACGTAGCTAAGCAAAATGGTAAGTTGAAATGGCAATAGGCATGACACATTGCACGGAAGAACTGATGGCTGATGGCGTCGAAAAATTGTCAAGTACTCGTAAATCCTATAGAAGTGCCGTTTTTTTTTCCTTTTGCGGTACGGAACTCTAAAAATATTTACTCAATTTTAATAGATGTCAAAAGGTCTAAAATAAAAAATATCTTGCAATTATCTCGTGTGTTAGATACATGGTTACATATAACAGTAAAAAAAAACATGATATGTTTTATCATAGGTACTTGTTTTGTGAGACTTAACAATAACTTACCACAGAAGATTTAAAAACGCTTTACACAATGTTTGACTGTGCAATTCGTTCTGATAAATTTTGTGTACAGTGTGCCCAAAATAATAGAAAAATAGTAATAGGTCTTTAGTAGAGATAAAAAAGAGCCATGGTGGTCTAGTGGTAATGAATGATACCCGCCTTACAATCGTGAGATCGTTGGTTCAAATCCCGGTCCCGTACCAATGAATTCCTTGGAATTTATGTACGGATTTTCACACCACTGGCTTTTCGTTGAAGGAAAATATTGTGAGGCAACCAGAAAACGTCCGTAGGAGAAGTTATAAAGCGTATGTGAATCCACCAACCCGCACTGGGCCAGTGTGTTATAGTCCATCATCCTTCGTTCGTCCGATAGGTACGACGATACGTAGGTACAATGGACTATTAAAAAGTGTACTGTACCATTTTTTCAATGGTCCACTGTAGGATGTAGGCCTACCCAGTTAACCCAGTACAGAGATAAAAGAGAACAAAAAAACTGGTCATTGAAACGAAATAATAATGATGCTGATGAGCAGAGATATAATTGACAAAACATCCACAAGTCAAATCACAGCTAAAAATCAAAAATAGACAAACGTGTTCAACCCCCAACCCTCTTACGGGTTATTTATGTCCTCCCCACAACACCGGGGCCCAAATGACCGAACATAATGACCTAACTATTGTCCTCGCCCGATGCTCGCAAAGCCTCATTTATTTTTACAACGCTACGGGATTTTTAACAAAAACGTCGGTAAAAAATTGTGGGCAGCCGATGATGTGAAATGACAATTCAAAATGAGTTGTTTATATGAACGAATAGGATGTTTTGGTCATTTTGGTGCCTTCAGATAATTTAATACAAATCCTACTAATATTATAAACGTGAAAGTTTGTAAGGATGGATGGATGGATGGATCGATGGATGTATGGATGTTTGTTACTCTTTCACGCAAAAACTACCGATCGGATTGAGACGAAACTTTGCAATAATATAGCTTATATATCAGAATAACACCTATGCTGTAAAATTATAGTGATATTGCGTAAATTTTCCATATAATAACAATAAGTGTTAAGTAAGTAGGAAAAATTCTGCCATCTGCGAGCTATTCTTGATTGCTTGCGCTCCAAGAAATGTCAAAAAGAACTGTCGAATCGAACAAAATATGTCAAATCGATTTTTGTGTTTTTTTATTTTCTACCTCCTTTATTAAGGGTGGTAAGGTAGGACCTCGAAATAGCATGCGGGCGAAGCCGCGGGCAAAATCTAGTGTATTACATTTATTGAATTGTTAGTGCAAATGAGGATATTGAGATAAGTGTCTACCCGTGACCACGATTGATGCAACTCGGTCGAAACGTCGGGATGATGAGGTATTTATTTATCTCGTAATTTTAGTGCGTAATTAGTCCCGTATTACATAATAATAATGTGTTCAAAGCGCTAAAGCTTAAAAACAACATATTGAAATAATTTTAAAAAAGCGTATCTTTTTAGGGGCGCAATTTTGAAAGTAAACATATCCATCCATATCTTTTGTACATAGTCCTATTTCCTAGATCTTCAATGAGGCTTATCTAGTGAGATTTTAATCCAGTTAAGTACATATTTTAATTTATTTTAAACGATATTTAACGGGACTCACTCACGTGTTCGTATAGTCATAACACGACTATAGTTTCGATCGCGTTCGGCGACCTTTTCTCAAGTTGGCGAGTGCTAACACGCGGAGCCGTCTATATCGTTTATTTAATATCGTTTAAAATGTGTGAAAACCACGTAAATTTCCATAGTAAAATATTTTAATTCAACTACACTTAGATATTTTTATGAGCCTGAAAGCGTCGTTTACAAGTCATGCTTTTCTCATATTATTGTTTTACCAAAAAGCAAGAACAAGTTTTACTAAAAAATAAATATTTTTATTTCATAGGTAAAAAATTCTTGAGTCAAATTTCATATTAGACTCGAAAGATATTTAAAAAGTAAGAAGAAATAGACGGTTTTTCATAGGTTCTAAATGCTGCTATCACCACACATTTTCAAATACTTACATATTTGCCACAAAAACATTTTGTCTGTTACTCGTACCCGTGTAATTCCCAAAATTAGCAACCACTTTAACACATAGATGGCAGCACTTTACAAGTCTGCTTCGCCGACGTTGTCAGTCCAATTACCGTACAAATGTTTGCGGATCTCTTCACAATGCGGAAGACTTGGGTCTCTGAGACCACTCGACTCTCGCATAACCAATTAGTTTTGCAAACTAAAACAGACGGCCAGTGAGGGGTTAAAATAAATTTGGGAGGAAATTAATGAGATGAAAATTCATTTTGGTTTGGGAGGAAAATGTTAAATACATATTCATAATTTTACTTCATATATGTGGTCTGTGCGCACGTGATATATGTACCTTAATTAATCAGGAGATTACAAAACAAATAAAAAATCCTTAACCTATAACTCTCCTCAACAGTGACTTTTGTGTAACAATTATTATTTTCGTTTTTCGTGTTGTGTGTACTTTTTTCGTGTTATTTTTTTCATCATCAGTCTAGAATATCCTACTGCTAGACTTAGACTTTCTCTACAGATTTCCAATAAAATCGATAGAATATGGTTTTATCCAGCGCGATCTTGCAGCTTTTATGAGATGGCCACCTTATGTGTGCACAACCTACGTTGCTTTGTCAGTAGGTACGTGATCTTTACTTGAGAACTCTTTCACCCCATCGGTCATGAGTCCATGCTACATGCTCTGCGCACTATAATTTCATCTTGCTAAGCCGTTACTTTAACTCTTCCACGGATCTTAATCTTTATCTATTCATTTTGAATTCACTAGTATATTTTTACATACCTACATCCATCCATCTATTAGCCATATGACGTCCACTGCTGAATCTCTAAAAGACCGGTTGAAAGCAGCTTTTTATGCAGCCCAATCTTGCGGTCTTGATGAGATCATCCGTCCACCTTGTGGGAAGACGTCCTACGTTGCGCTTGCTGGTATGTGGTCTCCACTTAAGAACTTTTTGACCCCATCGATCCTCCTTGCCATATGCCCTTCCCACTACCATTTCAACTTGCCGATCTCCTGTGCAGGGTGTATATTTTAAGTATCTTTAAACAAAACATATTCTAACAAACTCCATGCCTTTGAGCTGAATAGTATCTTACCTACCTAATACGCGTTTCAATCGAAATCCCTTAAAATAAGGGCTACTTTCCTTTAGCCAGGATCCCAAGTGTCACTGCTAGTGGCATATTGTTTGCATATGCAAAAGGGTTTGAGTGTTTTTACTACTGATTAAGCCATGGACTAAAAGTACAGTTGGGTAGAAAAGTGAAAATTAATTAAATTTGACTAAGGTTAAAATTAAGTAAATTCGACATAATTATTTAAACTTTAAGAACTAACTAGCAGTATTTTTCAGTGTTTGCTTCCCTTTTCTATGATTTTTAAAAATATTTTTCGTGATGTAATTTTGAACAAAACACGTTTTCTTTTTCAATCGGTACAATTATACAGTAGCTCCAAAATGTTTTTTTTGGGAACTCCAATAAAATCTTAACAATAAATAGCAAATTGAGAAGTCATCCAGGGCTCTAATTCCTGGCTTAAAATAGTTTGATTTTTAAGAAGCTTGCTAGGTTTTTGATTACTTAATTTTTTGAGCGGATAACGTGTTATAAATCAATCAACGCCGACTGCACGAAAAATCATGACCACAGATCAGAAACAAGAACACCATGTTCTCAGATCTGTGAGCATGAATTGTCTCGTTCCGCCTGAGCCGAGCGTGCAAGCGAGAGCGCAGAACAAGCGATAGACTGCCACGATCGGCTTCGATACGATTCGGCTTGTGACGCACATGACGTTATGACGTTTTAAACTATCGTCAGTAAACCGACTTTACAGATAATCAATTTTTTTACATTAAAACACTTTTCTACACAATTGTACCTTGGCAGAAACCGCCACCGGCCAATATTTAGCTAACAGTGTTTATTTAAATCGCCAAACTATCGGACAATGTGCTTTAGATTGTCAATTAACCGCGTTAGAGGGGGGAGAGTTGTTCTACCCCCATAACCCCCCACTTGTAAGGGTAAGGTGTTGTTTGAGTAAATACGAGGTGTTTTGTTTGGGACCGTTGAAGATGTGATAGTTGGCCGTTTAGGTTGGATTGGTAACGTTTAGAACTAATTAGTTTGGGTTTACCCGACTGCACAAAATGTAAGGTATAGCCGAATCAATCTTAGTGGCACATGTGAAGTTAGATTCAAGCTGTTTACATCCCCTTTGCGCCGCTGACATATTAGATGAACAAATTGCGCAACCACTTGCCTCGTGTTATGGCATCTGTGAGTTACCATAAAATTTGATTCGACTTACCCACAAAAATGAAGTTTTACCCGACTGATGAAAAATAAATTATATTACTGTAGTAGGTTTAGCAACTGTGAGCGGCAATTTTTTTTTTATATTTTTAGTTATATTTCATATAGTTTTGCGTTTGACTACATATTGCCTGATGTTAAGCAGATGTAAGGTGGTAATTTTACTAGATTTTTTTACAAATCGAAGTGGATCTACGACAAAATAAAAATGGTTGCCTGTAAAGTCGGTATACGGGCGAAAGTTTTACGTGACAACGACTTGGAGACGAATGAGACGAATGAGAGCGCATGAAGTGTGAGCGGAGCGTAACGCAGTTTCTTGAAGTGTCACCCGGCAAACCAATTTATAAGATGTTGTCACGTCAATAATAATTGGCCAAGTATGAGTCAGAGTTGCGCAAGGAGGGTTCCATACCGTATGGGAGCCCTCCTTATTTATTTTAATATAATTATTTATTTTTGAAGTGAACATAAATATTCTATGAATATTTTAACCATCTACCTGTCACCGTTACTAGAGGTATTATAGGACGAAAAACGGCTAAAAATCTGGTTTGTTGTATAAGAGCCCCCCTTAAATACGTTTTTTTTTTTCTGTTTTAGTAGGTATTATAGCGGCAACAGAAATCCGTCATCTGTGAAAATTTCAACGTTCTAGCTATAACGGTTCATGAGGTACAGCCTGGTGACAGACAGACAGACAAACATACTGACAGACAGACGGACGGACAGCTGAGTCTTAGTAATAGGGTCTCAGTTTTAGCCTTTGGGTACGGAACCCTATAAAAGTGAAGTGGCAGTGGACATTCTAACTACAAATTGTTTGACAGTGTTTGATGAAAACCACTACATACAAAGCTTCGTCAAGAAAGTAAATACAATTAGGTGATATAACGTGGTATTTACCTAGCTCCTTTGAGTTGTCTGGTTTCAGATTTATTACACACATAATTGGGCATCGACATACATCAACATAATGCACACAAGCATATAAAACTGACAAACGAACAATATTTTCAATAGAAGCCTATAAATTCAATGTGTAATCCTTAAAGTATGGTACAAGTGTTAAGAGCAGAGTCTTTAATTCATTATTATTTTCTTGTGTTCGTAGTCATAGGACGTCCACGGCTGGACATGGGCCTCCCCAACAGATCTCCAGTAAGACGGGTTGAAAGCATCTTGCATCCAGCGTGAATCTGGGGTCCTGATGAGGTTGTTAGAATAATAATGTTATTATAATATTTAATAACGATTACAAGATGTATTAAGTAATATAAGACTTATTAGTAGCTAAATGGAACTGAGAAATATCATGACGTCCGAATGTCGGCCATTGTTGTTTACATACACTATTTATTTAATACTATGATTTCATAATGTTATAGATGACTTGAAACGTATCAATAATTGTTCTAATAATTCTAATAAGTATGAAATACAGTTTAAGATGATTTTATGTTTAACAATTGTGTAAAATGGAGGCTACCACCGTGCCCGCCATCTTGCTCGTTTCCTATTGGTTGTTAGTAATGTTTACATCGAGCAGTGGTGGTAAGGCATGGTGGAAGCTTGTGAAATGAGTATAAAACGGTCTGTTGGCGCGGCTTCGTCTCCTAATATCTCTTAATATCTCTTAGTATCTTTGAATCTCTCTTAGTGTTCTCCCGGTATTCTGATAATAACGTTGGAGTCTTGCTTAGCTAGTTATGCTGAGTGTCGGTACTTTTATATTCGAAGCCAAGTCGAGTGGACGTCGCCATGTTGCTAAAGTTAAGTACTTTGTGTAATATCTAAATTAAGGTGACTGATCAAAAGATTATACTGATGGCGTCTTGAGTTTCTTGCCACTTCTTCTCAAAACGTCTAGGGCCTTGCGAACGTGGCATAATTATTGCAATACATGGTGGTACCCTCGAGGGACCCATGAAGTATAAAAAATATACAAAGTATACTTACTTACTCGTTTCCTTTACTAATTTAGAAACCTCAAGTTAGGTAACAAACATTTAAAGGATCAGATTGAAGAGTTTCTTTGTTATTAAGTTAGAATCAGGGTTGCTTCATTAGTTTAAGTAAGATTTCCATCCTAACAGTAACATTTTGGTAGAAAATAGATAAAGTAATCGCCTCTTTTAACCCTGATCTAACAAGGTCATCCGTCCACCTTGTAGAGTGTCCTACGCTGCGCTGTCGAACCCATCGATTCTCAGTCCTTCGTGTTATGTGCTCTTGTGGTATCAATGGCGTAATAATTAATCTATCCATCCATCCATCAGTCATAGGACGTCTACTGCTGGACAGGGGCCTCCCGAATAGATCTCCAATAAGACGGGTTGAAAGCGGCTTCCAGCATAAATTTGCGGTACTGATGAGATCATCCGTCCCGCTTGTAGGCGGAGTCCTACGCTGCGTAGGTGGTCTCTACTCGAAAGCTTTTCGAATCCATTGGTCAACAGTCCTCAGTACTGAGTCCTGGTGTTATCAGTGGTGTGATAGTAAAAGTGCCTTTAATCTAGTCGGACTTAATCTTGCTAGGCCGTTATAACGCTATAAAGGGTAACTGGTCATCGTATAACATCCTTTTAAGGGAATATTCGAATATTTATTTCAAATAAGGGATTCGTACCGCCAGGGAATGGAACAGTCTTCCTGCTTTCCTGTTTCCTAAGAGATATAATCTAAAGCTTTTCAAGGTCAGAGTGAATAGGCATCTTCTAGGTCTGCGTGCTTCAGCTTCGATCACAACGTCGCCTACCATCAGGTGAGTTGGTGGACAAACGCGGACTTATTTGCGTTAAAAAAAATATTTTGTACATCATAACTAGTACAGTAATACAGTACTTCATGCATTTGCGTTAATTGTCTAATATAAAAACATAGGCTCACTTCTAAAAAAGACCCAATTCTTCCACGCTAATCCAGTTGCGAGTTGGTAGGTTCACACACAGCGGCGACTTTTATCGCCAGTAAATAACTAAGTACATATTAATTTAGTAAATTAAATTTATTTATAAACTGAATATTAATATGCACACTCCATTTTTTCTTGAAAAGGTGGTACACGATGTTTTTTCCCTCTCGAGCATAAAAGAAATACGTTATTTTATATCGAGAGGTTTCTGTTATGAAAATGAAATTGTAGAGTAAGCCAGCCCAAATACACAAGGTTAAGTAACAATCGAGTCTTGGCTGGCAGGAATCGAGCGCAAGACCGACAGTTCCGAAGGCAAATAGATGACTTTTAAAGAAACCAGTACAATAGAGTGTACCAATGAGTTCTTCGTATTTAATGTACGTTCGTAAGAACGAAATTACACACCACTGGCTTTTCGGTGAAGGAAATCATCGTGATGCAATCTGCATAATTATGTCCCTAGAATAAATTTGATGGCACATGTGAATCCACTAACCAGCACTGGGCCAGAGATGTTGAAATGGCCCTTTAGTGAGAGGCCTATGTCCTGCAGAGGAGTATAAAAATGTCTGGTACAGTACAGCAGAGTTATATCCTTAACGAGTCCTATTTTCCCGCTATCCTCCTCAAACTAGCACCAACCAGTCGTTAACTTAAAACCAACTGCCACGATGTAAATGAGCCGGCCGTGTTTATTGTTCCTAGTTTTAATTGAAGCGCAAACACGGACTTGTGAAAACAGACGCACCTGTGCAGTGATTGGCTTGTGATGACAAGTCGGATCGATTGGTGACTCGGTAATCAGTGCTTCGTAGAACTGGGCCTTTGAAGCTCACTATTCAATACCTACTGATTATTTTATAGAGGTAGTACCTAGTGTCATATTATTATATCTTTGTTAGTGTTAAGCAGAAATACGGTTTAAAGTATACCTACCTAATTACTTAGCACGTTTGCTTAAAACACGCCTGTTTCTGTTGGTTTTATTGGAAATCTATAGCAAAGGGTTATATCTATAAGTGATCATACGGCTATAAAAATAATGATGAAAAAAAAATAAAGTCACATTTTTACCCGATTGCCTAACGTGAACATTTTTTTAGTACATATTTAAGCATGCCGGAAACAAAGCGCAAACATGGAATTGTGACTTCAACGGTGTTGTAGGTTTGTGATGACACGTCTGATAGAATAATGTTCAGTGCTTTGTTAAACCGGACCCTTGAAGTTTTGCTGCTAAGTAGGTAGTTACGTAATTGATTGGTTTTACACTTCTATCTATTGGAAATATACTGGGTTATTTCTAATCAATAAGCATCATTTCAGGGGCTTATTCTCTACATCAAAACTAACAACTTTTGTTCTGCGACTTTTGTATGAACTAAAAAAACAGCTGTTCCATACATTTTGTCGAGGGTGAATGATATTTTCTATAAAGTAACAACTTTTTTTTTAAAATTATTAAAAGTCGTATAACAAAAGTTGTTAGTTTTGATATACAGAATAAGCCCCTAAGAGGATGCTGATTGATAAGAAATATCCCTGTATAAGGGAAGCCTATGTCTAGTAGTGTCTAATTACGCCTGGATTTAGACTACATGATTTATTTCATAATCATCATCTCATCCATAGACTGTTGGACATACGATGTATTTATATTACGAGTACTCGTATTTATGCCTCCCCTGTAGATTTTCAATAACAACACTTGGGTACGGCTTGCATCAATCGTATTTTGAGACGCGTAGTAACACAACTGTATGTACAAATTCCCATACAATTATTATTTTAAGTAATTTAGAAGTTTGCTACCAAATTATACCAAAGACCTGTTTAAAATTATCCTTAAAACAATTTTCTACGTAAGTTTATAATTTTCTTTTCAAAAGTTTAAAAGTTTCTAATAGACGATCAGTCAATAACAGGTCTGAAGGTTTTTGACTTATCGCTTAGCTACTCGTGGGAGTTCATTAATTTTACTTTAAAGTTGAAGTATTTAGCTTTCATTTTTAATTTTGTTACTTCTGTTTTATTACACATAGACGGCGATGTAATTTCATCTGTTTATTTCCCATATTAACAATATTAAGAGGATCGTGAATCGAGCCGTGTTTTCGCGTTTTCTGTAGAACATCAAGAAAATTCCCGGTACGTTTTTGATAATATTTACGTTCCGCGAAAACTCTTTTTACCTCATAAGGTGGGCATACACGATGCGATGATTTGATCAAATCTTCGCTTCATGCCAACTGGGAGCTCATTCAGTTAATTCAAAGGTAGGAATTGGTAGTTAACGATTTGTACTACTACCTGAAACTGGGCGCACAGAACGCGATGATCGCATCAATTCATCAGATCAGTCCAGTGGAGGCCAAATATAGGTAGTTAACTATAGCTGGTTAGTAGTTATTGAGGAAACAAAATGGTACACCTCCCACCTTTGAATTAATTGAATGAGCTCCCAGTTGGAATGAAGCGAAAATTTGATCAAATCATCGCATCGTGTATGCCCACCTTTAAATTGTTACAAAATGTTATATTATTGGTGTCAACCGCTTGAGTAAGAAATACTCGTGTTGCACGTTCGTATGTTGTTTCATAGAAAAGTTTTTAGGGTTCCGTACCCAAAGGGTAAAAACGGGATCCTATTACTAAAACTCCGCTGTTCGTCTTTCCGTCTGTCCATCTGTCCTTCCGTCGGTCCGTCTGTCTCCAGGCTGTATCTCATGAATCGTTACAGCTAGAAAGCTGAAATTTTCACATATGATGTATTTCTGTTGCCGCTATAACAACAATTACTAAATAAATATTTTGGGGGGCGGGTGGATATCTATCCCATAAAGTACGAAAGCCTTTGCGCGCGAGCCCAACTCGTACTTGGCCGATTATTTAATTGTTTTTGCTCGAAAACATCATAACAAACTTTTCATTGATACATTATTCTGGTTATCATTGATAAAAAACTACAAAACTATAGAGCTATAAGAAATTCAATGCATTATGTGGGTATTAATTTGCAAATGAGACAACTAAGGACGATGGACGGTTGAAAAGTCTTTAAAAACTGCTTTTTACCTTAAATTTATGTCATCAGCACGAGAAAGAGATTCCCATTTCTTTAATGACAACCAATTATGACTCCTTAGAACGAAAATTGATACTTGTTTCTCAGAAATATCTGAAGGTATTCATTAGGAAGTGTTTTACCTTAGCCGATATAAGTACTTAGGTATACTTAGTCGTGTCCGTAGCATGTCATTTCGTCTAATGTAACCCACTATTCCAACTATGTCATACATTACGGCAAGCTCGGCTATATTCAGTAGCGTACTTACATATTTCCGGCCTGTAGCGTAATTTTGCCGCCCCTATTGTCCTACAATACGAGACAATGGATGAAAATGTACTACTACACCCACGTCTATGATGAAATCTAAATTGATGAATACCGGCTGCACGCAAGAATAAAATTAGTAAAAAAGTTATACAGTTTTATGTACTAGAAGCTAAAAAATATTAATTCAAAAATAAAATCGTAAAGCCTTTGCCTTGGAGATTTCATAACGTTGCGCTCCACTATTTTATTTTTGAGTTATTAATTATGTTTTAGCTTTAAGTACATAAAACCATTTAACTTAAAAATGTTTTTACCAATTTTATTTTTATGTTAAGTATAGTTTTTTTTTATTTCGTTAATAAAAACTATGTTTTACTTGTAAAGCCTTCTGTGAAAATTTCAATCATCTACCTGTTACCATTATTAGTGTAGAGTGAAAAACGTCTAAAAAATCAGGTTTGTTGTATGGGAGCCCCCCTTAAATATTTATTTTATTCTCATTTTAGTATTTGTTGTTATAGCGGCAACAGAAATACATCATATGTGAAAATTTCAGCTGCCTAGCTATCATGGTTCATGAGATACAGCCCGGTGACAGACAGACACACAGACAGACAGACGGACAGACGGACATCGAAGTCTTAGTAATAGGGTCCTATATTCCCTTTAGGTACGGAACCCTAAAAATTACGAAAAAGGTGACTCTTTTTGTAAGTTTTCATTGTGAAAATTTGTGATTGTGTTGTTCCGAAATTATTTTTATATACAATTAATTCCAGGTTCGCAAGGAATCGTTTTCGGCCACATTCCTGAACTAATCATGGTCACAGAAATGCCGCCCTCTAAAATCTGCCGCTCTAGGCTTCAGCCTAGTTATCCTGTGGGTAAATTCGCTACTGGTTATATCCTGTGCTATGATTATGGGACAGTGGTTAGAATATTCAGCCGCGAGGCTACAAGACGTATGGGTTCTAATCCTCTGTGCGAGGTTTAAATATGATGGCAAAGCTGGGGAGATAAATCTATTTTCGTTATTAATCTATATAGTTCGACATTTCGCAAAAATTAAGTAAAATGTGTGAATTCATGTTCAGTTCAGTGTGCATAAAATAAAATTATAACACAGTACGTATTAGTAGTTTATGCAACTGTCATATAATGAAGGGTATTAAAACACGAGTGTGAGTTTATGAAACGAGCGCAGCGAGTTTCATAATAGTAACGAGTGTTTTAATACCCGTGTTATATGCAGTTGCATACACTACTTTATCTTCACTAATAAAAAAAAATAAAAAAAAAAAATATTGCGAAACATTAAATTCACGCGTACGTGTATTGTCACAGTGAACTTGGCGCCATTAAAATCTAACCATTGAGAGCGCAGCTGCGCGCGCAGGGCCAATCAGGAGCGAGCGCGCGATGTTATAATGAGATTTTACGATATCGATGTGGATATTATAACATCATGTGAAATTGCTTAAATTGAGTGTTTTGTTGTCTGCGCTATAACAGTAGTCATTATAAGTCAAGTATTGGAAACATAAGTAGAATGTTACAACATTAGTGTAGATAAAAAAATAAAATAATGAAGTCAGTATAGCTTACTATTTCTCTATAATTATATGATGTACTCGTCTGTATCTACAACAATATAAAGTGTATAAACGATAACCCCAGATCACAAGTTCGGAGTACCTAAAATTGGCATCACATACGTGGCCGCGCCACACAAGTTGGCGGATGTGAAGTTACAAGCTGCGCAATATCCAATCCTGAGTGAAGATCACATAAAGCCGCACGTTGATTGGCTATTGCGCAGCATGTAGCTAACTTTACATTCGCCAACTTGTGTGACGCGGCCTATACACGTTTGTTGTAGCTACTTACAAGTATAACATAATCACGGTACATTAATTTGATCATAACACATTATGTATAAAAATATAATATATGTACATAAGCGTATTGTTTGAACATAAGTTGAAAACACAATTATGTATATGTGTTTGTTGTTGTGTATAGTTTGAAATTGAATCTTAAAACTATCTTAACAATGTATGTATTTGATGTCATAGCCCTGTAAAATGTACTCACGTTAGTTCTTGTTTTTTAAGTGCCTATGTACTTAATATGAGTTAAGTTAACTGCTTGCGCAGTGACTCGCGGTTGTGACGTCACCGCTGGTCCCAACATAATATCAGTGCTGGTTGTATAATATAACCAGCTATATGCTGAGTTGGGATCAGTTTCGTGGCAAGCCATTGGGTAACATACGAGTACTTGGTTTGTGTATTATTCTATTTTTAGTTGTTTCCGTATTTTGTTTGTGTGTACCTAATTGTTTTGTCCCGAATAAAATTTTCTGTATTTCTGTATTTTTCTGTATAAGCCCAATCAAACGTCTTGGAAGTTGTGAAGTAATCAAATACACAAATACACAAATACAAAAAATAAATGTGTATGTATTTGTGTACTTGTACTTGATTAGGATAATATTTAGACTAGTATTTAACTCATATTTAAATAATACGTCTCATAGTATTAGTTAAATTTAAATAAATAATATTAGAAAGTTTAAGTTAATTGACATAACTTGTCGTTAATATAGGAGAAGACGCTGGTTCCCGTAGTACAGCCCCTGGCTAGTTCGGGAATCAGAGGCTTCATTACTTTACCTGTACCTTATTTTATGTCAATAAATTTTTTTGATTGATTGATTGAAAAAAAATCTACAACCTGCGCCATACCCAATTCTGACTAAAACTCACATAAAAACTGCGCAAGAATTGGGTTTGCGCAGCTTATAACTAACTTCACAACCACCAAAAAGTTTGATTGGGTCTATAGACAGTATCGCTTATTATCTATATGATTATAGTAACTAAAGTCTTTATGTCGCCACACTGACCACAGAATATTCATAAGTTCCGAGTACCTAAAGTTGACACCACACCCTTAAACATCAATATTATTACATAGTAGCTACTGCGTATTATAGTCAAACCGCTAAACTCAGACTTCGCCTGCGCGGTACAGGGGCGCCGGGGGAGACGACACAGGGGACTGAGACAGGCGCGGGCAGCGGGTCCCCGGCGCCCGCACCTGTCTCAGTCCTCTTTGTCGTCTACCCCCGCGCCCCCGTACCCGCGCAGGCGAAGTCTGAGTTTAGCGGTTTCACTATAGAGTGTAATATACTCGTAGTAAAATTATGCTTCAGTTGCTTTTAATCTTCGAACAAATCTCTATAGAGTCACAATCGTGCGAAAAAAAGTGTCCGGACCTAAACCTTGCCCAAGCTATGAAGTGGGCAGGCTGTTTAGTTAGTCGTAAGGCGATTGCACGACGACTAAAATGCCGCGTGATGCCAAATTTGCTAGGTTATAAGAATTAATTAGGTGACATATGGCCGAGTTTCGAGAAAACCGGTCTATGTGAATATAATTAAGTCGGTATGTATGACGACGCTCGGACATTTTTTTACTACTGTCACTTAGAGACTGTGGCTCTGTAGATATTTGCTCGAAGCTTGTAACTCAGGTTGTATAAAAATATAATATCTAGCCAGTATGGCTTATTATTTCTCTATGATGTAACTACAACATTCTAAACTTCTAAAGTGTTCAAGTCACAAAGTTGGTCCCATAATATTCAAAAGCTCCGAGTACCTAAAGTTGACACCACACCCATACACGTCCATAGTATTCCATAGTAGCTACAGCATATAGTGTAACATAATTACGGCTCAGTTGTTAAAGTGTAACTTGCACGTACGCCATCAGCTATACTACGTGTAGTAGAGAGATGATCTGTAAAGCTGCATCCATAAAGATGGAGCTTTTAGTGATCAAAGAGTTTTTTTTAAAGTGTTTTATAATAATACGGATGATTAGACCTAAGGCCATCCAAACGGCTCTGACGTATCTAAATCACTTGATGTGATTATCACTACAAACTATAAAACAAAGTCGCTTCCCTGTCTGTCTATGCTTATATCTTTAAAACTACGCAACGGATTTTGATGCCGTTTTTTAATGAAGAGTGATTTAAGAGGAAGGTTTATGTGTAAAATACACCTATTCAAAGCCGGGGCGGGTCGTTAGATATTATTAATTTAAAATGTTTTAAAGTATTTTGCAATTTTTCAACATTAACATATTATAGCAATGATCGTGTCCTGCTAAAACATTTGAAACTAAATGCATAAATTACAGTTTTCAGGAACTTTTACAAACGAATGTTATTTATTAATCGACTTAAAAATAGAGTTTCTCAGCCAATTATCAACCGATTTATATGTTCTTTGTTTGCTCGTCGATGTATAGATAAAACTTAAAATGCCCCACGTTTTATTGAAATCGACTGAGTCATTATCGAAAAATCAACAAGAATGTAAAAATGACTTTAACGATTTTTTTTTATTCTGAATAGGTTTGCGTTTGACCACATACTGCCTGTTATTAAGCAGATAAGTGGTCTAGGTTGTAGCACGCTTACCTAGAAGATACCTATTTACTCGGGATTTGAAGACGCCCACATTGTACTTTAGCGGGAAGACAGACCCAGGCAAAGCGTTCCACATTCTGGCTGTTCGTATGAGGAATGACGATTCGAAACGCTTGGTTCTAATGCGCGGAATGTTCACCATAAAGGGGACATTCGTGCGTACTATTCGGATTCTGTACAAGGTTGAAGATGGTTGTGCTATTTTTGTCGAAAAATGATTATTTAAACTATGTATTTATTTCTCTGCAAAAGCAGCCTTAAGTTAGTCTAATATAAAAATAACTAAACATAATAAGTAAACTAAAATCTATGGTGTCTAGTATGCTCAACAATATTATACAAAAGATATGAAAGAAACATTCGAAATAAGTCATCCAGGAGATCCAGGACCTTACTAGTAAAAAATGCAAGTGGAGTCCCTCCGCGCGGAAGAAGTGAAATTTCGACGCAACAGTGCTTTCATACCCCCTCCATGGTAGCGTTAAACGTAACCTTGTTGAAAGTCGCATTAGAAGTTTTACTGCAAATAAAATGTTCTGAATAGTAAAATGAACTATTACATTATTAAAATTGGTCTGAATTCTCCACAAGTTTTACAATATTCCTAGAAACGACCACGAACAAAACTCCATACAATATTAACATGAAATCGATCGACTAGACTTCCTCAGATTAGTTAAATATGCATACAAACTGTGACACACGTGCTGAATCATTATGTAGCGAGAAACACATTGTAGACATTAGTAATTGGAGAATTTTATGAAATGGAATTGAATAATGTAACCGTATTTTAACAAAAGCCGTCACTATAAGTGAATAAAACGATTTTTATCTACACTAATATTGTAACATTCTACTTATGTTTCCAATACTTGACTTATAATGACTACTGTTATAGCGCAGACAACAAAACACTCAATTTAAGCAATTTCACATGATGTTATATTATCCACATCGATATCGTAAAATCTCATTATAACATCGCGCGCTCGCTCCTGATTGGCCCTGTGCGCGCAGCTGCGCTCTCATTGGTTAGATTTTAATGGCGCCAAGTTCACAGTGACAATACACGTACGCGTGAATTTAATGTTTCGCAATATGTTTTTTATTTATTTATTTTTTATTAGTGAAGATAAAGTAATGTATGCAACTGCATATAACAACTTCATTATATGACAGTTGCATAAAATACTATTACTACATTTAACTCATCATCATAATAATTGTCCACTGCTGGACTTAGGCCTTCTCTATGGATTTCAGATAAGCCCGGTTAAAAACAGCCTGCATTTAGTGCGTTCCTGCGGTCATAATTATATCGTCAGTCGCCTCGTCGTTGGATGTCTTACACTGCGCTTGCTGGTGCGTGGTCTACATTCGAGAACTTTACAGTCCCATTGGCCATCTCGATCTCTCAACTATGTACCCTGCCCACTGCCATTTCAACTTGCAAATTCACTGGGCTATGTGCTATGTCGGTGACTCGTACAAAAAGATAATTAAAAATAATGGTTGTCTGTAAAGTCGGCTTACGGTCGATAATTTTCGTGAAAAAGTCATAAGAAAACATTGTTGAATCAACAACTGAAACAAGTCAAAAACTTAGGCCCATCACACCTCTCTATCGCTTGAGCCGCGCTTTTGCTTGCTCGCTCGGCTCAGGAAGAACGTGACTCTTGACGTGATTTTTTTAAACATTATTACGTCAAAAAGATAATTTAAAATAATAAATCCAGCTTGTTCCATTCTACACACGCCTTTACCCGTCGCAAGCGCAGCTGCCCGATGCGCACTCGCTACCGGTTCTGTGGGCTAACGACCCCCCTGCGACCCCCTCCTACCCGCCCCCCCACTACCCGCCTCCTACTCCAATCGATCCGAGACACGGAAAATTTTACGCTCTTTATTCAGTTGCCTCGAACCTACCGATGTTTCGGTATTTCTACTGATTTGGCACCTGTCCTACTGAAATAGCGAAATGAAGCAATTTTTCAACGATTTCTGAGATTACTAGTTACACCCAATTTTCTACTGAATTTGAAAGAAAATTTGCCTTTTAGGACAAATTTTCTACCGAATTTCAAGGAACAAGGATCTGAAAACCTCAGGCTATGTAAAGTACATTATTTATAGTTTTAAAGCTGTAAATCCTCTCATAACGATTTTTGCAACAAATAGGTATACCTATATCCATATATCCTGCCAGTTCTACCGATTTCGCATTTTTTCGTTTGAGACCACTAACTTTATTGCACTCTGTTGGGATCGTGAGCTTGGTCGTGGTCAGTTATGTTTTGTTTGGTTTTTGCCGGTCATTTTGGCTCAGCGTTGTAGGTCACGAATGAGGATAAATGTTTGATTGAAACAGTATTAATAGGTGCTATAATATATTTTTTATAAGATTTAGCAATGAGGCGAGAAATACGTCTATGTGATGTTAAGCGTCACGCAATCGCATAGTTTTGATAGGCCTTATAAGTGCTTCAGTTTTTTTCACCGCAAAACGGTCTGTTTTTAGGGTTCCGTACCCAAAGGGTAAAAACGGGACCCTATTACTAACACTTTGATGTCCGTCTGTCTGTCTGTCTGTCACCGGGGTGTATCTCATGAACCATGATAGCTAGGCAGCTGAAATTTTCATGGATGATGTATTTCTGTTGCCGCTATAACAACGAATAAAAACAGAATTAAATAAATATTTAAGGGGGCTCCCGTACAACAAACGTGTTTTTTGGTAGTTTTTTGCTCGCTGTTAATAACGGCAAGAAGAATGGGGCTCTCATACGGCACGGAACCCTTCGTGCGCGAGTCCGACTCGCACTTGGCCGATTATTTATCATGCATCCGACGAAAATTGTAGGCGTTTTTTTTACTGACGGTTCGTTGTCCGGTGAAAAAAACGGCCAAGGTCTCCAAAAAGCCTAATTTTAAGCAGTTTGCACGGAGCGCGTTCTTTCGGGCCCACATCGTTGGTGTAGTAGCGCTCGTAGCGTAGTTTTACTAGGTGTTTTTCAGCGATCACCGAAATTAAGCAAGTTTCCGCTCGGTCAGAATTTTGATGGGTGACCGTGGTTCGCATTTTCCAACTTAGCGCTACCGTGAATCGGATGACACGTCAAATTGTAGGTCCCGATTGTTTTAGCCGTTTAGCCATGTCAGAGGCCTTCAGGCGGTCTAAAACCTCTGACACCAGGGCTAGCCACCCGGCTTATACGAAATTACTTTTGTCGTTGATGAACGTCTTACGCTTTTTTATTATTTACATATATGTCAGCAGCTTATAGCTATGTCAGCACATCAAGGGCAGGTCCGCGCTTGTATAGGGCATCAGTAGCCTGTAGCTAACACAGACGCCATTAAGTTTGATTCGACTTATAACAATGTAAAAAGCAGCTAGGTATATTGAGAACCTCCGTTTTGTAAGTCGGTTAACAAGTACCTCTATAAGTGCGCCGGAGTTCAAGCAGCGGGGTCACATTTACGCACGCGGGTAGCGTAGCGGGCGCAGCGCGGGGCGCGGGGTGCGGGCGCGGGACTAGTTTGTTAGAGATCTCAAGACACTGGAAGAGAATAAGTTTTTTTTTTCTTTTTCAGGGTTCCGTACCCAAAGAGTAAAAACGTGTGAAAACCCTGTGAGACTGTGACTAAGACTCCGCTATCCGTCTGTCTGTCTGTTTGTCTATCACCAGGCTGTATCTTATGAACCGTAATAGCTAGGCAGTTGAAATTTTCATAGATGATGTATTTCTGTTGCCGCTATAACCACAAATACTAAAAATGGAATAAAATAATCATATTTAAGGAACCCATACAACAAACGTCATTTATTTATCAAAAATAAATAATTAAAATAAATATAATTATTTTTCACAAAAAAACGGCAAAACCGCCTTCCATCGTGTACAAAATTTGAATATGTTGCACGGATTGTTTACATTATTCTTAATTTATCAAAAGCGGCTCAGCCGATTTCTGTAAAATTTAAATGGGACCATCTCGGTTGTATACCCTTTCGAACTAAAAAACATTATTTTCGATTCGATTCAGAATTGGCGAAATTATCAATGTTCATCGTGTACTAAATTCGGATATATCGCTCGAATTTCTAACATTATTGTTGGTTTTTTTTTAAATGGCTCAGTTGATTTCTATAAAATTTTAATGGGACTACCTCAGGATTATAACCTTTTGAACTAAAACAGATTTTTTCGATTCGGTTCACAAATGGCGAAATTATCAATGAACATACACAAAAAGAAAAAAAATACATACACACGAACATAGAACATCCTACTTTTTGGAAGTCGGTTAAAAGGGGGCTCCCACACGGTACGGATCCCATAATGAGCGAGTCCAACTCACACTTGACCAATTTTCTTTGTGGTGATGGTCCAATTAGTCTAGGTAGTTCTCCGAACTACAGGTACCGAACCTAGTAGGTATATCTCGCATATATGCGAATATTCACCCACATATATGTGGGTGAACATTCATAACCGATTTGATTATAATACTCGTATTACAGGTACTCGCCAACCGTTTTCGTTTACAAACAAAATGAACAGATGACCGATGAAACCACATTTCAGAGAAACAAACCTTGTTTTCAACCGACTTCAAAAAAGAGGGTTCTCAATGCGTCTATTTGTTTTTTTTTTGTGATTCCTTGTTGTTTGGGAATACTTCAGTAGAAAAACTAAAGTAGTAAATTTAAGGGACCATTATGAGTTCAGTTGGGAAGTTTTTTTTTTCGAAAAATCAATAGTAATATTAAAATTACTACATCGCTAATTCGTGAAACACATTCGTGAAAACTACTCCGATTCTGGACACGGTTAAAGGTTGTACCATTTTTGGCAAAAAAAAACAACAGTTATTCTATTAGGTTTGTATCTGTCACATCCAGTTTTTATCTGATCAATGATGCGCATGGGCATTATCATCTGTCTCGCTCGCGCCTTGATATTTAATTTTAGAACCAAGTCTTTTTGCTTCCATATTTGCAACGTATAGTCAACTTTGAAACCGTAGGTCTTTGTCACAATAAGATCTTTTCAATCGTTTTTGGACCTTGAAGTAATTGTTATTTAGTGAAATGTGACAGGGTTCCATGTTGTTTTGTTATTGCTTGATTGCAGACAAGCTTTAGATGCTGGTTTTGAATAATTCAACGGAAAATCTAGGCCTATGGGCGGGTAGTTGTATGACGCGAGTTTACTCGTTCTTTTTTAGTTTTCGTAGACATTTTCATTAAAAATTGAATTTGAGTTTCGATAGGTATAATTCACAGGTAAAATGCAACGTGTTCACTTAATATTAGAAAGTCACAAATGGCCTAGGCCCCAAGATACCTACCTACCTACTTAATATTATTTTGCTATATTGTACTTACCTAGTTTGGAAAATAGTATTTGAATTAACAATGTACATAGGTATAATTTTGTATTCTGTGACAATAAATAATTTTAAAGATATTTTTTTCAAAAAAGCACTAGAGCACAACGCGCTTGGGGAAGTGCATAGTAGATAGATAGATAGATAGATAAATTCTTTATTGTTCACACCATACAATATAAAACAAAGAAAGAACAACTTAAAAAAACTAGTGGCAACAACAGGCGGCCTTATCACTAAAAGCGATTTCTTCCAGGCAACCTTAGGATGGAGAAAAGTATTTTAAGATAAAAATCGACGGGGTGTGCTTTAAAAAGAATGAAAGGACAATGACGAAGTTATAATAGGCAAATAAACATACATACAGCATAACATAGCATAGCAAACATACATACATAGTACCAGCTTTTCAACCGCTATGTATAGTACTGTACATGGATTACTGTGTTAAAGACTTAAGAGCAATCTATACATACATATATACATATAAATAAAATTGGAGTGTCTGTTTGTAATATTGAAATAACCGTTTTTTACTACAGGTAATGAATATATATATTATATACGGTACATACACCAAATTTGTTTTTTTAATAATTTTTGTCTTTCTGTTTGTTCCGCTAATCTCTGAAATGGCGGGACTGATTTTGACGTGACTTTTATTGGCATGTAGCTGATGTAATAAGGAGTAACTTAGGCTACTTTTATTTTAGAAAAAGTTTTTTATCTCGGGCTTACGCGGGTACACCGCGGGGCGCAGCTAGTATTTCATATTATGTCAAAGTGAGAATGTCGATCGCAGAATTGTGTTGAGCACGGATTTCACGCAGGTTGCACTGGTATAGTTCAAATTCTGAATCGTGCAGCAAATCTTTAGTAACATGATCATGCGTAACAATATCGGGCGAATGCATAGGTAGTTATAGTCTGACCGTTTAACTGAGTCCTCTGACTGATTACTTAACTGATTTTGACGTGACTTTTATTGGCAGGTAGCTGATGTAATAAGGAGTAACTTAGGCTACTTTTATTTTAGAAAGCTAGGCTACTTTTAGCTTAGGCTACTTTTATTTGAGACAGGTGCGAGCGGCGGGTCCCCGCCGCTCGCACCTGTCTCAGTCCCCTTTGTCGTCTACCCCCGCGCCTCTGTACCGCGCAGGCGAGGACTCAGTTAAACGGTCAGACTATAACTACCTATGCATTCGCCCGATATTGTTAAGAAACCTAAATTGTATTGTTTTTGTCCCTGTAATTTATTCTTTATGTAAAGTGGTTGTCTAATAAAGTGTTATTGTTTGTTAGTTAATTTGTATTGTCACTCAAATATGATGAAAAAAAATTGGGAGCATGAAATAAATAATTATTATTCGCAAAAAATGGCAAAATGGACGGTGGTCCATCGTATACAAAATTCGAATATTTCGCTCGAACTGTTTACATTATTATTGACTTATCAAAAACGTCTCAGCCGATTTCTGTAAAATTTAAATTGGACCGCTTTGGGAGTTTACCCTTTTGAATTTTTTGATTCGGTTCACAATTGGCGAAATTATCGATGAAAATACACAAAAAAGAAAAACATACACACGTACATAGAACCTCCTCCTTTTTGGAAGTCGGTTAAAAATTGAAGATTGATGCCAGTTGATCGGTTTGAAAAGTATGTCGATAGAGGAATTAATCACTACGTTAGAAGTAAGTACGACTTACATGCGAATGTCGATATTTAAAAATGAAAGTTATCTGATAGAAAAACTCAATATCTGTTATTGTACTTGTATACGAGTAGTAGAACAAACAAACATACTCCTCTTTTCCTATACATAATAGATTATTCTAAAATTAAACGTAAGTTTGATTATGTTTTATGCAAAAGTTTTGCGGAACATGATCTCATTTTATTTTAGATGGTATTTTAAGGGAAATACAGACAAGAAATGAAGTTATATCAATTGACCTATTTATATTATTTATTGCAAGTACAGACTATGGATCTTATTAATTAGCTTTAAATAGTCGAACAAGTACTAGTAGTGGTAGGCAAGTCTTGAGTTTTTGACTTAAAGAAATTAATGTGAGATCTTGTAATGATAAGATAAGCACAGTAGGTACTGTACCGTGCAGAATTTTGAACTGATCGATGGACACCGTAAAAGTTAACATTTTGTATTATAGTCTTCAAAGTGATTATGTATTGACATATTTTTATAGCTTTAGTTTCACAAATAAAATAAAAATAAATATGGTAAGTTGGTACACTTAGGACATATTTGTTCACACATAAAACTAACTGCATAAAATGTAAATTGCAGATTCGATATAATTTTATTAAGCTCTTGATAAAATACTTCACGGTTTTCTATTTTAATACTATTTTTCGATTGAGTTGATGGTTCCCAGAAACTTTGACGTTGACATTATAACTTACAAATTTTGACAAATCAACGTCTCAAAAACAACACAAAAATCAGTATGGCTTGAAATTCAAAATAAATATGTAAAATACCATTTAATACAACAAATACTGGGAATAAATAACAGAACATCAGTAAATCCTACAATATAATGTAACAAAAGTAGTCCTTATTGAATAAAAACTATGCCTTTAAATCCTATGTTGAATTTACTTGTATTGACTGGCAGAGAGAGGTACATTTGATTCAGGACACTGACTCTTTTGAGTTAAAAGGTGAGGGATTATAATCTCGTATCTTCATAAATGATTCAGCCTAACGGTATTAATATTACACATGAGTATTTGTATGTCGGTTAAGTCAGGCTTTGTGTGCCTGTATAGAAGTCGTTATGATTGTTTATAATAACTTTGCTAGAACTAAACTTTGCTCTGATCAATGTTTAGATGATCAGCGGCCTTATTGTGTATACGCTCTGACGTTCGGCTGCTCGCTCTCGTGGCGTTAGTGACTGGTGCAAGCTAGAGAAAAAGCAAAACCGAGCGTCAGAGCGCTTACTCAATAAATCCCCTGGTCAGAGGATACCAAAGAGGGCACTGAGGAAAAAAGATTAAGGGATGGCTGATCTGTTTAAAATGGTAACACGCTAGACGCGCTGATTCTGAATAAGAACTTAAAAGGAATTCATGTATGGATGATGAAGTATTTATTGAAGAGGCATATGTCCAGCAGTGTCCGAAGTGTTTATATCATATGTGAAATAATATAAAAAAAAATTAAAAAAAAAAAAATGCGTTTTGTTATTTAATAGGTCATTGATTATAATCAAAGATAATAGGTATTATTTTTGAATTCCCAAATTTGATGAACCAAAAAAAATTGAAATATATCATTCACCTTAACATCATATTATAAGAGTATACTTTAGACGAATTTTTATACGTATTTCGGTGATGAAGAGTATACTTTAGATTAATTTTTATTTTAGAATTTAAAATGGAGCAAGTATTCATGATCGAAGTCTTTGTCAAAAAAATAGTTCTCAAAATAGAACCACCAGAAAAAGATGAATACGAGCTTCGTATGGAAGAAGAGGAGAGGAAAAGAGAAGAACAACGCTTAGCTCTTCTGGAGTCTATGCAGAAAGGCAAAAAAGGTAAGAAGCCGCCCAAACCAAAAAAACCAAAGAAAGGTAAGAAAGGCAAAGCACCAGTACTGCCTTCACCAGAAGAAATGAAATTCATGCAAACATGCACAATGCAAATGAACTGTCCACCTCTTTTTGACTTCTACATAGCTCATGACAACTTTATCCCTCCCCCGCCACCTCCCCCACCGCCAAAAAAAGGAAAGAAAGGTAAAAAACCACCAAAACCAAAAAAAGGCAAGAAGGGAAAAGTTGTATCCAGGAAAATTGTACTACCTTCAGAACCATTACCACAGCCACCATACTTTGGAGTTGGAAATGCTGTCATGTTCATATCTCGACCATCTAAGCTCCAAGAACAATTAGAAAAAACACCACTTTACATAACAGTATGGAATAGAGATCAAGATATGGACTGTATAGGGTTTTGCATTGTGGAATGGCACAAATCATTTTTCGACTGTCTTCAAACAGCTGGTAGCATGAACCCTGTAAATATGGATCAAGCTGAATTTAGAGACTCAAGAAAACAAGAGCTGGTTACTAATACAGTAGAGTTGACAAGGCCATTGCAGTGCGAAGAAGATTTGAAATCGTCCGGAGAAATAGAATTTTACATCCGACTGTCGTGTTTAGGTAATCGCCTGGTTAGTTATTTCGTCGCGTTACCTGAAATGGATCGGATCCCGGGCAGAAAATATTTATCTGATGATTTGAAACTTAAAGACGTTGAAGTAGTTAGACATTGGGAAGGAACTACAATCGATCCTGTTCCACCTGTTGCTTATTTTTTCGGAGCTCCAGATATTACTAGGGAACCAATAAGACCTGAACCTGAACCGGTGGTATATGAAGATTTTGTGGCTCCGTTTACTCGAAGTGAACTAGCAATTTTATCTATGGGCTTTCCTAAAGGGCCTTGTGAAGGAACCAATTGTCTTCAGAGAATGGAATATAGAGGAAGTCAGCATCAATTCATTCCTGGAGAAACAGTGAAAGGTAAATACCAGCACGGTACATTTGTCAACAAAAGGGATGTTCATGGTCCATGCGGAAGACTAGATTGCCCGTTAGCTAAAAAAGTTAGGGCGTATCTTTGCTCGGAAGGAAGCTACAAACCCTGCAAAAAACCATGCTGTAAGGATTACTATTAACTTGTTTATGTTTTTAAATCATGCTAGCTACAAAAATATAACATAAATCACTGATATCAATTAATTTATCGGGAACTTTTCAATTTTTCAATCTTTTACCATTTTTTCTTTGACTATGCGAATATTGTTACTATAATATTAAAAATTCAAAAGTGTGTTTCTTGCTTTGTTAATCTTTTACGCAGAACCAGAGCAACGGGTAGACTTGATTTTTTGGTATGTATATACCTAGTTTCAAGTTTGGAACGCGACATAGGTTTCTTGTTATCCCGAAAAAATTTCCTATGGGATAGCATGAAAATTCAAAATCCACGCGGGCAAAAGCTAGTAGCACCATCAAATGATGAATTCTCCATTCACAGAGCATTGTATTTGAAAACAATTTGATCACAAAAATAAATGGTCCCTGAACCTATAAAGTAACTAAATTCTTATAGGCTGGCCCTGGTGTCAAGAAGGCCTCTGACGTGACTAAACGGTTAAAATAATCGGGGCCTATAAGTTAACTTGTCATTCGAGTCACGGTAGCGCTCAGTTATAAATGCCACCCGCGGTCACCCATCCGAATACTGACCGTGATGAACGTTGCTTAACTTCGACGATCGCTAACGAACACCAAGTCAATCTACGCTATGTTCGTTACAGCGCTACTTGAACCTATTAGCAATGTATAAGTAATGAAAAATTGATTATGTCGTGATGACATTATAAAATCAAATTACTGACGAAGCGCTCAATGCGAAACAAGATCATGATTCACTTCTTTTAACCAACTTTCTCTTTTCAAACTCATATTCAAACAAACAAGGTCAAGATAATAAAACAATTAATGTACCTTCGATGAGGTCATTTGGATGACTTATTCTGGTTTTATTATGTCCGACTGTAAAGCCACCTATGACCTACGACTAAAAATATTAGAAAACTGTACATTTTTACTCATTGTGCATGTTCAACTTTACAAAGAAAATGTTACCTCCAAATATTGTAAAAAAATTGAAACTCCTACTTTTTTTCTTCTTTTATTTCTCCAGACATTTCTTTGTGCTTAATTGCTATAAATACTCATATAATTCTAACAATAACATCAGTTTTCAGAATAAACTCCCATTCCATGCAAATCCTCAAATGCATTCGGAGAAAAGATTAAATTTTGCGATATGCGATTAACACTGAAATTCGCTGGCCCATATTGTTGTCTCATTTACATATTTATCTTCGACTACTTTAAATTTATCACCATTTGTAATTTCAACTTTAGGGTTATTGAAATTAGGAATATTGAAATTTTAGGAATTTTAAGTTTATGTTGGTTGTAGCGAAATCATTGCAATCATTAGCGTGTTTTTTGACATTTTGAAATTTACGCGTTACGCTTCGCGACCGCGAATAAAACTGTAATTAGGATATGGGATTTTATGACTTTTAAATTGGACGCCCATTGTTACCTTTAATGTAAGAGGGCAATAAAGATTTGAGGCAGAATTTGGACATGATAATGCTTTGGTGCGTTAAAACATGTGTTCAAAAGGTGCCAAAGTGAATAACGGAACAGATATTATTATTTTAGGGTTATGTATTATTTCGAGGGTATGCTTTTCACACTTTATTCAGCTCATACATTGTATAATGTATATGAATGGATATTATTAAATACTTGAGAGAACAGTGGTGGTCTAGTGGTGAGCAGTGGTGATCCGGTGGTAAGGACACCCGCCTTACAATCGTGAGGTCGTGGGTTCAAATCCCGGTCCCGTACCAATTAATTCCTTGGAATTTATGTAGGTACGGAATTTCATACCACTGGATTTTTGGTAAAGGAAAACATCGTGAGGCAACCTGCATACGTTCGTAGAAGAAATTCGATGACGTATGTGAATCCACCAACCCGCAATGGGCCAGCGTAGTGGATATATTCCTCTTTTTGCGGGAGAGACCTGCCTCAGGTCGAGAATCACGTCTGCAGTTGCGATGCCGAGGCAGACGCTCGGCCCGAAAGTATGAATAATCGATCTTTTTTTTAACGCGAATATATATCTATATATATGACTTGTAAAATAATTTAACCAATAAATATGACTATGACTATCCGCGGTTGATCACCAACTCGGCTGATGGTAAGCTACGTTGTGGTCGATGATGAGCACGCAAACCTAGAATATACCTATTCACTCTGATCTTGAAAAGCTTTAGATTATATCTCTTAGGAAACAGGAAAGCAGGATGACTGTTCTATGGGCGGTACGAATCAGAAATGTTGAGTCAAACTGCTTCGTACGTATCGAAGGAAAATCGACAGTGGAGGGGTGGTAGTGAGGCGTTTCCACTCCTTCTGTAATAAAAAGGGAATGGCAGGATAAGGTCATGTAGCTCAGATGCACACTTTCCGAAATAATTCCTGTAGAAATGTACAGACCCTCAACTCTACCTACGGAGATGCTCCAGGCCATGAAGTTTTTTTTGCAACTAACTAAGCCGAACAGCACGCCACTCTACCGATTCTAAGGCCTCGAGCTGATACTTACCCGAGCCATCCCAAAGATGGCAGCAGTATTCCAGAAAACGGATCTGTGCTTGATAGAGAGTAAGTAATATCTGTCCCGGTTTGAAATAGGTACCGCGAAATCAAAACTATCTACGTTCAGCATTTGCGGTTATTTAAATTTTATTTAAAAGTGTTAACTGCTTGATTCTAGAAACTAAAAAAACTGGATTTGTAAGTCTAACTCTTTACTAAAATCTATGAAATCTAAATCACTAATAGGCAAAGGAAACAATTTAAACTGTTTTGAATTATATATTCTCCAAGTACTAACTCACTTAAGTAAGTCCTTTGTGTCCTATTATATTTTCGATTACAAACAAAGTGCATAAACTGTTACAAGTTTTTATCGAAATGTCCTTGACAGCGTATCGCGTTGCATAGATAAATATTGTTCCCAACATTTACACCATCACTGTTTACAACTTTGTCTAAATTAATAACTGCTTCATCAGCTGAATGAGCAAAGTCTTTATTACATTGTTTAATGCGATAAGGTTTTATATTATCATCTTTTATGACGTTGACTGGAGCATAAAGAGTCATTGTGTATAACAATTTGAATACATTAATGTAATCGTGTGCTGCCAGTATGTGCATTACAGTTTTAATAGCACGTTCTAGGTTGATTTGCGATGGATGAAGGAACTGAGTTTTAACATCGTTTATGTTATTAGCATAATGTTCTAGAATGATATTAGCTTTTGCGGAAATTTCTTGAAGATTGTGCTTCTTGAGCTCTTGCATATTTACTAAAGACGCTCTCATTTTTAGCTATAGGTATTTTTCTAGAGGACGGAAATATTCTATCATATCATATACATATAGTACTCAACTATGGCTAGCTTTTACTAAGGGGTCAACCCTGTCACAGCAAGAAATAATCGGCCAAGTACGAGTAGGACTCGCACACGTAGGGTTCCGTACTGTATGGGATACTGTATGGGTATATTAATTTTATTCTGTTTTTAGTATTTGTTGTAATAGCGGCAACAGAAATACATCATCTGTGAAAATTTCAGATTTCTAGCTATAACGTTTTATGAGATACAGCCTGGAGACAGACGGACAAACGGATGGACGGACGGACAGACGGACAGCGGAGTCTTAGTAATAGGGTCCCGTTTTTACGTGATACGGAACTCTAAAAAAGCAATTGTTCTGTAGATTACATTTTGTCGAGAATAAATGAACTTTTTGTATTTAAAAGCTAATCATTTTCGCGATTTAGGAGTTAGTTCGATAGTAAAAATTTGTCTTAATTATGAGGAAAATTAATATTCAAGAATAAGTATGTCTGTTGCCTTGAATACCTCGTGTAATACATTTTTTTTATTTCAATTCAATGTTTTCTTGTCGTTTTGTTTAATATTCACTCACTACTACTTGTTGATTTATCTATCTATCTAAAGAGCGTTTTCTCTAATAAATTCCTTTAACAGATTAACCTTCTAAAATGGATTTTAACTTTATACAACATCTGAAGTATAAAGACGCACAAACGCCTTAAACGTTTTAAAAGCAAGATTATTCTTAGAGTTTGAATCTCCTTTTCGAAGGATGCGAGCTTTAAGCTCTGAAAAGCTCGTTAGTATTTTCTTGCTAGGCTTGTATTGGGATTCCGAGATATTTTTGTATTACGCACTATTTTAGTGAATATGATCAGGTACCAATTATGATTAACAATAATAACAATAAAGAACCTATTGGTGATATAAAGATAGGATTTAATTATTATGTACTAGTTTTTACCCGCGGCTTCGCCCGCATGATATTTTGATTTTTGTGCTATCCCATGAGGAATATCCTAAAAGTGTCATAGGATTAAGGGTGGTAAAGTAGATTTTACCACCCTTAATAAAGGAGGTGAAAAGTTGAAAACGATTTGACGGTTGTTCGATTCGACAGTAGTTTTTTGACATTTCTTGAAGCGCACTCTAGAATAGCTTGCAGATAGCAGATTGTTTCCTACTTACTTAACACTTATAGTTATATTATGGAAAATTTACGCAATATCATTATAATTTATAGTCTATGTGTTATTCTGATATTTAAGCTATAATATTGCAAAGTTTCATCTTAATCCGTTCAGTAGTTTTTGCGTGAAAGAGTAACAAACATCCATCCATCCATCCATACTTACAAACTTTCACGTTTATAATATTAGTAGGAAAACGGGACTTCGCGCACTAAAAGTTACGAGATAAATAAATACCTTATCATCCCGACGTTTCGACCGAGTTGCATCGATCGTGGTCACGGGTAGTGTATGTATTCAAATCGTAAAAATTTTAAATCAACATTAAGGTATGATGTCAGAAATAAACTCAAAATTCAAATCAACAATGTAAAAGTTTTAATGAATAAAAATATGTAAATGCCATGATAAAGGGAAACATTTTGTGTTTATGACACTAACAAGAAAGAAAGAAAACAACAATCCACCAATAATCTCATTGTATAATAGCAAATAGTCATGTATAAGAAGACACAAGCTAATTATAAAGTTCTACGCTACACCCGTACCAGCCTTTTTAATAATTCACTGCAGAACGTAGGCCTACCGTCAAGCGTTATTGGACATTACACCACGCTATGGCCTATAGTATGGGTTGGCGGGTTCACATACGCCATCGAATTCCTTCTACAAACGTATGCCGGTGCCTCACGATGTTTTCCTTCTCCAAAAGCCCCTGAAACTCATTAGTACCAGATCAGGATTTGACCCCACGATGTCACGATTATAGGGCAGGTGTTTCTACCACTAGATCACCACGGCTATACAATAAGAAAACACTAAGTAAAATTTTACTGCCTAACGTAACACAAAAAGTCTGAACTGAAAGTATAAGATATCAAAATAAAATACACAAGCCTACACAGAACCTGGAATGCTTAACCTTCTTTTCCTTCGCCTATGGTGAGTCACTCAGCCAATTTACATTTCGCTGTTGCTATTGAGTCCTAAGGCTGATGAAACAAATACTGCCATTGCTGGTGAATCATAGAAAGAAAAGAGTTTTATGTCCGACCGTATATGGATTTTTTCGATCTCTTAATACGAAATCTTGTCAGGATTTAGATACAAAAAAATGTTGACAGATATTATTGAACTCCGCGAAAAAATATAAATGTAAATAGTCACTACATAGTATAAAATAAAGTCGCTTTTTTTGTCTGTTTGTTTGTATGTATGCTTAAATCTTTAAAACTACGCAACGGATTTTGATGCGGTTTTTTTAAATGGATAGAGTCATAGAGTGATTCAAGAGGAAGGTTTATATGTATAATACACCTGTGCGAAGCCGGGGCGGGTCGGCTTGTTAAATATAAATGTAAATAGTAGTTTGATAAATGTAAAATTAATTAATTTTAAACCGAGTTATGTTATTTGAAAAATAAATAATTTTAACAAGTACGTAACGCGCTATAACGTGATCTTTGTTTTTAAGAAATTCGTCTTTAAAACAAAGATCACGTTATAGCGCGTTACGTACTTGTTTTCATACAGAATCACCCACTTGAGTACAAGTTTCGTTGAGATTAGTTGAAAAATACATCCGGACAGACGAAAGCAATAACGTCGACTTGAAGCACAGAACTCCGTTTCGCTTCGGTCTATGAAGTACATATTTCTATTAAGTCCTATGCTGATGAAACATGTACAACGTGAATCATTAAAGTGAACGAGGGTGTGGCAGGCCTTATCTGGAGTTGCTATACGAGCTATGATGGGACGTTCTGATTGGAGGAAGATTTGGCCGACCACAGGTTGACCTTTGTGGTTTCCTGTTTTAATAGAGAATATATCCTTCTAATATTATAAACGTGAAAGTTTGTAAGGTAAATGTGTGGATGGATTTATGGATGTTTGTTACTCTTTCACGCAAAAACTACTGAACGGATTGAGATGAAACTTTGCATTTATATAGCTTAATCAGAATAACACACAGCCTATAAATTATAATGATATTGCGTAATTTTTCCATAACATAACGATAAGTGTTAAGTAAGTAGAAAAAAATCTGCTATCTGCAAGCTATTCTAGAGTGCGTTTCAAGAAATGTCAAAAAAACAACTGTCGAATCGAACAACCGTCAAATCGTTTTCAACTTTTCACCTCCTTTATTAAGGGTGGTAAAATCTACTTTACCACCCTTAATCCCTTAATTTTTATATTATATCAATAAGTGTTAACTAAGTAGTTAACTTTCTGCAATCTGCGAGCTATTCTAGTGCGCTCCAAGAAAATATGTCAAAAAAAAACCTGTCGAATCAAACAAATTTCAAATCGAATTTTTTGTTTTTTTATTTTCCACCTCCTTTATCAAGAGTGGTAAGGTAGGGCCTCGAAATATCATGCGGGCGAAGCCGCGGGCAAACGCTAGTAAATAATATAATTAAGTTCAAATAGACCGGAATGCCAGCCTCGGTGTCAGAATCGCTTACAATCAGGCGAGTTGGTGGTCAAGCGCAGACTTATTCGCGTTAAAAAAATGTTTCAAATCCGCCGGACAGCCTCTGACATGGTTAAACTAATTAAAAAACGGGACCTCCAATTCAACGTGTCATTCGAGCACAGTAGCGCTTAGTTGTAAAATGCAACCCGCGGGCACCCATCCGAAAACTGGCCGTGCCTAACGTTGCCTAACTTTGGTGATCACTGACAAACGTCTAGTCAAACTACGTTAGAAATGCTATTGGATTAAAATATAGAAAGTTTACAACCTCAGCTCCTCAAGAGGAGTAAATTTTTCTGATGTAACATTTCGACCAGGTTACCAAGTTTTTAGGTCAAGTTTTCGAGTTCAAGAGTCTGTAGGTATGACGCATCGGTTGTTGCTCCTGATGCTAAGGCTGAGAGGCTAGTTCGGAGCAAGTTGCAAAAAATATGTAAACAGTGAGTCACTTAGATGCGTTGAATAAAAAATAAAACACGAAAATATCTGGATCTTTCATCTTGTCGCAGAGGTCAAATACTAGGAAAATAAAGTTTTTTTGGCAGTAGGCAGGGCACGCAGTTCGAAGAACGAACGGTCGATGGAGCCGTAAAGTTATCGAATGGAGACCACGTATCAGGAAACGCAACGTCCATCGACTAGATGGATTGACGAAATAATTTTGGAGCGCGCTGGATACAGGCTGCTTCCAACTGGCTTTATTGGGATTTCATAGGGCCTATGTCTGACAGTGGATTTCTACGGTTGATGGATGGATGAATGATTAAATTGCATGAATAAATCTGTAGGTAAACCAAAGCTATTGACAAAGCCCAGCGAATTAAATAAAAAATATAAATAAATAAATATTAGGACACATGTTACACACTATCTTAAAATTAACCTGTTGAAGTCTTATGTCCAGCAGTAGAAAGTTTACAGCTGATATGATTATTCAAAAATCAAAAGTATTTGTTAGTGTAAAAGTACAATCAGTTTTTGGTGGGTCTAAATGCCAATCTGGGTGTTGGGAACTCATGTTTTGGTAGCTAGTTGCTTCCACTGAGAGAATGTAATCAGATTGTGCAAATTTAGGCTTTGATTTTGACCTTAAATATTTTAAATAATTATGTAAAACTAGACGACCCGTCCCGGCTTCGCACAGGTGTATAATACATATAAACCTTCCTCTCGTATCACTCTATCCATTAAAAAAAACCGCATCAAAATCCGTTGCGCAGTTTTAAAGATTTAAGCATACAGACAAACAAACAAACGAAAATAGCGACTTTATTTTATACTATGTAAGGAAGAAATATTTCGTCATCATCAACCTCGTCCGGGTCCGTACTGTATGAAAAGAAACAAAAACATTTTACAAAATAAAATAATTTTAACAACAGTATTTCTCAATGTCAAAAAATATTGGTCATCTTAAAATAATTAAAAAGTAACAGAAATACCCTAATGTACATTAAAAACACATGACAAGTCCCGTATTAAAATAGTAGGATAACACATAGTCACAACAAGATAGTATCAAAAACGCATAAAACTGTGATGATAATGACTATTTCTTATACCAATATGCCAGTTGCATCATAAGACATAACAATTCGTATTATGTCTACCAAAGATGAGCTCTAAGCTCATCTTTGGTATGACTCACTGTTTACATGTTTTTTTTTTGCGACTCGTTCTAAACTATCTACTTAGCAACAGGTTTGTCAGACAAGGTGTCATAAAATTTAATAATAATATTATACTCATTAAGTAAGTTCGTATAGGCCGGGTGGCTAGCCCTGGTGTCAGAGTTTTTAGGCCGCCTGAAGGCCTCTGACATGGCTAAACGGTTAAAACAACCGGGGCCTACAATTTAACGTGTCATACGAGCCACGGTAGCGCTCAGTTGGAAAATGCCACCCGCGGTCACCCATCTAAGTACTGGCAGTGCTGAACGTTGCTCAATTTCGGTGATCGCTGACAATCACCTAGTCAAACTACGCTACGAGCGCTACAATATACTCATAGTAACACAACATTGCAAATTGGATACATAACATAATTATAAATCATGTTGCAATGTGAAAAGGTTTCATAATATTATCAGTTTAAGATTTTTATGCGTAGAAATGTATGTAGAGAAGAGGATAATCTATACCAATATAATAAAGGAGAAAGATTTGATTTTTTGTTTGTTTGCATTGAATAGGCTCCGAAACTACTGAACCGATTTGAAAAATTCTTTCACTGTTGGGAAGCTACACAATCCCCGGGTGTCATAGGCTACATTATATTTTTAAAAAAATAGAGAGTTTGCTAGTACCTAATAAAATTGACTTTCAATAAACTTCAATATCATTTTAAACGATATAAAACGGGAGTTCTAGTTAGTTCTCAAGTTAGCGAGTGCTAGGACGCGGAGCCGTCTCGCAATGCACACAAGCGAGACGGCTCCGCGTGCTAGCACTCGCCAACTTGAGAAAGGTCGCCGAACGCAACCGAAACTATAGTCGTGTTATGACTATACGAACACGTGAGTGAGTCCCGTTTTATATCGTTTAAAATGTGTGAAAACCACGTTAATTTCCATAGTAAAACTTAAATAACATTGAAGAAAAAAAAATACTTCCAACTACTTACATTTATCTCAAAATTATTAGAGATAAATCGTGTATTTATGTGTAGATAGATGTATTTATCCAAAACAGATTTAACAGTCACTTATAACTTGAAAATATTATCTTATCTCATTTTGGTCAGCAGGGTAGAAAATATTGAAAAAGAACTCCTAACATGTGTTCTTTGTAAACAGCATTTAACTATCCAAATATAAATTATACCACTCTATTTGTAGATCACGAATGATATGTTTACCGTAACCTACTACACAGAAGTCACTACCAAAGGGGGTGGGTTCATTGATCGTCACAATTATACAGGGTTATCCAGAAATGATGTACTAAGCCGAAAGGAGGTGATTCAGTCCGTCATTAATAAAATAAATATAAATAAATAAATATTAGAAGACTGAAAACGCAAAGTTTGTGATATGGCTGCCAGAGTGTAGATTATGTAGTATTTCAGTTACTACATAATCTGCATGTACATATTTTTAAATACATACTTATATATAGTACCTAAATAACACCCAGACACAGAGCACACACCTATGTTCATCACATATTTTTTTACCCTGGGTGGGAATCAAACCCACGCCTCTTTGATCCAGAAGTCAGGGTCACTAACCACCGAGGCGGTCAAGTACATCACTACATAGTATAAAACAAAGTCGCTTCCCGCTGTCTGTCCCTATGTATGCTTGTATCTTTAAAACCACATAACGGATTTTGATGCGTTTTTTTTAATAGATAGAGTGATACAATAGAAAGGTTTAGATGTATTATACACCTGTGCGAAGCCTGGGCGGGTCGCTAATTATGAATAATTTAAATTACTAGAGGGTCAAGCCAAACTTCGAAAAAATAGTACAAGGCAAGCAGATGAGCTCCACACATTATTAAGAATCACCAATGAACGATATAATTGTACATAGAAATCACTGTTAGCCGTTTATCGGTACAACGAGAAATTTTTCAGCCGCCATCTTTTTTTACCGACTGCGCAATAGGCACGCCAAGAGAACGTTATTTAAAAAAAAATTACCGATACCGCGATTTGTACGCAGAAAGCTCCACTTGATAACTTTTTAGGTACGGTTTTTAGGGTTCCGTAGTAAAACGAGGAACTCTTATAACTTCGTTGTGTCTGTCCGTCGGTCCGTCCATCCGTCCCAATGTTAGAAAGTCTTATTACTTCTACAATTATTAATTATAAACCAAACCGCATGAAATATTACATGATAGTTCAAGTATGGATCACAAAATAAAAATTTAAACACATAAATATTTCAAAACTATATTTTTATTCTAGGGGTAGCTCCCATACATGTAAAGTGGAGTTGAAACATTTTTTCAGCGCCAGCTCCTCATGTATCGTTGAGTAGGGTTTCTAAAATGAGTGTCAGGTTTCCTAATTTTTTTTATCACATGTACCATTGCGCATTGGTGAGATTTAGGTCTTGTCGACCTAAATCTTTCTAAAAAAGTTCAAAAAAGAGTGACCCCCCTCTCCCCCCCCCCCCATAATTTCAAAAGTGTGCAAGAGTGATGAGAGATAATTTCAAGAGTGTAGAATATTTAAACTTTCTGTGTTTATAGACCACATCAAAAACTTTCTTTGAAAATTATTTTGAGCCCTGTGGGATCATAACTTTTTGAGTTATAGAGGAAGTTGACATTTTTAAACATGCACATAGCTCATAGGACATTCATCTCCCAAACTTATCACTCAATTACGCTTTTCTAGTAGTCAGCCATTTACTAACATCGTAAAAATTGATTTTTATCATCATCATAATAATCGTCACCATCTACGGAAGCCTATCATATGCGTGTCACGACACGCACTTGACAACTTATTTAAATAAGCTTCAGTTTGACTCCTCTCTTAATCAATCAATCGTAGTCAATTTCCTCATGTCTGAGTGTCGTGAACTCATTTTTTTATTCAGAATATGTTTGCGTTTGACCCCATACTGCCTGATGTTGAGCAGATAAGCGGTCTAGGTTGTAGCACGCTTACCTAGAAGATACCTATTAACTCGATTACCAATGTCTCTCGAATGATTTTCTTCCTTTCTGTCTTCGGCTACACGACGACACTGAGGAGTTCAGGAGATCACTAGAGGTCATGGGAGGCTCTATATTAACCGATTTCAAAAAAAGAGGTTCTCTATTCGACTGTAACTATGTTTTTAAGGGTCCCAACCCAAAGGGAAAAACGGGACCCTATTACTAAGACTTCGATGTCCGTCTGTCCGTCTGTCTGTCACCGGGCTGTATCCCATGACCATGATAGCTGGGCAGCTGAAATTTTCACAGATGATGTATTTCGGTTGCCGCTATAACAACAAATACATACTAAAAATAAAATAAATATTTAATGGGGGCTTCCATACAACAAACCTGAAATTTTAGAAGTTTTTCGCTCTATATTAATAATGGTAACAGGTAGATACATGAAATTTACACAGAATATTTAGTTTTATTTTCAATTCAATAATAAATAATAAAATTAAAATTTAAGGGGGGCTTCCATACAGTACGGAACCCTCCATGCGCGAGTCCGACTCGTACTTGGCCGATTATTTTTTCTAAATAATTCATCATACATTGAATTTACTAAGCAATATTGCAATTCATAGTCAACCAAAATTACTAAATTGAAACCAACAAACAGTTTGTATTATCTAACTTTGTAAACTCTGTCATAATTTCACAAAGGACATACCTACTAGGGCTACGAGACACGTGAAAATGCTACAATTAATTTAGCTATTTTCACTGCGTATTTAATTTTCATTACAATATGTTACTTTTGAATAAAAGGACAGGGTTCAAGTAGAAATTGTTTTCTACGTAAGGTTTCATTAAAACTTAATTGGGTACAAATATTTTGTAATTACGCGACGTCCGGTCTCTTTCTATGTTAATGCTAATTTAATTTAATTTGGCAGGGCTTTATTTATTTTGGTCAAGGGTTGGGAGATGTTCATTAATATTTTATTTGTTTGGTGTAAGGTATAATAAAAATAACTGATATTGATATCAATTGAGTAGGCTTTTTGATTGTAGTTTAGAAAATCGACATCAAGAAGTAGAATTAGAACCATTTTTTGAAATACTAAATAAATAAATAAATATCAGGGGACATATTACACACGGTCTCTGACCCCAAACTAAGCATCGCTTGTGATATAGCTGCCAGAGACTGATATACTACATATGCATATTTTAAATACATAACACCCAGACACAGAACAAACACCTATGTTCATCACACAAATGTTTGCCCTGGGTGGGGATCGAACCCACGCCTCTTTGACCCAGAAGTCAGGGTCACTAACCACTGAGCCACCGAGGCAGTCAACTAAGTTTCATACTAAAATTAAATACACAAAAAAATGTTTAATAGATAAATTATAGTACCGCAAAAAAATCTAGTCATATCACAATAGTTATACAATTTAAAATCGTCCAGATAATGAGGTATTTATTGATCTCGTGTTTTCAGTACGCGATTAGTCCCGTAGTATTATAAAGCTCAGTTACGCGAAGATACTTCAGCTTAAGCTGGTTCGCGATATTTTTATAATTAGTTCTTTATGCCAAAAATTCTAGTACTCAAGAACAAAATTATGCAGCACTCCTGCATACGTAAATTGCATCTGAAAATTCTCCAATCCAATCAGCATTTGTACAAAACGAAGACGGGCCACGTTCCCAACTGATACAGAACTCGATAACCGGCGGTTAAACTAACCAGAACTAATCAACGGTTATAGTGTTAGGTGGTCTAATCTGGGTGCACACGGTGTTAGAACTCTAAGGACTTTCTGCTGATATATTATGCTAAACCGAGATATAAGTTGAAGCAGATTGATCGGTCAATTTATAAGGTGATGTTAACTGGCTGGGTAATTCACTATACTCGTTATTTGTGCTGTATACAAACGAGTAAACTTATTTTAGGGAGTTTATTATACCCAAGTACACATACTCGTACCTACCTACCTACATACTGTATTAATTAACTAACCTTGGCCGGGGTTAGGGTAATCAAATGATAGCATTAGGATCATCTAAATATAATTTTTTTTGGAGTTTATACGTTTTTTTTCTTAGTTTCCTTGGACTTGATCGGAGGCTTTGTTTATTTTAAAGTTTAAATTTTTAACCAGAATACAAATTTACATAATATATGTGATATAAAGTTTACTAATTTCGTATCCATTTTGACGCAGGTTTCCAAAAGACTATCCAAAAAACATAAATATTTCAAAGATTTCAAAAGACTTTCCAAACAACAAACATTTAAACTATTTCTTGTAAATATTTTTAACGGCAGTCGCACATACTTATGGCTCATTAGAGCCATACGTAGTGCTCCTGTTTCTCTATACCTAATTTACGCAGATCTGTTATGCTGATCGTTTATCTGTTCTTCCTATGGGCTTTTGCATAGATCTCAATAAAAAATAAAAAGCAGTGGCTCTCCGAATAATAGACCTCGCGTTGCACATCTCTTTAACTAAATTTTCATAAATGTATATCTAGACTCGTTCTTGACTAATTTGGTTCATTTATATCACGTATTACATTACATGTATAGAGGTCAAGTAATATTGTTCGAAAATGCGCAATGAACATTTTAGATTTACTTTGTTTTCGCCAGATGCAGACATTTTGCTGGATACATTTTTTTTAATGCATAAAAGGGCTACATTTGGCTACCAACTCGTCTGATGAAAGGCGAAATTGTAGCCGAAGATGGAGCAAGTAGACCTAGCAGATACCTAGATATATCGATGCACTACAACACCGTGTGTAGCTTCTTTACCCCGACTGCCAGCCAGACTTCAGGACAAAGTTCTGAATGATTAAATTTGCAGTTCCAATGCTCTAATGGCTGAAATTCAGATGTGTGGTGACCGAGTAGTTTAGGGTTATTTTGGAAACTTCTGCTATTGTTGTTTCTGATGTATTTAGTTTCAACATTGTCTCTATTCAATTATGTACTTAATTTATGCGACTTTGTAGTTTTTGCATTTGTTTTAATCCAATATTTTTTTTAATCTAACAGGTTGCAAACAGGCTAACTGGCATTTTGATGGTGAAATGTTACCATCACTTATTTATGGATAATTGCAACATTCGACGCGTTGTGTTATTTTATCTTCAAGACAAGGATCCTTTTACAGTTGAAATCAGATCTACATTAGAACTATCAAGAAGTAAAATTTCATGCAATTTGGTTTACAAACATGGAAGCTTTAGGCTTTGTGACATTAGGATAGACGAATGGATGGACAAACAGACGGAGAGATTACAGACACAACGAGTTCCTTATTTTACTGAAAGTTATACTTAAGTCAAGAAAACTTAGCCGAAAACTAATTTCAGGGCCTCCTGCTCACTTGGTAGATATACATAATGCACAAACTAAGCTAAGTAATTGTCCAACGGCTGATATGATAAAAAACAGACTTCAAAGTTACCACCCACCTGACAAAACAAATTAATCCACTCAACCATCTTCCTAAAATTCGAAAAAACTCGAAATAAAAACTACAGTTAGAGCTAATTCATCTTCCTCAGTACCACACGCAATCCTAACTTCTCTATATCCTCTTCTGTATTGTTATTTAATCCAAAAAACTCGACTATAATCATTCGATACAATAGAAGACATTTCAAGATTAATATTGGTCATTTGGATCATATTAAGTTTGTCAAGTCAACCAAAGCAATTTCGAAAACAAATCAATAAAATTATTTCAAAAATTCAATCAAACTTTAAAAGTAAATACCGTAAAGGTGAAAGTCCAATAAATTGATATAATAAAAGAGAAATAGATAAAGTGGTTAGTGTTCACGATTCAAAAGGTCCTAATTATAATTTGAATCGTTTAGAAGTTAAATATTTTCGGCGTCAAATAGTTTGAAAAAAGTTTGAAGACATCGTCTCGAGTTTGGTCAACAGAGCGGAAGAACATGAAATGCGTAGAGTCGTGAATATGAAGTTGAGCTATTTTATATTTTAGTTGAGTAATGGCGTCTAAGTTCTTTGACAAACTTCATAGTATTTAAAACTCATAGAACTTGCCGTCATGATGGTCATAGGAATGAATTCGAACACATAATTCAGTTTCTGTATTTGATACAATTGCTCCTGGCGGCTGTTTTCGCTCCTATATCAGCAACCTACTCGGTAGGTACTAGAACACAGGTGAGAAAGTGGCGTCCCACATATAACAATGCTTTCCATTCCACATAATCAATGTGAGGCCGTCCAGACGTTTGATATACAAACGCGACAAATCAAGGGACTCCAGCCAGGCTAGGAAGCGCACCACAAAATATTTCTTTCGGCGTGTCAGAACGAGACAGAGTTATGGCGAAGTATATGTCTGTCACTTTTAACACGTCAAAAAGAGTTCTTATCGTGGCTTTTCGTGGTCACATAGCTAGCTGGACGCATAATATATCTGCTGCTATTATGGATCTTTCTGATTTATTGTGTGGTGATTGAATAGTGGATTATTTCTCTATGTCTGCACCACATACCTGCGTAACATTTATTAGTTATCACGATCTCAACATTTTATTTAATCCATCTGATGTCTCCGTGCCTTTGTGTCCAGGCTCAGAGACTATGAGTCACCGTGGAAGTAGAACGGTGGTGCTGGGAGGCCCGTTGAAAAAACGGCCAGTGTGTACGCACCTTATCTGTTGCATCAGATATCTACAGGCTGTTGCCGTTTTTATTATTAAATCGACTGGTTTTTTGACGTAGTTAAAGAACGATAAATAGTAGCCAGACTATTGATCCTAATTTTATAATTTTAATTGATAGAAGAGACGAAGTTTAATGTTCAACTGACGTTTTAATGTTTTAGACGAACTAAAACCATAAAGGTATTTCTAATATAATATTATGTACCTATTTTCATTAAGAAAGATTATTTTATATTTATTATGTTCACTAAAGCTAACATGTTCAGATGGGTACTTTTGTATGAAAACGGGCGCGTAACGTGCTTAAATTACGATTTCTTTAGAAGACATATGGGGGAAAAAAATATGTATTTTTGCTTACATTACGATGTTGTTTTAAGACGAAATGGATAAAGAAAAAGTTTTTTTAAATAATATAACTTGAATTCTGTTTTATTTAACATTTGAAAATCATTTTTCCTAAATAAATTCGGGGAATGAAAAAAGCGCTACGCGACGGTTTGTCGATAGAGAACCAGGGCCTTGTAAAAGCTAAAATCCTTTGATTAGGTTAGTTTCGCTATGTCTAGATAATATAATCTTCCAATTGGCTAGACACAACGTGTTAATCTAGCACGTCAAACTGTCTGTGTCCACGTTGCAGTATTATGTTTACAACTCGTAAAGACTGGCGAGATTTGTTTGTCAAGCCGTGGACGATTTGTTGCACCACGAGATTTGTTTACTTTTTTCTTTTATGAAGCTTTTTCATACTGACCAAACTTTTAACACACTAAGCCGTAGTGTGTATATTTTAAGTTTTAAAAATATTAATCTTGTACACATTCATAAAATAAAATATAATAATGATAGACTATGAAATCCTATCTTACTGGCAAACTTTTATGATGGGACCAATCTTTAAATCGTTTAAAATAACTGTTCATTCAATTCATGTCAACTAGATGAAATATTAAAATCAAAAAAATCAACTATATGTAGGTACTTTCGTTATCAAAACTTCATAAAATACCAATTGACACCTTTATATTACTATTTTATTATCTATAAAAAATGACAAAAATTGAACTACCAAAATTATTATTTTTCGCAAAAAATGGCAGACATAACCGATTATCACTATATACCTACTACAGGACTAATCGCGCACTAAAATTACGAGATAAATACCTAAATACCTCATAATACCGACGTTTCGACCGAGTTGCATCGATCGTGGTCACGGGTAGGCTCACGGGTCAACCCGTGTGTTCAAATCGCGAAAGTTTAAAAACAAAAATACCTAACCGATTTCAACTGTGTACAGAATTCTAAAAGTTTGCAAGGATGGATGTAATAATTTTCACATTATTATTCATTAATCAAAAATGGTTCAGCCAATATCGATAAAATAAAAAAAAACGACCTCTAAAGTATGATGTACCAAACAAAAAAAGAATAATCCAAATCAAATTACTCTGTAAAAACTTGTGCGTGGTCGTTATTGTCGTGTCTCAATGCTGGGTTAAAGCCTTCCTTAGCATAATTAAATATCTCATATTTTTTAACGTATGCGTGGTACATATACGCGTCGAATGGAAAACCTATGTTTCGTCATTTAATAAACGACAACGGCTAAAACCTAGGTAACACCCTGCATAAGCATGCGCCGGCGCAGATGAGTCACTTGGATCCTCAAACACTCTCACGACAAAGGAATAGAGATTACCGTTCAAATTGACCGGTTATTTGTTTAACGTTTATAAATACTAGTTATTTATTACTGGACATGTTTTTGAAACTAGTTTTTTATTGTGATGACACATATTCCTAGGTAAATTACTTTTACTATCAACAACAAAATACAATAGGTACAAACACCTTAATTACTTAACAGCTACATAATAAAAGACAACTACCTAATTTACTAATTATACTCATTTATTTCGTAAACGCTGGTTACACATCAGGTTTACATTAATAAATTATTACGAATCAAATAATGTCTATACGTATAATTACTACAGCTATTGGCCGAATCCGGAGATCCGTGGTAAGACTATGGATCCCGAATAATCATCGACTTGGCATTTTTTCATTGATGCGTTTAATCAATCTCAAGTAGCGCTCGTAGCGTAGTTTGACTAGGTGTATGTCAGCGATCACCAAAATGAAGAGCAAAAAAAAATTAAAAGAACATAATTCCAAATTCAAATTAGGAAATTGTGTGATTTTCATTTGTTTTTCGTACTGTCAAGATGACTGAACCAAATGAAGAAATTCAATACATTTTAAAATTTTACTACAAAAAAGGTAAAAACGAACGCAAGCCGCGAAAAAAATTGCGATGTTTATGGACCTAGTGCAGTGTCTGTGAGAGTAGCACAAAGGTTTAAGCGTTTTAAATCCGGAAATTTTGATGTCAAAGACGCACGTCACTCTGGTCGCCCTATTACGGATAAAATGGATGCCATTTTTGAAAAATTGAAGGAAGATCGGAATATCAGTAGTTACGACGTAGCTAAAGAACTGGAAATTGACCACAAAACAGTTTTGGCGCATTTGAAAAAGAACTGGGTACCTACACAAAAAAGCTCAATATTTGGGTACCTCACGAGCTCACTAAAAGTGAGCAAACTCGCAACAAGGTGATGCTGAGTGTGTGGTGGGATTGGAAGGGCATTATTCATTATGAGCTGTTACCACCAGGCAGGACCATCGATTCTGAACTCTACTGCGAACAACTGATGAGATGATGACGATTATTTTTTTAGTGTTGTCCTGAGACCTCAATGTTGTGGTTGTCGAATTGATGAAATAATTTCACTAATATAATTTAACCTGTAGGTTATTGTTTTTAAATTGAGCCATGTATTCATTGCAATGATTTGACTTATTTTTTCTTTCTTAATGATCGAATAGCGTAACTGAGATAAGTTATTAATTTTATTTTTTCGTAAGCAGTTTATAGTATTGAGTGCCTTTTAATGTTTAAAATTGAAAGTGAAGTATTCTAATTGACCTGTAACTTATTGTTGTTAATAAAAAAGTATGAGTATGATTAAAGCAAGAAGTTGAGAGAAAGCGGCCGGAATTAATCAACAGAAGGGGTGTGGTTTTTTATTATGATAACGCTAGACCTCACACATCTTTAGCCACTCAGCAAAAATTAAGAGAGTTTGGCTGGGAGGTGTTAATGCATCCGCCGTATAGTCCTGACCTTGCATCTTCAGATTTTCACCTGTTTCGGTCTCTTCAGTATTTTTTAGGTAGTGTCAGGTTAACATCACGAGAGGACTGCCAAAACCACTTGTCGCGGTATTTTGATCAGAAGTCTCAAAATTTCTATAGCAATGGGATCATGTCCCTACAAGATGGCAAAAAGTTATCGAACAAAGTGGTACCTACATACTTTGGTTAAATGTAATTAAACTTGTTTTGAACTTTCTTAAAAAATGCGAAGAAACTTTTTCCCCAACCTATTACTTATAAAAACTCGTCAAAAAATAAGATCCTTTAAAAAAGAGTTGACTTTAGATTATTTTCGATCGAAGTTTTTCCTTGTAATTAAAATGCAAATTCTCTGTGGGCCTTCTAAGTAAGGATTAATTTGCCCAACGTACTATGGAGAAAGCTATGCTCGGCTCGTAGTCTTTACACTATTGAGGAGATTCGTAGATTAACCAAAATCACCGATATAGCTTACCGGACTAGCAAGTTGAAGTGGCAGTGGGCGGAGCACATAGTTTGTAGATTGTAATCCTAAAAAAATAACCAAAGTACATACATCCAAAAAATGTATGGGTTCTATCTCGACTAGTAGTTTTCCGAATAATAGACCTCGCATCTTAATAGGATTAAGATATCAATTTTACCAAATGTTACTACAATCAGTAGATAAATAATAATACGGGAAGTTTCCTCCCTTTTTGAAGCAAATCAAAAAGCGTCGATGACAAAAATCTAAATATATAATTATAGAACTCGTGTCCCAAGCTTCTCTGAAAAATGTGACAAAATCTAGTACACGAAAATCAACATCTGGGCAGTTAAAAGCAAAATTGTCAAGCCAAAACTGAGACTCTTATCTCACTTCCTTCCCTCCGTCAATAACATTTTTTTAATGTTGTTACTTTGTTTTTTTTTTCACAACTCTATTTCACAGTCAAATCAAAAAATAGTTTTATAACCGTCATAAAATATATTTTTTAACAATCAAATCTACACTTTAAACGTCATTGAAAGATTTAACCGTTTCTATGTCATCCATAAATGAAACATTGTATTTCATATAAAAAGTCCGAAAAATTACGACCTAATAGATCATTTTACAATGTTATGGCATGTTATTTTAGAATCGCACTAGTATAAGTTACATAATTATGTGAATGAATGTTGGTTTGTCTGTGTGTATGTAACTGTAAATGGATAAAGTTGACAAGGGGTGAAAGTGAGTGGCATAAAATAATAATGAAAAAAAAAACGAAAATGTCAAAAAAATATATTTATTTTATAGTCATTGAAACGAAATGATGATGATGATAAGTAATGGAAGGCCTATGTCTAACATTGTATTATTAGTAGTAGTAAGATAGTACCTACCTATTTATTGTATAGTTATTGTTTTCAATCTTCAACAAAAAGGTGTTATGATTCTGACCTGTGGTATCGTAGAGTAGCAATTTTGTTATGTTTGTTTCTTAGCTAACTCAAATCAATTCTTAGCTACCTCAAATCCATTTCAATTATATTGTGGTCGGGGATATACAAATATGAACCTACCTATACTTACCTACGTAGGTAGATTATCAATGAAAAAAAAAAGGTTGTCTGTAAAGTCTGTTAACGAACGATAACTTCAAGTGATAACTTCATAACATAATCATAAGAAGACGTTGTTGAATCAAAAACCAAAACAAGCCTTAGGCCTCCCTATTGCTTGTTCCGCGCTCTCACTTGCACGTTTGGCTCTGGCGGAACGTGACACTTTTCCATGCGTGCAGCCGGCGTTCCTAAATTCATAAGACGTTATCATATCAAAAAATATTGGAACCATTACCACATTACCATCTGCTTATTTTGCGGGCGGACGTCCTACGCTGCTGCACTGTTTTTGAACTATAAGTAAAGTCATAGAACATTGCTAGTATTACCATAACGAATAACGGTAACGAAACGTGACTGATACGTTATTGCCATATTTAACGATTCTAAATACAAGCAAACAATAGTGTTGCCAGTTTAGTGCGGCAATAAATCAGGAGAATCGTAAATTCAGTTTGAACTGTTTCTTATTCTTATTTTTATGTTGAGAATAAGCTTAAACTTTATTTTTTGTTATGGACAATCAATGTCAAGTATTTTGCACAATCGTATATGCTCTGTATATTTTTGGAGTTTTTAATTCCTAAGTAAATTACTATCTGTTGACTTTTTCGTATTAATTTGATTCTCATAGAGAACTTTCAGATATAGACACAAGATGCATGTTAGCTTCACCAGTAAAAGTATTGTTACATTTAGCTCCTATTTTTATGTAAGTCTTTTGACAATTTATTGATGTACACAATGTTGGCAAACTGAAATAAAATAAATATTTTCATGATTTTTTTCCTTAGTCCAATTTGAAATAATTTCCTGTTAGTCGTACATGTCGTTCTTGATTCAAAAATACTTGACTGCATTTTGTACAAAATTAGGATTTTTTTCAAAGTATCACTGATTTATAACAACTCGCTTTTCGGTGAAGGAAATAATCGAGAGGGCTGACTCATAAAAAAAAATCATACCGCATTACCACAAAAGGCTTAAAGACGCTTTAAACACTGATTAACCGAGCATTTTATACCGTTAAACATTGTCTAAAGAGTGCGTAAAACTTTTGTGGTCAGACGGATAGCGTTCGTGGACGCACCTACCCGCATGGGGCCAGGGTGGTGGATGTGGCCAATCGCCGTTCGCGAGTATTTTTAAGTTAATTATGGACTACTTATTACGGATTATTATTACTGCTATTAAAGTATTGATAGCGCGCGAGATGAATGCAGTCGGGGTCTGAGGTAAAGAGCGGGAGCATCTCCCCCCGCTATCCGCACGCCCCACCTCACGCGTCTGGGCGGGTTGGGCGTGCGGATAGCGGGGGGAGACATTCGCATTCCTAAGCTCTGCATTCAACCTGCGCGCTAACAGTAGGTACATCTACTATACAATTGGAAGTCAATTGGGTAATATTATTATTGACTTTTAAAAGCCCGGTACAGTGCAGTACAACCGGTTCACAAATTGAACTACAAGGTTCATCGCCTTACATTTTGAACACATTTAGTTACGCATTTAAAACAAAGATCGACAGCCTCTGATAAGAAGTGATGGTGAAACGCAATAATGAGTTGAAATAAGGTTGAAATATAACATGCTTATTGTGCGCTCGAGATAACGAAGCTCTGCTTTGTTTTGATCTAAGTTATAGGAGTTTACAGTTATCACAAATGACTGTATAATACGCATGTTTTTTAAAAATAATCGGCCAAGTACGAGTAGGACTCGCGCACGAAGGGTTCCGTACTGTATGGGGCCCCCCCTCAAATATATATTTTATTTTAATTTTATTACTTATTATTGAAGTGAATATAAAACTAAATATTCTGTGAAAATTTCAAGCATCCACCTATTACCATTATTAAGATAGAGCGAAAAACGTCTAAAAATATTCAGGTTTGTTGTATGGGAGCCCCCCTTAAATATTTATTACATTTTATTTTTGGTATTTGGTATTTTTGGTATAGCGGCAACAGAAATACATCATCTGTGAAAATTTCAGCTGCCTAGCTATCACGGTTCATGATATACAGCCCGGTGACAGACAGACAGACAGACAGATGGACAGACGGACATCGAAGTCTTAGTAATAGGGTCCCGTTTTTACCTTTTGGGTACGGAACCCTAAAAATGATAGAACATATAGCTCGTTAAAGTTCCGCGTGACGTCACGAGTGTTAAACAAATGAGACTTTAGTGAGAGACGTGATGTCCCGACTACCAAGCCCAAACTATGTTTATAAATCTTTGCCAATGTTGTTTTGGTTTTAAAGAAAAAATATGTGTCCAATACTTTATCTTGAACAATTATTTATTATACTAGTGGACCTAGTGAACTTCATCTCACCATCTGTCAACTGTCAATGACAACTTTTACATGCAGGAACATTTTGTATGGGAAAATTCAATGAATGTCTTTTTCTCACCTTTTAAACCTTCTCTTAGCTTCCACGGATATTTTAAGACCAAAATTAGCCCAATCGGTCCAGCCGTTCTCGAGTTTTAGCGAGACTAACAACCACGATTCATTTTTATATTAAAAGAGAAGAGATATAGAGAAGAAGATTATATTATTGATGGATGTGCGGACTGACAAGAACGGATAAGATTAGAAATGAGTATGTTAGGGGAAGTCTGAAAGCAGCGCCAGTGACTGAGAAATTAAAGAGTGGTAGGCTATCTTGGTATGGGCATAGGTATTATGAGAAGGGAGGATAGTCATGTTACAAAAATAACTCTTGATATGATGGTAAGCGGCAAAAGCGGGGAGGAAGACCAAAAAGAGTGTAGGTAGATAAATTGTGTGAATGATGACACGCGAGAGAAATAAGTTGATGATGAGATGACGTATGATAGAGTGAAGTGGCGAAAGGAAACGTGCTGTGCCGACCCCACCTAGTGAGATAAGGGCAAAAAGGGGATGATGGAAGAATGTTTGTGGTAGGTACATAATTATAATATTGTTTGCTAACGCTCATGGCTCCGCAAAAGCTCATGCTTTGAGCCAAAACCAACTTATAGATAAAAGCGTGTTGGCCAACAAATTTTAATAAAACCTTCTTTGTACAAGCTTTATGGCGACACATATTTGTGAATCGTTGTAAAATAGTCGATAATGGGCTCTCTTTGTTTTAGAGGGCGATGACTGATGACTCATTAGTGTAATGAACTGATTTGTATGAGTATGTAATACGAATTGACTTTGATGCTACATTAAGTATGAGTTTTGAATAGATTTTTGTGAGCTGTGGCAAGTAGGTAGGTAAGTACCTAAATATAGTCCAACTCAAATATTATCATTTTTAACTGACTTCCAAAAAGGAGGAGGTTCTATGTTCGTCTGTATGTATTTTTAGGGTATCGTAAAAGGGAAAAACGGTACCCAAAGGGAAAAACGGGACCCTATTACTAAGACTTCGATGTCCGTCTGTCCGTCTGTCCGTCTGTCACCGGGCTGTATCTCATGAACCATGATAGCTAGGAAGCTGAAATTTTCACAGATGATGTATTTCTGTTGCCGCTATAAAAACAAATACTAAAAATAAAATAAACAAAATATTTAAGGGGGGCTCCCATACAACAAACCTGAATTTTTAGACGTTTTTGTCAAGCATCTATGCTTGAAATTTTCACAGAATATTTAGTTTTATATTCAATTCAATAATAAATAATAAAATTAAAATAAAATATATATTAAAGGGGGGCTCCCATACAGTATGGAACCCTCCGTGCGCGAGTCCGACTCGTACTTGGCCGATTTTATTTTTTGTGTGTGTTCATCAATAATTTACCCAATTGTGAACTGAATTGAAAAATTATTTTTTAGTTCGAAAGGGTATACTTCTGAGGTGATCCCATTTAAATTTTACAGAAATCGGCTTAGCTGTTTTTGAAAAACCAACAATAATGTAAACAATTCGAGAGAAATATTCGAATTTTGGCGGTTTTACCAGTTTTTGCGAAAAATAATTATGTTATCTACAAAAGGTGGATAGGTACCGCAATCCTCACGCAATTCTTAAGTGGACTACAGTCAGGATTGGGCTATCCGCACTTTGTAGCTGACATCATAGCCGCCAAAATGTTTCATTCCGCCTATAATTTCGTAAACGATGAGTGGCTAGACCTGGTGTCAGCGATATTAAGCTACCCTGAAGGCCTCTGATATGACTAAATGTTTGAAAAAACCTGAACATACGGTAAGCGTTTCATTTGAACCACGTCAGCGCTTAGTAATAATTGCCACCCGCGGTCACCCATCCGAAGACTGAGCGGGTTGAACGTTGCGACTTCGGCGATCACTTAAAAGACAAATAGACATATAGACAGCTTTTTATTGTGACAAAAATACAGAACTAAACGTAAAAGGCATAGTTTGATTAGGTGTTTCTTAGCAGTCACCAAAGCTTGCAACGTTAGGTGTTCTTTGGGACCTATTTTTGGATGCTTATACCGCTGGTTTTTAGGGTTCCGTATCCAAAGGGTATTAGAAACGAGACTATTACTAAGACTCGCCTGTCTGTCTGTCACCAGGCGGTGTATGATGAACCGTGATAGCTATAAAGTTGAAATTATCACAGATGATGTATTTCTGTTGCCGCTATAACAAGAAATACTACAAACAGAATAACATAAATATTTAATGGGCGCTCCCATACAACAAGCCTGATTTTTTAGCCGTTTCTCGCTGGATATTAATATGTAACAGCACAAATAGACGCTCGAGTTATTCACAGAATATTTAACTCATTTAAAAAATAAAGTAAAATAAATATTTGAGATACAGTACGGAACCCTTGTGCGAGACCGACACGCATTTCACCGACTATTTTTCCTTTAAATCACTTAGAGATCATAGGAGAGGGCTACTGGACTATACTCGTAAGTGACGTTTAAAATTCAACGCAGCGGGCTTGGTATTTGATCATATCATGACTTTTGAATCCAATAAATCACCTATATTTATAGCTATAGTGACCCATAACTTACGATTTATTGTAACGTTACGTTATGTCAATAACAATTATCGTCATTATCAGCAGTACAACTTCCACGGCAGAACATAGGTCTCCCTGAAACCCTTGGGTTTTGCATTTGGATACTATTTACATTGACGTATCTTGAGGGGAATGGATGTCCTGCGCTGTGATTCCGGTAAATGATACCTAATCGAGTACTTTTGATGACTGTAATAAGATTTTAACAGTATTTTTTTTTTATCGCGAATAGGTAAGTCCACGCTTGGCCACAAACTTGCCTGATGGTAAGCGACGTTGTGGTCGAAAGTGAAGCTCGCAGACCTAGAAGATACCTATTCAATCTGACCTTGAAAAGCTTTAGATTATACCTCTTAGGAAATCAGGAAGACTGTTCCATTCCCTGGCGGTACGAATGAAGTATGAGAGAAATGTTGAGTCAAACCGCTTTGTACGTATCGAAGGAAAATCGACACTATACTCACTAATCTATCTATGTATAGGATCTAATTACTAGAACTGAATATTATTTTTAATGTACTTCAACGTTTCAGTCATAAGACGTCCACTGCTGGACATAAGCCTTGCCTATAGATTTCCAATAAGGCTGGTTGGAAGCGGCTTACATTGGCTCACTTACTCTGCCTAAAATTTTTTTTACAGGAAACTGACTTTAAAATATTACCTAACTACAAATTAAGTATTAACTAATGTAAACATCATTTAGCCAGGTAGATATAATGAATTATAATCACCCATTGTGTTCCCTTTACAAACGATTAGCATATTATTATCTCCGTCCATTAGCTGACTGACAATTAGATAGCATAACGGGGTGTGGCTTTAATTATTAGTAATTATTTAAAATTATTGGGCGGAAAAACTGGTAGAAGATTGAAATTAAATCATGGCTTTTGACAGGGAATTCACATAATTATTTTTCGTTAAAAAAGGCATAACCGACTTCAACCGTGTACAGATTTCGAATAGCTTGCACCACAAAATAGCAGAACGAAATGATGTGTCATCCATGTACCTATTTTTTTGATGTGACAACGTCTTATAAATTGGTTTGCCGGGTGACACTTCAAGAAACTGCGTTACGCTCCCCGCTCACACTTCATGCGCTCTTATTCGTCTCATTCGTCTCAAAGTCGTTGTCACGTAAAACTTTCGCCCGTATACCGACTTTACAGGCAAACAATTTTTTTTTTAGGTTATTGTAGATTATTAAAAAAAAAACCTTAGCTGATTTGAATAAATTCTAAATGGGACCACTTCTTAACTCTATTTTCTACTAAACAAATAAAATCATTAAAATCGGATCATATTTGGCAGAGTAATCACGTAACATACCTATACATACAAAAAAATATAAAGGACCTCCTTTTTTGAAATCGGTTAAAAATTAGATGGCATGATGAGTTTACTCTTCTGAAAGACCGGCCACGGATCACGGTCAAGAATAAAGGAAAATAGCATCAAGATCCAGAAAAATGATTTTAGGGTTTCGTAGTAAAACAAGGAACCCTTTTTTCCGTTCGTCAGTCCATCCCATTAATAAAAAGCCTTGTAACTTCCACAATTGTCAACTAAATTGCATAATGACATTTGAAATTATGATAGATTAAGTATAGATCTCAATTTAAATACTTAAAAAATTGTATTTAAGTGTGTATTTAAGAGGTAGCTCCCATTGTAAAGTGGAGAGAAAATATTTTTTTTCAACCTCACCCCCTCACGTGGGGTATCGTAGAATAGGGTTTCTAAAATGAGTGTAAGGTTTTCTAAACGATTTTTTGTCACATGTACCATTGGTGAGATGTACCTCCTTTGTCAATCTATAGATTATTGAAAAATTGTAATTAAGTGTGTATTTAAGAGGTAGCTCCCATTGTAAAGTGGAGAGAAAATATTTTTTTTCAACCTCACCCCCTCACGTGGGGTATCGTAGAATAGGGTTTCTAAAATGAGTGTAAGGTTTTCTAAACGATTTTTTGTCACATGTACCATTGGTGAGATGTACCTCCTTTGTCAATCTATAGATTGACAAAGGAGGTACATCTCACCAAAAAATTATAGTGACGTCCGCTCCGCCAATTAATTGTAAACCAATTTTAATGATTCTAATCATGCTTCAGAAGTAGTTCAATTTAAGTTTTATCGAAATCGGTTAAGTAATTTTTGATAAATCAACAATATTGTAAAAAATGCTACATTGGTGATACATCGATCCGTGCGAACTATTTGAATTCTCTACACGGTTGAAGTTGGTTATGCTTATCGACTTGGCATTTTTTTCTGTTTTATTTGCAAAAAATAATTATTTTTACTACGTATGAAAAATATGACAACAATGCACAGTGGTGCAAGGTCACTACTCCTAGCCATAAATAAAATCCCTGTCATCACCACCGAGGTCGCTTTTGTTTCACATGAATCACATGCGGGTATGGAAAACTCGAACCATACACAAATGCATGATTTTCATACAATGTTACCTATCTTAATTTGATATTTGTGAAAATGCAAGGGTATAGAAAGTGACGATGTAGGGTTTACAAAGAAGTTTTATTGTCTTGCGTCATTTTTAGAAAATTGTGATTGTTATTTACTAATTTCTGACTTTAATGCGGGTACTGATAATATTAGCGCACTGATACTAAAATATCTGCCAGTGTTATAATTTTTAATTGACGAAAAACAAAAAAAATATACCTATCTACTTACATTTTAGACCCGAACTTCTCTCAAGCAAAACATAGTGGAGTGGAGAAAGCCAAGCGGAGTTTTTGTTTTGTGTCTTACTATGAAAATATTTTATATTATATCTTCAATGTATTATTAACAGTCTGCAACGCTATTTATTTCTCCATGAAAGTGTATCAAAAAATTAAAATTGATGTTATAATAACATCATCATCATCTTTCATTCATCATCCTTCTCTATTCCACTGCTAGGTATAAGCTTCTCTCTTACGGAGCTATTTTTCTCGTTCCTGTGCTAATCATGTCCATGTTCGACCCGCGATTTTCACAATATCGATTTTTAATTTAATTATGATGACATAATAACTAACAAAATGTTTTTTTTGAGCTCTGATATCACAGTCACACATACGACAAATGTTAACCTCCCTATTTGCATTGTAAGTTAAATTCAAATTAAATACGGTTTCGCACACAACCGTTCCTAAAACGATTACCAAACAGCATGATTGCATATTTTAATACTGGTCCATCACGTACAAAATTGAAAACGAAACTCGCTTAATCATTTGAGCTCCTGTATTCACCCCTTTTCGATGCATCCATACTGATTGACACATAAAACCAATGTTAATTTATTCGATACAATGTTTTTCATTCGATTTTGAATCTTATGTCAGCACTAATAAAAGCGAAAGTGATTGTTTAGAAATATTCCAAAATCGAGTCGTAGCTAATCGATCAATGATGGATGAATAAAATCGCAGGTGTTCGAATGAGTTGACTTTTTTTGTCCACGTCAATGCGTGTTGCATCCCATTGTGCGAGTGCAATGTATTGTCATCCACCCTGAACGTGTAAAATGTAGGTACCTTGACTCTATGTTTATTTTGTACGGTATCTGAAATTAAAAAGTATTTGTATGTTTTGCTAATGTGAGAGTAAAATATAGCGAGTTGATATTTTAGTCCGTTGTCTAGTCCGAGTGTGTGTCCAGCCCAGGCCTAGAGTTTTGACCTATACCAGCTTAAAACTCTGCGAGAAACTACATTGCATTCGTCAGTATAACTACTTCAAATACATTAGTTACGCACCGTTAGTACGTAAATGCACCGTTAGTACACATATAATAATCAAAGTTTTTCTAACGGAATTTTTCCAGACCTGTGGAAAATTGCTTCAGTTAGCCCAATTTACAAAAGTGGTCCTAAAAACAGCATAGAAAATTATAGGCCCATATCATTTTTAACGACCTTTTCAAAAATATTAGAAAAAATAGCTAATTTAAGATTAACGAGATTTTTAGAATTACATGGTATTATATCAAACAGACAATTCGGTGTCAGGAAGGGTAAATGCACAGAAGATGCAGTGTCGTTGCTAACATCGGCAGTGTCATCCAAACTAGATAAAAAACAAAAATGCGTTGCTGTGTTTTTGGATTTAGCGAAGGCGTTCGACTCTGTCTCCATACCAATACTCCTGCAGAAATTGTACAAATCGGGAATTAGAGGGATTGCCTCAAACTGGTTCACTAGCTATTTATCGCTACGCAAACAATGTGTAAAGATTGGTGGTGTATCTAGTGCTACTCTTGGCATTGACTTCGGTGTACCACAGGGTAGCATTCTGGGGCCTACGCTGTTTAATTTATATATCAACGATATTCATGATATGCAACTGAAAAATGCAGAGATTGTTTTCTATGATGATGATGACACTGCGATAGTTTTCTACGGTTCTACATGGGCCAACGCCCTAGAAAACGTTGAAGTTGGTATGTCAAGTGTGTCTGGGTGGCTTCAGAGAAATCTCTTGACGCTGAACACGAAAAAAACAGTTTATCTGTGTTTCCATGAAACAAACGCTTCTGCTCCCGACATACATACTAATCTGAAGCTCCATAAAGTCTCTTGTAGCAGAACAGTCTCATGTAACTGCGAAACTTTAACCAGATTTGAGTCTACTAAGTATTTGGGTGTTATTCTCGATGAAAACTTGAATTTTAAAAGTCACTTGATTGCTCTTTCGTCTCGGGTACTCAAAGTTATCGGAATTGTGAAAATTTTACGTGACGTGGCACCTTCAGAGACACTGAAGTCAGTACACTTCGCTTTATGCCAGTCTCTCTTAAATTATTGCATAACCTGCTGGGGAAGTGCCGCTTCGACCTTCATCATACTTCCTGAACGAGCTTAACGATCAGTTCTCAAATTGATGATGAATAAGCCGCTGAGATACCCTACGGCTGACTTGTTCAGGGAGAGTGGTGTACTGAGCGTTAGACAGTTGTTTATTCTCAAAACGACGCTCTCTGTTCATAAGTCCGTGCTTGCTGCCCCTGTCGATGGAGAAATGTGTGCAAAAACGTTGTGGAAGATTGCCTTTTCCTCAAGTAAATACTAGTTTCGCGCGTCGGTTTGGCCTTTTCATCAGATCTCATATATAAAATGTCATTGATAGATACTGCAGCTTGAATGATAAGACAATCTACGAAGCTAAAATGACAGTTCATAAGTTTTTGTCAACTTTGGATCATAAGGAGACGGAAAACTTACTGAAGATATTATGTAGCATTGTATATGTATAAAACTATCCATAAACATAAGTTTTCTCTTTATAAAACTTCTCATGTACTATGTATATATATTTTAATTTAATTTTAATTTTAATTAAATTTAAAAATTGAATATAAGGGGACATCTTACACATGGTCTCTCACCCCAAACTAAGCATATCTTGTCACATGGATCACTGATAATATACTACATATTATTACACAAATTTTTAACTACATACTTAGATAGATAATTACCAATAAAAAATAGACGCAGAGCAAACACCTATGTATGATCATCACATAAATGCTTGCCTTGGGTATGAATCGAACCCAGGACTCTTAGATCCAGTAGTCAGGGTCACTAACCACTGAGCCACCGAGGCAGTCTAAAACTCTAAACCAAATCTCATATTGTCTCAATAACAAAATAAATAAACAAAAACACTTTATTAGACATTCACATTGCTTAAAAAACAGATTACAATAAATATTACTATTGACGGTTTAATATTTCTTAAAAGTTTAAAAACTGGCAGAAATGTAATGCAATTCCAGGCAGGTCTACAAAGGATCTAACACTACTTACTCGTAGCTCAGCAGTTTTGTTTTTATTTTAGCGAGTTCAATTTGTAAGTTTTACCAAATTTTATTTACTTAGCAGTAACTAATACCTATATAAAATTTTGTGAAAAATGGCAAAACCATCTTCCATCGTGTACAAAATTCGAATTGTTTACATTATTGTTGATTTTTCAAAAACGGCTGAACTGATTTCAGTAAAATTTAAACGAGACTACTTCGGGAGTATACCGTTTTGAACTAAAAAATATTTTTTCGATTCGGTTCATAATTGATAAAGTTATCGATGAACAAACACAAAAAAACATACAGACGAACATAGAACCTCCTCCTTTTTGGAATGTGACTGTTGTTGTTATTTATGTTGTTTTATGTAAGTAGTATATTGTATTGTATTATGTATTAGTTTATTATTTAGTCATAGGTTTCTTTTATAATTTTATATGTATTGTTTTTTTTTATTTTTAGGTATTTTAAGTATTTATATCAATTTTATTAGTATGTATGTTTATGATGTCCAATCAAACTTATATTTTAACTAATGCGCAGCCCGTCCATTATTTATACGCTTTCTGTCCTCTCCATCCTAAGGTTGCCTGGCAGAGATCGCTATCAGCGATAAGGCCGCCCATTGTTACACTGTTTATATCTCTTTGTTTCTTCTTTTTGTTGATTTCTTGGTGTGCAATAAAGAGTTTATCTATCTATCTATCTAATCGTTTTCAGGTTGATAAACAGACTTCATTTGACTTTTCAAAGTTTCAAACTAGCCTCCTAATCCTCGAGAGCTTTCAGCTGCATTGTCTTGCTCGAAATGAGCGGTTGCGCGATCATATTTCTCCTGAAGACTTGCAAATGCACACAACAATAGCGGGCTTCCTGAACAATACACTATGTACTAGTGTGTACTGGTGTGGAAGAAATCGGTAGTTTGATACTAATTTATTTACTAGGAATAAACATTTTAGATGGGGTCAAAAAGTTCTCAAGTGGAGGCCACGTACCGAATAGCGCAGCGTAGGACACTAGGAGCGTCCACCCATAAGGTGGACGGATGAGTTCATCAAGATCGCGGGGTCGTGCTGGACTGGATGTGAGTCGTCGCGCTGGACTGGATGTGAGTCGCTTCCGACCGGTCTTATTGGAGATATACTCGTAGGTATAGAGGAAGCAGTGAAAGTCGTATGGCTGAAACGCAGAACGCAGAAACATTTTAAAGTACTGATAGCGTAGTTTGACTAGGTATTTCTAAGTGACGACCGAAGTTTCGAAATGGTCAGTCTTTGGATGGGTGACCGCGGTTGGTTTTCTGGTTTAAGATATTTATTTCTCAAAAGAATTAACAAAAAATTCACTTAACTGAGAAACACAAGGTAAATTAAGTAAATAGGTAATTATTTTAGTATACATAGTAGGCAGGCTATAAATCTAAGTAAGAGTAATGCAAGCGCCGGACACTATTAAATGTGAAAAACTAATGACCTTAACTGAGTACTTTTAAATTATGTAGGTAAGTATAATACTTTACAGAAATGGTTTATACTAATTGAGTTACCCACTTAATGAAAGTAAAGTAAGTTTATATAATAGTAAGTATGGTTGACTCATAAATACTAATCCTGTTGTTAATGAGTAAACAGTAAATTTCAAACATGAGTAGGTAGGTAACATAACTGTTTGCAGAAGGCAATGTAAAAGTTGATAATTAAGGAATGTATAGCTTAAGTAAATACCTACCTATGTACCTACGTTACGGCTTACACAATTTGGCTAGTTTGTTATCAGTAAGATTATATTAGTAAATAAATCAATTAGAACTGTGAATACAAAGCAAATTATTCAGGTTGTTTGTTACATTGTACGCATTGCATATTGCATTCCAATATTTGTTATGTAGTTATGTATTATTGTATTTAATACGAGTACCTCTGTCAAGACAAAAAAATAGTTTAAGCTAATCTGAGAATTTATAAAATAAATATTGGTTTTGCTTGTAAAGGAGATAACATTAGGTAGGTAATATTATGTGTTATGGTATTATTATGTTGTAACTGAGATAATATAATATAGGTATAATTTCACATCATGATATTACACATATAGTAGATCTGGGTAATTAGATATGTTAGTTGCAAGGTCGCCTTTGCAAACGAAGTGTATTATTTACAGTTTAAGTTGTCTTGATAATCTTAGGAACAGCTTTGATGTATTTTATTGTAAGTTTTTAATGCGATAAACTTATAAGTCAAGGTTTTTTAACCGTTTTAGGATGTCAAAGGCTTCTTAGAGGCCCAGAAACCGTTTTATGTAATAAAAATGCACCTACACACACATAGCTGCCGTAGATTGATAATGCATGTAATTATTAATGTATTATAATAATTAATAACAATGATGCACTGCGAACAGCGATGTGAAAATACTAGGCAAAATGAAACATTCTGTCTTTACTAGTACACTGCCGCCAATATAACTGGCGCATTACAGCGCATCAGTCAACCCGCATTTGTGCAATATTCATTAAGAGCGCGGCTATTAATTCTGCAAGGCACTGCCGAGGTGTGAGCTCGTATTCAGGCTGTATAGGGTTGTTGCCGTAAAATTAACGGTATGATTGAAATGCTCTACAGTATTGGGTTATACAGGCATCTTTGGCAATTTATTTTTGTTTATTTGACATTATTTTTAAAATTAAAGAAAACCGAACATGAAAAGAAATGTATTGAAAGTTTCTAAGAGTAGATAACATAATAATATACCGTGTCTACTCTGTCATGCCAATACTCCATTAAAACGGAGCAAAAACGCAAGACAAGGGCATTGAGCATGAGCAACACATTAGTCCGTACGTCGGCTGCAATGTTTGCAATTATGTATGTGTGTGTATGTATGTTTATTTCTCAATACAGCATCGAGAAACAAAATCATGAGCCGAACCTTTTTGTTTTCTCATACTTCAAATTACTTGTCATTTCTGCTATGCGCTTACTACGGAATATCTAGATCCGTAAATCTCCGTTTTCTTCAGTTTCTTCTGCTTTGGTAGAATCCATGCGCCAGTCTTTCAATAGATAGTAAGTACGCTATTTTGGTACGGCATGGTATTATTTCAGTAATTTTCAACCTTACAAGCTAACCATGTAATATAATCTACACCAGAGTACCATTTTATTCCACCTTCATACCTTTTTCTTTTCAATGCAAACATGAAGGTTATCTTCTATCACGTTTATTTTTCCACCTCTCTTTACACAAAATCACGTGCCATAGTCTCGTGTTCCTGCATACAGCCTCGGTACTGAAGTCGCGTTGCATCCTACACTTTCAGGGTGAAGACTATGATTTGAATGTGATAAATATGAAAAACATATTGTGATTCATCCCGTGACACGCTCTTGACACAGTTTTCTAAGTGATGCGTCGGTGTCACGCTTTTGTAGCCCTTGTGGTATAAACGTGACTGAATCAATAGCTAAATACGACGACTGATTAAAGTATTCATCACAGATTTTAGAAATAGCTCTGGTGTAAAAGTGTGTATCACTTTCAAATAGGACATACCTTTATTTACAAATTGTTGAAGTATAAGTTAAAAATACATGTATAAGTCTAGATTAATTTCTCATGTAAGTGAAATTGTAATTTCTTTCGAGAAACAAAGTTCTTTAACTCGAATAGGTACTTGATAGTGTCACAAAATTTAACTGAGTTCCGTCGCATAGATACTCATTTAATCAAGGACAAAACAGTTTTTCAAAAGGAAAGGTACGTAATTATATCTGTGATTTTTAATAGGGTAAGTAATAGTAGTCTCCACTTGGGTTATAATCTAAATAGGAACTTAGGGAAGCTATTTATTTAAGTTCTTGCTAATATTATAAATCAGAATGTGTATTAGTTTGTTTGTTTCTCTTTCACACACCAATGGAGGAAAAAGATCGACTTGATTTTTTGAGTGGATATAAAAGTTGCAAACTGTCATAAGCTACTTTTTATCTCAGATTAAATATTTTAATAAAAAAGTCAAAAAAATGCGAGGGTAAAACTCTTTATGCTAGTATATGCTAGTACTCGTAAAATATAAACGTTAATATTGCAGCACAAAATTACTGCTTCAGAATCCAGTTATCACTAGTGATATTGCGACTTTTTCGGAAAAAAAAACTCATTTTCAAGGGTCAAATTAGATACTTTATAGTGTTATACTTCATCTTAATAAGAAAAATAATCAACTTGTAGCTATTCTGTACAATTTTTTATTTTACTAAAAATAAAGGTTCAAAAAACCCTGGGTCTCAGGAAGATAAAACAAAATCAAAGCAACAACCCTGGTAGTCGGCAAACTACCCTTTTGTTCCTCCGGACCTATGATTAATTACAACCATGAAACCTCGCCGCCAAACTATTGTATCAAAAACTACAAACAACGGTGACTGAACTTAAGTTAATTACACAATGCCACAATTGAAATATTAAACTAAAAATAAAGTAAATAAGCTGGTTTTTAAAAGAAAATATACTAACAAGCTGATATCTATTAACAAATTGGATTAACGAACCGGGAATAAAGAAGACGAAAACGCATGAATGAATGGCTATTTTTATTTGCTTGCATGAAATCTAAATCGTTTTCAAACGATCATATTGAAAACGCATAGGACATCTTGTGGGTAATAAGATGATAATAACAAAACTTGTTAATAGATTAAATCAAATTGAATAAAAAGATTATGTCTAAAATACTCATCATTGAAACGCAACACTTACTAAAACAAATGTAATGAAATGATGTGAATCATAAGGAAATCACCTGTGAATAACTAAAAAATAACCTGTTCCTTATTCAATTATTCAAAGAAAACTAGTATTTCTTTGGGAATGCAAAAAGAATTGCATTCACACACTTGTATCACTCACAATCGTAGACTATGCTAATCCTTAAATTTGAATATGTCAATAATGTTTGTATACGATTTACATAATGTGTCCAAAAATGCCACCTTGCGGAACACCAAAACTTTATTTCCCGAAAAGTTCTCACACGGTCAATTAGATGTGTGTTCAAGGATAAAAAATTACATTATTACAATGTGAAAACATTTATCACTAGCAAATTATTTAAATTGCTCTCGACTTTGCAAGGGAAGTATGCAAATTTCCGAATGCGGCTGCAATCAGACTTGATCAGGAGCTAAATGAGGAATTTATACAAAAATGCAAGAGCAGGGATTTCTTTGCATTTTGCTGAATTGAGATTTTTGACGTTGCTGTTTCTGTTTCGTGAATTTCTCCGTTGCTTTGTTTTCGTGAAAAATGGAAAAGAAAAGTTTTTTTTGTGGTGGCGTTTTAGTAAGACACCACATTTAAAAGCGCACTCGGCATATTATTGATTTATGCCCATTTAATATTTCCCGTATTCGTTAAGTTCAATAAATTGTTATTTGTGTTCTAACTAATCTACCATTTAAACAAATTAGCTGTGATTGAATTGACTTTTAACTTCTAGTTTGACTCACACTGCAAGTAAAGTTTTTTCAACTACATACTTATAAATATTTTTAATTTTAATAACATGCAACAGCAACTACCTACACAAATTTTTCTTTTTCTTAACGAGCCTCTTGAAAAATCTCTCATGTTCATTTGTCAATACAAAATGACGACAGCTAAATATCAACCTTGCAATGCAAATGACGAGAATCGTCAAGTGTCAGTATTCACACCATAGAACCACACCGAGGAATCAATATCTCATAACAAAACATTCCAAACAAAATGTTCAATAACTTACAAAAATAAGAATTGAATAATTTACATGGTCAATTTGATAAGTAACCACACATAGAATTGAATGGATCTGTCAATCGATATTTGATTCAAATTAGCAAAGGTGCCAATCCAGACAATCATATGCAAACAACCAACGGTGTGAAGAGAATGTAAATGAGTATGTTGATGAAACGAAAGTAATGCAACAACAAATCATCAATATTCAATACAATGACTTGAAAACAATTTTAAGGATCATTTAATACTTAGTAAAGCATAAGAAAACATTTAAGGAATGAATACTATGCCACTTAATAACTCATTCAACTACACAGGTTTAATTTGACTAAATTGATTAATAATTATGACAAAAGAGAAAAATTGTCGGTCAATTTAGTATTTAAAATATACCTAGTAAACCTTAACTCGTCTTGACATTGAATCACTAATATTCTATGATTGTAAATGCAGATATAGGAAAAAGTCTGCCCTACTTTACTGACCCACTGAAATAAACATGAATTCAAATCACATTAAATGGATCAAGGCGTGAAAAATTAAACACAAATATCTTTACTACATCACTTGGATTAGTAAAGCAGCGATTCTACTTGTTTCACTATTATTTTGCTTATGAGACTTATTTCAAATTGACGTATTTAATCAAGGACATCATTGTAATCATCAATACGACTAATCACTATCACTACATAGTATAAAACAAAGTCGCTTCCCGCTGTCTGTCCCCATGTATGCTTATATCTTTAAAACTACGCAACGGATTTTGATGCGGTTTTTTTTAATAGATAGAGTGTTTCAAGAAAAAGGTTTATATGTATAATTTATCTGTGAGAAGCCGAGGCGGGTCGCTAGTTTTAACTATAAAGTTCAAACTCGAAAACCGTCGACTTCCAACAAAATTTATGGCTATGGGATATCTAATTTTTTTCGCGATTTCGGAGTTGGCCATAGTGAAAGTTGGTCATAACTATGAGTACAATAATATTAAATTATGTAATCAGCCACCAGTCTATGTATTATCATCAAACGTGGGATGCCTACTTGTGAACATAGACTTCAGACACATTATTTTTAGATCAAACTCAAAATAAGCAAGTCCAACAATAATGTCTGAATTAATAGTTGACGAGTACAGTGTACATATAGAAGGAAAACACCGAATCATATTAATTGAGCATTATTTAGTGGAGACAAAAGCACTTTTTCGCAATAAATAACACAATGAAACTTGAGAGTTTCTTCACATTGATAATATAATTTAATTTGGAATCAACAATTCTGAAAACAAATTAACATAAACAACGTCTGATGCAAAAAATAAAGGGCCATCAGACGAGAGCCCCGAATGAACCGGAAATGGTCGACATTCTTACTTCTGGCTTCGTGCATTTGACACTAAACTTGAATAATAAATAATTATTTTTCGCAAAAAATGGCAAAACTGCCTTCCATCGTGTACAAAATTCGAATATTTCGCTCGAATGGTTTACATTATTGTTGATTTATCAAAAACAGCCTGGCCGATTTCTGTAAAATTTTAATGTGACCATCTTGGGAATATAACCACTCTCTGGAACTCAAAAAGAATTTTTTGATTCGGTTCACAATTGGCGAAATTATTGATGTGCATCGTGTACGAAATTCGGATTTTCGCTCGAATTGCTCATTTACGGCTCAGCCGATTTCTGTAATATTTAAATTGGACCACCTCGGGAGCTCGAACTGAAAAGATTTTTTCTATTCAGTTCACAATTGGCGAAAATATCGATGAACATATACAAAAAAATACACACGAACATGGAACCTCCTCCTTTTTGGAAGTCGGTTAAAAAGCAATGGGTGAAGTTGTTTTAGACATAAGAAAATACCGATAATTGCGTTGCAAAGTGTAAGGTTCTTTAGAAGAAGGAGAAGTTTATTTTGCATTATTATTATGAAAAAAAAAATACCATGAGACCTGAAAATCGTAAAAAAGCAGGTGTTTCATATAAAAAGTTCATTGATCTCGAAAAAAAATATGAACAAAACTCAGTAAAGTAAGAGTCGGAAGTGTGAATACCATTATCTATACGTTGTATGAAAGCCCCCTTACATATTTCTATAATAGTTGCAATCGAACATAATAATAATAATATTTTTTTCCAAATTTCATCTGTCTAACCAGTTACAGCCTGGTGACAGACAAACAGACAGACAGACGGACAGTAGAGTCTTAAAGCATAGTAAGGTCTCGTTTTTAGGGTTCCGTACCCAAAGGGTAAAAACGGGACCTTATTATTAGTTGCAATCGAACATAATAATAATAATATTTTTTTCCAAATTTCATCTGTCTAACCAGTTATAGCCTGGTGACAGACAAACAGACAATCAGACGGACAGTAGAGTCTTAAAGCATAGTAAGGTCTCGTTTTTAGGGTTCCGCACCCAAAGGGTAAAAACGGGACCCTATTACTAAGACTCCGCTTTCCGTCTGTCCGTCTGTCTGTCTGTCACCAGGCTGTATCTCATAAACCGTGATAGCTAGAGAGCTGAAATTTTCACAGATGATGTATTTCTGTTGCCGCTACAAATTTTAAAAACAGAATAAAATAAATATTTAAGGGGGCTCCCATACAACAAACATGAATTTTTAGCCATTTTTCGCTCGATATTAATAACGGTAACAGGAAGACGCTTGAAACATTTACATAACATTTAGTTATTTATTTACTTCAAAATTAAATAAATAAATTAAAACAAAATATATTAAGGGGGGGCTCTCATATGGTACGGAACCCTTCGTGCGCGAGTCCTCGTACTCGTACTTCGCCGATTATCACCCTTTGAGTAAGGAACCCTAAAAAAGATGGCTGATCTCATTATTAATTAACCATAAGAATACGTTATATCTATAAAACAATATTTTTCATTGTGTTTTAATTTTTACACTTTGCCGTAAAATATTTAGTGACAAGTGGAACGCGCTTATGATGTAACTGTTCGTCTGATTTTGCACAAACTTAATGTTATACCTACCATACCTAATCTCTATTCATCGCTGTTTTCAAACTTTTTATTTACTGGACGCATAAATATATATTTTATTTTTCCTAGTCGTTTTGTTTTTATTCTCTCAGACAAATTAGTTCATAATCTTTCTTTGTTGATTTTGTTCTTTTATGTTTTCTCCGGGAATTATTTCAGTAGTAATAATAATAATAATTAATTAAATAATGAAAATATTAATTATAATTAATCTTGTTTTTTTTTAATAATAATAATTAACACAGTTTCGTAACCACAAATTAACATAGGTAGTTTTTGTATAAATAGCTAGAGCCGTTTCTATCTACCAAAAAATGATTAAGTTAACTGAGATTCTTCACTATCACTACAAAGTATAAAACAAAGTCGCTTCCCCTGTCTGTCCACAAGTACGAGTATGCTTATATGTATCTTTAAAACTACGCCACGGATTTTGATACGGTTTTTTCTTTAATAGATAGAGTGATTTCTATGCATATTACACCTGTGCGAAGCCGGGGCGGGTCGCTAGTACTGAATATTTTATTTCCCCTGATGTTTAGCAACTGCAATTATTGCAATCTGCTTGTCAAGCTAACAGTACTAATTAACTTGATACTTAAAGCTGCAGTATTTTGCTGTTCATACTTTCACAAATAAATATATCAATTTCTTGTTTTGAATAAATATTTAGTGTATTTCCGCTCTGTCGTAGTCATATAAGTTAAGGGTACTATTCAAAATCCAAATTAAATCACAAACAAAATTAGTAATTAATCATCAAACTGTATCATGGTTCGACTATGGTTAGGTCAGGTAAGACAAGTTAGGCTTAGGTATCTTGCGAGGTTTCTTGCGAGTGAGCTCGAAGAGTCAACACGTCCTGAAGATGCCTCGTTTAGAGGCGAAACACGTGTCGAATAGAGTACAGTAAGAATAGGGGTGCTATTTATTGACTAAGTATTTTTTCAATTATTTTATACCATTTTTTATAAATAAAATATATTTGTAATTTTAACATATTAATTAAATATTATTTTCAGGTTTACTACATTTTTTAAATAGATTACTAATCTCTATTTTTGTTACAGGTTTAATTATTTTTTATTATTTTAAACGGATTAATTAAAAAAAAAAAAAAAAAAAAAATTGTTTCAGGTTCATTCATATTTTGTAAACATACCTAAGCCTAACTTTTCTAACCTGACCTAACCATAGTCGAACCATGATACAGTTTGATGATTAATTTTGTTTGTGATTTAATTTGGATTTTGAATAGTACCCTTAACTTATATGACTACGACAGAGCGGAAATACACTAAATATTTATTCAAAACAAGAAATTGAAGATGAACTTCCGCAAAGTAACGCCTGATTCAATAAACTAATAAATATATCGATACATATTTGACTGCCTCGTTGGCTCAGTGGTTAGTGACCCTGACTTCTGGGTCAATGAGGCGTGGGTTCGATCCCCACCTAGGGCAAACATTTTGTGTGATGAACATAGGTGTTTGCTCTGTGTCTGGGTGTTATTTAGGTACTATCTATATAAGTATGTATTTAAAATATGTATATGTAGTATATCAGTCTCTGGCAGCCATAACACAAGTTTTGCTTAGTTTGGGGTCAGAGACCGTGTGTAAGATGTCCCTTAATATTTATTTATTTATTATTTATTTATAAATTAATGACTAAAACAGAAAATAAGCCCTCACACTTAACTTGCATCTAAACATTATGTGCGATGAGTCAGATGACTCACTAATTGTTCTCTATAGAAATTTGCGTAACTCACCGATGATACTCCGAAAAAAACTCATATACTGTCTATTTTAACTTTAAACACTACGTGTTACAGTTCAAATTACCGTGAAAAATTAACCGCATTTGTTACATTATTCAGTCTGGGTCTTATGAAAGAGCATCAAAAGCTTGAGCAAAATCCACGTGTGTGACCATTTTAAATTGAACGTTATTCTACTCTTGTACAAAGTCCGTTATTGTTTAAAGATTTTTTGGTATTTAGAATGTTTTTGCGTCTAGTTTTTGGTAAAGAGCACCCAAAGCTCTATGGTGCAGGTGTCCCAACCAAAGAAGATTAGGTTCGATACCGGTCCAGTGTATAGCGATTTGTGAAAAAAATAACAAAAGAGATTATTCACGATTTTGTGGTGTTGGACGAGGAGATATTAGGGTACCGCTTTTTTTCTTTAGGTGCCTTATTTTGTGCATAGATGGTATGGCTTGCTATACAAGGTGCTGTTTTGCATCCATGTCTTATTCTTAAAGATAACTAGCCTATGCCCGTGGCTCCACCTGCTGGTTTTTTGTTTTTTGTGCTATCCTGTAGCAACATTTATTATGTAGAGTTTAAAAGTAGCCAATGTCACTTGCTTAACCATGCACCATATCCATGCCAAGTCAAGGGTACCCGTTGCGGTGTTGCTACGTTAAAAAGTAACAAACTAACAAACACACTTTCGGATTTGCAATACATATTTGTAAGGATAAAAATACAAACAAAGTAATTTGAAAATTTAAAAAAAAACCTATAATGCATGTGAGCTACAATTTATTTTATATACTTCAGTAAAATGACAAAACTGCTATGTATTTTGTATAAATGCTGATTGATGTGATAACATGAACTTAAATGTTTGATCTTATTATTATGTTGATTTATATTTTCTCATGTCTCTAGTTTATTGTTATGATTTATTAATTTCTCATATGTAATTATTTACTGAATTTAAATTGTATAGGTATTTAGAGTGATTCTGTATTAATGTCTCAACAATGACAATCTTCCAACGACTGCAACACGACGTGAAGATATATTACATAACCAGCTAAGAAACAATTTTCTATAGAAAATTTCTAGATTTTTCCATTATTGCTTCTGATTAACGAGCACCAATCCCAAAAAGGTGAAAAAGCGAAACTTGGCTCGCGTCCGACGTTCGCCAGAAACCGTGCAGTCACTGTCATCAATCAGAACCATTATAGCTCTATACTGTAATATTATGGGCACTATTTACCTCTACAGTGTTGTAATTATTTTTCGCAAAAAAATCGCAACACCGACTTCCACCGTGTACAGAATTTGAATAATTTGCACGAGTCGATGTGACATCCATGTACATTTTTGTTGATTTATCAAAAACGGCTCAGTCGATTTCGATAAAATTTCAATAGGACCACCTCGGACAACCTATACTCTTTTAAACTAAATAATATTTTTTTAAATCGGTTCCCAATTGGCGAAAATATCGATGAATATAAACAAAATATGTCAACTGTGTTCTTCAAAATTTCAACGTTCTAGCTATCACGGTTCATGAGATGAAGCCTGGTGACAGACTGACGGACAGACGGACAGACGGCCAGACGAACAGACAGCTAGACGGACAGACGGACATCGAAGTCTTAGTAATAGGGTCCCGTTTTTCCCTTTGGGTACGGAACCCTAAAAATGAGCGGTTTTATACATTTTGATGGTCGTAATTTTTCTTTAACCCCCTTTCGGCGTAGCACACTTTTTCTGAATAACCCTTTATATATTGTAATGGGTACGTAATACGTTTCAGAATGAATAAAATTAAAATGAAGTTGGTCAAAACACATACAAATCCCAAAAAGTGGGAAAGCGAAACTTGAAAAATCGTAGCGGTAAAATTAAGCCTCCACCATCTGTTTAAATTTTTCTTTCTTTTGCAATTCTGAAACAAAACGAAAATCCGATTTAAATTTTTAGTAAAGGTAAAACATGGTAAATAATAGCTATGGTACAATATACTAACATAAATAAGTTCAAACTGAAAGTACTTGACGTGAACGTAAATGGTCTTGAGACCGAATAAAAGCAAGAACAAGCATTAATAGTAGTTTATGCAACTGTCAACAACATATAATGAAGTATTAAAACACGAGTGTGAGTTTATTTAACGAGCGCAGCGAGTTTCATAATAGTAACGAGTGTTTTAATACCCGTGTTATATGCAGTTGCATACACTACTTTATCTTCACTAATAAAAATTTAAAAAAAACATATTGCGAAATATTAAATTCACGCGTACGTGTATTGTCACAGTGAACTTGGCGCCATTAAAATCTAACCAATGAGAGCGCAGCTGCGCGCGCAGGGCCAATCAGGAGCGAGCGCGCGATGTTATAATGAGATTGTACGATATCGATGTGGATATTATAACATCATGTGAAATTGCTTAAATTGAGTGTTTTGTTGTCTGCGCTATAACAGTAGTCATTATAAGTCAAGTATTGGAAACATAAGTAGAATGTTACAACATTAGTGTAGATAAAAATCTATGTTAATTCGAACGATCGAGCGATTAGAGAAACAAAAATTGAACCGCAGTATCCTTGAACAATGCTTAAGTTATTGTAGTGTAGAAGGAGCTAACAAGTTCAGCAGTGACATCCTACGTCGAATCATTTCTGTCGTCATTTTATGTTCATGCAAATATAAACATAATATGATTTAATATGATTTACGTAATAAGCACTTGCATTGATTACTACTAAGCACACCTCGCTGTCGATCTAACTACTTATGTAATCTATTTAAATGTGAAACTATTAAGTTATCTACTGATCGATAAAGGTTACGCGATTACAATAATTCAAATACAGTATATGTTAGACAAGGTACTAAATAAGGAATTCAGAATGTCCATCTTTCTTCTTAATATAGGTATATATAAATTACGCGTCACGTTGTTTGTCCGCGATGGACTTCCACTGTTTAGCAGTACTTAAACTATTTTAACCAAATTTGCACAATATGTACAGTTTAACAGACCTTGAGAGGCAGGTTAGTTTATATCTCAATTTATAATCGCATTTGTTTATTAAACTTTTAAAATCTGTCCGTACCAGGCCCAAGCCGAGATGGGCAGCTAATACATCTATATATCAGCCACGAGAAAACACTGCTGGATTTAGGCCTCCATGGATCTCCAATAAGACCGATTGGAAGTAGCCTGCATCCAGCACGATCGCGTGGTCTTGATGTTGTCATTTTTCCACCTCGTGGGTGAACTTCCTTTTTTTTACGAGGGGGAAAGCTTCTGAAGATGCCCTAACTGCATTGGGGTGCAGTAGGGTTATGTAGGATTGTACCCACTAAAACCCCGTCGGTGGCCAGCCTTACTGCCTTCTTGGAAGCTCCGGGATCTCCAAAAGGAACGCACCGGTGCTCCCAGCACTTTGTGTACACCTACTCGCCTAGCGGTAGGGCCAGGCTTGTGCGGTCCTCTACGACAGCGTTGCCACACACGCTGCCGTCCTCCCCGGGCCCGCTTGAGTGGGTTGCCAGAGCCCCAACTCTGACCACCCACAAGCCCAGGGGTCCCTTTTTAGTAGGCTCTTACTACAGGCAGGGGAAACCGATGGCGTATTCTCGTGTCCCGACATCAGGGCAAGGGTGTAAGTCCTACGCTGCGCTTGCTGGTACTTCGCGCGTCGTCTCTACTCGCGAACTTTTCGATCTCATCGGTCATCAGTCCTCCGTGCTATGTACCTACTCAGTAAGTTGGCATAATCACAGCACCACAGCAGATAGCGTTGGATGCAAGCCGCTTCCAACAACTTAACAACCGCTTAACTGGAGTCTTACAAGTATGGGTCCAGGTGGGCGTCCTATAGCTGAAACAATGAAGATGTTGATGATATCAGACTAATACATTTTCTTTCCGGCGGGTGGGCGGGACACGTCTGTCGCATGATGGACGACCGCTGGGCAAAAGTCACCACCGACTGGATCCCAAAATACAAAAGACATTTGGGCCGACCCAGACGCAGGTGGCGTGACGAACTGAGCTCTCATGACAAGCACTGGGCCACCACAGCATTAGACCGCGCAGTCTGGAAGGAGGGAAGGGAGGACTTTGCCCAGCAGTGGGACAACGCAGGCTGAAATAATAATATTTTCTTTAAACGAACACGTTTTAATTAGTGTTGAAAGTTCAAAACAACACAAAGAAAGCATTATACCGCAATGTGGTTAGCAATTTGTGTACAACCAGACGGGTTGTCCTTAATTCGTAAATAATAACGTCTGGGCGATGTATTCGTCACAATCGCTTACCAATACCACAGAATAAATAATAGTTATATAGCCAATACCTTCGAAAAATATATCGTTTGATACCGTAACACAAACAAAGGAAAAACTACTGTATCACTTTGATGTAAAAGGTTCAGTTTAACTTGGCTGATTTTGTGTGTAAAAGATTTTTGTTGTGTAGTAATTCTGAGAATCGAAAATTAATTCCAGGTTTTTAAACCGATATTGAAATTGTAATGTCGTTAACCGAAGTGATGTTTAGTTTTCAGAAAGAGGTGTGTACATTGTGGTTTATACTTTACACTAAAGTCAATGTTATGTTACTAAAATAAATCATAAAATTAGTTCAAGTAATTGTATTCTAATATATTCACGTAGTCTATCAGACACGCGATATATTATTCAACTTTTGTACAGTGCCACCAACTTAGCTGTTCAGGTGGGCAAAATTGGAACTACTTGTGCGTCAGCCGCAATTTCGAATTCGTCATTTGAATTTGCGCCACTAGCGACGCCGTCAACTAATACATTATTTTCTGACTCATCTTATGAAATTAGAAAGAGAAAGGTAGGTACGTTGATTTATGTCTAGAACTTTATAAAATTGAAAAAAAATGTCCCGTAAAAGTAGGATGGGCAGTCAAATCAAAGTGGTTGAAAATCTAGAGTCTACAATAATGTAGGTTTGTATAGCAATTATTGTAAAATTGGAAATTGTCGTCAAAGCATTAAATTATGTGCCAGCCATAGACTATTCAAAAGCCGTGGCCGTGGCCAAAGCCTTGGTGGTCTAGTGGTAATGACACCCGCCTAACAATCGTAAGGTCGTGGGTTCAAATCCCAGTCCCGTACCAATGAATTCCTTGGAATTTATGTACGAAATTTAACAACACTGGTTTTTCGGTGAAGGAAAACATCGTGAGGCAACCTGCATACGTCCGTAGAAGAAATTCGATGGCGTATGATAAATAATCCATCTAATGAGTCAGTGGATGGATTCTCATAATGTGGATGGTGGTGGTGGATATGGCCCAATCACCCTTCGTGGGTAGGCCTACGTCATGTAGTGGACTATTAAAAAGGCTGGTACAGTACTGTACAGTACATAGACTATTGCCACAACTCTACATCAAAAAAGAACTTGCAAAGTGGGGCCAGACTGTGTACAGTAGCTAAATTGACCACCTGCTAGTGGGACTCACGCAGGAAGGGTTCCGTACCGTGTTGGAGCCCCTTTAGCCCCATTTCTCGTGCTATTATTAATAGCGAACCTAAAACTCCTAAAAATCACGTTTTTTTGTATGGGACCCCTTCAAATATTTATTTTATTCTGTTTTTAGTATTTGTTGTTATAGCGGCAACAGAAATACATCATCTTTGAAAATTTCAGCGGTCTAGCTATCATGAGATACAGCCTGGTGACAGACGGACATCGGAGTCTTAGTAATAGGGTCCCGTTTTTACCCTATGTGTACGGAACCCTAAAAATGCACAGAGTAAAATAGCCACATTATATGCCATTTGAATGGAATTTCATTCACGCTGCTATATTTTATAAGCAATGTCAAAAGATAATAACATCCGCAAATATGAAATTCCTTTAGATGAAGATAGTTATGAAAGAAAATTATACGAGTAGAAACATCGTTGAATATTACATAATATTTTGCATTATCTCTTTAGATTTCGTGTTATTTCGCAAATTGACTTGTAATACCGACTTTTATTGAAGAAAACACAATTAAAACTGTGCCAAAGAAATAAACACCTTATTACCTTGTTTTATTACAATTATACAGCAAAGTGAAGAACAAACTTGTTCGCAGAAAGCCAAACAATAAGCACCCAATAAACATAAACAATTACGTCCCGAGGCGTCTGGGAGTCTTTGCTAGTGATGGGAAAAGACAATCTTGTAACAGTGTTGTTTCCTGATCTGTGGTCTTGTTGTTGGTCTATTTCCTCAAACAAAATGCATATTTAAATTAGCTTGCTTGTGAAAAACGTTAAAAATTTGGTGTAACAAACTTATTTGTTTCAAAAGTTTTCTGAGATATGTAAAGTCTGCTGTTTGATTGTGCATTCAATTTGGCTGTAGAGTGAACTCACGTGGTGTGCTGAATATAAGCATAATAATTTTTCAAGTGCGTGTTGAGTCACGCATACGATTGGCTTCCGTAGATGGTGGCTATGAGTATGATAGTGATAAAAACCAATTTTAATGATGTCATTAGATGGTGTACTGCTATAAAAACTAAGAGTAAAATGCTAAAAAGGGCCAAAAATTGATAAACTTGTTTTCACCTTGTTGTACCCACTTGTAGGTATTTCTTTTTGCAATAAAATAAATTCTTCGACTTAGTGAGAGCTCAGAACGTGTAATCTAGGACTGGACTTTTTTTTAGATAATTTCTACTTAGAAATTATGGATCAAGATTGCATCAAGGTTTTTCAGAGAACAGGACTGAAACCAATTTACAAATTTTAATAAGTATTTGGATGAAGGTTTTTCAGAGAATAGGACTGAAATCCTGAATAAAAAAACCTAAAAAACCTATGGATCTTTATCCATAATTCTACTTCTCAAGAAATCAATTTGGGTTTAGACGTGGTGTTTCAACAGAAGACGCTGTCTTGGAACTAACTCAAAATATAGTTAATAACTTTGATAAGCGACGCAACACAGCTGGCGTGTTTTTAGATCTATGTAAAGCCTTCGACACTGTCTCCGTTCCCATCCTATTATCAAAACTCTACTCAATTGGTGTTAGAGGTATTGCCTTGAAATTATTCGCTAGCTACCTCAGTGATCGCTCGCAACGTGTAGTCATCGATGGACATTATAGCAAAGATGAGCCCCTTACATTCGGCGTCCCTCAAGGAAACGTTATTGGCCCGATCTTGTTTTTGCTGTACATCAACGACCTGTGTAATATGTCCTTACCAAACTGCAAAATAATTACTTACGCCGATGATACTGTACTATTAATCCATGGCAAGAACTGGCAAGAGGTTCGTGACCACTGTGAAAATGCCCTCCGTACTGTAATGCTTTGGTTAAATGAAAATTTGTTAACGCTCAATTTATCTAAAACTAAGGTCATAACTTTCGCACCTAATATTCCTATGCAACCCACGTCTTTGTTTAAAATTTGTGCCCACACTTGCCCGAAAAACTCAATCACTTGTAACTGCACCAATCTTGAGCTAACGACAACTATAAAATACTTGGGTGTCATTGTGGATAATGCGATGACCTGGAAATCGCACATAGCCTCCATGGTGTCCCGAGTCCGTAAACTAATTTACGTGTTTAAAAGTCTCAGATCGGTGGTGGACTTACGATATCTCAAGTGTGTTTACTACGCGTTAGCCCAATCTGTATTATCCTACTGTATTACCTCTTGGGGCGGGTCCGCTAAAACCTACATGTTAAGAATAGAGAGAGCACAGAGAGCTGTACTTAAAGTTCTTGCTAAAAAACCTCTTCGTTTTCCCACCACTGACTTGTACGCGTTGTGTGAAGTACTTACTGTGAGGCAACTTTTCATACTACAAACTGTTATGAAAAAACATTCGCAAATGCATTACGATCCCAACCTCACTGCCAATAAACGTAGATCTGATAAGGTTTGTGGCTCCAAGCAGTGTCGCACAGCAATAGCAAGTCGACACTACCAAATTATCAGCTCCCTGTTGTATAATAGGCTAAATAAAGAAATTTGTATCTACCCACTCGCCTCTTATAAATGTAAAGTAAAATGTACTAAGTGGCTTTTGTCTTTGACCTACAAGGACACTGAGGACTTGATTACGGTTGTTACATGATGTATATGGTAACACAGACCCACTCTTACCTTTCACACGCGCAAATGAATGCACACTTTCTTATGAGTAACACTGCGAACCTTGACTCTCATGAGATCTCGTGTATCGCAGTGTTACTCACATGTGCTCACGCTACTAGTCGCGCACACGGTCATATACATGCACTCGCGTACACACACACACACGCACACACACACACGCACACACACACACACACACAAGCGCGCATGTTCAAGTGACTCTTCAAATGGTTTCTGTCATACTAACTTTTTAATTAAGTACTATGTAAATAAGTACTATGTAACTATCTGCGACACAGTCTTCGTGACTACTGCGGGTAGCATCGTTTCTTTGTTTATGTAACCTTATGTTGTTGTACAAAATAAAGAATTTTGAATTTTGAATTTTGAATTTCTACTTATGGATACAACCTATGGATATTTATCCATAATTTCTACTTATGGATACTACCTATGGATATTTATCCATAATTTCTACTTATGGATACTACCTATGGATCTTTATCCATAAATTCTACTTATGGATACTACCTATGGATATTTATCCATAATTTCTACTTATGGATACTACCTATGGATCTTTATCCATAATTTCTAAGTAGAAATTATGGATCTAGATTTACAAATAAGTATTTGTAAATTGATTTCAGTCCCGTTCTCTGAAAAACCTTGATCCGGGCACATCACTACAAGCACTAAGTGTTATAGTGGCTCCATCTCTAATTGAAGTTTATTCACGTTTCCCTGAGTAGATATTAACACCTCTGCCTTTGTCTCCTCGACTAATGAGCATTCGAAGCAACGCGCAACGTCTCTATTTTGTACCAACTAACTCGATAAATGAAAATTGTCCTTTACTTTGAAGGTTCTAGTTTCTAGTTCCTTCTATTCTAGATTGGTAAGATTAATTTCATAAATGTAATTAAGCTATCAGTAGATTACCGCAAATTGGAAAAATATTGGCCACATATTTTAGGGTTCCGTACCCAAAAGATAAAAACGGGACCCTATTTCTAAGACTCGGCTGTCCGGCCGTTTGTCTGTCCGTCTGTCAGTCTGTCTGTTACCAGGCTGTATCTCATGAACCGTGATAACTAGGTAGCTGAGATTTTCACAGATGATGTATTTCTGTTACAGCTATACAACAAATACTAAAATCAGATAAATATTTAAGGGGGGCTCCCATACACCAAACATTTTTCCTCCATATTAATAACGGCAACAGTCTATCTGTCGCTTGAAATCGGGCTAAGGAGGTTCCTATAGGGTACGGAACCCTTCGTGCGCGAGTCCAACTCGCACTTGGCCAATTATTTATTTTGTAAATAATTCGAATTATGATACAGATAAAGCGTACCTACCAAAGATCAGTATAGGGAGCTCATGCTCACACCCATGTAAAAGATGTAGTCAATGTACCTATATGCTTTATTCAAAATACACTACGGGACTTATCACGCAATAAAACATGAGACTTTTAATTATATACCTCTTTTTAAATGTATACTTGATGCCCACTGCTGGACATAATGCCTTGGTATGTTCAGTATTCAGTCAGCTACTCCTTGATCAATAAAATTTGTATGAAAATATTGAATCTCATAAAATTACAGGTATATTTCTTGTACGGTGTGTGCAAAAAGAGAACTGTCGCGGCGTTACAGTGAAATAACAGTAAGATTTTAATCAGCAGCCAAGGTACCGACTTTACTTGGTAGACGCGAGTACTGATGAAAGGAGATATTTCAAAATGGGCTCAGACTAGGTACAGCAGCTCAAAAAATCCGTTAAACTATGATAAATAAATGCGCAGAGTAAAACAACCGCATCAAATGCTTAATTTATAAGTAATTTCACATTTTCCAATTTCATTTTTGTCCAGTCATTGAATTACTGTCATTTTGGTCACATGTAACCTTAATACCCGAATACACGAAATTACTTTTAATGGACACTGTTATTGTAAAAAATAACGGGAAAATCATTTTCCGAAAGAAACAGAGCAAATTATGAAATACTGTACCCTTTAGTGGCCCAATTTCTATGCATATTTGCAATATCTCCTTTAAATTGACTACCAAGTATCAAACACTTTTAGTTGTACTAGCAAAGTAGCAATGACAGAGCAGTGTTGTCAACATAACCAAATTATTAAAATGGCACACGGGCCACCTCATCTACGACGCTTCTCTTTTTGCACAACCTCTAACATCAAAAGAATAAAATAAATAAGTGCATAGAAATATAATTACTAATACATTTGCCACCTATTCATCCCGGTTCTAAGTTCCTCAAGATAATAATATTTTCTTCTCTAGAACCTAGAAATAACAAATTAGCACCGAAGTTTGCTCGAAGTGTTATCGCAGACGTCTAGAGAGAGTTGGTATTACAGCTCTTACACCGACAAGAATGGTAAGAACGTTTCTGCTAGTGTAATTTCATTTGAGAGTTACAGTTTTATTATCAAAAATGTTACAGTTTTTATAGCCGGTTCTACATAGATTAAAACTAGTAGTTCTCCGAACAGGAAATCTCGTGACACATCTCTACATCATCATCCACATTTATCCCACTGCTGGGAATAGGCCTCTCTTTTACTGTGCTATCTGCCTCGGACCTGTGCCAATCGTGTCCAGGTTCGACCCGCGATTTCTACATTAGTCAATATTATTATGTTTTATTATTCAAATGAATTCACAGGTTGGGCCTGGTCCTTCACTAGGCATCAATTGAGCCTATTATTATTTTTAGCTCACTAGCTAGTTCATTGAATCAGGCGTTACTTTGCGGAAGTTCATCTTCAAATTCTTGTTTTGAATAAATATTTAGTGTATTTCCGCTCTGTCGTAGTCATATAAGTTAAGGGTACTATTCAAAATCCAAATTAAATCACAAACAAAATTAAAAATTACTACATTTTTTAAACAGATCATTAATCACTATTTTTGTTACAGGTTTAATTATTTTTTATTGTTTTAAACGGATTAAAATTTTGTTTCAGGTTCATTCATATTTTGTAAACATACCTAAGCCTAACTTTTCTAGCCTGACCTAACCTTAGCCTAACCATAGTCGAACCATGATACAGTTTGATGATTAATTACTAATTTTGTTTGTGATTTAATTTGGATTTTGAATAGTACCCTTAACTTATATGACTACGACAGAGGACTACGGAGACGACGATATATACACTAAATATTTATTCAAAACAAGAATTTTCACTAGTTATCCTTAACTAGTCAGTAAGCCCGATTACAGAGGCGCCATTGTAGTTATATTAGCTAAATAGCATAGTTCTGTTTCTTTTTCACTTTAGGCATTCGATAGAGAGAACGTTTTTTACGTTGCTAATAAATTTACGCTGGCGTTTCTGTAATCGGCCTTATTGTCAGGGGTATTTTCAACTGCTATATTTTTTTTTTAAATATTTTATTTTTAATACATAAGTCAATATCTGAACTAGGTCTTTAACGATTTGGTTTATACTCGCAAATTTTGGTAGAATTTAGATCATTTTTGGAAATCGGCTGATAAACAGCGCGACAGCAAATTTCTCCCTTTTTGAGGGAAAAATCAAAACTCAAACAAAAATCGCTGACGACAAAAAAATCTGTTATTTAGAGAACCTGTGTTGTCAAGATCAGTTGAAAAATGCAACTAGCAACATCTGAACAAACGAAAGCAAAATCGCCGTGTCTAAAACGGAGTTCTTCACTTACGCTCGATCAATTAGTAGTTCCCCAACCAGTATACTATTAACTTCGCTATTGATAATTTTGTAGCATTTTCGAAAAATGTATACCCAAAAATGCACAATTTAAACATGCAAAAATATCCTGAATTGCATTGCAGTAGTTGTTCTATTTAGTTCTATTTTGGTGCACATATTTTTAACTGAATAGTCATTAGCATAGACTTCTTTTATTATTTTATAGTCTTCAATAAGCTCGCTATCGCTCTTCACCAATTTTATTCAATCTCTTATATTTTGTAAGTATTGAGATACTTGCTCAGGAAATAAAGTAACTGCAATTTATTTTCCAAACAAAAAACATCAAGCAACTATAAAGTCACAATCGTGCAAAAAAATGTCCGAGCCAAAACCTTGCCCAAGCTACGTAGTGGGTTTTTAGTTAGTCGTAAGGTAATTACAAGCCGACTACAACGCCACTCGATGCCAAAGTGGTCGGTTAAAAGTACTGATTAGGTGTCATAATGTCGAGATTCGAGAAAATGGGTCATTGTGAATTATTAAATGTATATATCTAAGTAGGTATGTATGACGGCACTCGGATATTTTTTTTTCAATAATTTCACTTTGGAACTGTGGCTCTGTAGATATTTGCTCGAGGACAAAAAATAAAAATCTGCCAAGTGCGAGTCGAATTCGCGCACAAAGGGCTCCGTACCGTTTTGGAGCCTTTGTAGCCCCATTTCTAGTGACATTTTAATAGCGAGCAAAAAAGCTCCTAAAATCACGTTTGTTATATACCTAGTTTGTTGTTATAGCGGTAACATAAATACTTTATCTGTGAAAATATCAGCTTTCTAGCTATAACGGTTCATGAGATACAACCTGGAGACGGACAGACAGACAGACAGACAAACGGACAGACGGACAGCGGAGTCTTAGTAATAGGGTCCCGTTTTTACCCTTTGGGTACGGAACCCTAAAAACGAACAAAAAGTTTTATTCGTTTACATAATTCTCATGTCAACTGCACTGCGGTACCGTAATTTTCTCTATGCACCGCGCGCCCGGTAAACAACTCCAGCAAAAAATGCGGGCGCAAGTCTGACTCATACTGCTCTGACCGTTACCGAGTACAGAATGTGTTGTATAGTTCGGCCGTTCAGAGAAAGCGTTCCTGACTCGTCATCTTGAAAAAATGTTTTAAAAACTATGTACTTAAGGGCAAAAAACATTAACATCATTATTGTAGAAAATAAAATTTCGCATCTTTTGTTTCTTGTAAACTTTTTTGTAAAACTTACCGTTTACGATTTATGGCTCATTTAATGAAATTTCATCAAATGGATCTTAAAACATTAAATGGTCCATAAATCGTAAACGGTAAGTTTTACAAAAAAGTTTACTGGCAACAAAAGATGCGAAATTTTATTTACTACAATAATGATTTTTTTTTGTTTTTTGCCCTTAAGTATATAATTTAAAAAACATTTTTTCAAGATGACGTGTCAGGAACGCATTCTCTGAACGGCCGAACTATAGTTACTACCACAGTGTCGCGCGGTCAAGTTAGCACAAGCAGTTGTGACAAAGAAATCATCGGTTTTTTATATGGACTGTACTGTACCGTCTTTTTATTAGTTCACTGCTGATCATATGCACACTCATCAAGGGCAATTGGAACATATTCAACAACCTGGCCCAGTTGATGGATTCACATACGCCATCAATTTCTGTTACAGATTGAAAGACAGTTTCAAATAAATTATTAAATTATTACAAAATATAACTTTTTAAATACAAACTTTTGAGATCCTGGATTTCATGTAGCAGCAGAGTGCCAAGACAAGTAAAACGAGCCCAAACACGACGGGTACCTATGTCTTGTTTAGTACAGGAGTTTCTATGGCCATTGGCCACCTTCTGACTCCATCATCAGATCAGCTCCATAGTACTATATTATTGCGTTTTCACGCAATATTAAATTTCAGCTCAATCGGAAATCGAGAAGTTGGTCTAACTTGCAAGATTCCACCCGAACTTACATACAAACATAGTATAGGTAGGTACATCCATTGCAAGTTAAAAATAAGATTGTAAAAAGGGTTCTCTTCTCAAGTTTTCTTTTTGAAACTGCCAATGTACTTACTATAGTCTATTATTTCTCTGAGAATGAATGCTGTGTAAATCCGTATTCGAAGGTACATAAAATCCACGGAATTCATTCTTACGAAATTGTGTTTAAACCCACGTCTTACGTTTATAAGGTACTCGTATAGTAGGTACCTACTGAGATACCACAGCTTTTTAAATAATAAGCTAAAAAAACGACGTTTATCGAAATATTACACATATTTTTTTTATTTCCAGCCTCTACACTGTTTTGTTTCCTCCACTCTTACTAAAAAACGCTACTACTAAATGTATAATCCCACCAAAAATGTGTTTATGTAAAACGTTATCACGTGACGTATTTACGAGGCCAGGGTTTGCACTGTCAAGTTATCAGGTCTCAAATAGAGCCGTAGACAGATATCTTCCTAGTCTGTGTATAGAGTCTACTTCTAGCTCTACACACTCTTAACTCTACAAGTTAGTCATGCTTATTCAAAATAATTATATGGCTTGAATTGACTAATTGTTGTTTCCTTTTCATGAATAATTTGAATAATTTTTCAGACAATGATTTTAAAGTTTAAAATGTTATTGATTCAGAACTAAGTAACTTCAGAATATGTATTGACAAAAAATAATTCCCTACTAAAAACTTATAGCAATGTTACGGGAGCGTCATTCAATAAATTATATTAATACATTTAAGACAACTGGACCTCGAAGTTTTTCAAAGTTATGACCAAAAGTATCTACCTATTTATGTTTTGCCTTCCTAATTTTCAAATTGAGCGATTCCATTTTACGACTTTTAAATTGGATTTGTAGATCGCATGCTTTCTTACAAAGTTATATTTGCACTTCTTATAAACCGGTGCGCATATATTTTTCAACTTAAATTTTATATTTCAGTAGCAAAGTTAAGTTTGCCGATAATTTTAAAACTCCCTACGGTGTTAAAGTAGTAAAACTGAAGATTCCGCATTAAAAAGTTTATTTTATTTGATAATTTTGTTACGTCATAAAATTATACAAGTCGTATTTCAATATTTTATGGGCGTATGTACACCCCTTTGTTTTTGATAAATTAGAAAAGGGAATAAAATAACGAAATTGAGTGAAAATTTTATTGTTCATAATAAATTTTATTAAATGGAATTTTGATATATAACCTGTTTCAAAATGGAAAATTATATTTATTTATCATATAAAGTGGTGTTTCGCAAAGTGTTTAGAGGTTCATATGTAAATATATACTTACTTACTTATCTTATGAATAACTTTTGCTATGGGACCAAACCCGAAACTGTGAGATAAAAAAAAACAGCAGTTTCATGCATTTTGTCGTTGTTGTTGACGGAGTGAAATGTGAACTTTTTGTAAAGAACGGATAATTTTTTTTCGCTTTTTCTAATTGGTCCCTTATCAAAAGTTGTCCGTAATAATAACTTATTTAAACTTCTAAAATTCTTTTTCGTCTTACGAGTATATTTATGTCACTAACAGCGATCAACTAAGTAAGTATAATAATACCATAGTTTTCTATGGAGTGGAAAATGCCCATTTCCTATCGGCGAAATTTGGATGGTCATATAGTTAAAGTTGTTTGTGTTGATGTACTAAAGTTGTCCTTAAGAGTTTATTCGATAGTTTTTATTAGGGTTCCGTGCCCAAAGGGTAAAAACGCGACCCTATTACTAAGACTTCGATGTCCGTCTGTCTGTCTGTCCGTCTGTCACCGGGCTGTATGTCATAAACCATGATAGCTAGGCAGCTGAAATTTTCACAGATGATGTATTTCTGTTGCCGCTACAACAAAAAATACTAAAAACAAAATAAAATAAATATTTAAGGGGGCTCTCATACAACAAACGTGATTTTTAGGGGTTTTTTTGCTCGCTGTTTATAACGGCAAGAGGAATGGAGCTCCCATACGGTACGGAACCCTTCGTGCGCGAGTCCGACTCGCACTTGGCCGATTTTTTTTCATGTCATTAGCACTTCTATCGATAGGGCTAAGCTAAGACGTTAATAATTTTGTATCCGCCATATTGTATAAAAAATAATGTTGATAAAATTTGATACATAAAACACTTATGAATTTAGTTATTGATTTGGTTTTAAAAGGATATTATTTGTGCATATTAATATATATATGTACCATATTTCAACCAATGAGACAATCCTAGTTTATAATTATCTATCTACCTACATCGCATACATAATGCAGACTATGTCGCGACACCGTCTGGTTGATGATAGAATAGAAGATTAAATTAAAAAAACGTATACACATACAACAAACCTGAATTTTTAGACGTTTTTCGCTCTATATCAATAATGGTAACAGGTAGATGCTTGAAATTTTCACAGAATATTTATTTTTATATTCACTTCAATACTAAATCATAAAATTAAAATAAAATAAATATTTAAGGGAACGGAACAGAACGATACAGTACGGAACCCTCCGTGCGCGAGTCCGACTCGTACTTGGCCGATTTTTTTACATTGTAGAGCTCATATCAAAATGCCTCATTTCAATTCACATCACATCACATTAATATAAACACTACTATCATAACCACCCGCAGGACATCAAAAACAATTTAGCCGCCGTTTAACCGAGTAATGATGGGCTAAACTAATCCGGAGCATTAGAGCTATGTTTACCGATTTGTTTTTTAACTAATTTATTGCGTTTAGGCACGGAACATCACGCCCATGTTAGGAACAACTGGGAATAAAACTTTCTAGAAGTGACATTGATATTATTGACTGCCTCGGTGGCTCAGTGGTTAGTGACCCTGACTTCTGTGTCAAAGAGGCGTGGGTTCGATCCCCACCCAGGGCAAACATTTGTGTGATGAACATAGGTGTTTGCTCTGTGTCTGGGTGTTATTTAGGTACTATCTATACATATAAGTATGTATTTAAAATATGTATATGTAGTATATCAGTCTCTGGCAGCCATATCACAAGCTATGCTTAGTTTGGGGTCAGAGACCGTGTGTAAGATGTCCCCTAATATTTATTTATTATTATTATTATTTTTGTAGTAAAACTTTCGTTTTCTCTCCGATATGGAGGTATTTATTATATGGCACGGGCCGGAGCCAAGTGCTATGAAAGTGATAAAAATTTTCTGACAATCCTGCACGTATTAAGGATGACTGCTTTTTGAAGCAACTTATATGTTAATTTATGGATGTCAAGTATTTTGAGGCTAGTTTCTAGCGATTTTGGTATAACTCCTGTAGTTGACAGAATTATAGGGATAGTTTTTATACTCATTATTTGCCATTGGGTCTTGATTTCTACGGATAGATCAGTATATTTAGCTATTTTCTCGGTATGGGTGGATTGCAAGTTGTGGGTATTGCAAATAGCGACGTCAATCAAGAAAACGGTTTTGTTGATTTTGTCTAGAATAGTAATGTCGGGTCTATTAAAATGTACAGTCTTATCAGTAATTATGGTTCGGTCCCAGTACAGTCTATAGTCATTATTCTCTAGAACAGGTTCCGGTTTGTATTTATAGTACGGTTTCTTATCTGAGATTATTATTATTAAACGTTTGCGGTTTGAGCAACTTAAAAGTATTTTATAGTCGGTTGAAAGTGTTGAAACCTCAGAAAATGAGGTATTTACATATATCATATTTTTATCCATATCTCGTAATAATGGTACAGAAAAATACTTATAAGGTTTTTCATTTTTGACCGAAAAAAACGGGGGAGGTACTCAATTTGACGCGTTTGTATTTTTTTATGTATAACCACGCTTAACTTCACAGGGTGGTACGATTTCAATATTCTATTTTTTATTGAAAAGAGTATACTTCGAAGTTAGTTTCATTTAAATTTTAGCGAAATCGGTTGAGATATTTTTGATAAATCAATAATAATGTGAAAATTGCTACATCGATCCGCCGACCGCATCAACATTTAACTTTAAAATTATTTCATTTAGGTTGCCTGGAAGAAATCGCTGCAGGCGATAAGGCCGCCCATTATTCTACCAGATTGTTTCTTATTTTCTAGTCTAAGCTTTTTGTTATACTGGTGTGAAAATAAAGATATATTGTATTGTATTGTATAGATTCGTGCGAACCATTCGCCAATTCTGTACGCGGCTGAAGTCGCTCATGCCATTTATTTGCGAAAAATAACTATATTATGGTAGGTAGATAGTTTATCAATAACTGCAAGAAACTGTCGAAACTCAACAAAATAAAATATCGCGGAAAGTCCTGTATTTAAATTTAAATAAACGTTGTCAACCTTTTCATTAGAATTTAACAAGGCGTTACTCGAGCGAGTGTCATACCACACTGCACTGCTTCAGTATCCGAATATTCCCACTTGGCAACGTTAGACCTGCAGCTGCCCACTTATGTCCGGAGTCGGCTCAGAGACTGAATAATTTCTAGAATACAATACTACGTTCTCATATGCTCCTTGGTTCTCATCTACAAACACACGCACTACTCTACAAGCATTTCAGTTGCCACTTCAATTTCCTCTACATCCATGACCATACGGGTCACTCTCCAACTTAGGAAAAACGAGATTTTAACCACGGGTATTACATGTAAATTAATTAATAACATGGTAATGTATGTTTAACAGTAAATTATTAACGGGAAGTTTGATGTTAAATGAGCATTAGTGTCCTAGGATGTTGTTATGATGGTGTTTATGATTCGGACAAATAGATTAGTAGCACTAGTTGTTGTAGACCGGAGCTGATAAGATGTTAGCAGACATTTTGTTCCTCAATATTTTCCAATTAAAAGTACCTTCATACACTAAACCTTACTAGGTTTTGGGCCTTATTAGTCAGCATTCTCTGATCTGTGATTAAGCTCCAAGGACCTCAACGGGCTGTAGAAAGGGATATGTTCGGAGTTCTGCGAGAAAGTCCCTTTTATGGCGGACATTTCCGCGTTTAAGCCAAGCGTTTCGAATCCACATTTATCATACTTACAGCCAGAAATTGGATGATTTTACCTGAGTCTCTCTTTCCACTAAAGATTCGTCATAGGTGTCTTCAAATTTCAAGTATATTTGTATAAAAATAAAAAAGTAAAAATTATGAACTAAAGAAATAAAGATTGTCCATTGTGTTGACCAGCAGACTGTTAGCGCCCAGTACTAGTAATTAAACTGTATTACGGGCGCCAGAGCATTACGCAGACGGTCGTCATGTAAATAACTTTGTTTGGCCTTAAATAACACCTTTTTAAATAGGTTTGGCCATATCCTAAGAGCCCTCCGTTGATATTTGACAACATTAAGAAAATGTAGATATCTTCTAGGTAACCATACTTAACACTAGGGCGCATAATTATCTGTTTAACATCAGGCTAAATGTAGTCAAACGTAATGGCAAAACCGCCTTCCATCGTGTACAAAATTCGAATATTTCGCTCAAATTGTTTACATTATTGTTGATTTATAAAAAACCTTGGGACAAAGAATATATAATAATACTACGTATAGAACGGCCACTCGTTACCCCCCACCCGTTTGAGTCTTCCTCACTTCCACCCCGCGCTACGTACCGCATCGTGTACTTTGCGCGCGGGCTGCACTGGCCGGTGGATTTTCTAATAAAAACTACCTAGACTGTGACAATAGGGAACACTTGTACTGTGTATGGTTGAATATCAATGATACGTAACAAAACAAGAAATTTTAATGTTTCCCTAAGGATAAATAATAGGAACTTATTTTACATTATTTGGTAACTTCCTCTTGATATTATCTTACAAAAGAAGTAGATCGGTTACTTCTTGTTAAAATGCTTCCAAATTAAGTAATTGTTATACTTTTTTAAGCACTAGATTAATATTCATTTTTGCAAATTAAGTACGCAACTGTCTCACTCACGCGGCATGTCGTCACGTTGTGGTGATCGCTGACAGCCATAGACGTTCCGCACACAAATGCGCGTGTAGCGACCGTGCGTAAGTGTGTTGTCTGTGAGTAAGTACTGTGTAGGTGTGCGTAAGACAGCAGATTTTGTATGAAAAATCGCGGAGTGTCCGGGCTGTGCTTGGGAGTATACCTTTTCGAACTAAAAAATATTTTTTCGATTCAGTTTAATATTGGCGAAATTATCGATGTTCATCGTGTACAAAATTCGGATATTACGCTCAAATTGCTTACATTATTGTTGGTTTTTCAAAAACAGCTAAGCCGATTTCTGTAAAATTTAAATGGAATCACTTCGAAAGTATACCCTTTCGAACTAAAAAAAGATTTTTCGATTCGGTTCACAATTGGCGAAATTATCGATAACCATACACAAAAAAAATACATACACACGAACATAGAACATCCTCCTTTTTGGAAGTCGGTTAAAATGAATCAATAAGAGTCGTTCCCGTAAGTTTTACCCACTATAAAATTAGTTCTACTGGTAGAACTAACGGTACAAAATTGTCCCGGCAGTCCTACGGTAGAACGAATGGTACTAAAGTGTACCGGTAGATCTATCATAGAACATTTCGCTCTTTAGGGCTCATGAGGATTTGCAAATGGCAGTTGGCAGGACACAGCACGGTAGACTGATGGATGTGGTCAAAAAGTTCCCGACTGTTAGGCAAAACTTTTATACTTATGTTACATAGTTTAACAAAATGTTCAGCTCCATACTCCCCTAAATACTAAATACTAAATACCCATTATTTAATCATAACTTCTCACATTCAGAACACAAATTGAATCACTTTTATGATGTTATAGAACAGGTACCCCTGTCAATTAAAGTTACTGCTCAAAGTAAGTAATAAGTGCCATGGTAGTGTTATTGCTGTTACGAAATATAATATATTGCCCAATAGTTGTTGAATATACTATTTATTCTGTGAGTCCCACCACAAAATCGTAGAAAAATCAGCTGCTCCATACATTTTCTTAGGAGGCAATTAATTTTTATAGGAAACAGCTGATTTTATACACAATTTTGCAGTTGGACCCTTCGTAAATGTTGGTTTAAATTATAAGCACATACACCTATGAAACTCCTTATACTTTGCAAACACACCACCACCCACCTATGAAAAAAAAAACATGTATTGTGTCATTCTAATCCTTAATTTTAGGGTCTTTAGTATAAAAATCCTCATTATTTTTCTCTATTCTCTCCTCATTACTCTTATTCTTCTATACCTGAATTCAAATTCAGTAAAAATAATCGTCGTTAGCTTGCTGTCTATCTAACGCCATAAAAACTAACTATCACGTATGCACGGTTCTCTTGACAAATGAAAATAGAGCTTTCAGGAAATTAAACCATAAAGTCTGAGCGGTTATGGCTGTATTTCCGTTATACCTATGTATCTTCTGTTTCGAGGAGTTCAACACCAACATTGAAAGTACAAAAGGTACTAAACTTGATTTAATTAAAGTGTGGAAAAGTGAGCAAAATGCTATACAGGGCATTTCTCTAAAAGACGCGCTGTGGATTATAATTGGATATTAATGCAATCATTGTAATGGTCAACTTTTGCTGTGGTGTTAACCCCGAAGTCGTAAACATAATTTCCGTGATTTTTACGTAATTTCAGGGTTAGCCATACAGACATCAATGTATGAGTGTTAAGCCTCCTGATGGCCTCTGATATGGTTAAACGGTTTCAACAACCAGAACCTACAATTTAACCTCGATAGCGCTTAGTTACAGATGCCAATCGCGGTTACCCATCCTACTTAACCGACCGAAGTCGCCTCGTGCCGAGCGTTGCTTAACTTATAAACAAACACATACTACGGGATGTACTAGCTTACACACACATTTAGATTTGCATAAATTACATTGTCGTCGCAACAACGGTAATATTTCATCATGCATTAGACTACTTTGTATGGTCTAACTTTTCCAACTTCATTAATTTCCTTGCCCATTAAAAGCAAATGTTTAATATTGCAAAGATTTTTGTGGGGTCATGAAATGAGAGGAAAATGTGTTTTTTTTAGGGTTCTGTACCCAAATGGTAAAAACGGGACCCTATTACTAAGACTTCGATGTCCGTCTGTCCGTCTGTCTGTCTGTCACTGGGCTGTATCTCATGGACCATGATAGCTAGGCCGCTGAAATTTTCACAGATGATGTATTTATGTTGCCGCTATAATAAAAAATACTAAAAACAGAATTAAATAAATATTTAAGGGGGCTCCCATACAACAAACGTGATTTTTAGGAGTATTTCTCCGCTATTAATAACGGCAAGAGGAATGGGGCTCCAATACGGTACGGAACCCTTCGTGCGGGAGTCCGACTCGCACTTGGCCGATTTTTTATTTAATAAGCCTTTATGTCATACGCTTATTTAATTACATAACTTATTCATTTCTAGCTTTTGCCCGCGGCTTCGACCTCGTCATATGTTAATTTTTGTGCTATCCCATAGGAACCTTTTATTTTGTGTGTGTAGCTTAGGACGATCCATAATGTGAATCGATCAACTCATTAAGTCCGCAGGGTTGCGCTAAATGTAAGCCGCATCTAATGCAGTTTTATTTAAGATCTTTAGGGAGGCCTATGTCCAACATTGGTCATTATATGGATGAAATAAAATATTAAGCATTTGTTACATTGAACATACAGAAATGCAGAAATTTATTTGCAACAAAAATAAGAGGTACAATACATAAACAAACAAAGTTTTAAAGTACAACGTGGGCGTCTTCAAATCCCGAGTAAATAGGTATCTTCTAGGTAAGCGTGCTACAACCTATACCGCTTATCTGCTCAACATCAGGCAGTATGTGGTCAAACGCAAACCTATTCTGAATTAAAAAAAAAAAACAACAGTATTACACCTAATATCCCTGTCACAAAACTGGAAAAAAAATAGGTACTTATAGAAGTAATGAAATACAATTTAATTGGGAAAAAAATACTCTGTTTAAAACGCTTGTTTAATGGCTCCACCTGATTTCCGTGCCAGGATTAAGATAAGCGGATCCGCGGCCATTTCCAGCAAAACGTCCACATTTGAAGACAAAATGTTCCCTCTGACGTCAAAGTGTTCATAATTTACGCCAAAATGTTCGCATTTGACGGAGTGCGATGTGCACTTTAATTACGGCGGTGAGATTCGGTAAGATTGAGTGAGATTATGATGTGTGTTACCGTGAATGTGTTAAGATGAACTATTACGGGAGCTGATTTGTATTTGTGTTGGGGGCAACAACAGAGTGTTGCTTTCAGAGATGTATGCTGGATGATTGCCATAGTGAAACACATTCTGTTGAGTACAGAATGAATTATTGTTATTTTGACAATTCGTAAGGTGTTGCTCATAGTATATTTTTGTATACCAATGTATGTAATTATCCTTACTGAAAATAAATGAATATCTATCTCTCTATCTATCATAGTCAAACGACACTATAAGCGCTATTATTTTTTAACCCCCGACGCAAAAGAGGGGTGTTATAAGTTTGACGTGTCTGTTTGTCTGTGTGTCTGTCTGTCTGTCTGTCTGTCTGTGGCATCATAGCGCCCGAACCACTGAACCGATTTCAGTTTAGTTTTTTATGGATGAAAGGAGACTTAATCGAGAGTGTTCTTAGCTATGTTTTATAAAAATCGATTAAGCCGTTTAAGAGTTATGGTGGGTTAAAGTGGGGATGGAAGAACCAAAATTCTACAAATGTGCCCAAAATGGTTGTCAATGTGTCGGGGGTTTTTTAAATTTTTAATTTATATTATTACTCACTGTGGCAGAGAATTTAAAGTTTAATTTTGAAAGGGTAGCCCTACTATTAAGCCGTACAAGTAAGCCGTGGTGGTCTAGAGGTAGTGACACTTACCTTACAATCGTGAGGTCGTGGGTTCAAATCCCTGTCCTGTACTAATGAGTTCTTTAGAATTTATGTACTTACGGAATTTCACACCACTGGCTTTTCGGTGAAGGAAAACATCGTGACGCAACCTGCATACGTCCGTAGAAGAAATTCGATGGCGTATGTGAATCCACCAAAACCCGCACTGGGCCAGCGTGGTGAAAATGGCCCAACCACTCTTCGTGGGAAAGGCTGGTACAGTACAGTACATAAAGTACAGCCCTACTATTCTTCTTGGGTGTCATACCTACTGATATATATAAATAACATTCATCAAAACCGACCTTAAAATTACGAAAGTAGTCAAATTTCTTTTTTTGCAATTTCAGGGCCAGTGTTTTGTTAGTCTAGTTATAGATTTTTTTGCGTTACAAAAATGGTTATGATACAGTGATAAAAGCTCAAAATGAAAAAAGAAATAGATAAAATATTTAATATCTGAAAAAATTAAACATAAAATATTTAAACTCCATAAGTAAAATACATTAAAAGGGCTAAAATGCCACCTGGTGACCCGTTCTCACGAAAAAACTGCATCGTCAATTGCATCGTAAAATCAACGTGCGCTCGTAAAAAAATCGCAAAATCATCTCAAAAATTCATCGATCGATAACAATAGACTATTAGCTTTTTATTACCTTTAATGAATATCATTTTTTAAAGTCCCGTTCAAAAATATCAGTTGCAACAGTTTATTAAATAATAAAGTTTTAAATTTCGAACATAAAAATTTGTAAACGGTGTTTTGTTATTTTTCTTTCTTCTTTTTATTGTCTGCCAGTTATGGATGGGGTGTTAAAAAAAGGTTTGTCATTCTGTATTTGAACTTGCCCCCTTTTGGCATCCTTTGATTTTGACACGGTTAACCCTTAAACGGTACCTAAAGTATAAAAATGCGGCATTGTTGTTCGTGACAATATTTATTTCTGTCAAAATTACTCCATAATGCCTTTGTAATAAGAACTATAGTTTTAGAGAATTGACATTTATCTAAACCGTTGAAATTGACGTTCATAAGATGAAGTGGGTCATAATTGGGATCAGTGTGCGAATTAAGGTGTAACTAATTTTTGAAGTGTTACACTTTGACATTTACTTTGACTTACATTGTTAGAAACTGTCAACTTTCACCCCTAAGTTCAGAAACAATTTACAAAAAGTAAACCAACGTTTAGCTACTACAATCGCAAACTAACCAAAGGAATAGAGAAAGTGGAAGCATTTTTAAGTTTTTTTTTTTATGTATTACTACTTTAATCAAAAACAAAATATGTAATTTGATAGCTTAATGCTTTGTTTAGTAGTAAAGTAGTTCTTATTTTAATTTAATAGTTATTTTGCTATCTAGACGCACTCGATAATTTCTCGCTTCCTATGTTGCAATAGTAGTTTATGCAACTGTCATATAATGAAACACTCGTTACTATTATGAAACGAGCGCAGCGAGTTTCATAAACTCACACTCGTGTTTTAATACCCGTGTTATATGCAGTTGCATACACTACTTTATCTTCACTAATATAAATAAAAAAAAACATATTGCGAAACATTAAATTCACGCGTACGTGTATTGTCACAGTGAACTTGGCGCCATTAAAATCTAACCAATGAGAGCGCAGCTGCGCGCGCAGGACCAATCAGGAGCGAGCGCGCGATGTTATAATGAGATTTTACGATATCGATGTGGATATTATAACATCATGTGAAATTGCTTAAATTGAGTGTTTTGTTGTCTGCGCTATAACAGTAGTCATTATAAGTCAAGTATTGGAAACATAAGTAGAATGTTACAACATTAGTGTAGATAAAGATCTTTTTCTATCGATACTAACATTATTATACTTATAAAATGTTTGGGTTTTGGGATTATATACCTATTGTTTTATAATAATTATTTTATTTTAAGGAATTCAACATCAATTATTGTAAAAGTTAGTTAAGCGAGATAACTGTTCAATAAAGGTGTTACGTCGTTTTTAGGGTTCCGTACCCAAAGGGTAAAAACGGGGCCCTATTACTAAGACTTCGATGTCCGTCTGTCCGCCTGTCCGTTTGTCCGTCTGTCTGTCTGTCACATGGCTGTATCTCATGAACCATGATACTTAGGCAGCTGAAATTTTCACAGATGATGTATAAAACACAATAAAATAGATATTTAAGGGGGGCCCATACATCAAACGTGATTTTTAGGAGTTTTTTTCTCGCTATTAATAACGGCAAGAGGAATGGGGCCCCATAGGTTACGGAACCCTTCGTGCGCGAGTCCAACTCTCACTTGGCCGATTTTATTATGATTAAACAGTTAACTATTTAAAATTTCTAAAACCTCATTTAAATGGATAAAATGTGCTGATATTATGTCATTTTTTTCATATTGTTACTTTCTAAAACTGTTGTTGTTACTTTTTATTAGCAATACGATAAAATATGTGTTATAGATCTATATGGTTGCCATAGTAACGGCCTCTATCTATAAATACTGTATACATGCACTGATATACTTCAATTTGAATACAAACTCGACAAAGGAACAATACGGCTAATGGGCGACGACGCAACTCATTCAACTGGCAATCAGTGGGTAATAGAATAAATAGCGTAATCAGGCCCACTTCTGTGAGATTGGTGCAGCTCGTGCGATCGACGAAGGTGCATGAGTTTAGGGTTAAAAATAGTTTGCAGATATTTGGTATAGCCGAATCATACCTACACGTCGGCGGATGTGAAGTTAGCTACAAGCAGTGCGAAGCCAAGCCCAATCAACGCGTAAGTAAGGTAGTCTTGCCTTTTAATATGTTAAATATGACAATATTAAAATCAATTACATCAGTTTTAAATAAAACCAACTCTGGTAATCAGTGGGTAATATGATTAATTGGGAGTTATAATTCTAAAAACAAAAAAGTTTGACTTGGCGACCAATCAGTAAAGAAACATTTCGTAGTCTTTGGATAGATCACTGAGGGTGTCATTTTGAAGGGAAGTTTGCTTTAATTCAGATAGCTCGTATTTCTTTTTTCATATATGTAAATAGGAAGGAAGGAACGCTTAGAACTTAATCAATCTGGGTACTTCTTTTAGTAAAAAATACAAAAATGTTTAGAAAATAACATGACAACATCAAATTGTCGCACCCTATTTTATGCTACGTCTTTTAACCCTATCCCACACGAGGCCTGATCCAACTCTAGCGAGCCTACCTTTTGTACCACCATTTGGATGTTAATGTGTTAATTAACAGTTTTGCATCCAAATTATTGTCAATTTTGTGAAGTACACACGAGGTTGTTAACAACGTAAAGTATTGATTTAATCACCATTTTAAACGAGACAAACTCTGACTCATAGCCGGAGTAGTCACAGGGCATTGCTCTCTAAACAAGCACCTGTTTAAAATTGGTGTTACAGACAGCCCTCTGTGCAGAGGTTGCATGGAGGTAGAAGAAACAACCGCGCATATGCTGCTTGAATGCAGCAGTGTGGCGGAACAACGCGAGAAATACCTCGGGGCACCGAGGACACTCCGGGAGGGCTGCGCCGGCGTTGGCGAGCTGCTGGACTTCTTGGAGGACACCGGGTGGCTGAACTAGCTGCAGCCGGGTGACCCACATAAAACGGGCCCATTGGAGGGCTCAATTGTGGAAAAGGCCCGCAGCAACAAGTAATCACCATTTTAGAAAAAAGTAGTTATAAAATATATAAGATTAAATACACCTAAACATAATCCGTAGGGGAGGCATATATCGATTAGTGGACGTCCTACGCCTGATACCGATGATAGATGACGATGATGATAAACAGAACAGTATCTACAAAATTAAAAGCATAAAAGCACCTGGCTAGATTCATTAAAAATATCCACCCAAATACTTACAACCCGGTCACAATATCTGTGCACCTGACTTCGTGACGTCATATCGAATTATCGGAACGTATAAACATTACCGGACGTCTAGTATACCGTCCGGACGTAAATTATTATCGGGACGTGTATCGGCAACAAAGATGCTAACCGTACTGTCGCACCGGGGAGTGCGCGGAGAGGTGACAGGGGAAGCGGGAGAGGCGCCGCATTCCAGCGAGGTGCACAGATATTCTGACCGGGTTGTACTTGCTTGTTGTGTTTTTTTTTTTAATATATACATTTATACATAGGAACGGGAATTTAAAACAACTGGTAGTCGTCTTTATAAATCAATATTTTATTTTCACTGTTAAATTTATATCTTCGTCATTCCGCGCCATTTTCACTTTGTCTAAAACAGAAAGTATTTTACAAAAAAATTTTGTTCGCTTTATTTTCATACAAATACTAGGAGAAACAATTTACTAGCTTTTCGATTAGTTGCGAAAAAACATAGTCGTACCCTGAAAGAGCCACCACATTAATCCAATTACGGGTTACTAAAATTCAGTTTCGTGTAAAAGATCCCGCGTCTGCCACCAAGTTAATATGGAAGTTATGAATATTAGAATTCAAGTTTAAATGCGAATTGATGAATGCTTGTTCCGCGTGGCGTTGACAGTGATAATGAGGTAATTTACTCCCGTTAATAGAATACAAATGACGGATATTGTCTTTGGATGAAGTGCCAATTGAGTTTGAGTGTCATGTGTATGTAAAATAGGGCTATTTAAAAGTTTGTGGAAAGCGATGGAAATTTTAGATTTTATGATCAAGCAGTGTGTGATGATAAAAGTTTACCTTTCGTGGGTAGGCCTATGCTCAGCAGTGGCCTACTAAAAGTTCCTGAATAGTAGGGGTAAGAACATTCGCTGTAAAAATATCTGTCAGAGCAAATCATAACAAATTCTAAATACCTTTCAAAATACCTATTTAAAATTAGTAAAAGTATTCTTAAGAAACTAAAAACGGTTTCTTAGTTTCTTAACAATACTTCAGTCACTATTCATTGTTTAAAAATGTTAAATGCATAGTTAATTGATCGAATTAACTATTATGAGCAATGTCACGTAAATACTGAAGTTTGTAGGTTCAAAACACTAAATTCAAATTTTTAGTCTTAGTTTTCAAGGTTAAAAATCAACGACAGCTTCCTAAAATGTGTTTGACTTCTAGCCCCATCCTGTGAAATTTTGCAATAAACACGTCTATAAAAATGTCAATGTCATCATTACTCCGCAAAAAAAGAAATAAAAAAGCTAAAACTTACAATTCCCACGCCATCCCTTAGTTGTCAATGTCTTCCCAATCAATATAAACACAAAATAGTTTGACATTTAATGACATACTAGCCCATACATCACACACTGGAACAAAACGAAAAAAATGCGAAACGGATATTTACGAGTTCAAACCCGAAAAAAAACTTAGTAAAAAAGTAAGTTTGGGGGAACGTCGTAACCACGAAATCGAAAATTATTTACCGTTTTTTTACCGTTTTTTATCTCGTACTGAATTTTGTGCATTAGGGTAACCTCACGCATTCAGGGGTTAATATTATTAGGGCTGCTACAGACTGTTAACGGACATTGTATGGTACAGATTATATGGTTTGTGCTATTTTTTTAAAGTCATGACTTTACTATTAGGTAAATAAATTATTAAAAATTGATACCATGGAACATCTAACCCACATTAAACTTATTCTTTTTATTTCGAACCTTCGTTTTGCATTTTATTTCATTGAAAATTTATATTTTCATTTCACTGACCAAGCTAGCGCATAAGAGTGGCACGTTATTTAGCCTCAAAAGAACGCTTTACCTATACTATACCTGTCTAAACTGTAAATAAGTTAAATGAAAATTGATATATGTGAATGTAAATTCATATGTGATTAAATATGTAAGTATATAACATCAAACTTAATAGCAAATTAGTTATAAAATCAATTCTAAAAACAAAGGTTGAAATCTTATTAGTTTACTGTTTCTAAACTAGATGGCGCTGGCGTCAAGTTAGCACGCGGTATTAACTTTCTCCGTCGATGGACGAGGTGTTTTGGTTTAAAATGTTTAAAAAATTTCAGAAAATTGTCCATGCGTTTCGGAGATATGGTTTTATTACAAATGCATTTCCTGACTCGAACAAAACCAGTCTTTGAGCAAATATTTATTTATCAATTCAAATCAAATTATTTTTTTATCGTACCTACTCTACCACTACAAAAATGGTATGAATATTAGGTAAGTAAGTTTGTATATGACTATATATGCCCTGTGGCTTGCCCTTGTGTGTGACAGTTTTTAAGCCGTCTGAATACAACCGGGCCCTACAATTTAACGTGCCATCCGAGCCACGGTAGCGCTCAGTTGTAAATGTCACCCGCGGCCATCCATCGGAAGACTGGCCGTGCCGAAAGTTGGTGATCGCTGACAAACACCTAGTCAAACTATACGCTATAAGCGCTACCGAATACTCATAATTATTTTTCGAAAAAAGTGGCAAAACTGACCTCCATCGTGTACAAAATTCGATTAGTTCGCTCGAATTGATGTATACAATTTTTACATTATGCGATTCCCACCATGATCGGATCATAGAACCTCCTCCATTTTGGAAATCAGTTAAAAAGACACCTGATTAATTAATGCAAAGTAAGGACAGTGAACTCAATGCCACACAGAAGTAATACGCCATATACAGAGTGTTATTGAAGTGTATAATCTGTGCAGCAATAATGATGCAGATACGCATATAATCTGAGTCTCGTACGCAAAGTCACGCCTAGTTGTACAGTATACAGGATGCTCTAAATGTGTTACTTGTAATCAAGTTATTTTTTATTAATCTGACATCAAATTGGGTAAATTTATCATGTTATGACAAGAAATTTCCAATTTATTTAAATAATTATTGAAACTGTATTTTATCATTTACTGACTCAAAATACGTAGTTCATTTTTTTCTAACATCTTGTTCTACACTAAGATTCATATTTTTAGGGTTCCGTATCCAAAAGTACTCCGTACTCAATACTAAGACATTATAATCCATGACAAAGTAGCAACCTGTTATGATACCACGCAAATGTTAGGTTTTTCATAGAGCTACAAACGCCACAAAGGATTTCATTGAACGCCCTGTGTGTTCGAATTAAATCATGAGCGAGCGTCATTTATCATGAGTTCATGAGGCAGATTAACTGCAACTATGTTTCACTTGTTCCTAACTTCCTACCTCTTTGTTCAATTACAAAAGTGAGTTCGTTTAGTCTGGGTGGCTAGCTCTGGTGTCAGAGTTTTTGAGCCGCTTGAAGGCCTCTGCCATAGCTAAAGGCTTAAACAACCAGGGCCTACAATTGGAGGTGTCATCAGTGCCATGGTAGCGCTCAGTTGTAAATGCCACTCGCGGTCACCCATACGAAGACTGACTGTTCTGAACGTTACTTAACTTCAATGTTCGCTAACGAACACCTACTCCAACTACGCTATGATTTGTTCAATTATAAAATCACTAGATTTTGCCCGCGGCTTCGCCCGCATGATATTTCAAGGCCCTAACTTACCACACTTAATAAAGGAGTTGGAAAATAAAAATAAATAAAAAAAACGATTTCGCAGTTCTTTTAAGACATTTCTTGGAGCGCACGCTAGAATAGCTCGCAGATGGCAGAATTTTTCCTACTTAACACTTATTGGTATAATTTATAAATATAGAAAAATTACGGAATATTATTATAATTTATAGCCTATGTGTTATTCTGATACATAAGCTATATAATTGCAAAGTTTTATCTCAATCCGTTCAGTAGCTTTTGCGTGAAAGAGTAACAAACATCCATCCATTCAACCCTCCAAACTTTCACGCTTATATTAGTAGAATGCTTATGATAAGAGTCTGAAGCTATTTTTATGTACAATTCTTTTGAATTCCACGTACGAATGTCCTACTAACTTCTGTTTTGCAACATTTTTCAAACCTAAAAATAGTACATTGTTCACCGAGAGGAGAAAGTGACCGATTAAAACACCCGAGATCGGGAATCGCACTTTCTCTCGAGTGATACATAGTGCTTTATATACTACACCTACGAGGAAAATAAAAAACTAAATCTTTACTAATTGAAATTTATATTGAAATTGTTGCAGTTAGTGAAGCTTAATGTAACACTTGAAAATGGCGCCAATGGCGTCTGCAATTTTCACATGTTCTTTTTTCAAATTGTTTGACACCATCCAACACACAGCTAGTGGCCAGTGTCATTTTGCGAACTTGGAGATAAAAACTCACTGTAAAAACTTTTTGGCTTTTGATATTTAGGTTACCAGCGCATAGTCTTACCCAAAATTAAAAAAGAAAAACCACGTAAGAAATGGATTTTCACACACTTTTCTCTCCCGCTCAGATGCGTTTTCTCCCCTCATATTTGTTCGATATGCAATGACGTACTTTCTACCGTAAATTTGATAAAGTATCAAGGTACTTTCCGAGCAGGTGTAGTATATAGTAAATTATTGTTCCATAGAAAAATTTCGTTCACCCGCGACAAAATGTATGGAACAGCTGATATTTTTTGAGTTCTGAAAAAAGTCGCAGAACAAAAGTTGTTAGTTTTGATGTACAAAATAAGTCCCTAAAAGGATGCTAATTGATTAGAAATAACCTGTATACAAAAAAAATTACACACAGTAGGATACAGTGATCAGTTTATGGCCATTTCTGTGAATCCTTTTTAGGGTTCCGTACCCAAAGGGTAAAAACGGGACCCTATTACTAAGACTCCGCTGTCTGTCTGTCCGTCTGTCTGTCTCCAGGCTGTATCTCATGAACCGCTATACCTAGCTAGAAAGCAGAAATTTTCACAGATGTTTTTTTTCTGTTGCCGCTATAACAACAAATACTATAAATAAAATAAAAATAATATTCAAGGGGGGCTCCCATACATCAAATCTAAATTTTTAGCCGTTTTATAACTAGATATCAATAGTGGTAACAGGTAGAATAGATGCTTTAAATATTCACAGAGTATTTAGCTGCATGCTTACTTTAATAATAATTAAATTAAAATAAAATAAATACATAAGGGGGCTCCCATACAGTACGGAACCCTCCGTGCGCGAGTCTGACTCGTATTTGGCTAATTATTTTTGTTTTAGTTAATACAAGTGTTGATCTAGGTGTGCGATTTAATATATTGCGTGTATATATTGTAGGTACTAGTAAAGGTCATTGCAACGGAAAACGGCCATAATGACGTTCTGATGCGCAGTGATTACAAGGAAATTGAGGCCTGATTGGAGATATTGGGTAGCGGGTTCGATTTCCGGTAGACCGGAGTTTTTCTGAAGGCTGTGTTGTTCTATGAAAGCCTATAAAACATGTGAACTATGTATGTAGTTTCATAAATTGAGTACATTGAGGGCAAATATGCGCGATAGCAGACGCCATAAATTCCTCTTACAGCCTACACCATCACAAACAAACACTGCACATCACATCCTCTGCAATAGAGCTGCCTACGATTGGAACAGGTTGCCTGAGGATGTAATCTCAGCAAGCAACTATAAACACATTTAACAATAGATTGGACCTTTGGATAAAGAAGGAAAAAAATTGTTTGACAGATAAATACTAATTTTATTCGACTCTACTTGATATAGGCACATCAGATACACTGCTCGCCTATAACAAATAAATAAATATAAATAGTTACAGTACATGCTATACAGTCATTTAAGTCTGATATGGCTAAACAGTTATTTTAACTGTTATAAACAGTTATTTTAACTGTTTAGCCATATCAGAGCTCTCCAAGTTACTTAAAAGCTTTGATGTCATTTCTATACATACTTACTTAGAAGTACTTAGAACTCACTCAAGCGCTACGGGCACACTCAGAAAACTAAGCGCAAATGTAAAACTTAAAATGGCACAGTGCTCACGGGAGCACTGCTATTCTTCGTCTCAAAGCATCAACTTAGGAACAAAAAGATGTATAAAATCGGTACCTACATCATTTTATCCGTCGATCTTATCCTACCATCCTCTTTTTACTACAGGACAAGTAGGAGGACGACACATTACCACCCCTACACTGTCGATTTTCCTACGATACGTACGAAGCGGTTTGACTCAACTTTTCTGATTCGTACCGCCAGGGAATGGAACAGTCTTCCTGCTTTCCTGTTTCCGAAGAGATCAAAGTAAAAGTTTCTTTATTCCGTAGACATTACAGATGCACTTGGAATCGTCAGATACCAATGTTTAAAATACAGTTTAAGTAATTTAAATCTAATCTCAAATAGGTACTTACATATGTTTCAAGATTTCACAAAATATCTTTCATACAAGAAATAACATAGCTAGGTACAACTTAAAGAAAAAATAATATATCAGTCTAATAAAGTAACGTCAACGAAAGCAAACATCAAAGCAAGAACAAAAAATAAATGATCATCACAGATAAAAAAGTAGCATATTACGTTATTCAGCAATAACGGTTACAGTTAAGGAACAAATAGCAAGATACGTTTTTCAGCAATAGCATCGTCAATGAATTAAAAATAATAGTAAAATTAATCACAGATTTCATAATGTAGAGATAATCTAAAGCTTTGCAAGGTCAGAGTGAATGGTATCTTCTAGGTCTGCGTGCATCCCCCCCGAGTGGGTTCCCGCCTTGTCGTGGCGGGGGGCTTAGTAGCCAGGTCTTCCCAGCCTGGTGAACGAAGAGGAACCCGAGGTGGGGCCGGCCTCTCCGGGTCTTGGGCCCAGACAAGCCCGTGCGGAGGCTGGCCAGTAGGTCGGCTTGCCGACTGAGGTGGACTGCGGTGTCGCGCTTGTCGCGATGCCGCGACCGAGCCCATCGAGGCGGGGGTGGCGACGGGATGGACGGGCGGCGAGAAGGCCGCTGCCTATCCGTCCTGCCAGCGGCCCTAACGGGTGCCGCCAACGTGTTGGCGGAGGCGGTGGGGCTGCAGGGGAAGAGGAGTGTCGGTATCGCGACGGCCGTTCTCCCTATCCTCTGCAGCCGTAGTGGCAGGCGCGGGGCCACTTTAATTGACCCGTTGCATCGGGACCAGGGCTGTCGGATACGGGCGCTGTCTGACGCCCAGTGCTGGTTGGTCCCAGGTGGTGGGTAGCGATGTGTCTGGTGTTCGACACATCGTCATTCTGGCGGGAGCTGAAGCTCCGTGTTGGGGCCCAAGTTGAGCCAGCGCTGTCGGGTGCCGCGGAGGAGTGCGCAAGCGTGCCCGTAGCCCCGACACATAGCGCAGTGGCGAAACACCCAGGGGTTTTGGTGGGTATACTGTCCAGTCGGCAGGACTCCCACATAACCACCCGCCTGCCCTCGAGGTGTGGTGGTATCTATAAAAGATTTCCCCAGGTAAAAAAAAAAAAAAGGTCTGCGTGCATCATCTTCGACCACAACGTCGCTTACCATCAGGCGAGTTGGTGGTCAAGCGCGGACTTACTCGAGATAAAAAAAATATAATAATAATTTATGGCCTTGTTTTAATATTTCAATATTTTTGTGTCAAGGGTTAAAATTTATTTGTTCTTTAAATTAGTTAAAATTTAAAATTTAATTTAAAATTTGTACAGGTCAAGGAAAAAATTCCCGATCTTTTCAATTTTCTTTGGCAATGCTACGGCAAACCCACTAAATTAATTTACAAAAATGATGTTCTGCTATCTTCCGTTGGCTGTCAACAAGGTGACCCTCTCGGACCAGCCATTTTCAGCCTGGCCATTCATCCAATTGTTCAACGTCTCCATTCAAAACTCAACGTTTGGTATCTGGATGACGGGACTTTGGGTGGCGATGCGAACACAGTCCTACGTGATTTGGAAATTCTTATTGACGAGTTTCGTCAAATTGGTTTGGAGCTAAATTTTTCGAAATGCGAACTTTTCGTTTGCGACTCATGTCCAGATAAAGATTTGGTAATTAACAAATTTAATGATTTGGCACCTAATATCAAATCAGTAGACAAGTGTTCTCTTCGCCTTCTGGGTTCGCCGATACTAGATGAGTCTTTTCCGCCTTTCGTTCAAGAAAAAATTCAAAATTTTTTGAGTGCCTCTGATAGGCTACTCAAAATTAACGCCCACATGGCGTTTACCATTATAAGATGTTGTCTGTTTATTCCAAAATTCATGTACGCTTTACGTTGTAGTCCATTGTGGAAGCACAATGAGCTCCTTTTGAGCTTAGACGATGTTGTAAAGCAGACCCTAGTATCGGTTTTGAATATTGAGATGAGTGAAAGGGCGTGGTTACAAGCCTCCTTGCCTGTTAGGCTTGGAGGGCTAGGGGTCCGCCAAATTTCAAGTGTTGCTTTACCAGCTTTCTTGTCCTCCATTCATAGTACACATAAATTAGTTGAAAAAATCCTCGCACCTTCTTTAGGCCATTCCGGCGTAGATGTAGCTAATTTGAATGAGGCAACGAATGCTTGGAGGGTCGCTAGCCCAAATTCCGAGCTTCCAAAGACTTTGTCGTCGCAGAGACTGTGGGATCGGCCGATCTGCGAACTAGCACGGAAATCTCTTCTAGATACGTGTTCTAGCGTCGCGGATCGCGCTCGTATCCTTGCGGTCTCTGTATGGGAGTCCGGTCTTTGGTTGCAAGCTTTGCCCTCTTTTAATACTGGTAACCTTTTAGACCCAACTGCATTTCGTCTAGCTGTCAGCTTACGCTTGGGTGCAAGGTGTTGTGAGGCCCATCGCTGTCAGTGTGGTACTGCAGTTGACCAGCTCGGTCACCACGGTCTTGCTCAAGAAGCGCTGGTCGGATTGGTCGCCACGCCAGCCTTAACGATGTCATTCGCAGGGCTTTTGCCACCGCCAATATCGCAGCCGTACTCGAACCGAGTGGGCTCGCGCGTGGTGATGGCAAAAGGCCTGACGGCATGACGCTGGTCCCATGGAAGTGTGGACGGCCCTTAGTATGGGACGCAACTTGTGTCGATACTTTGGCACCGTCACATCTTTCTGAGACTCAGAGTAGGGCTGGAGCTGCGGCCAATTCGGCGGAGCAGCACAAGCGGCGCAAATATGCTAACCTCGGTAGTGGTTACATATTTGAGCCATTTGGAGTTGAGACATTGGGTCCGTGGGGGCCGGGAGCTCATATCATTTTCAAAAGTCTTTCTGGGCGTCTGGTGGACGCGACGCGTGACCAAAATGCTGGTGTTTATTTGGCTCAACGCATAAGCATTGCCATTCAGCGTGGCAATGCAGCCAGCATGCTGGGCACGCTGCCAACTGGCAGTGGGCTTGAGCATTTGGATTATCTTTAGACCTTCAAAGGTCTGAGGGTGATCCAATGCTTTTTGTGTAATAGTAGTGTAGTTTTGTTGTAGTTAATAAAGGCACTTTTGCCCGTATAAAAAAAAAAAATAAAAAAAAATTAGCTAAATTTCTAAAAATTGCCCGTATAAAGTCCCTTTCCAAAGAAAAAGTGACTGTATCTATTAATGTGATGTTATTAATTACAAGCGCATTTGTAATTTAATTTATAAATAAATAGCGACCCGCACCGACTTCGCACATGTTTATTATACACAAGAACCTTTCTCTTGAATCACTCTATCTATTAAAAAAAAACGCATCAAAATTCGTTTTGTAGTTTTAAATATATAAGCATACATGGGGACATGGGGACAGCGGAAGCGACTTTGTGTTATCCTATGTAGTGATGATTCCTGTAATTCAATGTGACACATTACCAATAAAAATTATTATGGTTAAAATCGTAGTTCTATTTGCTTAGCTTCGTTATCAAGTCAAACATTGCCCAATATTAATAAGCATCAATAAGTCAATACTGACTTAGCATCAAGCATCAATCAACCTCACTAAGACAAATACCCCAATTTGACCCTTAATCAGCTTACTGTACCGCAAATTAACCCTTTGCATGCCGTAATACCGGAGTAAATATCGGTATATACCGGAGTTAACATACCGGTATATTGGTATACCGCGTACGCGTAAGCTTTCGCACAAATATGGAAGCAAACGGATGCTAAGCCAGCTTATGTACAGACGACGTGAAAAGTGCTTACAAAAATAGTTTTATTTAGATGCGAATTTAATTTAAATTAATTCTTAGTTTAAAAAAATATACCACAAATTATTGCAAGCTGTAGTACCGGAGTACATATTGAACTGTACCAGAATATTCAGCTATACTAAATTTTCGTACTATTATGTAATTAAACAATACGTAGACTTACAGACACCATAGACAATAATCATATAATATACTGGCTAATTGTAAGTTTAGCCAGTATATTGTATGGTTTTTTTATACGTCTGATGTAAAACAATTATTTTCCAACATCTATTCAATGTAATCTTAGATCAATGACTTTCAGTCATTAGACTTTCAGTGACGAACATAGGCCTCTCTTATAAATCGCCAATAAGACCAGTGTTATGTAATTATTATTAATCAATTGGTTTTAATTTGATGCTCAAAATAATATTGTGAAAAACTACCTCACCAGATGCTGATTATTACAAAGTACTGATAGTAGATCAAGGGGCTTGACCAAAGGGTCGGTTTAAATGTGAAAACTACAGGTTTTTTTATTATCATCTTTATCTACAGCTCGATATCTTCCACCGCTGAGCTGAGCCTCTCTTCTTGCACTCCACTGAGATTCCCTCATAGCTGTTATTCAACATTATATTATCATAATGATAACTGTTACTGTCTTCTGACGTTATTCTGTTCTCGAGTGTACAGTACTAGACTTGGTTGCATACAGTACGCTCGATTGAAGCCTGCTCGTCTATAATTTCACTGGTCTGTTCTCCAACTACCACTCTTGTGACCTCTCGAAATACTGTAGCAGTTACACATAATAAATCTTTAGGTATTAGGTTAAAAACCTTACTATTACTGCGTAGTTTTCAGTAGTATTCAATCAATTGTAAATTTTGCTAACAAAAGGCAGAGGCCCTGGTGTCTGTGGTTAGTAAGCTTTAAGTAAATAAAATAATCGGTCAAGTACGAGTCGGACTCGCGCACGGAGGGTTCCGTACTGTATGGGAGCCCCCTTAAATATTTATTTTATTTTAATTTTATTATTGAAGTGAATATAAAACTAAATATTCTGTGAAAATTTCAAGAATCTACCTGTTACCATTATTACTATTATAGAGCGAAAAACGTCTAAAATTCAGGTTTGTTGTTTGGGAGCCCCCCTTAAACATTTGTTTTATTTTGTTTTTAGTATTTGTTGTTATAGCGGCAACAGAATTACATCATCTGTGAAAATTTCAGCTGCCTAGCTACCATGGTTAATGAGATACAGCCCGGTGACAGACAGACAGACAGACAGACAGACAGACAGACGGACAGACGGACTTCGAAGTCTTAGTAACAGGGTCCCGTTTTTACCCTTTGGGTATGGAACCCTAAAAAAGAAAAACCTGTGTATAAGCATCAGTGCACATTAGTTCCACGCGGCAACAACAGATGGCGTGCGTTGTACAGCGTTAAAACGCGATACTGTGATTTGTTGGCTATGTACAGCCTCTATTTGGTGTTTAAATAAAATTGTATTTTGGTTCAGTAGTAAACTGGTCGTTTCACTAATCCCTAAACTACTCAAGCGCAGCCCAGGTGAGGCGTGCGGGACCAGAAGATCGAACAACCTGGATATTTAAAATGTATAACGTAGCTCCCCCATAATATATTTTCGTAGAACCGATAGTGTGGTTTGTCCTCTTAGAGTGCGTTTCAGGAAAGAAGTCCCACGGCAAGAAGTGAAACTAATTTTTACAGGTTGACCAAGCGACGCTTCTGAGGGAATTCTTTCGTAAAAAGAACTCTAGTACTTACCTATATCTGTCTGAGTAAAACTAGAGACCGTAGTGGTACCTACGGTCTCTAGTAGAAAGGAGTTCCGGGGAACTCCTTTCTACTATACTATAATAAGTGAAACTATTTTTTACGGATCGGCCATGCGATTGTGGCGACGTGTCTGTGGGACTTCTTTCCTGAAAGGCACTCTAGGTGTTATTTAGCAATCATTGACTTTATGTGTAAGGAATATCGCAAACATACAAAATGTAGTCTGGGGAACGACTGTTTCAAATTGACTACAAAAGATGATACCAAACACAATAGATCCATGCTTGAGTACAGGTAGTGTACTTACTAATATTTTTTTGCACACAAAATTAGTATAATTTCTGCCATTTTTTTTAATCGTATAAATAATTTTGATTTTCCTTTTTGTCTAGTAAGTAAGTACAAGTTTGTGAAATTACACCTACCTATTAAATTAATTGTTTCTTTAAAATAAAATAAAATAAGGAACTAAATTTCTTGTATACTATAGGTAGTGTCTGAGGTACACAAAGTATAAAATTAAATGGTACAATGTTATGGTAGATACTTATCTTAAATAATAATTATAATAGATCTATAGTACAGTGTTATCCAGAACTGGTGTACTAAGCCGAAATACATACTAAGGAGGTGATTCTGACCATCATTTTGATCAACTTTTACAATGGCGATATCCCCATAATAAAAATTATTTTGAGTTGACATCTTTTAATGGGTAAATGATGAAAAATAAAAATGATGGGTAAACGTATTCCGAGCTGCAGTTTTATTGTGGAACAGCTGATTTTTTTCTCGAATTCTGGGTAGGCCCCATAGTAAAGTTGTTCATAACGATGGTCTTAATCACCCTCTTCTGGTTTAGAACAGGGTAAGCAAATAACTGTATAGCTCAAGGAGTAATACATCCATGGTATAGCTGCTATCAAATGCCTAATACTCGCATATTGACACTCAGCTCATAGAGGGCGCTGCCGGATTAAGGCCCAGACTGGCCTGTTTGTTCAGCTAATGCACGCCATCTAGCCGTGGGCTTGGTAAACATCAGGCTGTACTCTGTACATGATCTGTTTTTGTCTGAGAGATTATTGGAGATGGCAATTAGCTCTAGACAGTTGATATGGTACCTACGTGTTCGTATGTGTAGGGCTTTATTATATTTCTATTCCGTTTAGTTTTTCGTTTGACTTCATGCTGCCTGATGTTAAGCAGATATGCGGTCTAGGGTGTAGCACGCTTGCCGCGGAGGAGTGCGGAAGCGTGCCCGTAGCCCCGATACCAGGCGCAGTGGTGGAACACCCAGGGGTTTTGGTGGGTATACCGTCCAACAATGGGCGGGGACTCCCACAGAACCACCCGCCTGCCCCGAGGTGTGGTGGTATCTTTAAAAGATTTACCCTGGCTAAAAAAACGGGTGTAGCACGTTTTCCTAGAAGATACATATTTACTCGAGATTCGAAGACACCTACTTACTACGTTGTACATTGGCGGGAAGACAGACCCAGGCAAAGCGTTCCACATTTTGGCTGATTCAAGTATCTCCGACACGTAAAAGACAGGATGTTAGGGTACATGTTTGACGTGTCTGTGTGTGTTTGTGGGTATCTGTGGCATCATAGCTTCCGAAGAGATGATCCAATTTTGTTTTTTTGTTCGAACGGGGAATTAGTTCAGAGTATTCTTTGCTATATTTCATTAAAATCGGATCAGCCATTTCAAAGTTCTTAGCTATTTTATTAGCTGACGTAGAAATCTTGTTGCGACGCATTCAGTTTTTTTAACCCCCGACGCAAAAGAGGGGTGTTATAAGTTTGACGTGTCTGTTTGTGTGTCTGTCTGTCTGTCTGTCTGTCTGTAGCATCATAGCGCCCGAACCACTGAACTGATTTCAGTTTAGTTTTTTTGGATGAAAGGAGACTTAATCGAGAGTGTTCTTAGCTATGTTTTATAAAAAAAAATCTGCCCTTCGTGCGACTCGCGCACGAAGGGTTCCGTACCGTATGGGAGCTCCATTCCTCTTGCCGTTATTAACAGCGAGCAAAAAAACTCCTAAAAATCACGTTTGTGGTATGGGAGCCCCCCTTAAATATTTATATGATTCAGTTTTTAGTATTTGTTGTTATAGTGGCAACAGAAATACATCATCGGTGAAAATTTCAGCTGCCTAGCTATCATGGTTTATGAGATACAGTCCGGTGACAGACAGACAGACGGACAGACGGACATCGAAGTCTTAGTAATAGGGTCCCGTTTTTACCCTTTGGGTACGGAACCCTAAAAAAACACTCATATCGGATAATATTTAGAGGTAGATAGATACTCGTAACAGGCTAACAGCTTATTGTTTTTTTGTGGTCAAATTCGCGCCACACAATAGTCAGGACATGGGCTGGCTCGGGTGGAGGCTAGAGAGTTACATTTACATCCCATGCGAAACGATAGAATAAGTCCTATCCTATACGAGTACCATAACCCACACCGAATAATAATAAAAATCTAAGCTAATTCCTATGATTTTATTTGTAAGGATGTATAGGTACAGATGAAATCATACGAATTCTTACCTAGACGTTACACTTGTCCGAACATTACAAGTTTATTTACAGGAAAAACACAAGCCCAAAAATCTTTGACATATCACTTCATCTCTCCCCCGGATAAAATATGTTAAAAGAAAATCGTATTAGCAATGATTTATATGTGAGCCCACGAGGGTCAGAATTCACAAGTCATGTGATATAATGCTTGGACATTGTCTCAGATATGGGAGGATATTTTGGGAACGAGGAAAATCCGGAGAAAACTATATAAAGCAGTTTTATTGGGCTTTACCTATCTATGGTAAGTTTAAGATAAGTAATAGTTATTTTACGAACAAGTAAGCTACGGCGAGGAAATTCGTTGACGAACCAAAGCTTCTGACATAGCTCAGCGAAATAGCAAGTTGAAGTGGCAGTGGGCAAGGTATATAGTTTGTAGAACTGATGGCAGATGGAACAATAAAGTTCTCTAAATGAGACCACGTTCTGGTAAATTGCCAACATTTATTTTGTGTCGATAGTTGTATCGATAATGTTTGGTGGACCCGTCTGAATTTTTAACCCCCGACGCAAAAGAGGGGTGTTATAAGTTTGACGTGTCTGTTTGTCTGTGTGTCTGTCTGTCTGTCTGTCTGTCTGTGTTATACATATAAACCTTCCACTTGAATAATTTTATCTATAAAAAAAAAACGCATCAAAACCCGTTGCGTAGTTTTAAAGATATAAGCTTACATAGGGACAAACAGACAGGGACTTTGTTTTATACTTTGTGAGTTAGTTACTTTGTACTTAGTGATAATAAGGTTTTTAGAAATGGAATGCCTCTGTGCCAACTCAAACATATCAATGTACAAGTCGCCTCTGTACCAACTCAAACATACCAATGTACAAGTCGCCTCGGTACCAACTCAAACATACCAATGTACAAGTCGCCTCTGTACCAACTCAAACATACCAATGTACAAGTCGCCTCTGTACCAACTCAAACATACCAATGTACAAGTCGCCTCTGTACCAACTCAAACATACCAATGTACAAGTCGCCTCTGTACCAACTCAAACATATCAATGTACAAGTCGCCTGAGTACCAACTCAAACATACCAATGTGCAAGTCGCCTCAGTACCAACTCAAACATACCAATGTACAAGTCGCCTCTGTACCAACTCAAACATACCAATGTACAAGTCGCCTCTGTACCAACTCAAATATACCAATGTGCAAGTCAAAAAGCGGTGGCCGGTTAAAAGGCCATTAATATTGGTACTAAATAATTGTACTGTTTAATTTATTGAAACTAACCGCACGTGTTGAGGTTTAACTGACCTTCTTTTGAAAACATCACGTATCAATTTAAAAAAAAACCCTCACGACAAAAAAAAACATTTAGGCAAGCCAATCTATTATCGCAGTAAAAGAAAAGAAAACCGGACACCGAATACGAAACCAAAAAAAAAAACGGAACGACAAAAGAAACAAAAGATTTGTTCAAAGTTCTACAGTGCGGTGCAAAAAAAAAGGTAACAATGAAAGCACCAACAAAAACAACGACAAGTGTGGACGTGTTTATTCAAAAACTAAGCAGCCTTAAAGATAGGAAATCCTTATACAAAACAGTGGAGTGTGACGCCAAAAACAATAATTCTTCATTACTAATACTGTTGAGGGTGAAAAAGGTTCATACGCGAGAACGATGTGCGATTTATGAATGCCTTTTGCGTTGATACTTCTACCTTTTTATATCCTTACATAGTCCTTACATAGTATAAAATAAAGTCGCTATTTTCGTTTGTTTATTTGTTTGTTTGTATGCTTAAATCTTTAAAACTACGCAACGGATTTTGATGCGGTTTTTTTTAATGGATAGAGTGATTCAAGAGGAGATTTATATGTATAAAAATTCCCGAAATTCCCACGGGAACGGGCACAACGCGGGTAGAACCGCGGGGCGCTGCTAGTATATAAAATAAAGTCGCTATTTTCGTTTGTTTGTTTGTTTATTTGTTTGTCTGTATGCTTAAATCTTTAAAACTACGCAACGGATTTTGATGCGGTTTTTTTAATGGATAGAGTGATTCAAGAGGAAGTTTTATATGTACAATACACCTGTGCGAAGCCGGGGCGGGTCGTCTTGTATTTTATATTTAGGACAGTACTTGAAAGTAATATAATTAAACAGTGTACTGTATTTTGATTTGAAAGTAAATATCGCAACACTAATTCATGTGTTCTATATTATTTTATCAATGCTATGTTGTTTTATCATTGTGTAACATCTGAACAAAGATTTTACTATATACTTAGTTATAATATAATGAGACAATTAGATGTTTACAAATGTGTAATATTAATTTATTTTAATAGATTGACCTATGTTAATGAATTTTTTTTTTATTCAGAATAGGTTAGCGTTTGACCACATACTGCCTGATGTTAAGCATATAAGCGGTCTAGGTTGCAGCACGCTTACCTAGAAGATACCTATTTACTCGGGATTTAAAGACGCCCACATTGTACTTTAGCGGAAAGACAGACCCAGGCAAAGCGTTCCACATTCTGGCTGTTCGTATGAGGAATGAGGATTCGAAACGGTTGGTTCTAACGCGCGGAATGTCCACCATAAAAGGGTGGCGCTTTGGTCGCGTCTGTCTAGCGGTACGATAGAAGAAAGGGGCGGGTGGGACCAGATTGTGCAACTCCTGAGCGCACTCTCCGAAGTGAATACGGTAAAAGGCTGATAAACACGCTACCTTACGTCGATGCTCGAGACTTTGCAGCTGCGACTTAGTCAAGGTGTCGTTGTCGATCAGCCTCCTGGCCCGCCTCTTAATCGACTCCAGAATTCTCAATAACATACAAAATTATTAACAAAACTACATGTGCTACGTATACGCTGTAGCAATACGAGTAATGTCACGCGCTAGGTACGTGTGCTAGATTTGTTTGTCAAATAACTACGATAACAAGTTTAGTATAACTTAAAACTAAGAAGCGGTTTAACTCAACATTTCTGATTCGTACCGCCAGGGAATGGAACAGTCTTCCTGCTTTCCGGTTTACTAAGAGATATAATAAACAGTTTTTCAAGATCAGAGTGAATAGGTATCTTCTAGGTCTGCGTGCTTCATTTTCGACCACAACGTCGCTTACCATCAGGCGAGTTGGTGGTCAAGCGCGGACTTATTCGAGTTAAAGAAAACTTATACACTTTTTTAGGGTTCCGTACCCAAAGGGTAAAAACGGAACCCTGTTACTAAGACTCCGCTGTCCGTCCGTCCGTCCGTCCGTCTGTCTCTCTGTCCGTCTATCAGTCTGTCCGTCTGTCCGTCTGTCCGCCTGTCCGTCTGTCCGTCTGTCTGTCACCAGGCTGTATCTCATGAACCGTGATAGCTAGACAGTTGAAATTGTCACAGATGCTGTATTTTTGTTGCCGCTATAACAAAAAATACTAAAAAAAAATTCATAATTAAGGGGGGCTCCCATACAACACACCGGATTTTTAGCTGTTTTTCGCTCGATGTTAATAACAGTAGGTAACAGGTAGAAGCTTGAAATATTCACAGAATACTCAATTGTTTGTTTACTTCAATGATTATTAATTAAAACTTAAATTATAAATTTAAAAAACCCCCGACATCCATCCCTTCTTTAACCCACCATAACTCTTAAACGGCTCAATCGATTTTTATGAAACATAGCTAAGAACACTCTCGACTAAGTCTCCTTTCATCCAAAAAAAACTAAACTGAAATCGGTTCAGTGGTTCGGGCGCCATGATGCCACAGACAGACAGACAGGCAGACAGACACACAGACAAACAGACACGTCAAACTTATAACACCCCTCTTTTGCGTCGGGGGTTAAAAATAAAATAAAGTGAATAGTTGAGGGGGGCTGCCATACAGTTCGGAACCCTTCTTGCGCGAGTTCGACTCGCACTTGGCCGATTATTACTCAATTTATACTTTAGCTTTTTGACTGATGATTGTCATACTAATGATTGATTGAACCACTGTTATACATTTATGTTTTTATTGTTTTCCCAAAAATTGCAGTCACTGTTACGCAATATAGACAGTATACTGCAGCGTATAAACTGTATAACAAGTGGCAACCATCGCATACTGTTCAATCAGATGGGAACGTGCAGGTGTTCACAACCCGAGGGTGGCTTACACTTTTTGTGGCCGGCAGTGTAAGCGTAAAATGCTAGTCAAATAAGTGGTTATTTAGGTGGATAAATGTAGCAGATTCAGATTAATTTTGACTGTTATTTTGTATGATTTAAGAGGATTATAGTAGTGTTATTTATTTTTGTAAGTAAGCATTATAGTAAGCAATGATAGGTGGGTAAGTACTTGATGCTTTTGACGTGGCAATTTTTGAAAATAAAATTTATATAGATCAACATTTCGTCAATCCATGAGCTGTAAGACGTCCATTGCTGCAGATAGGACTTCCTTAAAAATATCTCCAATGAGACCGGTTGGAAACAGCTTGAATACAGCGTTATGCTGCGATCAGTCCACCTTGTGGGTGAACTTCTTATGCTGGTTCGCTGGTTCTACTTTGGTCCTTGTACTGATCGCTCGTAACATTTTACTATTAAAACTATGAGTACCTATTTTGCAAAGACCAGTTTTAAATTTTATGGAATATTTTATACGTATTTCCAATTATAGGAAATAATAACGTCAGAATCCACATTTTTTTCCATGTATTTCGTTAAATTCTGTTGATTATTTATCTGCCTGAATAAATAAACTTGAGTCCTAATAAATTAAATTAGACCACAACAGACGGGCCAGTTAGAAAATCGGCCATAAGGTTTTTGAATACAATTACCATACAAAATTAGATCATGCAAAATAATTACCTACAGCGAGTTTACCCCTGTCTGATCCCTATCAAGTTTTGTTTCGACTATTAAAACAAAATTGGCGTAAATAAACAGACAGACGGACAGACGGACATCGAAGTCTTAGTAATATGGTCCCGTTTTTCCCTATGGGTACGGAACCCTAAAAACGGGACCCTATTACTAAGACTTCGATGTCCGTCTATCTGTCTGTCACCGGGCTCATAAACTAATAATCTCATAAACCTGGGATGATAGCTAGGCAGATGAAATTTTCACAGATGATGTATTTCTGTTGCCGCTATAACAACAAATACAAAATGAAATAAATATTTAAGGGGGGCTCCCATACAACAAACCAGAATTTTTAGAAGTTTTTCGCTCTATATTAATAATGGTAATAGGTAGATACTTGAAATTTTCACAGAATATTTAGTTTTATATTTACTTCAATAAAAAATAATAAAATTAAAATAAAATAAATATATATTTTATTTTAATTTCATACCTGGCACGCTTTCATATTATAGACAAAAATTTACAAATCACGAAAAAATACTGAAAAAAAATCCAAACGCTTTAGAAAAAAAGCAAAACATTTATCATTATCGCAGGCCTAGCAACCCATGATTTGAATTTTCCGCCATCCGCCATGTGTACCTAGAGAATGAAAAATTTAATTTCAGTGTTGCCGTTTTGTGGGAAATCTCCCAAATCACGGGGAATCTCAACCAGATTGAGAATTGAATTAAAATGCAGGAGTTTTTTTTTGAAATCAAACCATGTTTCCCGATTATTTTATCGATCATGAGAAATTATTATTTAAAAATGATAAAGGATCTTCATGCTAAATATGAGTGTCTTAGTATGATTTAATAAATAGTTTTGTCGCGAATATCTAAGGGATTTCGCGAAAACACGCATAATTGTTGATGAGATGAGCTACGATATTTTTCTATCTGAGCGATTGCGAAAATACAATGTAGGTATCAAATCATCCTTCGTGCATTATTTGCATTTCGTTTTTCTGGGAACTAAGAAAATAGAAACTGGTAATACTGTTTACGGTTTGCTATTGTTTTATCTCATTCGGCTTTCAATGTACGAATGCATTGTGATATCTTTGCGTTTGCGACAATTCGATTTTTGTTATATTTACGACCTAGTTACGATAATGGACTTCGATGTATTGCAAACCTGACAGACCTGGCGCTGACTTTTTTGGAAAACCGTGACATTTAAATCTGCAGATTTAGAATCTTGTTTCTGATTGACTGTTTTCTTACATCCATGATCCACAACATAGTCGAAGTCTTTAATTGCGGTTAGTATGGCAGAATGTGGAACGCTTTGCATGAGTCTGTCTTCCCGCTAAAGTACAATGTAGGTGTCTTCAAATCCCGAGTAAATAGGTAACTTCTAGGTAAGCGTGTTACATCCTAGACCGCATCTGCTTAACATCAGGCAGTGTGTAGTCAAACGCAAACCAATACGAAGAAAAAAAAATATTTTTATTTTTTAGGTTCATAAAATATGTTTCATAAATTAATAATTCAAATACAAAAGACTGACATACACTCCAATTACCGACTTCCGTGTTAAATCCACATCAAATATCAAACAAAAGGAATAAACAGAAAATTACAAACCATTTGACATCTGACACCGCGAATATTCAAATTAATGCATTATCGATATGAAGGTGCATTCGAAGGGCGCTTTTATGATACAGGTTCACATTTGGGCTGCTATCCCCTTTTTTGGTCATAGAGTAGTGAACTAGACAACTTTTGATGGTAATTTTTATTGTTTACTTTTTTCTATGTGATTTTAAAACTATAATAAACTTATCATTATTATCTAACTTTTAATGAAATAAAGATCTAGGTGGCTTGTTATTGATCCTCCTTCTATTTCAATTGAAAGAAGAGATACCTACACATCACTACATAGTATAAAACAAAGTCGCTTCCCGTTGTCTGACCCCATGTATGCTTATATCTTTAAAACTACGCAACGGATTTTGGTGCGTTTTTTTTAAATTGTTAGGTCACTAATGGTAATCTAAAATTTACGTACAAAGCCAAAAGATTTTGATTTAGATCACCATTTTTGAACAACTTTTACTATATAACCAACCTGGAATTAGAAAAATAAAATCCAAATTTATAGATTAACATAAATATTTTAGGATTAACTTAGATATCATAGGTAGTTTAATAGTTCAAATTTAGACTGGACTGTTCATTAACAGTGTATTTCAACTAGTTCCTTAAGTTCGTTTCTTGAAATATCTTGCATATTTTAATAATAAAACTACTATTAGTGGAAGAGCCTGGAGCCCACGACACAGGCTACCCTAGTGTGGGCCCCAGTGTACACCGATTGTTTAAATATTACCTAATTTAAGTTTCAGTAAACTGTATTATGTTTTAATTAGGTGTAAGTTTTTTTAGTACTAAGGTTTTTTGAATAAATCTTTTTATTATTATTATTAATTATGTTTCGTCAACTCCGAAAAACAAGTTTGTACGGAACACCTTAAATTAAAAGATGTTTTAAATGATGGTCCTAATTATACCCTTTCAGATTAGTAGTTGGTAAGCAAATAACCCTTTATAATAATAAGAACATTCATATAAGATATTTTTAATATTTTAAGTACTTTTAGGGTTCCGTACCCAAAGGGTAAAAACGGGACCCTATTACTAAGACTCCGCCACATAAAACGGGCCCATTCGAGGGCTCAATTGTGGAAAAGGCCCGCAGCAACAAGTAACAAGTACTAAGACTCCGCTGTCTGTCTGTTTGTCTTTCTCCAAGCTGTATCTCATGAACCGCTATACCTAGAAAGCTGAAACAGATGATGTATTTCTGTTGCCGCTATAACAACAACTACTAAAAAACAGAATAAAATTAATAATGAAATTAATGAAGGAATGAAGGTTCTCGTACAACAGACCTGATTTTTAGCCGTTTTCGCTCTATAATAATAATGGTAAAACAGGTGCTTGAAATTTTCACAGAATATTTAGTTGTAAGTATATTCACTTTAATAATAAATAATAAAATAACATAAATATTCAAGGGGGGCTCTCATAAAGTACGGAACCCTCCGCGCGTGAGTCCGACTCGTACTTGGCCGATTATTTACACCAAATAACCGCTCAGCCATGTTTGAGGTCTTCGGGCGGCATAACAACTTTTACACCAAGGCTATAGACCTCCAGCCTGAATTAATTTTCTTATATAAAACCTTCTGTACACCATTCTTAATCTTTGCCAAAGAGTAGACAGGGCGAAGTGCGGGTTATGACACGTAATTCGAGCGTAAATCAAATTTGACCCGTAGGCGGGGCCGTTGTCTAGCGCATATGTTCATTTCTACACTCTTGATTGTAGAGTGTAAGTGCTTTCGCGTGTTCTCTGACGGTTTGTGATGAATGGCTGCGCTTGACTGGCAAATGACTGCAGTTGCTGGTGATTTTTTACATTGTTTAATACAACTAAGTGTTTGGAGTGCAACTTCTTCGGTAATTGACGTCGAATCGTCGATTAATCGACGATCCGTTTCGGGGCGAGAATGGACAACATTTCATTTTTGCAAAGAGTCCAAAATTCGAAAACCAATTGGAGATTATCCATTGAAAGCCCCATTAAAAAATTATAAAAATAATCTATCCACTATTTTTCAAGTTATTTGAAAAATAAATAAGATAATGGAATAATAGGACAAACGGGCAAATATTCATTTGCCAAGCTCGAATTAAAAAAATATATAACTATATATAGCCATATATATCGGTTACCCCACATTTGTTCAAAAATTTTAAATTAATAATAGTCATTAATGGCATAACGTCGTGTTCTATCTACTTACAAAATATTAAAAGCCTAGGCGATAAAACAATATCAAGTTGTGGAAGGATTAGACTATTAAATTGTATAAAATACTTACGCTTTATTACTTTATCGTTAAATAACATATAAATAAATGAAAAATCTAATTTGAGCCCTGGCATCCCGGTACATGTTTTTTTATTTCAATGTTGACAAATTTGACATTTGACACAAGTGTCAAGAGCAATGTCAATGTCGAATTTCGAGTAATTTTTTTTATATTCGTCTCTCGGCTATGGTATGAACAGCAGAGCTATAAAGCCTATGATTTATAAAAAGAATAAAAATTATTTTAAAAATAAATAGTATTTTAAAAAGAAAACTAAAAAATTCGTGTCCAATATTTATTAGTAATCTATCAATTAAACCAATAAAAATGGATGGTAAAAAAATGAAATATTGTCCATTGGGAGTAACATTTCTGAGGACACCTCAGATTTAGTCGTATTAGACTTCGTTGAGTGCACAGACCAGAGATTCTCTGATCTGTGGTTGAGTGCATATTATTTTTGATACAGATTGATTTTTAAAATCATTACCATATCTGAAAACCTTTCTGATCAGAATTTTGAATTTATAAAATACTAGTTTTTTTACCTCACTGACAAACCCGCAGAGGTTTTGTCTGTGTGGTATTTTAAATGTAGTGCTATCTAACGGAAACATTTTATTTCTCTGGGATGAAAATTAGGCTTGGTCACTTTTCGTTTCTCAAACTATGTTCATGCCAAACAATGAGTCAATCCGTTGCTCCGTTGCTGCTTAAAAGAGGAACAAGCCAACAAACACACTTTCCGATTCATAATATTAGTTAAGAAGATTAAGGCAGTAAGGATTAAATTTTTAAGATGTTGAGTTCCGAGTTTCAATGAGTAAAATGACAAATTCTCACTTTTTTCTGTACAATCGGCCGTCATATCGGAGAACCAATATCTCACATAGCGTGTCCAATCACGGCAAACGTTATGTTTTATGTTTGCCGCGACGAAACCTTCGCATTATGTGGAAAACATTTTAAGTGCGTTTTGTCTAAGTGTGAGTGAAAAATAGAAAAAAATACATAGATAGATAACAAAACATATTATGTAATTACCTACAACAAGATAGTAAACAAATAAAGCCTCTCAGAATAAATTTTATCAAATGATTTCCAAAACTGCTCCAGTTTGTGTTAATTTCTAAGCCATATGTGCCCTACGCCGTAATTGACTTGCACATTTACAATGCACTCGAAGCCATACGTCAAACTAAACGTCATAAATCACCAGTAACTAACCCCCTACCCCCAGACACGTATTACTCAACGTCGGGCTTACAGGTAACTCGTCATGGTGCTAGTAATTATTTGCTTACGGTTATGAATATTATTTAGACAAAACTTAAAAAAAAAACATGAACCACGTTAAATTAAAATAAACTGCCTAAAATAAAAACTTATACAAAGACACTAAAACTTATCTAAGTACCTATACATCTTCTAAACAACTATGCATCTATAAACATATAAATAAAATTGGAGTGTCTGTGATTTCGAAATTACCGTTTTTTACTACATTTATATGAATACTAGCTTAAAACCCGCGGCTTCGCCCGCGTTGTCCTAGTACTTGCTTAAAATTATAATAGCCCGCGATTTGGCACTTGTTGTCTTACTCGTAGCACTTGTTTCAAGATTCAAGATACTTTATTTGTCAGAAACATGGTAGCGTAAACAACATACAAAGTAGTACATATACAGATTTTCAGAGAGTAGAAAATGCATGCTCTTGCCCATTGTAGCGTACAAACATAAAAGGCATATTTACACTTTAAAAACATTATAAGCAGAATTTTAAAATAATATAATTGTAAATTAAGAATATTACTGATTTATAAGAAGCCAAAAATTGACATTTTAGTTAAAATGATAAATATGATGGATTGCTTATAATGATAATAAGCCACTATTTCGCCCGCGTTGTTGTATTGCTTTCTTAAAATGATATTAGCCCATAGATTGGCCGCGTTGTCTTAGTACATTCTTAAAATTATAAGAACTTGCAGTTTGATCCGTGCTCTCTTAGTAGGTATTTATGCCTAGGATGATATATAATATCCCGCGGTTTGGGCCGCGTTGTCATAGTACTTGCTTAAGATGATATTTTGTGGCCTGCGCTTTGGTCCATATTATCTTAGTACTTGCTTCAAATAATAATGGCCGCAGTTTGGGCCGCACCATTTTAGCACCTTCTTGATTAATCTGAGAGCACGGCGGGCGGTGCCCCGCCAAATCAGACATTTGACTTAACTCTTTTACTATTTCCTGTGGGAACTGTTGATATCTAGATAGTGAGTATGTAAACCTATCGTATTAACATGTAAATGTAATATTTTATGAATTAATTGAATATGAATATACTTTACGTGATTATGGAAAACTAATCCATGTAATTGCCTACTCACATATCTATCTTACATAGTTAATAAATAAATAACATAAATAGTTAGCAATGTGATAAATAGTTTTCCAGAAACTCACTAAAATCAAACCAAGTTCATCAGCACATTTTAAAATACTGTTTTTTTAGGTCGTGAAAGAATATTTTTCAGTGTTTACTTACACATGACCCATGTCGTTTCACACTTGTATCTTGTATACCAAATTTTATTCAAATGCATTCTCATGTCATGATCTAGTGCAGTGGTCGTCACACTTTTCTGTTCAAGGGCCACATACGACAGTGCGAAGCAACACTGCGGGCCGAACACTGATGAACTTGATTATAACATACCAGCCCGAGTTGTTTTAAGTTACCGCGCTGTCCACTGAACAAACCATGGCAAAAAAACATGCGCGAGCGAAGCAAGCGCGTAATTTTTTAGGATTTTTCAGTAATTGTTGTGGAATAGACCAATCAACTGCTTTTTTTGCAAAAAAGTTTTTTACAGTGATTTCAAAACAGATGTATTATGAGCTCAAGGGCCACATACGACAGTGCGAAGCAACACTGCGGGCCGCACACTGATGAACTTAATTATAACATACCAGCCCGAGTTGTTTTAGGTTACCGCGCTGTCCACTGAACGAACCATGGCAAAAAAACATGCGCGAGCGAAGCGAGCGCGAAATTTTTAGCATTTTTCAGTAATTGTTGTGTAATAGACCAATCAACTGCTTTTTTTGCAAAAAAATCGGTTTTTTACAGTGATTTCAAAACAGATATATTATGAGCTAAGCAGACTAACGACTGCTATCATGCGCGACCGCGGTGAGCCCCAATTTTGTTTTGTTCGTTATTTTCAGTCATTTTAATCCTGGCATGAACAAAGCAGACCACGTTACTACTTATATGCGCGAGTGCCGCGTGCGTGAATGTTTTTCCGTTAATTTTTAGTTATTTGAAAACAAATATGAACATTTTTCAGATTTTAATTAAAGAATGTACCGAGGGCCGCACCAATAAAGGCCGCGTTGCCGCATGCGGCCCGCGGGCCGCGTTTTGACGACCACTGGTCTAGTGGTATTAACACCCGCTTTACAATCGTGAGGTCCTGGGCTCAAATTCTGGTGCCGTAACAGTAAACTCTTTGAAACTTATGTACGGGATTTTACGCTACTGGCTTTTCAGTGAAGGAAAACATTGAGGTTACGTAAGTACGTCCGTTGAAAAAAAAAACATGGCATATGTGAACACACCAACCCGCAATGAGGTAGCGTGCTGAATATGGCCCAATCACCCTTCCTGGGTAGGCCTACGTCCAGTAGTGGACTATTAAAAAGATCGGTACAGCATACGGCATGTTTGATTAAACCATCAGTCATTTCGATTTTCCTGACTGAAGGAACCCATATTTTTCCCGGAACAGTAAGACAATCTTACCCAAAACCGTTCAGCCAGCTGAAAGTGATCGAGGTAGTTGTAGGACATTCAGGTGTCGTCTGACCCAAGACAGATGAAAAAGTAGCACACAAGTATGTTTTATTTTATTTGATAAATATATAGCGTATCTCTAGACGACAGGCATGTTCTAGTGTACCATACTCATTATTTGACTAACTTTTACAATGAGACCAACCCCGAAATAGCGAAAATATAATTAATCGGCTAATACACAAAAAGTTCATCGACCCGCGACAAAATGTGTATATAACTAATTTTCGCTATTTCAGTTGATCCCATGGTAAAGTAAACACCTATATTGACCCAAGATGAAGTCTATTGGCTCACAAAATAAAAAAAAATTGTAAGCTAAAGCCCATTATAAAATGTTGATGATTCATCTTTAAAAGGTTAAGGATGAATCATCAATTTTATTTTCTTAGTTTACCACTTATACGATTACACACTTTTATCATATATATATTTTATCGATTACACTTATAAAATATTGTAAAATAGTTTTTTTTACGATTATTTAATATTTTTCACCAGAACCGTATAATTTATTCGGGATGAGAGAAAGCGATACGCTAAGACATATTGTTGCCTACTCCCATACTTAAAATTATAAAACAAATCTAGTATCGTTTTAGCAAACTGTTACGAAGGTTTTTAAGTTTTTTCCTGAAGGAACTGTGTACAATTTTCCGGAGACGTAAATATCTAATTTTCTTGTTATTTCTGTAATGAAATCTCATACAAAGTATTATAGAAATATAATCAGTGTTTTAACAATGTGTAAAACATTTTTTTATTCGTTTCTGAGGGAATCGTCTATGTTTTTCGGAATAGTGGATAAAAATACGTTAATCCATGTTGTTCCTTACTCCTATACCTAAAATAAAACGAATTCATTGTCGTATTAAAAATCCGTCATGAACTTATGTATGTATGTATGTTTCTTCTGAGCTTGACCGGAATTGTTTTCCAGGCCATCCATAGTCCATGTCTTAGAAGTGGTGGGCTATTTCCGAACAAAATTGTAGTGAATTTCAGTATTTTTGTGATAAAAAAAGTGATATCCTGAAGGACCCAGGACCCACTCACATTTTCCGGGAAAGCAGTACCCTATGTAGTATTTGGACTGTTTTCTAGCTTAATACCAAATTTCATAAGAAATCATTTACCCGTTCTCTCTAAACTTAATAGCTATCTGAAAAATGTTGGCTATCCCTAAGTACCTTATAGATTTTCCGGGATAATAATAGTTCCCTTATTGAAAGATAATGTGTGCTTCCTCCCAGATTCAATGCATAACCGTTCAACTCGTTAAACTGTAATTGATGTTTTGTTCACCAACTTTGTAACCTTATCAGATAACTTAGATAAGAAAAATTTGGTAAAACATAAACAAACGAATTTTTTATTTGGTCTACTTGTAGCATGTACACAATGTTTCAAGTCAACTGGTACAGGAAATAAGAAGTTACGTACGAACGAAAAGGGCCCGTTTTTCCCCGTTTGAGGTCGATTTTTCAAAATTTTCTTCTTTAGTGCCCCATAACGATGTACAACATACATAATATATTCCAAATTCCAAGTTTATACCTTCAGCGGTTCGGTCTGTAGCCTAAACTGGTATATTTTGGATATCCCTAAAATTTCTCTAAATTTTTTCGGGAAAGTAATTGTTTTTGTATTGAAACATGGTGTGTGCTTCCTACATAGATACCGGATTTCATCCATAAACGTTTAGCTCGTTAGATGTAATTGAAGCTTTTTTCACCAAATTTGGGTCCTTATCTGATCCCATAAGGAAAATTTGGAAAGCAGTACCAAACATATTTATTATTCTGTCTAAATAGCATGTGTATAAAGTTTAAAGTCAATCGGAACAGGAAATAAGACGTTTCCTACAAATGAAAAGGGCCCGTTTTACCCCGTTAGAGGTCAAAAATTCAACATTTTCGTCTTTTGTGCTACATTATGTCGTACAATGTACCTATATTCCAAATTTCAAGTTTATGTCATCAGCGGTTTGGGCTGTAGCATAAATTGATTTATTTTGGATATCCCTAAAGAACCCAATAGATTTTCCAGGATAAGAACAGTTCCTGTATTTAAACATGCTGTGTGCTTCCTCCATACCAGATTTCATCCATAACCGTTCAGCTTGTTGGATGTAATTGTTGCTTTTTCACCAACTTTGGGACCCGATTTGACCCCTTAGACAAAGAAAATTCGGAAAAACAGGAAAAATCAAATTTTTTATTTTGTCTGAGTAGCACGTATACAAAGTTTCAAGTCAATCGGTTCAGGAATAAAATATATACTTACAAACGAAAAGGGCCCGTTTTACCCCGTCAAAGGTCAAAAGTTCAAAGTTTTCGTCGTTAGTGCTCCATTACGTTATACAATAAACCTATATTCCAAATTTTAAGTTTATATCTTTAGCGGTTTGGGCGGCAGCCTAAATTGATTAATTTTCGCTATCCCTAAGTAAACCTTTAGATTTTCCGGGATAATAATAGTTTCTGTATTGAAACATGTTGTGTGGCTTCCTCCATACCAGATTTCATGCATAACCGTTCAGCTCGTTCGATGTAATTGATGCTCTTTTCACCAACTTTGGGACCCTATTTGACCCCTTAGATAAGGAATATTCGGAAAAACAGGAACAAACGTAACTTTTATTTTGTTTGAGTAGCATGTATACAAAGTTTCAAGTCAATCGGTAAAGGGAATAAAAAGTTACATACAAACGAAAAGGGTCCGTTTTACCCCTTTAGAGGTCGATTTTTCAAAATTCCGTTCTTAGTGCTCCATTACGTGGTCCAATGTATTTTTGTTCCAAATTTCATGTTCGTATCTTTAGCGGTTTGGGCTGTAGGCTGTCTGTCAGTCAGTCACTCAGCGAAGCCTTTTATATAATAGATTAATACTGTACAAATATATACGGTACATACACCAAAACAACATTTTTTACAATTTTTGTCTGTCTGTCTGTATGTTCCGGCTAATTTTTGACATAGCTGGACCGATTTTGCCGGAATTTTAATGGCAGGTAGCTGATGTAATAAGGAGTAACTTAGGCTAAGTTTATTTTAGAAAAAATCTTTTTATCTCGGACTAACGCGGGTAACACCATGGGGCGCAGCTAGTACGTAAATAAAACTACGTAGCAGAGGGTAATGTGACCAGAATGCAGGCGTCATTTCTCGTTTATTATTAAAATAAGGTTAGAAAAATCTGCAAATGTGCATAATGGCAAAATATTGAATTAGTCCGTCAGATAGAATATCAAAAAATATTAGACACGGTTTTTTTCTTTTGTCTATTAAGCAAAAATTGACTGAAGATATAGTCCGTTAAAGTTCCGCGTGAAATCACGACTAGACTACTAAAGTATAGACTTGAGACAGAAGTGACGTCGCGACCCCCACTCCCGAACTTCGACAAGGTTTACCTTTGTCATTGATGGTGTAATCGTTTGATCGACAAAAGAAAGAATGCGTTTTCAATATTTTTTGATAATCTAAATAACGTAATTGTAATCATGCTATTTTTTACCAAGTCATCGTAACTATCTAATATTATACTTTATCCGTAATAGCTACAACAAAACTACATTACTACTACATAAAAAGCCCCGGTCATCCACAACCCTTGAAGGTCTAAAGATAATCCAAATGCTCAAGCCCACTGCCAGTTGGCAGCGTGCCCAGCATGCTGGCTGCATTGCCACGCTGAATGGCAATGCATATGCGTTGAGCCAAATAAACACCAGCATTTTGGTCACGCGTCGCGTCCACCAGACGCTTAGAAAGACTTTTGAAAATGATATAAGCTCCCGGCCCCCACGGACCCAATGTCTCAACAGCTCAACTCCAAATGGCTCAAATATGTAACCACTACCGAGGTTAGCATATTTGGTTATCTTTATCCGTGACACCTTGAAAAAGTCTCCTTATTGTCAATTAATTTAATAATAACTAGACGACCCGCCCCGGCTTCGCACAGGTGTATTATACTTATAAACCTTCCTCTTGAATCACTATCCATTAAAAAAAACCGCATCAAAATCCGTTGCGTAGTTTTAAAGATTTAAGCATACAGACAAACAGACAAAAATAGCGACTTTATTTTATACTATGTAAGGATATCTACTACTGATTTTATGTTATATCAATGTTTTTTATCAAATGACACTTACGTGATTGCATTGCTACATTGTTAATATATTCCAATTTCTCTTTTAAAAGCCCAAAAAAACTTTATTTTTTACGTAATGTCGATTGGCGCTATGTGCAGCTGTAAGTTCTCAGCTACTACTATTAAAATGTATTTTGAGGCAAAAAAACTTCCGTCTACACTTGTTTGTATTTTTAATTGTTAGAATATCAATGGCTGGTGACATTAATCACACATTACTGTGAATGGATTTTAAAAGAATTTTCATGAAAGGCTATTAATTATCCCTTCAAGAAACGTTTTCATAATTTTTTGATTGGTGCTAAAGTACAAAAATTATAATATCAATGTCAGAACCGATCGCATATTCCCACAATTTAAGATATGTTAATAATTTACACTACGACAAAAAACTTTTCTTCATGTAGTGTAAAGTTTCAGCCATAGTGTGACAAGCATAAACTACATGCTACAGCTAACATGGCACTTTTTAGGGTTCCGTACCCAAAGGGAAAAACGGGACCCTATTACTAAGACTTTGATGTCCGTCTGTCCGCCTGTCCGTCTGTCCGTCTGTCCGTCTGTCCGTCTGTCTGTCTGTCTGTCACCGGGCTGTATCTCATGAACCATGATAGCTAGGCAGCTGAAATTTTCACAGATGATGTATTTCTGTTGCCGCTAAGGGGGGCTCCCATACAACAAACCTGAATTTTTAGACGTTTTTCGCTCTATATTAATAATGGTAATAGGTAGATACTTGACATTTTCACAGAATATTTAGTTTTATATTCACTTCAATAGTAAATAATAAAATAAAAATAACACAAATATTTAAGGGGGGCTCCCATACAGTACGGAACCCTCCGTGCGCGAGTCCGACTCGTACTTGGCCGATTATTAAAACGACAGCATATCACTTTCCATAGCTTGTTATGCCACTTGCTGTTCATAAAGTCTATCAGTATAGTTAATTTTTATTGCTATAAACTTTTAACTTTACTTTACGTTACTATCAAAGACCTACAATATTTTTTTCACTAAAAACGGCGCAATCGACTTCAATCATTGGTAGGTAGGTTGTTGATATTTTTCAAAAAACTGCCCACCGATTTAGATAAAATTTAAATATGACTCTATCTATCTACATAATTATCTAGACTGCCTCGGTGCATAAGTGGTTAAGTAACCCTTACTACTGCTAGTACTGATTCCCACCCAGGGCAAGTATTTACATGATTTATGTGATGATCATAGATGTTTACTTTGTTTCTGATTGTTATTGATAATTATCTATATAATTATGTATTTAAAAACATGTACATTCTGTAGTATATCAGTCTCTGGCAGCCACATGGCAAGCTTTGCTAGAATGGGGTCAGAGGCCGTGTGTAAGATGGCCCCTAATATTTATTTATTTTATTATTTACTAGCTTTTACCCGCGGCTTCGCCCGCATTTTATTTTTACTTAGGCTTATGTTTATGTCGGCTGCGAAAGCTAACCTAACCGACAAACATCAAAATACCTTAGAGGAATGCTTCGGTTGGAGTGTAAATACAACCCCCTGTGTATTCCCGCCTTGTCGTGGAGGGGAGGTCTGAGGCAGCTGAAACAGCGGCGCTCGAAATCTCCCTCTTCTTTGGGTCTTTGCCCCCAAGGCAGCTTAGAGGCTGGCACTCGAGGTTCAGCCGCTTTTAACTAAAGCAGCTGAGAGGATGGCCGGTAGGTTGCGTGCCTTATGAGGAGTGTCGCAACTGAGGCGGGCTGCAGTGCCGCTTTTGCGACGCTGCAGCCGAGGATTAGGGGCCGCGGTGGGATGGAACTGGTGGTGTGGGTAACGTCACCTACTCTACCTTCCGCTAGGCCGTCAACGTGTTGGCAGACGCAGTGGGGCTGCAGGGGAAGAGAAGTGCCGGTATCGCGATGGCCGTTCTCACTGCCCTCTGCAGTTGAAGAGGCAGGCGCTGGGCTACTAATATGACTGACCCGTTGAACTGGGACCAGAGCGTTGGAATGCTGTTCGACGCTCAGTGCTGGTTAGTCCCGAGTGGTGCATGACGATGTGTCTTGTGCTCCGAAACACTCCGTCATTATGGCGGGAGCGCAAGCTCCGTTATGGAGCCCGAGTCTGGGCTAGCGCTGTTGAGTGCCGCGAAGGATTGCGAAAAATGTAGGAACGTCCTAAACTTGCCATGACAGGTTATTTCTGGCACTTAGACGGGTGCTACCGCGGCCCGCTCACTTAGTTTTAATCCTATCCTACGAGAACTGTTAAAATTTTTGGGATAAAAAGTGGCTTTGTCACTTTTCGTCTTTCAAACTAAATTCATGCAATAAGCCAAGGCAATCCGTGGCTCCGTTGCTGAGAAAAAGTTATTGTCTTATCCTACGGGAACCACAATTTCGGAATGGAAAGTATCCTGTGTCACTTTCCGTCTTCCAAACTATGCCCACCCCAAAAATCAAGTCAATCCGTTGCTCCGTTGCTGAGAAACAGTTATTGTCCTATCCCATGGGAGTCACTAATTTTCTCGGGATAAAAAACTATCTTATTATCACTTTCTGTCTTTTAAACCATAGTAGGTATCCATACCAAAAATCAAGTCAATCTTTTGCTCCGTTGCTGCGTCAAAGAGGAACAAACCAACAAACTTTTCGGATTGATAATATTAAATTATGATGATTCTGTACCATAAAGGTAGAATAAAGAAACATATTAAACCTCTAATGATAGAAGATTTAAAAATATTTTTAATGTCAGACAAAATGACGGCCTGGTATTAAACGTCACAGTAACATGTAGCATGCAGAGGGAAAAAAAACATTTCATCCAATTTTAATGTCAGTTGTCATTTTCAATCCATACTCTATTTCCACTTCAAGGGGATATAATAGTGGACAAACAATTTGTCCCCTTGCCATGCTACCTGTGATTTATAAAAGTCTGCAGACAATGTCACCTGTCATCTAATTACGTTTCACTGTGACGTTTTGTTAATCCATATTAGCGTCATAGAGGAATCAATCACTTAGCGTCATTGTGATAGTGGCGACAGTTTCGCTTTCGATAGTTTTTGTCCTATCCTACAGGAACTATGCAATTTTTCGGGATAAAAAGTATCCTAAAGCTCATTCCGGCTTTTAAACTATATTCATGCCAAAAATCAAGTCAATCCGTTGCTCCGTTGGTGCGTGAAAGAGTAACAAACCAACAAACCAACAAACTTTTCGGATTTATAATATTAGTAAGGATTATCAATTCAGTTTGTTCCACCCACTGCTCAGTATAGACCTCCTGGGCCTGTGCTTGACATAGTACTACCTCTGAAATATGATCTACCAAATAAATTAAAACATCAAAATCGATTCGTGTTGGCGTGAAAATTGCGTAACATACACAAAAACGTACAGTCAAATTGAGAACATTTATTGAAGTCAATTGAAAAATATCAATATTGAGGTTCAAATTTCCTTATTGTTATAACACAAGAAACATATCGTCTCACTTATACAGGGTTATTTCTAATCAATTAGCATCCTTTTAGGGGCTTATTCTGTACATCAAAACTAACAACTTTTGTTCTACATTTTTTTATTAATTCTCAAAAAAAAAATTTATTCCATAGAAAAATGTCGTTCATCCTCGACAAAATGTATGGGACAGCTGATTTTTTTTTTGAGTTTTGACAAAAGTCGTAGAACAAAAGTTGTTAGTTTTGATGTGCAGAATAAGCCTCTAAAAGGATGCTAATTGATTAGAAATAACCCTGTATATTATAGGTCAGAGGGCTATTTCTAATATAGTTTAAAAGCCGGAAGGAGCTTTAGGATACTTTTTATCCCGAAAAATTGCATAGTTCCTGTAGGATAGGACAAAAACTATCGAAAGCGAAACTGTCGCCACTATCACAATGACGCTAAGTGATTGATTCCTCTATGACGCTAATATGGATTAACGAAACGTCACAGTGAAACGTAATTAGATGACAGGTGACATTGTCTGCAGACTTTTATAAATCACAGGTAGCATGGCAAGGGGACAAATTGTTTGTCCACTATTATATCCCCTTGAAGTGGAAATAGAGTATGGATTGAAAATGACAACTGACATTAAAATTGGATAAAATGTTTTTTTTCCCTCTGCATGCTACATGTTACTCTGACGTTTAATACCAGGCCGTCATTTTGTCTGACATTAAAAATATTTTAAATCTACCATCATTAGAGGTTTAACATGTTTCTTTATTCTACCTTTATGGTACAGAATCATCATACCTACTTTAATATTATCAATCCGAAAAGTTTGTTGGTTTGTTCCTCTTTGACGCAGCAACGGAGCAAAAGATTGACTTGATTTTTGGTATGGATACCTACTATGGTTTAAAAGACAGAAAGTGATAATAAGATAGTTTTTTATCCCGAGAAAATTAGTGACTCCCATGGGATAGGACAATAACTGTTTCTCAGCAACGGAGCAACGGATTGACTTGATTTTTGGGGTGGGCATAGTTTGGAAGACGGAAAGTGACACAGGATACTTTCCATTCCGAAATTGTGGTTCCCGTAGGATAAGACAATAACTTTTTCTCAGCAACGGAGCCACGGATTGCCTTGGCTTATTGCATGAATTTAGTTTGAAAGACGAAAAGTGACAAAGCCACTTTTTATCCCAAAAATTTTAACAGTTCTCGTAGGATAGGATAAAAACTAAGTGAGCGGGCCGCGGTAGCACCCGTCTAAGTGCCAGAAATAACCTGTCATGGCAAGTTTAGGACGTTCCTACATTTTTCGCAATCCTTCGCGGCACTCAACAGCGCTAGCCCAGACTCGGGCTCCATAACGGAGCTTGCGCTCCCGCCATAATGACGGAGTGTTTCGGAGCACAAGACACATCGTCATGCACCACTCGGGACTAACCAGCACTGAGCGTCGAACAGCATTCCAACGCTCTGGTCCCAGTTCAACGGGTCAGTCATATTAGTAGCCCAGCGCCTGCCTCTTCAACTGCAGAGGGCAGTGAGAACGGCCATCGCGATACCGGCACTTCTCTTCCCCTGCAGCCCCACTGCGTCTGCCAACACGTTGACGGCCTAGCGGAAGGTAGGGTAGGTGACGTTACCCACACCACCAGTTCCATCCCACCGCGGCCCCTAATCCTCGGCTGCAGCGTCGCAAGAGCGGCACTGCAGCCCGCCTCAGTTGCGACACTCCTCATAAGGCACGCAACCTACCGGCCATCCTCTCAGCTGCTTTAGTTAAAAGCGGCTGAACCTCGAGTGCCAGCCTCTAAGCTGCCTTGGGGGCAAAGACCCAAAGAAGAGGGAGATTTCGAGCGCCGCTGTTTCAGCTGCCTCAGACCTCCCCTCCACGACAAGGCGGGAATACACAGGGGGTTGTATTTACACTCCAACCGAAGCATTCCTCTAAGGTATTTTGATGTTTGTCGGTTAGGTTAGCTTTCGCAGCCGACATAAACATAAGCCTAAGTAAAAATAAAATGCGGGCGAAGCCGCGGGTAAAAGCTAGTATACTATAAAAGAAACGAATAACTATTATATACTATTTACCTTTGCTAATATTAGTAATAATTGCTATTTTCCCTCATAATCATGAACAATTCGCAACATCTGTTGCGCATGTCGATACTGATCTGTCCACGCGCCCAGCGAACTGAATTGCACATATTGCGTTTTTGGGGTTAAGTCGAATTATCTTCATAATACTGCATTGTGTAATAATTTAGAGTATTAGTCACTATTATTGTTTAAATAGGCACGAAGATAATGGAGAGTGATGAAAATTATAACTTGCGAAATCGTGTAAATCTTGCTCCATTATCCTTACTAATATTATAAATCCGAAAAGTTTGTTGGTTTGTTGGTTTGTTACTCTTTCACGCACCAACGGAGCAACGGATTGACTTGATTTTTGGCATGAATATAGTTTAAAAGCCGGAAGGAGCTTTAGGATACTTTTTATCCTGAAAAATTGCATAGTTCCTGTAGGATAGGACAAAAACTATCGAAAGCGAAACTGTCGCCACTATCACAATGACGCTAAGTGATTGATTCCTCTATGACGCTAATATGGATTAACGAAACGTCACAGTGAAACGTAATTAGATGACAGGTGACATTGTCTGCAGACTTTTATAAATCACAGGTAGCATGGCAAGGGGACAAATTGTTTGTCCACTATTATATCCCCTTGAAGTGGAAATAGAGTATGGATTGAAAATGACAACTGACATTAAAATTGGATAAAATGTTTTTTTTCCCTCTGCATGCTACATGTTACTGTGACGTTTAATACCAGGCCGTCATTTTGTCTGACATTAAAAATATTTTTAAATCTTCTATCATTAGAGGTTTAATATGTTTCTTTATTCTACCTTTATGGTACAGAATCATCATAATTTAATATTATCAATCCGAAAAGTTTGTTGGTTTGTTCCTCTTTGACGCAGCAACGGAGCAAAAGATTGACTTGATTTTTGGTATGGATACCTACTATGGTTTAAAAGACAGAAAGTGATAATAAGATAGTTTTTTATCCCGAGAAAATTAGTGACTCCCATGGGATAGGACAATAACTGTTTCTCAGCAACGGAGCAACGGATTGACTTGATTTTTGGGGTGGGCATAGTTTGGAAGACGGAAAGTGACACAGGATACTTTCCATTCCGAAATTGTGGTTCCCGTAGGATAAGACAATAACTTTTTCTCAGCAACGGAGCCACGGATTGCCTTGGCTTATTGCATGAATTTAGTTTGAAAGACGAAAAGTGACAAAGCCACTTTTTATCCCAAAAATTTTAACAGTTCTCGTAGGATAGGATAAAAACTAAGTGAGCGGGCCGCGGTAGCACCCGTCTAAGTGCCAGAAATAACCTGTCATGGCAAGTTTAGGACGTTCCTACATTTTTCGCAATCCTTCGCGGCACTCAACAGCGCTAGCCCAGACTCGGGCTCCATAACGGAGCTTGCGCTCCCGCCATAATGACGGAGTGTTTCGGAGCACAAGACACATCGTCATGCACCACTCGGGACTAACCAGCACTGAGCGTCGAACAGCATTCCAACGCTCTGGTCCCAGTTCAACGGGTCAGTCATATTAGTAGCCCAGCGCCTGCCTCTTCAACTGCAGAGGGCAGTGAGAACGGCCATCGCGATACCGGCACTTCTCTTCCCCTGCAGCCCCACTGCGTCTGCCAACACGTTGACGGCCTAGCGGAAGGTAGAGTAGGTGACGTTACCCACACCACCAGTTCCATCCCACCGCGGCCCCTAATCCTCGGCTGCAGCGTCGCAAGAGCGGCACTGCAGCCCGCCTCAGTTGCGACACTCCTCATAAGGCACGCAACCTACCGGCCATCCTCTCAGCTGCTTTAGTTAAAAGCGGCTGAACCTCGAGTGCCAGCCTCTAAGCTGCCTTGGGGGCAAAGACCCAAAGAAGAGGGAGATTTCGAGCGCCGCTGTTTCAGCTGCCTCAGACCTCCCCTCCACGACAAGGCGGGAATACACAGGGGGTTGTATTTACACTCCAACCGAAGCATTCCTTTAAGGTATTTTGATGTTTGTCGGTTAGGTTAGCTTTCGCAGCCGACATAAACATAAGCCTAAGTAAAAATAAAATGCGGGCGAAGCCGCGGGTAAAAGCTAGTATTAATATAATTATGTAAAAATAGATCTTTTAAACAACATCCAAAAAGGAAAAGGTACTATTTTCGTCTGTGTTTTTTGTGTTTGTTCATCGATGTTTACAAGTAAGTAAGTTCGTATAGGCCGGGTGGCTAGCCCTGATGTCAGAGTTTATAGGCCGCCTGAAGGCCTCTGACATGGCTAAACGGTTAAAACAACCGGGACCTACAATTTAACGTGTCATCCGAGCCACGGTAGCGCTCAGTTGGAAAATGCCACCCGCGGTCACCCATCCAAATACTGACCGTGCGGAACGTTGCTTAATTTTGGTGATCGCTGACAAACACCTAATCAAACTACGCTACGAGCGCTACGATGTTTACAAGTAAGTATAGGTTAGAAAAAAATTCTACTAGGGCTACGGTAAGGGGGTCTTATATAATTATCACTAATTTACAGCTAAGGCCTTAAGGTTACGTTAAACTAGACTACGATGAGCTCGTATCAAGCGATGCCCGTACAAAATGTGTATCCGCACAAAAATGTTGAGGTCGCACAAAGCCTTTCCAAACGCGGACCCGTACAAAACGTCCTCCTATAAAATACCAAACACAATAAGATGTTTTTTAGGGTTCCGTACCCAAAAGATAAAAATGATACCCTATTACTAAGACTCCGCTGTCCGTCCGTCTGTCTGTCGGTCACCAAGCTGTATCTCATGAACCGTTATGGCTACAAAGCTGAAATTTTCATCGATGATGTATTTCTGTTGCCGCTATAACAAGAAATACTAAAAACATAATAAAATTGTTATTTAAGGGGGGGTCCCATACAACAAACCTGAATTTTTAATCGTTATTCACTCGATATTAATAACGTCAACAGGAAGATGCTTGAAATATGCACAACATATTAAATTGTATATTGCCTACAAAATAAAAAAAATAACTAAAATGAAATATATTAAGTGGGGCTTCCATACTGTACGGAACCCTTCGTGCGCGAGTCCGGCTCGCACTCGGCCGATTATTTTTAGTAAAGTGCAAAAGTTTATATGAAAAGTTATTACTTTTACGAATCGTGAGCACTACGTTCCAGCGCCAGCATGGTTAGATTTGGAAATGTATAGATCCATATGTATTAGACGGTCGGTATGTTAATAACATTAGTTAACATTAGAACTCGTAGAACATCTCAAATTAACTTTTCAAGTTTCTATGTTATCACAACATCATTTTCGAAGCTAGACATATCTATTACCCACGAAACTTTTTACGCACTTTGTGCGATTCATAAGCCATTTTAGTGAAGAAATCCCATTAAAATGACTAACACAATCCATCAAACTAAAAGTGACTTCTCCGAGTAACGTCGGGATGATTTTCAATATATGTAGTAACGGCATCTATCGCCTCACCCCCATCACACAGTTTAATAAAAACTAGTAAGTCATCTTCATAGAAATAGGCCGCTACCGGACACTATGTACGAAAGCACTGCCATGCATGGACAATGGATAATGGACATATTAGCATAATTTGCGAGTGACTCATAAATAAATATAAATAAATAAATATTCGAGGACATCTTACTCTTCTATGCAAAGAAAATATAACAACGAGGCGCAGAAAAATATACCGGCAACACGGGCACATATATTGCGCAATGGCTTGTCTAAGGACAGTCAGTACCAACCAAAAACTGTGTAAATATGGCCTTTAGATTTCACAATTATTAACCTCAAAATAGAGGCAAAACCCACACTGGCCTCTAACCCCAAACTAAGCAATGCTTGTTATTATGGCTGCGAGAGACTAATATACTAAGTACATATACATATTTTTAATTGCGCGTCTTCAAATAACAGTCAATATTTTAGATATCTCAGTTTTAAAAGAGTAAATATAATCGTAGTATTTTTCATAATACATAAATAAAAAATTTCACCGAAAATGGCAAAACCGATTTCAAACGTTGCAATAAGTATAGAATTTGAATACTTCGTCAGAATCGTAGCCGTACAATTACAATCGTGAATTCGTGGGCTCAAATCCCGGTCCTGTATCAATGAATTCCTTGGAATTTGTTTACGGAATTTCACACTTTTGACTTTTCGGTGAAGAAATACATCGTAACGTAAGGCAACCCGCATATGTCCGTCGAAAAAATCTATGGCGTATGTGAATCTACCAACCCGCACTGGGCCAGCGTGGTGGATACCACCCTTTGTGGGTAGGCCTACATCCTGCAGTGGACTATGAAAAAGGCTGGTGTAGTACAGACCAAATCGTATTATACAATTTTTTGGTAAATTTCGATAGATTTTTCGAAATCGACTCGGCTGAATTCAATGAAATTTAAATCGATCTTTGAAGTACGACCTATTTAAAAAATCATCAAAATCAATTCATAATTGCAATGCAAGCAATCGTGTTCAATGAAAAAACATACCTTCATTCGAATTGATAACCTCCATTCTTGAAGTCGGTTAAAAAGTCACTATTTACTCACAGCGCGACCCTAAATATACTACTGTTCTTAGTACACAGTGTCAATAATGCGGATCGGCGGAGTCATCATGACGAATATAACATTTGGTTGCTATCTATCGGCATTAACTTGCATGGAGAGATTTTCAGCTATAGGCATAGTGGATGAAATAAAAAAGAGTCGATGTATGAGTAGATGTTTTAATGTAAAAGTTGCCGTTTAAGAAAGCGTGAGCTACTGAGCACACCTTTAAAAATCAAATTTATCATACAGAATAATAATATTATACTACTTCTTTTAAAGAGTCCACTCTGAGAAAGTACTACATTTTAAAATGATAAAAACTGTATACACCTTTGCAATTTCAGCTAGATTATTAACCAACTTCCAAAAAAGAGGAGGTTCTATGTTCGTCTGGATGTATCTTTTTTTTGTGTATGTTCATCGAAAATTTCGCCAATTGTGAACCGAATCGAAAAATTCTTTTTTAGTTCGAAAGAATATATTCTTGAGGTGGTTTTATCAACAGAACTATTTTTGAAAAAATCAACAATAATGTAAGCAATTCGAGCGAAAAATCCGAATTTTGTACAGGTTTTGAACATCTAAAATTTCGCCAATTGTGAACCGAATCGAAAAATTCTTTTTTAGTTGGGAAGGGTATGATTCCGAAATCGTTTATTTTAAATTTTACAGATATCGGCTGGGCCGTTTTTGAAAAATCAACAATAATGTAAACAATTCTTGCGAAATATTCGAATTTTGTGCACGATGGAAGGCGGTTATGCCATTTTTTGCGAAAAATTATTACAATAAGTACTTACCGACTTACCATAGCAAATGTATTTAAATTTATTTTGAGATGATTTATATGATTTATTTGTTAGAACATGGTGATAATGAGGCATTTGGTGAATTTTTTTTTTTTTTCGCTCAGTGTGACCCCAACCTCTATTACGCGCCATTTTACTGAGCAGCTTTTAGAAAGTTCAAACATTTTAGTTCGAACTCATCGCATTCGCTCAAGGGTGAAATATGAAGGGCTCTATTTGCGGATTTAAATTTTTTAAGCATTCAGGGGTGGATCGGTTAAGTGATCGGTTAAATGGGGCACATGTTAGTTTTGTGTTGAGAAGATTATAGAATACTTACTTAGAGATATGGAGATTATAAAAATGGCAAATTAGGTTGTAATAATAATGTTTATTGTATTGAACTGCTGAGCGTATTTCCAGTAGATACAGCTGTGGCGTGACGATATCCAGAAGTTTTGCGGCAGCACCTGGATGAGAATGGTACCGGACAGGGATAACAGGCATTATGCCTAGGTAAACAATAATATAATAAGTCCGTTACTTAAATTTTCAATAAGGATTAGACCCGTGTAAGTATTTTTTCTATTGTCAATCAAATAATAAATGACAAAGATAAACCTTGTGTCAATGTTCAGGAGTGGGGGCTCGTGACGTCACTTATCTGTCAATGCTCGTAGTACTATACTTTTGTAGTCTATTCGTGGCGGAACTTTAACTATATCTTTACATTTTATTGTTCAATTGACAAAAAAATTAGTGTCCAATATTTTTTTAAATTTATATATTTGACTCTAGTTTATCGTTCACTGATAATCCAGAAAAAGTCAATCGTCTTTCTATTGAGTATTTGTACTTACTTTATGTTTAGCAACAAATTTTAATAAAAATTCTAATGACTAAAAGCTCTATTAATTACTTTATTACCCTCCAATAATATAACCACTTATTTCCGAAGCTTTAATTCCCTTATTCGATTACCAAATACCATTAACTTATAGCAAGTCATTCCGATTGCCATTTTTCTTCCGCATGATTCGTGCGCCCCAAAAATTCACTTTTGCTGAATTAGACTTCATAAGCTGGGGGCTAATTCATCTACTAGGAGTGATGGTGCGAAATAAACTGAAGGGCAACGCGGAAAGATCCGTAGTCCTGTCATGGAATGGAAATAAATGAATAAATGTTTTTGTCAACTGGTAGGCACTGATTATGGCCGGCTCACACATGGTCTCCGTTTACCCGACTGCCAAGGAAGGGTATTGTTTTTCGCGCGTATTTTGTATGTTTGTAATTTTTTGAAGTGAACACTTCTTAAGCGTAGTTGTGCACTTTTTGGGATAGGTATAATTTGTTAAACTCACGCCAGGACACCTGACCTAAACGAAAAGACGTTCAAGTTTTTACTTCTGCCAGCACTCCCGTTCTTTTTTATTCTTACGTATCTTACAAAAGGCTAGATAGATTTCGACAATTAAGGTATCGTTGGATTTGTATCAAAACCCAAGTTTTTTAGAACAAAAATCAAAATGGTGGCTTTTTGGTGCTAAATTGTAAGTAGATACTAGTTAATTTTTTTTGGGTAGCGTATTAAAGTAAAGTAAATTAAAAAGAGTTAACAAAAATTCATATATGTACGTATATCATCATGTATTTTTTTAGTCCGGAATAATCACAACACAACCATTTTAATTTATTTTGGTTATTAATCCATCAACCCGCACTGGGCCAGCGTGGTGGATATGGCCCAATCACCATTCGTGAGTAGGCCTACGTCCTGTAGTGGACTATTAAAATAAAATCGGCCAAGTGCGAGTCGGATTCGCACACGAAGGGTTCCGTACCGTGTGGGAGCCCCATTCCCCTTGCCGTTATTAATAGCGAGCAAAAACCTCCTAAAAATCACTTTTGTTGTATGGCAGCCCCCCTCAAATATTATTTTATTTTGTTTTTAGTATTTGTTGTTATAGCGGCAACCGAAATACATCATCTGTGAAATTTTCAGCTGCCTAGCTATCATGGTTCATGAGATACAGCCCGGTGACAGACGGACAGACGGACATCGAAGTCTTAGTAATAGGGTCCCGTTTTTCCCTTTGGGTACGGAACCCTAAAAAGGCTGGTACAATACAGTATCCTGACACTGTCTCATGTTAGAAGTGGCTCATATAACTCCTTACGCCATTGATAAAATAACGGGTTGCACTCCGGGAGTGCCGGCAGAAATGAAAAGTTACTACGAATTGTTCTATCAGGTCACGTGACCTAACGCGAGTTTAACATTTTTTACCCATCCCAAAAAGTGCACAACGCCGCTACGAGTAAATAAGTTTTCATTTCAAAAAACGTATCACTACATAGTTTATAATTATATCTAAATAAATTAAAAATTTAAAAAAACCCCGACACATTGACAACCATTTTGGGCACATTTTGTAGAATTTTGGTTCTTCCATCCCTACTTTAACCCACCATAACTCTTAAACGGCTCAATCGATTTTTATAAAACATAGCTAAGAACACTCTCGATTAAGTCTCCTTTCATCCAAAAAAAACTAAACTGAAATCGGTTCAGTGGTTCGGGCGCTATGATGCCACAGACAGACAGACAGACACACAGACAAACAGACACGTCAAACTTATAACATCCCTCTTTTGCGTCGGGGGTTAAAAACAAAGTCGCTTTCCTGTCTGTTTGTCCCTATGTATGCATATATCTTTTAAATTACGCAATGGATTTTGATGCATTTTGTATTATAGCCTTCCTCTCTTATAGATAAGAGAGGAAGGTTTATAATTATTATACATAATTATAAACCTTCCTCTCTTATCTATAAGAGAGGAAGGTTTATAATTATGTATAATACACCTGTGCGAAGCCGGGGCGGGTCGCTAGTTCGATATATAATGGATCAGTGAAACGAAGACCATTTGTGTGAACCGGCCGTTACATGTATTAGGTATTAGAAAATTAAATCATCATCATAATCATTGGCATCATCATCAACAATATCGTCACAATCATAATTTTCATCATCATATCGATGCTAATTGTTTCACTAAGTACCTATTTCTAAATATTTTACAAGCTTTATTTTAGTTTCACCTGTCCCGTTGTCAGTCTGTCGGTCTGTAATCAAATCTCGCAAGTTAAACTTGATTCACTTCCCGGATTCCAAGTGAGTTGAAATTTTGCATGCATCTGGAAATTTTGTGACAATGCAATATTATATTGACATGGTGCTGATCTGATGATGGAGCTGGAAGGTGGTCAAAGGAACTTTGCAATGAAACGACACAACCTCATCGAGTTTGGGCTCATTTGGATCGTCTTGACGAGTAGTTTGTCTTTCAATGGTAACCAGGGTCTGATGATGGAGCTGGAAGGTGGTCCTAGGAACTCTGTAACGAAACGACGCAAACCCATCGAGTTTCGGCTCGTTTGATTCGTCTTGGCGAGTACTTGTTCAGTAAAAGCTTGCTTAAAAAAAGGGTTTTTTTAAAACAACAATAAACACAGAGACCTAGGTAAAACTAATTATAAAAATATAACTTTTTTAAATACAAGCTATTGAGATCCTGGATATCATGTAGCAGCAGAGCGCTAGCCAAGAGAAGTAAAACGAGAAACACGACGGGTCTATCTTGTTTAGTTCAGGAGTTCCTTTGGTCACCATCCGCAAAGAAAATATTTACTCCTACCATCCAACACCAACATCAGTTCAGCTTCATGGTACTATTATTGTATTATCACGCGATATAAATATGCGTGCGCAAAATTTCAGCTCAATCGGAAATCGGGAAGTTGGTCAAATTTAACTTGCAAGATTCCACTCGAACTCACATATCGTACATTTAAAGGTTTTTTTAAAGATTCCACCTGAACTTACATATTGCAAGTTAAATAAAAGCTTGTAAAATAGTATAAAATTTTAAAAATGGCATTCAATTTGTCATACGGAAGATAACACAAACAATTACTTAAAATGATCGGCCAAGTACGAGTAGGACTCGCGCACGAAGGGTTCCGTACTGTATGGGAGCCCCCCTGAAATATTTATTTTATTTTAACTTAATTATTTATTATTGAAATGAATAGACAACTAAATATTCTTTGAAAATTTAAAGCATCTACCTGGTACCATTATTAATATAGAGCGAAAAACTCAGGTTTGTTGTATGGGAGCCCCCCTTTAATATTTATTTTATTTTGTTTTTATTATTTGTTGTTATAGCAGCAACCGAAATACATCATCTGTGAAAATTTCAGCTGCCTAGCTATCATGGTTCATGAGATACAGCCCGGTGACAGACAGACAGACGTACAGACGGACAGACGGACATCGAAGTCTTAGTAATAGGGTCCCGTTTTTCCCTTTGGGTACGGAACCCTAAAAATAGGTAGTTACTTTGCCAATAGCTAGCAATAAGAGTCATAATGTTTGATGACAAAGATCCAAAGAAATTATAAACGCTTCTTTGCTACTACTTACTACAATATACTACCACCCACAAAACTTAAGCAATTATTACTGTTAAACCCTTACAAAATGTATCAGTAAACGTTTGCAGAAAGCTCTATACAAAGACTTAAAAACTCAACCCTAAATTAGACGCGCCCCATTAGACCACCCAAGCGACGAAAATTGGCTTTTGAGGCCCCGAAAGCTTTTGTCCATTCAAGAAAGTAAAGATAAGCATATTACCTTTTCGGTGGTGTTTTTAGTTTTTGTGGTCCTGAATACATTTTTGACCTAATTTGCACCGTGTCGAAGAACTAATAAAGTTATAAAATATTATGCTAAGCCTGCAATGGTGAGTCGTAAATATCAATATTGACTGGACATATTGGGACGGCAACAATGTTGCGAAAACTGTTCGTGAATGTAGTCACTTTGACGATTTAATTCTTGGACGTATATGTAAGTACTTTAATTTTGTCGTTTTTACCTAATTATTTGGATATTTTTAATGGCACTTATGAAAGTGTTTTCTCTATGTTTTTAGTCACAGATCAGGGAACAAGGTTTCTTGATCTGTGGTTTTTAGTACATATTATAGTTTACTAGCTTAAAACCCGCGGCTTCGCCCGCGTTGTCCTAGTACTTGCTTAAAATTATAATAGCCCGCGATTTGGCACTTGTTGTCTTACTCGTAGCACTTGTTTCAAGATTCAAGATACTTTATTTGTCAGAAACATGGTAGCGTAAACAACATACAAAGTAGTACATATACAGATTTTCAGAGAGTAGAAAATGCATGCTCTTGCCCATTGTAGCGTACAAACATAAAAGGCATATTTACACTTTAAAAACATTATAAGCAGAATTTTAAAATAATATAATTGTAAATTAAGAATATTACTGATTTATAAGAAGCCAAAAATTGACATTTTAGTTAAAATGATAAATATGATGGATTGCTTATAATGATAATAAGCCACTATTTCGCCCGCGTTGTTGTATTGCTTTCTTAAAATGATATTAGCCCATAGATTGGCCGCGTTGTCTTAGTACATTCTTAAAATTATAAGAACTTGCAGTTTGATCCGTGCTCTCTTAGTAGGTATTTATGCCTAGGATGATATATAATATCCCGCGGTTTGGGCCGCGTTGTCATAGTACTTGCTTAAGATGATATTTTGTGGCCTGCGCTTTGGTCCATATTATCTTAGTACTTGCTTCAAATAATAATGGCCGCAGTTTGGGCCGCACCATTTTAGCACCTTCTTGATTAATCTGAGAGCACGGCGGGCGGTGCCCCGCCAAATCAGACATTTGACTTAACTCTTTTACTATTTCCTGTGGGAACTGTTGATATCTAGATAGTGAGTATGTAAACCTATCGTATTAACATGTAAATGTAATATTTTATGAATTAATTGAATATGAATATACTTTACGTGATTATGGAAAACTAATCCATGTAATTGCCTACTCACATATCTATCTTACATAGTTAATAAATAAATAACATAAATAGTTAGCAATGTGATAAATAGTTTTCCAGAAACTCACTAAAATCAAACCAAGTTCATCAGCACATTTTAAAATACTGTTTTTTTAGGTCGTGAAAGAATATTTTTCAGTGTTTACTTACACATGACCCATGTCGTTTCACACTTGTATCTTGTATACCAAATTTTATTCAAATGCATTCTCATGTCATGATCTAGTGCAGTGGTCGTCACACTTTTCTGTTCAAGGGCCACATACGACAGTGCGAAGCAACACTGCGGGCCGAACACTGATGAACTTGATTATAACATACCAGCCCGAGTTGTTTTAAGTTACCGCGCTGTCCACTGAACAAACCATGGCAAAAAAACATGCGCGAGCGAAGCAAGCGCGTAATTTTTTAGGATTTTTCAGTAATTGTTGTGGAATAGACCAATCAACTGCTTTTTTTGCAAAAAAGTTTTTTACAGTGATTTCAAAACAGATGTATTATGAGCTCAAGGGCCACATACGACAGTGCGAAGCAACACTGCGGGCCGCACACTGATGAACTTAATTATAACATACCAGCCCGAGTTGTTTTAGGTTACCGCGCTGTCCACTGAACGAACCATGGCAAAAAAACATGCGCGAGCGAAGCGAGCGCGAAATTTTTAGCATTTTTCAGTAATTGTTGTGTAATAGACCAATCAACTGCTTTTTTTGCAAAAAAATCGGTTTTTTACAGTGATTTCAAAACAGATATATTATGAGCTAAGCAGACTAACGACTGCTATCATGCGCGACCGCGGTGAGCCCCAATTTTGTTTTGTTCGTTATTTTCAGTCATTTTAATCCTGGCATGAACAAAGCAGACCACGTTACTACTTATATGCGCGAGTGCCGCGTGCGTGAATGTTTTTCCGTTAATTTTTAGTTATTTGAAAACAAATATGAACATTTTTCAGATTTTAATTAAAGAATGTACCGAGGGCCGCACCAATAAAGGCCGCGTTGCCGCATGCGGCCCGCGGGCCGCGTTTTGACGACCACTGGTCTAGTGGTATTAACACCCGCTTTACAATCGTGAGGTCCTGGGCTCAAATTCTGGTGCCGTAACAGTAAACTCTTTGAAACTTATGTACGGGATTTTACGCTACTGGCTTTTCAGTGAAGGAAAACATTGAGGTTACGTAAGTACGTCCGTTGAAAAAAAAAACATGGCATATGTGAACACACCAACCCGCAATGAGGTAGCGTGCTGAATATGGCCCAATCACCCTTCCTGGGTAGGCCTACGTCCAGTAGTGGACTATTAAAAAGATCGGTACAGCATACGGCATGTTTGATTAAACCATCAGTCATTTCGATTTTCCTGACTGAAGGAACCCATATTTTTCCCGGAACAGTAAGACAATCTTACCCAAAACCGTTCAGCCAGCTGAAAGTGATCGAGGTAGTTGTAGGACATTCAGGTGTCGTCTGACCCAAGACAGATGAAAAAGTAGCACACAAGTATGTTTTATTTTATTTGATAAATATATAGCGTATCTCTAGACGACAGGCATGTTCTAGTGTACCATACTCATTATTTGACTAACTTTTACAATGAGACCAACCCCGAAATAGCGAAAATATAATTAATCGGCTAATACACAAAAAGTTCATCGACCCGCGACAAAATGTGTATATAACTAATTTTCGCTATTTCAGTTGATCCCATGGTAAAGTAAACACCTATATTGACCCAAGATGAAGTCTATTGGCTCACAAAATAAAAAAAAATTGTAAGCTAAAGCCCATTATAAAATGTTGATGATTCATCTTTAAAAGGTTAAGGATGAATCATCAATTTTATTTTCTTAGTTTACCACTTATACGATTACACACTTTTATCATATATATATTTTATCGATTACACTTATAAAATATTGTAAAATAGTTTTTTTTACGATTATTTAATATTTTTCACCAGAACCGTATAATTTATTCGGGATGAGAGAAAGCGATACGCTAAGACATATTGTTGCCTACTCCCATACTTAAAATTATAAAACAAATCTAGTATCGTTTTAGCAAACTGTTACGAAGGTTTTTAAGTTTTTTCCTGAAGGAACTGTGTACAATTTTCCGGAGACGTAAATATCTAATTTTCTTGTTATTTCTGTAATGAAATCTCATACAAAGTATTATAGAAATATAATCAGTGTTTTAACAATGTGTAAAACATTTTTTTATTCGTTTCTGAGGGAATCGTCTATGTTTTTCGGAATAGTGGATAAAAATACGTTAATCCATGTTGTTCCTTACTCCTATACCTAAAATAAAACGAATTCATTGTCGTATTAAAAATCCGTCATGAACTTATGTATGTATGTATGTTTCTTCTGAGCTTGACCGGAATTGTTTTCCAGGCCATCCATAGTCCATGTCTTAGAAGTGGTGGGCTATTTCCGAACAAAATTGTAGTGAATTTCAGTATTTTTGTGATAAAAAAAGTGATATCCTGAAGGACCCAGGACCCACTCACATTTTCCGGGAAAGCAGTACCCTATGTAGTATTTGGACTGTTTTCTAGCTTAATACCAAATTTCATAAGAAATCATTTACCCGTTCTCTCTAAACTTAATAGCTATCTGAAAAATGTTGGCTATCCCTAAGTACCTTATAGATTTTCCGGGATAATAATAGTTCCCTTATTGAAAGATAATGTGTGCTTCCTCCCAGATTCAATGCATAACCGTTCAACTCGTTAAACTGTAATTGATGTTTTGTTCACCAACTTTGTAACCTTATCAGATAACTTAGATAAGAAAAATTTGGTAAAACATAAACAAACGAATTTTTTATTTGGTCTACTTGTAGCATGTACACAATGTTTCAAGTCAACTGGTACAGGAAATAAGAAGTTACGTACGAACGAAAAGGGCCCGTTTTTCCCCGTTTGAGGTCGATTTTTCAAAATTTTCTTCTTTAGTGCCCCATAACGATGTACAACATACATAATATATTCCAAATTCCAAGTTTATACCTTCAGCGGTTCGGTCTGTAGCCTAAACTGGTATATTTTGGATATCCCTAAAATTTCTCTAAATTTTTTCGGGAAAGTAATTGTTTTTGTATTGAAACATGGTGTGTGCTTCCTACATAGATACCGGATTTCATCCATAAACGTTTAGCTCGTTAGATGTAATTGAAGCTTTTTTCACCAAATTTGGGTCCTTATCTGATCCCATAAGGAAAATTTGGAAAGCAGTACCAAACATATTTATTATTCTGTCTAAATAGCATGTGTATAAAGTTTAAAGTCAATCGGAACAGGAAATAAGACGTTTCCTACAAATGAAAAGGGCCCGTTTTACCCCGTTAGAGGTCAAAAATTCAACATTTTCGTCTTTTGTGCTACATTATGTCGTACAATGTACCTATATTCCAAATTTCAAGTTTATGTCATCAGCGGTTTGGGCTGTAGCATAAATTGATTTATTTTGGATATCCCTAAAGAACCCAATAGATTTTCCAGGATAAGAACAGTTCCTGTATTTAAACATGCTGTGTGCTTCCTCCATACCAGATTTCATCCATAACCGTTCAGCTTGTTGGATGTAATTGTTGCTTTTTCACCAACTTTGGGACCCGATTTGACCCCTTAGACAAAGAAAATTCGGAAAAACAGGAAAAATCAAATTTTTTATTTTGTCTGAGTAGCACGTATACAAAGTTTCAAGTCAATCGGTTCAGGAATAAAATATATACTTACAAACGAAAAGGGCCCGTTTTACCCCGTCAAAGGTCAAAAGTTCAAAGTTTTCGTCGTTAGTGCTCCATTACGTTATACAATAAACCTATATTCCAAATTTTAAGTTTATATCTTTAGCGGTTTGGGCGGCAGCCTAAATTGATTAATTTTCGCTATCCCTAAGTAAACCTTTAGATTTTCCGGGATAATAATAGTTTCTGTATTGAAACATGTTGTGTGGCTTCCTCCATACCAGATTTCATGCATAACCGTTCAGCTCGTTCGATGTAATTGATGCTCTTTTCACCAACTTTGGGACCCTATTTGACCCCTTAGATAAGGAATATTCGGAAAAACAGGAACAAACGTAACTTTTATTTTGTTTGAGTAGCATGTATACAAAGTTTCAAGTCAATCGGTAAAGGGAATAAAAAGTTACATACAAACGAAAAGGGTCCGTTTTACCCCTTTAGAGGTCGATTTTTCAAAATTCCGTTCTTAGTGCTCCATTACGTGGTCCAATGTATTTTTGTTCCAAATTTCATGTTCGTATCTTTAGCGGTTTGGGCTGTAGGCTGTCTGTCAGTCAGTCACTCAGCGAAGCCTTTTATATAATAGATTTACAAGTCAAAATAAAAACTTTTGCCAAAAATTACTACACAATTAAATCGTATGTAACAAGCAGGTGTGATAGTCACAAACTATAAATTTAAATTATGTTTCATACTCTATAAGACTTATTGTATTATCGTCATTAAGTCTAATAAAAAAGTTACATTTATTTATCTTAATTTTTGTGGTATTTTTTTAGAATGCATACTTACTTTAAAATGAGGTCATTGTAAAACGTTGCAGAGGGTGGACAAAATTCGCTCCAACGCGACAACACTTTCATATTAACGTCATAAAATCAAAGGTTTATTTACGAGCTAATAAATATTGTGTGACTATATTTGCGTTAGCATTTTAAGGTTATTGTTTAATTTCATTGGTATGCATTAAGCACATTTCTTCGTGCAAAAAAAAATCAAGTTAAAATTTGAGTAAACTGTTAAGAAATTATATCTGTGTTACTAGCTTTTGCCCGTATGATATTTTGACTTGTATCCTATCCAATAGAATCATTTCATTTTTCGGGAATTAAAAGTACCTAGCCTATGTGACTCTTCAATCTTTAAACTATATCCATGCTTAAAATCAAGTATATTATCCGTTGCTCGGTTGCTGCGTGAAAGAGTAACGAACAAACCAACAACACACTTTTGAATTTATATCATCAGTAAGGATTATATTGAAAACAGCGGATTAATAAAAAAAAAATAGCAGCGGATAGAGCAAATATATTATCATAAAGAGCTGATGACGAATGGAGGCGAAATAATCTCGAGTGGAGACCACGTATCGGCAAGCGCAGCGTAGGATGTCCTCTCGTAACGTAGACAGGTATCCTCGTTAAAAACGCAGGATTGCGTTGGAAGCCGCTTCGAATCGGTCTTATAAGGGAGGCCTATGTCCAGCAGTCGACGAGCATTGGAAAGAGAGAAGGTGTGTGGCGCAAGTTCGGATAGATTGCCGAAAGAGAGAGAAGGGTCATGCTCATGCTGTGTTGTAACTTGAAATAAGCTGCCATAAAATCGACTGCGTCAGTGCCACAATAATAACACCAACCGTCTTTCGCACGCGTTAGAAAAAGTTTAACCGTGAAATTTGTACTATTAAACTTTGTTTAAAGTGCGTAAAACTTTTGTGGTAAGACGGTAAGTTTAATCCGTGTCTGGGTATTATTATCTAAATAATTATGTATTTAAAATATGTGTATGTAGTAGCTATTAAAAGTACCTATCTGGCTGACAAGCTTTGCTTAGTTTGGGGCCAGAGGACGTGTGTAAGATGTCCCTCATATTATTTTATACACACAGTTGAATAATTTAGTCAGCGATACGTTATCAAGCCAATAAAATTAAAATGAAGTGCGCAAACAAACCACAAGTTGGATTTAGTGTGGAAAAAGTAACACTTGTGCGGAGTATTAAATTAACATAGCATTTACATATCGCGTTTTTGTTTCAAATCTGAAAACAGATGTCAGCTCGCATGGTTATAATGGGCTAGAAGACTTAAAATAATAAAATTAGTCTGTCAGGTAGATATTTTTTATCAATATATTTATCGGATCAAAAAAGGATCCGCATTAGTTATGGTGCTTCAATGTCGTAACGATTTTTATCTACACTAATGTTGTAACATTCTACTTATGTTTCCAATACTTGACTTATAATGACTACTGTTATAGTGCAGACGTGACAACGGCAGGACAAGCGATACAGGCAGCAGCACCGCGGCAGCGAGGCTCAAGTAGCTTTGCACTTATAAGCAGAAACCATAATTATGCAGTGGGAATTGAGAAAGTTCAGTAGTTTAAGGGCAAAATTGCAGCGCCTAAAAAGTGACAGTAACAGAACAAGCTAGATAGAAGTGAGAGAGAGACACCAACAACGACAGCACAAGTTTAGTATACAGGCAACAGCACTATTGCAGTGTAGGTCGCCTTCTTACTTGTAAGCAGACGCAGACACAAAGGCTACATCAGTCGGTGGACGTCCTATGCTGCGCTTGACGGTACGTAATCTCCATTCGAGAAGTTTACAGCCCTGTCGGCCATCCGCTATTCAAACTTTGTGCCCTGTCCACTGCCAATTGAACTTGCTAATCTGCTGAGCTATGTCGGTAACTTTGTTTCGTCTGCGGATATTCTCATTCCTGATTCGATCTCGCTGAGAGACTCCTAGCATAGCTCTCTCCATAGCACGTTGAGCTGTAGCCTGTATTGAGCTTATTCATAAAGTTCAAATTAAAATTCCACAACAACTTATTATACTCAGACCAAATAAAAAATCAAAACAAAATGTTGTGAACAAACAAGTGAGGCACGGCAAAACTATGCCTCGCCGTGTACAGACACAACACCACAAAGAAACTATGCCTTGGCTCGTCAGTCGAACTATGGCGACGCAACAACGACGCCCTCACACATGTATAAATACCGCTCTCACTTGTCTGCTTACGACATTCCATCTTGATTTTTTATTTGGTCTGAGTTGTTATAGAACAATTCTACAGAATTGATGAAAATTGCAGCGCGTACAGAAATCAAATAGCAATATAACTACTTTTGTCTTAAGGTCGATAGTATGAATTCGTTACGTTTTTACCAAAAAATAATTATCCTTACTAATATTATAAATGCGAAAGTAACTCTGTCTGTCTGTCGCGCTTTCACGCTAAAACTACTGAACCGATTTGAATGAAATTTGGTACACAGATAGTCTAGAGCCTGAGAAAGGACATAGGCTACTTTTTGATTCGAAAAAATAGTTTTAAAGGGTTGAAAAGGGGGGATGATAACGCATTGGCTAGAATCTTAGAAGAAAAAACTTATATTTTACCATGACAAATGGTAATTTGCATCTTGACTTTCCAAATTACATTCTCTATGCCCAATGCCCATTCAAGGCTGCTCAAGTTGCAAATGTCAAAGTCAATCAAACATTTCCTGTAAACTTTAGAGAAGGTTACATGTATTTTTTCAGTTTAATTACGTAGTTTTCATTCTAATAGGTAGCCTACAAAACGCAAATCGAATCTAGCGCGTAGTTCTAGCGGAGCTCGCGTAAAGAAAATTGCTAGAAGCCAAGAGTCTGAAGAGCACACTTAAACGCGTTTGACATTAGATGCCGAGCGCCACGCATCTCAAAGAGCTGCTGAGACTCAAGAGCAAAACCAAGCGCGTCGAATTTTAGATGCTGAGCGTCACGCAGCTCAGAGACCTGCTGAGACTGAAGTTGAAAGTCAAGCGCGGCGACTTTTAGATGCTGAGCATCACGCAGCGCAAAGAACTGCTGAGAATCAAGAGCAAAAAACCAAGCGCGTCGAATTTTAGATGCTGAGCGTCACGCAGCTCAGAGAGATGCTGAGACTTAAGGAGAAAGTCAAGCGCGGCGACTTTTAGATGCCGAGCATCACGCAGCGCAAAGAACTGCTGAGACTCAAGAGCAAAACCTAGCGCGTCGAATTTTAGATGCTAAGCGTTAGACGTTAAGCAAAAAATTGCATAGTTCCTGTAGGACAGGACAAAAACTATCGAAAACAAAACTGTCGCCACTATCACAAAGACGCTAAGTGATTAATTCCTCTATGACGCTAATATGGATTAATGAAACGTCACAGCGAAACGTAATTAGATGACAGGTGACATTGTCTGCAGACTTTTATAAATCACAGGTAGCATGGCAAGGGGACAAATTGTTTTTCCACCATTATGTCCCCTTGAAGAGGAAATAAAGTATGGATTGAAAATGACAACTGACATTAAAATTAGATAAAATGTTTTTTTCCCTCTGCATGCCACATGTTACTATGACGTTTAATACCAGGCCGTCATTTTGTCTGACATTAAAAATATTTTTAAATCTACTATCATTAGAGGTTTAACATGTTTCTTTATTCTACCTTTATGGTACAGAATCATCATACCTACTTTAACATTATCAATCCAAAAAGTTTGTTGGTTTGTTCCTCTTTGACGCGGCAACGGAGCAAAAGATTGACTTGATTTTTGGTATGGATACCTATGGTTTAAAAGACAGAAAGTGATAAAAGGATACTTCTTTATCCCGAGAAAATTCGTGATTCCCATGGGATAGGACAATAACTGTTTCTCAGCAATGGAGCAACGGATTGACTTCATTTTTGGGGTGGGCATAGTTTGGAAGACGGAAAGTGACATAGAATACTTCTCATTCCGAAAAAATTGCGGTTCCCGTAGGATAAGACAATAACTTTTTCTCAGCAACGGAGCAACGGATTGCCTTGGCTTATTGCATGAATATAGTTTGAAAGACGAAAAGTGACATAGGCCACTTTTTATCCCAAAAACTTTAAGAGTCCCCGTAGGATAGGATAAAAACTTAGCGAGCGGGCCGCGGTAGCAGCCGTCTAAGCGCCAGAAATAACCTGTCATTTCAAGTTTAGGACGTTCCTACATTTTTCGCACTCCTTCGCGGCACTCAACAGCGCTAGCCCAGACTCGGGCTCCATAACGGAGCTTGCGCTCCCGCAATAATAACGGAGTGTTTCGGAACACAAGACACATCTTCATCCACCACTCGGGACTAACCAGCACTGAGCGTCGGACAGCATTCCAACGCCCTGGTCCCAGTGCAACGGGTCAGTCATAGTAGCCCAGCGCCTGCCTTTTCAACTGCAGAGGGCAGTGAGAACGGCCATCGCGATATTGACACTTCTCTTCCCCTGCAGCCCCACTGCGTCTGCCAACAGGTTGACGGCCTAGCGGAAGGTAGGGTAGGTGGCGGCACCCACACAACCAGTTCCATCCCACCGCAGCCCCTAATCCTCGGCTGCAGCGTGGCAAGAGCGGCACTGCAGCCCGCCTCAGAAGCATCACTCTTCATAAGGCAGGCAACCTACCGGCCATCCTCTCAGCTGCTTTAGTTAAAAGCGGCTGAACAACGAGTGCCGGCCTCTAAGCTGCCTTGGGGGAAAGACCCAAAGAAGAGGGAGACTTCGAGCGCCGCCTTTTCAGCTGCCTTAGACCTTCCCCGCCACGACAAGGCGGGAATTCACAGGGGGGTTGTATATACACTCCAACCGTAACTTAACCTACAAAAGCATTCTTCTAAGGTATTCTGATGTTTGTCGCTTAGGTTAGGTTTCGCAGCCGACATAAACATTAGCCAAAATCAAAATATAACGCGGGCGAAGCCGCGGGTAAAAGCTAGTTATTATATAATTCAAATATTATTCTAATTCATATATCTTTAAACGCATCGGTGCACGTGCACTAACCATACGAATGAACAAATGTTACAACTGTGTAATTTATGGTCACATCAGTTCTTTCATACGGTCAATTAGTTTTATTTTGTAATAAAATCAGGTGTTAAAATTTATTATAGTTTACACCAACTAATTATGGGAGCTTTTGTTACTTCCGGTATTGTTTATTGGCTGTTAAGTTTTTTAGTGTGTATCGAAAAGCTAAAGGGTCTAAAAGTAAAAAGTATTTTAAGAATGACTCAAAATATTTTAAGTTATTTTTAATAAGTGTTAACTTTATGTTAACTTTTATATCATAATCTTGTTCTTCTGATCCTTTAACAGCATTGTGTAGATTTCATAATTAAATAAATAATTTATATATTTATTTTAATGTTACAGTACAAGTTATAATAATATGAACTTAGTTTGTTCAAAATTATAAGGTGGCAAAATATCCATGTACCCATCAGCCATAGGACGTCCACGGTTGGACAATGACATGATCTCCAATAAGACCGGTTGGAAAAGTACCAAGCAGCCCAACGAGCTATGGAGAGGTCTATGCTCGGAGTATCTCTGCGAGATTGAATTAGAAATAAGGAGATCCGTTCCTACCACAGGTCAGAGAACAACCTTGTCCTCTGATCTGTGGTCCTACGGATGTTATTACGGAGCTATTCGGCAAAGTACCTAATGGTGAATTGTGATGAAAAATCGTAAATCTACACATCTGCGTTTCAGAACTCAAATTAGAGATGTAGCTTTCACAGCCGCTAAACTGAAGTGGCAGTGGGCCGGGCACGTCAGCCGCATGCCAGAAGATCTTTGGGCAATAATCACCACCAAATGGAACCCCAACTCAGTGCGGCCACGTGGCAGACCTCATACTAGATGGCGAGACGAACTGAACACCTTTGACCCAAAGTGGCAGGAAATCTCGAGAGAAGGCCTTTGCCCAACAATGGGACAATACAGGCTCATAAACAACAACAACACATCTTACCTCTAATGTACCAAATTCAGAACCATTGTCAACCATTTATTACTTTCCTATTTTGAAAGCAATTATTTCAAAGACCCAAAAATATTTACTCACATTAAATTTAATCGTCGCACTATTTCTGAAGTTGAACCAGAAGAATGGCATTTCTTAACAACATAAGTAATGACAGCTGTCAGTAGAATGAATGTAAAATGTGTTAATAGATGTCGTTGAATTTGGGGTTAATTTTTGATTGATGATACAGATTTTACCGCTGCAGTGGCCTAGTAGGAGAATAGTCGCCTTACAACCGTGAAGTTGTGTGTTCTCACCCGCTTCCATACCTACGAGTATTTTTGCATTTATTTACAGATTTTCAAACTAAAAAGTAATTAGAAGTTTGTGCAAAAATAAAAGATTTATAGGTAAGGTCGTCCGTGTGCTATTTTACTAATAATTAGTAAAATACAAAAACAAAATTATTTTGTTACGTTGACAACACTGTCACTGTCATTGCTAGTACAACTAAAAGTGTTTGATACTTGGTAGACACCAATTTGATTTTCATCAGTACTCGCGTCTACCAAGTATAGTCGGTACCTCGGCTGCTGATTTAAATCTTATTCTTAGTTTACAGTAACGCCACGACAGTTCTTTTTTGCACACACTATCACTTTTGTAAAGGAAAATATAACGACGTAACTTGTACATCTACAACTGGCTTTGCGTGGTTATTGCCGTTGTGGGTAGGCCTATGTTCAGTAGACTAATACCGTACAGGCTGATACGGTACAGTACAGATTCTTAACATTATGCATTATTGCGGATTACAGGTAAACACTACAGGAAGGAAGTTAGCGAATAACTAACGTTACTTAAAATGTCTAATTACGTCATAAATACTATACGGGTGACTGCGGGTTTTATTTAGAACTGAGCACTATCGTGACACATTATAAGGGAAAATGGTAGATCAAACTTGTTTTAATCGTACCTAAATCCATGTCAAAGGCCACAGGTAACCAGCAAAAAAAACTAAAACAGTTCTAATCACTTGGTTTATTCAAACTTACTTATTTCAACCGTAAAATGTACCTTGAGCACACTTGCTATCGAAATCTTCTTCTTGCGGAGGTGTCGTGTGTCCTTCTGTTCCCTCAAGTATGGTTGAGGAGAGCGATGGCTGGCACATGCGTCAAAACTCGTAATCGGGTACTGTTTGCAGGTCGCAAGTCATCGAAACTACTGACTTAGGTTAAGATTCAATTTAATGTATGATTGTGTCCTAGGAATAATTTTGTAGAACTTTACGTAACAAAGCACACTGATACGGTCTATGGTGCAAAAATGTAACTAAAAAATAAACAAATTGTCCACGAGAGTGTGAATTCTCACTTCGCTAGGTCAGTCGGATTTCTTTTGTGATGATTTAAGTGAATCACAGTTATCCTTGGCCTTATTACAAATTTCACTTTCAGAAATGATTCAGAGTCCATTAAAATTAATTATTTTGCACATGACTTCTTTGTTTGAAAACTGCCAGATGCGAAAAAACCTTGATGTTCTGCCATGCATGATCTTTTATAATACATATTTTCATGATGAAGATTATAATATCATCATTATCATCATCATAATCAGCCTGTATCGATCCACTGCAGGGTATAGGCCTCATATCCCTTGTTCTACTCTTACCGGTCTTGGGTTGATCTCATCAACGCGTTTCCCGCGATGGATCTGATGTCGTCCACCCATCGGGCTAGTGGTCTCCCTACGGATCGCCTGTTTGCTATTGGAAGCTCAGTCGGGGATCTACTTCATCTGCCATATGTCCTGCCGAGCGTCACTTGAGTCGCGTAATACGGTTTCCTACATCTGCAACCTTTTTCCGTGGTCGGACTTCCGTACTACGGACTCGGTCTCTTAGACTAATGCCTAGCATAGCCCATTCTTTGTCATCTTATTCATTGTAAATTTTTTCCTGTGTAAAACTTTATTATGTACCTTAAAATATACCAAACTTTTGAACGGACCAAAGAGTAGCTACATTTTCGTAGGCAATAGTATCTTGCGGTTTTAAATCGTGAAGTTATCAAGAGGACGTTCTACGCTACGCGTGCTGATACGTAGTCTCCGTTCGCGGACTTATCTACATATTACAGGTATTAGCCTTTTAGTAGTGCATGCAATGTGCCCTGCCTATGCCATTTCAGCTTGCTGATTAACTTGGCTAGCTTTTGGTTTATGGATGAAATATTGTCACAGTTACGATTCGATGTTGTTTCTTGATTAATTGCAATGTTTTCCATAGTGGACTCATAAGACCTACAGGGTTATGTGCTCATCTCGTATTGATTCAAAAAAAATGATGTTTCATACAAATCTGCAACTCGGAATCGACAAAAAGTACAAATGAAACAGCTAATTAAATTACTCATCGAATTTCGGTTTGGCGCCCTAATAAACGTTTTTCTTAAAGTTGGTCCGAATCACTTTCTTTCGATTTGATTCTGGATAATCCTGTACTACTGCACAGGGTTACTTGGAAACAGCGTTTAAACTTTCAAAGATGGAATTAATACTTTAAAACCTAAAATTATGTTTGTTTTGACTCAGAACTCAGTACTTCAGATTGGAAATCCACCATGGATTGCTATTTAGGTAGATGACAATGTGGCCAATTTTGATATATAGTTATACTCGTAACTGTTAATTCCATTTGCTAGTGTGTGTGTTCTTTTTACACGTACGAGAGTTAAGCTTTTCTCAGGGGTTTAGGTACCAAAAGGTATATGCCTGAAGAATGAAAGGAAATGTTCGCAACAATACTTAAAGTTTGTTATTTCTCGCTAAATAATGAAAAATAAATAAAAAGACATAGGTTTTGAACAGATAGCGCCATCTCGCATTGCTTATGTCCAATTGTCCATCTAGTACTCCCCCTTCCTCTTATGGAAGTCTATTTTTAACCCCCGACGCAAAAGAGGGATGTTATAAGTTTGACGTGTCTGTTTGTCTGTGTGTCTGTCTGTCTGTGGCATCATAGCGCCCGAACCACTGAACCGATTTCAGTTTAGTTTTTTTTGGATGAAAGGAGACTTAATCTAGAGTGTTCTTAGCTATGTTTTATAAAAATCGATTGAGCCGTTTAAGAGTTATGGTGGGTTAAAGTGGGGATGGAAGAACCAAAATTCTACAAATGTGCCCAAAATGGTTGTCAATTGAAAGTTTGTTGTCAAATATTTTTGTGTCGGGGGTTTTTTAAATTTTCTACTTTATAATTATTTATTAGATGATCAAAAAAACTTACTTGAAGTGAAGTTTGATTTTCATTAAATGGCATTCCATGCATACTATCAAATAACAAAATATTAATTTAGAAAGCACCGTAATATTACAACAGTGATTAATATCATCCCTCAAACACGTTGTAATGTCCGGTGTGGTGTAATCGAAGTGCACAGATCATGCGGGTCCCGTGCGGGCTTGCTGCGACGAATATTATACTTTTGAAAATTTTAAAAATTGCCTACAAATCCTGCAATGAGAACTAAGATTGAAGATAGTTTGAGCAATTAGATAAATCGCTGCAACGTTCTGCCACAACATAGGTGTAGGTAAAGTTTTAAGAACTGTACAGAAAATGTTGCAGGTTCTGTTTGTCTGGAGTAGGTACAGTGAAACAGCGAGGAGAACCTATGCGTAGCCGTTACTGTACAGTGAATAAATTATCTCATTAAAAATAGACTTAAAATAGACATTTTTGTGCAAGATCTCTTAATTACAAGGTAGCTGTCATTTTTTTATGTATATTTTTTATGGAAACTCAAATAAAATTTTAAAATGTAATAGTGGAACTGTGTCAAATTAGTTTCTGTTCTGTAACAAATAAGTACAATATAAGTTGCACGCCGTGAAGATGCAAATTATATATAGCTGAGTAAAATTTTATGACCCATCTTTGTACAAACAACTACAATAAATTAATATTGATTTGAATTTGGAAACCTTGAATTGTAAAAATTACAATACCTACAGATAAAATTCGGCACTTACAGACCGCTGCAATGGGGAAGTGTTTTATTACAGCTTTTATCTTTGAAAATCTACGTTTTTTCTATTTCATAGCATCATTTATATCGGAGCGGTTACAATTAATTTAATTAGGCCGTGTTAGGGCGATTTCGCTGAGCGCTGTTTTTGATGTAATCATTTATTACATTTTTGTAAAGCAGGTTGCTTTTGAGTGTAATGTGGTGTGAAAAGGACATGACAAAAGTGTGGAACTGTGAAATGTTCTGACAGCGGCGATTTTTTTACGTTGTCTTTTGTTTTTGGTAATTAAAGCAATTTCTTTTTCAGTCATCGACTTGGCATTTTTGTATGTTTTCTGTATTAAAAAAATTCATTTATTTCAGGCATGTATAAGCCCATATTAGCAAAATATTGCATGTTTCGTTATACAGAGTTATTTGAAAATGGTATACCTATTAAGTCGAAAAAGGGCCAGAATTTTACAGAATTATAATTCAAACCGATGTTTTTTTTTTTCTGTTCCGTGTTGAACCCAAAGCAAATATTGTTTTCAATGATAGTATGAATCTCCGTTTTTGTCTCAGTACCTTCACCCTTTTTTGATATTATCATTGTATAGTAATGGCATCCCTGGAAATCCATAAGCACCTTGCCTATTTCTGTATAAATAACATGATCTTCCTACGGCTGTTTCATCTGAAATGTATTCTCTACATCAATGAATGAGTCATTACGAAATTAATAAAATAGGTACTTATAGAATGTGGGAAAATTCAGGGGTGAAAAACGTTTTGCGGTGAATGCACAAATTATGCGATAATTTCACCAATTAGAATGTGGTTAGATTTTATATTTAGGGGTCGTTTCTATATAGGTCAGAGGTCAGCATAATCATTTGACAACCAAACGTTACTTACAAGCTATATGAAATAGATTACTTTACAATACACACTATACAGATTAAGCAGAAGGCTGCTTCGAAATCAAATGTTTGTAGCGTTATTCCAATAGTTAAATTATTCCAAATATTGAAACTTGTAAGTTTTGTTACAGCCTATAAAAGATGTACAAATATTTCAAAACAGCTTTGAAATTACTAAATTGAAAAACATAGTTCATGGGATTACTTAGATGTTTATTATTTACGTATTTATAAGTTAATTATTTTTCGCAAAAATGGCAAAACAACTTTCCATCGCGTACAAAATTCGAAGATTTCGCTCGAATTGTTTACATTATTGTTGAATTTTCAAAAAATTATAAAACTTTTATGGAACCATCTCAGAAGTAGGTACTTATACTATTTCGAACTAAAAAAGATTTTCGATTCGAATCACACTGGCGAAATTATCGTAGAACATACACAAAAAAATATGTACATACAGACGAACATAGAACCTCTTCCTTTTTGGAAGTCGGTTTATTAAGTAGGTACGTAACAATTCTCTGTAGACCAACAGAAGGAGTACGTACTATATCGGTACGTTCGTACAGATAAAAGTACCGCACCGTACGATAATAGGCTCATAAAATAGAAAAATAGTTGGCCAAGTGCGAGTTGGACTCGCACACGCAGGGTTCTGTACCATATCGCAACCCCCTTAGCCCCATTTAAATCGTCTACCTGTTGCTGTTATTCAAATGAAGCAAAAAAACGGCAAAATAATTACGTTTGTTGTATGGGAGCTCCCTTTAAATATTTATTTTATTCTGTTTTTAGTATTTGTTGTTATAGCGGCAACAGAAATACATCATCTGTGAAAATTTCAGCTGCCAAGCTATCACGGTTCATGAGATTCAGCCTGGTGACAGACAGACGGACAGAGGGTCTTAGTAATAGGGTCCCGTTTTCACCCTTTGGGTACGGAACCCTAAAAAGTAGTAGTGCAGGGAAAAACACAAAAAATACAGATGAAAATGAGAACCTTTTCATTCTTTGCAGTTGGTTTAAAATGAAGCGCTCGGTTATCTCCACCATAACTTTACTGAAGGATTTAAAGAGAAATAAACTTAATTAAATCTGATATCTTCAGCTGCAGTTTCCCATAAAAGCTACTGCCGCGGTCACGACGCACAGTGGGCGCGCTTCGAGTAATTACCGGACAAAATAATAAACGAGATATCATAAAAGTGGTCGCTTCGTGTGAAACGACGACACCTGTGCGTGGGGTAAACCACTGCGTAGAGCTAGGGAATGTTTTAGACAGGCTTAGAAATATAAATTTATTAATCATAAATACGATTTACCACCAACTTGTTTGATGGTAAGTGACGTTGTAGTCAAATGCGAAGCAGTTTAAAATATACCTATTCACTCTAATTTTGAATAGCTTCAGATTTAATTTTTCAGGAAACTGAAATACAACGAAAATAATAACAGGCATTATCACAAAGAATATACGTGGTATAAAGAAACGCGTCACTGTAATTATGAAAATAAATAAAAAGTCTAATAAAAAGTGATATCCAGCTTCTTGCTACTACAAGCATTTGCTACGGAATATTCAAAGGCTTTAGAGTTCCCAAAAGACATCAGAAAATAAATACGTCTGTTCATAGGTAGCAATTAACTGTAGTCTGTAAAATTTTAAAACAAAATAAAACAAAAACAAACAAGCAAAAATACTTGTTATTAAAACTTAATGATTAAATTACCTAAATTAAAACGGTTTTGGTGTCCATAGATTCATCAATAAACAGTACCAACGTTTGCAAACAGCATTAACATTACATTTTGTTGTTGTCAAAATATTTCGATTCTAAAAAATATTGTCACTACACACAAAACGTAATAATGAGACGTCACACACAAAAAATGCACCGGAAACAAGCCACGAACGTGACGAACAAAATTTCTTAGTGATTTCTCATTGCGCCCCCATTCAATACAATACACACCATTTGATTTGTGTAATCAAATGCGGGCATTCGAATTAATTAGTTTGTTACGCACCTGAGCATTTACACTCATCTATTGTACTTTTACCAACTTAATTTTCATGTACAAAACGGAACTTTACCTTACCACTGTGCGGAAATGTTTAACTTAAAACTGCATTTATAAATTTGTTTTTAAACATGCTTGTTAATTTCACAAAGAATAACTTTGATGACTAACATGTTGGTTTTAAAGTTTAGAATTGTTTACTAAAATTTGATTATACGTTTGGGATCATTTGGTTTGATTTAATTAACTGTTGTCAGTTATTTTACGCGTCGGTTTCAGAACTAATGACATGTTTCGTTGGTCAACAAGTTTTTGATATTTGATGTTTTGTTGAAAACCATTGTGCGATTTGGATGATTGGCAGTTATGTGACAAATCAATACAGATAAATACGTTTGCGACAATTTTGGTTTGACGTTGTAATTGATAGGCGTTTTTGGGCTTCCTTTTTGGAAAATAAACCACTGGGTGAGTTTGTATGATTGACAATGTAATTGTTAATTTAGGTTACAAAATTACATAGCAATAAAATAATTTAGAGACGACAGCGTAACTATGGCAAAACGCTGTCCGTGGCAGTTTTAAGTGATTATGATAATGAGCAAAGGCTTTAAATTTGTGTTACTACAAAACTTGTGGTGTGCACTGTACAAGGTATTGCTGTAAAAAATGCAAGGTTCTAAATAGATGTAGGTAGGTATACAGGGTTATTTCTAATCAATTAGCATCCTTTTAGGGACTTATTCTGCACATCAAAACTAACAACTTTTGTTCTGCGACTTTTGTCAAAGGTAAAACATATTTTGTTGTTCCATAGAAAAATATCGTTCACTCGCGACAAAATTTAAGGAACGGCTGATTTTATTTTGAGTTCTGACAAAAGTTGCAGAACAAAGATTGTTAGTTTTGATGTACAAAATGCTAATTGATTGGAAATAACACTGTATACTCATCATAAAATCAGTTTTTGTGGTGAGTATAATGAATTATTAGATGAATTGTAAGTATAATGATTGTGGTAGATGAAAATTATAATTTAAACGATGTCTGCTCTTTAATTTCTACTTTAAATGCTAATTCGACAGAATAGAAACCAAAAGGGTCCAATTAGAATTTAGACCCTTTTGGTCTAAATTAAAGTTAAAAAACAATTCAGTGGTCGTCCGACAGCAACCTGGGATCACAAATTAAAAATTCCCAACGACCACAATTATAAAGGGTGCGACACATGTGGTCTGAATTCTAATTGTTCAGACTTTATTAAACTGGCATACGTGGCCTTTGGCTGAATGTGAAATTGTCTTAATTAAACGGGTGAATTGATATTTAGGTAGGTAAGTAAGTTCGTAAAGGCCGAGTGGTTAGCCCTGGTGTCAGAGTTTTATGGCCGCCAACGTGTCATCTAAGCCACGGCTACCGTGCTACCCACTCAAATGGAAAATGCCACCTGCGGTCACCCATCCAAATACTGACTCTGCGGAACGTTGCTTATGCTGCTTGTACTGTATTGAAAAGCCAATGGTGTGAAATTCCGTGGGTAAGATCCGTAGAACGAAAATTCTATTGATAAAGAACCAGGATTTGAACTTACGACTTTACGACACACGAACGTTTCTACCCCTAAAACACCAAGGCTAATTTAAATTGACATTGGGTATAGGTAAGATTAAATACATTTCAGTCTTCAATTATAGTTTAGTAACAACAAAAAACTTGAATGGAGACTTTTTACTGGAAAGCTCACCGTAGCGTACACGCCGGTATGTACAACGAGTATACGAGTATATTATGATTTAATTGACTGCAAAAACACGCTGAATTTGCTATGAGCTGATGATAATCATCTATACAGGGTTATTCAGGAAAGGAATACCTACTGAGCTGAATGGGGGAAGGAAATTATTCAAACTACTGTAATAAAAATCAACATATTTTACTATGGGACCAACCCTGTATTAAATAAAAAAGAATCCCGTAAAATTTACAATAAACGATATGGAACAGTAAAGTTGTTTATTTTTTTGTCTTGAATTCCGGGTTGGCCTCATTGTAAAAGTTAATAATAAATGATAAATAAATAAATCTTTATTTCTCTGTAGTTTACAAATTATACATACAATTTTAATTATAATCTAGCTTAACAAAATGTACAAAATATACTGTTGCCGAACTAGGCTTGTGCCTGTGTTTCAGCGTACAGCAACCTCTCAACAGTAAGTTATTTGTAATGATGATCTAAATTACCCTCTTTCGAAGTAGTATATCTTTTCTGACTAACTTTGTATTATATACTATTGAATTGTCCATCCCGTAACAGCTGAGAACTAGGGCCGCGACGACCTTTGACGAATATTTGCTAAAAATGTCACTCTATTGTGGTAAAAAAAAGTACTTAAGTAAGTTCGTATAGGCCGGGTGGCTAGCCCTGGTGTCAGAGTTTTTAGGCCGCCTGAAGGCCTCTGACATGGCTAAACGGTTGAAACAACCGGGGCCTACAATTTAACGTGTCATCCGACCCACGGTAGCGCTCAGTTGGAAAATGCCACCCGCGGTCACCCATCCAAGTACTGACCGTGCGGAACGTTGCTTAATTTCGGTGATCGCTGATAATCACCAAGTCAAACTACGCTACGAGCGCTACTATATTACTCTATTGTGGTAGTCATGTTCTATTGCGCGATAAGTCCCGTATTTATATAGTAAGATAATATGTAATAATTATTTATTATTATTACAACTTGTGCCAAATTCTTCAATACATTTCAACTGTTCCAATCTCAGCGGTTATGGAACGGACAGATAACAGTTCCTGAATTTTACAACCCATTTTACTACCGCATATCAATATTCAAGCAATCCGTTTCTTTGTTTCAGCCCGTCCAATCAAGAGTCGAGTCAAATCACCCGTGAGACTAATCAGCCCTCGTAAAATTAAGGCCACTATAAAAGCGTGCCTTAAATCCTCGATCCGGGTCGTAAACTAGATGAGGAGATTTGTAAGCCGATGCAGATGCGCCAATCGGATAAATGCTGCAATTTTGGCTGTCGGTAATTTTGTGAAAATGAGATCGTCGTAAACTGGGACGTTTTGAGGGATTGTCACATTTTTTGGGTGACGTTTCCTTACCTTGAGAAAATAGCTTGTAACTGTTTGTCATCATTACCTGAGTCGCAGGGTATTTACTAGAGCTATAAAAAGCAAAAATGTACTGTGATTAAAAGTTTATACAATCTATATATATATAAATGAATCTGCGAAATGTATGTACGCGCATAACTTCAGAACGGCTGAACCGATTTCGCTAATTCTTTTTTTATTGTGATCGTTAAAGCCAGGACAAGGTTTGTATCTAAAAAAATAATAACAAATTTAATTCTAATTTTTCGAATTTGGTCACTTTTTGCCATCCTTATTTCATCCCGCTTTCCAGCAAATACACATAATTTAGGGAACAAATACAAAGACAGTATGGCTAAAGACATTTTGCATAGGATATGCCTAATAACAGAAAATCTTGAACTTAAAATTTGCGCAGAAATACATAATGAGGTATTAATATCATTAGAAGATTTGTGCGCGATGTTGTCCGGCAAGATGCTGCACCAATTAGGAATGCCTGCACCTAATCGACTCATGCACAATGCATTAAATCGAGAATTTGAACGAGAACGGCAATATGACATATTTGTTTTGAGTCAATCCGTACAGAGTAAAGTCCCACTTTTAAATAGGTAGCAAAAAACAGCTCACGATACTATTATGAAAGCAGTAAATGATGGCAATGGAGGATTAATTTTGGAGGATTTTTATTGTCAAATAGCACTAGCAATATCTTAATAATAGCACTCGATCGAACATTGAAATATTTAGGTACGTAGCAATCAGAACCTCTTCGGAGGTGCGATGATTCTAATGTCTGGTGATTTTCGCCAAACACTACCAGTCATTCCCAGATCAACAGCTGCTGATGAAATAACTGCTTGAAATGTAAAAAAAATTAAATTAACAACCAATATGCGAGTGGAGTTGCAAAGTGACTTTTTTTTTTAAATTCCGTATTGGTTTGTGTTTGACTACATACTGCCTGATGTTGAGCAGATATGCGGTCTAGGGTGTAGCACGCTTACCTAGAAGATACCTATTTACTCGGGATTTGAAGACACCCACGTCGTACTTTAGCGGGAAGACAGACCCAGGCAAAGCGTTCCACATTCTAGCTGTTCGTATGAGGAATGAGGATTCGAAACGCTTGGTTCTAACGCACGGAATGTCCACCATAAAAGGGTGGCGCTTTGGTCGCGTCTGTCTAGCCGTAAGATAGAAGAAAGGGGCAGGTGGGACCAGATTGTGCAACTCCTGAGCGCACTCTCCGAAGTGTATACGATAAAAGGCCGATAAACACGCTACCTTACGTCGATTCTGGAGACTGCAGCTGCGACTTAGTCAAGGTGTCGTTGTCAATCAGCCTCCTGGATCGCCTCTAAATCGACTCCAGAGCCTCCATCCAGTTGATATTTGGCGCAGAGCCACCCCAAAGGTAAGAGCAGTATTCCGTGCAAGACCTGACTTGTGCTTTATAAAGACTAAGCAGTTGCTCAGGTATGAAATACCGTCTCACCTTAGAGAGAACATCAAGTTTTTTGGAGGCTAATTGAGCTTTTGACTCTATATAAGAGCCAAAGTTAAGAGTCGATGAGAAAGAAACGCCTAATAGTTATCGGCAGAAATGTTTTGCAAAATTCAAAAACAGTAGGTATTAGACATTGGCAATGGGAGATTTCCTGTTGACGCTAATATGCTGGCCTTATTTCATTTCTAGCTGACCCGGCGAACTTTGTTCCGCCATATTTTCTAAATTCAATGACTTTGTTTTATGACTACAAAAAAAGTAAATAAACAATAGCTTCTGTTTTAAATAGAACCAAATATTGAAAGAATTTGCAATATTACTAAGTCTTTGAATTTAGAAAAGATGGCGGAACAAATTTCGCCGTATCAGCTAGAAATGAAATAAGGCCAGCATATTAGCGTCAACAGGAAATCTCCCATTGCCAATGTCTAATACCTACTGTTTTTGAATTTTGCAAAACATTTCTGCCGATAACTATTAGGCGTTTCTTTCTCATCGACTCTTAACTTTGGCTCTTATATAGAGTCAAAAGCTCAATTAGCCTCCAAAAAACTTGATGTTCTCTCTAAGGTGAGACGGTATTTCATACCTGAGCAACTGCTTAGTCTTTATAAAGCACAAGTCAGGTCTTGCACGGAATACTGCTCTTACCTTTGGGGTGGCTCTGCGCCAAATATCAACTGGATGGAGGCTCTGGAGTCGATTTAGAGGCGATCCAGGAGGCTGATTGACAACGACACCTTGACTAAGTCGCAGCTGCAGTCTCCAGAATCGACGTAAGGTAGCGTGTTTATCGGCCTTTTATCGTATACACTTCGGAGAGTGCGCTCAGGAGTTACACAATCTGGTCCCACCTGCCCCTTTCTTCTATCGTACGGCTAGACAGACGCGACCAAAGCACCACCGTGCGTTAGAACCAAGCGTTTCGAATCCTCATTCCTCATATGAACAGCTACGAGTAGAATGTGGAACGCTTTGCCTGGGTCTGTCTTCCCGCTAAAGTACTTACGACGTGGGACGTGGGTGTCTTCAAATCCCGAGTAAATAGGTATCTTCTAGGTAAGCGTGCTACACCCTAGACCGTATATCTGCTCAACATCAGGCAGTATGTAGTCAAACGCAAACCAATACGGAATTTAAAAAAAAGTCATTTTACAACTCCACTCGCATATTGGTTGTTAGTTTAAGTTTTTTTTACGTATGAAGCATTTATTTCATCAGCAGCTGTTGATCTGGCAATGACTGGTAGCGTTTGGCGAAAATCACCAGACATTAGAATCATCGCACCTCCGAAGAGGTTCTGATTGCTACGTACCTAAATATTTCAATGTTCGATCGAGTGCCTCTAATGCTCGTTTGTGCGACATCGTACACTCATCACAGATAATTAATTTACAAATGTAGCAGCGATCCCGGATGAAGATATTGCTAGTGCCATTTGTCAATAAAAATCCTCCAAAATTAATCCTCCATTGCCATCATTTACTGCTTTCGTAATAGTATCGTCAGCTGTTTTTGCTACCTATTTAAAAGTGGGACTTTGCTCTGTACGGATTGACTCAAAACATATATGTCATATTGCCGTTTTCGTTCAAATTCTCGATTTAATGCATCGTGCATGTGTCTATTAGGTGCAGGCATTCCTAATTGGTGCAGCATCTTGCCGGACAACATCGCGCACAAATCTTCTAATGATATTAATACCTCATTATGTATTTCTGCGCATATTTCAAGCTCAAGATTTTCTGTTATTAAGCATATCCTATGCAAAATGTCTTTAGCCATACTGTCTTTGTATTTGTTCCCCAAATTATGTGTATTTGATGGAAAGCAGGTTGAAATAAGGATGGCAAAAAGTGACCGAATTCGAAAAATTTGAATTAAATTTGTTTTTATTTCTTTAGATACAAGCCTTGTCCTGGCTATAACGAACACAATAAAAAAAGAATTAGCGAAATCGGTCCAGCCGTTCTGAAGTTATGCGCGTACATACATTTCGCAGATTCATTTTTATATATATAGATTGAACACATTTTGCAAAATAATTTTTCACACTCATTGCAGTTTTCGGATGATTTGCGATCATCCTTTTGAGTACAAAGAAAACATTGTAAAGAATTTGCTCTCTTTGCAGCAGGTCAAAAATTGGACTCGGAATCGAGTAAATGTATTTATTCTCGAATGGAATAATTAGTCTTCATGAGTGTTGGCAACTTGTTTTTCGGATAGAAAACTTAAAATTAAAAAAAATTGTAAGAAATTAAAAAAAAATGTACGTATTGAACACCGTGGGGTGTAAACTTACCCCATAGGTATGTACAGTTAAATCGGATGATTTTTCATGCACTTCGCGTCAACTACCTTTAAACGAGTGCACTGCACTTAGAATACTTAAACGGAAATAAATGAATAATACTCGTATAAATATACCTTCACCGGAAAAAAAGTATATTTGTTTTCATGCTGCAGCCCGGGTAGCACGGAAAGGGGAGAAAACCATTTTATCCACTCTTAATGTCAGATGTCATTGTCAATCCGTACTTCATTTCCTCTTCGAGGGGATATAATGGTGGAAAGACTATTAGTCCCTTTGCCATGCTTCCCGTGCTGGGGTAAAAATTTACCCCACGATGTCAGTGGTTATTATTACAATATTACCGGTATATCGTTGCTTTGCAAGTACCATATGGCATGGTATATTGAAGTCATTATTACAGGAGTGTTGTATAAGACAGTCACCAAAAACTGCAACAAAATTCACAAAATTTGTAAATCACGATTTTAGAATAACTTTACTGAATTTTTATGAACATAATTATATACCACAGGGTCGTAAGCTTTTTTATGTTTTTCCACAATATCAGCAATAGTTTTATACAGGTGAAGGTGAGATAATAAGAGTTGATTGTTCCTAGTCATCAAACTAATGGCAAAAATACGCAGTCGACAATACAGAGAATAATATATAAAACTGTTAATCATCATAACAGTGTCACAAGAAAGAACAATCAGAAAATATAAAACTGATACCCATACAGGTTTCATGCATTGACCAGAAACAGTGCAATAAACAACGCATATTATTATACGACAAATGTAAACAAATAATATTACAAATATAAATTTCGCCTCCACGCATTTTCTTAACTCATACGCTTTCAATTTAAGATCAATATACTGCATATCACAATGGAATTGAAATAATGAGGCATTTGATTTTTGAAACATAAAAATTAAACTGTACACTAAATATTGAGCGCACTCTCCGAAGTGTATACGATAAAAGGCCGATAAACACGCTGCTTTACGTCGATTCTCGAGACTTTGCAGCTGCGACTTAGTCAAGGTGTCGTTGTCGACTCCAGAGCCTCCAGTTGATATTTGGCAGAGCCATCCCAAAGGTGAGAGCAGTATTCCATGCAAGACCTGACTTGTGCTTTATAAAGACTAAGCAATTGCTCAGGTGTGAATTACCGTCTCACCTTAGAGAGAACACCAAGTTTTTTGGAGGCTAATTGAGCTTTTGACTCTAAATAATAGCCAAAGTTAAGAGTCGATGAGAAAGAAACGCCTAATAGTTATCGGCAGAAATGTTTTGCAAAATTCAAATAGAGTATTAGAGATTGGCAGTGGGAGAATTCCTGTTGACGCTACTATGCTGGCCTTATTTCATTTCTAGCTGACCCGGCGAACTTTGTTCCGCCATATTTTCTAAATTCAAAGACTTTGCAATATTGCAAATTCTTTCAATATATGGTTCTATTTAAAACAGAAGCTATTGTTTATTTACTTTTTTTTGTAGTCATAAAACAAAGTCATTGAATTTAGAAAATATGGCGAAACAAAGTTCGCCGGGTCAGCTAGTAACTTATAAATAATTGTCAAACAAATTATATGAGGATACTCATAAACCAATGCACATGCGCCAATCGGATAACTGCTATTCCGGCCGTCGGTAATTTTGTGAAAATGAGATGGTCGTAAACTGGGACTAATGAGGGATTGACACATTTTTTTGGTGATTTTACCTTCAATAAAGAAGCTTTTAACTATGTAACGTCATTATCTATGTAGCAAGTTATTTACTAGACCTTGAAAAATAAAAAAAATTCCGCGGTTGAGAACTTACTGTGCGATGGTTTTTGTATAAACTACATAGGGAAGGATATTCATAAGATGGTTGTAAACTGAAAAGTTTTTGGTGGATTGATTTATTTTTCGGGTGATGTTACCTAGAGCAAATAGTTTGTAACTACGAGTACTTATAACCACCCATCCACCATCACTGCTATTTGTTATGTTATTGCCTTTTAATAAAAAAATAATTGCATGGTTATAATTATATATTTCAGCTGAATAACAATTTTGTAATTTTAAAAGTTGATGAGTATTAGTTCGATCAATCACAATGATGATTTAATACCTCTGAGAGACTCTCTTTATATCGTAAAGCAATATTTTTATTTGTCATATAGTCAGGAACATCATTATTCTAAATAGGTAACTGGACCAATCTATGACACTTCCTACCTTAAATTAATTATCGTGAACTCTCATAAGCAGTCCCAATATAGCCACCCACGTTGGTCTGTCCATCCATCAGCCCTTTTGTTCGAGTGACAACAGAGTTCTTAATTTAGCCCTATGTTGAAATCGTTGGCAACACCGTGACTGTAAATGTACCGACTGATTGTTTACACATGGCAAGGAAGAGTTGCTTGTATTTACGTATGGGAATTTTTAACCCCCTGAGTAGTAAGAAGGTAGCTAACAAACGTGTATGTCTGCAGCGGCATTATTACTCTTAATTCTTAGGCTAATAATATAATTAACTAGCTGACCCGGTGAACTTCATCTCACCATCTGTCATCAAAAGTCCACGATAACTTTTACTTGCAGGAACATTTTGTATGGGAAAATTAAATCCATGTTTTTACTATTTTTCTCGCCAGTTTTAAAATTTTCTCAACATTTAAACCTTGCCTTAACTTCCACAAATATATCAAGATCAAAATTAGCCTAATCGGTTCAGCCGTTCTCGAGTTTTAGCGAGACTAACAACCACGATTCATTTTTATATATATAGATAGATTGATTATCTAGTTAATAATAATCGTCAAAAATAGCATAATCGACTTTAATCGTGTACAAGTACAGAACTCGAATAGTTCGCACGAATCAATGTATCATCGATGTAGTAATTACAACTTTATTTTTAAGTTTTCAAAACGCGATTTCAACAAAATTTCAATGGCTCAAAATTTCATTTTTCAACCTCCTCTGAAGTATGATTGACCAAACAAAAAAGAAATCATCGAAATTGGTTCATAATTGGCGGAGTGATCGCGTAACATAGGTACATTATACAAAAAAAACTAGATAGTTGAATTGAAAACCTTTATATTGGATTGGAGTAACTTTTAACTCACAACGGAAAATAAATGTCTTTTAGTTATGTATTTTAAAATTTATTGTCGTTTCAGCCATAAGACGTCCACTGCTGGACGGATGGTCTCCCCCTATACATATTGCCAATAAGATTGGCAGCGATGAGGATGTGTCCATCCGTCCACCTTGTGGGTGTGGTGTGCATAATATAGGTAGATATAAAAATCACCCTTGAACTATATAACTACCTACCGGCAAGCGCAGCATTCTCGTAGAACGTCCCGTCCATTGTACTGTACTGTACCGACTGTACTGTATCAGCCTTTTAATAGTCCACTGCAGGACGTAGGCCTACCTATGAAAGGTGGTTTAGGCCGCCCACAAACAAGGTAGACGAATGACCTCATCAATACCGCAGGAAAACGCTGGATGCAAGCGGTTTTCATGACGTCTTACCGGAAATCCATAGGAAAGATTTATATTCAAAAGTGGACGTCCTAAACCTAACCGAAAAAAAACTGACAACAATGTTTTCAATAAGATCAAATTCACAAATGTGCTTCCTTATATAGGTATATCTTCCTGTATACTATGAATTATAGATGTAAAGTCAATAAAGCAGATTTGAAATTACACGCCATAAACCGCCCCAGATGAGATTCATGCAAATGCAGCTGTAAAACATCGGGTCGTCTCCCTGATGAATGCTTTCATGCTGATGTGCAATTCCGCTTTAATTGTGCAGAGGTCATTGTTCAAATATCAGTTTTAATAATTAGCTTGTAGGATAAAATCGATAGTGCTGAAATGGTGAAGTTGTAAACTCAGTGTCCTGATATAAGATATTGTTTTGCAAAACGTAACCACTTTCTGACTTGTATATAGTTCATCAACTAAATGTTCACAACAGTTATAAAGAGACCTGCCAAAATCAGCTTCAAAATCGTCAAAAAAAACATCTGTTTCGTACATTTTTTTCTAAAATCAATGGACTTTTTTTAAGAACTGTTTTTTTGTGTTTATGAGCTTAAAATTGAACGTTATAAAATGCGTCTCACAGAATGCTGCTGCCTGGCAATCAACCAACCACAGATCTTAGTTTAAATTAAAACCTTTCGGGCTCTGTGATTGGGTTGAAGCCCAGCTAGGATGCGCACGAAGTAATATTTCTTTCGACGTATCAGAACGAGACAGCGTTATGGCAAAGTATACATCTGTCGCTTTTTCCTACGTCGAAAAGAGTTCATTTCGTGGCTTTTCGTAGTAGCATGCTGGACTAGCAGGCCAACGGCTGCTGCTATCTGTGACACTCTAAAATGATAAAATTTTAACGATGAATGGGAAATTTTTACTTGCTCTGTAATCAAACTAAAAATAGGTGAAATCGATTTGATTAAATAACTGGTATTGATGTGTGTTATCGAACGATAACGAGACAACAAAAGCGACACGTAATTGGTTCCTCGATAATATCTGCGCACTGCACATTGTGCCAAAACTCTCAGATTAGATGACAAAATGCATAGGTAGTAAAGTTTACGGCTATGCAAATACAGGGGAATGTCGACAGTAAAATCTAAACCCTCGTATGGGAGCAGATTGTATGGGCAAAATAAAGGCTAAGTCATGTTTTTGCATAACATGGTAATTAGTGAAAATGGCACTTATGTCGGTAGGTATACATTTGTCGTATCATTATTCATTTAGATGTTGACACAAACATTACATGGAATATTTAGATATTTATTTATTTCAGCAAAAACACATACAATTAGAGCTTATATCTAATTAGCTACATTTTACCCTGTTACATAGGGCATGGTTGATTTAAATAATTGAGAATGCAGTGTAATTAGTAGTATTCTAATAAATAGGTAGCAATTATAATGTAGGCTAGGATTAATGAACAATGTCTAAATAATTATTTAATATACAATTTTTGAAAATAATGACATATATATATATTTGAGTAATTAACTTACAAAGAGGTTAATAGTTGACATAGGGTCAACTATTCCGTGCTGTGTCAAAAAGACAATGAAAATATGAATTACTCTTAGCTCTATTTGAGCCACTATAACTTTAATTTGACTGCCTCGGTGGCTCAGTGGTTAGTAACCCTGACTTCTGGGTCAAAGAGGCGTGGTTTCGATCCCCACCTAGGGCAAACATTTGTGTGATGAACATAGGTGTTTGCTCTGTGTCTGGATGTTATTTAGATACTATTTATACAAGTATGTATTTAAAATATGTAAATATAGTATATTAGTCTCTGGCAACCACATCACAAGCTTTGCTTAGTTTGGGGTCAGAGACCGTGTGTAAGATGTCCCCTAATATTTACTAAATCAATTTACATTTTTCTCTTCTTCTCTGCCATAGGACATCCACTGTTGGCTAGAAAACTCCTCATATAGATCGCCAATGAGACCGTTTGAAAGCGGCTTCCATCCAGAGCGATCCTCTGCGATTATGTGATTAATAATGTTAGTGTAATCATAGTGTCGTACGTACACTGTACAGTACTCGTATTTGCACCAAAATACTTGCCAAATTGATGACGTATTGTTGACTGATACCTATTCCCATCGTGCTTTACGACAGCAACAATGTTCGGAAACTTAATTCCGCAGTAAAACTTATTTTAGTAACTCTGCGTCAACGGGATTTAAAATTGATTGTAACTCCGAATAAAAGTCACTGAATTCATTATTATGAGTAATTTTTACTGTGCTCTGTGAGACTGTCCCTAAAATCACAAAACATAATATTAAATGTTCTGACAAAATCGTCAATCGCTCATCAACAGAATATTTGGAACTTGGCCATCAACATTGTTCTCTGTGTGCAGAGGCATATAAGCTTCACTAGCTACATCTGAGCCATTTATTATTTTGTACTCACACTTTACACCTATGTAAAAAGCTTAGATAAATAAATTTGAAAACAAAAAAAACCATGCATACACACTAATTCAATAATATTCATGATTTACTTTACTGATATTCCAATCGCACTAAAGTGTCGTAAACGACATCAACAATGTAATATATCTAAGTAACTCTACGTCAACGGGATTAAAAATCTAATCGCAAAGCCAAATACAAGTAACTGTATTTATTATTATGGCAAACTTTTACTGTAGTCAAAAGCGTTCAGGCACATTAAAAACTCTGACACTTACTCACTTATTTTTAATGTGGTCTGCGAAACTCGTGAAAAATATCAGATTTTTCCAAAAACTTAATTGACCCGGCATAATAATGTTTGGATTCTGGGCTAAAGGGATAAAGGGCTAAAAACGGGACCCTATGACTAAGACTCCGCCGTCCGTCCGTCTGTCCGTCTGTCTGTCTGTCTGTCTGTCACCAGGCTGTATCTCATGAACCATGATAGCTAGACAGTTGATATTTTCACAGATGCTGTAGTTCCGTTGCCGCTATAACAACAAATGCTATAAACAAAATAATTTAAATATTAGGAGCTCATTTACAATAGCTACCTGATTTTTTTTTTGCCGTTTTTCACTCGATATCAATAACGGTAACAGGTAGACGCTTGAAATATTCACAGAATATTTAATTGTATGTTAACTTCAATAACTTATTATTAAATTAAAACAAAATAAATATTTAAGGGGGGCTCCCATACAGCACAGAACATTTCGTGCGCGAGTTCGACTCGCACTTGACCGATTATTATTAACAAAATATCTTTCTGTGCAAAGAGGCAAACAAAAGGTTTTGCTAGGCATTTTTATCATCTAACGTTTAACAATTTCATAAAATACTTACTAAATTAATGATTCAACATTTTACTACATATTTACTTATATTTCCGTACTTTACGACAGCAACAATGTTCGCAAACTTAACTCCGCCAGTAAAACTTATCTGAGTAACTCTCCGTCAACGGGATTAAAAATCAGATCGTAAAGCGGGCTTAGCGAACAAGTGGGGGAGCCACTTTATGAGGAGATGTTTTGTTATAAGACTTAGAGGCATTAGTTGAACAAGGAGTTTTGTATTTTAGTACAAGAATCGTTTTTTGGATTCCGTACCCAAAGGGTAAAAACGGGACCCTATTACTAAGACTCCGCTGCCCGTCCGTCTGTCTGTCTGTCACCAGACTGTATCTCATGAACCGTGATAACTAGACCGTTAAAATTTAAACACATACTGTATTTCTGTTGCGGCTGTAATAACAAATAATAAAAACAAAATAAAATAAATATTTAAGGGGGGCTCCCATACAACAAACCTGAATTTTTAGACGTTTTTCGCTCGATATTAATAACGGTAAGAGGTAGACGCTTGATATTTTCACAAAATATTTAATAGTGTGTTTACTTCAATAACTAATTTTTAAATTAAAATAAAATAAATATTTAAGCTATCCCATACAGTACGGAACCCTTCGTGAGCAAATTCGAATCGCATTTGGCCGTTTACTTTTTTAACGCAAATCCACGCTCCACCAACTCGCTTGATGATAAGCGTCGTTGTGGTCGAAGATGAAGCACACAGACTCAGATGATACCTTTTCACTCTGACCTTGAAAAGCTTTAGATCATATCTCTTAGGAAACAGGGAAGCTGGCAAATTGTTCCATTCCCTGGCGGTACAAATCAGAAATATTGAGTAATCGTATTTTCAATCTCTTCAAAAATTAAAGTTTTCAATTTGCATGTAGGAAGGTACTTATGTAACGCGATCATTACACCAATTCAATTATGTACCTATCGATTTTCATGATTCCGTTTTGGTTTGGTAGATCATACTTTAGAGGGAGATACTCATTTTAATTTTTTCGGAATCGGTTGAGGAGTTTTAAAAAAATCAACAATAATATAAAAATTGTTTAAATTGATTCAGCGAACTATTCCAATTTTGTACGTAGATTGCAACGATTGAGCCGGCTGAGCCATTTTTAGCGAAAATAATATTTAATTATAACGAAACGTGTTTTTTTACACTGGGATTATAAATAAGCTCAAAATAGACGAAAGCCGTAGTGGTCTAGTGGTAATGACAGCGGCATTACAATCGTGAGGTCGTGGGTTCAAATCCCGGTCAATGAGTTCGTCAGAATTTATGTACGGAATTTCTGACCACTGGCTTTTCGGTGGAGAAAAACATACGAGAGGCAACCTGCATACGTCCGTGGAATAAATTCGATGGCGTGTGTGAATCCACCAACCCGCACCTGGGCCAGCGTGGCAGATATGGCCCAATCACCCTTCGTGGGTAGGCCTACGTCCTGCAAAGGCTGGTACAGTACAGACCAAAGTGCTATATAGAAGGTTATATACTCAGAATCTCTCTGCGAGATCTAATTAAATATGAGCAGAGCGGCAAATGAACACCATAACCCGATGGATTTGCAAGTTAAAATGGCAGTGGCTAAGGCACATAGTTTGAACAACGAATAGCCGATGGGTCCACTAAGATCTCGATTAGAAACCACGTACCTACAAGCACAGTGTAGAACATCAATCGACAAGGTGGAATGATTATCTTATTAAGACCGCAGGATCACGCTGGAAGGCGCTTCTAACCTATCTTGTGGGAAATCTATAGGGGAGGCCTATGCCCAGCAGTGTGATGTTGATAGTATTGAACAAGCCATAAAAATAATTATTTTTCCCAAAAAAATGGCAAAAACCGCCTTCCATCGTATACGAAATTCGAATAATTCGCTAGAATTGTTTACATTATTGGTGATTTTTTTTAAAAACGGCTCAGCCGATTTCTGTAAAATTTAAATGGAACCATCTCGGGAGTATATAATTCCAACTTAAAAAGAAATTTTCGATTCGGTTCACAATTGACGAAATTATCGATGTTCATCGTGTACATAATTCGAATATTTCGCTCGAACTGCTTACATTATTGTGGATTTTTCAAAAACGGCTCAGCCGATTTCTGTAAAATTTAAATGGATTGGGAGTATACATTTTTGAACTAATAAATAATTTTTTGACTCGGTTCACAATTGGCGAAATTTTCAATGAAAATACACAAAAGAAAACATACAGACGAACATAGAACCTGTTCCTTTTTGGAAGTCGGTTAATAACTGAAGCCAGACCCATTAAGCCATTATTTTTCAAAACAACAAGCTCCAAACAAGGGTGTGATTTCGTCCCTCTTTCAAAATATTGTCATTTATCCTTATGCAAATGCCACTTTGAAAGTATAATTTTGTTTAATTGTTAATTGTGCTTCGGGCTATTTGCAATTTCTTCAAATGAAATTAGGAATATTAGCTTCATAAGCTTCAAATGATAGGTTTAATGCATTTAGCCTTAAGGTTTTTAAAGTTCAAAGATTGTTTAGAAGGATTAGAGAAAGTAAGGTATTTTGTAGATCAAAGACCGTTGAGTTATTGCACAATAATGTATTTGTTACTAAGAAATAAGATATTATTGAGCTTTATTCTTTATTTCAGACCTTGTTATTTAACATGCAAAAATTTGCTCACTCAGCACTAGTTACATATTAAACCATGTAAGGGCGTTGCAAGTATACAATTACTGAGTATTATTAGCTTACATAATAAGAATACCCACTACTTATCATCATTACATACTTTCCGCGAGACTGAAACATTTTTGTCATTAAAGAAATCTTCTATACTGTAGTAGCACTTTTGGATTAGCATATTTTTTAGATTTTTATAGAATTTTCGTTGGTTTGATTCTTTTTGTAAATCTTCAGGGAGTTTATTAAAAAAAAATATGATCATGTATTCAGAACTTCTCCTTACAATCTAATATAATTACTCGTGTCTTTCAGGTCATTGCTCTGTAAGATTTTAGTAGGCGTAGTACAATTTTTCTTGTAGACTAATTTAATTAATACATAGTGTAGGTATACTATCAAGCCGTGGTAGTCTAGTGGTACTGACACCCGCCTTACAATCGTGAGGTCGTGGGTTCAAATCCCGGTCCCGTACCAATGAGTTCTTTAGAATTTATGTATGGAATTCTACATCACTGGCTTTTCGATGAAGGAAAAAATCGTGAGGCAACCTGCATACGGCCGTAGAAGAAATTCGATGGCGGATGTGAATCCACGCACTGGGCCAGCGTGGTGGATATATAAGGCCCAATCACCGTTGATGGGTAGACCTACGTCCTGCAGTAGACTATTAAAAAGGCTAGTACAGTACAGTAGGTATACTTGTGGTGCTTTGCAATGCACATGGACTTTTAGAGGTATGAACAACTTTTACTTAGAGTTACCCCGAAATTACAAAAAGGCTGTGTTCTATCAAAATGTATGGAACAGTTAATTTCTTGGCATTTGCAGTTAGTAAATGTTGTTTATAATGATTTATAAAGACTTGTACTTAGCAAAACAACAATGTTTGTATAAAAAGTGTCACTAAGCATAGATATAAAGACTTGTACTTAGCAAAACAACAATGTTTGTATAAAAAGTGTCACTAAGCATAGATATAAAGACTTGTACTTAGCAAAGCAACAATGTTTGTATAAAAAGTGTCACTAAGCATAGATATAAAGACTTGTACTTAGCAAAGCAACAATGTTTGTATAAAAAGTGTCACAAGCATAGATATAAAGACTTGTACTTAGCAAAGCAACAATGTTTGTATAAAAAGTGTCACTAAGCATAGATATAAAGACTTGTACTTAGCAAAGCAACAATGTTTGTATAAAAAGTGTCACTAAGCATAGATATAAAGACTTGTACTTAGCAAAGCAACAATGTTTGTATAAAAAGTGTCACTAAGCATAGATATAAAGACTTGTACTTAGCAAAGCAACAATGTTTGTATAAAAAGTGTCACAAGCATAGATATAAAGACTTGTACTTAGCAAAGCAACAATGTTTGTATAAAAAGTGTCACTAAGCATAGATATAAAGACTTGTACTTAGCAAAGCAACAATGTTTGTATAAAAAGTGTCACTAAGCATAGATATAAAGACTTGTACTTAGCAAAGCAACAATGTTTGTATAAAAAGTGTCACTAAGCATAGATATAAAGACTTGTACTTAGCAAAGCAACAATGTTTGTATAAAAAGTGTCACAAGCATAGATATAAAGACTTGTAATTAGCAAAGCAACAATGTTTGTATAAAAAGTGTCACTAAGCATAGATATAAAGACTTGTACTTAGCAAAGCAACAATGTTTGTATAAAAAATGTCACTAAGCATAGATATAAAGACTTGTACTTAGCAAAGCAACAATGTTTGTATAAAAAGTGTCACTAAGCATAGATATAAAGACTTGTACTTAGCAAAGCAACAATGTTTGTATAAAAAGTGTCACAAGCATAGATATAAAGACTTGTACTTAGCAAAGCAACAATGTTTGTATAAAAAGTGTCACTAAGCATAGATATAAAGACTTGTACTTAGCAAAGCAACAATGTTTGTATAAAAAGTGTCACTAAGCATAGATATAAAGACTTGTACTTAGCAAAGCAACAATGTTTGTATAAAAAGTGTCACTAAGCATAGATATAAAGACTTGTACTTAGCAAAGCAACAATGTTTGTATAAAAAGTGTCACAAGCATAGATATAAAGACTTGTACTTAGCAAAGCAACAATGTTTGTATAAAAAGTGTCACTAAGCATAGATATAAAGACTTGTACTTAGCAAAGCAACAATGTTTGTATAAAAAGTGTCACTAAGCATAGATATAAAGACTTGTACTTAGCAAAGCAACAATGTTTGTATAAAAAGTGTCACAAGCATAGATATAAAGACTTGTACTTAGCAAAGCAACAATGTTTGTATAAAAAGTGTCACTAAGCATAGATATAAAGACTTGTACTTAGCAAAGCAACAATGTTTGTATAAAAAGTGTCACTAAGCATAGATATAAAGACTTGTACTTAGCAAAGCAACAATGTTTGTATAAAAAGTGTCACTAAGCATAGATATAAAGACTTGTACTTAGCAAAGCAACAATGTTTGTATAAAAAGTGTCACAAGCATAGATGTAAGCTAATTAAGGTTTCCTGACATAAATCCATCTTAATTATGAGACATTCAGCTCTCCATCTTCTCCCCTCCCAATCAGGCTGTCAATTTCGTCTAGTTACAGGAAACCGCTTTGATAAGACATGCAAATACGATTTCGGTAGCATCCCTGGCTCAATATAAACAGTAAGGTCAGAATAGAGTTTTAACTAAACCCACTGCTACTAAGTTTGCAAACCCACTGCTACAAAGTTTAAGCCACAGATCAGGGAATAAGGGTTTAAGCAATAATGATTAAATGACGGAAGGTTACAATTCTACTTAGACGATGGTAAATGGTCGCTAAATATCTCTTAATTATAATACTAAATTATTTTTTTAAATGTATGATAGAGCATTTTTTTCTTTTATTAACTGTATACACACACACACATACACCACACACACATATACACACACACACACACACCACAACACAACACACACGTACTTCACTTACGAGTAATAAATTAAAAAAATAATCTAATATCAGTTTATACATTTGCACCAACCAAGAAAATAATGGAGATGACGTCCCAAGAACACACGACCAATATTGATCAGTAGAAGAACGCAGACACCTACGACACGAGATGATTTCTCAGTGTAGGCTCTGCAGGACTTTTGATGGATTTCTCCTAAATTTAAGTATGTATACTCTTAGTGTCATAATGAATTTGTAAAAAAAAAAAAATGTTCGTAAATAAACTATTATTATTATTATTTTAGGGCATAAAAAGCCCAGTGTCGAAGTTAAAGTAAGTTTTTAGGCCACCTGAAGGCCTCTGACATGGCTAAACGGTTAAATAACCAGGACCATGTTACCAATTTTTTTTTAAATTTAGGTAACATTTTTGCTAACGATTCGTATGTGACCAAATTATTATAGACTTTGCAATGTCTTTTTCACTAAAAATACATATACATATCTACATTTATGTAAACATATCTCTATTACTAAATAAAGTAGTATTTTGGTGTCATGGATATTTGTAGGTAGGTATATGAAGGCCTCTGTCATAGATTTATAATAAGATTCCATTGAGATCTGCTCAAGCCATAATCAACTATAATTGTTTTTTTTTTATTTACTATAAGTTTAGTTTAACTACTTTCTTCCCGATGTTAAGAAGATATGCGGTCTAGGGTGTGGCACGTTTACTTGGAAGACACCTATTTACTCGGGATTTGTATCTATATTGTACTTTTGTGGAAAGACAGTCTCAGCAAAAGAGCATTCCACACTCTGACTGTTCGTCAAGATTGTGGATTCGAAACGCTTGGTTCTAACGTGAGGAATGTCCACCATAAAAGGGTGGTACTTTGGTCGCGACTGTCTTGCCGATAGAAGAAAGGGGTGGGTGAGACCACATTGTCTAATTTCTAGGGGCACTCTCCGCTGTTATAATAAAACCATGTATTCACTGAGCAACAATTGTTTATAAACTCTGTATCAGAAACAAAATCTACGTGTTTCCGAAACAAAAAATTATGTTTCAGAGACAATTATTTTGTTTCTGTAAACACTACCGCGTGGGACACGGATATAAATCAGTTCCTGGAAACATCTATGTGATGTTTCAGAAACTGTGTATCCGAAACATTGTTGCTCAGTGAATATTACATGGCTAAAAGGTAGCGTATAACGCTACCTTACGTCGATACTCGAGACGTCCATCCCCTTACTGACTACATATATCGTAATGATACTTCGGCAGCCCAGGCAATGATTAGGCGTACAGCTTGTTTGGCGCTAAATCCTTTGTCTATTACTGGTTTAGACTAGTTTAGGCTAGTTTGTACTGGTTTAGTCTGCTTCATACCGGATCAATTATGTGAGATTTGGCCAGGATTGGACGTGCGTTGTTTAGGAATTAATGCTTTTGTAGAATTAGTTAATGCCTTGAAGCTGTCTCTATCAGTCAAGGTAGAGATTTTGTATTATCATATTTATCAGATTTTTTCATCTTTCATATCGTTTTAAAGATACAGCCTATTTATCAAAAACAACTGTGAGAAAATTCCATATTTTCCCTTTTTTAGAGGTTACCTGCACTGACTATTGTTTAGAAGTGACCTTCAGAACTCAGATCTAGAATACACTTTTTCAGTTCGAACGTTTCTAACTTTTAGTTTGCCCTGTAATATAAAGTTTCAATCAAAGGTAATATAGGGGAGGCCTATGTCCAGCAGTAAAAGTCCTATGGCTGAAAGGAAGGACTTTTAAAAACTATTTACTAACAGGAAACTATAACGTACGTTACGGAAATTACATGTCATACATAGTATACAGGGTCATAGGTATTAAGCTCAAAACCTTTTAAAGGCGGGTCTAGTGCACCTAGACAAACAACATTATTTTGTTCTAGGACTTTGAAAAATCACGAAGAAATAATTGGCCAAGTGCGAGTTGGACCAGCGCACGAAGGGTTCCGTACCCTATGGGTGCCCCCACAGATCAGGGAACAAGGTTGTTCCCTGATCTGTGGGTGCCCCCTTTACCCCATTTCAAGCATCTACCTCTTGTGCCGTTATTAATATAGAGCAAAAAACGGCAAAAAAGTTACGTTTGTTGTATGGGTAGTATTTTTTGTTATAGCGGCAACAGAAATACATCTGTAAAATTTCAGCTATCACCGTTCATAAGATACAGCCTGGTGAGAGATAGACGGACAGACCGGAGTCTTAGTAATAGGGTCCCGTTTTTACCCTTTGGGTACGGACCCCTAAAAATCAGCTTTTTCATACAAAAAGTTCGTCAACATGCAGCAAAATGAATGGAGAAGCGAATTTTCAAAAGTTGGCTGCGTTTAATATCTATGACCCTGTATATTAGTGTATATGCGCCGGCTGGGAGTAGAACCCAAGACCCCTCGCATCGAATGCATAAGTATTTATCTAGTAGTTACCAGTAGAGTAGTCTAACTGACCTGTACCAGTCTTATTAATAAGTCCACTGCTGAACATAGGACTAGAAACCGCAGGAAGGGTCATATCAACCACGCTTACCCACTGCGAATTGGTGGATTCAAATATGCCATTGGATTACGACGGAAGACGTACGCATGTCCCCGCGCCACGCCAATGCTTATTATAGCGGCGAGGATACGAGATTTACCACTACATAATATATAGATCATCACTGTTACCTATAAGATATTATATATACCTACGTCTTAATCCACGAAAACAATTACACCTAATTAGGCAAACCTAATGAGCATTAACAGAATGTGATTGAATTCATAATTGGACGTATTAATTGTGTTCAGGATTAGCTCCTGATGTAATCCTCTGGAGGGTGGGCTTTCCCTTTAATTGACTGCTATTTGCGTGATTCAGGTGTGTTTTACATTTAATTATACACACATTCTAGCGGTGACGGTCACTTTGGATATGTTGACTTTTCTATGGATTACTATTATAGCGTAGTTAGACTAGGTGTCTGTCCGCGATCATCAAAGTTAAGCAACGTTCGGCACGGTCAGTCTTCGGATGGGTGACCGCGAGTGGCATTTACAACTGAGCGCTACCGTGGCTCTGATGACACGTTAAATTGTAGGCCCCCGTTGAAATAACCATTTAGCATTTGTCAGAGGCCTTCAACGGCTTAAAAACTGTGACACCAGCTAGCTTAGCATACAACCATGAAAAGAATTTGTTTCGACGTGTGAAAAAGTGACAGATATACGTGTATATCTGTCACATAATATACATAATATGTGTAAATACATTTTTTTTATCGGGCAATAGTGCCTTTAAAAACTACACTAGTACTAAATAAAGAGCATTGGATCATCCACAGACCTTTGAAAGTCTAAAGATAATCCAAATGCTCAAGCCCACTGCCAGTTGGCAGCGGGCTATCTATAAGTACATACGAGTATATACATATGTGTATACTATGACTAGTTGAAGAAAGTATATGTCTCGTCTATCGATCGTCTATCTCTGTCTCGTTCTGACACGTCGAAAGAATTATTCTGTGGTTAGCATCCCAGCCCGTCAGGATAAGCCACTCAGCCTATAGAAACCTACTTACCTACTAGGTACTTTATGAATTTACAAAGACTAAGAAACTCTTTTCTTTCAATAGTAACTTTACTAATCTGGCATAAAAAATTACACACGTCAGTGTCAATGTACAAAATTTGTCTTGTGTTTAAAATTTTATTACAAATATTTATTTAAAAATCGTTAATATACTGCAAATAAACAGTTATACGTATTTTGATAGCGATGTATTTTAGGTTAAAAATATTTTTTACGTAGCGTTCGGAAAGAGATGACTAAAGTTGATAAAAGAGGCTTCGAAGAAAGATACTCAGCTTGCTTCGAAGATTTTGGTACAAAAATGGGTAAGTAATGGTTTTAAGGGTTTTGTAGGTACTTCAGAAACAAAAAACGGAACTCTTATACTCGCAAAATCACTTTGCTGTCCGTCTATCCGTCAATTTGTTAAGATCTTTTATCTCGGTAGAAATCATCACCATCATCATCCGCAGCCTTCTCTATTCCACTGCTGGGTATAGGCCTCTCTCTTACGGTGCCAATTTTCTCGGTCCTGTGCTAATAGTGTCCAGGTTCGACACTATCATGGAAGACATGGATCTGTCAAATTGAAATAATACTCGTACCGTATCTATACGCAGAAATACAGTCTTGTGAAGTTGGGAAAAAATAAAGCTTTTTGGTGACCGTAAAAAAACGCGCTTGTTGCCGGTCGCTGGTGGCTGTGGTCAGTGGCCAGTAGAAATAAAATAATAATATTTTTTTATTATTTTTATTTTCAACCAACTTCCAAAAACGAGGAGGGGAGGTTCTATGTTTGTCTGTATGTATTTTTTTGTGTATGTGCATCGATAATTCCGCCAATTGTGAACCACATCGAAATATTTTTAGTTCGCAAGGGTATACTCCCATTTAAAATTTTACAGAAATCGGCTGAGCCGTTTTCGAAAAATCAACAATCATGTAAACAATTCGAGCGAAATATTCGAATTTTGTACTCTATGGAATGCGGTATTGCCATTTTTTTGCGAAATAAATTATAGTATGCTTTAGTCCTTCCCTTACTGAATTGATTATCCTTTTTCCAGCTGCCGGCGTGATCATCGGAGGCATGATGGGCAGCTTCTTTTTCCGGGGATACAAACGCTGGCCGATGTTCATCGGGGGCGGCATCGGCTTCGGGATGGCTTACTCCAACTGCGAGAAAGCTCTGAACAGCTACTTATTGTCAATGGACCCCAAAATATGCAAACTAAAGTTAGTACCTATTTATTAGCTAAGGCATTTATTATTATACTAACTAATTATGTATTTACTTTACGTAAGAAACGCTGGCGCGATGATCTTGACTCATTTGAGAGGGGTTGGCAAGGGGTTACGGGGGCATGGTTCCTTAAATGATAAATAATCTGCCAAGTACGAGTCGGACTCGTGCCCGAAGGGTTCCGTACTGTATGGGAGCCCCTCTTAAATATTTATTTTATTTTAATTTAATTATTTATTACGAAAGCAAGCATGCAGTTAAATATTCTGTAAATATTTCAAGCATCTACCTGTTACCATTATTGATATCGAGCGAAAAACGGCTAATAAAATTGATTTGTTGTATGCAAGCCCCCGCCATAAATATTATTTTTTATTTTATTTTTAGTATAGTTGTTGTTATAGCGGCAACAGAAATACATCATTTGTGAAAATTGCAGCTTTAGCTATAGCGGTTTATGAGATACAACCTGGGGACAGACAGACAGACAGACGGACGGACAGCGGAGTTATTTTAGGGTCCCGTTTTACCCTTTGAGTACGGAACCCTAAAAAGCATATAAAGTAGACAATGTAGTAAAATAATACGGTTCCATAATTATATCAGAGTGTAACTAAATATAAAAACTCTATAGGTAATCGTTACTTCCTACTTTTTTTTCAAAGCACATGCTGCAAAGTACAATAAATATTTTAATATTATGCCAATAACTTATTCCGCCAATCTTTCAAACAAACACCGAATGTAGAAAGAAAACAATTATTGAGATGTTTTTCTACCAATCTCCTTCTATTGTAAAAAGATTCCGACAAAGTTTGCTTCAACAAAGGTAGAAAACTAATTATCGCAATAAAAAGATGTAAAGGGTGACTCAACGCACAAAACAGCAACAGTACAGAAGCCAATGACATACCTACATCCATGATATCGTGAGTTCACTTTCAGAGTGTCAGAGTGGACGTTCTACTTATTGACGAATATCCACCAAATGGGCCCACCATAAAAGCTACCGTATTTTGGTGCAGGAGAGGCAACATTGTTGCAGCTTAAGATGTTAAGAGGTGTGCTGCGATTTCACTGAACACTACTCACGGCGCTATGCCCCTTCCACCCTGGAGCTTAGGTCCTTAGCTTTTTCGGTTTCCACTCCTAGCCGGCCCGTTAAGGCAAGCCAGAAGTCAGTGGTCTCATTTAACCCCAGGAAATCGGTGCGCGGTGTAGCCACTCACCGACGGCTTGCCACAAAGCCACCCTGCGATTCAATTAATTATAATTAAATCATTACATAGTATAAAACAAAGTCACTTTTCGCGGTCTGTCCCCATGTATGCTTATATCTTTAAAACTACGCAACGGATTTTGATGCGGTTTTTTAATAGAGTGATTCAAGAGGAAGGTTCATATGTACGAGTATAATAAACCTGTGCGAAGCCGGGGCGGGTCGCTAGTTATTAATAAAATATTAAAAGTTTGACTTCTATATAACAGCTGTTTTGTGCTAAAAGGCCATTTTAGAATAGTAGAATGGTAGTCCACGTTGTAATAGGTTGTAAATATTGTTGCGACGGCGAATCGCGTGAAAGGGACATTGTGGAAGATTGGTCGGCTGTTATTGGTCATTGTTGATTAGGGTTGTCGAAGTCAAGTTTTTATTAAAGTATTCATAAAAAAAAAATTTGCAAAATAGTGCACCACCGACTTCCTCAGTGTACAGAATTTGAATAGTTTGCACGAATCGTTATGATATCCATGTTTATTATTGTTGATTTATCAAAAACAGCTCAGCCGATTTCGATAAAATATAAATGGGACCACCTCGGAAGTACCTTTACCCCTTAATCCTTAGTCCCGTATTATATAGTCCCTAATAAACCCCTAATCGAAATGTTTTTTTTTTTTTAAATCGTTTCACAATTCACGAAAGCCAAAAAACATGCACATGCCCAAAAAAAATACATACAGACTAACATAGCACCTCCTCCTTTTTGGAAGTCGGGAATAATCTGGTCACTGGTTACATGAACTAGAACATAATTATTATGAAAAGTTTAATTTGGACGTTGAACCGAATGGTGAAAAAAGTTTTTTCTTTCAAAATGTGACTCTGATAGTAATCAAAGAAATAATAATAATGTTTCGACTTCTGCTTTGAAATGTAAGTAAAGGTGGCGGCATATAAGTCTAGCGCTAAGCGAAGTGTAGAGGGAGTGGCTGCGCATGAGTTTAGTATGGCGGTCAACATGCGCAGCCATCCCCTCCACAGTACCCTCAGCGCTAGACTTACGTGCCGCTTGTACCTACTAGGTATATTGTATACGCATATCAACATATTTATTTATTTAACATATTTTAAAATACGAATAATAAAGGTAATTAACAATCTAAAGTTACGTGAGACGTCTTCAACGAAAAAAAACAATTTTATTTTAATAATTACATTTATGTATCTTCTTACTTTGTTAACAAAATCTCTTAATAGATAATAATTGTATTTGCTTTGTGGCAACCCTACAAACATCTTTTGAAAACACCCAAACGGTCAACGGTGAAGACGTCAGCTCTTTTAAAGCACAGCGGGGCATTTCCCTTTACTATTTCACCTCCTTTGTTTAGAAAAGGTCACACCACCATTGTGCAGTTTCGTTCCACCTTCAGTGCTACATATTAATACATCCAGGGTATCGCATTTCGTGTCGCTTCCTTTCTTTATCCATGTATTTGCAAGCTTGCCGCCTCTGGAACTACCTTTAGAGTTTTTATTTGAGGTTTTAACAACAAAAAATTGTTTCTTTTTTTAGTTTGTCTCTTTTGGTTGTTCATAATATTGTTATTTGTTGGATTTCCATTGTTAGATTTGTTATTGTTTTTTTCCTGTGTAACGTTTCAATCGTTTGTGATTGTGAGTCATGGTGCCGACTGCCGAAGAGTTTGAGACTGCGCGATTGGTTTTTGTTTGGAGTCAAATATTGAAAATGATTTTTTAATGTTGATTGATTTGATTTTGAATTTTATTGATTTATTGAATTTTTAGTACAAAATAAATTTATTTTCACTAGTTGTTATTTAAACGGTTCAATAACTGATCATCTCTGAAAGTGAATTGACCACCTACCTACCTACTTATGTAACCAATTACAGAAACTGAAAATGTTAAATCAAAATCTATACTAGTTGATAGCTATGCTTTCATATGTGGGATGTTTTATACGATTAAAGCATCTAACAGACGAACGATATTACCAATAATGGTACAAAGTAAATAAGTTCTCATAGGCCGCGTGGCTAGCCCTGGTATCAAAGTTTTTAGGCCGCCTGAAGGCCTCTGACTTGGTTAAACGGTTAAAACAACCGGGACCTGCAATTTTAACGTGTCATTCAAGACAATGCCAGATTGACTTTGCTGAACGTTGCTTTTTAGGGTTCCGTACCCAAAGGGTAAAAACGGGACCTATTACTAAGACTCCGGTGTCCGTCTGTCTGTCTGTCACCAGGTTGTATCTCATTAACCATGTTAGCTAGACAGCTGAAATTTTTACAGATGATGTATTTCTGTTTCCGCTATAACAACAAATACTAAAAATAGAATAAAATAAATATTTAAAACATACAACAAACGTGATTTTTGAGAGTTTTTTGCTCACTATTATTAATAGCAATACGAATGGGATTAAGGTGGCTCCAACACGGTACAGAACCATTCGTGCGCGAGTCCGACTCGCACTTGGCCGATTTTTGGTGATTGCTGCCAAATACCTTGTAAAACAACGCAATGACCGCTACGGTACTGGTGCGATAATGGTACAATCACCTTTTATACCGACTTCCAAAAAGGATGGAGTACTAAATAGGTCGTCTGTCTTCTGTACGTAGGTTTTTTTTTGTATATGTTCATCAATATACCTATTCGCCAATTGTGAACCTATTTAAAAAAAATATATTAAAAAGATGCCGTTTTTAGGGTTCCGTACCCAAAGGGAAAACGGGACCCTATTACTAAGACTTCGATGTCCGTCTGTCCGTCTGTCTGTCTGTCCGTCTGTCACCGGGCTGAATTTCATGAACCATGATAGCTAGGCAGCTGAAATTTTCACAGATGATGACTGTATTTCTGTTGCCGCTATAACAACAAATACTAAAAAGAAAATAAAATAAATATTTAAGGGGGGCTCCCATACAACAAACCTGATTTATCAGACGTTTTTCGCTCTATATTAATAATGGTAACAGGTAGATGCTTGAAATTTTCACAGAATATTTAGTTTTTTATTCACTTCAATAATAAATAATAAAATTAAAATAAATAATTAAGGGGGGCTCCCATACAGTATGGAACCCACCGTGCGCGAGTCCGACTCGTACTTGGCCGATTATTGATAAATAGGTAAACAATTAATTATATGGATGTCACATTGATTCGTGCAAACTATTCGAATTTTGTACACGGGAAAGTCGGTGGTGCCATTTTATCGAATAATAATTTTATCAAACTTATTACAGGACTGTAAAGCCCCGCCATATGTTGTATTGTTTATTAAAATAAAAGTTATAATACGTATTATTTTCCCTTTTCAGGAAAGGACCGTGACATGAGCAGTGGATGTCTATTAATAATGTAACTTTGGTATTGTAAAACTTGTAATTTTTAAAATAAATATTCCCGTAAGGTATGTAACGTACATAATATATTTTTAATCATTATACAGACTTAATAATTAAGTAATTAAATCTATCAGGTATAATTCTGCGATAGCTAATTTCAAACTACTAATCATCACTGCGACATAGCCTCCTCATACTTAATCTGACATCATAAATATCTACTGCATACTAAAACAAGGACAAATTAATAGCACAAAGGCTAAATAAAATAAAAAGTCGGAGCCTGTCTTGGATACACGACCGATGGTTTTTAGGGTTCCATACCCAAAGGGTAAAAACGGGACCCTATTACTAAGACTCCGCTGTCCGTCTGTCTGTCACCAGGCTGTATCTCAAGAACCGTTATAGCTAGGCAGCTGAAATTTTCACAGATGATGTATCTCTGTTGCCGCTATAACAACAAACACTAAAAATAAAATAAAATTTATATTTAAGGGGGGCTCCCATACAACAAACTTGATTTTTTAACCGTTTTTCGCTCGATCTTAATAATGGTAACAGGTAGATGTTTGAAAAATTCACAGAATATTTAGTTGTATATTATCTTCAATAATAAACAATAAAATTAAAATTTAATGAACATTTAAGGGGGGCTCCTATACAGTAAGGAACCCTTCGTGCGCGAGTCCGACTCGTACTTGGTGGATTATTTTTATTTAACATAGTCTAAGATATCATTGTACCCATCATTATCACTAACTTTTACCATGGGACAGACCGCAAAAAAACAGGCTTCTACTCGTAGTTCGTTGACCTTATGACCCAATTCTTTCAAGTGAGCTCCAACTGAAACAGGTATGACTCACGGGTTACTGCAGATTGTGTAGTAACTATCACGCAATCTGTGGCGCGGCGGTGAGTCATAAAGCCGGTGCATTCTTCCGTTCCACGACCATGCACTGTACTGTACCTGCTTTTTTAATGGTCAACTGCTACATACTATGCCTTTAGAATACAAATCTGTGCATGGAACAGAATGTACAGAGTCAAAATGACCCCTCCTCACTCTCGCCGGGTTAAAATACATACAGTAGGTACTCACCTAGAAATAAAATACTAGAATCAAAGTTTAATCAAACCAAAACAATTAATCAATCAAACCAAATCAGTGAGACCGATGGGCTTGCATAATTTTTACAAGATTCCCAATCCTAGGTTGTACAGCAGATAGTGCGCAACGTAAATCACCAGCAAGTCCAGTTTGCTTCTGCATTCGCTTTATGAAGCTGTTGAAAATCATCGAGCTATATTACTACGTAATATTTCCTCAAAGTTGAAAATGCCCTTTTAATAAGTACTAGAAAATAAGGATTTTCAATGTTTTGGAGTAAATATTATGTAATTATGAACCTAGTATTTAGTTTGATATATTATGCAGCTTCTGGACCCCCTTTACATCTTGCTATGCCTCCCTAGAATTGGGGCTCTAAACTGGGAAGTTTAAAAGACAGTGGTCTAGCTAGTCGGTAGGTACAACCCGGTCAGAATATCTGTGCACCTCGCTGGAATGCGGCGCCTCTCCAGCTTCCTCTGTCACCTCTCCGCGCACTCCCCGTGCGACAGTACGGTTAGCATCTTCGTTGCCGATGCACGTCCCGATAATAATTTACGTCCGGACGGTATACTAGACGTCCGGTGATGTATATACGTCCCGATAATTCGATATGACGTCACGAAGTCAGGTGCACAGATATTGTGACCGGGTTGTATATGTCACTGACCCTGCAGTTTCATGAGGTGCACCAGTAACCGCCAGGAATGCCGTGACTCACGCCTGATGATGAATCATCATGGGACTGGACGAATCAGAAAACTATAGAGATGATATTGTTCCGGATGTTTTTATAGACGACTGACATATTCTAGGATTTCATTGTAAGTACCTAATCATTATGATGACCAACTTTTACGATCCAACCAACTCCGAAATACGCGAAAAAAAAACTGATGTTCCACACAAAATCTTTATCAAACTTCTACAAAATGTATGTAACGGATGATTTTTTAACCGACTTTCAAAAAGGAGGAGGTTCTATGTTCGTCTGTATGTATTTTTTTTGTGTATGTAATTTCGCCAATTGTGAACCGAATCGAAAAAATATTTTTTAGTTCGAAAGGGTATACTCCCGAGGTGGTCCCATTTAAATTTTACAGAAATCAGTTGAGCCGTTTTTGAAATGATCACCCTTCGTGGGTAGGCCTACGTCCTGCAATGGACTATTAAAAAGGCTGGTACAGTACAGTACAGTACAATATTTGAAAAATAAAAAATAATATAAGCAATTCGAGCGAAATTTTCAATTTTTGTATACGATAGAAGGTGGTTTTGCCATTTTTGCGAAAAATAATTATCTCTTTATAATTTCGGAGGTGTCCTCAAAGTGAATGGTCATAATGACAAGGACTATCCTAGAGAATTTCTGATAATTAATTTCACAGTCACCCTGCATACCTAGGTACAAAAACTTCAAAAATATAGCACAGCAGTTCTAAGTTATTCTAGAAGTATAGGTGAGCGCATAGTAAAAGATGCTAAATATGATGCCTTAGGTTTGAACAAAGACAGCTTGAAACACACAAAATATACAATACACATAATAATTACGTGTACTATTATTACCATTTATTTTGTCAACATACAGGGTCACTGTTCAAATACCACGCACGACCAATCATTTGGCAAATATTGCCGCCAATATTTCTCTAATGAGTTTGATGAGCTTTCACCTTTTCACGCTGGTCGAGGGGCGTGGCCACATTAGTTGTGGCAGACAATAAGCCAATAACACCACCACGCTATACCGATATTAGCAACCTTTCATTATAAAGTTAAAATCTTTGCAGGCAATAAAAGCATGACGGGTAGATAGGGTCACTAAAATTGAAGGGAATAAAAGGTAATTGTTGCTGTTCAATAATGTTAGTTATTTTTCGTTTCACACTAGGGATGTTTTACAAAAACGAATAAAGTGTTTTAAGAAATGCATGAAGTATATGAATGAATTTTTGAAGTAAATGAAAACTACTGTAGGTAGTTTCCGTTTATTTATAATCTCATACCGCTCATACCAAACTTCAGTAACATTTGTCAATTTGTAGCATTATGCAAGCATGCATACCTCAGGCCTTGAATACTGAGTGAACACTGAGCCTGAATATTTTTTTTATACATGACAGGGTTACATTTAGCCACCGACATGCCTGATGGAAAACCTTTTGTAGCTCAAAATAGAGTATGAAGTGTAGACCCATAAGATACCTATTCAATTTTGTTTTTAATAAATCCAAATTATATTTGGAAACAATAACGGGCGTAGGTTTTGCGAAGCAAAATTTTTCTACAGATGGACAATGTAAGTACATAATTCGGTCTACAGAGAGCAAAAATATAAATAAACACGTAACCACATTCCCATAAAAAACATAGGTATACTTAGTAACTAGTACTAGTAGTACCTAGCTACTTGATAGTCGACTCGAAAATCTCTTCAGTATGGTTGAAAATATTATTTCAACATCGTCATCATCATATCAACTATAGGGAGTATAATCCTGGACATAATTCTTTTGGATATACTTTTAATAAGAGCATTTGAAAGCAGTTTTCATAAATCGCATGTTTGAGAGTATCCCTTTGATGGTGCATTTTGAGCTTCGCTGCTTTAGGTTGTTAAAATACAACTTCTTGGTAGGTCTTTAACTTTTACAAGGAACAGTCAGCTTCGATTAAAACGTAAACCATTGAACAACGGTTAAATTATCAGAATACATTGTCACATCCATACATTACTCGTACCTTTTTCATTAGTTCCAATCGGATATGAAATATTTGTCAACATAACGGCGTTATACGGCGTTACGGCGTTCACGGCAGACAGCGAGCATCGAACCTGTTAACCTAACTTTATGGGCTCCGTATGCACTTTATTGCAGTGAAACGAAGATATAGTAAAGAATGGAAATACAAGTAGCGACAAATTCAAATAAATTTATTGTGATAAAAAACCAACAAATACCAACAGGTATGTTTCTATAAGCAACTGGCGTCATTTGCCCTTTCATCCTTTTATCTGTTACAAGTTTATGCCCGCAAATTTGTCTATATATGATATTTTAGTTATTGTGAAATCCCATAGGAGTCTGTTATATTTTCTGTTAGTAATCAGTAAAACTCTCCAATCTTTAAACTGTATTCAAGCAAAAAAACAAGTCGATCCTTTCCTCTGACCGGACGTACGCAAGGTCTTAAACTATGCGGAACCACGACGAAAAACCATCTCGTTAACAAGGGCTGTAAGTAAGTTCATATAGGCTGGGTGGCTAGTCCTGGTGTCAGGTTTTATAAGCCGCCTAAAGTTAAGTTTTTAAAGATTGTTAAATTGGTAGATTACAAGGTTGGTACAGGCGGGAAAGGCGCGCCGGCGCTGCGGCGTAACATTGTTGTGGCATGTCTCGAAATGTGTGGCTTTCCCACATTAACGGCATCGTTACACGTTTTATTTTGTAGCCCAAAAAAACGTTAAAATATACTAAGCATGTACGGAGAAAACAACAATATTTAATGCTAAGTAATTATTTTGTAATTTATTTTTTTCCAATAAGTCAGTTAATTAGGCCGCATTGGCGGCCGCATATATTTCAAGCAATGTCATTATAATTAGATCCGAAAATATGAGATTACTTTAAATGGGGATTGTTAAAGAACATATTGAGGAAATCATTTTACAACACAATAAAATGCCGTACTTGGTATTGGGCTAAGCCTATATTTTTGCATTATCTCTCTTAGTCCACTGTGAAGGTTGGTACGGGTGTCAAAATTCATGAGCCGACGGAACAGTGAAAATCAGCTAGTGCCTTCCAGTATTCCTATTTCACCAAAACCGCGTATCATTGTTAATTTATTTTTTCGCCGGCGCTACGCCGTGACATTGTTGTGGCATGTCTCGAAATGTGTGGTTTCGCCTATTAACAGCATCGTTACACATTTTATTTTGTAGCCCAAAAAAGCTTTAGAAATGGTACACAAATTCCCAAGAGCAAAACGAAGGTTGAATAATGATTATTTTTTTTGTAATTTAATTTTGCACACTTAGATTTTTGTTCAAGGCCACCACCACGCCTCATATTTTTCAAGCAATGTCATTATAATACGATCCGAAAATATAAGATTACTTTAAAAGGGGATTGTTAGTAAAGAACATAATTAAGAAATCATTTTCCGAAACGAATGATGAAATGCCGTACTAGGCAATGGTTTAAGCCTATATTTTTGCATTATCTCCTTTAGCCCACTGTAAAGGTTGGTACGGGCGGCCAAATTCGTTAGCCTGCGGAAAATGTGGCAATTTGTTCTTTCCAGTGTTCCTATATCAGCAAAACCGCGTGTCATTGTTAATTTAATTTTTCGCCGGCGCTGCGGCGTGACATTGTTGTGGCATGTCCCGAAATGTGTGGCTTCACATATTAACGGCATCGTTACACATTTTATTACTCCGGTGCACCCATTTTAATCAGAGCTTTCCATTCGGTTGCTAATGAGATTACAGTACGGACATTGTAACTAGGTATGCAAAATTCATTAGTTGATAGTTGTAATTTTCAGCCGAATTCTGAAAAATTCTCAATTTGGATGTATTTTTTTTATTTAACTTACACTCAATATCATAGTATAGCCGTGGTGGTCTAGTGGTAATGACACCCGCCCTACAATCGTGAGGTCGTGGGTTCAAATCTCGATCCCGTACCGCTGAATTCCTTAGATTTTTTGTACGGAATTTCACACCACTGGCTTTTCGGTGAAGGAAAACATCGTGAGGCAACCTGCATACGTCCGTAGAAGGAATTCGATGGCGTGTGTGAATCCACCAACCCGCACTGGGCCAGCGCGCGTGGTGGGCCCAATCACCCTTCGTGGGTAGGCTTACGTCCTGCAGTGGACTAATAAAAAGGCTGGTACGGTACAGTACACTCAATATTTACATTACACACATGCATATTTTTTCATTATATTTAATTTATTAATTTTGACCAACATTATTAACCCAAAACTAAATTATATTGTGCTATTCGAAATCGCTGGTAATGCCAGAAGGAAGAATGATGATATAGGTTTTGTACCATCGACATTTAACTTAATCTCACCGCTTATAATTAAATTAATTAATGTTTTTAATCCAATATTTTTATTACTTTACTCAAAACATACTTTACAAAAATACCTTACAAAGTCACGAATATCGCTGGCGTTTCATCAGAAAACAAAGCGAAATCTTACAATCACGCACGCCATTAAAAATAATACGATCCATAAAACGTGAGTAACTGACCTGCGCAAGATATACCAACTTATGGGAGTCTAATGCAATATACAACTGTTGCAAACACAACTGGGCAGCTGGACGAGGGCGGCACTATCACAATTTTACAATGGAAACTAATTTTGTTTTGCACATTTTTCAATCGACTTCAAATATGAGGTTCCCGAATCGACTGTATTTTTTGTATGTTTATCTACACTAATGTTGTAACATTCTACTTATGTTTCCAATACTTGACTTATAATGACTACTGTTATAGCGCAGACAACATTTAAGCAATTTCACATGATGTTATAATATCCACATCGATATCGTAAAATCTCATTATAACATCGCGCGCTCGCTCCTGATTGGCCCTGCGCGCGCAGCTGCGCTCTCATTGGTTAGATTTTAATGGCGCCAAGTTCACCGTGACAATACACGTACGCGTGAATTTAATGTTTCGCAATATGTTTTTTTTTTTTATTTTTTTTTATTAGTGAAGATAAAGTAGTGTATGCAACTGCATATAACACGGGTATTAAAACACGAGTGTGAGTTTATGAAACGAGCGCAGCGAGTTTCATAATAGTGACGAGTGTTCAACTTCATTATATGACAGTTGCATAAACTACTATTATTACGCAATAATTCCACAAAATTAATTTTGTTATATCGTTATTGTTTTTTTTTTTTGGTTTGGTAAGTCATTAGTACTTTAGAAATGGTTCTCTTTAAATTTTATCAAAATTGATTGAGCGGTTTTTGAAAAATTCAATGTTGCATAAAAACGGTAAGTTTACATCGATTTGAGAAAACTATACAAATACTGTACCTTACCTATATATTGCAATAGTTGACATTGGTTTTTGCTATTTTTTGATGAATATAATTAACTAAAGCTGTTCATTCTGAGTTTGCCCGGATACGAATGAATTATAGCTATGAACCTTCCGGAAGAAATGTTCTAAACGATAGTAAAGACCGCATTGAAATCTGTTGTGAGTTTGCAATATATAAGCGGATACACAGACAGAGACACAGAAATAACGTTTTGCTTTATATGTAATACTAACAACCCGCCTCGGGTTCGCACAGGTATATTATGCATATAAACGTTCCTCTTGAAACATTATATCTATTAAAAAAACCGTATCAAAATCAGTTGCGTAGTTTTAAAGATATACTCGTAAGCATACATGGGGACAGACAGTGGGAAGTAACTTTGTTTTATACTCGAAAGGAGGTGATTCACGATTACCATTGTGACCATCGTTGTGACCAACTTTTACTATGGGTTAACCCAGGATTCGAGAATCTGGATAGCTCTGTATAACAGTGTCTGGCAGCCATATCAATTTAGCTTTGCTTAGTTTGGAGTCAGAAGCAGTGTTGCCAACCCCAGAAAACTAAAAAACAGCAGCTCACCAATAAAAAAAAACCTGGAGAAAACAGTAGGTAGATAAAGTGAATAGAGGCAGATTTCTTATTTTTCTTTTATAATTAAAATAATTATCTACTTTGATTAGTTACTCACAAACATTGTTGTATTAGCTAAAACTAAGGATTAAAGTACAACCTAATTAAAACAAAAGTCAAAGTAAAACTATTTTCCACTTTCATCATTAATTACCACATCTTCAGTATTTTCAGACTTTTTCTTATATTTCATAATGTAATGAGGTGGCTCTGAACGCTAGTTGAAAAACAGTAAAAATTAGGAGTGAAAGAAAAAACAGTGTCATCAATGTGAAAACAGCATGAAGTTAAAACAGTAGGGTTGGTAACACTGGTCAGAGGTCGTTCGTAAGATGTGTCCTAATAATATAATTTATGTATTTTAATTTATTAGTCGTGCTTAACGACTAAAGTTTCGACTGCATTCGACAGTCTTACTCAAACTCTATCTAAAGTATGTCTTTCTGGAATATTTACAACAGTTTGACCGACTGCAGACATAAGTTGGCAGGATGTACTCAACTTTTAACAGTCGCTGGTCGTAAAGTAAGTTGATTTATGTCGTTAATCCAATGCGTTTAGTGTGCAGTAGCCAGAAATACTGACATTGTGTGCTGGCTTGTCATTGGCTTCAAATGTTGGGATGCTACCACAGAATAGGCTATTGACAATATTTTTTAGATTTCCTCTTATAACAGCTATTCATAAATAGAGCCGATTAACGAAAACAATATTTATTGTTTGCTGTAAAAATAATATAGTATGACCGACTTCAACCGTGTATAGAATTCGTGAATATTTCGCTCGGTTCGATGTGGTGACATTTTTCAGATTATTGTTGATTTATAGAAAACTAGCTTTTACCCGCGGCTTCGCCCGCGTTGTATTTTGATTTTGGCTTATGTTTATGTCGGCTGCGAAACCTAACCTAACTGACAAATATCAAAATACCTTAGAGGAATGCTTTTGTTGGTTAAGTTACGGTTGGAGTGTATATACAACCCCCCCGTGTATTCCCGCCTTGTCGTGGGGGAGGTCTGAGGCAGCTGAAAAGGCGGCGCTCGAAGTCTCCCTCTTCTTTGGGTCTTTTCCCCCAAGGAAGCTTAGAGGCTGGCACTCGAGTTTCAGCCGCTTTTAACTAAAGCAGCTGAGAGGATGGCCAGTAGGTTGCATGCCTTATGAGGAGTGTCGCAACTTAGGCGGGCTGCGGGCATCCGAGGATTTTTTTATTATATCGCGAAATATCCCTGACATGATCAGGGGTCTGAATTACAAATGAATAAAAACTATACCTATATTTCAATGTTTTTGGCTGTTTGCAGTTATAATAAACATTACAATGGTACAGCAAAGTTTATACCTACTTGTTCCCAATTATTGCTTTTTTTCAAATATTTGTGCAAAAATTCGATAAAATTGTTTTTAAGGTTTTTACGTGTTAGATTAATTCCAATTTTTTGTTCTAAATCAAATCTCTGCTTTCCATAAACTGGGCATTCCAAGATTATGTGCAGTGGAGTCTCCTCTTTTGTGGGTTCACAGATGCACGATGGGCTTTCCCTCAACTTAAATCGATGTAAGTATTGGGAAAACCCACCATGCCCCGTCAGCACTTGAGTTATGATTCCCACTGGTGCTATTTCTCTTACGATCTTGTATGCCGCCCTTGCATCCGGAAAATATGTTTTGGTTACCGCCGCTGTGTGTCCATCCTGATACCGCCGGTTCCACTCGTAAGAGAGTCCTTTCGGATTTCTCGCTTGACGAATGAAACGGGGCAGTTATCGTAAATAGGTCTGCACTTCGAGTGCAGTGCTGCTTCCTTTGCTAGCTGGTCCGCTCTCTCATTTCCCTCCATCCCCGCGTGCGCTTTAATCCAATAAAGTTTCACTATTTTATTTTGTGCGTGTAGTAACTTTATGTTAGCTTTGAATTTACTGCTAAGGGATGGAGGGAAGATACGCCAACTACCGTTTCCAGTGAAGACCTGGAGTCACAAAAGATTTTTGCCTTTTCGGTAGCCTCAAGAAGTGCCAATAACTCGACCTGTTACACAGAGCACCAATCGGCCAATTTCAGCTTGCGGGTACTGATCTCAGCGGCATCATCCCAAATGGATAATGCCGCCCCAACTTTCCCTTTAATTTTACTGCCGTCTGTAAATATGTTAATTTCTCGGTTAAGATTTTGCTCTAGTGCTGCTCCGTCTGCCAGGCATATGAACTCCAGCTCCTCCTGCTGCGCTGGGTGTGGCTTTTTTTCTGTCTCTCTATCTCCAGTTACTTGCTGGGAATAACCTTTCTTAGTTTCATAAAGCAAGGTTGCTTCTTGGACTCTGATATGACAGCCGAGGATAAGGGGCCGCGGTGGGATATATGGAACTGGTGGTGTGGGTGCCGCCACCTACCCTACCTTCCGCTAGGCCGTCAACGTGTTGGCAGACGCAGTGGGGCTGCAGGGGAAGAGAGGTGTCGGAATCGCGATTGCCGTTCTCACTGCCCTCTGCAGTTAAAGAGGCAGGCGCTGGGCTACTATGACTGACCCACTGCACTGGGACCAGGGCGTTGGAATGCTGTCTGACGTTCAGTACTGGTTAGTCTCGAGTGGTGGATGACGATGTGTCTTGTGCTCCGAAACACTCCGTCACTATGGCGAGAGCGCAAGCTCCGTTATGGAGCCCGAGTCTGGGCTAGTGCTGTTGAGTGCCGCGAAGGAGTGCGAAATATGTGGGAACGTCCTAAACTTGCCATGACAGGTTATTTCTGGCGCTTAGACAGCTGCTACCGCAGCCCACTCACTTAGTTTTTATCCTATCCTACAGGAACTGTTAAAGTTTTTGCGATAAAAAGTGGCCTATGTCACTTTTCGTCTTTCAAACTATATTCATGCAATATGCCAAGGCAAGTTGCTCCGTTGCTGAGAAAAATTTATCGTTAAGTCCTACGGGAACCACAATTTTTTCGGGATGGAAAGTATCCCATGTCACTTTCCGTCTTCCAAACTATGCCCACCCCAAATATCAAGTCGATCCGTTGCTCCATTGCTGAGAAACAGTTATTGTCCTATCCCATGGGAATCACGAATTTTCTCGAGATATAAAAAGTATCCTATTATCACTTTCTGTCTATTAAACCATAGGTATCCATACCAAAAATCAGGTCAATCTTTTGCTCCGTTGCTGCGTCAAAGAGGAACAAACCAACAAACTTTTCGGATTGATCATATTAAAGTATGATGATTCTGTACCATAAAGGTAGAATAAAAAAACATGTTGAACCTCTAATGATAGAATGTTTAAAAATATTCTTAATGTCAGACAAAATGACGGCCTGGTATTAAACTTCATAGTGTAACATGTAGCATGCAGAGGGAAAATAACATTTTATCCAATTTTAATGTCAGTTGTCATTTTCAATCCATACTTTATTTCCTCTTCAAGGGGATATAATGGTAGAAAAACAATTTGTCGCCTTGCCACGCTACTTGTGATTTATAAAAGTCTGCAGACAATGTCACCTGTCATCTAATTACGTTTGGCTGTGACGTTTCGTTAGTCCATATTAGCGTCATAGAGGAATTAATCACTTAGCGTCTTTGTGATAGTGGCGACAGTTTCGCTTTCGAGGGTTTTTGTCCTGTCCTACAGGAACTATGAAATTTTTCGGGATAAAAAGTATCCTAAAGCTCCTTCCGCCTTTTATACTATATCCATGCCAAAAATCAAGTCAATCCGTTGCTCCGTTGGCGCGTGATAGAGTAACAAACCAACAAACCAACAAACTTTTCGGATTTATAATATTAGTAAGGACTAGACGACCCGCCCCGGCTTCGCACAGGTGTATTATACAAATAAACCTTCCTCTTGAATCACCCTATCCATTACAAAAAACCGCATCAAAATCCGTTGCGTAGTTTTAAAGATTTAAGCATACAGACAAACAAACAAACGAAAATAGCGACTTTATTTTATACTACGTAAGGATGGTTCAGCGGATTTCGATAAAATTTTAGTGTTTTTTTAAATTTCTTTTACATTTTGACGTCGCACAGTTTTTGCATTTGCCAGTGTCACGTATAAGTGGGAACCACAGAGATACCAGAGTGATAATGTGGTTGATCGAGAAAATCTGAAGGAGATGCATTGATTTCAGATGGCATGAATTAGAAAGAGACATGAAAAATATCTCGATTCAGTTGCTATTACGTACCGGGTTTAATTTCGGATAGTGTCAAATTGTGTTGGAGAGATTTTCCATAGATTTTTATGGTTGAAAATGGTCACAAGTGACAATTTTGCTATCAGTATATTTGGCATTTATTTGTGGTTATAAAATGTGTTATATTTTATCAAAATAGTCACAGCCCTAATCACTACATGGTCCAAAAAAAAAACGCGGTCAATTCCGAACATAGTCAAACTCATACCTACCTCAGTTAAGCAGTAAAAACGTTACTAGAAACGTCTATGGAGTTTTGGTAACAACACGGAACAACGCGATACACGCACGACATCATTATATCACTTGCCTAGACTAATGCACGTAATTCAGACTATAATCAACGAAATACCACAATTATTCACCAATGTGATTTTGTAAAACATGTGTTTTTATTACGTGCATGAGTGTAGGTAGAGTACTGATGGAAACCCAAGTTTTTCAAAATAATTATTTTTCACAAAAAATGGCAAAACCGCCTTCCATCGTGTACAAAATTCGAATATTACGATCGTGTTGTTTACATTATTCTTGATTTATCAAAAACGGCTCAGCCAATTTTTGTAAAATTTAAATGTAACCATCTCGGGAGTATACCCTTTCGAACTAAAAAATATTTTTTTTGATTCGGTTCACAATTGGCGAAATCATCATGTTCATCGTGTACAAAATTCGGATATTTAGCTCGAATTGCTTACGCTATTGTTGGTTTTTTTAAAAGCGGCTCAGCCGATTTCCGTAAAATTTAAATGGGACTACCTCGGGAGTATACTCTTTCGAACAAAAGATTTTTTCGATTCGGGTCACAATTGGCGAAATTGTCGATTGACTTGACTTATATTCCTAGGTCCCCAGGGTGGGGCAGAGGGCGTCTACAGAGACTCTCCATTATCGATGGACATACACAAAAAAAAGACATACACACGAACATAGAACTTCCTCCTTTTTGGAAGTCGGTCAATAATACAATGCGGCGACATGATTTTTCTGCGTTCCCGCCAAAACTCCGACTACTTCTTACCTTGTTCTTATTGCAGGCAAAAGTTTGATAGCATTCCATTTATCTATTCATCAGCCTTAGGACATCCACTGCTGGAAATAAGCCTCTCCTGTGATCTCTAATAAGACTGGCTTGAAGCTGCTTGCATCATCACCAATATACATTGTGCGTGGGCGATCTACGCTGCGCTTGACGATAAAATATACGTGGTTTCTACTCAAAACTTTTCAACTCTCTCGGTCATCAATCCTCCGTGCCACGTGCTCTGCCCAGTGCTATTTAAACTTGCCAAGCAATAGACATATAGTTTGAAGAAAACAAAACACATGAAAAACAGAAATTACAAAAATCTGCTGGACTATGTCGGTAACTTTTGCTCTTCTACGGATTTCCCCATATCTAATACGATCTCGCAGAGAGACTCCGAATATAGCCCTCTCCATAACTCGTTGGGCTACTTGGAGCTTACTCTTTATCTTATTAAGATCAATAGTAACAGTATAAACATGACTCATTCTTTTTTAGAGTTTGTGCAAAAAGAAAACCGTCGTTGGTGTTACGGTAAACTAACAAAAAGATTTATAATCAGCATCCAAGGTACCGACTATACTTGGTAGACGCGAGTACTTATAAAAACCGTATTGGTGTCTACCAAGTATCAAACACAGTTAGTTGTACTAGCAAAGATTAGCAGTGTTTTCAACGTAACAAAATTAGTGAAATAGCACACGGGCGACCTCGCCTACGACGCTTCTCTTTTTGCACAAACTCTAACGACATCCAACAATTGATTCATTTATTTTTGATTTTCTTATTATACTCATATTACAATGAAAAAAAATCACTAGAACATAAATGAGAACTGATAGTAAAATCCCATGTTTACAGAACCTGGATTTAATAACGTCGCGTAATAAAGAAGAGATGGAAAATATTTTCATTACCTCACGGGACGTAGCTGTTTAGTACTCTATCACAATAAGGAGCTGGCGCTCTTTTGTGAGATCTACTTTGTTGTGCATATTACTTACTGCGACACAGTGGTTGATGATGGTTCATTTTAAATAGTCTCAAAGGACATGACTGCCTCTGTCCGTGTAAAGCCATTTAGGTCCGTAGCTGCGAAGTTTTTATTATTGAGACGTTAAGTTACATTGTTGCATGTATTAATGGACTTTTGCAAGACGATATGGATGTTAAGATTTAATGTTTTAGTACAGGGTTGAGTAAAATACCTTTATCTACACTAATGTTGTAACATTCTACTTATGTTTCCAATATTTGACTTATAATGACTACTGTTATAGCACAGACAACAAAACACTCAATTTAAGCAATTTCAAATGATGTTATAATATCTACATCGATATCGTAAAATCTCATTATAACATCGATAAAACGCGACCAATTAACCTGGCGAGCCTTATGTCAAAATCCTCATACAAGTTGTGTAAAATTTTGATATTAGGCTGGCTTTTGAAAACAGTTGGGTTATACGTGAAAACTTCGTCGAAACTACTAAACTTACATACACAAAACTCTTTGGTAAGATCTTGTGCCAATGAAATAAAAAAAGAACAACAGCGCGCGGTCGCTCCTGATTGGCCCTGCGCACGCAGCTGCACTCTCATTGGTTAGATTTTAATGGCGGCAAGTTCACTGTGACAATACACGTACGCGTGAATTTAGTTTCGCAATGCGTTTTGTTTTTAAAATACAAATTAAAAGAGTGTAGATAAAGTAGTGTATGCAACTGCATATAACACAGGTATTAAAACACTTGTTACTATAACTCACACTCGTGTTTTAATACCCTTTGTTATATGACAGTTGCATAAACTACTATTTCTCAAACATGCTTGTAAAGAATATTATTATGTTAACCTTCTTCGAGATAAATTGAAATTGATGTACTGGCTAAATGAAAAAAAGTGTCAAGTCGATGATGAAAATCCATATTTGTCGTGTTTTGAGGCAAGTTTGAGACCAAATAAATTACCTACCTATCGTATTAACATTTAAAAATGGAACATTATTTAGTCTGAAATAAAGCAAAGGTAACTGATCAAAGGTTTTATTTAAACTTCGAACTGACTTGCACTGAGCTTGTAAATGATAAAAAAAAATATCGTTGTCTGTAAAGGTGGCTAGACAGACGCGATCAAAGCGCCAACCTTTTTATGGTGGACATTCCGCGCGTTAGAACCAAGCGTTTCGAATCCTCAATCCTCATACGAACAGCCAGAATGTGGAACGCTTTGCCTGGGTCTGTCTTCCCGCTAAAGTACAACGTGAGTGTCTTCAAATCCCGAGTAAATAGGTATCTTCTAGGTAAGCTACACCCTAGACCGCATACCTATATGCTTCATTATATATGCTTCATTATTATACCTATTTCAGGCAGTATGTAGTCAAACGCAAACCTATAGGTACGAAATAAAAAAAAGTCGGCTTACGGATGATAATTTGAGTGATAACGTCTTAGGAATATATTGTTGAATCAACAACTGAAACAAGCCGAATGCTTAGGCTGATCGTGTCAGTCTATCGTTTGACTTGCCTATTACTAAGACTTCGATGTCCGTCTGTCTGTCTGTCTGTCACCGGGCTGTATCTCATAAACCATGATAGCTAGGCAGCTGAAACTAAATATTCCGTGAAAATTTCAAGCAACTACCTGTTACCACAGACGGACAGACGGACATCGAAGTCTTAGTAATAGGGTCCCGTTTTTCCCTTTGGGCACGGAACCCTAAAAAATTAGGGAGTCTGCTAGTTTATTATATTCTTAAAATTGGTCCGTAACGGTGCGAAGCCAGGATGGGCAGCTAGTAAACCTATCAGTAATTATTAATATATTAGTCACGTCCAGTTTTTATTACATGTCAACACATTAAAATGAGAAGTACCTACGTAAATGTAGAAGAACTGTAGATTCTCTGATAATAAATAATATTGAACATTTTTAAGAAGCAACTTTTCTTTCTTCCAAAACCATATATTAATTTCAATCCACAAAAACCATATTAATATCGAAAGAACACAATTGCAGGTTCCATTAGCGTCCCTATACAAGACGCAATTTATGGGACATCCCGCCAAAGCACGTAGAAATTTTTACTCTGGCTAAATATTACCTCCTTTCTTGTCTCGCTGGGAAAACTTGTTGGACTAGAGATTGTTGGTTGAGATTCGGCTTTTTTGGCCGAATGTAGCGCTAATAGCGTAGATTCCCTAGTTTGTTTCTTAGTCTTAGCAATCATCGAAATTAAGCAAAGTTCGTCATGGTCAGTCTTTGAATCGGTAACCGCGGATGGCATTTAAAACTGAGCACTGAAGTGGTTCGGAAGACTTGTTAAATTGTGGGTTGTTTTAGCACTTAAGCTTGGTGCTATGTCAGAGGCCTTCAGACAATCTGAAAACTTTGACACCATAATATTATCTACTCGAAACTCGGCCGGCGCGGCGCCCTGTCGAATCTAGGCTAATGTTGTACGTTTTTAGGGTTCCGTACCCAAAGGGTAAAAATGGGACACTATTACTAAGACTCTGCTGTCCGTTTGTCCGTCTGTCCGTCTGTCTGTCACCAAGCTGTATCTCATGAACCGTTATAGCTAGAGAGCTGAAATTTTCACAGATGTGTGCACCCGAACGCAACAGCGAACGGATTTATATTTTTGCAATTTTAGGATTGTTCTTTAGTAAAAGTTGAACATTGAAGATGTGGGTACTTACTTAATGTGTTGTTTCAGTATGACTGGGCCTGATAAACACAATACAACGAATTAATTAACCCTAGGATGTAATTGAACTTGTCACTATGACCGTCTTTTACTATGAGACCAAAATCAAAATTGTGAAATATAAATCAGCCGCTCCATACATTTTATCGTGAGTCATAAACTTATCGATTTATTGTATGGAAGAGCTGATTTTTTGGGTTCCGTACTAAAACGAGGAAACGCGTGTCTTGACGCGCACTTAACAACTTGTTGTTTTGTTTTCTCTGTATTAAAAATTGTTCATATTAACGACAATTTATCACGTGTAAGATATAAAAATCCTTCTTCTATAAGACAGATCAACATAGGTATACTGTGTAATAATTGCTTCCAATACATCCAGAAAGCTAAAGTATAAGAGAAGCAAGAGTATAATACCAAATTGAACTAAAACAAGATCCCGGAAACCGAATAAAAATTAACCGAAATCCGAATAAACATGAACCGAAAACTGCAAACGAATTTCATCTCTACTCGTAAATAATATTCTTTTTCAGGAAGCTTATTGCGCTCCCGCTTGTTTCGGGATGAAACGAATAGTTTTCTTAAAGTTGGCCCCACAATGGGTAATATGATATTTTAAATTATTTACTAAAATTATGTAATTTTTTTGTAAAATAGAGACTAAATTCTGCAACAGTGGGCTCTAGGGTACATTTTTCTCATTGTAAGTTTATAAAAAATCACTACAAATTCAAAACGCATTTATTCTTTTGAATAAAATTCGTACATCGTGTTTAAGTAACTCCTTCTTAAAAATAGCTAGGTACCTATTAACTTTATTAATCTGTCGCATTCTAGACAACGTTTCCTTTTAGTCGGAAATAAGCCAAATCAAATGATCTAAATCAATTAACAATTGCTTCATTACATTACACTTACTTTTGGGTTTTACCTATCATCTTTTAGCAATCTGGCTAAAATGAGTAAAAGTTCGTTTATATCCGCTCGGTTATATCCGGGTAATTCTGGTGCCAGAGTTTTTAACTGTTACAACAACAGGGACTTACAATTTAACGTGTCATCCTAGACACGGTAGCGCTCAGCTGTCATGCCAGACGCGATGAGCCTTCCGGACCGTGCTGAACATTGCTTAACTTCGATAATTGTTAAGAAACGCCTAGTCAAAGTACTAGTACAAAGTACACTACTAAAATTAGTGAATATATTGTAACCGACTTCTAAAAAGGAGGAGGTTCTATGTTCGTCTGTATGTATTTTTTTGTGTATGTATATCGATAATTGCGCCAATTGTGAACTGAATCGAAAAGTTCTTTTTAAGTTCGAAAGGATATCTCCCGATGTAGTCCCATTCAAATTTTACAGAAATCGACTGAGCCGTTTTTGAAAAAAAAAAAACAACAATAATGTAAGCAATTCGAGAGAAATATCCGAATTTTGTACACGATGGAAGGTGGTTTTTGCCATTTTTTGCGAAAAATAATTATTTATACGGCTTAATCATCGATAATTTCGCCAATTGAGAACCGAATGGAAAAATTATTTTCTAATTCGAAAGGGTATACTCCAGAGATGGTTTCATTTAAGTTTTACAGAAATTGGCTGAGCCGTTTTTGAAAAATCAACAATAATGTGAACAATTCCAGTGAAATATTCGAATTCTGTACACGATGGAAGGCGGTTTTGCCATTTTCCGCGAAAAATATTTATTTTATAGACTTATTTAGCTATAGAGCAATTTTTGTCATGTGTGACAAAGCCCTAAAGAAAACTGTAAACATAGGTAAGTACGTGAATTCGACGAGGCATGGTCTCTGTTGTCCGTATGTCCGGCAACGTACTTTAGGACAAAAAAATAAAATATGTGTTTGTTGAAATTATTACTTTCTGTATCTCCCATAATGTAAAGTGGGGGGATGAAAGTTTTTTTCGTCCGTGGAAAGGGCTATGCTACGAGTCTCTTTTTGAAATCGAATTAGAAATGAGGAAATCCGCAGACGAACCAAAGTTATTTAGCTAATGGATTTTTATTAAATTGAAATGGCAGTAAGCAGGGTACGTGTTCGAAGAACGGATGATCGATGGGACCGTAAAGTTTTCGAATAGAGACCACGTACCGTCAAGCGCAGTGTTGAACGACCACCAACTACAAATAGGTGGACCGACAATGCAATCAGGACCGCAGATACACGCTGGCAAATCCATAGGGTTGGCCTGTATCCAGCAGAGGACGTCCTACGGCGGATGGATGAAATAATATATTATTTCAAGCCAAGCAAGCCACTTCCAAACGGCCTTATTAAACATATATAGGGGAGCATTATTAATGTTCTGCAGTAGATTTCTTACTGCTGATAATATGGTAGACGACCAAAAAAATACCTAATATATAGGTAATTAGTCTGTCCAATAGTTTCAAGGGTTTTTTAGTGTCACGGGAGCTAAGCAACTTAATCTTCGAGATGGCACCATCTCTTAAAAATACGTGTAGGTGTAATTTAATAATATTTTGTGACATGGATATAGCTCGTCTGCGTCATACTTGGGTGGATTTTTTTACAGAATAGTGACGTGCTCGGAACTCCCACATTTTGACTCGCTTTAATCTTTGCTTTTTTGTTTGATTGGCAAAATAATAAATACGTGTCCAATATTTTTTTGCAATTGAACAGAAGGATTCATTAAATATTTGTATTTTTTTTTCGTATTGGTATTGTAATAATTGTATTGCTCACAGAGCATGACAAATAACTTGTTTATTAGCGCAATATTCTGCGATATTGTTATACCTACTTGTTTAAATAAATTCCTTAGGTATTTCAAAAGCTATTTGCAAAATATGTTTCGTAAACACACGTTTTGCGATCAATCAGTATTATAATTATAAGAGTGTCTCGCGCACCTTGTAAATCTCTACACTGTAGGGCCTACAGGGTTATTTACATTGAGTTCAGTACACTAAGTTGAAAGGAGGTGATTCAAACAATTGTTGTAAACAAGTGAGGCCAACCCAGAATTCGAAAAAGAAAACAGCTGTTAGGACAAAATCGCAACTCTGAATCGACAAAACGTAAAAAACAGCTAATTTTTCTAGAATTGCGGGTTGCACCAATAAAAAATTTGTTCATAATGATGGTCTGAATCATATTTTCACATTATTTTGGCTAAGTATAATAATAAATAAATAAGCCTGTAGAATGCCTTACTTTCTATTTTTATAACATTGCCATAGTGATTAAAACGTCCTTCCGTTTTGCCTCGCTGTAGTCTGATAAACATAATATAAGATCGAATGGTGAATACGTCATCTTGCCTCGTTTATATTCAAAACTCGTGGAAAGATTAAATTAGATTAAGACCTATTGTACTTGAGATACACCAAAGACCAAAACTGAAGCAAAAATACACCAAAAAGTTCCTGCATAATATTTTAAAACTTTTAATTTTTACATTAGAAATATTAAAAGACATTTCTCAACCTACATTCACCTAATCTCTTATTATTAATCCCGAAAAGAAAAAAACTCGTCACCACCGATGCTATCACAAAATTAATGATGCTCATCTAAATTATTGTCCATCATCCACTTCAAACCAATAGACTACCTTTTATCCTCTTTTTATGCCAAGAGATAAAGATCTTCGAGTACGACATTGTCTATTACCCTTATGGGATAAAGTGTCTGGCATACAATACATTTTCTGAATATATTATGACCTGTGAACTCTTGGTCGTATGTTCTTTGTCAGCTTTGGTATGTGGGTTCGTTGGCTTTACGAAGTACTAATGCACACTGGGCGACTTGTCGCGTCGACAAAAATTGTATATTGTGTAGGCGATAGCCTTTTACCAATAGCGTATAACTAGAAATTTTCTCTCGATGGGGTAGATGTTTACTTTTAAGAAGAAAACAGCCCAGATAAAAGAGAATAAAAGGTACAGAATGGTAATGTGGTGAAAACGTATAAAAGTACATATTCCTAGTTAAACCATGCCTGTGTATCTAAATTGCCAGTATTGGCACTTAATAAGAGATTGAAGCGAGCATCAGCAGAACTTTATTTTTTGGTCAGCGAAAATGCCGTTTGGTAAAGTATTTTAATTCGCCACAGAATTAAAAAAAAAAATGAAACTGATACCGCGTTATGCGACACAGATTTAATGAAATGAACATAGTTTTTTTTTTTACTTTACTTTTACAATTTGAGACATTCTGAGATCTTATAAATGCATTGTGCATGAAGAGAAATCATACTGGAGGAACCAAAAAATAATTCAGTTTCGGTGTCAAATTGGCGTTAAAAGTGGGTTTTGTAAAAAGAGTGTTAGAAAATATCAGACGGTCACAGACGATTTCTTTTTCAATTTTATAATTAAAATTAAAGCTATTAGTTTGAGCTTTTGAATGTAGCTAGTCAAACACCTTGCTGACCACAATTTACATACCTGATTCTCAACCAATCAAATAGTGCTGGAATAAAATTTTTGTAGCAAAAATGACTAAGTTTGGAAAATGTAAAATGCTTAGTCACTCTGTTTAGTTACACAAGTTGGGTTATTACTACATAACTATGTAACTTACAGTCATGTAAATAATAAGAAAAATGTAAATATCGGGCTCTTAATTTTTACTTCATTGCATTAAACATTTTCCTGTTTTTGAACAAGGGCTAACAGGGATAGAAAAATGCATAACAATGCACCGTTCATGGAATTAAACATTCATTGTTTTGACTTACTCATCTCTGACTTAAATTAATACGTATGTATTACATTAAGTTAATGACTTAAATTCTAGCATTACTATAATAATAATTGTATTACAGTTAAATTAACATGTTTTATAAACCTAAACAATTTCAGCAAGTTACTATCATCAACCGATATAATCATATTTTACTAGTTCGAAATGAGAAAGTCACCGGCACCCTTATCACCTCAGGGTTTAATAAAAATTAGCTTACTATATATTTTCAGACCTAGCAACATCAATATGGTAAAACAGAAAAATGCCAAGTCGATACCTACCAAACACACATAAAAACATCATAAAAATCTGTCAAGCCGTTTTGGGAGAGTTCGATACATAGTAACAAACACTGTCACACGAAATTTTAGAAATTAGATTTAGTGGTTTAGTTTCACTTTATAGCAAGTAGATAAACTTTCATAAAATAATTGCTTCGCAAATAGCGGCTAAGTTGATACAAAACAAAGTTGAAGTCCTCTGTTACCTATTTGACTCATACGTTAAAAATGCTACACCATTTCTCATGTCTCCGATATGAAAAACGCAATAAGCATTTCTTCTAACAAAAAATATTTTCAAAACTTCAATGACAATCATAATCACAAGGCATTCACATCAATCTACTGACATATTGTGATACAATTCCGTCACGTACAATTAATGAATAATAGTAGCCCAAAAATACTTCCTTGTGCTACACCTCTCCGCTTTATTGTTTGGGACCCTTCGTTATCTGAGTATATCATTTATTCATGGTCATTATTTGACCATTTCTGGATTAATGATGTGTTATCATTGTTCTTGTGAGTTAGAAGATCGTTAAATGTTTGGATAGGTGTGAAATAAGATACTTAATGGGTGTAACGTATCTTCTTTGTTACATTTGCTGACCCTATTTTTGGTAGATATTTTGATTGAATACAAAAAAAAACCATAGTTAGGTTTATTTTAATACATTGAGTATAACTTGGTCTTTGATGTTAAGTTTTAACAGTACGATTTAAACGGAAAATTTATTATTCTAGCAATTTTAGCGTGACCGTTACGAATCTTGAAAAACAAGTTGTTCTTTCAAATTCTACTACTATTTTACTTGTATTTTTAAAGCTTGATTTTAGTTGTAAAATTTATAGCATAATTTCTCAGGTTGATACTTGAATCAGCGACTACAATTACATAAGACTAGTTCAAGAACTTAAAATGTTAACTGCGAAAATTCACACAGTATTGTAACCCAATTTAAAATTACTCTTCAAATTAAATTCGTCCAAATTAATAGCTTTCTCATCAAACATTTCAATGCGAACATTTTTATCGACCATTAAAAATTCAAGTGCCTCTAGAAGAACAAGGATATTAAAATACACTTCTGGTTGTCTTTTTTGTTAGTTTTGATTTTTGCACATTTGTCACCGTTATTTTAGAGGGGTTTGTCCCTTTGTACAGCGTTTAAATGTCCCTAAAACCTGTCTTGGCAATAATCAACTATGTTGCAATGTTTATTAAACAGGGTAATAAGCAAAATCTTTTCAGTAGTCACGTTCTATGTTAAAACCTGTTTGGCTGTGTTGTACCTTAGATTTAAATCCATGATATGAAACGTTATGTAGTGTTGATAGTTACATTGTAAATGTAATCATTACGTTGATACTTCTTATAAAATGTTATTACATCAGTGTTACTATACATTATTAGGTGTAAGTTATTGTTATTAATTGATTGATAATTAGCTGATTGATTGATTGACTTGATTGGTTTAGCCAAAAATGGCAAAACCGACTTCCATTGTGTACAATGTTCGAAAAGTTCGCTCCAATTGATATACACCACTACTTTTTATGAACATCTAAAAAAAAAATGTAGGTATCAGTACACGATGTAAAACATATGTGTACAGTTAAAATTTAAAAAAGATCTTAGGTAGCCTATTTATTTAGGTTTTATTTTATCCGAAAATTAGACTAAAATTATGCACATAATGTCAATTTCATTCATGTATAGTGTAGTAATGTAGATAAGTACCTACGGTCTTGTTTACGCAAAACAGCTGTAGTTGGAGTCTAATGGATTAGAATAACCAATTATTTCAATTTTTAAGGAATAATTTTAGGATATTGATTTATTAACTTTTTATTGCATATATATGTTTAGTATCGTGCACTGATACCCCCAAATTTTTTTTAGATGTTCATAAAAAGTAGTGGTGTATACTACAATTTTTACAGCATTGTTGACTTTTCAAATAATCGGCCAAGTACGAGTCGGGCTCGCACACGGAGGGTTCCGTACTGTATGGGAGCCCCCCTTAAATATTTATTTTATTTTAATTTTATAATTTATTATTGAAGTGAATACAAAACTAAATATTCTGTGAAAATTTCAAGCATCCACCTGTTACCATTATTAATATAGAGCGAAAAACATCAAAAAAATCAGGGTTGTTGTATGAGAGCCCCCCTTAAATATTTATTTTATTTTCTTTTTAGTTTTTGGTGTTATAGCGGCAACAGAAATACATCATCTGTGAAAATTTCAGCTGCCTAGCTATCATGGTTCATGAGATACAGCCCGGTGACAGACAGACAGACAGACAGACGGACATCGAAGTCTTAGTAATAGAGTCCCGTTTTTCCCTTTGGGTACGGAACCCTAAAAACGAGTCAGTCGATTTCTATAAAATTTAAATGAAACCACCTCAGGAGTGAACCCTTTTGAACTAAAAAGAATTAGTTAAGTTAAAATAATTCAGTTTAAAATAATAAATCTACTCCAAATGATTGCTTGATTCAGTAACACTAGGTAGTTACTAATTTAAATGTTACTAAGCTTAAAATATTTAACTTTGTTGCTTTTGCTATCACAAACATCATTTCTTCACCTTTCTTTTTCTTTACCGAGCCATTACTTAAAATATCACTTTTAGCATTCAGATAAAAACTAAACCCTTTCATATCACCCCTTTCTCACGTAACTCTTTCTTGACCCATAAACAAATACCCAAAGAATAGCCAGTAATGAGCTCCCTTGCATTAATTCTAGATCATAAAGTATACAATTTATGCGTTTGAAGCTAGTCCTATAAAATGAGACATGGTTCTTTTGCGTCACCTTTCTTTCTTTGAAAGACAATGTTGTTGAGTTACGGGAACAAATTTTTCCTATGTTATTGGTTGGTCTGGTTTAGAGTGGCGTAGAGTAGTTTTGTGAGATGCATTCTCATTGTTTTTATTTTCTATGAAACAAATAAATGTTTTTAATTATTATTAACTTGTCAATAATTTGACCACCTATTTGTGTCGTTAGAACAGTAAATATATTATTTTATTACCATCATAGTACAATGGAATATGTACTAAGATACACAAGTTTAATAATTGTGATGAGTCTTTTAAAATAAGGATAGATTTCTTTTAAAAATAAGTAGTATTATAGCGTATAAAAGAATCCGGTAGCTGCTAATGCTGCAGGTGAAAGTAGATGGAATTGTTTTATTTCACTTAATTCAATTTTTTCACTAAAACTAAGTTTACAGAAAAATATAACTTGATAAAATTCTGAAAATAAAATAATCAAAGCGACTCCACAAACAAAAAAACATACCATACAACCAGACAGGACATCTAAATCCAAATGTCTGCGCATAAAAAATAGAAACGGTCCTAAATTGGCCGTCATAATAGAAAATATCCATTTGCTGGACATAATTGACCATAAATAATACAGATTACACATGTTTAGTTCGCCCTTACAATGAAAGAAAGGGGGTCGAAGTCGAAATAAGACAAGATATTTTTTTTTGTGAAGACGCACAAAATAATTTGCAATAGTTTTAGAATGTGTTAACAAATGTTAATGCTATTGTAAAAAGAGTAATAAATATTAGTAATAGTTCTGTTGATATTTATTTGTACAAACTAACAAAAATATAGACGAATAAATTATTGACAATCGACAGATATTTATTTGAAGAAAACAAAACACAGGTAAATCAGCAACAAAGATTAGAATGCTCCACCTCAGCATTGTGCCGGTTGTAGACAACCGGTGCTAGTCTTCTGTTGAGACTGGGCAGTGCAATTTTGCGATTTTTTTCTGAAATGGCATAGCAAAAGTCTCTAACAAGCAGTGAAATAAAGAAGGCTGTGAAGCTTTAAGGGTGATGATGATGAAATTTTGTGCCGAATTCCATCCATCTTTTACTGAGGCTCAACTGAATGAATTCCGTAGTTGCTTTTGTACCTTTAATTCTTTGTATCGGACCCTAAATTGACCTCCTGATCTCTTTTCCAACAATTGTCTGATCACCTCATGACCCTGACATATCCTAGTTTTTAATTTACGCAATTGTTTTTAATTTATGTGCGAAGATTAAACACAGGTGCTTGATTATTTTAAAGATAAGCTTCTGAAAATAGTCCGTTTGACTTGTAACGAGTTTTTCGAGTAAAATATTATTTTACAAGCTTTTATTTAACTTTCAATGGATGTCCCTATCTATGTATGTAAGTTCGGGTGGAATTTTGCAAGTTAAACTTGACCAACTTTCCGGTTTCCGATTGAGCTGAAATTTTGCACGCAAATGTAAATTTTATAGTGTGACAATGCAATAATATTGAGCTGATCTGATGGAGTCGGAAGCTGAATTTCTTTTTTTGTTTTTTTTTAGTGGTTTATTAGCCCTACAGAATCTAATTGAGATACTTTTCAAAAATGACTAAAATACCCTATTTGTTTGTTGATTTTATCGTAAAAGTTGTTCATTGTTACCGACTTGATGCGCAGTTTCAGTACATTTCCCCTTTAGATATCTAACCTAGATAACCATATTGACTACTGATATCCTATTGGGAACTATGAAAATTCACCAATAAGTAATAAATTCTATAAGAATACCTATACATTTCCAATAAGACTGGTTGGAATCTACATGCATCCCGCGTATTTTGCGGTCGCAAGTCGTTTATCAAGTCGAAAAACGTTCTACACTGTGATTTCCGTTAACTGGTCTCTATTCCAGAACTTTACAGGCCTATCAGCCATCAGCTTCCCGCGCTTTGTGCTCCGTCCACTGCTATTTTAACTTGCTAATCTGTTCTCTGTGGACATTGGATTTGGACTGACTCAGTGTCTCAGTGGTTATATAGTGACCCTCACATTTGAGTCAAAGAGGTGTGAGTTCGGCCTCACCCACGGCAAACATAATTTATGCGATGAACAAGTTTGCTCGGTGTCTGAGCGTTATTTAGTTACTATCTATTGTATGTATTTAAAACAATAAGTGTACATGTAGTATATCAGTCCCTGGCAGCCATATCACAAACTTTGCTTAGTTTGGGGTCAAAGGCCTTGTATATGATGTCCCCAAATATTTATTTATTACAAGCAAGCTAGAAATAACTTAACAAACTTTGATGAGGGCTATTATTTCTTTGAGATTGAATCAGAAATTAAGAAATCACTAGACGAACTAAAGTTACCAAATTAACTCAGAGGAAAAATCCGTTTAAGATTGATGAAAGACCTAGTGAAACCACGTTATGAAACGAAATAAAATATTTTTATTTACTTCTACCTACATACAAAACTTGGTAAAAATATCATCCACGCATCAAAAGGGACGCTCTTACCAAGAAATATGACTGCTAAACACACGTCCATAGATCTTAATAATCACGTCATCAACTCCCGAATTGCTGAATTATATCCGATGAGGCTAAACCAGAACGATAGATGTGCTGCATTGATATTCAACGTTGATGTATCGCCGCCAACGTGGACAATGGGCTCCCCTGTGAGGAGACATACGAGTATTCCCCCGCGTCTCTCTTTAACTTAGGGTTGTCAGTAAACGGTAATAATCCGTAATTTCATTAAATGCATCTCTGTACTCTGTACCAGCCTTTTTAATAGTCCACTGCAGGACGTAGGCCTACCCACGAAGGGTGATTGGGCCATATCCACCACGCTGGCCCAGTGCGGGTTGGTGGATTCTCATATGCCATGGAATTTCTTCCTTGGACAAATACAGGTTGCCTCACGATGTTTTCCTTCACCGAAAAGCCAGTGGTGTGAAATTCCGTTTCTTTCTTTCTTTCTAAATTCCAAGGAATTCATTGGTACTGGACCGGGTTTGAACCCACGACCTCACAATTGTAAGGCGGGTGTCATTACCACTAGACCACCACGGCTTCTATTTTATGCATCGGGCCACAATAATAACAAACCAATAAAAACTTTCTGAGACCTAAGTAGATTTTTTTTCAATATCTCGTTTTCGATTTCTGATTTGTAGTTACTTCTAATTTAGGTCACTTTATTTATAAGAGGGAAGGGGTACCCCAATGTTAGGTATTCGAATCAAAGGTTGAATGTGATAAGCTACTGGTGCAGAATTGATTAATTCTGCGTAAAATTTAAATTCAGTATGGTATGTAATGATTATAAATGTCGAAGCACATTTAAGCCAAATAATCATAAAACCTAAAGAAGGTATTATGATTATTTGGATTTGGAGTTTGTACACCTGTGTTTTAACGTGATGGACGTTAAAACACAGGTGTAGAAACTCCAAATCGCCATCTATCGGTTGATGTTTTGAATTGGCGTTTAACGCCTCTTAAACTCGTACTTATGTAAAGCTTATTAAAACTTGGTGCTTTAGTAAAATTTTTCAAAAAAAAAGTATAAGCGGGAGGCAACCCTAACAAATAGTGACGCCCCCTGTTTCCGCGGCGACACTCCGTCGGTCACCCTTTACCGCGCCGAGCACAACACTACTATTGATACATTATGAATTATTTATCGACTTTCCTGATTGCGGTGATTGACTTGACACATATGTAGTTTTTTAATATCTCTGTTTTAAGATATTTTTCATAGAATTACATTAAGGTTCGGTGATACCGAACTCCGCTGCAGGCAGCAGTGCTGCCGCTGCACTACTGGTCCCCTAATATCTCTATGAGTTTATATAAGATTACATTCCGAGCTAAGCAGCATTGTCGTGGCAGCAATATGAAGAAAATTAGTACCGCGGCAGCACTGCTGCCTGCTGCTGCTTCCTGAAGCGAAGATCGGAATCATACCTTAATTACCTATTAATGTACTTTAAATATATGCCATCTTATCGAGTTTTTAAAAAATAGATATGTAGTTAAATACCTCGTTTTCATATGCTTGTTTAGTAACACTGAAAATAGGTAAGAATAAGTTGGCAAAAGATAGAGCGGACAACGTTTGCAGGTAAATATCGTTTAATCTTTATGACTGCCTCGGTAGCTCAGTGGTTAGTGACCCTGACTTCTGGGTCAAAGAGGCGTTGGTTCGATCCCCATCCAGGGCAAACATTTGTGTGATGAACATAGGTGTTATTTAGGTACTATCTCTCGTATGTAGTATATCATTCTCTGACAGCCATATCACAAGCTATGCTTAGTTTGGGGTCAGAGACCGTGTGGAAGATGTCCCCTAATATTTATTTATTTTATATTTTATCTAAAACTACACACTCTTCCTCTAACAACAGGAATAATATTGAATTTTTTTATTCGTCTGCAACTTTTTATAGCAGCAAGCCTTTTGTTCCGTTCAATATGTTCGATCACATATTTAAATATTTGTCTCTTATATCTTGTTCTTTTTTATATAAAAAAATGTATCGTGGTTGTTAGTCTTGCTAAAACTCGAGAATGGCTGAACCGATTTGGCTAATTTTGATCTTGAAATTGTGGAAGTTAAGGGAAGGTTCAAGCGGTTAGAAAATTAATGATAGTTGCGAGAAAAATAATAAAAACATTAACTTCATTTTCCCATACAAAATGTTCCGGCATGTAAAAGTTGTCATTGACAGTTGACAGATGGTGAGATGAAGAGATGAAGTTCACCGGGTCAGATAGTTTTTTTTTATAAGTAACGCTATAAGCATAAGTATTTAGGTGTGTAAGAAGCTAAGTAAGTAGATACCTAACGTACATAGGTAATGCTGTGATATAATTATTGAATTGAAACTTCTTTAGCAGCGTACTTAGTGCACTCTAGGGATGCATAAAAATGATAAACTTGCGTCAGGACACGTGACCTGATCCAAAACTCGTAAGATAAAACATTCAAGTTTTCACTTCAAACGGCATTCCCGGAGTGCAACCCGTTGTTTTTAGGGTTCCGTACCCAAAGGGTAAAATCGGGACCCTATTACTAAGACTCCGCTGTCCGTCTGTCTGTCACCAGGCTGTATCTCATAAACCGTTATAGATAAATGGTCTTGACATACGGACAGACGGACAACAAAGTGATCCTATAAGGGTTCCGTTATTCCCTTTTGAGGTACGGAACCCTAAAAAAAGTAAGTCTAGCTAATACGTACACAACACTATTAACATTTATATGCGCCTTTTTAATCACTTTTTGTGCCTATTATAGTTAACGTTATACAAAGTGATACATTTTGTATAAAATTCAAAAATACAATTCGATAGTAACTACTCAATTTACTAGTCTGTTACAATAATTGACAGATAGGCTAATTGCAGAAAACATTACACAGAAAATTGAATGTTGTCTATCATTTAGTAATACGTTATGCAGAAATTGTCGTCGATGTCATAAAAATTCCACTTTTCTACGTCTCTAACGATGTAATTGTAGTTTTCATTGAAAGGGTGTTTTGTTTCCTTGTAATGTAATTTTACTAAATATCACGAAAATACTCGTACTATCTTATATTCAAAACAGTGTTGAATTGTTTTGACTTTAGTTATAGAATGTCTTTATACTTTTAAGTGTGTATTAATTATAAAATTGTCGTGTGTTTAAATGGATAAGTGATAGGTGTAGCATCCAATTTTACACATATCTAATTTATGTATAATTCGGAACGCTATTTTTTTTATTTCACAGTTGTCAACAGTGTAAACGCTTCTAATTGGTCAGGACGAAACGTCAACCTGTCTAGTGATTGACAGTTTCCCAATCAATACTCGTTTGATACAAACTATCGATTTTTTCACTCGATCATTTTTTTCATTAATTCATATCGGCGTCTCCTTTTGATAAACAAACGCTTATTTAAAGCCACTCAACAAAGTGAAACCTTTGGATAAGCCTTAGTATTATTAATCTCACCTTTTTAGCATTTATCCGTTTTCTTTGGGAGTAATTTCCTCTCCTCGTATTATTTTTAGTCGATTCTAATTCGATTGTTTGTTAAGTTAGTTGCTAGTCTTTTTTTCTTCAACGTTGTCCCCACCGTCTGCGTTAGAGAGGTCATTGAATCAAAAGGACGACGAGATGGCGGACCGGGGCTCCGATTTTCTTTCGCACCAAAAATGCGGTGGAAGGCGTAGCTTTGACCCAGGGATCCAGCAGAAGACCCCAGGAGCCACGCACCTCTAACTCATCGGGCGTGGAGCGGCCTCGAGTCGCCATATTATGTATATTTTTCCCCCTAACAAGGTATGTAGTGACGCGTCACCATTCGTACTTTTTATAGTCCAATAATGCACGAAATACATACTAAATCGTATTATCTTCCATTGAGCGCGTGCGCAGCTACTTTTTCTATCGATTTCACTAAATTATTAACCTAAAATGTTCACTTCAACATGCGATTTCAATGCGTTTTTGGGCCAGCCACATGGATTGGAAATACAATCATTTCGTTATTTAACTATTGAATATAGGATAAAAACCTTCCCCTCGACACTGCGGTCGTGGCGAGGTGTAATTTTCCCCGATTTTAATGTAAAATCGCTGGAATTCTTGACTTTTGGTAGAAAACCTACTTAGTGTAAAATAACCTTCTGGAATGTTCCTAGATGTTCACATTTGTGCTAAACACTTTCCTCTCGACCCTGCGGTCGTGGCGAGGTGCAATTTTCCCCGATTTTAATGTAAAATCGCTGAGATTCTTGACTTTTTGTAAAAACACACTCCGTGTAATACCCCCTTCTAAAATGCTACTTGACTATTAAACCTTTATTAAATAGTTTGTCCACAAGCCCCCGCACGTGGTGAGGCCCAATTATACCCCATTTTCTCATTTATGACCTGAGAAAATGTAATTTTAATTTTGTTTACTTTTCTTCCTACTCGGTGTTAACATGGATTCATTCCATCCATTTCAGGGTGTATAGGTGAGGCCGGCATGTTTGGGCATACCCCCAACCAGGCTTACCTGGATTAGCCGCCTGGGCGTCGTTGGTGCACCCAGTCAACGGTGCGACCACTGACCTTCACGTGAGCCCTGCCAGAGTATTGGCAGTCTACCTCCAGTTCCTATTTGTTAACCGGCGGCGCGTACAGAGGTATTTCATTCCCCTTAATTACCGTCGGTCAACTACTTCCTATTGGTGACACCATCGGATGGATCCACCCATTTGCTGATTATAGTTTAAGTGAAGGGACTGAACTCGACCAAGCGACCCACCGTTATCATTATTTTATTTACCACTATTTTACATATTCAAGTCAGACGGCTTCCCCGTCTACATTCTACCTTACCTAGTATACCTATTTAATCCATTAAGTACCCATTGTAAAATAACCAAGCAACTCACCGTTGTTTACCTATTAGAGTTAGACGGCTTCCCCGTCTACATTTTGTGTTACCCATGGTACCTATTCAACGCTACTATTATACTCCCATTATACTACTCCTATTTACTCCTAAATACTACTAAATACTACTATCATTGTAAAAGTACCATGGTGACCTCACTGTTCCTGTGAACAATTATCCTTTAAAAACACTTACAATAAAAACAAACATGCCGGTGATAAACGCTGTGATTTTATTTAACTACCTTAGTCTATAAGTGTAGGTATATTTAACCTCCCCCTTTCATAGGGAAGAAACCCTGCTACATAGGTACTTATTTTTTTGTGACATTTTACTTAAGAAAACCATTAAAATAATCGGCCAAGTACGAGTAGGACTCGCAAATGCAGGGTTCCGTACTGTATGGGAGCCCCCTTTAAATATTTATTTTAATTTAATTATTTATTATTGAATTGTACATGCAATCATGCATCTACTTACCTGTTACCATTATTAATATTAAATGGTTAAAAATTCAGCTTTGTTGTATGGGAGCCCCCCTTAAATATTAATTTTATTCTTTTTTTAGTGTTTGTTGTTATAGCGGCAACAGAAATACATCTATTGTGAAAATTTCAGCTTTCTAGCTATAACGGTTCATGAAATACAGCCTGGAGACAGACGGACAGCGGCGTCTTAGTAATAGGGTCCTGTTTTTACCCTTTGGGTACGGAACCCTAAAACATGTACTGTGAACTTTGTAGTTTCATTTTCTGTTTTCGGCACGTAAAATAAACGCAATTTGGAGGATTCCTTAGGAAACCGCAAATATAATATCAACCTGTGTTTATTCTGCAAACGATCGTGATCTTTGTCTTTGCTAACAAAAACGTTTTGGAGTACCTATCCCTGTGTTCTCGGATATTCTTTTCCAACCTCTGAATAAAAATCAATAGAGAAGCCTTATGTACGCCTACATCATTGGAAGGATCTTTTCACCACAAAAATGTGTAGAATTTTTTACCTTTCGTCGTTCGTCGTTTCAGCCATTGGACGCCCACTGCTGGACATAAGCCTCCCCTAAAGATCTCCAATAATACTGGCTGGAAGCGGCTCGCATCCAGAGCGAACCTGCGGTCTTCATAAGGCCATCTGTCCACCTTGTAGGTAGACATCCTAAGCTGCGCTTGCCGGTATGTGGTCTCCACTCGAGAACTTTTCGGTTATCAGCCCGGGTAGCACGGCAAGGGGAGAAAACCATTTTATCCACTCTTAATGTCAGACGTCATTGTCAATCCATACTTTATTTCCTCTTCGAGGGGATATAATGGTGGAAAGACTATTAGTCCCTTTGCCATGCTTCCCGTGCAGTCCTGCGTGCCCTATCCACTGCCATTTGAACTTGTCAATCCGCTGGACTATATCGGTAAATTTAGTTTTTCTGCGGATCTCCACATTGCTGATTCGATCTCGCAGAGAGACTTCGAGCATAGGCCCTCTCTATAGCTCGTTGTGCTACTTGGAAACTTGGAACTTATTTATAAGGCCCATAGTGAGAAACCAACCTAATTTTGGTCTATACTTACTACTGTCATAATTTCCGTGGTGGTCTGGTGACAGTGAGTCCGTATAGACCGGGTGGCTAACCCTGGTGTCAGAAGTTTTTAAGCCGCCTGAAGGCCGCTGACTTTTGAATACTTACTGAATAACACTACATATTACGAGTATATAGTAAATGTTGTGCTTTTTCGTTTTATTTTAATTGTCTAATACTAGATTTTACCCACGGCTTAGCTTACCTTAAATCTTAATTACCGTAAATTTTCTTGAATACAATGTTGCATATTATCATGACACAACCCCTAAAAAATATCTATATAAATATAATTTTATTTATTTAATGAAGATCTTTTACTTGATCATCTGTATATACCACACTAAGCTCCAGTCTAGGAAAAGCTATCCATGAAAATACAGGTGTGAACTCACCTAGTATTCATGGCTATGGCTGCACTTTCCGTTTATGAACTTATTTTTGAAATAAAATGATTTTTATTAATATAATTTAATTGACATTGTTTAACCGACTTCTAAAAAGGAGGAAGTTCTATGTTCGTCTGTATGTATTTTTTTAGAGTATGTTCATCGATATTTTTCCTAATAGTGGTCATCGAAATGGAAATCGCCGCAGCCGTTTTTGAAAACCCAATAGTAATGTCAGAATTGTATACATTAATTCGACCTTTCTATTCGAATTTTGTACACGATTGAAGTCGGTTAAATCATTTAGGTGAAATGTAATTATTATGATTTTATAAAATCAAAATGTAAAAGATTCTCACTAGAAATTTAAAATGATTAATATAATTACGCCCCCTAACTTAAAATTAGCGTCAACAATAACAAATGACGACCGCATTAATCAAAACAATTACATGACAAATTAGTAAATTATCATCAAAACAAGAGACAATTTAATATCCATCATAAACCTCTTTATTGAAATACGTTTTTAATTCTGTAATTGCACCGCCATAGCAGTAATGGGGATGCGTTTAATATGATCACGTGACAAATGTCACAATGACAGATGCTGGAATCCAAGATGGCGTTGTTTTCATGCAGAATGATGTTTTGAGTCCTAATCCGTTATAATTAAAGCACAGTTTTAACTACATTTTTAAAGGTGTGAGTTGAAATAGCGAGGGTTAGTGAAACATGTCATTAATGTACGTATTAGTTGATTGATTTTGAATTACTCTGTGGAATTATTATACCTACAGTCGTTTCTACTGGTTCTATTTACGCACAACTAAAATCATTCGTATGAAAGATGATTTTAAAACATACGATCGGTTGTTCTAAACGTTTAGCCAAGACAGAGTCTTTTAGGCAGCTAAAAACTCGCCAGCCGGGCTGGGATGCGCACCACGAAATAATTCTTTCGACGTATCAGAACGAGACAAAGTTATAGTGAAGTATATATCTGTCACTTTTTCATACGTCGAAAAGAGTTTTTTTCGTGGTTGTATGCTAAGCCAGCAGGGCTAGCCATCCGGCCCACAGGATCTTTTCTAAACAGACACCGACGGCTTTCATGCCGTCATTTGTGAAAAAGTTGCAACATTGGTAATGAGAGTGCGAGAAAGTCACAACTTTATCCTGAGAACAGTGGCGATGGACCTTCGAGCACCATAAGGTAGTGTGAAGTCAAACGCAAACCTATTCGAAATAAAAAAAAGAACATCGCTGAGGCATCTTGTGCAGAATCTGTGGGTGAGGAACCCATATACCGTGGCCGCGAAAATGCCTCACAATGTCTAGTTACTTGTATACCTAATTAAATTAGAAAAACATGTTAAGATTTTTCTGCAGTAGTTTAAGTACTAACATAGTCTATGTAAGTTTTACTAACACAATGGATCGTGGGGTCCAAATAAAAAGATTTTTTGATTTTAGATTTGATTTACTTTGAATTTAACTTACTTAGTTTAGTACAGCTAGATGAACAACTTTTACGAGAGCAATCCCAAAATCATGAAAAGAAATGAAAAGGTTCTAAATTTTAACCGACTTCCAAAATGGAGGAGGTTCTATGTTCGTGTGTAAGCATTTTTTTTGTGTTATGTTCATCGACAACTTCGCCAATTATGAACCGAATCGAAAAATTCTTTTTTTGCTCGAAAGGATATACTCCCGAGATGGTCCCATTTAAATTTTACAGAAATCGGCTCAGCCGTTTTTTAAAAAAAAAAACACAATAATGTAAACAATTCGAGCGAAATAATCGAATAATGTACACGACGGAAGGCGGTTTAGCCAATTTTTGCGAAAAATAATTATGTATTTTATGTAACAGGAAATGACTCACGTAATTTAATAGTCTTAACGACTATAGTACTCGTAAATAACACAGAGCTGTTATTTAAGGTCTTTTATTCGATCTACTTCATCAAGACTTAAAATTGAACGAATCCCATTGATGGCATTGATGCTATGAAATGAACACAATTTATTTGCAAGTTAGTGACGTAATATGCTAGTATACATGGTTATTCGCATATGGTATACTAAGCTGACAGGTGGTGATGCAAACCATTACTAAGAACAACTCGGAAAAGGGGCCCAACACGGAATAAGAGAAAAGAAACTAACAGATCCTGTAGGTAATATATTGTTTTTATATACATCTCACGCTCTGTCTTTAAACCCAAACAAGCTAAACTTGTAATATGGCCGCTATAGAAATTAATATGGTACACATATATTTTTAACAGTTCCCTGGGTGGGAATCGAACGCACGCCTCTTGGCACAGGTTTACTGACCACTGGGTCACTGAAGTAGGCCAGAATTTAATATTGAAATAAAACTACTGAACAAAACTGACTGCCTCGGTGGCTCAGTGGTTAGTGACCATGACTTCTGGGTCAAAGTGTCGTGGGTTCGATCCCCACCCAGGGCAAACATTTGTGTGATGAACATAGGTGTTTGCTATGTGTCTGGGTGTTATTTAGGTACTATCTATATAAGTATGTATTTGAAATATGTAAATGTAGTATATCAGTCTCTGGCAGCCATATCACAAGCTTTGCTTAGTTTGGGGTCAGAGACCGTTTGTAAGATGTTCTCTAATATTTATTTATTATTATTAATATCAAGTTTTATGGAAGTCCGTTGAAAATTATATTATCAAAAACGCTTCTACAGTAGCACTCAAGCTCTGGTTTTAATGTCCATAGTTAAAACAGACGAGTGAAAAGCACTTTAAGTAATTAGATTGCGGAAAGGTTAGGACTGAGCCATTATGAACTGGTTATAAACGAGCTATATACAGCGTGTTTTCCAATTACGAACAAAGTTATGCACAACTTTTTATACAATATTTGTTCAAAATTCTTAAAATCAGTTACGTTAGTACGTCTTAGTACCTAAAATGTCTTTTGTGAATTGTGACTTGTCAAACAATATTTGTTTTACTCTTGCTTCAAAAATAGTAAGGAAGCATTTCACTTGTTCTCGTCCGATATACCTCAGTGCCTCAAGTCAAAAGTGTTCAGCCAGTGTGAGTCGTCGACCAGTCGCTGACTAACTGGCGGGCACAAGAACTTGATCTCGTAGCATACCTTACTAGGTATGTACTAAAGGTATATAGTGCTGGGAGCACCGGTGCGTTCCTTTGGAGATCCCGGAGCTCCCAAGAAGGCACAAAGGCTGGCCACCGAGGGGGTTTTAGTGGGTACAATCCCACATAACCCTACTGCACCCCAATGCAGTTAAGGCATCTTTAGAAGATTTCCCCCTCGTAAAAAAATATAGGTATGTAATAATCTCCAAGTTGCCCAACGAGCTTTTGAAAGGGCAATGCTCTGAGTCTCTCTGCGACATCATATCAGAAATAAAGAGTTCTGTAGAACACAACCAAAGTACTGAAGTAACAGATATAGCTAAGCGGATAGGCAAGTTGAAATGGCACTGGGTAGTGCACAGAGAATGGAAGACTGATGACCGATGCGGTTGAAATGTTCTTGAGTGAAGACTTCTGGAGATGATCTGACGATCTCATTGAGATCGCAGTATCGTGCTGGATGCAAGCCACTTCCAATCTATATCCATAGAAGAGGCCTATGTCCAGCAGTAGACGTCCTTTGGTCCTATGGGTATCTGTATCTTTATCTGTAGCATCATAGGTAAGTATATAATAGTTTTTTTTTAATACATAGTAGGGCTACGTTAGGCCACCAACTCACCTGATGGAGAGCGAAATCGTAGCCAAAGAAGGAGTGTGTAGACCTAAAAGATACTAATTAAAAATATTTGAGTCACTACATTTATTATAGTAATTTAAACAAGAAAACTAGGGTGAAGTATATGTAGGTATTTCTGTTAATTTTCGCATGGTGAAAAAGTTATATCGTGGTGCGTATGCTAGCTTAGCTGCATATTTTTAAGTTTCAGGGTTGTTATAGTTATTCAATACCACATTTTAGGATTCAATGTTTTTAATATTTAGCCTTCTACAAAGAATTCAAAATTTGCAAAATATGAAATTTTAGGCCTGACAGATATTAATTATACTTATATATTATTAGCCTAGAATATGTACCTACGTATGTCGTCTAAATATATAGAAAACATCCTACTATTAGGGATTACTCCACCAGATTTTAATAAACCTTTAAGCAATATGTAAACAAGCTCTACAATACTGAATTTCCTGTTTAATTTAGCATGTTTTCTGAAAGTTTTCACGTGTAAACAGAATGTGAAACTAAAAACAAGCAACCGTTGAAATTCAACTAATAGAGGTGAACATTTTCAATTTTGGCGGAAAGTAGAGCATGGCTTTGTATCAAAGCTTCATCTTTTATGTTTTTATTAGTCTAATGTACTGTACCGGCCTTTTTAATAGTCCACAGCAGAGCATAGGCCTACCCACAAAAGGCGATTGGGTCATATCTACTGCGCTGGCGCAGTGCGAGCTAGTGAATTGATATATTCGAATTTCTCCGTAGGTTATAGGTATACGTGGGCGGCCTCACGATATTTTCATTCACTAAAAAGCCAGTGAAAAGCCATAAATAAGTTCTAAAGAAGTTATTTTATGTTCTCATGCCAATGATAATACATACCTACTATAGTGGTTTTTCTGTTCCAGAATCATTACTTAAGATATTATGTTGCAAGAAATTTGTGTCCTTTTTTAGGGTTCCGTACCCACAGGGTAAAACCGGGATCCTATTACTAAGACTCCGCTGTCCGTCTTTCCGTCTGTCTGTCCGTCTGTCTCCAGGCTGTATCTCATGAACCGTTATAGCTAGAAAACTGAATTTTTCACAGATGATGTATTTCTGTTGCCGCTATTACGTCAAATACTAAAAACAGAATAAAATTAAAATTTAAGTGGGGCTCCCATACAAGAAACCTGAATTTTTTCGCTCTATATCAATAATGGTAACAGGTTGATGCTTGAAATGTTCACAAAATATTTAGTTATATATTTACTTCAATAAATAATAAAATTAAAACAAAATAAATATTTAAAGGGGGCTCCCATACAGTACGAAACCCTCCGTGCACGAGTCTGACTCGTACTTAGCCGATTTTTTAATTTAACACGCTTTTATTAGCTTCACCTGTGTGTTTCCTTGCTTGCTTGTAACCATCGCCTTTGAGCTCGATTTTGCCCTACTTTGAGCGCTCACCGTGGCTCAGATTTTCTTTAAACTTGGCACACCTACGAGTATCAAAGACCGATGACAATTCATAATTATATTCGATTACTAAAAAGCGAAAAAAAAATTGTTAAAAAAACTAAATAAACACGCTTTCATAGCCAAATTAAACTATTTATTTTACTTTAATTTTATTATTTTTTTATTAAAGTGAATATAAAACTAAATATTCTGTGAAAATTTAAAACATCTACCTGTTACTATTATTAAAATAGAGCGAAAAACGTCTGAAAAATCAGGTTTGTTGTATGGGAGCCCCTCTTAAATATTTATTTTATTTTCTTTTTAGTATTTGTTGTTATAGCGGCAACAGAAATACATCATCCGTGAAAATTTCAGCTGCCTAGCTATCACGGTTCATGAGATACAGCCTGGTGACAGACATAAGGACAGATTGACAGACGGACAGACGGACATCGAAGTTTTAGTAATAGGGTCCCGTTTTTCCCTTTGGGTACGGAACCCTAAAAAGCGTAGGGTGATCAATTTACGAAAAAATATGGCACAATGAGCCCCACGTTATTTGTTATTTTACTACAGTATTAATATTTTTCGTTAATTATTATTTTCTGCCTATATTGAAAATTATTTGACACTTTTTAGTTTGGCTATGACTATGGCTATGGCAATTTTAGCGTGATTGTTTTGTTTTTTTATAACTAAATTTACTATTTTAAAATATTTTTTTCCCATTTAGATATTTCTCATTTTTACTGAGATTGCAGTTTACAGGTGTTTTATTTACTTTTAAATGATAAAAGTGTTATTTCGCCAATTAATTACATGAAAAAATAGGTTAGAGGCGACATGCCTATGTCGCCTCTAAGTTATTACTAACCGGGCAATGTGCGGAAACCTGTCTACGTTTTCTAACTTTAACTGGTTAATTAAACGCCACTCATGTTTGTAGGATTCCTGTTTTCTCTGGCATTTTGAATTAAATAAATTGGAAATGTGAAAACATGTGAACGTTATTGTTTTTAGTTCTCAGTCGAGTCTGTTCTGCTGTATTTGGAGATTTAAGTGTTTAATTAAACGAAGAATGCAAGAAGAACTTACTTATGATAAAGCATATATAAGTATGACTAGAATACTCAATTGCGTGTAGAGTGTGAGAAAAAAGATGTGCTATACATACTTAGATAGCTATAGTCATAGTCATTTATTGATAACACCATTGTTACAAGTCAAATTTTAAATACAATTAGCAATAATATATTTCAATACATACATAACACTTTAATGTCATATAAATCGTATATGAAATTAATGATTATAATTTTAATATGTCAAAGAGTATAGATTGAATGTCACAATAAAGAATAAAACATATATACGCTGTTATGATTTTATCATATTTAGACTCTAGATAATAGCAAAAACCTGTAAAATACTAATTGAAGTGATAGAAAATAGATAATAAATCATAAATATGTTGATTAATTAAGCATCTCATAAAAATTTCAACAGTAGTTTTTGGCGCGAATTTTTGTCTGACTATTACGCCTAGTCCGTGCGTAGTAGTCAGGCAAAAAAAAGTAAACGCAAATAGAGACAAAAAATATTAGTTTCGTCCTGTTCACACTTTAATACTTGCACATCTCGCCCTCTCTTACTTTTGTAATTATTATTATTTAGCGCCCTGTCTAGTTAATACTTTGACTATGTGATAAAGTAAGTAATACCTACTCATTATTGACCGAGCGAGAAAAGCGTCTATGTATCGAGATCAGGCATTTTCTTTGTTCTGTCCGGATGTATGTTGGTTTATTTATATATGTTAGGTCGTCACGTACGCGTCACATTTTTAATGAATCTAGATGAAACCTGGTTCCCAATTTTTATATAATTTCTGAATTTTTGTGATCGTAGGCAATTTTTGATTCTAGATCAATTACCTCAAAAAGAGGGGAAATCGGTTTATTGTCATTGATTGGTGATTTCAATGACATTCAGCAAGTACGTTTAATTTCCAAATCTAAATCTATACCAATATTGTAAAGAGGAAAGATTTGATTGTTTGTTTGTTTGCATTGAATAGGCTCCAAAACTACTGAACCGATTTGGAAAATTCTTTCACTGTTGGGAAGCTAAACAATCCCCATGTGTCATAAGCTAGGTATATTATATTAAAAAAAATTACGGAGGCTGCTAGTAAGATATACGAGGATGAATCAAATCGGCGGAGAGCGAATCGAGATATCTATTGACTTATTTGAATGAATGAACACTTTATTGTTAACACAGATAGAATACAGAAAAATACACAGAAAGGAAAAAATCAACTTAAAACTAGTGCAGCAAAGGGCGGCCTTATTGCTTACAGCAACATCTTCTAAGCAACCCTCAGAACTCTTGTAAAGATTTTGTTGAACAAATGCGAAGCATATTATCCGAAAAACTACTTAACTAATCAATTAAATTAAATTATTACAATAACTAGATGTAATAATTTAATAAGTAGGTATAGAATACACGAAATTGCATACCTACATTGACGGGATCAGTAGTTGAAAATTGCAGCCTAACAAAAATCAAATAGCAACATATTGCCGCCCGCTGCCTTAGATTTGAAGTTGATTCAATAAATCGGTTTCGTAAAAATAAAATATATCATTTGAGAACAGCCTGTATACTGCAGTCCACTACGTCACTGTCCCTCGGGTATACCAACGGGTCGGATCCACCATTTTTTCCCGTAAATCTAATTTATTTGTATTAGTTAATGACTTATACGCGCCCTGCCATGGTGGGAGCACAACTCTTTCGCAGCTGGATGGAGCAATTTTGATACTTGCACGTAGTCTGATTTTTTTAAATTTTTTAAGGTGTAAACTTCATTGGCGACGTTGTGCTCTTTTTAGGATGGGCAAAAGGACACGAGACCTGATCAAAAATTGGTATGACAGAGAGAGCAAGTTTTCACTCCTGCCGGCACAAACGAAGTGACTGTTGTTTTTTTTTTTCGTTGAAAAAAATACTTCTAAATTGTATGACCACAAATCAGCTGGATCTGCAGTTTATGTCATACATAAGTTTAATAAATAATAATATTTTCGACCTTGTTGCATCGATCGTAGTCACGGTCGAAACGTCGGGATGCTGAGGTATTTATTGATCTCGTAATTTTAGTGCGCGATTAGTCCCGAAGAACATAATAATAATATTTTAAGTTTTGTTCCGTGTCCGGGCATTTGGCCGTTTGCTCGGTGTCCATTAACATATATTAGCCGAGTACACCGGGTCGGGAATTTTAATAGACTTATTGAATATTGGACTTATTTTCAGGCCCTGAGTATCTTTCGACGTAGCGTGACGAAATGCTCCAGTGCTATTTTTATTTTTGCACATTTTCTTTGGAATATTGATTTTTTAATTTACCCATATCTTAAGTTAAACAAAAACAAGATTTTTTTTTTAAATTGTTAAGACCATTCTGCTTAACAACAGGTGTGCCAATGTAGCCAAATTAGCCTTAACTGAGGGTACATTACTGTGCTTGTTTTTATACAAAAGCGGTAAGCAACTTAGCTTTTCGCAAATATCTTCCGTTACTTATTCTGAAAGTACCAAGACCGTTCAGCTTTACAGCAAAAGTGTCGATCGAGCTGTATTGCAACCAATTATTTTAAGTTTTGTTTCGTGTCCGGGCATTTTGCGGTTTGCTCGGTGTCCATTAACAAATGCCGAGCTTGCCCGGTCGGGAATTTAAATGGACGTCTGATGATATCGGCCTTAATTTTGTTGAGATTAAACTTGTTTTTCAATAGATTAGTAGTTTTTAGGGCTCCGTACCCAAAAGATAAAAACAGAACCCTATTACTAAGACTCAATTTGCCGTCCGTCCGCCTGTCTGTCACCAGGCTGTATCTCATGAACCGTAATAGCTAAAGACAGTTAAAATTTTCACGGGTAATATATTTTTGCTGCTGTCATAACCAAATATACTAAAAATGGAATAAAACATTTTTTAAAGTGATACATTTAACAAACTTTTGACTTTATATTTTTGACATTTTTTTCACAAAAATCAAAACGGCAGCAGCTTGAAATTGAGATAAAAGGAACCAAATGGTACGGAACCTTTCGTGCGCGAGTCCAACTCTCACTTGGCAATATATATCTCAATCGAAAACCTGAGTCTTTGCTTGATATTCATTTTGCTGTGAAGATTTTTAAGTCTAGAATGCTTGGTGCAACCACTTTTAATAAATATAAGAATGGTAATTTTCAATTATGAGCCAGAGCGATTTGCAGACTCATGACAGATCTTTGTATTATTAGTAAACTAGACGACCCGCCCCGGCTTCGCACAGGTGTATTATACATATAAACCTTCCTCTTGAATCACTCTATCCATTAAAAAAAACCGCATCAAAATCCGTTGCGTAGTTTTAAAGATTTAAGCATACAGACAAACAAACAGACAAAAATAGCGACTTTATTTTATACTATGTAAGGATAAGATTCCAATAGTGTGACGACACGATAGAGTTCCGTAGATGACGATGATCATTACCGAGCCTGAAACGTTTTAATCAAATTTATATATGAATGAAATGCAAATGTAAGAAGCGTGTTTATGGTTATCATAAGTGAAAACGCAATTATTTCGTAAAGGTTTTTATAATTAAACTTTCCTTAAATTTTTAGTAAGTACGAAACTCTAAAAGTAAAATACATATAAAACTGACACTCACTCTGTCATTCTTAGATCTTCTAGCAATCGCCTTCTTTCCACTCCATCTCATTCTACTGTTTTTTATGATTTTTCTTTTAGTGTCCGAGCTACAGCTCTCTGGAATGACCTTCCTGTGACCATCAGACGTGCACAGAGCGTTGAGTCTTTCAAGGCACAGGTTCAGCAACATTATCTCTCAAAGCTCTCTCTGACTGATACTCATATCACTCCTCGTCATTAATTTATTTGTAATATATTTATGCATCTAAGTATGTATTATTATAAGTATTTATGTATGGCTATTATTATGTAGTTTATTATATTGTTGATTAGGAATTTGTAGTAACTTTAGTAACTCATTATTATACTTTTTTTTACGTTTACACCGTCCTTGTCGTCTATAAGTTTCTTTGCATCCAAGAGAGGTTGTCTGGAAGAAATCGCTTTTAGCGAAAAGACCGCCGTTTGTGCCTTTTCTGTCTTTGTTTCTTTTGTTATGTTTTCTTGTTGGTGTCAATAAAGTGTTGTTGTATTGTATTGTATTGTATTGTATAAAAGCTAATTTGAAATAAAAATGTAAGTCACAAAATCAAAATTGCAAAATTGAAATTGCAACGTTTCATTTAGAACAATAACATCAAAAGCCCTCGAGGCGACATGTGGCCTGTTAAGTGGCGGTGACAATACTACAAATAAAGTTACGTTTTATAAGAACCGAATTTATTAATTTACAATACGACAGATACCCTTAACTCATACAATTTTGAAGCTAATTTCAACTCAAACGCTAAAGAAATAAAATTCAAATTCGTAAAAGATAGAATAAAAAATGTAATCAAAACAAAACTAACGAATTTGAAACCAATTCTGAACTTTATAGAGTTTGAAATCAAATGTGGTAAAAAAAAGAATTCGCGTTAAGTCATTTGAAATAAACCCATATTCAAATAATGATAGGGTGGCGTATCGGTTAAAACGTATGTAATTATTGAACGAATTAGGGGACGTTTCTAAAACATTTCGAGCGTGTCGAGTTTAATGAATTTAGTTCGATGAGCGAATACAATCGGTTCAAAAGTGGAGTCATTTTGGTATGGAAGCGAATAATTATGGTTTAGTACAGCGTTGTAGACTTAATTAACTGCAAGTATCAAGAATTGCTGCTACTCACTATACATTTTAACTTTTAAAATATGCCAAATTACTTCTACTTAAAAATACAATCGGATCATCTACAGACCCTCGAGAGTTTAAAGATAATTCAAATGCTTACCTGCCATGTCGAGTTAACTTATTAGCTTAAATTATTTGAGGACATACTTACTTGATTAAATAAAGTTCGGTTATGGCTGGTATCTATTTATGGACTTTTTTCTAGGTCAGGCTCTTAAAATTACTTATATTATTCAAGTGAGTCTTGAAAGTAGTGGGGGCCTGGTTGTTTAAGTTAATCGATTCAGCTCCTTATATATATAGTGCTAATGAGGTACATACATAAAAACCAAAACAATAGTCAGTTTATGAACAAAAGTGCATCAGCTTATAACTAAAAATCAGTTGATGTACTATTGTGCATACTCGTAGACTGACCACTATTTTGAATCTTAGGTATATGTACATGACTCTATCATGACCGCCTAATGAGTATTTATACACTCACAACGAGTAGTTTATCTGTAAATAGCAAACAACCCAAAAAAATAATAATTTAGGGCACCGACTCAGTTGCATCAGCCTTAAAAAAGGAAACTTGGTCAGCGACACGGTTTTAGAGAATATTATTTGTAAAACAACGAAGCGATGAACAACTTGTTTATAAAATACTTTGCTGAATTAATAGATAGTATAAAATGGTTTCTTACTTTGCGTCGAGTCTTCGGTCACCTTACACTATACAAACATACTTAATACCTATATTCTACACCCATGAACCCATTTCACCACCACAGACACCCCTAAGCCCGAAGCAGAACAATAGAGTGTTAAGGGGCGCACACACGACGGACCGCACGTGACCGGCACGCGACGACGCAGCGATGGGCACCGGAAAATTGATGTGTGAGTTTGCTTGAAACTATGGAGTAGGTACTTTGTGATAGAATTGACGACTAACGTTACGAGGACGAAATGAAAAGGTATAAAAAATACTGTTAAACGTCCGTAACTTTAAGTATAATAAACAATTAATGCATTTTGGAAATTCATTTGCTGTATTTTTTTTTTTGTTTTTTATTTTTTATGTCAAAATGCGTGAGCGGTAGAAAAATTTTTACTGACGCATGTGATCGCTTAAAGGACGTAGATATAAATTTTGTCGCAACGAATACAATTTGTAACCTTTTTTAGTTGTCTACTATACAGGTGTGCTGGATTTTTGTAGTTGCTAATTCAACCCAACACTCTATAATAATATATCAGTATAACATGCTGTAAATAATTACAATGTAGAATCTATCATATGATAGAAAAGTGAAAAAGAACAGTTGATAAAGATGACGTTTACCGAAAAATGTCTTTTTTTCATATTTCTAGTAATAGATTGTAACTATTGAATGACAGGCAAAATGAATGGCACTAAGTTTAAATACAAAAATATTCATTGTTATTTAAGTTAAAATTCAGGTTAATTATATAAATTGTTTACTTAACAAAGAAACTTGGAAAAACGTTCGAATAATACAAGCTGGCATATATAAATGACAAAGCCAAAGGCAAAAGCATATTCAGAGGGCCGACCCCAAATGATATAGAAAGAGGCACGGAGAAAAAAGAAAAACGATTTCAGAAAATTAAATTCAGAATAAAAAACTTAAAGTAGAAAATTATTTTGATTCAGACATAAAAATTATAGTAAATCAAACATATAACATACTTTTGGCTATTTTTTTCTACTCCACGTATTCTCTGTTCTACACTTCTACATCTTCCATTTACGTACGTATGATTCGATCCTGATTTTGTCAAAGCCATCGTAAAAACAGCGAGCGGGTCGTCGATTGTTTTTATACAATTTGAACACACACGCACTCTTTTGTACACATTTATACACTTATACACTCATTTAGACATGGTGTGTGCCGTGTACACTGGTCTTTATTTGCTTTGATTTGCGAGTGACACTTTTTTGTTGTTTTCTTTTTATTCTTGTTTTGTTTTGTTATGATGTTTTCGTATTATCTAGTCGTAGTTATGTGACGTCGGAGCGTGTCAGAGTTTTGACTGTCTGTCAAATTTACTGTGAAATGTGATGAGATTTGACGTCGTGAGAATGTTTTCTTGGTGGATCAAAATCACTAACAAAAACAAAAAGGCTCCGCGCCACCACTAAACTCTCACGGAATATCTTGGAACTAAGTTAGGAAATTAGGAACTAACTTTCAGGTTTATTATTGTTTTATACATTTATACAAATATTGACTCCAGAAAAATACGTAAATTTTACAAATATGTCAGAGAAAATATGATTCAAAAGCGATTTTCGCGCCTTGTCTAAAAGACTCCAGTGGCGGCGCGGATCTAAAAATCTACGTGATGTCAATTGACTGCTCCTCTTACCAGAAAAATGTATTTTTACCGACTTCCAAAAAGGTGGAAGGGAGGTACTATGTTCGTCTGTATGATTTTTTTTTGTGTATGTACATCGATATTTTCGCCAATTGTGAACCGATTTAAAAATTTTTTTTAGTTCAAAAGATTCTAGGTGGTCCCATTTAAATTTTATCGAAATCTGCTAAGACGTTTTTGATAAATCAACAAAAATGTACATTGATGTCACATCGATTCGTGCAAATTATTCAAATTATGTACACGGTGGAAGTCGGTGTTGCGATTTTGTGCAAAAAATAATATTTTTTTGACTTACAACTGTCAACATTATCAAGATTAAATATGTATTGAAATTTTATGACGTTTCCTAGTACAGAATCTGGCTTTACCTATTGGTTATAGCCAAGTATATTTATATCTAGTTCCAGTCCGAATCAATTTAACTCTTTCAGGACATTTAGAATCGGCAGCGTTATACCTCTGGTTACTTTTAATTTAAAATTATATCTTGTAAAAACATAATTCTATTTCGCTAAAAAGGCATCTTAACCCTAAAACACCCACTGGGACTATTAGGCCAGCGTGCCGCAGCGTCCCGGGGGCCGTCCATTGACATTGTAAACTACAATTACTCTTGCTTGTGCGCGTCCCTTCAGGCTACTTTTGTGGTGTTCGTCATACAAATGTATTGGAGCGAATCATGTAAAGTTTATTTTCTATTTTTGGCTTGGGGCTATTGGGAATAAAATGTTGATACTGATTTAAGCAGATTGGGATTTTTTCTTCTGGGCAAAAAGAGACGTATTATTCAGCGAACATGTTTATATCTACCCTCTAGGTATATTTTATATTTGGGGCATTGTGAGTTTCAAATAATCATATGATGTACTTTGTTTCATATAACGTACTTATTCATTTTCATGTAAGTGTTTAACATCAGCATTCGATTATAAATACGTTTATGATATAAATGAAAATAAACACGTGCATTTTTTCACTACAAAAATATTACAGCCTATTTAAATCAATCGTACTTATTATAAAAATACATCACTCACCTTCTGTTTGCTGACGATATCGTGGTCATGGCCAAGTCGATGGAAGAAGAGCTCAGCACGATGCTCGAAGGCCTCAATCTAGTTTCTTAACAGATGGGTCTTAAAATGAACAAGGATCAAACGAAGGGCATGTGTAATGCCCATGTTGTACCCACCCCAATATCTGTTGAGAGCTCGGTTCTTGAAGTTGTTGACTCGTACGTCTACCTAGGATAAGTAGTCCAGCTAGGTAAGTCCAACTTTAAGAAATAGGTCGATCACCGAATACGACTCGGCTGGGCAGCGTTCGGAAAATTGCGTGACGTCTTTTCATCCCATATACCTCAGTGTCTCAAGACGAGAGTTTTCGATAGTTGTGTGTTGCCAGTGATGACATATGGAACTGAAACGTGGTCTTTTAATGTGGGCCTAATGAATAAGCTCAAGATAGCCCAACGTGCTATGCTCGGTGTCTCTCTGCGGGATCGAATCAGAAATGAGGAGATCCGCAGACGAACCAAAGTTACCGACATAGCCCAGCGGATTAGCAAATTAAAGTGGCAGTAGGCAGGACACATAGTTCGAAGAACGGACGGCCGATGGGGCCGCAAAGTTCTCGATTGGAGCCCACGGACCAGCGCAGAGTAGGACGTCTACCGACTAACGATATAATAATAATCGCAGGAACGCGCTGGATGCAGGCCGCTTCCAACCGGCCTTTTTCGAAATCCGTGGGAAAATCTTCTGTCCAGCAGTGGACGTCCTACGGCTGATAGATAGATAGATAGAAAAAAATCAGAGAGCCAAATAAATCCTGCCGAGTGAGTAAAATTTTGGTGTATACATTTTTTTCAGGGAAGAAGACTCCATCTTACTTTTAATATTTTTGCAAGGGGTAAGAGAAAGGGAGTAACAGTTTCAACACAACAAACCAAAGTTAAAAAAAAATCCATGGGACCGTTATAAACAAATTTTAATTGACTTCTGATTGCAAGGACAATAACCACAAAATACGGATACATTCAGAACCTTCTACTTTTTTGGAAAACGGTTACTAAGAGCATTTCATTTTAAGTTAACCACAAATTCGAATAGCATCCCATTACCTGACTAGATCTACGTTGAAATTGCAACATTTTCAACGCAATAAAATTTTATCTCGCGATTCGAAAGAGTTAACCTTAAAATCACTGCTATGTTCCTGTAAAACGGTTAGTCATAAAAATATTTTTGATTCCCCATTCGTGGACGTTAAGGCCACAGATTTGGAAGTGAGGTAACGTGTTTATCTGCCATTAAATAATTATTTTTCGCTAAAAATGGCAAAACCGCCTTTCATCGTGTACAAAATTCGAATATTTAGCTCGAATTGTTTACATTATTGTTGATTTATCAAAAACGGCAAAAACGGAACTCTCTAGGTGGTTCTGTTAAAATTTTACAGAAATCGGCTGAGCCGTTTTTGGAAAATCAACAATAATTTGAGCGAAATATTCGAATTTTGTACACGATGGAAGGCGGTTTTGCCACTTTTTGCGAAAAATAATTATATTGTATTCTGTATAATAATTATTGCCGTCATACGTAGTTGTGATCTTAAGAGGATCAAGAATCGACTACTTACTGTTTTTGTATTTTCTGTAAAACATCCAGAGAATTTTCGGTACATTTTTGATAAAATGTATGTTTCGGGAGAAAACTTTTTTCACCCCATAAATTATAACAAAATGTTATGTGTTTGATGTCAATCGCTTGAATACAAAATATTGCACGCCAGTTCGTATTATTTTTTTCAGAAAAGTATTTATTTATTTATTTATACTTTTCAGCTTAGTTTTTGGGTAAAAATATGACTTTTTGAGGCTTTGTGACTTTGAATTCATATGAAAAACAGTAAAAACGTTTAAGTAAGACGTTTAACCCTAGCGATTGAATTGAAGGTTACATGACTGTAAAAAATATCTCTTAATTCTGATAATATTTAGAGGTTGTTAACAGCTTATTGTTTTTATATGGTCAAGTTGGTGCTTCACTATTGCTTTGTAAATTGCTTTGTAAATAGGAAATCAGAAATCAGAAATCGTTTATTGCAACACTATGTACAATGTTCTTAGTAATAAATAAAATAGTTCCAATAGTGGACCCTAACGGGCGTGCAATATTAAAAGATGTCTTAGACTAGACACACAGATAAGTAGAACTCTGTTTCTCGAATTCGTACATGAAATTTATCACAAAATTATTTAAAATTACTTATATAATATATTCTACATTATAAATATACTTTAATGTGTGTACCTTAATTAATTTATAGAAAAAAACATACAATATAATTTTTTTTAAATACCTAAGTGCTAGGTGTAATATTAAGTTTTTTTAGGTCGAAACGACATGTACTATCAGCGAAATCTGTGGTTCGATCTATATTGTACTGTACCAAACTTTAAAATAGTCCACTGCAGGACGTAGGCCTGCCCACGAAAGGTGTTTTGGGCCATATCTACCACGCTGGCCCAGTGCGGGTTGGTGGATTCTCACACGCCATTGAATTTATTCTACGGACGAATGCAGGTTTCCTCACGATGTTTTCCTTCACCGAAAAGCCAGTGGTGTGAAATTCCGTACATAAGTTTCAAAGAAACTCATTGGTACGGGACCGGGATTGAACCCACGACCTCGAGAATGACAGGCCAGCGTTACAACCACTAGACCACCACGGCAGCTATCTGATTTATCTGATTCCCATGTATTCAAAGTGTTTAGTTGTAGGGTTGGTCCGGAAAGTTAGCGATGCCTCGGGATACATCCCACATGGCGCATTCTCCCGTGAGTAATTTACTTACAATTTGAAATAACAAACAGGCAAATAAAGGGCTTCGCAGGGCTTTTGCCACCGCCAATATCGCAGCCGTACTCGAACCGAGTGGGCTCGCGCGTGGTGATGGCAAAAGGCCTGACGGCATGACGCTGGTCCCATGGAAGTGTGGACGGCCCTTAGTATGGGACGCAACTTGTGTCGATACTTTGGCACCGTCACATCTTTCTGAGACTCAGAGTAGGGCTGGAGCTGCGGCCAATTCGGCGGAGCAGCACAAGCAGCGCAAATATGCTAACCTCGGTAGTGGTTACATATTTGAGCCATTTAGAGTTGAGACATTGGGTCCGTGGGGGCCGGGAGCTCATATCATTTTCAAAAGTCTTTCTGGGCGTCTGGTGGACGCGACGCGTGACCAAAATGCTGGTGTTTATTTGGCTCAACGCATAAGCATTGCCATTCAGCGTGGCAATGCAGCCAGCATGTTGGGCACGCTGCCAACTGGCAGTGGGCTTGAGCATTTGGATTATTTTTAGACTTTCAAAGGTCTGAGGATGATCCAATGCTTTTTGTGTAATAGTAGTGTAGTTTTGTTGTAGTTAATAAAGGCACTTTTGCCAGATTAAAAAAAAAGGCAAATAAATGTTGGTTGAGTTTTTGACCAGTGCTTTTTTGCGGTTTTGTGGTTCCATTGGAATTATATTTATTTTATAGTTTTAGTTAGTTTATTGAATCAGGCGTTACTTTGCGGAAGTTCATCTTCAAATTCTTGTTTTGAATAAATATTTAGTGTATTTCCGCTCTGTCGTAGTCATATAAGTTAAGGGTACTATTCAAAATCCAAATTAAATCACAAACAAAATTAGTAATTAATCATCAAACTGTATCATGGTTCGACTATGGTTAGGTCAGGTTAGAAAAGTTAAGCTTAGGTATGTTTACAAAATATGAATGAACCTGAAACAAAAATTTTAATTAATCCGTTTAAAATAATAAAAAATAATTAAACCTGTAACAAAAATAGTGATTAGTAATCTATTTAAAAAAATGTAGTAAACCTGAAAATAATATTTAATTAATATGTTAAAATTACAAATATAATTTATTTATAAAAAATGGTATAAAATAATTGAAAAAATACTTAGTCAATAAATAGCACCCCTATTCTTACTGTACTCTATTCGACACGTGTTTCGCCTCCAAAACATGTTTTGGAGCATTTAGAAATAATGAAACATCAAAACACGTATTCAGAGTTGCTGAACGATCAAACTACCGTCACATCGCCTTTACTTCGGTGCGTCACGACGAGTATATAAGAAGCGCCGGCGCGGCGAGCCGTCATTCTTGCGAGTGAGCTCGAAGAGTCAATACGTCCTGAAGATGCCTCGTTTAGAGGCGAAACACGTGTCGAATAGAGTACAGTAAGAATAGGGGTGCTATTTATTGACTAAGTATTTTTCAATTATTTTATACCATTTTTTATAAATAAATTATATTTGTAATTTTAACATATTAATTAAATATTATTTTCAGGTTTACTACATTTTTTTAAATAGATTACTAATCACTATTTTTGTTACAGGTTTAATTATTTTTTATTATTTTAAACGGATTAATTAAAATTTTTGTTTCAGGTTCATTCATATTTTGTAAACATACCTAAGCCTAACTTTTCTAACCTGACCTAACCATAGTCGAACCATGATACAGTTTGATGATTAATTACTAATTTTGTTTGTGATTTAATTTGGATTTTGAATAGTACCCTTAACTTAGTTTTAGTTAAACAAAATGCTGGATTAGAGATTACATTTATCATGTGAGATCTTCAGCAAAACTGCGAAAAATAATATGTGTTTCTATAATATAATCCTACTAATATTATAAACGTGAAAGTTTGTAAGGATGGATGGATGGATGGATGTTTGTTACTCTTTCACGCAAAAACTACCGAACGGATTGATATGAAACTTTGCAATTATATAGCACATATATCAGAATAACACATAGGCTAAAAATTATAATGATATTGCGTAAATTTTCCATATTACAACAGTAAGAATTAAGTGTTACCTAAGTAAGTAGGAAAAATTCTGCCGTCTGCGAGCTATTCTAGCGTGCGCTCCAAGAAATGTCAAAAAAGAACTGTCGAATCGAACAAAATGTCAAATCGTTTTTTTTTTTTTTTTATTGTCCACCTCATATATTAATTTATATTGACTATTGAAAAAATGCATGGTTGATTTTTTGACCAGCTGATTTTTTCCCTTGCATATTGCAAAACATTACTTATTTCCGTCTGTCCTTTATTCACTAAATCTAAAATGTTTATGACAAGGTTAGCTTACCCTGTACTAAGCAGAAATGGGACAACTTAGCCTTCTGTCGGCTTAACCAACATTTACAATGGGACCAACCTGAAAAAAAGCAGCTGCTCATACCAAATCGCAATTTCTAAAATCCTATCAAATAGTACACAGAAAATATACCAAAATCAAAATTGTGATCACAAGTAGTGTGGAAATAAAAGTATAATTATCCCTTTAAATCTGGCATATTAAATAAAGAAGTCAATTGATCTCCAAAAATCAAACCACTCAGAGCCCTAATAAAATTACCTAAATATTTTATTCATTACGCTCTTCACAATTTGTTATTGTTACATTTTTGCTCCCGGCGATCGCGTGGCGTAACATTTAACATTATTTAACAACAATTTTGTATAATAGTGCTAGTGTTCGACAATTATATTTGAGGGTTAAACGTGGGAACATTTTTATACATTTTGTAGTAGATACAAGTCCTAGAATAAAAAAAGACAGTTAAATTTAAGGACTTCAAAGTAAAAAAGTTGTAATACACGAATACAGAAAAACAGAAACTTCTTCTTTTATGCTTTGGCGTCGCATTATTGTGCATTTGCCAGTGTCAAGTATTTAGTGTTAATATTTTTGATACATTTTTCAAAACTAGTCACGGTGTAGTCCAAACATAGTCCAAGTCATACCTCAGTAAAGCAGTGCAGAATTTACTAGAGTATAGGCGTCTATGGAGTATTGGTAACAACACGGAACAACATGTTAAGTCACATTATACCACATGCCTACACTAATGCACATAAATCAGCTCATAATCAACGAAATACCACAATTTTTCACAAGTTATCATTATCACTGAAAAAATTAGTGAAAAATTGTGGTAATAAACACAAGTTTAACAAAATAATACAATGAGGCGACATGATTTTTCCGCATTCCCGCCAAAACTTCAATACATAGAAACGGCTATGTAATCAAAATAAGTGACACTTTAACTACTGATCAAATATCACGTTGACGTTTCAAAAATATGGCGGACAAACTTCAAAGCCGTCCAAGGTGGTCCTTTATTTCCTACCTTAGGGCGCTTCTACTGTGTCTAATATTTTTTAATTTATGTTTAAATCATTCGTATACACGTTATTGAATTAGGCTAAGCTTTGGTAAATAAAAAAAAAAAAAACATTGATATCGAATTCTTCTGAGGTACAAGTAGCGGCACGTAAGTCTAGCGCTGAGGGCACTGTGGAGGGGATGGCTGCGCATGTTGACCGTCATACTAAGCTCATGTGCAGCCACCATACTAAGACTAATAATGACATCTGACATTATGAGTGGATAATATAGTTTTCTCCCCTTGCCGTGCTACCCGGGCTGAACGTCGCTGCAGACAACAGTGTCATCGGATGATACGGAGACAGGTGTTGCGTAAGACTACACGTTGGTTTTTAAATCTTTAGGAACCATTAGTAAGAGTAGTTTGAAAAAGAGGCTCGTCTATGTTTTTTTTAAAATAATTTATGTATCACCATTTTTCTGCCTATTAAATATCCGCAAATGTTTGACAGACATATAAAATAAGTTGAAGGCGCTTAAACAAATAATAGTAGTTTATGCAACTGTCATATAATGAAGGGTATTAAAACACGAGTGATAATAGTAACGAGTGTTTTAATACCCGTGTTATATGCAGTTGCATACACTACTTTATCTTCACTAATAAAAATAAAAATAAAACATATTGCGAAACATTAAATTCACGCGTACGTGTATTGTCACAGTGAACTTGGCGCCATTAAAATCTAACCAATGAGAGCGCAGCTGCGTGCGCAGGGCCAATCAGGAGCGAGCGCGCGATGTTATAATGAGATTTTACGATATCGATGTGGATATTATAACATCATGTGAAATTGCTTAAATTGAGTGTTTTGTTGTCTGCGCTATAACAGTAGTCATTATAAGTCAAGTATTGGAAACATAAGTAGAATGTTACAACATTAGTGTAGATAAACTACTTTATAAATACCCATAAGTTATCTTTCATACATTTAATTTCTGACGCGCTACATCAAAACTCATGATCATTGTCATTACGCGTAACTTTTTACATTCTAACAACGTTTATAACATTAAACGTTATAACATCACTATTATAATCTTAATAAAACGTGAGAAAACGACTCGGATCATTGCATGAGAAATCTATTGTTTCATGAACACTTAAACACAAAATCAAAAACTTCGAACATTTAACCAATTTTGAGACAGCAAATTTTTTTTAAAACTCATTGGGTTGATCTCATAGGTAGTAAATATATTTATGACGATATTAAATTTTAGACAATTTCGTAAATCGTTTTACAACTGAAAACCTTGTGATCATGTAAACATTGCCATATGGCGTTGCTCTGTAAGCCACGTATTTTTTTCTGATAAGATAAACCTTCTCATTTGAAGCCTTTATAATAATCAAGTCGGTATTAGAAATCATCCACCAACTAAGTAAATACAATTCGACTCTCTTACCAAATCAATCGGCAATCCAGTCCATTATGCCGTCAACAATAAGAATCTGAAGAGGCGTAACCCTCTAATGATCGCGGGTCTATTAGACCCGGCCTTGCAGACCCCTGGACATCAAAACAAACATCGACGGTCACGTGACCACCGACAAATTGCAAGCGATCGAAAGTACGAAATATGTCAATTATAATTAATAGGGAGGACGATTATTGGGACTGTGGAACAGTAGCTGAGATCTAGAAGATTTGTACGATGTTATAACATACTTACACTTTGTTTAAATTTTTATATTCAACTAGCGAGCTGCCCCGACTTCACTCAGGTGGATTATGCACATAAACCTATAAATTAAAAAAAATCGCATCAAAATTCGTTGCGTACCTAGTTTTAAAGATATAAGCATACATGGATTTACAAGCAGCGGGAAGCGACTTTGTTATTTACTATGTAGTGATGAATCGGTTGTATGCACAGATATCTATAAATAACAGATTGAAAATAATTTATCTCTGTGATTGAATGGGAAATTGCGTCAGTGACGTGTCAAACTGACTTTTTTTAATTGACATTATGTTCACTTTTATACGAATACATACTTCATTATAATGTTTGAATCAGATACATAAGACCATCATTATAAACATAATTTGCTATGGGGCTTGGTACTGGAAAAAAGATCAGCGCTTTTTATTTTGTCAATTCCAAGGTGCAATTTGGTTTGGGACAGCTGACTTTTTTCGATTCCTGTCTTAAAACAATAATTCATCTTTAATGATGGTTTAAATCACCTTTAGCTTACTGCAACATTCTCTGAATAGCCAGGTAAGACGTTACGTTAGTAGGACGTTTTATTATAAACTAGCAACCCGCTCCAGCTTCGCAAAGGTGTATTATACATAAAAACATTCCTGTTGAATCACTCTTTAAAAATAATCGGCCAAGTACGAGTCGGACTCGCACACGGAGGGTTCCGTATTGTCTTTAAATAAATATTTAAGGCCCCCTTAAATATTTATTTAATTTCAATTTTTATTATATACTATTTTATTTGAATATAAAACTAAATATTCTGTGAAAATTTCAAGCATCTACCTGTTACCATTATTAATATAGAGCGAAAAACGTCTTGAAATTCAGGTATGTTGTATGGGAGCCTCCCTTAAATATTTATTTTATTCTATTTTTAGTATTTGCTGTTATAGCGGCAACAGAAATACAACATCTGTGAAAATTTAAGCTGCCTAGCTATCACGGTTCATGAGATACAGCCCGGTGACAGACAGACGGACATCGAAGTCTTTGTAATAGGGTCCCGTTTTTACCCTTTGGGTACGGAACCCTAAAAACGCATCAAAATCCGTTGCGTAGTATTAAAGATAGACAGACATCGGAAAGCGACTTTATTTTGTACTATGTAGTGATAGTGATGTGGGAACTTTGAGTACTGGTTCACTAATATACAGATTATTGGTTTCGTATTGTCCAGATTTTGTTGTAGTGGACGCTAACAAGAGCTTCAAGAGACCATTGTTGAGATCGTGATAGACATTGTTATACGGATTTGTGTGAGGATTTTGGGCCTTTATTGATGTAATTTGTGTGTATCTCAGTCATACTCGTACAACACATAATAACAACCAACGCTAAGTAAATAGAGTGGCATTTAAATGCTGATAATAAATCACGGTGGTTAACGTAGTTATGCTAGCAAATATTTGATCCACGCGGGATAAAGATTAATTTGCATAGGGTATTCTTGGCTGAAAAGTGGTGATTTACAATCTCACTAATATCATAAATCCGAAAGTGTGATTGTAGGTTTATTAGTTTGTTCCTCTTTCATGCAGCAACGGATTGCCTTGCCTTTTGGCATGGACATAGTTTGAAAGACGGCAGGAACTTAGGCTATTTCAAGTACTTACTAACACTCTTTGTATAGTATACCTAAATAATTGTAAATGTTAGTTAACAAAGGGCACAGGCCCTGGAGTCTGTGGTTAATAAATTTTAATTAAAAAAAAAAAAAAAACAAAATAAAAAAAAAATGTTGCCATAGATAGCACAAAAATTAAAATACAAAAGCGTAAGATGCCGCGGGCCAAAACTATTATTACTATGAACTACTTTTTCTCTGAGACCAATCCGGAATTTGAAAAAAAACAGCTATGTCACACAATTTAGGCAAAATGTATGAGCTATTTGATATTTTTTCTCGAATTTCTATTCGAATTCATAGTTAAAGAACTCCTAATGAGAGTATTAATGATATTTTTGGCGTAGTATTTGAGTTCTTGAATTATTTGTAAATGTTATTTGAAAAAGGTTTTCCAAATAACTCCATAGTTTTAATCTTATAGTTTACATTATATCGCGGGGAAGCTACGGACAAAGCTAGTAGGAACAATAATAAACCAATCCAAATGCAATTCAAGAACTCATAACATCGCACAATTGAACACCAAACGTCACCAAACACTTAACCCTACACAAGTAGGGTGTCCTCAAAGACAATATTTGTTGAGGACGGTCCTCGAAGGACTATAGTAACCACACGTGTCTAATAACGTGGGAATGGGAAGACAGTAATTTGTGGACACTTGAAACTGTGTGAATGGTAAATTTTGGTAGAGGTATGGAATTTAACGCCTGGTGGAATTAAGGTTGACATATTCTTGTTATGATGTAGTTGTATTTTGGTATACTTTGAGACAGGGTTTTGTTATTATCATTTTAGTTAATTAAAAATCATTCACTAATAGAGCGCCAAACTGTAGTGACACGCTTGTCTTTGATCTACCCAGAGTTCAGACTAGCCGCTAACAAGAAAACAAGCACTTCATACAGTTGATGGAGTATTATGTTATTACAAGGAGAACGTTAAAAAACACACAGAGACAAAGATATAAGGGTACTAGACTTACTGTAGGTGCTTAGGTTCACATGTTTATAGTTCATGATAGCACCGAGTTTTACGTCGAGGTAGCTAATAATCGGCCAAGTACGAGTCGGACTCGCGCACGAAGGGTTCCGTACTGTATGGGAATATAAAAATAAATAATAATTTTATTTTAATTTTATTATTTATTATTGAAGTGTATATATTACTTAATATTCTTTGAAAATTTCAAGCATATACCTGTTACCATTATAAAAACCAAGCGAAAAACGGCAAAAAAATCAGGTTGGTTGTAGAGGAGCCATACTTAAATGTTAATTTTATTCTGTTTTTAGTATATTGTTATTCTGTTTTTAGTATATAGTTTGTTGTTATAGTGGCAACAGAAATACATCATCTGTGAAAATTTTAGCTTTTTAGCTATAACGGTTCATGAGATACAGTTTGGTGACAGACAAACGGACAGACGGACAGCGGAGTCTTAGTAATAGGGTCCCGTTTTTACCCTTTGGGTACGGAACCCTAAAAAGCACGGAGTATTTAAATAGGGAAGGTTTCTCACAGCGGGCGGACTCCGAATATAAGGCGTGCGGAGGCCTCAGCAGAAGCAGGCGAAAACCCCGTGCCGGGGTTCAGCTACACATGTCTTATTCAGATATTAACCCTATACAAAAACAACAAAGCGTAAAATCTAAAAAAACATTTTAAATATTGCAATTAAAATTCTTTTTTTTAGAAAAACATAAGGAATTTAACGTACCATTATACTGTTGCTTCATAGATTACAATAAGGCATTCAATTCAATAGAACATGAAAGCATTTGGAAAAGTTTGAAAAATCAAGGAGTTGAAACTAAGTACATCAGAATCCTAAAAATATTTACAAAAATAGCACTGCCAAGATAAAGCTGGAGAAACAAGGGAAAGAAATAAATATTAACAGAGGTGTCCGCCAAGGTGATCCGCTATCGCCTAAATTATTTACTGCCGTTCTAGAAGAAATATTTCGTAAATTAAAATGGGATCAAGACGGGCTAAACATTAATGGTGAACAACTAACGCACTTAAGGTTCGCGGACGACATAATAATATTTGCTAAAACAAAAATGTAGCTCCAAAATATGCTTATAGACCTGGATAGAGAAAGCCGAGTTGTTGGTCTCACAATGAATACATCCAATACCAAAGCCATGACAAACCAATCTGAAGACCCTATTATGCTGAACGGTGAGCCCATCGAATTTGTGAAAGAGTACACCTATCTAGGCCAATTAATCTCAACAACGGATCTAATGTCAAAAGAAATAAATATAAGGATTGGCAACGCCTGGAAAATTTTCTGGAGACTCAAAGAAGTTATGAAAAACAGAGAAACCAAGATGTTCACAAAAAAGAAACTATACAACACGTGCGTGTTACCAGTTCTTACTTATGGCTGCCAAACTTAGGCTCTCACAAAAGCACAAAACGCAAAAATAAAGACCTGTCAAACAGCAATGGAGAGGAGCATGCCGAATATCAGGAAAAGCGATAGAATAAGAAATAAAATTATCTGAAAGCGCACAAAAGTAGACGATGTAACATTGAGAATACGGAAATTAAAGTGGAAATGGACAGGCCATAAAATAAGAGGTATCGAAAAATGGAACAAACGAATAGTATTTTGGCATCCAAAAAACGCAAAAAGAAAACGTGGCCGACAGGTCAGAAGATGGGAAGACGAGATAAAAGCAACAGCAGGAAAAACATGGACCAGAGAAGCGCTAAACAGGGTAGAATGGAAAGGAATGGAGGAGACCTTTGCCAAAGTTGGGCAAACAGACATGGTTGCCGATGAGGACTCACCGGAGGAGAGTGATACCTAGTGTTTAAAAATTTGTTAAATTTTGTAAAAATTGTCTGAATAAAGGCTTATATTATTATTACATTATAAACTACATTTTGCTTTGGGATCGGACCTGGAATGAACTTAAACTTGATTATTTTTATTTAGCTAAATAAGTTTTAGAAACAGATTGCACTTACTAAACTGTCCTAAAACTTAACATAGATTTGTTTGGACAACACATTTTCGTAAAAATGAACGAACTTCAAGATGGCAAGACTTGAAGTTGTTATCAACATGAGATTTCGTCCAGTGCGCAGTGCTTCTTTATTGGGCACTCCAGCTAGCTTAGCATATGACCACGACAAATTTTTTATCGATGTGTGAAAAAGTGACCGATACATACTTCACCAAAACTCTGCCTCTTTCTGACACGTCGATAAAATTATGTCGTGGTGCGTATGCCAGCCCGGCAGGTCATTCTCCACGCAAATAGCTGTAGCAGGTAGATGTTGAAGTTGGTGCTCAAAAAGCGCACCAGAGACGCTGACTAATTTATACATTATAAGCTGGGTATCTAGCCCTGGTGTCAGTTTTTAAAGCGCCTGAGAGCCTCTGACATGGTTAAACAATAAAGCGAACGAGGGTGCTGTTCGTTACGAGTATATATACGTAAAATTTACACGTATAGCGTGTAAGTTTTTATAAAACAATTATATATTTATAAAAGTGGATGAAAAAACCTGTATCCTGCGTGACATCGCAGTTTTAAGGGTTTCGTACTCCTGTCATAGCTATCACGATCGCACATTTGCAAGTTTGAGTACACAGTGCATTTTGTAGTCATAACTAGTAAGTAGTCACGATTTTCAGGGTTCCGTACCCAAAGGGAAAAACGGGACCCTATTACTAAGACTTTGATGTCCGTCTGTCCGTCTGTCTGTCTGTCTGTCACCGGGCTGTATCTCATGAACAATGATAGCTAGGCAGCTGAAATTTTCACAGATGATGTATTTCGGTTGCCGCTATTATAAATATTTAAGAGGGGCTCCCATACAACAAACCTGAATTTTTAGACGTTTTTCGCTCCATATTAATAATGGTACCAGGTAGATGCTTGAAATTTTCAAAGAATTTTAAGTTTTATATACACTTCAATAATAAATAATAAAATAGAAATAAAATAAATATTTAAGGGGGGCTCCCATACAGTACGGAACCCTCCATGCGCGAGTCCGACTCGTACTTGGCCGATTATTATTTCTTTAATTGATTTAAAATACATGTATAGGATGTTTTGATAATTGAACTAGTTACTAGTCTGATTCTACCTATTTATTACACACACACATTTCCATCTACCATTAAAGTAAGTAGAACAAGAAAATTATTCCGTCGTTTACACAAACAAAGCCGTCGGCTGACGATCTCGGCAGTAAGCCGCGCCTGACGTTTATGCTAATACAACTGTACTGTACTTTGTTGCTATACAAAATATAGAAGTGGCTTACAAACTAGTAGTTCTAAGAACCCTAGATTCCGCCCAGTGGTATATTCGGCAATTGCCGTATATAATATAAATATACAGACTTTTTACTAATACACGTACACAGCAATTTCATACTCCCTCTAGAACTTGCGAATTTGGCGAGCGTATACGGCAATTTGAAAGTAAAGATACGGCAGTCCAGAATTTTTCGTAATAAATAATAACATTGACCTCGGCACATTTATTTTGAACCTAATCTTCATCAGCCTATATTTAGAATATCTCTGGACTAATATGGTTCATAGTAGCAAATGTTGATAGGATTTAGATACTAAGGAATGTTGTGAAATATTGTCGAAATTGGCTGATAAATAATGCGACAGCAATGAGGGCAAAACCACAATGAAAAAATGAAATGTTCAAAGTTTCGTCGATATTCGTTGAAAAATGCGACCTGTAGTGCAAATCCAACATCCGGACCGACGACGAAAGCAAAATTGCTGTGTTAAAACAAGGACTTTCGTTTCGTTTCGATCAATAAAGTGGCCTAAAGCTAAACGCTAACCTATTTTAAAAGAAACCTTAAATAATTTATTGTTTATAGCGCTCTTAGCGTAGTTGGACTAAACGCCTACGCCACTCTTCGTAGATCGCCTACGAAGACGTGTTACGGCACGTTGCGTCTACTTAGCACTGCTACGTGATTTCGTAGGCTAACTGCAATTTGTTTTCGTTTATATTTAGAATTTGATAGGTTTATGCGTATTGTATAAGTATTTTATAATAGAGGCAAATGTATATGTTGTCTATAGCGAAATAATATGTGCATTTGCAGCATTGTTCAAATATTGCAAAATTTCAAAGTATTTAACAATTACCCAAGTAGCATTTTACTCCATTTAAGAGTACACATTTAGTTCCCAGGTGTACTTGAAGCATTATTACAGTTCACTCGTGATGTATAAGCTGCATTATTGCGATTAATTACACCTACACCTGTCTAAGGGACTTATAGGAGTGTAGAGTTATACTTTTAGATGTTTGTTGGTGTTATAATACTCTAACAATTATCCTTTAGTCAGCCGTCTGACTAAGAGCATTATAGGAGGGTAGAGATACGGCAACCGCTGTTTAACGGCCTACTTGTACGATGTTTTAGAGCTAGCATTTTAATAGAACACACGTGGTCATTTATAAAGCCAAAGACTGTTAAGTTTACTTGTTTTAGACTGTTATACAGCTAGTAGCTGTAGTAGGACTTATTTGTGATCATTAAAATAACCTTTTTTACTATCTGTACAGAAGTGTTTAAATGGTTCGCATGTGCACTGTAGGCTGTTAAAAGGACTATATGTGTTGTCCATTAACATCAATAGCAGTTTATTTGTCCACAAGTACTACTCTTATTTGCTTTCATTTCCACCATTTTGTTCTAACCTAAAATTTACCAAATAATAATTCTCTAAAATTATCGTGCAGATTTATCACAAAATACGCAGATAGAGCGATTGAGTTTTGGTTTCATGTTATAATTAAATACCGTAGTATAATCATAATGCCAAGATAATATCAAAAACTGAAAATTGTAGATTTCCTCTCAGCCAGTTTTAAATATTTTAAAATGAATATCGCGTTTTAACAGAGGCGCGTGAATATTTTAGCTGTAAATATGTATACATTTCACGATAAAGTTGCATTCCCATGGCAATTAACATTATTAAGTCTTTGAAACAGGTACATTACCGCGTGGTATCATAAATTTTTATCCAAATATCCGCCGGAGTTATTAAGTTTTTGGATGGCACACACAAAACCATAAACAATTAAATTGTGAATAAAATGATAAAATGAAGAAATAATTTAGGGCACACGTGAATTTTAGGTAGCACTGGAGTACTTTTGTCGGATTTTTTAACTGTGAAGGCTGTGTATTTAGCCACGTGTTACTCTTTATTACGCTCATGTACATTGTATGGATCACACTGCGTCCCATATAGTGCCGCAAGTCAGCCTTAAGTCCGATGTTACTACTTAAACTGCTATTATAATTCTATTATACTGCTAATGTACAGCCATAGTGAACTTACGGCTGTCTAATTTGTGCCCAAACTGGTTCTATAAGAGCGTTATATCCAGCTATACAGCTCTTATACAGCTGACTTACACAGCTTGTGGAGTACATGTGAACGACTAGACTTCTTATATAGAACCCCGAATGCTACTTGGGTACGATGTTGGCGCTCGCAAGATACCCAATTACTTAGCTTGAAGCCCACAGTATGACTTTCAAATGGTTGGTGTAACATCTCAGTAAGTAGTACAGTTGTAATATGTCAAGCAAATATAATTTTTCCTTTCTTTTTTGTAACATGTATATGAATAATTAAGATGAAATGAAATCTTCCTCTCTGTGATAAATCTAAAATATTCGCATATTAGTACAATGAGGTACATAAAATAATATAATATATAATAATAATAATAAGCCTTTTCATTCCATATTTCTTATAAAAAGTTACATTTCAAATGTTTGTTAGTACTTGATTTTACTTATAGCTATTGTTAGTTTGTTAGTCTTCGTTGTTGGAAATATGGATCCCTTTTTGGGTATAGGCCTCCTCTTACCTTTTCCATAGCTCTCTGTCTTTGCCTAAGGTGATCCATTCATTTCCTGCGACTTGCTTTATGTCGTCAGCCCACCGTTTTATTGGTCTTCCAACCTTTCTTTTTCCTTTGGGCCCTGGCCACTTTACGGATTCTATGGTCCATCTCCTGTCTGTGTATCGTGATATGTGCCCTACCCACTTCCATTCTAGTGTGAGAGCGTGTATTAGGGCGTCTGTAATTTTAGTTTTTTGCCTAATTGTTTCCTTTCTTCTTTATGTATTTTTCTAATTTTTAACATGCTCCTCTCCATTGAGCTTTGGGTGCATTGGATTTTTTGTTTTATTTTGTTTGTAAATACCCGTGTTTGGCAGCCATATAGAAGACAAGGTAATAGGCATGTATCAAATACAATTTTTTTCAAAGGTACGGCGTAATTTCCTTTCATGATCTCTCTCATTGACCAGTATTTGTTCCAAGTTGTATTAATTCGTCTTGTTACTTCATCTTCATTACTTGTCTTTTTCAATGAGATCTGCTTGCCCAAGTAGATGTAGCTACTTACGTATTCTATTGGGTTTCCATTTACTGAGGTACTTACATAATGAGGTACATAAACAGTAACTAAAATATCTAAAAACTACACTATAAATGTATATAAATAATGTAATGTTTTTTTTTATTTTATTAGTTGCATACCTATTGCTATGTGCTTTGCTAACACATCATTAATCTCTAAAATAAACAAAAATGCAGATCTCTTCCAGTCCTCCCTTTCTATATCTTAGATAGTAAATTCTAACAGACGTCGGGTCAATTCTGGGCGAAGTTATCTCTAATATCGTCGGATTAGCCGTCCCGGTTATTTGACACACGTGAATAGTATAGTTGAGGGGCTCTCAAACTTTTGCAGCTTGAGGTGAATAACGGGTGAGGCGTTGTTAGGCTATTTTCATTAAAAAAAACATAACTATATGACACTTTCGACATTTAATATTCATTTGAAAATATTGTCTCGCCCATAGAACTATAACTAAAGTAATAGAAACCGTACTTAAATAGCAAGAGATATACATCACTTCGACCCACTTTATATATGAAATGGAAAAGGTGTACGAAAAAGATGCACATACACTGGAACTTACGTAATTCCGAAGAGTTTAACAAAGTAGCATTGAACTATCTCGGCTGTCCAAATTCAAAAAGGTAAAAAAAAGGAATGCAAAATGATCAGAGATTTGAACCTTCTTACTGGAACTAGAGGGATCAAATTTCCGATCGCAAAAGACAAAGTAGAACCACTGTTAACCATTTTGACACTCTAACATGTGATTTTGACGTATGCCGACAGACTGCATTCAAGTTATAATTGTAATTAAGTCCTTGGTATATTGGTAAGATAGTGATAACAGCCATTCTACACATATTATTTTACATTTATAGGAGGGAAGTGGGTAAATACTAAGTTATTTATTTAATCTATTATACAACAAGGAGACCATGATGAAAGGAGAACATTACGACTTGCTATAGTAGTGCGGCATTGTTCCGAGCTACAAACTTTATCGGATCTGCGTTTATTAGTTGTAAAGTCAGGATCATAATACAATTGTGAATTAGTAAGTGTTCTATTACTTTGGTTTTAATTCTATGGTGTCGCCTGACACGTAACCTCGCCGCGGTCATAACCTGTTAAGGCGTGAGTAAGTTACTTGGTACGCTGAACTAATATAGTTGATAAAATCCGAATGTCCTGGATTTTGGCCCATCTTGCCAATATCTTACAGTAGATGGCAGTTCACCAGAGCGCCCTAGACCTCAATTTGAGAACCCTTGGTATAGTTGTTCCGTGGACTATGGTGTCGTAACTTTGATAGGAGTGGTGTAATGACACGGATTTATGAAGCCTTCCGGCTAATATTGAAGTGTGTAAACAACTGTACTACGATATTATAGTTACATAATACATGCAGGTATGTTTAAGTATGTTATCGTATGTTATAGGGTTCTGTGCCCAAAGTGTAAAAACGGGACCCTATTACTAAGACACCGCTGTCCGTCCGTCTGTAAGTCTGTCCGTCGGTCTGTAATAATTTCATTGTTTTTGTATCATTGGATCTATGAACAGTGTACACTGGCGCTTGTACTTTTTCGTTAGAAAATATTTTACAAAAAAAAAGTTATTTTGCAATCGAAATAGATTTGAGCAGAAATATCACCACATGCATACATTTATACAAACATTTTCACACTCTTATGTAAGTATTTAAGAGTGGTTTTCCATATTGTACGTTGAACACATTGTTTCATTTCAAACACTAAACTCTGGACAAGACATTTACTAAGCCCGATTGCAGAGGCGCCATCGTAATTATATTAGCTAAATAGCATAGTTCTGTTTCTTTTTCACTTTAGGCATTCGATAGAGAGAACGCTTTTACGTTGCTATTAAATTTACGCTGGTGCTTCTGTAATCGGGCTTACGTCCAAATATACTTGGTGATATACTTATGTGTATTGCGCATCGGGTGAAAGTAAAACCAAAAAAATATTACGATACATTTGTCCAAAGACTGAGTCCTAAAACAAAATACAAAGAATCAGCCAAGTGCGAGTCGGACTCGCGCACGAATGGTTCCGTACCGTATGGGAGCTACATTCCTATTGTCTTGTTAATAGCGAGCTTAAAACTCCAAAAAATCACGTTTGTTGTATGTGAGCCCCCCTTAAATATTTATTTAATTCTGTTTTTAGTATTTGTTGTTATAGCGGCAACAGAAATACATCATCTGTAAAAATTTCAGCTGCCTAGCTATCACGGTTTATGAGATACAGCCCGGTGACAGACAGACGGACAGACGGACATTGAAGCCTTAGTAATAGGGTCCCGTTTTTACCCTTTGGGTACAGAACCCTAAAAACTTATTCTCACCATTAAAATTCTTTATTTTCAAAATATCAGCAAACACTACTAAAATTACATTTTCCGGTACATTTTCAATATTTTAACCCTCTCCCCGTAATTGCGACACGAAGTTATAAAATTTTACTACGTCAGCTCCCGCGTACGTCTGTTGTTCTATTGTGATGCTGATTTTGAAGAGCAGCCACTGGCTCTCAAACTTTTATGGCCTTTTGACGTCTTGGTAAACTCTGAAAATAATATGTGAGCTACATAGTACCTACCTTTAATAATATTTATACAATTGCATGCCGAAAAGCGGATTATGGCGGTCAAAATTATACACTTCCACCCGTGTTGAAATGTACTTTACCCATCTAAGCAAATTAAGATAACTAGTAGTCCGCCCCGGACGTGGACCTCGCGCTATTCCTATTTTATATCATAAATACTGTGATTTCAAAAAAAATTAATCATATTGGCATGAAAGTTAGGCGACTTCTTTTTAGAGTTCCGTACCCAAAGAGTAAAAAACGGGACCCTATTACTAAGACTCCGCTGTCCGTCTGTCTGTCCGTCTGTCAAATGAGTTCTTCAAAATTTATGGACGGATTTTCAAACCACTGGCTTTTCGGTGAAGGAAAACATCGTGAGGCAACCTGCATACGTCCGTAGAAGAAATTCGATGGCGTATGTGAATCCATCAACCCGCACTGTGCCAGCGTGGTAAATATGGCCCGATCACCCTTCGTGGGTAGGCCTACGTCCTGCAGTGAACTATTAAAAAGGCTAGTACAGTAGGTATTCGATACTATCGATAGCATTGCCAATATTCAAAACTATTGCATGATTTTTATTATCGATAGTAAACTGCTGAAGTTCGATATTTTCGATAGAACTATCTACTATCGACTAACTGAATTTGACAGACTATCGATAGCGAAAGTATCGCCTTAACATTTATTTAATGTGTGCTTGCGTTATTTCTTCTTTTTCTTAGATTAATGTTCAATTGCAACTAATAAGGTTTTGCTTACAAAAAAAGTTTATTAATTATTTATTATCAAAATGTTTAACTGTTTTATTTAACTTCACCCGTCTGTTTTTTGTGTCAAATCTAGTAATTGATATTTGATCCGCTTCCTTTAATTTTGATGAAAATACACAAATACAGTTACATATAATTTTATCCTACTTTAAATGACTACTCATTCTTATCCGACTGGCAATAAATAGTTCCTCATTATTCAAAACCTCTGAATAAGGAAAAAAAACCCTAATAATTAAAACTCTGACATTTCTAACAACTTGTCAAAACATTAAAATTTTCTCGGATTTCATAAAGATGCAACTGCAAAACCTATGAAGATTTTAATGGTTTCTTTTCAACAGAACATTGAAAGTGCTCGTTAAAATGTGATTGTCATTGGTATAATTTATTTGAATATCGGCACGACCCCACTTTAACTGAGCATCGCGTGCAAATCAACGGGCCTCATTTTGTCGACGGACCAGCTCTCAAACTCTTCTACTATCACTGGGGTCTCCTGCAGTTACTTTTCCAGTTCCTGTGGTATCTACTGCTACAGAGTGGGATCCGGCGGCTCTCCTGTGATGGACGGGCCATCTCTCCGAGACATCACTGGGGCCTTATGTCACTCATCATACTCCTATTATTTACAATTATTTGTATGGTGTGTTAAGCCTATGCGGAGACAATAAATACGTAATATTCGTATAATGAGTTGTTATTCGACGACGCAACCTACCGCCGACGCACCACCACATATCCACAACTCTGCTGTCCGTCTGTCTGTCACCAAGCTGTATCTCATTAACCGTTATAGCTAGAAAGCTGAAAATTTATATTTATTTTCCCATACAACATACCTGAATTTTTTAGCCGTTTCTCGCTCGATATTAATAATGGTAACTGGTAAATGCTTGAAATATTCACAGCATATTTAGTTGTATATTCACTTTAACAATAAATAATTAAATTAACATAAAATAAATATTTAAGGGGGTTTCGTACAGTACGGAACCGTTCGTGCGCGAGTCGTACTCGTACTTGGTCGATTATTTAAACAATTTTAAATGAAATAGATTATATTTGGTGAAATATTTAAAATATAAGTTTCTGCCTAAAATTGCTATTGTTCTGCTACAATGTTTGAATTATGCTACACTGGTCATACTGAATGGAATCTAACACTCACAGAAGTCGCATAATTTATAGCATATCGGGCTTCATAGAACAATAATGTTTGCGACAACTCCTACTCTATCTGAACGCTCCTGCACGGGTAGCATGGCAAAGGGACAAATTGTCTTTCCACCATTATATCCCCTCGAAGCGGAAATAAAGTATGGATTGACAATGACAACTGACATGAAAAGTGGATAAAATTGTTTGTTCCCTTTGCCATGCAACCCGTGCTGACGTGAGATGAGAATGAATTAATTTCGAACAGTCGCGGAATCGGTCTAAAGCAAGCTATGAGTTTATTTCATACAAAGTGGCGACACCATGCAATACTGCCCAAATATGAATTATTCTGACATCAACCTGAGTAAAGAGTTAAATAAACAACCGCTAAGTGAAGTTTACAGTTTGATAGCACTAGGTGGCGCTAGGCGTCCAAAATTGGCCTGATATTACATATTATTGTTACAAATTAAATATTATCATGAAATTTGCCTGAACAATTACAAACAAAATTTTATTCTGAATTTTGCGTGAATATGAGCGGTTATTCTTACAATTTTAAATAAAATACTCGAGCGTGCAGTTATATTACTCCGCAACTCCCGCAGAAAGTGGCGCCGTTTTGCCTCTTTTTAAAACCGGTCCTGGTATCTTCGACACCACTGAACAGAAGATGCTCATATTCGAACTTAAAAGTTCTATACATATAAACTACGTGCATGCTAAATTTCAAGGAGATCAGCTGAGCGGTACTTGAGTTATCGTCGAACAAAGAAACATACAAACATACATTTGACAGCTCAAGTGCCGGCTCGTCCCAGTAGACTCAGAGACCTCGCAAAAGCTCGGTCAATTATGAACTTCTGCTTTCGACATCATAATTTGTCGCAAAATAAGGTGAAAGTACTTAAATAAAGTAAAACTATTTTAAAGTTGGAATATCTCCAGACCTACAATGGATTAATCACTGTCGCAATGTTTGGCGTTGTCATTTTGTCTTTTGTGTACAAGTGAATCAAAATTGTCAAAGAAAGGAAGATACAAAAGATGAACTCACTACTCCAAAGTAACTTTCCGTTTAGTTATATAAGGTTGTTAATTAGTGGTCTGTAAATAATAAAGTTCACAAAAACTATAAGAAAAATATTTATCAAGAAACAAAGACGCTAACAGTTTGTTCCGCTATCTTGCTGTACGAATTAGAAACGTACTCAATCAAAAAAATATTTACCTGCGGTTTTTGTGTCACATGCTCAGTACAATATATATAATATATAAAATCATTTATAAAGATGTTGCGTGAAACGACGTTCGCCGGGTCAGCTATTATTACTTATATATGCTTATTATACAATACCTAATATTTTCTAGAGGAGTCATATAGTGCCTATAAATTATGTCATCATCATTAACATTGTCAGCCACAGCATGTTCACTGCGAGACACAGGCCTCTCTTGTAGATTTCCAATAAGACCAGTGACAAACGGCTTGCATTCTGTGAATTATATATAATATAGTTAAAAACATATAAATGATAAGTGTGGAAAAAAGAACAGTATAGTATTATTATGTTTTCTAAATTTTTATTTGTCTTTGCAGTTTAAACGTTTATCTTGAATGTGTGGGAGATTAAATAAATAAAGAAATGTAAAAAAAATAATAAAACGTTGAACAACACTGATTTTATGCCACTACGTGAACTAAACTGTTGAAAAAACCCGTTCTAACGACATCGATAATACGAGTACGATGGTGGTTTTTAACGAACTTGCTGTTTTGATCGGTTGTTCATACATTTTACATTTTTCTGGTATCTTTCCATACCTTCTTCTTTTTATTGTATTTTTCTTTTCAAAGCGACTTTGAAATAAGGAACATTTTTTGTAAAGGACAGGTTAAGTAAACGCATACTTATAACACGTGTGCCTAAAATATACATAATAATTATTTACTCGGATTTGAAGACATCTACGTTAGGCTGTATCCTAGTGGAAAGACAGACCCATAGAAAAACAAACTTAGTACATTCTGAATTAAAATTGTATTAAATAGATGACAAATAAGTAAGAAATTCATTATGATTGTATTTTGGTACAAAAGTTGTAATTTATAACGATTGCGCGATCTAAGAAAATTTTACGCCATCTATCGACTTTTAAGCAAATTAAATAACCAATTAGAACAGATGGCGTGAATAGGCACGATGACTGGGTAATAAATCAGTTTTAGAATTAGTCCGTTAGTTAGATTATTTAGAAAAAAATAACAAAGATAAATCTTGTCAAAGTTCAGAACTGGAGGCTCTTGACTTCACCTCTCTGTCAAAAGTCTTTACTTTTGTAGTCTAGTCGTGACGTTACGCGGAACGTTAACGGGCTATATCTTCATTAATTTTAGTTTAATTGACAAAAAAATATATACGTGCCTAATAATTTTGAAAATCTATCCGATTTTTAGTCATTTAGCCTGTTGTAGATCGAATATTGAACAGGCTGTTCGTATAACGATAGTAGATTCGAAATAGATCGATCAAATAATAATATTTTGTATGCATTATTTTTTTACCTAACCTTTTTAAACCTTTTTTAGGTAGAAATTGAGTGTAGCCATTACGTAGTGACGTCATCGTAGTCGATAAATCCAGCTCTGAACTGCATACGCTCCTCGACGTTAATTCGTAGGAAGTCACTCGTAAACTTTTACGATATAGACTATCGACTTCCGAAACGCTGCGAAAGGGTTCCGTAGCTGGTTTATTGCTCCAAGACGATCCGTTTCATGACAACATGGCGCTATAGATCAACTATTTGCTAAGGAATTTATATATCTTAAAATGATAATAATATGATACGAGTAAATAGTATTTTTGCAAAGATCCTTAGAATTTCGCAAGACCACAAAAGATAAAGATTTATTTAAGTAAGATAGAGAAATATGATAGCAAACGTCTTATTCTGTATTTTTGCGAAATTCCTAGAAATTTTGAGAAAAAAACTAAATCTCAAAACATCCTTCGAGATATTATACAGAATCAGAATCATACAGACAAACCCGTTAGTTAATCATGTTGATGCATAGCCTATGATACCAGTAGCTCTGTATACTGTACTGTACCAGCATTTTTACTAGTCCACTACAGGAAGTAGGCTTACCCACGATAGGTGATTGGGCCATATCCACCACGCTGACCCAGTGCGGGTTGGTGCATTCACATACGCCATTAAATTTCTTCCACTGACATATGCAGGTTGCCTCACGATGTTCTCCTTCACCGAAAAACCAGAAGTGTGAAATTCAGAACATAAATTCCAAGGAGTTCATTGGTACGGGATCGGATTTGAACCCACAACCTCACGATCCGCCTTACGATCGAGTCTGCATGTATTTTTTTGTGGATGTTCATCGATAATTTCGCTAATTGTGAACCGAATCGAAAAAATATTTTTTAGTTCTAACGGGTATACTACTCCCGAGGTCCCATTTGAATTTTACAGAAATCCGCTGAGCCATTTTTGAAAAATCAACAATAATGTATACAATTCGAGCGAAATATCCGAATTATGTACACGATGGAAAGCGGTTTTACCATTTTATTGCGAAAAATAATTATAGCATTATAAAAAAACATCTTGTAGATCTACTCACCTATAATATATCCCATTGACAATGGTTCCGTAAGCTCACAAATACCTTTTCACAGTTCCCTGATAAAATACGGTTTCTCGAGATCCGCGCCAAATGGATTGCACCATTTTAATCTAAGAAATTGAGATCTCTTCGATTACATCTATTATGTAAATTGTAGAGGAATCTATAGTGATGAAGTATCTATGGAAATTCGAGTTTATTTACCTACCTGAAGAATTTAGGTATTTGTCGAGTCATCATCCGGAGTAAGAAACTATTAGAGAGGCTTATGGCAGTGGACTTCATATGACTGATATGATGATAATTAAGATGAATACAGTGCAAATATGCTAACCTCGGCAGTGGTTACATATTTGAGCCGTTTGGAGTTCAAACATTAGGTCTGTGAGGGCCGGGAGCTCATTTTGTTTTCAAAAGTCTTTCTGAGCGTGTGGTGGACGCGACGCGTGACCAAAATACTGGTGTTTATTTGGTTTAAGGTATAAGCATTGCCATTCTGCGTGGCAATGCTGCCAGCATGCTGGGCACGCTGCCAACTGGCAGTGGCTTTCAGCATTTGGAATATCTTTAGACCTTTAAGGGTCTGTGAGTGATCCAATTGCTTGTTATGTAGTAGTAGTTTATGTAGTTTTAGATTATGTAGGTCTTGTATTTAGTGGTAGCTAATAGAGGCACTTGCCCTATTATTAGAAGAATCTTCATGCACATACTTATTAATATTTTATGGTATTTAGGAATCAATACTAGTTGTTTCGTGCCGCTTTGGCCACGTAATATTAGCGTATGAGACACTCCAAACTTTGAACTATATTCAAAGATAAGAGAGAAAACAAAGATTAAATAATCGGCCAAGTACGAGTCGGACTCGCGCACGGAGGGTTCCGTACTGTATGGGAGGCCCCACTAAATATTTATTTTATTTTAATTTTATTATTTATTATTGAAGAAAATATAAAATTAAATATTCTGTGAAAATTTCAAGCATCTACCTGTTACCATTATTAATATAGAGCGAAAAACGTCTAAAAAATCAGGTTTGTTGTATGTGAGCCCACCTTAAATATTTATTTTATTCTCTTTTTAGTATTTGTTGTTATAGCGGCAACAGAAATACATCATATGTGACAATTTCAGCTGCCTAGCTATCATGGTTCATGAGATACAGCCCGGTGACAGACAGACGGACAGACGGACATCGAAGTCTTAGTAATAGGGTCCCATTTTCCCTTTGGGTACGAAACCCTAAAAACAAACACTTTTGTAACGTATATTATATTGTAGACCTAGTAGCTAAAGCCCTGATGTTTTTCTTATTATTTTTTTATTCCGTAAGTATAGGTTTGCGTTTGACTACATACTGCTTGATGTTAGTAGATATGCCTATATGTAGCACGCTCACCTAGAAGATACCTATTTACTCGGGATTTGAAGACGGGGGTATTCATTCAAGTCTTCGACAAAGACAAGTCTTCGTTGTTGGAAGCCGCATTAGAAGTTTCACTTTTTTTTTTATCGCGAATAAGTCCGCGCTTGACCTCCAACTTCACAAACCGTCCTCATTTGTCTGTTCACGCCGACGTTCCGTCATGATTTTTTTTTTTTGGTCTGAGATGAGCTCTATAATAATACACTGTGAGATATAGTAGAGTAGAACATGCGTATGTTGTGTCAACTATATTGTTATGTTTCCGGACAAACTCGAACATAAACATAACAATTGATGAAATTAAAACAGCACGTGACACCACTTACGAAAAAAAATCCAAAAAAAAAAACTTTTTATTTTTGTCCTACGACTTTGAAATAAAATAAGTCTTATGCAGTACCAATAAGGGTGTAGTTTTGTGTGTAAATCGAAATTATTTTAGGTGTAAAGTGGGTGGGGTCCAATAAATTTTAAATCCATTAGTACCGAGTACACATGTTCGGGGTCTGAACTACACTCCATTTAACTTTATGAGGTTTAAATTCGTTGAATTGTTACGCACTCTGATTTGGAATGGTATCCCTTTTGGGAAAAAGAAAAAATATCGTTATAGCAGTATCTATAAGTACATATATGTTTACTGTTTTTTAACAATTATTTAAGCGTCTCTTAGTAAAATAGAATCTACATCATTTTCATCTAAATATAAGATTAGTTTCATGGATATTTTATTCCACAGTTTCAAAAAAAGTTTTTTTTTTGAGATTCAAATCTAACACACGAAAGACACTTAAGTAGACAAGGTAGATTTTATTGATAGACATGTTTTTGAAAATCAATCTATTTAATAAATAATTTAATTTGTAATAATGGTTATATTAGTTAGTAACCACAAAAAGTGCGATATTTACTTATCTACTAAATACGGTTAAAAATAACAATTAATAAAGTGATAATTATAATATCATTCTCAATCATATTATCAAAATTGTTTAAGATATAATAATTTTAACATACGAAATAACACTATCTCGAATTTGAATTTACAAAGCAACATAATAATAAAATACTATCCAATCTACACTATCCCCTACCTATTTATAAAGTTAAAAGTATAAAAAATAGTACTTAATGATTAATAAACCGACGCCAGTTACTGCAAAAAAAAAAAAAACATTTTCGAAATATTTCTTCCCATTCTTTCTTGCCGCTGACAATTGAATCTTTTCAACAACAATAGAATACAAAAACCAAAATATCACAAACACGCTAATACACTTCAATAACACACAAAACCCATTCATCCACTATAATCCAATAATCGTTTTTAACGGTTCCTCACTCAATAATTTTGTTTTCCCTCCGGTCACTCCAATTTCGGTAATATCCTTTCGTGAAACTCGATTTATAAAACAGAAAACTACAATTTTTCTATCATTCTCCCCTTTATGCAATCATTCGAGCGTAAAAAACATTAGCGTCAGTAGCACCATAGAATCTTAACCCTTCGCTATCTGCACTGGGGTATAAAAAACCCATAAATTATATTTTGCCGATTGTCAATTGTCTCGTGATTGATAACCTGCTTATAACTTTCTTAATCGATTGTTTGTGGCAAAATTATGGTTGACTTGATTTTTACTAATGGTTTTAGGAGATACAGCTTAAAAAATATCGACACACCCCTTTAATTTTGAAATGTAATTATTTATTATTGTGGTAATGTTGTGACAAGAACATTAATCAAATATAATTTACTCGGCAGCTAAATAAAATTATGCTACAAATATCAAAATAGCAAATACGAAATAGCATTTTCTAAATTTGAAAATGATATTTTGAATCGAAACGCTTGTTAGTGAAATGACATAAATATGTCAAGATATTGAAGTGGCATTTTCTAAAATTGACCCCTTGTTTGGACACCGAAACTAATTTTATAACATTTACACTTGAACTCGATGAAATGTTCAAAATACATTGTCCGTGAACTCAGGGGTCATTTAAACTCGGTCACACCTAATTTTTGGGATGCTAACCAATATCTCTAGGCTATAAATTTAAAATAAACTAAAACGAACAAATGTTATTTGTGCAGAAATAATAATTGATTTTATTATTTGTGTCCATATTCATTGTAAACAATGAATGTGTATTATACGGAATATTATGATTTCATTATCCTAGTTCAAATATTTGCCTGTGGGCATAGCTTTTGATTTTGAATTTATATATAACCATTTGAAAGTGTTTGCATGTAACAGGCGAGTTCTTTTTTTAAAAATCATCAACATTAGTTTTTAATTACTTTGACCATAGAGCTTTTTCTGCACGAACAGGTTAAACCTATAGATTTAATAAGAGTAATACATATAATATAGTCACATAATCATCTATACATAAAACACCATTTGTTAAAAGTGAAGTAGTAATAACACATTGCATTATAATAAGAATCAATTTGTGTAAAATTGTAATTAAATGTATTGTCAGTAAACTACTGCATTCAAATAAACACTGAAATCCTAATAAAATCATACAATTTTGCAAAATGCTTTAAAAATACATCAAAATACGATAATATATGATTTCAAAAGTATGTTAGGTATTATTTTCAGAAATACTGACTGGTTTTCTAAATCATTGAATATGAAATTAAAACTGCTTGTTCGTTAATTTATATCGTTACGGATATTATTAAGATGTGGATACATTGTAAATCTGTACTGACCACGTGTGGTCATTTAGACCGATACGGTCAATAACATGATTTTTGATTTCACGCTGTGATTGGAGGGTTTGTGCTTGTTACTTTTTAACCGACTTCGAATGGGTGGTTCTGAATTCGATTGTATGTATGTTTTTTTGTATGTATGTTTTGCGATTACTCCGCCAGTCATGAAACAATTTTGGTGATATTTTCTTGTTAAACAGATCATACTTTAGAGTTGATCCCATGTAAATTTTATCGAAATCGATAAAGTGGTTTTTGAAACATCGATAAAAATTTAAAACTGTTATACAACAAATCAATTCGAACTAGTAAAATTTTGTAACTACTAGTAATTACAATAATTGTAGTCATTGTGCCATGATTTCAAAAAAAAAAACCCCATTTATAAACACTTCACACTCGCCTCTCATTAGTGAGGTTGTGGGTTCAAATCCCGTTTCCGTACCAATGAGTTCTTTGAAACATATGTACGGACTTTCACACCACTGGCTTTTCGGTGAAGGAAAAGATCGTGAAACAACTAGCTTACGTCCATAGAAGAAATTTGATGGCGTGTTTGAATCCATCACTAGGCACCACAGAGCCAGCGTTGTAGAAATGGTCCAATCACCCTTTGTGGGTAGGCCTGTTCATTATTATTAACCCCCGACGAAAAAGAGGGGTGTTATAAGTTTGACGTGTCTGTTTGTCTGTGTGTCTGTCTGTCTGTCTGTATGTGTGGCATCATAGCGCCCGAACCACTGAACCGATTTCAGATTAGTTTTTTTTGGATGAAAGGAGACTTAATCGAGAGTGTTCTTAGATATGTTTTATAAAAATCGATTCAGCCGTTTAAGAGTTATGGTGGGTTAAAGTGGGGATGGAAGAACCAAAATTCTACAAATGTGCCCAAAATGGTTGTCAATTGAAAGTTTGTTGTCAAATATCTTTGTGTCGGGGGTTTTTTAATTAGGTATATTATTATGTACCACGGAACTAATTACGCTAAAATTACGAGATAAATAAATACCTCATCATCCCGGCGTTTCGACCGAGTTGCATCGATCGTGGTCATGGGTAGACTGATGCAACTTGATGCAACTCGGTCGAAACGTCGGGATGATGAGGTATTTATTTCAGGAGTCGGTCGTGGTCCACCTGCATAGATATATCTCGTAATTTTAGTACGCAATTAGTCCCGTAGCACATAATAATAATGTGTTCAAATCGCGAAAATTTAAAAACAACATAGGCCTGTTCAGTCGTGGAGAATCAATAATCGACCAAGTGCGAGTCGAACTCGCGCATGAAGGGTTCCGTACTGTCTGGGAGCCACCTTTCGTATATTTTATTTTAATTTAATTATATATTTTTCAAGCGAGTATACAATTCAATATTCGAATATTTCGAGCGTATATTTGTTACCGCTACTACCATTAGTAATATCGGGCGAAAAACGGCAAAAAATCAGGTTTTTGGTATGGGAGCCCCCTTAAATATTTATTTTATTCTGTTTTTAGTATTTTTGTTATTGCGGCAACAGAAATACACGATCTGTGAAAACTTCAACTGTCTAGCTATCACGGTTCATGAGAGATATATGGCCTGGTGATAGACAGACCGATAGACTGACGGACAGACGGACGGACAGCGGAGTCTTAGTAATAAGGTCCCGTAATGACCCTTTGGGTACGGAACCCTAAAAAGGCCGGTACAGTACAGTACATAAAGTAAGCCGGTACATAAAGTCTTCCTATGTACTGAAGTAATGTTTTTTTTTTTTTTTTTTTAATTCTGAATAGGTTTGCGTTTGACCACATACTGCCTGCTGTTAAGCAGATAAGCGGTCTAGGTTGTAGCACGCTTACCTAGAACATACCTATTTACTCGGGATTTGAAGATGTGGGCGCACATTGTACTTTATCGGGAAGACAGACCCAGGCAAAGCGTTCCACATTCTGGCTGGTCGTATGAGTTTATTACTGAAACCGTTGTGGCTTAGTAGGAAAATGCTCAGTTTCCAACTAAGAGGCGTGGATTCAAACTCGATTCCGTATCAATGAGATCTTTAAATTTCTTTAGGTACGCGTTTACAATACAATAAAATGTATGTACCTACCTATACGCGTATAACACAATACGGGTTTTACCGTAAAGTAAAACATCGTGAGGTAACTTGAACAAGCCCGTGAAAGAAATTTGGCGTAACATACGTTACGTACGTAATGGCGTACGTAAATTACCCTTCGTGGATAGACATATGTTTCGTAGTGGGTCATTAAAAATGCTAGTACAGTATACAGGGTTATTTCTAATCAATTAGCATCCTTTTTGGGGCTTATTCTGTACATCTAAACTAACAACATTTTGTTCTACGACTTTTTCAAAACTCAAAAAAAATTGTTGTTCCATAGAAAAATATCGTTCATCTGCGACAAAATGTATCGAACAGCTGTTTTGTTTGAGTTTTGACAAAAGTCGCAGAGCAAAAATTGTTAGTTTTATTGTACAGAATGATGCTAATTGATTAGGAATAACCGTGTATAAATATACTATTCCACACTGGGCCAACGTGGTGGATATGCCGCAGTCATCTTTCGTTGGTATCCCTATTTTCGACGGTGGACTACAATATTAAAACATGGTTTTAGTACCAACAGTGCAATTCCTTTGATGAATTAAATATTTTGCTTCAATTGCATTGACTTGATTTAAAAGAGCCACCAATTATGGTCACCTATGTAGAATATTATTTCTCTTTGTGATTAATATTACTTATGAATTGCAAAACATTTTTTTGGACGTAAGTTTGACTATCTGTTTCCGTGTCATTTTATTGTTTTAGGTAAGTACATAACAATTATGAAAAAATGATAAAACTTTATATATTTATATTATATTCCTCGTCAAAAGAAATATACGATAAAGTAAATGATTTGTTAACCGACTTCTAAAAAAGGAGGAGGTACTATGTTCGTCTGTCTATTATTTTGTGTGTGTTCATCGGTGTTTTAACCAACTGTGAACCGATTTAAAACATTATTTTTCAGTCCGAATATCGTCTATATCGTATACCCATACTATAGTATACGTACCACCGAGATGGTCCCATTTAAATTTTATCGAGTCAGCTGAGTTGTTTTTGAAAAATTTACTATAGGTAATGTAATAATTACTACAGAGATGATACATCGATTTGTGCGAAATATTAGAAGTTTTACACGGTTGAATTCGCTTATGCCATTTTAGACGAACCATAATTTTATACGATTTTCGGACGACAACATCTTTATTCATGGTGAGAGTCATTGGTAGGTATATTGGTGAGTATTTTACTTACTGAGAAGTGAAATAATATTTATTGAAAATATTATAAAATGACGATGACGTGCATTTCACATATTAATCATTGGTATTACACATAATAAAGGGCTTTTTGGAAAGGATGTACCAAGCAAAAAAGGCATTTAGAGCATCATTACGAACGCATTTTGTTACGAGGCTATTCCAGAATTTGAAAAAAGAAATCAGCTGACCTATTATATATTAAAACCTTTTGGATTCGAAACTTTAGGATCGTGGGGACCGGGAGCACAAAACATTTACAAAGATCTTTTATCACGACTGGTCGACGCAACACGTGACCAAAATGCTGGCTTCTATCTTGCCCAAAGGATCAGTATTACTTTCCAACGTAATGAGGCCAGCATTTTAGGAACTGTGCCCGCTGGTAGTGGGCTTTTAGATTAGGGTTTTCGTCATTTATACATATGTATTACTTTTTCAGTTCAAGTTTTTTATTATTATTAATTTGGTTAGGTTTGAAAATATTGCATGGTAGTTGTAATATATAGTTAAGTTTATGAATTGTTTTATAAGTTTTATGTAAATAATTAATCCTACGCTGACCTATACAAAAATTAAAACTTACTTTAATTTTAACACAGTTTGGTAACTTTTCGGAACAGCCTTGTAATTTCATTTGGTATTTATGCAACAGCGATGTACAAAATGGAAATTGGGCATTTGAATCTTTTTTTTTGTGATAAATGAAAGATCATAAAAGTTTCTGTACAACACTATTTTTATTTTCCGTCATTATTACAAAATAAAAAGTAAGTAAGATCGTATAGGCCGGGTGGCCAGCCCTGGTGTGCGTTTTTGGCCGCCTGAAAGGCCTCTGACGTAGCTAAATGGTTAAAACAACCAGGGCCTACAATTTAACGTGTCATCCGAGGCACGGTAGCGCTCAGTTGGAAAGTGCCACTCACGGTTACCCATCCAAATACTAACCGTGCGGAGACAAGTTACAAGTGTTACAATGTTATACTACTTTAAATATTGATTCTAACGAGCATGTGACGTCACAATGTTACACTTTTTTTATTTCGTATAGGTTGGCGTTTGACTACATTTTGCCTGATGTTGAGCGCTTACCTAGACGATACCTATTTACTCGGGATTTAAAGACACCCACAGACAGACAGACCCAGGCAAAGCGTTCCACATTCTAGCTGTTCGTATGAGAAATGTGGACTCAAAACGCTTGGTTTTAACGTGCGAAATGTCCACCATAAAAGGGTGGCGCTTTGATCGCGTCTGTCTAGCCGTACGATAGAAGAAAGGGGCAGATTGTACAGTTAGTAAGGCGTTCCATTCTGACGTCACAAGCTCGTTCGTGTAAATTTTTTGCATCATGATCATGAGGCATGCATGATCTTTTATCACACAAAAATGATTCTAATGCCCAATTATTGCACTGTTTTAAGTATATTGGACGGTTTTTTAATAGTGCTGAACATATGCCTACCCACGAAGGGCGTTAGAGTTCCACCACGCTGGCTCATTTGGTGGATAATTATTCTACTACTTCATGAAAATAATAGACAAGCCAATTTCATTATTAACCCGTTACATAGTAATTAAACTCGGTTAAAATGACCCCTTAAATAATTACATCAGATGGGTTAAAGTAATTAATTGTTAATTAATTATTTCGTGATGCGATCTTCCTATTGTCATTAACACGACATTTACATGACATTTTGATGTGGGTTTTGGTGTAATCTGATTGTAAAACTAAGAAAAAAGAACTGTATTTTAATTTATATCCCTTTACAACGCAATATAGGTGTGAAATCGACAAAAAAAGTGCAAGTGGAGTCCCTCCGCGCGGAAGAAGTGAAATTTCGACGCAACAGTGCTTTCATACCTTTGATACTTTGGTAGCGTTATAGTAGTTTATGCAACTGTCATATAATGAAGTTACACATACACTCGTTACTATTATGAAACTCGCTGCGCTCGTTTCATAAACTCACACTCGTGTTTTAATACCCGTGTTATATGCAGTTGCATACACTACTTTATCTTCACTAATAAAAAAAAAAAACATATTGCGAAACATTAAATTCACGCGTACGTGTATTTTGTCACAGTGAACTTGGCGCCATTAAAATCTAACCAATGAGAGCGCAGCTGCCCGCGCAGGGCCAATCAGGAGCGAGCGCGCGATGTTATAATGAGATTTTACGATATCGATGTGGATATTATAACATCATGTGAAATTGCTTAAATTGAGTGTTTTGTTGTCTGCCCTATAACAGTAGTCATTATAAGTCAAGTATTGGAAACATAAGTAGAATGTTACAACATTAGTGTAGATAAAATGTTTAACGCAACCTTGTTGGAAGTCGCATTAGAAGTTTCACTTCAAAGAAATTGACGCGAAAAATATATTGATTTTGTGAACGCAACCGGTCTCAGTTTATCGTGCGGTTATCTGCACATTCTGCACTGATTGTATGAGTCCGGTTGCATTATTATTATTACATGATTATGATTACAAATCAATATGGTTTTCGCGCCATTTTTTTTCGTCGATCGTCACTATTGTATTGAGCCGGTTGTAAAGGGATATATCTGATTTTGAAACAAATTCATATAATTTTAATGTTACATAACGTGATTTTTGCTTCATTAATTAACATAATAAATAAAGTAAACGATTATTATCTAAAATCTAATAATGTAAAATATTAACAAATTTGTAAGTAAGCTATACATTATTATAATATGTTCTATCAACATACAAATTATAATAAGTAAGTAAGTAAGATCGTACAGGCCGGGTGGCTAGCCCTGGTGTCAGAGTTTTTAGGCCGCCTGAAAGGCCTCTGACTTGGCTAAAAACAACCGGGACCTACAATATATTTATATGATAGTAAAATCGCACAAGGCCATCAATAACTCAGCGTATATACTGCTGAAAAAAAAAACAGAAGCAGATCCATACGAGCATATTGTGCAGAAATTTAATTTTGCTGCCTCAGTGACATAAAAAAATTTGAACTATGGGTCAAATTAGATGGTTACTGAAAATAAAATGATATCTTTTTACTAGTCAGGCTCACGGTAAATACCTCTACAATATCCGAATAAGCATTTAGAGAAGCTATGAAAAGCCAGCTTAAGTATGATTCTTCAAAAATATGCTCCACATCAATTATAACATAATTCACAAAAGACGTTTCATCGTAAAATAAGTTTGGATAATTATAAAAAAACACAACACGGATAGTAACAAAAGCATGTGACAAAATACAGAAAAAACAAACGTTGAGGTACAAAAAGTTTTTAAATGTACGCCATTTTGGAATCTTACACCACAAGATGATACCAAACACAAATGCTGCTGAAGATAAAACTGTTGCAATTATTTTAATAACACAGTAAAACAATGCAACGTTTTAATTAAGTAAAACACAGGTGTTACTCACGTTTGATTTTTAGTGAGTAACACCTGTGTTTTACGTAATGAAAATGTACGAAAACCACGTTAGTTTCCATAGTGAAATGCAAGGTTTAATGTTTTTTCCGTGTCTATATGTAGATTTTCATCAAATTGGTCGTTACCAGCAACTGTATAGTTTTCATTCATCGTTTATTTTGTAGTCTGTTCCACATCATCTAAATCTGCATTACTTGTTCAATTTTTTTTCCACCAAATGTTCAATAAACGTTTTAGCCAAACTTTTATTATTTACCGCATTTCAATTGTAATAACTTTACTGTTAATGTCTCAGAAATCACTGATTGGTATATTATACGAACAAAAGTAAGCAAGTGCAGTCAAAGTTACTTCAAATGATGTAATATTATCAAACAATAAAGGTAAGTTGTATGTATACATTTATTAACAAAGAGGAAAATTAAATCTTTGTTTCGAAAAATCTGCTACGTGATTCAGCCCAGGGTTGGTCAAAAAAACGGCCTGAAATTGCAAAAAAAAAATTTTTTTTGCTGCGACCTTTTGAGGAGGGTCACAAGAGTCTAAATCTAAAATGGCGACCAAATTCCGCCGGTGCGTTAGCCGCCATCTTGAATTTTGTTTTTGCTTAATTCATATCTCGGGTTATTTTCAACTTTTCAACAAAAATGTTGAGGACTAAAGTTGTTGTAAATGTAAACCTCTACAATTCATTTGTTCCAAGTTTTTTCGTACGATCGATATTTTTCCAGTTATACAGGAAAAAGTGGTAAAGTTTAATTATCAAATTATCTCGATTATTATTTACTTTATGACATAAATGTACATAAACAAGCAAAAACAAAGTTCAAGATGGCTAACAGAGGTCCGTGGATCGAAACCACGCTCTGCTACCATGTTGGCAGTAGGCCCATATCTTATAGACGCAAGGATAAGTAAAATATAATAATTTAAATAGAAAATATGGATGGTATATTTTCTTGATTCGTACAACACACTGAGAGAAAAAACAAAAAGAAACAGAAGACTGCATAAAAGATTGACATGAATCTATCAGAGCATTTAACCTCCTTCAACACTAACGGACTGGCGGAATTAGATCGCCATTTTGGATTTAGACTACCTGTGACCCCTATTAAAGGTTGCAGCAAAAAATAGCTGCCGGGAATTTTCGCAATTTAAAACGCTTATCCGACTGGGCTAACTTACTTACAAGAACTGAATGAATGTCACGTAAGCGCTGGAAGAGATATACACTAGTAGTCCCCCAAACAGTAGACTTCACATCTGTTTAAATAAATCTGCATAAGCCTGTATCTCGACTCGCTCTCGCAAATTTTCTTAAGATTCAATATTAAATAGTCTTGCCTGCATCAAACATGATCAAAACCGGTTGATAAAGAGCCCAATATTTTTTTTTTTACTTTTTTGTGGGATAAAAACTACAAAAATGGAGACAAATACATAAACAGACAAAAAAAACTAAACTCCGAAGAATCAGATCTTGATATGACTCCACAGCTTGGAAATACAACACATTTACCAGAGAAAAACTTCACTCCTCCCCATGGTATACTACATCATCAAAACCTAAACAAAACTACTAATACGAATAATGCAGTAAGCCAAGAGTGCGAAGATCCGCAAACTACAACTGAGAAGCCAGCTCCCAAAACCCAGGCATATAAACAAAAGACGCCATTTCGTAGATTTTGAAATAATATTTCAAAATGCACAGTGCATAAAAAACAAAACCCATATTCTTGAAAGCACCCTCGAAGAAAATAAAGATTTACAAGCCGTATGTTTATCCGAAACTTGGATCACGGACCAACAAAAAGATTTGATACAAATACATGGATTTGTTTTTGCTGCAGCTTTCTACAGGAAACTACACCCACAAGGCGGTGTAGCCATTCTGTTACGTGAAGATATTGAGTACAAAGAGAGAATAGACTTAATGAAACTGTCAATTGAATTTCATATTGAAATATGTGCTGTCGAAATACCTAAAGAAAACTTGCTATTAATAACTATATATCGCAATGACCGCAAGATAGAAACATTTTTCGAGATTTTAGACAAACTCTTAGCAAAAACCAAATTAGAAACTAAGAAACACATAGTCATAGGCGGAGATTTCAACATAGATAAAGATAAAATAACTAATGATTACTCAAAATTATTAGATATAATGCTTGAAAATAATTTACACCAAAAAATAACTCTGCCCACAAGAGAAACATCGAAGACTTCCACGTGTATAGACCTACTTTTCACAAACCATGGTGCACAAATTGCACTACAGATGTTATAGATTACGGCATATCCGATCATAAAGCTCTCCACTATAAATTTGAGTCAACCACTAATAAAAACCAACACCCAAGTAAAGTATTTACAAACAAAAGATTCTTCAGTGAATCAAATGTAAATAGTTTTAAAAATGCACTCTCCCAAATAAACTGGAATAAAATAATACAAGAACATTTTGACGTCAATGAAAATTACAATAAATTTGATAAAACATTAAACAACCTACTAAACACCCACATACCATGTAAAAAGGTAGCTTTAAAGGACACAATCAAAAATACCTGGCTTACAAAAGGTATAAAAAAGTCTTGTCAACATAAAAGAGCTCTGAAAACAGTGATTAACGGTACAAAAGATAAAATTCTGAAACAACACCACGATAAGTACCAGAAAATACTCAAAAAATGTGTAAAAACTTCAAAAAAATTGAACAACATAAAAAGAATGCACAAATCAACAAACAAAATAAAAACAATGTGGAACATAATCAAAGAGACTACAAACAAGAAACCTGTTCAGAAAAACGCAAACATCGAATTGAAAACTAACTGCTCTACTATAACTTGCCCTGTTTCAATAGCTAATGAATTTAATAATTATTTTACTTCAATAGGAAAACCAGTGCAACCTAAAAATATAGATAACAACAAAAATATTCAAGGTTCAGTCACAAACTCCATGTATTTGGCACCAGTCACAGAATAAGAAGTATAAAGGACTATTCGAAAACTTCCAAATAAGCATAGTGCAGGAATCGACGATATACCTCCTTCCCTAATTAAAACGTGCATAAAAGAATTAACGCCTCCCTTGACAATACTTATAAATCAATCGATAGAACAAGAATGCTTTCCTGAAAAACTGAAAATAGCTAAAGTGAGACCTGTACTAAAAAAATCCGGAAAATCGAATGATGTGAGTAACTACAGACCAATAGCGCTATTACCAGCAATGTCTAAGGTATTCGAAACCATAATGTCTAACCGCATATATTCATTTCTAGAGAAATTCAAATTACTAGATGACAATCAATATGGCTTCCGGAAGAAATCTTCTACCACCCTTGCTCTTTACAAATACATCCAAAAAATTTTAAGCTATATAAAAGATAAACATTATGCAGTTGGACTTCTACTAGATCTGAAAAAAGCTTATGATAAAGTATCACATAGAATATTACTGTCAAAATTACATGATATTGGCATAAGAGGAAAAGCCCTAAATTGGCTGAAATCATATTTATCAAACAGAAAACAGCTCGTAAAAATACCATTCTTTCACAAAGATAATCCACTGAAATATAACATTAAGTCAGAACTACTCACACTAAACTGGTCCCTTCCACAGGGTAGCGTGCTGGGTTGTGTGCTGTTCTTGATATATATCAACGACCTGCCAAAAACTTTAAATGTTCCTTGCGTCTTATTTGCCGATGACATGTCACTGATCTTTAAGTGCACATCCGAAACTAATTCATTAAACCAGATAAAAGAAACCTATACACAAGTCCAATCTTGGATGGAATCAAATAACCTTGAATTGAATATAAAGAAGTCTAAACTAATACAATTTCACCCTTATCAAAAAAATCCTTTAAACTTAACAACTGTATCAAAATCCTTAAATATTGACATAACTAATAATTTCACACTCTTGGGTGTAGACATAGACTCACATTTGAATTTAAAAAGCCATATTAAAAAAATCAAAACTAAGCTATCTCAATTTGTCTACGCCTTATCGATCCTAAAAGCTAACACTAATATAAAAACAGCGACCAGTGCATACTACGCCTACGCGAATGCCTGGCTAAAATACGGTATTATTATATGGGGCAATAGTACAAATGCCATGGACCTCTTTATTATGCAGAAAAAATGCATCCGTATTTTGGTAAATATTCGCCGACGTAACAGCTGTAAGCCCCATTTTAACAGCAAAAAATTTTACCACTGCCTTGTATATACATCTTAGAAGCAGCAATGTTTGTTAAAAAACACCTAAAACTTTTCACTTTTAACACAAATGCCCGAAGACAAACTCAGCTTATAGCCCCAGAACCAAAACTTGAAATTATAAAAAGAGGTCCAGAATACATGCTCATAAAAATATACAATGCTCTACCTACCCACTTAAAAGACGAACTTGATGAAAACTCTTGTTATAAAAATCTCAAAAAATTGTTAATAAATAAATGTTATTACAGTTTAGACGATTATCTCACTGATAAAACTAAATAATAATAACATTTAAAGTAGCTTGTAGTATGCTCTAGAATTTATGTCAAACTAGTTCTGTCTATATTATGTTTTGTAACTGAAATTGTGTACTATGTAGAATTATACTATGTCTATGCATAGTCATTTAAAATAAGATTAGCTTAGTAAGTAATTTTTAAGATATTCACTTACCTAATATTATGATGTTTTGCTATGCCCTACTAGGCAGGGTGTATACTTAGCTTTTAATCTCTTAGCTCTGTATATTATGCAAATAAATATATTCTATTCTATTCTATTCTAACCACAAAAAAATCCGGTTATTCTTAATTGTCTATTCTTTTAAGAATCATTATTCCGTAACCAGATAGGTAAATAAAATAAAATTGGTGGGTATATTTTTTTTAAATTAAACAACTGTATGTACTAAAATCTAAAAAAATAATTATATTACAAAAAAAGTAATGCGCAATGTTGTTGTGGTGGCCATCTTGTACGTCAATCTACGAGTATACGAATACTGATTAAATAACATTTTATTGTCATTAGAACCAAATATCAGATCACCGTGTCGATGGGACGGGGGTAAAATTTAAGTTACTAGATTTGACCCAAAAAACATACTAAGCTAAAAATGAATGAAATCGTTTATTAAAAAAGGAATAAATGCAATAATAGGCTATTTGACTACTTTTTGGTAATCGTTTTAAATTGTTAGTTAGTACATAATAAGTACACCACATTTATATTTCAGAAAGATCTACTGTATTTACAATGAAAATCAGTGTTAAAGAACAGATTTTCATGATTCTGTCAAAAACGACATTCTGTAAGGGCGCTGGTCTGTGACGTCACACGCTAGAAAACAACGTTAGTTAACACTAGTAAATACGTTAGTTCACGTCCAAAAATTGACAAAAGATACTTAGAAGTAACTAAAAGATCTAATAATATTACTCCGAAAACCCAAAACACAAATTACACACACAACAGTCGATCGAGAAATTCTCGCTTTCTAGCATGTGACGTCACTAGAGTTGCCGCCCATCTTAAAGCGTTTTCGTCACAGATAAAATTTCAAAAAACATTTGTAGTTTATTTCGTGCAATTTGCGAAAATTAAACATGTTTTAGTTATTATTATTTATCTGTCAGGATTGCCACAATCAATAGTATATTTTCAATGTTGTCAAATAGCCTTTTGACTCAACAAAATCCGAAACAATTTTTGATTTTTTTTCCTGACCGCCATTACGTGAATTGCTTCTTGGGTAAGTATAAATGCACAATGTGCATTTGAACTTACCTAATTATCCTCCCTGTTAACATGTCATGTCACCAGGGAGGATAATTAATTCTTTGTTTCAAATAAATCTACACTATGACTAACTCACAAGAACTCAGTGTATGTCACGTACGCACTGAGGGAGATATACCCATACCCAAGTATACAGGGTTGTTTCTAATCAATTAGCATCATTTTAGGATCTTATTCTGTACATCAAAACTAACAACTTTTGTTCAACGACTTTAGACAAATCTCAAAAAAAAAGTTATTGTTTCATAGAAAAATATCGTTCACCCTCGACAAAATGTATGGAACAGCAGATTTTTTTTTGAGTTTTGACAAAAGTCGCTGAAGAAACGTTTTTAGTTTTGATATACAGAATTAGCCCCTAAAAGTATCCTAATTGATTAGAAATATAACCCTTTACTAAGCCTGAGGGAGGTGATTGATATATCACCAATATGAACTACTTTTAGGTGGTGTAATCCAGAATTCGAGAAAAAAATATCAGCTGTTTCATTTATTTTGTAGATTCCGTGTGGCAATTTTGTATGGAATAGCTGTTTTTTTTTCGAATTTTGGTTTGGCCCGTTATAAAAACTTAATACCTAGTTTCCCGTATACAGTTCTAGAGCAAATATAGTTATAGATAGCTTATTGGCCTTTTAATAGTTTATTGGGCCATATCCACCACGCTGGCCCATTGTTATTGTGTTGGTGAATTGACATATGCCATCGAATTTCTTCTACGTGCGTATGCTGGTTGCCTGACAACATTTCCTTCAGACGTCTTCTGTAGATGATTCAAAGGGAACGCAAATACCTAAACTGCTTCCCAAGACTCTTTTTTAGGGTTCCGTACCCTAAGGGAAACACGGGACCCTATTACTAAGACTTCGATGTCCGTCTGTCCGTCTGTCTGTCTGTCTGTCACCGGTGTAGCTCATGAACCATGATAGCTAGACATATGATGTCATTCTGTTGCCGCTATAACAACAAATAGGTACTAAAAACAAAATTAAATAAATATTTAAGGGGGGCTCCCATACAGTACGGAACTCTTCGTGCGCGAGTCCTACTCGTACTTGGCCGATTTTTTTTAGTTATTTACTTTCTTCCTTTTAATGCACAAGCAGAAAACAAAAGACACTCGTAGGCTAATGTAATAAACTTTTAGTTTTTAACCCCCGACGCAAAAGAGGGGTGTTAGTTTAGTTTTTTTGGATGAAAGGAGAGTTAATCGAGAGTGTTCTTAGCTATGATAAAATAAAATGATAAAATCGATTAAGCCGTTTAAGAGTTATGGTGGGTTAAAGTTGGGATGGAAGAACCAAAATTCTACAAATGTGCCCAAAATGGTTGTCAATGTGTCGGGGTTTTTTTTAATTTTTAATTTATATTAGTTACTAGCTGACCCGGCGAACTTTGTTCCGCCATATTTTCTAAATTCAATGAATTTCTTTTATGACAACAAAAAAAGTAAATAAACAATAGCTTCTGTTTTAAATAGAACCATATATTGAAAGAATTTGCAATATTGCAAAGTCTTTGAATTTACAAAACAAAGTTCGCCGGGTCAGTAAGGCCAGCTTAGTGGCGTCAACAGGAATTCTCCCATTGCCAATGTCTAATAATAAATAAAAATATTTGAATTTTGCAAAACATTTCTGCCGATAACTATTAGGCGTTTTCTCTCATCGACTCTTAACTTTGGCTCTTATTTAGAGTCAAAAGCTCAATTAGCTTCCAAAAAACTTGGTGTTCTCTCTAAGGTGAGACGGTATTTCACACCTGAGCAACTGCTTAGTCTTTATAAAGCACAAGTCAGGTCTTGCATGGAATACTGCTCTCACCTTTGGGATGGCTCTGCCAAATATCAACTGGTGGCTCTGAAGTCGATTGCGAGGCGAGCCAGGCTGATTGACAACGATACCTTGACTAAGTCGCAGCTGCAAAGTCTCGAGCATCGACGTAAGGTAGCGTGTTTATCAAAGCGCCACCCTTTTATGGTGGACATTCCGTGCGTTAGAACCAAGCGTTTCGAATCCTCATTCCTCATACGAACAGCTAGAACGTGGAACGCTTTGCCTGGGTCTGTCTTCCCGCTAAAGCACGACGTGGGTGTCTTCAAATCCCGAGTAAATAGGTATCTTCTAGGTAAGCGTGCTACATCCTAGACCGCATATCTGCTCAGCTGCATCATTTAAAAAAAAGTCATTTTGCAACTCCACTCGCATATTTGTTGTTCATTTAAGTTTTTTTTACGTATCAAGCATTTATTTCATCAGCAGCTGTTGACCTGGGAATGACTGGTAGCGTTTGGCGAAAATCACCAGACATTAGAATCATCGCACCTCCGAAGAGGTTCTGCTTGCTAGGTACCTAAATGTTTCAATGTTCGATCTAGTGCCTCTAATGCTCGTTTGTGCGACATCGAACACTCATCCCAGATAATTAATTTACAAATGTATCAGAGATCCCGGATGAAGATATTGCTAGTGCTATTTGACAATAAAAATCCTCCGAAATCAATCCTCCATTGCCATCATTTACTGCTTTCATTATAGTATCGTTAGCTGTTTTTTGCTGCCGATTTAAAAGTGGGACTTTGCTTTGTACGGATTGATTCAAAACATATATGTCATATTGCCGTTCTCGTTCAAATTCTCGATTTAATGCATCGTGCATGGGTCGATTAGGTGCAGGCATTCCTAATTGGTGCAGCATCTTGCCGGACAACATCGCGCACAAATCTTCAAATGAAATTAATACCTTATTATGTATTTCTGAGCAAATTTCAAGTTCAGGATTTTCTGTTATTAAGTATATCCTATGCAAAATGTCTTCAGCCATACTGTCTTTGTATTTGTTCCCCAAATTATGTGTATTTGATGGAAAGCAGGTTGAAATAAGGATGGCAAAAAGTGATATAGTTCGAAAAATTTGAATTAAATTTGTTATTATTTTTTTAGATACAACCCTTGTCCTGGCTATAACGAACACAATAAAAAAAGAATTAGCGAAATCGGTCCAGCCGTTCTGAAGTTATGCGCGTACATACATTTCGCAGATTCATTTTTATATATATAGAGAATGAAAAGTTTTAAAGATTGATCTGGTGAAAGGTTTAATGAGCTGATGTTTAATTATTGGGGTAGTTGGTAAATTAATGCGCCAGGCAAACATGGACAAAAGAATAATAACAATTTGTCAGGTACGTCACGCTTTCCTTAGCGTTTGGTAGGAATACCCGTTTAAATTTTAAAAAATGTACCTGTCAACTACTTGTAGTAGCTGAAAATTGGGTTACCTGCGGGGAAAATAAGTAATTTAAAAAATCGGCCAAGTGCGAGTCGGACTCACGCATGAAGGGTACCATACCGTAAGGGAGCCCCATTCTTTTTGCCGTTATTTATAGCGAGCAAAAAAACTCCTAAAAATCATGTTTGACATTTATTTTATTCTGTTTTTAGTATTTGTTGTTATAGCGGCAACAGAAATACATCATCTGTGAACATTTCAGCTGCCTAGCTATAGCGGTTCATGAGATAAAGCCCGGTGACAGACACACAGACGGACATCGAAGTCTTAGTAATAGAGTCCCGTTTTTACCCTTTGGGTACGGAACCCTATAAATTCTGATAGCAGTTCAAACTGGCTAGCCATGGTGTCAAAGTTTTTAGGCAGCCTGAATGCCTTTGACATTGCTAAACGGTTAAAACAACCGTATAACCTACAATTTAACATGCCATCTGAGCCACGGTAGCGCTCAGATGTAAATGCGATCCGCGGTCACCCATCCGAAGACTGACCGTGCCGATGATCGCTGACAAACACCCTTAAAACAGAAAATTAAACGAACAAATAACGATAGTGGAACTAGACTGATCCATGAGACATTTTCTTTGCATATGTTGGTGTAATATCTAAAAAGCCATTTGTGTTTTGTTTCAGAAAATGCTATAATCTTGAAAAATATAGTACAATGTTCACCGAGAGGAGAAAGTGAGCGATTACCGTCGAGGGCGTCGTTTGAAGCCCGAGCCGTAGGCGAGGGCTTTAAAACACCCGAGATCGGGAATCGCACTTTCTCTCGAGTGATACATAGTGCTTTATACTACACCTACGAGGAAAATAAAAAACTAAATCTTTACTAATTGAAATTTATATTGAAATTGTTGCAGTTAGTGAAAATGAAATGAATTACTGAAAATGGCGCCAATGGCGTCTGCAATTTTCACATGTTCTTTTTTCAAATTGTTTGACACCATCCAACACACAGCTAGTGGCCAGTGTCATTTTGCGAACTTGGAGATAAAAACTCACTGTAAAAACTTTTTGGCTTTTGAAATTTAGGTTACCAGCGCATAGTCTTACCCAAAATTAAAAAAGAAAAACCACGTAAGAAATGGATTTTCATACACTTTTCTCTCCCGCTCAGATGCGTTTTCTCCCCGCATATTTGTTCGATATGCAATGACGTACTTTCTACCGTAAATTTGATAAAGTATCAAGGTAGTTTCCGAGCAGGTGTAGTATAAAAGTAATTTGATTGGTCATCCATTTTAGAAATAATTTTGTAACGATTTATAAGGACTTTTTCCACATGCTAGTAAACGGCAAACAGAAGAAACACATTGATATATAACACTAGGTATGTGTTTATTTATAATAATGTCAAATTGTACGAGCGCAACGTATACAAGTTTGAGTAACGATGGACGTTGAGACAATCGTGAGGCGCCTACTTGACCATACAAAAACAATTAGCTGTTATCTATCTCTAAATATTATACGATTTGTGTGGTTTTTTTTTCATGACATGTAATCAGCACTTCAATCGCTAATATTAAAGTCTAAGTTTTAACAGTTTTTTAATGACCTTAAGCTTATGTTAAGCCTCTTAATAGTCATATTTATACGCATAAACTTGGCTAAAAACTATACATAAACTAAAAAAATTCTTTTGAAAAAAATAATAATAAACCGTACGAGCGTGCAATATTGTTTACTCAAGCAATTGACACTAAAAACATAACGTCATTTTGTTACAATTTAAGGGGTGAGAAGAGTTTTGTCCCGGAACGTGAATTTATGAAAAATATACTGAAAATGTTCTCGATGTTCTACAGAAAAAGCGAAAACACTGGTCGATTCACGATCCTCTTGAGTAGGTAACGTCATAATCTAGGTTTCACATATTCACACGGTATTTAGGTGCTTATTTTGCAAGTTGTACAGTTTTCATTGTATTACAATAAAACTTTCGCCAAATTTTACGATTTGGTTTCAGTACCAAAAACCAAACATTTAAAATGACGAATGGTAAATCAGATAAAACAAAAATGACAGAATATCGTGTAAATGAAGAGCGTATTATATGGACTGAAAATATTACGGGTGACATCAAAGAACCACTCAATAGAAATATAAAAGTTGCCATTTGCAACTTTTTCTCAGTACGCAGTTTAGGTATACTCAACAAACAATATAAAACTCTTAAGTATAACAATAAATTTAAAAAAAGTAATAATAGCTCTAAGAGGTGTGTGTAATAATATTTTAAATCATGATTTATGGAAATGATTTTAGTTGAAAAAATTAATATTCTTATACCACAATTCAACAAGGGCATACTAATTGCAAATATATAGCATTTAAATTTTTTATTAGTACAGTTAACGGAAAAAACTTGTACAATATCCATATAAGCATTTAAAGAAGCTAAAAAAAGCCAGCATAAAAATGATTCTCCAAAAAAATGCCATAAGTGATGTATGTAATTCACATGATTTGGTATTTTATGGTCACGAAAATTTGGATTATGATTATCAATAAAATTAGAAAATAAAGTATGCGTGATGACAAAGCTACTTGTTACAATACAAAAGAAACAAACGTTAAGGCATAAAAAGTTCTTAAATGTACGCCATTTTGGAATGTTATACCACAAGACGATGCCGAACACAAATGCTGCTGAAGATAAAACTGTAGTGATTGTTTTTAAAACACAGTAAAACAGCGCAATTTTCCGTCTTTCTTCTAAGTCGATCCGTAGATTTTCATCAACTTGGCTGTTCTCAGTAATTGCATTACGTCCATCCATGGTAGTAGGGTATTCTGTGCTTACATTATCGTAATAATCCATGATTTACACTTTTCGGCATCAAATAAAAAATAAGCAGTCGAAGTTTAACTTTTCTAATATATAAAGTACAGATATATTCAAAATCACTAAATATGCGTCTACGTACGTACGTAATATATTCAAAATTACTTTAATTTCTGCAATGTAGAATGCAGAACATTTATAATTATAATTAGCGACAGGGAAAAACCCAATACAATTTATCCTCCTGCCACTTATGATATATCTGACAGACACCATTTAGATACCTGTTGTTGCTACGTCAACATTTCGTGACGTATGGTTCTAAGCGTATGGTTTTGTCCATTCCTAAACTACCTACCTTTTTACATCAAAACATACTTCCTGACGGCTATTGCATACTGATGAAATTTGAGCTGTGTAGTGTCCACATGACTTTTAGTAAATTAATTCTATGTTCCTCTGTGTAGGTAGCAGAGTCATTTTGACCATTTAAAGTTTAACAATTTTACATTGCAACCAGACCTTGTCAGACACTGGGGGTATATCTGTAATTATATTACTGTTCATATACGCAGTGAATCAACGAGTTTTATTTCTTTTTATGACTTTTATCGCTATTTTCTTACAATAATTTATAAATACCTACCTCTCTGATTTTTTCGTCCTTAATTATTTCCTTTAAGCTATCTTTTACCACGTCCAATCCTATTTCCGTTTCGAGATCATGTCGCTCTTTACAGAACTGTGGACACTCTACTATGACATGCACTATGCTCTCACTTTTTGCAGGATCACAGACACACGCCGGGCTCTCCTTACACTTGAAGCGATTCAAATATTCGGAGAACCCGCCGTGTCCTGTATCTGTACCAAAACCGCATCCAGTTTGATCTTTTTAATTATACGGTAAGCATCCAGTGCATCAGGGAAAAACATTTTTGTGCCTGAAGCAGTTCCCTCTTCTTTGTAGCGCCGGTTCCATGCGTCAAGCGTCTCCAAACGTATTTGGCGCTTTACGAATGAAACCGGGCATTTGTCGTAATCCAGTCCCTTCTCGTCGTCGAGTGCAGCACTTTTAGCGAGATCATCGGCCCTCTCATTCCCTACAATCCCTACGTGCGCCTTAACCCAAAAAAGATTCATCTTTTCCCCCCGAATTTCAGCTGTTTTTAAAATCTGTCTGGCTTTGTAGGGGGCTAGGAGATATTATTTACTATGGTTTCGAGAGCTGATTTTGAGTCGCTAAAGATGCTGCACTGTTCCGCTTTACTATTTGCGGCAAATTCGGTGGCTCTTTCGAGAGCCAGGAGCTCCGCCTGGTAAACGGTGCAGAACGAGTCCAACCTGAGCTGCCAACACTCAATCTCTTCGCTACCCTCCCAAACCAACAGTGCGGCTCCCACTTTTCCTTCTATTTTTGATCCGTCGGTATAGATTTTGAGGCCTGTCTCAAGTTGTTCTCGCTCCGCACCATCCATCATGTTTCCAAACGTCAGTTCGAGTTGGTGTGCTGGGTGAGGCGTGTCCCAGTAAGCCACCGGCATCTCTATTTCCCGGTCTCCTAATACTCGTTGGGATAAGCCTTTCTTTCTTTCATAAAGAGAGAATGCTTCTTGAATCCTTAAATCCAAGGGAAGCAGCCCAGCTAGTATTAGGGCCGAGTTCAGGGAGACCCTTCGGTATGCCTTTACAATTTTTTGGATAAACCCTCGCTGTACCGCGTTCAATTGCTTACGCACACAGATTTTTTGGGCAGCCGGAGCCCACGCGGGTACAGCGTACAAGATTACCGGCTCCACAACTGCTAGGTATATAGTCCTGATCACTTCCGGAACCAGCCCCCAGTGGATCTTTGCTGCTCTCTTCAGCTGCTTGTATAGGTTGATCGCTTTACAACAGACGTTTGATAGATGATCATTGAACGTCAACCTGTTGTCCACCGTCAGTCCTAAGATTTTAATCGAATGGGACAGCTCAATGTTTACCCCACCCATGGTCAGAACTGGGGAGTCAAATTTCCGTTTATTGGTCACGACCATTGCTTTAGTTTTATGAGGCGCGAACTTCAGCTTATTTCTGACTCCCCACTCCTGAACACGTGCAAGGACTGTATTGGCTCGTTGTTGGACTAGGGTACTGGAATCGCCGGAGATGATCAAGACGACATCATCTGTGAACGCTTGAACATATTCACCCATAAGCTGTATGTCTCTCAGTAGGGGGTCCAACAAAAGATTCCAAAATGTTGGACCTCCCACCGAACCCTGAACGCACCCCTTGGTGGTGTTCCTCACGCATTCTTCTCCGGCATATCTGACTCGCACTTTTCTCTGTTCCAAGTAACTGTCAGCGAGGCGCCGAAAGTTAAGTGGACACGTGGTCTCCGCAAGCCCACACCTCGTCGCGGGCCACCACGCGCCATCGAAAGCCCCCTCTATGTCTAGTGATATAACAACGGTGACTTTTTTATTTTGTAGCTGTTTCCTAATGTTTTATATCATGACATAGAGGGAGTCCTCGGTACCGCGCTGCGGTGTGAACCCGTACTGGTTATCGTTCAAACCCGGCAAAATGTGCCACCTTTTGCGCCTCATCATCATCTTTTCAAGGATTTTCCCAAGTACAGGCAATAGCCCAATCGGCCTGTACGACTTGGGATGCGTATGCAGATGTCAGCTTTGCCGCCTTTTCTCAATACCACCACCACCGCCTCTTTCCACGTAATGGGAAAATAAGACAAAGACAGGCATTTATTAAACAGGGCGAGAAACAACGGGGGACTCCGTGAGATAGCCTCTCGACAGATGTCGGCAGTGAATCCGTCAAGTCTGGGCGCCTTCCTCGTATTGAAGCTTGCCGCGGACCATCTCAGCTCTTCCGCTGTAAATGAAGGGTCGCATGAGTTTTCATTATGGTCACCTTCATTCACTATGTCAGCCAGTCTTCTCACTAGCTTGTGGTCCGCGGTTTCCCCTTCCGGCTTATCCTCCGGGTAAAATGTATCGGCCAGTAGACTTGCGGACTCACCACCTTCTAGAGTATTTCCATCTATAACAAGGGGTACATCATCGTGTCGGGCGGAAGTACGACATAAGATTCGGTAAATTCCATCCCACATTGTTTCTCTGTCTTGCTTACTACAAAGAGCTTTCCAGCTCGTAATCTGGACTTTTTGGGCTTCTGCCAGGTACTCTTGCTTTGCCTGTTCATATTGCTCTACGACCCATGCTCGACGAGTTGGTCCCGCGCAAGATATTCTGCGCTTTTTACGCATAACTTCTTTTCGCATAGCAGCTAGCTCTTTTGTCCACAACGGCAATACCGTTCTTTTCTTCTTTTTTACTTCGGGTATAGTCTCTGTACATACTTTTGTTATGCTTTTTGTAATGGTGATGACTATTTTTTCCAAGTCTTCTGTATTCTCTATGTTATCTATTTCTTCCTGATTTAATTTTTTTTCCTCCCAAATATGGCTCAGTTTCTCACGAAATTGATCCCAATTCGCTTTCCTGGTATTGAATTTTCTAGTGTTGCTTTTTATGTCTATGCTTTCTCCTTTTTCAAGTTCCAAATCAAACAAGATTGTCGCGTGATCAGAGACCGTTATATCAGTTACTACCTTCCATCCTCCGATACGTCCGAACAAATTCGCCGAACAAGCCGTTATGTCCACACAGCTGGAGAATCTTACTCCTCCTCTGTACGTGTCAAAAGTTGGCTTGGAGCCTTGATTAAGTATTTGGAGATCCCAATCCTCCAACATCCCAGCTAATTCTTCTCCCCTGTGATTCACACACCTACTTCTCCACCACGGATTCCATGCATTAACATCTCCTCCCAGTACCAAGTTATCCCTGCCTATCCCCTCCACAACCTGTGCAATTTGGTCTCCATATGGCTCTATTGGTTTATGTCCTTCTGCGCTGTACGCTAACTGCGCATGGGCGTAAAGTGAAGATTAATTCTTTAATTCTGTTGTACAAACAGTCCTTGTTGGAACGAAACTGCCAAGTCACATATATTGACTAAGGTGTAGAGTTTGTGAAGTAAGGACTTGTAGAGTAAGGCGTGTAGAGTTAGAAACTTGGCTTTACGTGAGATCTGACAACTTTTTGATAGTAGGAACTGTGATTTAGACTTGGCTTCATTTCACATGAAAATGTTTTTGTTGGATAGTACTTAGCAAGGCCTTTTTTTGTTTGTTTTGACTTTGTTCTGTACAATATTATCTATTTCAAGACAAAAATGAAAAAAATTGAAACGGTCTAACTTTGTGACAATTCAGGTAAAAAATTAAATTTTATTTTGTTAAACATTTTTTTTTCTTATCAAAAAAGAATTAAGAAGCTCATAAAATGAAGTAATAAATTCAGTGGTTTCATTATTTTAAAATGTAATATATTTTTTTTTATTTCGTATAGGTTTGCGTTTGACTACATACTGCCGTACGTTGAGCAGATATACGGTCTAGGGTGTAGCACGCTTACCTAGAAGATACCTGTTTACTCGGGATTTGAAGACACACGCAAGATGTTGTACTTTATAATCTTTATTACTTGGTAATCGGTTTTGAACTATTGCATGCCCATCGGTTTGACAAATATTTAAAGCCCTTTAATTCCATAACCATTCATTATGTTAAAAAAACATTTGGCACACGTACCAATACCATGTACAGATAGACATACTCAAATATATTACTGAAATCGAAAACATCGATTTTTTTACCTGTCCGTATCGCATAGAATGGGGCATTATGTGTTAGAATATTAGTCAGGGACTGGAATGCCCCACCTCTGTCATTGTTTTCTAACAATCTCAATCTGGATATATTCAAGGCAAGAGTGAACAAGTATCTTCTAGGTACATGTACATCTTCGACCAAAATATGGCTTTCTATCAGGCGAACTCTATGAGCAAGTTGAGTGAACTTTCTGAAAAACAAACAACCAAATGAGTCAAATGAAACAATGTCACTGCCCTTTTGTGTAAGAAACACTGTGAATTTATAACAATTTAATTAATGTAGTTGTCTAGTAGACGCTCTTGACACTGACCTGGTTGTCTCGTAGACACCTGGCTTCAGTACACGTGACGTGTGCATGCTCTAACAGCTCCTGATTCACGAATGCACGCATGAAACTGCTACAGGAAAGTACTGAGAGCGTGGGTCCCGATTTTGAAAATTATTGATGCTATACAATGTTTTTTTATTGAATCAGGCGTTACTTTGCGGAAGATCATCTTCAAATTTTTGTTTTTAATAAATATTTAGAATAGAGTACAGTAAGAATAGGAGTGCTATTTATTGACTAAGTATTTTTTCAACTATTTTATACCATTTTTTAAAAATTATTTCTGTTACAGGTTTAATTATTTTTTATTATTTTTAACGGATTAATTATAATTTTGTTTCAGTTTCATGAATATCATAGAATAATGACCAGTACAAGAAGGAGTACTAAAATAGCAAGAGAATACATCTCTTTGTCTCATTTTAATTATGAAATTTAAAAGGTGTTAGAAAAAGATGTACATATACTCGAACTTACGTAATTTCGAAGGGTATCACAAACTAGGATTGAGCTATCGGAGGTGACATGAGATTGTCATCCCATAAGCAACATGCTAGTGTTGTAACTGAGTCGATTAAAATATCGATAAGAAAATATATTTATTTTAACGTCGCAAAAATGATGGGGTGTTTTAAGTTTACGTGTCTATGTGTCTATCTGTGGCATTGTAGTTCCCGAACAGATAAACTGACATTAATTAATTCATTTAAAGGTAAATCAATCGGGAGTGTTCTGATCTATATTTCATCATTGTTGAAAATAATTATCTGAATCATTTCAAGATTATATATTCAGCTGCTTGGGCTGTAGATCATCTATCAGTCTGACATTCATACCTACAGATAGCGCGCGAGTTGAATGCAGTCGGGGTCTGAGGTAAAGAGCGGGAGCATCTCCCCCCGCTATCCGCCCGCCCCACCTCACGCGCCTGGGCGGGTTGGGCGTGCGGATAGCGGGGGGAGACATTCGCATTCCTAAGCTCTGCATTCAACTCGCACGCCTACAATAATTTGTATAAATCATGTCATTATTATACATTTACATATCAGAATAGTTTCGACAAAGCTCTCACTCTACAGTGTGATACCTGTAATAACAATAATGTAGGTACCTCTACCTTACATTTTTGTTATCGAAGTGAAATATTGTTTGATTTAGTTTTAATGTAGGTACATCATTTGGTTTTAGACGTCGATGTTTAATATTTTCACCCACAAAGCAATCTTCCGAAAAATGATAAGAACAAATGTGGCTGTGTGGTTTTGGTGTCCAGTTTGGTCTTGAAATTAGTGTAATCCATTGATTTTTAACTACTTCATCTCTGGTAAATCTAAAACAAAAATCGGCCAAGTACGAGTCAGACTCGCGCACGGAGGGTTCCGTACTGTATGGGAGCCCCCCTTAAATATTTATTTTATTTTAATTTTATTATTTATTATTGAAGAAAATATAAAACTAAATGTTCTGTGAAAATTTCAAGCATCTACCTGGTACCATTATTAATATAGAGCGAAAAACGTCTAAAAATTCAGGTTTGTTGTAGGTATGGGAGCCCCCCTTAAATATTTATTTTATTTCGTTTTTAGTTTATCGTATTTGTTGTTATAGCGGCAACCGAAATACATCATCTGTGAAAATTTCAGCTGCCTAGCTATCATAGTTCATGAGATACAGCCCGGTGACACACAGACAGACGGACAGACGGAAAGACGGACATCGAAGTCTTAGTAATAGGGTCCCGTTTTTCCCTTTGGGTACGGAACCCTAAAAAGTAGTGTAAGTATAATCAAAAAAACATCGATACAGTCATTTTACCACAGCACTATGACGTGATAACCTGAACTATTATTTTTTGTAAAATATTGAATGAAAATTACACAAATTATTCCAAAATGTATGTAAAATCTCGTAATAATATAATTTAAAACAATTTCTGTTAGACGTAGCTGTTTTTAAATCACAAAAAGTGTATATATTCCAACAAAACTCACCGATGAAAAGTCACTAATTCATTCTTATTATTTTTTCGGGATGAATGCGATGTGACCCTTTTATAAGACACGCCATTTGATATAAAATACACCATTCATAAAGAATTTATACAAATTTACATAGTTTTAGCACTTTGAAACAGTTATTTCTAATAAATTGTATTAAAACTCGACAACCGGCATTCGGTGTTGACAAACCATAGCCACGCAACCACTGACAGTTGATCTTCACAAAGAAGATCGCAGCTCCGTTATGTATTATTTTTGATTTAGTAGCACTATACTTATACTATTATTTATTCTGTGACAAATTAGAACCAACTTTTAACCATTTTGACATTCCAACTTGTGATTTTGACGTTAGACGGCAGACGTTGCGTTTTGTTTTGTTTCATCCACTCTTGCGTATGCTGTATAACCAGATATGAATAAGACAGCTGTTACACAGTTTTTATTTGAGCAAAATTTAGTACTCCCTCTAGTACGTTATTTCTCTAAGATGAATATTTTGTAAACATACCTAAGCCTAACCTAACATTTTTTTTTCTGATCTAACCTAACCTAACCATAGTCTAACCATGATACAGGTTGATGAATAAATACTAATTTTGTTTGTGACTTTGTGACTACGACAGAGCGGAAATACACTAAATATTTATTCAAAACAAGAATTTGCTATACAATGTCTAAAAAACAATTCATGCTTTTCGATTTTGCGGTGTCTGTCAGACTACCTCGGTTGCCCCAGAAGGTCAAACACGGGTTGAGGCACAATGGTATATTAATTTTATTTAATTTTCCCCGTTTTTAGGGTTCCGTACCCAAAGGGAAAAACGGGACCCTATTACTAAGACTTCGATGTCCGTCTGTCCGTCTGTCCGTCTGTCACCGGGCTGTATCTCATGAACCATGATAGCTAGGCAGCTGAAATTTTCACAGATGATGTATTTCGGTTACCGCTATAACAACAAATACTAAAAACAAAATAAAATAAATATTTAAGGGGGGGCTGCCATACAACAAACTTGTATTTTTAAACGTTTTTCGCTCTATATTAATAATGGTACCAGGTAGATGCTTGAATTTTTCACAGAATATTTAGTTTTATATTCCCTTCAATAATAAATAATAAAATAAAATAAATATTTAAGGGGGGCTCCCATACAGTACGGAACCCTCCGTGCGAGTCCGACTCGTACTTAGCCGATTATTAAATTATACTATGACACATTGTGTCTGTATAATTGTATTGTTCTACTTCTGCGACATTACAAAAATCGAAGCAATCATGTCAGTACATGTGTATATCGACGCAGTTGCTACGCAAAAATAATTTGGACTACTCATTTAAAATTTGGTGTCAATAAGGTGTACATCATGGATTATTACCATAACGTAAGCACAGAATACCCTACTACCATGGATGGACGTCATGCAGTTACTGAAAGCTGCCAATGTGATGAATATCTAAGGATCGAAACAGAGGAAAGAGTGATGATTGTGCTGTTCTACTGTGTTTTAAAAATAATCACAATAGTTTTATCTTCAGGGGCATTTGTGTTTGGTATCATCTTGTGGTATAAGGTTCCAAAATGGCGTACATTTAAAAACTTCTTAAACCTTAATCTATGTTTCTTTTATGTGATAGCAAGTACGTTTGCCATCATTCATATTTTATTATCTGATTTAATTATTTTTTATAACCCGTATTTTCGTGACAATAAAATAAATTATGTTCACTACATACATCATTTGTGGCATTTTTTTGAAGAATCATTTGTATGCTGGCTTTTTTTAGCTTCTTTAAATGCTTATATGGATATTGTACAAGTTTTTTCGGTTGGCTTAGCTAGAAAAAAAATTAAAAGTTATATTTTTGCAATATGTATGCCCATGGTAAATTGTAGTATAAGAATATTAATTGTTTCATATGGAACGTTTTCTATAAAGAATCACGTAAAATATTATTACACACATTTTCTACAAATATTATTGCTTTTTTTAAATGTTTTGTTATACCTAAGAGTTTTACATTGTCTGTTGCGTGAAACTAAACTGATAACTAAGAAAAAATTGCAAATAGCAACTTTTATATTTTTATTGAATGGTTTTTTGATGGCACCCGTGTTTATTTTGGTTAATTCAGTACGGTCTTTATTCACACGATTTACTATTGCTTTTGTATTATTTGATTTGCCATGCGTCACTTTGAATGTTTGTTTCTTGGTGCTGAAAGCAAATCGTAAAATTTGGCGAGAGTTTTACTGTATGTCTAGTAAAATGTATCACATGTAGAATCGACACTGACAGTAGCCATGATGACTAAAAAATATAATAAGTCAGATTATCAAAAAATATTAGACACGTATTTTTTTTTCAATTAAACAAGAATCTATGAAGATAAAGCCCGTTAAATTACCACGCGTGGCGTCACGAGTAGACTACATAGACTACAAATGTATACTTTTGACAGAGAAGTGACGTCACGACTCCCGTCCCCAAACTTTGACAAGTTTTATTTTTGTAATTTATTGTTTGATTGGAAAAATAAATGTATTTGTCTAATATTTTTTGATAATTTAACTGACGGACTTAATTATAATAATGTTTTTTTTTTTACTCATCATTCCTGTTGTTTCTGTGATGAGTAGATCACGACATTACTTAACCGTCAAAAACTTGATGTAATAATATTTATTTACACTAATGTTGTAACGTTCTACTTATGTTTCCAATACTTGACTTATAATGACTACTGTTATAGCGCAGACAACAAAACACTCAATTTAAGCAATTTCACATGATGTTATAATATCCACATCGATATCGTAAAATCTCATTATAACATCGCGCGCTCGCTCCTGATTGGCCCTGCGCGCGCAGCTGCGCTCTCATTGGTTAGATTTTAATGGCACCAAGTTCACTGTGACAATACACGTACGCGTGAATTTAATGTTTCGCAATATGTTTTTTTTTTTATTTTTATTAGTGAAGATAAAGTAGTGTATGCAACTGCATATAACACGTCTTCCATATCCACACTTCATTATATGACAGTTGCATAAACTACTATTACAATTATATTATTATGCTAAAACTGAGTTGTTGTTCTGACCTGTTTTGAGAGTAACATTTTGTTATTAATAAAGTTAAAAACTTGAATGTTTTAATTTTCGCTATAGTTGTACTTTAGAAAACAAACGAGTACTAAGTCATTTTACTACCTTGTCCTTTGGCGATGTAGTACCAAAAGCAATGTAACCGCGATTTAGTCTTAAAGCGATCTAGTCATATCTGCTGCCTAGTCAAATTGAGATGTAGTCGTAAAGCTCCTAACCCAAAATAACTTTCTCTCTTGCTAAATAAGTTTTTGAGTAGGTACCTACGAGTTAAGACTACTGTGTATTTCGACGGTCGACCACTAGGAAAATAAAAATAGGGAAAAAGAGTTCCTAAGGTCAATGACCTCTGAGATGTGTACAAGTGAAAACTTTAAAATCTTCTTTATAATCCCACTGTCATTTATAGTCAACGCTATTAACAATGTATTGAATTTTGGATACCATAATGTTTAAAACATTTATAATCTATGTTTTTATTAACTACATTACATGAAAATTGTAACACCTGTGTTTTTTGACGGGATCGTGTCATCCCGGTTTAACATTACAGATAGATGGCTAGAAAGACAAATATCGAGGTAGAAATAGTAGGGCTAGTCCATTAAGACATTTATACTTTTTTAGGGTTCCGTACCCAAAGGGAAAAACGGTCCCTATTACTAAGACTTCGATGTCCGTCTGTCCGTCTGTCTGTCTGTCTGTCACCGGGCTGTTTCTCATGAACCATGATAGCTAGGCAGCTGAAATTTTCACAGATGATGTATTTCTGTTGCCGCTATAACAACAAATACTAAAAATAGAATAAAATAATAATTTAAGGGGGGCTCCCATACAACAAACCTGATTTTTTAGACGTTTTTCGGTCTATATTAATAATGGTAACAGGTACATGCTTGAAATTTTCACAGAATATTTAATTTTGTATTCACTTCAATAATAATTAATAAAATTAAAATAAAATAAATATTTAAGGGGGGCTCCCATACAGTACGGAACCCTTCGTGCGCGAGTCCGACTCGTACTTGGCCAATTATTTCTAAAAATCGCGATTTTAGCAGGTCGCGGCGGAAATGCAAAAAAAATGCTAGGGGCCGTGTCACTTCACCACTTTCCGCTAGATGGCGCTGTGCGCTTTAGGGGATATCACAATCTAAAACAAATATATTATTTTTACATTGATCTGTAATTTTCGGTAAACGACTAGAAAAGTAAAAAAGATCCCTTTCATCGATGATTTTAGTTACGTCCTGAGGTTTTAAAAACTTAGTTCCCAATTTTGTGCAAATGTCGGCATTCGTACGGAACCCTTGGTTTGCACTTGTCCGGTTTTTAACTGACTTCCAAAAAAGAGGAGGTTCTCTGTTCGTCTGTGCGAATTATTTTTTGTATGTTCAGCGATAATTTCGCTAATTGTGAACCGAATCGAAAAAATATTTTTTAATTCGAAAAGGGTAAACTCCCGAAATGCTCCCATTTAAATTATGCAGATTTTGTCTGAGCCGATTTTGAAAATCAACAATAATGTAAGCAATTCTAACGAAATATTCGAATTTTATACATGATGGATTTTGCCATTGTTTGCGATAAATAATTATTTGGGAACAAATTAACTCGAATTACTCTACTAATTTGTAATTGCAAGGTCTACTGTTCGGAGGGCTATTAATTTAACGCCATGTTAAATCACTATCATCACTACATGGCATAAACAAAGTCGCTTCCCGCTGTCTATCCCCACCTATGCTTATATCTTTAAAACTACGCAACGGATTTTAATGCGTTTTTTTTTAAAATAAATAGAGTGATTTCAAAAGGAAGGTTTATATATTTAATACACCTGTGTGAAGCCAGGGCGGGTCGCTAGTTATTTAAATAAGCAAACTCTGTTAAATTCAATCTTCAGAATAGCTTATTTCATCCAATTAAACATTACAAAGAAATTTACGAGTTCCAATAAAACCTACTGACATTATTGAAGTGGAAAACTCGAACATAAAACTTTAAGTAGTTTGGACAAAAATATGAAGGATGTTCGGATCGTAAAGTCGGTAAATAATACAAAATACAATAAGTGGCAGTATTGAAGACGCGAATGTGGAAACAAGGTTTGTGAGACAGTGAGAGCGGCCATTTTTTTTTACAGAAAATGAACACATTATTATTAGAAAAATAAGTTACCATATCAATATAGATATTACCTGTGAAGATGGTTGTAATTACAAGCAAATATTGAAATGAAATATTTCAAAAATACAGGACCTATGCATAATGAAATAAATATTTAAAAAAAAAAAACATAGTAAATTAATGGTAGGCACGCAGTATGCAAAGTACAGTTAAGATAAATAATCGGCCAAGTACGAGTCGGACTCGCGCACGGAGGGTTCCGTACTGTATGGGAGCCCCCTTAAATATTTATTTTATTTTAATTTTATTATTTAAAAAAAAAAAAAATACAAAATGTTTTATTTAGCAGAAGATTACATACATACAGAAATACCAGTGGACCCTGCACTAGGATGACCTGTATCGCAGGGCCCGACTCAGGGGTGCTTACATTTCAAATAGTATCTGGTGTACGTACGGCGCGGCTAATAAAAATTATAATAATACATTTTATAGTATATATAAGTATGTATATATAATTTTTAAAATTTGAAAAATATTTGAAAAATAACTAACACGTATGTGTGTGTGTGTGTTGTCCGTGAAATGAGTGTGGGAAGTATGTCCTCTGCGATACACAAGTCCTCGTAAGAGTCAGGGTTCGCAGAGGTGGTGTGTGTGCGTGTGTGTTTGTGTGTGTATGTATGAAATATATGTACATATATATTCGTATATGGGTGTTTGTGGCAAATTCAGGATATTATTTTAAGTAATTCCTCTGTTTCTTTATATGTAAGAGAACATAAGTACTCAAATAACATTTTTTTGCATTCCTTTGCCGATTTGTTTCGAAAGGCGCACTTTTTGCTCATTTTGTTATAAATATATGGGTAGCTGAATTCCGGATGACGTCTTGCAAAGGCAGTGCAGACTCTGGGTTCAGCAGCACGCGGGGGTCTTCTTTTGGGTGGATTGGAATTGGGGGCGGCAATGCCGGATTGAGTACGGTGCACAGCCAGGGTTACTTTCAGTATGTACAGTTGTCGAACACTTAGCACTCTTGCCTTAGCATGTAGCTCCTCCGTAGGAAACCTATACGGCAACTTGTACATCACCTTCAGCACTGCGCGTTGAGCTCTTTCTATTTCTAGCATTGCCGTAACTCCAGCTCCTCCCCACACCGTTATGCAATAGGACAAGATCGATTCACATAGAGCTGTGTAGACCGTGCTAAGAATTCGATCATTTGCAGAGTTACGCAATGCTCCCATTACATGCGTGAGTTGCCGTACTCTTTTCCCAAGAGCAGATATATGATCTTTAAATGATAATTGTTCGTCAATTAGTATCCCTAAATATCTAATTGAAGGCGTCCTGGAAATTTTGTCACACTTACAGTTAGATAAATTACATGAAGAGTGCATTCTTAAATTTAATTGGGGGTCTGGTTCCGTAATCTTTGTTTTGTGAAAGCATAAATATTGAGTTTTACCAATATTCAAAGTAAGAAGGTTTCTGTCAAGCCATCTTTTTATAAGAGCCATGCCAGCTTCTGCCTTTTCGAAAGCTGATTTCCAGGATTTTCCATGGAAAATAGCGAGAGTATCATCTGCGTAGCAAATGAGTTCGGTCTCTATGGAACATACTGAGTGGATGTCATTAATATATAAAATAAAGAGTATTGGCCCGAGTACGCTTCCTTGTGGGACTCCGAACTCTAGGGGCAGTATGTCGCTGGTGTTATTACTTAGTAACGGTAGTCTTACCTATCACTCCTATTATATGTGACGATTTACTTTTGACAAATTTATGATCCAGGCACGAGCTGTCTCTGGTAGCGTTTGTGATGGCGGGTCGAAAATTGAGTTCGCTCATCATACTAAGATATTCACTAGCATCCTCTACTAGAGGGCTCATGAGATTAATATTAATGTCTCCGGCTATAATAACAGGTAGGTCGGTTTTAGTATTTACCAGCATATGGTTTAGTGTGTTACAAAATTTAGATGTGTTTTTGAAGGATGGAGAGCGATATATACCAATTATGCAAGCTGAATTTATTATTGAAGTCAATATAAAACTAAATATTCTGTGAAAATTTCATGTTACCATTATTAATATAGAGCGAAAAACATCTGAAAAATCAGGGTTGTTGTATGGGAGCTCCCCTTAAATATTTATTTTATTTTCTTTTTAGTCTTTGATGTTATAGCGGCAACTGAAATACGTCATCCGTGAAAATTTCAGCTGCCTAGCTATCATGGTTCATGAGATACAGCCCGGTGACAGACATACAGACAGACAGACGGACAGACGAACATCGAAGTTTTAGTAATAGGGTCCCGTTTTTCCCTTTGGGTACGGAACCCTAAAAACAGGTAAAATTACAATTGACAAGAGCTATGTAAGTTTTGAACTAATGAATAAATTCACCTCCATGTGTGTTGCTAATTTAACCTCTACTTTTGTCAGAAAAACCACAAAATCAATCCCATAGAGTTGTCTATTGCAAACGTTGCGTTTGGCGTATTTGAGTCACATTAGTGTGACGCTTTTGACGGGATTTATGCTGTGATTGTTACAATTTTCCTTTTATCAAGTCATATTATGTTTACATTTTTATTCAGAATTCATTAAGTTCATATACAGTCATCACTCGGTCAGGACGTGGTTTAGACCATAAAATCCTGTGACAACTGTATTCTAAAATAAAATGACGTCACACTTTCCCATCAGGTGTTTGAATAAACTTTATACCACACCCACTCGGAAAGTGTCTTATTACACGTTCATAAACGGGTTACAAAGTTCGTAATTTCTCCCTTAAAAATGTGCGGCTGGAAAAGTTATATGAAATTTAATTACTGCCCTCCTAAGCAGGGCAGGAATGTTGTATGAAAATCCATTACTGCCCGGCTAGCTTTCTTTTGTTTTTTAGCAGCGAACATAAAAAAATACAAACTTCAAACCTCAAAAAGTTTTTGTATAAAATAATTAGAAAAAAAGACGGGAAACATACAAACCTCAAATCTCAAAAAGGCCCTCGAACAGAAATAGATCGTTTTCTCCCATCGGTGTACAATGTACTATTGTGTTTGAGTTGTCACATGGTGCCACATCGTGAATAGCTTAAGCTATAAATATTATATTATTATAATATTCATGACTCACTCTTTCTGCCCACTCTTAATTATTTTAAGGCAGGTCCTTTGCTTTCCAAGCTGTTCAGTTGTGGAACGTTCTACCGGTTTCTATTCGACGTGCTCCTTCTCTTGTTGTCTTTAAGGAGCAAGTCATAGAATTTTATTTATCGCAGTTGTCTCCATGTTTTTATACTATATTTCACTATATTTATTTATGGTATATTATTTATTTATTGTTATGTATATTAATTGGTGTTTAGTGTTTTATTTAAAGTATGTATTTGTATACATTATTAATATATGATGTATTTTATTACAATTTTTTCCTATTTAATCCTACCTCCTCCTCCTATAAAATACCTCTATCATCCTTTCCTTCTCAATCAGGTTGTCTTGTAGAAATTGCTCTAAACGATAAGGCCGTCGGTTGTCACACTAATTTAAAATATTAAATATCTTGTTGTCAAATTTTTACTAAAAAAAAACACTACGATTAATTTAAGGCTACATTAAACGTAGTGTTTTTTTTAGTAACCCGCTTTACCACGCTGGATATCAGGTGTTTTCGCCAATCTTATTAGAAATTCATAGAAAGAGCTTATTTCCAGTGGACGTCCTATAGTTGATTGTGATAATTGTTTCTTATTTGACATATTAGTTCAATGATGACATTCGAAATGAAATGAAGTTAACTTCATTCGACATAATTATACCTACACAATACCTTATAATAAAAAGAAATAACAAAGTGTCGAAAGGGGCTCGCCTCCGCAATAAATGTTGATTACCAGGAGCCCAAGGAGGTCCCAACACTCAATGCTGATAATCTAGTTAGCCCCTTTAATCAAGAAAAGTAAGCATAACTAAATATTAACCCGACAAAAATAATGTTCTTGCGACAAAATGCTTCATAACAAAAAACAGTAACCATTTTATAAAATTTATAAGAATAAAATACAGAAGAGAAAAAAGAAGAAAACTATTTTTAACCCCCGACGTAAAAGAGGGGTGTTATAAGTTTGACGTGTCTGTTTGTCTGTGTGTCTGTCTGTGTGTCTGTCTGTCTGTCTGTGGCATCATAGCGCCCGAACCACTAAACCGATTTTAGTTTAGTTTTTTTTGGATGAAAGGAGACATAGTCGAGAGTGTTCTTAGCTTTGTTTTATAAAAAACTGTTGCCTGTAAAGTCGGTATACGGGCGAAAGTTTTACGTGACAACGACTTTGAGACGAATGAGACGAATGAGACGAATGAGAGCGAGTGAGAGGCACGTAAGTGCCTCTCACTCGCTCTCATTCGTCTCGTTGTTTGTAATTATCAGGTGTTAGTAATTATTACTTATTATATTATATTAAATAAGCACTTACGTGCCTCTCACTCGCTCTCATTCGTCTCATTCGTCTCGTTGTTTGTAATTATTAGGTGTTAGTAATTATTATTGACAATAACTGATTAAATCTTAAGTAGGGGGTAGTTCGAGAAAAGTGTGAGCGGAGCGTAACGCAGTTTCTTGAAGTGTCACCCGGCAAACCAATTTATAAGACGTTGTCACGTCAAAATCGATTGAGCCGTTTAAGAGTTATGGTGGGTTAAAGGGGGGATGGAAGAACCAAAATTCTATTTAGTACTTTTTTTAGGTAAGTTTTTGTGTCGGGGGTTTTTTAAATTTTTCTATGACTATGTGTATCTACAACCTAACTCTGGTTGTCACCGCGCTAGGCGTCGCGCGGACGCCGCAACTAGTCGCAGTCGTAAACATTTACGATCGCACGGGGATTAAGTTAGCTGTTGTCAGGTTTTTATTAAAAAACACTACGTTTGGCGATAGTTGTCATTGTTTTTAGATAAGCTCTTATAAGGTTTTAAACTAGTAGTTCTCCGAACAAGTTTGCCAGCTGTAGCCAGCGACAAGCAGTTCACACATTTTGTTAAAAATAAACTGATTTAATGAATACTTGTTAGAAATTGGATACTAAACAATCCTTCCAACAATATTACTAAAATTTAAAAAAAAATGTATAGATAGGGTTATTACTAATCAATTAGCAACCTTTCAGGGGCTTATTCTGTAGATAAAATCTCACAACTTTTGTTCTGCGACTTTTGTCACAACTCAAAAACGAAATCAGCTGTTCCATACATTTTGTCGAGGGTAAACGGTATTTTTCTATGGAACTACTACTTTTTTTGAGAATTCATAAAAGTCGTAGAACAAAAGTTGTTAGTTTTGGTGTACAGAATAAGCCCCTGAAAGGATGCTCATTGGAAATAACCCTGTATAGAAGCCGTACGTATATCAAATTCTTTTGTTTTTATTTACAGATCTGCATAGATCATTTTAATTTCAACTTGATAGCTCCACACCACGCGTTACCGAGACAGGAAGTCTTAACATACGGACAAACAGATTGAATTACGAGATAAAGTTTTCAAGCAAATAAATTTGTAGAATTTTAATATCACTCACGATATTCGTTCCGAGTTTCTCGAATCACTGAGATTTCTATACATATTACTTACCTACTTTAAGGTTTATATCTAGGTAGGTACTAGTGGTATTGATTATAGGACTTTTAGATACGAATAATGTTGTATTATTTTTGTCATTTTGAGTGATGAAAATAATAGCTGAACTCGTTATGTGCATCAAATTCAAATTTTACTGTGTTTTAGAGTTTGTCTTAAGTGATTAAGAAAAATAAAGTAAGAGACAAAATGGACAAGCTTTTATTTTCTTAGATTTTTAATAAACATAGCAAAAATATGCTAGCATAAGAGAGTCGAAATCGCAATTCAAACCCTTGAATTAAACCTAAAGTTTTTACACCCCGAACACTTGCCGAAGGCATATATTTTATTACTTAAAAAAATGTGTTTTTCTTTTCTTTTGTATATTTTGCATTAACTTAGTCGGGCTACTTAGCTTGAGTAATAAAAATGGTTTAAAGACGATTCTGGGGCTCTAAAGCACTTACAAAGTATGATGTTTAAACTGCCTGCACATTCGTATTAATTGCAGTCAGAGAATTGAAAAGAGATGTAGGTAATTCATTTTTTTTGCAAAATAACTCTCTCCAGTACTTACGGTACTCTTGAGCATCAAAAAGGAAACATTTATAAGAACTATCTGAATATGAAATAAAATTTCAATCACAATTATAATTGTTTCAAAAACATTCCTATGTAGAAGTAAAACATTTAAAACAACTGTGGGTACCATCATAGACATAGAGTCATTAGAAAAACAAAAGACGCAACTTGAAATTTCTTTGAGACCATAGTTCTACTTTCTCGAATCAAACAATACAGAACTCTAACGTACACTAAAATATTTCCCAATAGCAGCAGAGATTCTAAAAAAGTCGGAACTACTATTAAAAATAACTATACCTGATATAACAGTATCTTTCAGGAATTGCGGCAGACAATCTAAGAATATAATTAATGAAAGATAAAAAGAAAGCAAAAATAAAACATTTCATTTTTCTATTCGTTATTTCGACAGGAAATACTACTACTATATCCATATAAGTGATCACTGCAACAATGAACAAAAAACACAAGTATGATTCATGAAAAAAATATGCCAAATGTATAATAATGACATATTCCAAAGAGTACAAAGAGGTTTCGCTTGAGAGACTTATTTAAATAATATACAGATTCAAAAATAAATAAAAAAATTGACACAACATAAGAAAAAGTAACGCAAAGAAATAAATATTTACGAAACGTACGCCATTTTGCAGTTTTGATCCAGATAACACAAGCGCTATTGCAAATGTAATACAACATACTAATTCAGGAATCATTCGTAAGATAAAGTTTTTTTTTTTTAACTGGCAAAAGTGCCTTTATTAACTACAACAAAACTACACTACTATTACACAAAAAGCATTGGATCATCCTCAGACCTTTGAAGGTCTAAAGATAATCCAAACTTGTGTCGATACTTTGGCACCGTCACATCTTTCTGGGACTCAGAGTAGGGCTGGAGCTGCGGCCAATTCGGCGGAGCAGCACAAGCGGCGCAAATATGCTAACCTCGGTAGTGGTTACATATTTGAGCCATTTGGAGTTGAGACATTGGGTCCGTGGGGGCCGGGAGCTCATATCATTTTCAAAAGTCTTTCTGGGCGTCTGGTGGACGCGACGCGTGACCAAAATGCTGGTGTTTATTTGGCTCAACGCATAAGCATTGCCATTCAGCGTGGCAATGCAGCCAGTATGCTGGGCACGCTGCCAACTGGCAGTGGGCTTGAGCATTTAGATAAAGTTAAACTTTTCTGCCCGTTTTTTATCTTCGGTTATCTTTTTGAGAATTTTTACCAAAACAGGATTGTCTTCTGTAATTTATTCAAGAACACCTTCGCTTGGACATGTCATATATGTAAAATTTTGTACTTCTTCCAAATCCATATTTTTTCCGTGCTGTAAATACAAAGAATATTTATGATTAGACAAAAACGTAATAATCGACTTCATCTCAAAGTAAGAACGTATTGAGAATAACTCATAAACTACTGGTCAGATCTTCATAAAATACGGAACCACATAAAATAAACCAACTAAAAATAAAAAAGATTCATTTAAATCGGTTCAATCCACGCTAAGGTAAGGTTTCGAAAATGTAATCGTTTTCCTATTTTTAAATTTTGGAAGTAAACAATTTTTGTGAAACATTTTACTAATACTATTAATGATTATTATTTATTTTATTTACTTACGTTATATTAATCCAAAAAAATTACATCGCTGGCTTGTCGGTGAAGGAAAACATCGTGAGACAACCTGCATACTACGTCCGTAGAAGAAATTCTATAACGTTTGTAAATCCACTAAGCCGACGTGGTGGATATGGTCCAATCGCTCTTCGTGGGTAAGCCTAAGTCCTGCAGTGGGCTATAAAAATTGGTTTCCTGTAAAGTCGGTATACGGGCGAAAGTTTTACGTGACAACGACTTTGAGACGAATGAGAGCGCATGAAGTGTGAGCGGGGAGCGTAACGCAGTTTCTTGAAGTGTCACCCGGCAAACCAATTTATAAGACGTTGTCACGTCAAAAGGCTGGTATTCAAAAATTTACTATATTGCGCAAAACATACTTACCTACGTTATTATTTAATAAATGACACAATAGCACACTTGCGAGTATAGCGGAAAAATAATCTACACTACATGCAAGAAGGAAAATTCATAACATGAAATCTATATTTAAATTTCGCACGCTTTTGAGGTAGAAACAATTGTTTATGAAGACAATTTACTAAATGCGCAATTATTTCCAATTAATAGCGATTTTGTCCTCAGTTTGAAGACAAACAGGTACTTGTAAAGATACGTTAAACAAATAAAGTAAGTATTCACCAAAACATTTTTTTCCTCAATCTGTGAGGGAAGTATTATGGAGAAGGCTTTGCTCAGAGTTTCTCTGCAAGATCGAATCAGAAATATTGAGATCTGTAGACAAACGAAAGTAACCGATATAGCCCAGCAGATTAGCAAGTCCAAATGGCAGCAGGCATGAGAAAGCATGGCCGAAGATAACTTTATCTTGCATGGAGACCACGGACCAGCAAGCGCAGCTTAGGACGTACACCCACTGGATGCACTGACGAAATAATAAAGACGCTGGATGCAGGCCGCTTCCAATCGTCCTTATTAGAAACCATGGGGGAGGCCCATATCCAGCAGTGATCGTCCTACGGCTGTAGTACGGTAGAGTACAGATTTTTAAGACATAGGCTAAGTTTAGTTTAATAATTATTTTTCCCAAAAAAACGCTACACTGACTTCCACCGCGTACAAAATTCGAATAGTGTGCCCTTTCGAACCACAAAAATATATTTTTAAATCTGTTTACAATTATTAACTGGCGAAAATATCGATGAACATACACAATAAATACATACAGACGAACATCCTTCCTTTTTGGAAGTCGGTATATATATGTTAACGGAAATGTATGAAATCTAGGAATTGTATACAAATCCTAGGAAATGTATACAATTCCGAAGCTATTTAGGAAATGTATAAAATTTTGTTTCAAAAACTATTTAATACATAGATATCCTGGGAAATGTGTACATTTCCTAGGAATTGTATGTAATTCCGATATCGTATTAGGAAATGTATAAAAATAATGCTTTCTGTAATAAAACACATTGTTAAAATGAGAATAAAAAAGCTAAAGCTTTTTCATCAATGCACAGCTAATAATCTTAATGCACATTATACCTGTTAAAGGCGATTCGCTTCTGGCACTTCGCCGGCCGCTGCCGCGGCACGCTCGCTTCGCTCGCTCGGCTCGTGCGTTGTTTTGTCATGTTCTAACATAACCTAACCTATTTTTTGTATCACACCTAATCTAACTGTAAGCTGCAATAGAGAAAAGCGTCAAATGAAACGTAAAGACCTTTATACCGTCGAAGTCTGTTATACGTAGATCAGGCCCTATCTCAAATGTTTTACATTTCCGATTGCTATTTAGGAAATGTATAGAATTCCTAGGAAATGTGTCTAATACAATTTATTTCACACATTTCCGTGCGATTTTAGGAATTACATACATTTCCTAGGAATTGTATACAATGACGGATTACATACATTTCCGTTAACATATACAAAGCTTATAGTAGAAGTGTCATCACATAATTATGATCCTAGCTGTCCGTCCCGGCTTCGCCCGGCTTCGAATGAAAAATAGCCATTATTCTTCCGGAAGAAACCTTCTAAAATATACTGAAATCCGCATTGCAATCTGTTGTGTAATTTAGAAGATCGAGCCGGAAACGCAGACAACCTCATAAAAAAGTTGACTTTGGTCTGTAATAATACTATAAAGCTGTCAATTATTGTAGGTGATCATTACCTACATTAATAAGTAATTTAATCACTAGTATATTATCATATTCATTATTTATTAGGATGTCCACTGCTGGCTTCCCTATGGATTTCAAGTAAGCCCTAGAAGCGGCTTGCATCGAGCGCGTTGCAGCAGTCTTAAGGCCGCTGCATACGTAACGGGTTTTTTCACGTACGGGACGGGACGGGACGGAACGGGAAATTTTAGAAATATCGTTCCATACAAAATGTATATGGAAGCGCATATGTCACGGAGACACGGACGGGACGGGAACGTGGCGGGAAAAATATCGTCGCCAACGATGTTTACCACGTCCCGTCCGGCACGTGCCCCGTCCCGTCCGTGTTCCCGCTACGTATGCACAGTCGCTCCGTTCGTTCCGGAGAGAATAGTAGTGTTGGACGATTGCATCACCGTCGAATATGGACGACGAAAAACTAATAGAGTGTGTACGCTCACATCCAGCGTTATATAATTTTGCTAACTCAAAGTATTTAGACACTAAGTACAAGAATTATCTTTGGCGTAAAATTGCAGTCGAATTATCACTCACTGGAGACGGTAATCATTTATTGCATTTTAAAACTTTAGAACAGATAGGTAGAACTTGGAGATGCCGGCGCGGAGTGTTGCTGCGCATGCACGACGCACTCGGCAGTTTAGGTATAATGCGAGCGAGATTATTATATTTCAGTGATTTCAGCTAACTACTTTTATTTGTCTTAGTAAATCGAGTGTGACTCGGCGCTGTCCTTGAGATATATACCTACGACGTCACGTGGCCTCAAGGAGCGAACCACGCGGTAGGGCTGGCCCGCCTTCAGTATTTTAATTTCATACTACTTACTCATTACCTACTTGAGTTCCTTTCTAGTGTATTAAATTTATAACACTATCCTATTGTACCTACCTATACCTAGGTATAATGATGCAAAATTATTATATTTACAATTGACAAGTTTTCATATTTCACAAGGCTATGAAATTCCAAAACCATTTCGAGATATCGGGATGTTGATCATTATGCTTATTTTTTCAAAATTATTTTGTGCAGTAATTGCTAAGATATTAAATAAAAACTCTCACGCAAGCCGTTTCGGGATTTATACTAAAAGTTCAGTTGCCTATGATAAAAAAAAAACTAGCGATATAACATGACAGTTAACATTGACTGTTTACACATAAAATGTAGTTTATAAATAAAATGTCAGTGTCATTTTCAAATGCCTTTTTTTTCTTTAGCCCGGGAGGTAGGCGCAAAAAATGCAAGTACTTTCCAAATGACGATTTTTTGGTATTAAGTTATCAAAGTGGTGTACATTAATACCCCGGAGCCAGTCAGCTGGGTTCCTAAGCATTTGGTGGAGGAATCCGTTTGAATTTTAAAAGTGTCTTGGTACTACTTATTCTTCTTCTTTTAAGTGGTGCTAATTTAAAGCCTGTATGGCAGGCCCTGTTACATATTTCAGATGAATGGCAGTCGTTAAACTTTTTTATATATTTATTCCCACAGAACATCAATTTTCAGCTTTTAGAAGTAGTTGCACGATACACTTTTTTTTTTGAATCGGGTACACCACCGTCATAACGTAATACGATAAATGCAGTTGTTAGAAAGTACTTGCATTTTTTGCGCTGACCTCCCGGCCTATTTGTGTAAATTGTGAATGTTGTGATGGATTGATTGGCATTGACAGTGACAACAACACTAGCTCATATTTTTTTGTGGCTTAGTAAAATTGTTAATGATTTCTAAGTTTTGCAGTTACGTCCTTTTAGAATAAGCTACTTTTCAAAACTTAATTTTACGGAAAATAAGTCGTATGAGAAAAATTAAAAATCCGTATATGTTATTTTGCAATATTCTTTCAGAAAATAAATATATATAGTTATGTTAATGTTGTCAAATAGGTACAGAAAATAAATTCTTTGTGAATGAAAAAGGAAGCATTATGTAGAAATATGTAGGTATATGTATAATTATATGTGAGTATATTTAACATTTGGATTTAGTTAAGTGTGTTAAGTTTATTATCTATAGGTGTTTTCTTTGTTGATCTCTAGTAAAGGCCACTATTTCTTGTTCTTGTCAGTTCATATTCGTGCAAGGTTGCCTGGAAAAAATCGCCATGGGTGATAAGGCCGCCACTTTATAAACATATTTTTTGTCGTAAATAGTGTTTATTATTAAATTGTGGTTGTAAATAAAGAGTTTTGTCTGTCTGTCTGTCATCAATAAAAATACATATTGTGTTATTTGATGTTTTAGGGTTCCGTAGTAAAACGAGGTAAGTATAACATAGCTGTCCGTCCGTCCGTCCGTCTGTACGTTCTGCCGAATATTAGCTCACACATTTACGAACCAAATTGGATGAAATTTGAAATTCTTTGCTCAGTGGTCAATGACCTCTGATATATGTGTTTACCTAGCTCAGAGGTCAACAATGTGCAAACATATTTCTTAGCCAATTTTGTTTTTCTAGCGCTCAACTATCTCTCTCTGAAATTGCTTTTTATCATAATCATCATCACCATCTACGGAAGCCTATTATAATACGTGTGTCTCGACACACACTTGATAACTTATTTATTTTGATTATGAAAATAAATCAGGATTCTTTTCTATCTCTTTCTAAACCTAAATAGTCGAGCTGTCAAAAGAAATGAAACTCTTTAATTCGATTCAAACTCTTTAATAAAATCTCAAATTATCTCAGTGCTTATTACACAAATAATACAAATAATCATTACAAATAAACTTTCAAATAACTATCATTATTATTATTAAATCTATATTATCATGTTTATTACTAAATATTATTATTATTAAATCTCAAATTATCTCAGTGCTTATTACACAAATAATCATTACAAATAAACTTTCAAATAACTATTATTATTATTACGAGTAGGTAGGTAATATAATAGTACTGTTCTCGCGAAACTCAAAGTCCTTCCGCAACTAAATTCCGACCATAAGTTTGCGCAGGTGGCAATACCCCTCACCCACCCCCGCAATGTTCTGTGACGACTAAAAGTTTTGCGCGAACTATTATTGGTAGGTAGATAATTATGTTTAAACCTAATATTGAGATGCTTCATAATACATTGACCTACTCGTAGTCCTAATAAGCATTTTATTCATGATGCATGTTAGAAATATCAACAGAAGAATTGAAAAATACTTTGAATTTTTCTCGTTCACCAAATGCTTGACGAGAAGCACTACCGCCTTGAGGGCTTAAATTATTAAGACTCGAATCCTCTATATGTAAGTCACTTTGATTAATCTCATTTTCATTATTTTTCCTTATAAAATTGTGCAATATGCATGTTGTTAGTATTACATTATCAACCGAATCTGGATTCATTTTTATTCTTCCCTGGTAAATTCGGAATTTCTGAGTAAGTATACCAAAAGCATTTTCTACGCAGCGACGAGCTCGACCTAACCGATAGTTGAAGACGTCATATTCGCGGTTCCCACTGTTGTATGGATACGGACGTAATAAATATGTTTTTAGTGGAAAGGCAGAGTCACCTATGATAACAAAAGGTGCAATAATGTTTGTACCGGGTAAAGTTCTGTCTTGAGGTATGTTTAGAGTACCATTATTTAAACGTTGTCCTAATGAAGAAGTTGTAAATATTCCGGCATCATGATTTCTTCCCTGAGCTCCAACATTTACATAAATAAAATTACATTTTGCATCAACTAGAGCCAATAAAACAATAGAAAATGTCGTTTTATAGTTAAAAAATAAAGATCCGCTGTTAAGTGGTGCTTCGATCACTACATGTTTACCATCTAGTGCTCCTAAGCAATTAGGAAATTTCCACATTAGCCAGAAATCTTCAGCAACAGCTTTCCACTTTTCCGTAGTCATCTCGGGTAATACCTCGCTCATTAATTGCTCAACTATAATTTTGCATGTCTCTTTGATAATTTTATTTACTGTGGTATGACCTAAACGGTAACTAAATGAAAGTGTCATATGTGAGTCACCAGTGGCCAAAAACCTGAAAATAATAATAATATAAAATATAGTAATGTCTGAAGTTTTTATGAGCACTGTTCATAATAAAACACTATTTAACCGGTTTTAATACACGTTTTATTGAATAGATAAAGTAAAATTGTCATAATATCATGTATGTCATAATGTCAAAATAAAACCCGTAAAACAGTGTTTTATAATAAAGAATATATTTTTTGCTGTAATTAATATTAATATTGTATGTTTAAGATTGGGTGATCTGCAAACAAAGGTGGACCAACATACGAGACCAATATAAAAGAGCTTAAAAAATCTAAAATGTAGCACTGGTCAAGCTGCTAGGAAAATAAAACTGTATAAATTCCATGAACATCTACAGTTTCTAAAGGCCTTTGAAGAAGATAGAGAAACGATAGAGAATTTTGTAGAATGCAGAGAAATGATGCCTTTTCCACTATCAGACATAACACAATCCATGTGCAACGATTCAGACATTAATCAGGAGACAAATTCGCAAGCCTACAATGATGTTGTAGCTAGTCCATCTATGACGACATTTGCAATATCACCAGCAGCATCTTCATCTTCAGCTACAAATGAGCAAGGTGAGCCTCCATCCAACCTGCCAATACAAGAGCCTCAGAAGAATCCGCGACTGAAAAAAAGAAAGTTGTCTGCCCCTGTTCCTGAATCCGCTTCAGCTACTCTTATGAAATATGTGCTCATGAATAAAAACAAAAATACTGAACATACTGAAAAAGAGGAACAACATCCTATCGACGCATTTTTACAAGGACTTGCACCTACTTTAAAATAATTTTCTCCATATTTGCAACATTTGGCAAAAGGACAAATTTTTCAAGTAATTCACAATTTGGAACTTCAGCAATTGACTGAAAATCTAACTTCCTCACAGTCTACGCCTAATATTTTGTCCTCTCCTTCACCACCATCAATGCCGGTTATTTCATCGCCTTCATCTTCTGAACAACCAGGGACGATGGATTCAGTACAAATGTCTGAACAACAAAGGTCATCGGAGTCCATACAGCTTTACTTCTCTCAGTATAATTGTCCTAATGACTAATATTTTAAAATAAATGTTTTACCCACTAAGCATGAAACTTGCAATAACTTGTAGTAAGTTTATATTTGGCACATTTGTAAATTTCAAACATCATGTTGCAGGAACATGTCAGTTACATAAATCTTATTGTTAGGTTGAAACTTATTAAAAGTTATTTAGTCAAAACGTTACTATTATATTTCGCATCAAAGTTTATATTTTAATTTTGTAGGGATATAACCTCCCAAACATACCTAAATGTAAGTAATTAAGTAATATTGTTGCAAAAATGTAACTGTGGCGTTACAAATAAAACTTTGCAACGATATAATTTTACTAATTTCACTGTCTGGCATTGCCTGTACCTTACAAATGAAAGTTACTGAAATGTTATACTTACTGTAACATCGCGACAATATGTCTTTTGTAATATATTTTTTTCAACTTTCCTACAACATTACGATTAGTGCTCGTTATTTACCTTACCTATGTAATGTTGCTGGAACTTAATTTTTGTAAGTTGTAGAATTTCTTAATTAGGTAACATTAAAAAACTAGATGGCATTGCACATTGATTTTCTGCATCGCGATGGCGTTGTGTTTGAAGAAATTAGTATCCCCAATTGTAAATTTGATTAATACATTCCTTACTGTACTGTAACGTTGCAAAGTCAAAGCCAAATCATTTTTTTTTCTTTATATAAGTAATGTTATTGCAACTTTTGCTTGCTTAGCGGGTAACCTTATTTCAAAACATACCTATTCCTTATTCAAAACCTATGATTGCAATTTAAAATAAGTTTTAGATGATTACAATTTGAAATAAATTACTACCTACTATATAAAAATATCTTTGTTTACCTTATAGTTACTGCCAAACGTTCTCGTGGTGTGATAGCTCTTTTCATAACAGTGTCCTTCTTACGTAAATGAGGGCTTAGTTTATTTTCCAGCAAAGCAAAACATTCTTTTGACATACGAAAATACTGATAAAATTGAGTCTCATCATCCAGAAGTTCTTTGTGGAGTGTGTGGTATTCTCCTTCCTGTTCTCTATTCTGCCATGTAGGATGTACAGAGAATCTCCTTTTCTTGTTCACGGTCGTAACTTCTTCGTCATCTAGAGCAATAGCAATTAAAGCCAATTCTTGAAATGAAAAATCCATCTTTCCTGTTTCACAACACTAGCACGTTAGATCCGAATTTACGTCACGGTACGTATGCATTAAGAACACGTTCCCGTCTCGAACGGGGCAGCCACGCCCCTTTCCCGTTCACGTCCCGTCCGAGGTATTTTCTCGTTACGTATGCAGCGGGCTTTAATTATATTGTGGGTCACTTACACCTACGTCTTAATACTATCACATTATGTATCACGAAATTATTATATTTTTTGACCGACGAACTAAACCGGAGGAGGTACTCAATTCGACGCGTATATATTTATATATATATATATATATTTATGTGTAACCACGCATAACTTTTTTCGTAGTAGTATTTTCGTTTCAATATATTTTTTTTTTTTGGAAAGAGTATACTTCGAAATTGGTCCCATTAAAATTTTATTGAAATCGGCTGAGCCATTTTTGATAAATAAACAATAATGTGAAAAATGTAACATCGATCCGTGCGAATTCTGTACACGGGTGAAGTCGGTTCTGCTATTTATTGCGAAAAATAATTATTTAAGTGAATGTTTCTTGTCATGATTCGAAAACATGGACTTGGAAAATAAATAAAACATAAAAATCAAATGGAATAAAATATTAATGTACATAAAATACTTAAGCCACATATATTCCTCAAATTAATTTAAACAATGTTTTAATATAACATAATAAAGTAGCTTTACATAATTGAAAACGCAAATAAACACGCAGTACAGGAATAAAATATTTCAGTTTTTGTTGTTGCAAAGTAACATTCTCCAATATTTATTAAGTTTGTTGTTTAAACTGCCTGCACATTCGTCTTTGCAGTCAGAGAATTAAAACGATATTTAGGAAATTCATTTTTTTTTGCAAAATAACACTCGGTAGTACTCAAGGTTACTTTTCAGCATCAAAAAGGAAACATTTATAAGAACTATCTGAATATGAAATAAAATTTCAATCACAACTATCATTGTATCAAAATTAATAATAAGTAAAAAAATTGAGAGAGCTTTAGATACCATCATAGAACCAGTCATTAGAAAAACAAAAGACGCAACTTGAAATTTCTTTGTAACTATAATTCTTCTTTCTCGAATCAAACAATATATAACTCTAACGTACACTAAAATATTTCCCAATAGCAGGATATATTCCAAAAAAATAGGAATTAAATGTAGAATTTCTAAACAACAGCGGTATTTTCCTAAAATCGCGGCAGATACTCTTAAAATATAATTAATTAGAGATAAAAAGAAAGCAAAAAGTAAACATTTCTTTTTTCTTTCCACAATATCTACGGAAAATACTACTACAATATCCATATAAGTAACCACTGCAGCGATAAACAAAAAACATAGGTATGAATCATGAAAAAAATATCCTAAATAAATAATAATGAGATATTGTAAAGAAGGTGCACCAGACCCTAAGAAAGCATTATAGTAAAAATTTGCAGATGAAAAAGTAAAAAATAAATTTGACATGATAAAAGAAAACGTGACACAAAGATATAAATAGTTACGAAACGTACGCACGACGAACAGCATTTCCCCATACTAATCACACTGGCTATCGGAGCTGATTTCATTGCCCCAAGACCGATGCGACTTAAAACAGATTGGGCCAGATTTCAGAAAGAAATTGAAAACTTCGTTGTCGGTCCGCTACACACCAAAGAAGAGGTAGAGAAATGCGCTTCCGATCTCACTAAGACTCTGACTGAGGCAAAAGAAAAAGCTTCAGTACTCTTGCCCAACACTGCGAGAAGAGAGCAAATGTCTCTAAGCCTTCGTGAAATGCATAAGAAAAAGAGAAATCTACGGAAGCTATGGGCACATACCAGATGCCCCCGAGTCAAACGAGAAACGAGTCAGACTAAACAATCTAACAGAAAGATTGGCAGCAGAAGTTCATACCTGGAGGGGGTTGACATGGGACAAAAGAATCGAAGAAATAGCCGAAGACCCTACGCAGGCTAGTCTTCATCTTCTAAACCGCCAGCTCACGCAAGCCAAAATACCGGTATGTCCGCTTCTCGACTCAACTGGTCAACGCCGATACCTAGCTAAAGACAGAGCATCGATTCTGGCTGACCACCTAGAAAATCAATTTCAGCTTCATACTACACCAGCTGATGTTTCAGACAACATTTTAGAACATCATCTGATGGTGAGTGCTACAGTCGAAGAATATTTGAAACTGCCGGCGGCACCCCTATGTGGCTCAGACTTCATATCCCCCGCAGAAGTAGCAAGAGCTGTTCGACGACTTCCAGAGAAAAAAGCACCAGGGCCAGATGGTATTACCAATGCCACCCTAAAACAAATGCCCAGGAAAGGTCTGGTGTCGTTATCACGCTTGTTTAATGGGATCCTGCGTACCCAGCACTTCCCTACCCAATGGAAGACGGGGAAAGTGATAACTTTACCAAAACCAGGAAAAGACCGTAGACTAGCTGCCAGCTACCGCCCTATTACGCTGCTCCCCCATGTAGCAAAGCTATTTGAACGACTGGTATTGCGGAGGCTATCGCCATTCATACAACCGCGAAAGGAACAATACGGGTTTCGCAGTAGGCATTCCACTACATTACAGCTCACCAGAGTAATCCATCACCTTACTGAGGAACAAAACAAAGGTCACCGCTCAGTTTGTGTATTTTTGGACGTTGAGAAAGCATTTGATAGGGTCTGGCACGAAGGACTGCTGTACAAGATGATCAAAACACCAGCACCCTCGGCTTATGTCAAAATTGTGGTATCCTTCCTGCACGACAGGAATTTCTTCGTTTCAGTGGAAAAAGACAGCTCCGCCAAACGACCTATATCTGCTGGAGTACCACAGGGAAGCTGTTGGTCACCTGCTCTATATGGCCTCTATACGGACGATATTCCAACTTTAGGAAAGGATCACCTCCAACAAGGAGAAGAAGACGTCATGCTTGCCTTGTACGCAGACGACAGTGCCGCACTGCTGGTCAGTGGCCAAAGAAATCTGCCCCCACCATTGAAACTCAGAGGTCAAGAAGTAGAGTGGCAACCAATGGTCAAATATCTAGGCATCTATATCGACCGGTCATTGAGAATGTGTCCGCAAACAAATCATGCCATCAATCAAGCTAAAGCAGCCCGTGCTCTCCTGCGTCTGATCCTCACCTCCAAGCTGCCTCTAAAAACCAAACTGGGTGTTTATAAAACATATGTTCGCTCGCGACTTACGTACGCAGCGCCTGCTTGGTACACCCTTTGCTCCGCGACCAACAAGCAGAAACTACAAGCAGTTCAGAATGTCGCTCTAAGAATGTGCACAGGAGCAGGCAGATACGTCCGAAACGACGTCATCGCTAGGGATACTAGAATGGAAGCGGTGGGTCAATTTGCTGCACGTTTAGCGCGTCGCATGTACGATGCAGCTGATAACGGGCCACATACCCACCTACATGACATCGCTCCGCTCCATGCGCGCCCACCAGACGACTACAGCCAGACAAATAGACCGCTTCCAAGACAATTACTATTTCTCCTGGACAGTGAAGACCTCAATAACTGCTGAGAGCGTAAAGCCAGCAGTGTTTCGTGACCGCGGACCCGAAGGTCCGTGAGCTGCAGCCAGGGTTATGGGCTACTGCCCGAGGCCCTATCCTACCACCCATATTACAAGAGGTGGAAGAACCGAAAAAAAAAAAAAAAAAAAAAAAAAACGTACGCCATTTTTAACCCCCGACGCAAAAGAGGGGTGTTATAAGTTTGACGTGTCTGTTTGTCTGTGTGTCTGTCTGTCTGTCTGTCTGTCTGTCTGTCTGTCTGTCTGTCTGTGGCATCATAGCGCCCGAACCACTGAACCGATTTCAGTTTAGTTTTTTTTGGATGAAAGGAGACTTAATCGAGAGTGTTCTTAGCTATGTTTTATAAAAATCGATTGAGCCGTTTAAGAGTTATGGTGGCTTAAAGTGGGGATGGAAGAACCAAAATTCTACAAATGTGCCCAAAATGGTTGTCAATTGAAAGTTTGTTGTCAAATATTTTTGTGTCGGGGGTTTTTTAAATTTTTAATTTATATATAATTATGCAACTTTGATCCATAAAAATAGCGCTAGTGCTGAAGGACAAAGAATATTTATTTTTAGATAAAAACGTAACAAAAAAAAATATTTAAGGGCTCCCAACCACAACAAATACCATACCACAAACCTAAATTTTTAACAGTTTTTTTGCTCGATTTTTATAAAAGTGACAGGTTGACAGAGATGCTTAAAATATTCAAAGAATATTTAAAAAAAAATTAAGTATTAAATAAAAATAAAATAAATATTTAAGGATGGTTCCCACACAAGAAATGTGATTTTTTCGCTCGATATTAATAAATACAACAAGAAGATGCTTCAAGTATTCACGGAATATTTATGTTGTATATTCAGGTCAAAAAATTAAATAAAACATAAAAAGGGGACTTCCATACGGTACGGAACCCTTCGTGTGCGAGTCCGACTCGTATTTGGCAGATTATTTATATTTACGTTGTATATTAGTCCAAAAATTTAACATCACTGGCTTTTCGGTGAAGGAAAAAATAGTGAAACAACCTGCATACGTCCGTAGAAGAAATTAGATGGCGAATGTGAATCCACCAACCCACAATGGACCAGCGTGGTAGATGGCGTGGTGAATTATAAAAAAGACTGGTACAGTCCAAAAATTTACTATATTGCATAAACACAAACTTACCCACAAAATTATTTAATAAATGAGACAATAACGCACTTGCGAGTTTAGCGGGAAAATAATCTACACTATATACAAGAAGGAAAATTCAAAAGATGAATAAACATAATTTTAATACGAGTATAATAATAAAAAAGTCTTTTCGCATTATAGTATGTATGAACTTGTAATAAAATCTCTTTGGCTATGTTATGTATCTGGCTGGTTTTGGTATCATTGAAAGTTTAAATTTTAAAGAACATAACTCCAAATTCAAATTAGGAAAATATGTGATCCTTATTTATTTTTCGTACTGTCAAGATGAGTGTATCTAATGAAGAAATTCGATACATTTTTAAATTTCACTACATAGAAGATAACTAGTAGTCCGCCCCGGACTTGGACCTCGCGCTATTCCTATTTTATATCATAAAAACTGTGATTTCAAAAAAAATATAATAATTTTCGTATGAAAGTTTTGCAATGATGAGCGAAGTAAATGTATATATCATTCGGTAAAATATTTCAAATATATGAGTTTCTGCCGAAAATTGCTATTGTTAAGCTACAATGTTTGAAGAATTACTGAATGGAATCTAACACTAGCAGAAGGCGCATAGCTTATAGGGCTTCAAAGAACAAAGAGAGCGGTTATTCATATAACATATAAAATTTATAAAAAACATTTTAAATTAAACGGTTTTATTGAGAAGTTACTGTTAGAATGTACTAAAAGATAAAAAATAATTTTGGTAGTCCTAGGCACGGTATTAGATATCATTATCGTGTCCTAGGTAAGTACTGCATTCATACATTAATTTTCTTATCACTCGAGCATTGATCAAACTCAAAAATAAAATCGTGGGGCGTTCAGCGTGAACGTTACTATGTTAGTATACACTGTTAGAAAGTCTATTAAGAAAAATTGTGAGAAACCTACTTTGGGATTCTTTACTTAGTTCGAGCGAAAATTATTTAAACAAGATTTAACCAACAAAATTAAGCATAATTTTTTTTAAAAGCAATTTTATTTAATAATAAGCAATTTTATTTAAAAGATAAATGAACGTTACATACAGTCCTCTAGCTATCATCAAACCTAAACGTACACACTCTGCGAGCTACTCTAAGAAGAAAGTCCACGACGTTTTTGCAAAGGCCATTGAAATAGACCCTGTAGCAGGTGCCATGGGGAGCTGGCCAGTCAACCACAGGAGAGCCTCTGGAATACATCCCGTAGTAGTAGATACCACAGAAAGTTGGAAAGGCCGTTGCAAAGTCCCAGTGGTCGTAGGTGTCACGGATAGCTAGGTTTCGATCACAAGACTGCCGTAGGAAAACACCCCATGGCAGTAGATACGACAGAGACCGGAAAAAGTCGTTACAGACGGCCCCGCAGTAGTAGATGTCACGGAGAGCTGGCCAATCGTTCACGGGAAAGCCTCTGGAGAACGCTCCATAGCAGTAGATACCACAGTAAGTTGGAAAATCCGTTGCAGGCAGCTCTGCAGTAGTAGGCGTTGCGAAGAGTTATCCCGTTGATAACAAGAGAGCCGCCGGAGAATGCCCTGTAGCAGTCGATACCACAGGGAGCTGGAAAGGCCATCGCAGACGGCTCTAGTGGTAGTAAGTGTCACGGAGATCTGACAAAAGGAGACCCGTCACGTCGGTGCAGGCAGTAGGGGGCTTATTGAACGCTATGTTCAGATTAAGTAGCCACAGCCTAAAGTAGTGCCAATATTCAACAGTTTACTCATATGACGCCAATGAGGCAAAGATTCTCGTCAAGTCGTCATCACTTTTTTAATGTCCTGTTTTATTTTAAACAAAATATAGTTTTTTCACAAGAAACTGACACCGACCATAAATTTTTGACATAGGTACTGTCAGAATTTAAATTAGACAATTTTAAATAAATGTTCGTTAAAAATGAGTACTTTGTTGAGCGCGACGAGCGTTCTCCAAAGCAGAGAGCACATAAAACTTCCCTCGATTAAATCTCTTAAACTCCGAGACCGATGGTTTATTTTATCGTACCGAAAACGCAAAGATAACAAAATACATCAAATAGCTCACTAAATTCATTACAAAAGTCATTTGCGTGATTCAGGATTTTGTCGCTCGATGAACGGAGCCATCTATGATTTTTAAGATTGAACTAAATGTGCTTAGTAACTAAGTATGTGAATGGTTCAAAAGGTAACTTTGCGTAAAGCGCTCCAACACATTTAATCTTGAAAATATATAAAATTGTTTATATGAATAAAGTTTCACAAAATTATAAAATAATTAATAACTAGCTTTTACCCGCGGCTTCGCCCGCGTTATATTTTGATTTTGGCTAATGTTTATGTCGGCTGCGAAACCTAACCTAAGCGACAAACATCAAAATACCTTAGAGGAATGCTTTTGTTGGTTAAGTTATGGTTGGAGTGTATATACAACCCCCCTGTGTATTCCCGCCTTGTCGTGGCAGGGGAGGTCTAAGGCAGCTGAAAAGGCGGCGATCGAAGTCTCCCTCTTCTTTGGGTCTTTCCCCCAAGGCAGCTTAGAGGCTGGCACTCGTAGTGCAGCCGCTTTTAACTAAAGCAGCTGAGAGGATGGCCGGTAGGTTGCCTGCCTTATGAGGAGTGTTGCTTCTGAGGCGGGCTGCAGTGCCGCTCTTGCGACGCTGCAACCGAGGATTAGGGGCTGCAGTGGGATGGAACTGGTTGTGTGGGTGCCGCCACCTACCCTACCTTCCGCTAGGCCGTCAACCTGTTGGAAGACGCAGTGGGGCTGCAGGGGAAGAGAAGTGTCGGTATCGCGATGGCCGTTCTCACTGCCCTCTGCAGCTGAAGAGGCAGGCGCTGGGCTACTATGACTGACCCGTTGCACTGGGATCAGGACGTTGGAATGCTGTCCGACGCTCAGTGCTGGTTACTCCCGAGTGGTGGATGACGATGTGTCTTGTGCTCCGAAACACACCGTCATTATGGCGGGAGCGCAAGCTCCGTTATGGAGCCCGAGTCTGGGCTAGCGCTGTTGAGTGCCGCGAAGGAGTGCGAAAAATGTAGGAACGTCCTAAACTTGAAATGACAGGTTATTTCTGGCGCTTAGACGGCTGCTAACGCGGCCTGCTCGCTTACTTTTCATCCTATCCTACATAGCTTAAAGTTTTTGGGATAAAAAGTGGCCTTTGTCACTTTTCGTCTTTCAAACTATATTCATGCAATAAGTCAAGGCAATCCGTTGCTCCGTTGCTGAGAAAAAGTTATTGTCCTATCCCATGGGAATCACGAATTTTCTCGGGATACAAAAGTATCCTGTTATCACTTTCTGTCTTTTAAACCATAGGTATCCATACCAAAAATCAATTCAATCTTTTGCTCCGTTGTTGCGTCAAAGAGGAACAAACCAACAAACTTTTCGGATTGATAATATTAAAGTATGATGATTCTGTACCATAAAGGTAGAATAAAGAGACATGTTAAACCTCTAATGATAGAAGATTTAAAAATATTTTTGATGTCAGACAAAATGACGGCCTGTTATTAAACGTCATAGTAACATGTAGCATGCAGAGGGAATAAAGCATTTTATCCAATTTTAATGTCATTTGTCATTTTCAATCCATACTTTATTTCCTCTTCAAGGGGATATAATGGTGGAAAAACAATTTGTCTCCTTGCCATGCTACCTGTGATTTATAAAAGTCTGCAGACAATGTCACCTGTCATCTAATTACGTTTTGATGTGACGTTTCGTTAAGTGTCATAGAGGAATTAATCACTTTTAAGCAATTTTCTTTACGCGAGCTCCGCTAGAACTACGCGCTAGATTCGATTTGCGTTTTGTAGGCATACCTATTAGAATGAAAACTACGTAATTAAACTGAAAAAATACATGTAACCTTCTCTAAATTTTACAGGAAAATATTGATTGACTTTGACATTTGCAACTCGAGCAGCCTTGAATGGGCATTGGGCATAGAGAATGTAATTTGGAAAGTCAAGATGCAAATTACCATTTGTCATGGTAGAATATAAGTTTTTTCTTCTAAGATTCTAGCCAATGCGTTTTCATCCCCCGTTTTCAACCCTTTAAAACTATTTTTTCGAATCAAAAAGTAGCCTATGTCCTTTCTCAGGCTCTAGACTATCTGTGTACCAAATTTCATTCAAATCGGTTCAGTAGTTTTAGCGTGAAAGCGCGACAGACAGACAGACAGACAGACAGACAGAGTTACTTTCGGATTTATAATATTAGTAAGGATATTGTATTGTCATTGGAACTAAAGGTGTGTACCATATATCAGATCAATCTGTCAACGGGAAGAGGGTCGAATTTCTATTACTAGATTTGACCCAAGCAACTCCCGCAGAAAGTGGCGCCGTTTTGCCTCATTTTACCACCGGTCCTGGTATCTTCGACACCACTGAACAGAAGATGCTCATATTCGAACTTAAAAATTCTATATATATAAACTACGTGCATGCTAAATTTCATGGAGATCAGCTGAGCGGTACTTGAGTTATCGTCGAACAAAGAAACATACAAACATCTGACAGCTCAAGTGCCGGCTCGTCCCATAGTAGACTCAGAGACCTCGCTAAAGCTCGGTCAAAAATGCAACGCAAGCCGCGAAAAAAAATTGCGATGTTTATGGACCTAGTGCAGTGACTGTGAGAGTAGCACAAATTTGGTTTAAGCGTTTTCAATCCGGAAATTTTGATGTCAAAGACGCACGTCGCTCTGGTCGCTCTGTTACGGATAAAATGGATGCCATTTTTGAAACAGTGGAGCAAGATCGGCATATCAGTAGTTGCGACGTAGCTGAAGAACTGGGAATCGACCACAAAACGGTTTTGGCGCATTTGAAAAAAACTGGGTACAAAAAAGCTCGATATTTGGGTACCTCACGAGCTCACTGAAAGAAACCTAATGAACCGTGTACTCATTTGACCTCACACATCTTTAGCCACTCAGAAAAAATTATGAGAGTTTGGCTGGGAGTTGTTAATGCATCCGCCGTATAGTCCTGACCTTGCACCTTCAGATTTCCACCTGTGGTCTCTTCAGAATTCTTTAGATAGTGTCAGGTTATCATCACGAGAGGACTGCCAAAACCACTTGTCGCGGTATTTTGATCAGAAGTTCCAAAATTTCTATAGCAATGAGATCATGTCCCTACCTACAATATGGCAAAAATTTATCGAACAAAATAGTACTTATATACTTTAGTTAAATGTAAATAAACTATATTAAAAAATGTTTTGAATTTTCTTAAAAAATGCAAAGAAACTTTTTCCCCAACCTATTATTATGAAATATTTGGAAATTGTAAAATGTAAGTACCTACATACCTATTTAAGTAGAATGATGATGTACATTTCTATAATTTGTCATGCCAAAAGGCGGAATATGGCGCTCCAAAAGTAACACATACCTACCTACCTACTCACTATCTCTACTAGGTATACTGTAAATACCATTTTCACAAAGAAACCCTATGAATCAGAAATGTTCCGCCCAGTACTCGTATAATTAAATATTTTCCTCTTAGGTCAGCGACCTTAGGGCATATTCTGTGTTTCAGGTATATAATGAACATACCAATATTGTTCGATATTATTACTAAAATTGAAATAACTTGACTGAACGCGTTTAGCGTTTTTTTACAAATAATTATTATTTATTATACACGAGTTACAGTAGAAACTTAAAATTTGGATAAACGCTTTGTTATAAATTTGGTGCCATAAAAGTGGATAGTTCCTATAAATGATGACAAATTACACCACTATCATGGATGGAAACTACATAGTTGCCGAAAACGTCACGTTTGATCAAAATCTATTGGAGATTAAGAAAACATCAAAATTTGCACTGGTTTATTGTGTTTTAAAAATATTTTATACAGTGATATCTTCAGGGGTGTTTGTGTTCGGTATCATCTTGTGGTATAAAATTCCAAAATGGCGCACATTTAAAAACTTTTTATACCTTAATTTGTGTTTCTGTTGTATTTTTGTACATGTTTTTGTTATTATTCGTATTGTGCTTTTGTATTATTATCCAATGTTATTTAAGGATGAAACGTCTTTTGTGTACTATAGTATAATTTTTGTAGAACACTTGTTTTTAGATTCATATATGTGCTGGCTTTTTATAGCTACTTTAAATGCATATATGGATATTGTGGAGGTATTTTCCGTTAGCTTGACTAGTAAAAAAAGGAAAAGTTATCTTCTAGCATTAGGTTTGCCCTTGTTGAATTATGGGTTACGAATATGTACCACATTTTTTTTCATAAATACTATTTTGAGAATAAGTACAATTTTTTTTTGTAATATTGTTACTTTTTCTAAATGTTTTGTTATACCTAAGAGTTTTATATTGCCTGTTGCGTGTTACTAAATTAGTAACTAGGAAAAAACTGCAGATGGCAACTTTTATATTTATATTGAGTGGTTCTTTGATGACTCCCGGATTAGTTGCATGTACTTCTGTAAGTATTTTATTAACACGATTGACGCTTTATTTGTTTTGTTTCGATGTTCAGTCCGTCACCTTGAATGTTTTGTTTTTGGTGCTAAAATCAAACCGTAAAATTTGGCTAGAGTTTTATTGTAAGTCGAATAAAACTGTACCTCCTGCAGAATTACTACCAAAAATTGTTTGTGTGTAAGTTTATGATGGCTAGCAATGTAACTTAACCATTTAAATACTTGACTTCGACTTGGTCACTTATATAACTCCAACCTTGCATAGGGACTTGCCTATGCTGGTCGCGAGCCTCGGCTCCCAGCGTATGCTTGAGTCTAGAGTTTTTTCTGTAAGCCGCGTCCACGGGCGGTAGTGCGCGCCGTCGTCCCCCGTCGTAGCAACGTCGAGCGGGTCGCCGTGGCCGGCCACCGCACGCAGACGAGGCGACAGCATCGAAGCCACCGTCAGGGTCGAGGTTAGCCCGATATTTCACCTGAAAACGACCACAGGGCGGCCTAGCAAACCACTCTCTTCGGCGCCGCGTCGCTTCCCCACGAGCGATGCGCCTTCACTTGCCGGCCTTTGAGTGACGTTGTGTATCGAAGTTGTCCTTAGTCTCACCATCTTGCAGAATTTCTTCCCATACCTACATCAGTCAGTTGCCGACGGATTAATTCTGCACCAGGAGGCAAAAGTATATCGTTCACGATATCATACCGTTGTCATCATCGTTGACAATTTTATTAAAATAATAAATAATTATGGGTATTTATACAATTAAATTTATAGTAATACGTATAATAGCAAGAAAATGTAGTTACTTAAGACTAATTTAAAAATATTGTAATAAAAATATTTATATTCGACGATATTTTTAATTGAACAACGTCCTGATTTCGTTAGTCCAGTAACAATGACCTAGCTTATTAATATCGAACTAGCAAATCTTGTATTTGATTAAATAGATAAACGTCTTAAATTCACATGAAACGCTTAAAAATACAATTGTGTTCGTATAAATTAGTACTAAAATTTTATAACACTCCTATTTCTTACTGTTAAATATTACATTAAGAGTTATTACCCCGATAATAAGCTTCACGAAAATCTAATTTTCACACGAAAGGTGCCTTTCACTACCTCTCCGTCAAAAAACGTCTTTTATAAACATTGATAGCCCGCAACCATTTCCTGGGACAAAAAGCACTATAGACGTAATGTTTGTAAATAAATGAATTGTTTAATGTGTATCATGAAATAGGACAACAGAAAAAAGCGGCCGGAGTGACGAACGGACGGGGCGGCCGCGCCCCTCGTATAGCTTGATCACTTCGTGAGTTTTTATGCGGAGCGAATGTCACATAGAACGTTATTCGATTCCATATTTCCGAAACCAATAGATATATGAAAATTCTAAAAATGTACGTCTGTCAGGAGCTATTATAGTACTACTCTGTATAAAAAGTATCGGGAATATGTCAATAAAAAGACCCGTGTAAAAGAGGTCGTTCTAATTTTTTTACTGCATGTTGGTAGCACTGTACTGATTTAGCGCGCAAAGTTTGAGCGGGATCTGTCATTTAATTTGTTTTAAACTACACTTTTTGTTGGTCATAGTTTTGAGTTCTCGGCGATTTTTACAATGGAAAATATTGTTGAACAAAGAGTGTGCCTTAAATTTTGTGTTTCGAATGATATTTCATGTGGTGAATCACTAAAAATGTTGCGAAATACCTACGGCAAATCGTGTATATCGAAAACAAGGGCTTATGAATGGTATAAGGCTTTTAAAGCAGGCCGAGCAGTAGTAGTAGTAGACTTGCCTCGTTCTGGTAGACCTTCAACCGCTACGACCAAAGAAAACATTGACAGAATCAAGAAGCTAGTGCTCGAAAACCGACGTATGAGTCTGAGAGAGTTGGCTAGTGAGGTGAACATATCTTTTAAGTCCGTTTACAACATTCTCATTGACATTTTAGGCATGAAAAGCGTCGCCGCTCGACTAGTTCCAAAAGAGCTCAATTTTGTTTAAAAAGCGAAAGCATGTCGCTGAAGACATGGTTTCCCGAGCTTCTACGGATCCGACCTTTATGAAACGTATAATAACTGGCGACGAGACATGGGTTTATGAGTACGACATGCAAACAAGCCAACAGTCTTCAGAATGGCGTCTCGAAAAAGAGCCGAAACCCAAAAAACCGCGGCAACGTCGCTCCAAAATCAAGGTGATGCTGACAGTTTTTTATGACTACCGTGGTGTGGTTCACTCCGAATACCTTCCAGAGGGAGAAACAGTAAATAAAGAATATTATTTAGGCGTCATGAAGCGTTTGCGTGAGAGTATCCGCCGAAAACGTCCAGATTTGTGGCAACACAACTCATGGATGCTGCACCATGATAATGCACCATCACACACAGCCATTATAGTGAAAGAGTTTTTAGCGAAAAATTCAATAAAAGTTCTCGACCAAGCACCGTATTCACCCGATATGGCTCCGTCTGACTTTTTTTTATTTCCCAAGTTAAAATTACCACTTCGAGGAAAACGTTTTTGAGTCGATAGAAGCCATAGAAGAAAATTCGCTGAATGAGCTAAAGGCCATACCGCAAATAGCCTATGAAAAATGTATGGAAGACTGGGTGAAGCGTTGGAGATGTTGTATTGCAAGCGATGTGGCCTACTTTGAAGGCGATAAAATAAATTTAGATGAATAATTTGTAATTTTTGTTTTATTGACAAATTCCCGATATTTAGTACACAGAATGTATTTCTTATCTCGTCTAGCTATTAAAATCGATTTTGCTCTATGATCACATCGAACTTTATTCTACGGATGAGTCGATATTTTTCAAGGACATGGCCGAGTCGTACTACTGGATAGATACCATTATCGTGACAATAGGAAAATCTCATCACGAAATAATTAACAACTAGGTAATTACTTGAACCCTTCTGATTTCATTATTAAAGGTGTCATTTTTACCCAGTGTAATTACTATGTAAAGGGATAATGAAATTGGCATGTCTATTATTTTAATGAGGTAGTGAAATAATTATTGTCCACTAAATGAGCCAGCGTGGTGAAACTTTATCGCCCTTCTTTGTTAGGCCTATGTTCAGCATTATTAAAATCCGGTACAGTATACTTATTACAGTGCAATAAATAGGCTTTAGAGTATATTTTTTTTGTGATAAATCTAAAAATCATGCGGCATGCCTCATGATCATGCTGCAAAAAATTCCTCACAGGAGCTTGTGACGTTAGAATGGTACGCCTTACTTCTGCAAAGTGTAACATTGTGACCTCAAATTATTCCTCACCAACTCCTCTCCCAAAAAAATTAAAAGTATCTTCTGCTTGTAGATGTTATTTTTTTGCATTCAGTCATTTCCTCGCTGAGGTGGGATGAAAAGTTACGTGTAGCACTCGAGTTCATAGATTTTTCACCTCGTGCTCTTTTCATTTCCCCGCGAATGCTCAGTATTCTAATATTTGAATCACTCGCGCTCGGTCATCTAAATCGAGCACGCGGTTAAAAAGCAACTTTACACTCTTGTATAACAAATAATAGTTGAAATGGCAATGGGCAGGGCACATAGCGCTGAGGACTGATGACCGGTGGAGTCGAAAAGTTCTCGAGTGGAGACCACGTACCGGCAAGCACAGCGTAGGACGTCCACCCACAAGGTGGACGGATGACCTCATTAAGACCGCAGGATCGCGCTGGATGCAAGCCGCTTTCAACCGGTCTTATTGGAGATCCATAGGGGAGGCCTATGTCCAGCAGTGGACGTCCTTTGGCTGATGGATGGATGATGATGATGATGGATGATAACAAATAACTATTTTTAATCTTGTTGACGGCTGTACTAGTTTTCGCCAGAGATGTTGTAGGTAATAAGTTTGTTGTTTTTGGTGAAACGCGCTTATTCAACAAATTATATTGACAAAATCCAATAATCGAAATTCTCATGTCAAAGTGACCACTGTCCAGTCAGTAATCCGATTTCGCACCGGTCACCGTGTTCTATCTGGTTATAACATAACATTGTCATTTCTGTGAGAATGGTGGCCGTTCTGTCTTCTCATACCGCTTTGAAAGATTAGCGAGAATTCGGAATACAGCTACATCATCATCCGCAGTCCTAAATACCACTGCTGGGCAAACGTATGTCTCTTACTTTGCCATTTAGGTAACATTATTCAAACTACGAGCTTACTGAAGGCACAGTATTTCTGAAATCACCTGTCAGGTAAGCCCCAAACGCTGAGACATTGGGTGCTCATCTTCTTTTAAAACATCTTTCTGAGCGTCCCGTGGACGCGACGCGTGATCAAAGTGCTGGTCTTTACTTGGATCAACGTATAAGCAATTGTTTTCATCGTGGTAATGGTAACATCGTGCTGGGCACGCTGCGCATGCTGACAGTGGGCTTGATCATTTGGATTATCGTTAGACCTTCAAAAAATTCTGTGGATGATCCAATTCGTTTTATATGTAGTTGCAGTTTAAGTATATAGTTTTAGTTAAAGTAAATAGTATTGTATTTTGTTATACATAGTTAATAAATCAGGTAAGCGTATCATTATAAATTAAGAGACAAGCCTCAAAATTGCAAAAAATAAAAATATAAATTCACGATGGTCAATTTTTCCTATGCCAAAACCGCGAACAACACAGCTGCCTTATAAACCTTTTTCAATTTCGTCGTAACACGAGGAACTTTACTAAGAAAACAATTTTTTGCAAAAAAAAAATAACAAAAGTTGTTTATAATGATATGTATACTTTTAACTATATATCTTTCTGTGAAAATCAGTGCATTTTATTTATTTTATTTTAACACTTTATTGCACACCATTTGTACAAAAGGAGGACTTAACGCTAAATAGCATTATCTACCAGTCAACCTATAGGTAGAAAACATTGGATTGTAGCCATGAATAAACAAACAAAGAGATACATTAACTAAAATCAACAAAAATCTAAACTAAAAAATGATATAACTATACGAAATATTAATACAATTTCAATATAAATAAAATACATAAACTTACATAAAATATTATAATACATGATAAGATGATATCTGGTAAAAGATAAAATAGCTTATCCTATGTGTTCGAGATTTTGGACAACTCTAAGTAATGCTCCCGCACAAGACGCTTAAAGACAGCCTTCGAAGGCGCTTGCCGAATAATGGATGGAAGCTTATTCCAAAGGCGCACGGCTACAACACGGAAAGAGTCATGCACAAAAGACGTACTGTGCCTCGGGGTGCTGAGAAGAAGAATATTGCAGGACCTCGGTGGCCTAGTGACAACGTCTGAAGCCATAAACGTAAAAAAGTTTTTAAGATAAGGCGGTGATTTAGCGTCGTTTAAGATGGAGTATAGCAATCCAAGTATCCTAGCATTTCTTCTGTCGCGGATCGTAAGCCAATTCAATTTTTTACGATATTCCGAAATATGGTCATATTTTCTGAGATTAAATATAAAACGAATGCAGGTGTTTAAAAGACGTTCGAGTTTGTTAAGGAGTTCTTCGGTAATGTCGAGGTAGCAGATATCCGCGTAGTCAATGATTGGTAGTAGGAAGGAATTCACCAACGATATTTTAGTGTCGATTGGAAGAAAAACGTATTATTAAAACGTATTATAGAATGAAGGGAAGCATAGAATTTGCGAGAAACTTCTTTGATTTGGGGTCGCCAGTTAAGATTCGAATCTATGACTACACCGAGATCTTTAACCGTACTAGTGAAAGGAATATCGCAGTCATTGTATTGAAGCGGAGGCAGACTTGTAAGATTTACGTTGGAGAGACGACGGGAACTTCCGATGACTATTGCCTGGCATTTTTCCGGGTTTACTTGGATCCCAAAACGCTTAGACCATGATTGCAGTTCAGAAAGATTAGTGTTAAGAGTGGAAATTGCCATATCCAAATCTTCTAAACTTGAATGCTGATATAACTGAAGATCGTCCGCATAGAAATGGTACTGACACGAAAGATGTGATGAGAGCATAATCATGAACGATGAGAAAAGTACAGGAGAGGAAATGCCACCCTGAGGGACCCCTGCCACGAGTTCACACCAGTCTGATAAATTGGTTTGATCAGTACGAATCGCCTGCCGACGCCCCTTCAGGAAAGAAGAGAACCAGTCACTCGGAATGGTAGAGAAATTCAGATGGCATAGAACTGCTAATAAGAGGTCATGGTCTACAGCATTAAAAGCGTTGCTGAAGTCGATGAGGACAAGGATTGTCACTTGGCCGTTTTCCATGGCGTCTCTTATATCTTCAGTGACTTTGAGCAAGGCGGTGGTGGTACTATGCCCCGATCTAAAACCAGACTGTCGCGAATCAAACAGGTTTTCATTCGTAAGGAAATCTGCAGAGCACCACCTTGTAAAACTACATATCGCGACAATAACAAAACAAATAAAGAACAAAACTAATATTACCTATCTACAGAATTGTTTTAGAAATGAGTTCGGTAAGAAATATTCAAAAATTATAACGAAACTGAGAACCTCCTTCTTATAAAATCGGTTAAACTCAACCCCAATGACCACTGTCCAGACAAATTTACGTCGTAGGGTTGTCAGGGTAATCCTCTTTTAACTCTAGTTGGTCAATTGAATGATTTTGCTGTTTCATTGTGTTAGTAGTATATTATTATAGTTTTATACTCGTACTATCTAAATAGTTTCAAAGAACCGTGGGAACTATTTGCCGAATTTTTCGCTAATATTACTCGTATTTTGGAAATCAAACGCACAAAGTTATTTATATTAAAAATTTTCTCAGTTTTTAGGGTTCCGTACCTAAAGGGAAAAACGGGACCATATTACTAAGACTTCGATGTCCGTCTGTCTGTCTGTCACCGGTCTGTACCTCATGAACCATGATAGCTAGGCAGCTGAAATTTTCACAGATGATGTACGAGTATTTCTGTTGCCGATATAACAACAAATACTAAAAAGAGAATAAAATAAATGTTTAAGGGGGCTCCCCTACAACAAACCTGATTTTTTAGACGTTTTTCGCTCTATATTAATAATGGTAACAGGTAGATGCTTGAAATTTTCACAGAATATTTAGTTCTATATTCAGTTCAATAATAAATAATGAAATTAAAATTAAATAAATATTTAAGGGGGCTCCCATACAGTACGAAACCCTCCGTGCGCGAGTCCGACTCGTACTTGGCCGATTTTTTTATGAATTGTCTCAATGTGATTTACAAAAACATAAAATTTTACTTAAATTCACCACATATTTCATTATTCAATGATTATGCATTTTTTTTTATAAAATGGTAAATTTGGTTTGCACCGTGGATTATTTCAAATAGGTATTCATTTGGTTCGTTCAATAAACCTTACATTCATTTTAAAAACCCTATTCAACGATGTCCCACACGACGGAGTGGGGTTAAAAAAAAGTTTCATCCCCATTTTACATGTACCTACTATATAAACTGTTTTGAAAATTTTAAGTATTTAAAATTAGTTCATAAATGTGGAAGTTACAAAGCTTTGAGCATGAGGACGGACGAACGGACGGACGGACGGACAAAATGAAGTTATAAATGAGGGTTCCGTAGTAAAACGAGGAACCCTCGTTCCTTGTTTTACTACGGAACCCTAAAAAATCACTATTGTTTTGCTTAAACTGTTTCGTAGATTTTTGAATAAATAACTTCTTTATCAATATATTATTCATCGATCACACGTGCGTGACCATATCTAAAATGAGTTTTTTTTACTGATACTAAAAGTATTACGAAAATATTTTGAGATCGTAATAGCCCAGAACGGTCACTACATCTTTTTATAATTATATATCAGTGTTGAGTTAGAAAATATATTTTTATATACTAGTAGTAGCACCTACAATGTTGCCTTGTCAATGCACTAAGTTTAGAGAAAAAAACGAAAACGAAAAAATGTGGGTAGTTTCCTAGCCCTTCATTATTTCGCGCGGTACTGGTTCGTCATTGACACTTCAGTGCTTCACCGCGTCGCACATTTTAATTCGGTTTATTAAGTACTAGCTTTTACCCGCGGCTTCGCCCGCGTTATATTTTGATTTTGGCTAATGTTTATGTCGGCTGCGAAACCTAACCTAAGCGACAAACATCAAAATACCTTAGAGGAATGCTTTTGTTGGCTAAGTTACGGTTGGAGTGTATACACAACCCCACCGTGTATACCCGCCTTGTCGTGGCGGGGGAGTTCTAAGGCAGCTGAAAAGGCGGCGCTCGAAGTCTCCCTCTTCTTTGGGTCTTTTCCCCCAAGGCAGCTTAGAGGCCGGCACTCGAGGTTCAATCGCTTTTAACTAAAGCAGCTGAGAGGATGGCCGGTAGGTTGCGTGCCTTATGAGGAGTGTTGCATCTGAGGCGGGCTGCAGTGCCGCTCTTGCGACGCTGCAGCCGAGGATTAGGGGCCGCGGTGGGATGGAACTGGTTGTGTGGGTACCGCCACCTACCCTACCTTCCGCTAGGCCGTCAACCTGTTGGCAGACGCAGTGGGGCTGCAGGGGAAGAGAAGTGTCGGTATCGCGATGGCTGTTTTCACTGCCCTCTGCAGTTGAAGAGGCAGGCGCTGGGCTACTATGACTGACCCGTTGCACTGGGACCAGGGCGTTGGAATGCTGTCCGACGCTCAGTGCTGGTTAGTCCCGAGTGGTGGATGACGATGTGTCTTGTGCTCCGAAAAACTCCGTCATTATGGCGGGAGCGCAAGCTCCGTCATGGAGCCCGAGTCTGAGCTAGCGCTGTGGAGTGCCGTGAAGGAGTGCGAAAAATGTAGGAACGTCCTAAACTTGAAATGATAGGTTATTTCTGGCGCTTAGACGGCTGCTACCGCGGCCCGCTCACTTAGTTTTTGTCTTATCCTACGGGAACTGTTAAAGTTTTTGTGATAAAAAGTGGCCTATGTCACTTTTCGTTTTTCAAACTATATTCATGCAATAAGCCAAGGCAATCCGTTGCTCCGTTGCTGAGAAAAAGTTATTATCTTATCCTACGGGAACCGCAATTTTTTCGGGATAAAAAAGTATCCTTTTATCACTTTCTGTCTTTTAAACCATAGGTATCCATACCAAAAATCAAGTCAATATTTTGCTCCGTTGCTGCATCAAAGAGGAACAAACCAACAAACTTTTCGGATTGATAATATTAAAGTAGGTATGGTGATTCTGTACCACAAAGGTAGAATAAAGAAACATGTTTAACCTCTAATGATATTAGATTTAAAAATATTTTTAATGTCAGACAAAATGACGGCCTGGTATTAAACGTCATAGTAACATGTGGCATGCAAAGGGAAAAAAACATTTTATCCAATTTTAATGTCAGTTGTCATTTTCAATCCATACTTTATTTCCTCTTCAAGGGGATATAATGGTGGAAAAACAATTTGTCCCCTTGCCATGCTACCTGTGATTTATAAAACTCTGCAGACAATGTCACCTGTCATCTAATTACGTTTCGCTGTGACGTTATGTTAATCCATATTAGTGTCATAGAGGAATTAATCACTTAGCGTCTTTGTGATAGTGGCGACAGTTTCGCATTCGACAGTTTTTGTCCTGTCCTACAGAAACTATGCAATTTTTTGCTTAACGTCTAAAGCTTAGCATCTAAAATTCGACTTGCTTGGTTTTGCTCTTGAGTCTCAGCAGTTCTTTGCGCTGCGTGATGCTCGGCATCTAAAAGTCGCCGCGCTTGACTTTCTCCTTCAGTCTCAGCAGCTCTCTGAGCTGCGTGACGCTCAGCATCTAAAATTCGACGCACTTGGTTTTTTGCTCTTGAGTCTCAGCAGTTCTTTGCGCTGCGTGATGCTCAGCATCTAAAAGTCGCCGCGCTGGACTTTCAACTTCAGTCTCAGCAGCTCTCTGAGCTGCGTGACGCTCAGCATCTAAAATTGGACGCGCTTGGTTTTGCTCTTGAGTCTCAGCAGCTCTTTGAGATGCGTGGTGCTCGGCATCTAATGTCAAACGCGTTTAGTGTGCTCTTCAGACTCTTGGCTTCTAAAAATTTTCTTTACGCGAGCTCCGCTAGAACTACGCGCTAGATTCGATTTGCGTTTTCTAGGCATACCTATTAGAATGAAAACTACGTAAATAAACTGAAAAAATACATGTAACCTGCTCTAAATTTTAAAGTAAAAGATTAATTGGCTTTGACATTTGCAACTTGAGCAGCCTTGAATGGGCACTGGGCATAGAGAATGTTATTTGGAAAGTCAAGATGCAAATTACCATTTGTCATGGTAGAAAATAAGTTTTTTCCACTAAGATTCTAGCCAATACGTTTTCATCCCCCCTTTTCAACCCTTAAAACTATTTTTTCGAATCAAAAAGTAGCCTATGTCCTTTCTCAGGTTCTAGACTATCTGTGTACCAAATTTCATTCAAATCGGTTCAGTAGTTTTAGCGTGAAAGCGCGACAGACAGACAGAGTTACTTTCGCATTTATAATATTAAAGTAAGGATAAGGATTACCGAGTCAGGCACTAGTTTTCTGGTGAAAATCAACATGCCGAAGAGAAAGCTAGACCGCGAGGACTGGAAGTATTTGGATTGTGATTCAAATACTTCAAGAATAAGATGAAAAATTTGGAGAGAAAATTGTTAAAACACAGCACAAAATTTTCGTGATTTCGTTCCAACGTTTTGAGTTTTTACTTACCCTTATTGTTACGATGTTATGTTAGATCAACCGTCCTTGCTGTGGGCAAACGTCCTATGCTGCGCTTACCAGTACATGAAATTAATCTCTTCATGAGATATTTTCAACCGCATTGGTAGGTAATCACTTATCTGTGCTATCACTTATCTGGCAGGTACCCTGCCTACTGCTGATTGAACTTGAGTTCGACTCTAGGTTCGGTTCTGAGACTCGAAAGGCAAGACTGATTTTGGGTCAGAAAAGTAGGTAAACCTGGGCCAAAAAATTAAGCAAGTATGTATCATTGACCGTAACCCTTCGTTTCTAAGAACGCAATTCTAAAATTTTCAAGTAAAGATAAAAATCACATCTTACAACTCCAGTCTCATTTTGCTCTTCACTAGTAATAAAATAAACTAGAATATTTCTGATCTCATTCTCTTATATTAAAATAGAATATTTTCCTCTATGGCTAGTGTTTATTTCATTGAGAATGGGAACTCCTAAATAATTGAAGATAAGAGACGCATCGCTTACAATAACGGTTGTGAGTGCGCGCGATAAAAGCATAAGGTGGAAATGTCTTGGGTAAACGGGGAAATATTAGAATGGATACGCCAGTTTTTTAGCTTTAGACTAAATTTTATACCTATTTAAATCCAAATTGAAACTAAAATGCAAAAATGAATTAAGACCGTTACAAAATGGTTGCAGTCGTTGTTCATTTGTTGATTTAACCAAAGGGCGTCCACTGCTAGACATAAGCCACCCATACAAATGTCTAGTTAAGAACAGTTGGAATCAGCTTGCATGTTGCACAATCCTGCGATCTTAATGAGGTCATAATCATAATCATGATCACTTTATTCATAACATTCTGTTACAAGTCATATAAATTCAGTTATAAACATCGCGTCTTAAATATCATTCATTCGCTAGCACATGAAAGTGATCTCTTTATGAGACATTTTCAACCGCATCGGTAATAACTTATCTGTGTCATGTACCCTGCCTACTGCTGTTTTAACTTGGTAATATCCTGCGTTATAGCGTTCACTTAGATTTTTCTATGGATCTCTACATTTCTGGTTCGATGACTCCGAGCACGGTCTCCAAAGCAAAAAAGTTAGGGCGTTGGTAGTCCGGCTGCAAGATAGATTGACGATAAAGTTGCGGGTCAAACCTGGACACGATTGACACAAGACCGAGGTAGATTGCATCGCATCGCATCGATTGCATTTTTTATGACGATGCTATTGCAGATACCTACTATATTATTTTTAGTTTTTTTAGATTATTTTAAGTTACCTAGGGTGTTCTAATTTGTGTAAATTATTTTATGTAAGTTTAAATTGTTATTGGTAATTTGGTGGATGGGTACGTAAATTTGCACCTACCTATTATAATTAAAGTATGTTATCGAAAACCTTTGTAAAAAAGACGATTCTAAGCGCATTTCTACATGTCCAAAGAATAAAGCAAATTTTGATTTGATTTGATTGATTTTGATCATAATAGTGAGGCCTATACCTAGCAGTGGGATAAACAAGCCTATGGATGATAATGACATTGTTGTTTTTATAGCCGTTATCGTTTTTTTTTCTGTAACTTTTTCAGATGTGTGCTCAATGCAACTCTCGTGGGTTTTCTCTATTCTATCTATCTATTGATTATTATTATTTATTATTTACTAATTCTCTCACCTAAATTTAATAATTATTTTTCGCAATAAATGGTAAAATCGCCTTCCATCGTGTACAAAATTCGAATATTTCGCTCGAATTGTTTACAATATTGTTGATTTTTCAAAAACGGCTCCGCCGATATCTGTTAAATTTAAATGAGACCACCTCGAGAATATAAACTTTAGAACTAAAAAATAATGGTTCGATTCGGTTCACGATTGGCGAAATTATCGATGAACACACACTTTTGTGTGTGTTCATCGATATATATCTATCGATGAACACATCGATCTATATGTTTTTTTTAAAACATATAGACGAACATAGTACCTACCTTTTTGGAATTCGGTTAAAAATAAAGTGCTGGAATGTCCTCACAAATCCACTGATTGTCCCCAACTATCGTGCAAAAGGAAAACCTCCATCGAAACGCTAAGAAAATATCGGATAGAGATTAGGCAATATACTTTTATTGGGTTTTTCACTTTATTTATCTAACGTTCCTCCACCGTTCGCGAAAGGAACTTATCTGGCACTTGAAAATAAATCTTTTTGTTTGTTAACACAGTTTTTGTTGTTTTTAGGGTTCCGTCGTGAAATGGAATGATGTAGTTTATTACATTTTTTTTTATCCTTACTAATATTAACAATCTAAAAGTGTGGTTTGCTTTTGGTTTGTTTATTAATGAATTAGTTTGTTTGTCAATTTTCACGTACGAACTGAACAACGAATCGACTTCATTTTTAGCATGAATATAAGCTTGGAGAGTGTCCTACGCCACTATTTATTTAGGATAAAATATTTCCCTCAATAAGAGGGAGCTTTAGCGCTATTTTTCAACCGATTTTAATAATATTTGGCAAGATTGCTAAGTATCTAAATACTTACAAGATTTGCGATTTCTTTCAGATTTTCTTTTTTTTTTAAGATTCAGTAAAAACTATGGGATTTCTACTGTTCGGAGAATCACTAGTAATGTAAATATTAGTAAAAATAAAAATTCAATCCAATCAAACATTAACATTGCCAATTCAAAACAAAAAGCATCTTACCTATCTATATATATAAAAATGGCAATTGGCAAATTTTGGTCTTGAAATATTTGTGGAAGTTAAGGGAAGGTTTAAACGGTGAGAAATTTTATAACAGTTGCGAGAAAAATAACAACAACATGGATTTCATTTTCCCATACAACATTTTCCGGCATGTACAAAATGTCATTGACACTTGACAGATGGTGAGATGAAGTTCACCGGGACCGCTAGTTTGGAATATTATTAGAAGCTGAATGATAATTATTTTTCGCAACAAATGGCACCACCGACTTTTACCGTGTATAGAATTCGAGTAGTTTGCACGAATCGATGCGATATCCATGTACGAGTACATTATTATTGATTTATCAAAAACGACCAGCCGATTTTAATAAAATTTAAATGGGACCACCTCGAAAGTAAACCCTTTTGAAATAAAACAAGTTTTTTTTAATCGGTCCCTGATTGGCGAAAATATCGATGAACATACACAAAAAAACATACAGACGAACATAGTACCTGTTCCTTTTTGGAAATTGGTAAAAAGAACACTACAGCTACAGTACCGTGCAGTGAACAGTTAAGCCGTGGTGCTCTAGTGGAAGCCATGGTGGTCTAGTGGTTGTGATGCCCGCCTAACATTCGTGAGGTCGTGGGTTCAAATCTCGGACTCGTACCAATGAGTTCCTTAGAATTTATGTACGGAATTTTCCACCACTGGCTTTTCGGTGAAGGAAAACATCGTGAGGCAACCTGCATACATCCGTAGAAGATATTCGATGGCGTATGTGAATCCACCAACCCGCACTGGGTCAGCGTGGTGGATATGGCCCAATCACCCTTCCTGGGTAGGCCTACGTCCTGCAGTGGGCTATTAATAAAAAAAAAACAAAAACAAATAAAAGGTTGATACAGTACAGCTACAGAACCCTTGATAAATAAGGCTGACTCGCGCTCTAAGATTTTTTTACTGTCGGTTTTTTCTTCATATTTGTGGGGGATTGAACAAATAACCGAAATATACTCGTCGGTGATAACGTCGAAGAAAGCTTAATTTATTGTTCGGATTATTTTCCGCTGTTTTGTGTTTCAGATGGTTTTTTATGGCTCCGGTTTGTGGGTTGGCTTTTGTAAGTTGGATAATTCTCTGAACATCTGTGGTAGTTATGAGAGAATTAGAGAACCTACCCGTAGAGTCCTGCCTAGTGAATAGGATCCCTAACGGTTCGGAGAAAGGAGATTATTATAGAATAAACTAACCATAGTATTTACACATTTATTTACACCAGACACACACTGCACTTATAGTCTATACGTTTTTCTTGAAGCGAATAGAGAGAGAATTTTGTAAAGAGTCCGTGGAATGTTAGCCTAACAGGGGAGGGGTAGCACACAAAGAAAACACACTGGAGGCTGGCTGAGGTTGGAGCGAAGACAAGCTGGACCCGCCGATAGACGTAGCGCCAGCAGGGTGCTGGAGATGGAAGCGCCTGTAGCGCCAGCTGTGCATTAGCGTGTATACGCCCGTGGTGTTGTGGCGCTTGAGGTGGAGGCGCTTGTGCGCTAGCTGGGCGCTAGCGTGAAGACGCCCATGGTGTTGTTCTGGCGCTTGAGGTGGAAACCCCTGTAGCACTAGCTCGGCACTCCAAGGTAAGTGGCAAGGTCAGTGGCCCCAAAAGTTGAGGTCCTCATGAAACAAGGTCAAAGAGACCGAAGCCTCGCGAAGAAGAGTTACCAGACGCTCATGCTGTCTTCTCTGCAGGACCCGTCACCACGTTCAAAGATCACACGTTAACATGTATACTTTCTTAAAAATACCACAAGACATGCACCATCTTTCGTGTCTCTTTCATGACTTCCTTCTCAAGACTGCCCGAATTTTACAAAACAAGGATCGCTGAACCTGTCAAAAAAAAAACATTTCAAAAATTTGAATTTCATAACTAGAATTGTAAGTTGGCAGTGTTATCGTTGAAAGAGTCTGAATGTAGAGAAGCTAACAAAAAGGTTAGTTTCTCTACACATCTTGCAAATAGACAAAAACTTTTTTAGTGAATAAGTACAAGATTTCCAATTTTGAATAAGTTAGATTACCACCTCGCCTGTACACAGATGTACCTATTTAACCCTAGAAAGCTAACGTTCGTCAAAATTACGATCACACAAACAATAACTCACTGTCCTTTTCTAGCCGTTACTCTAATCCTCTTGTACTTTTGTGTCAACTAAGTGACCGATAAGCTACATTGTGTGGCAACCGTATTTTTCCGAAAAGTAATTTAGTTTTTGAGATACCTACTGAATGTTCGTCGTGCAAGTTTAGGAACGTTAGCTATCTAGGGTTCAATACCGCCTGTAGCTAAGTGATACTAAGAATAGTCGAATATGAAACATGTAGACATAGATGATTCTTAGGTAGAATGTGAATCGCCTACTGTTTTCTCGTTGTACCTAGGTTGCTCCAGAGAATTTTAGGTACATTTTTGATAGAATTTACGTACCGGGAGAAAACTCGTTTACCCCTTAAATTGTAACAAAATATTTTGTTTTTGGTGTCGCTTGAGTAAAAAATTTTGCACGCTCGTATTTATTTATTATTTTGTTCAAAAAAGTTTTTAGTTTCTGTATTATAGATGAAAAAAAAATCTCTCAAATCGGATAATATTTTAGAGGCAGTTTATTGTTTTTGTATGGCCAAGTTTTTTTTTATCGCGATTAAGTCCGCGCTTGACCACCAACTCGCCTGATGGTAAGCGAGGTTGTGGTCGAAGATGAAGCACGCAGACCTAGAAGATACCGATTCACTCTGACCCTGAAAAGCTTTAGATTATATCTCTTAGGAATCAGGGCCAAGTTTGCAGTTCACAATTGCCTCAAGCATTTAGAACCTAGTAACAAATAAAATATAGAAAAGCACAAACCAAAAACTTAACCCTCCTTGAATAGTGGAGTAAATAACTGTTATTCACCACTCAAAAATATAAACATGAACATACAATGCGATATAACAGCGTCGGAAGACCGCGACCGGTGGCCATCGTAAAATTTTACGATAACGCTACGCACGTGTGCCATCACTAGCGGGGAACCCCAGTGCGCGTAACATAACTGTGCGCATGGCCAAAATCGGGAACTATTTTTTGCATCTGTAAGAACGGAAATTAAAAATTAATAAAAATAATAATAATTAACTGAGAAGTTGGCTATGGGTTTTGATATTTAGCGAGTAGTTACTACAACAATGCGGACAAAGCCGCGTACTTGAAGCTACTTCGTTTAAAACTATATTTGAGATCTTAAATACGTCTATAGAAACAACGGTTGAACAAATCTCTGGTATTTATTTCACTCAACGTATAAGTTTTGAGGAAGCCATACTGAAGTAAGTGAGACATACTGAATAAATAGATAGATGGATAAGTATTGTCATTCAGCGTGGTAATGCTGCCAGAATGCTAGGCACGCTGCCTACTGCCAGTAGGCTTGAGAATTTGCATTATCTCTAGACCTGTGGTCTGTAATTTTATCGCTCTGTAGTATGTAATGTAGTAGTAGATTATTTGTATTTTTCTCTATTTGATGAACTTAGCACTTGCCCCAATTATTGCTGCCAAGGACTTTAATTTGCGAGCAATGTAATGTTTGTGGCGCCCCCACTCGTACGCACTTTTAACTTGCGCGAACTCTAGAAGGGGCACCCACCCACTAGTGATGGGCCGTCATATAAATGACCCCGCTGTGATGGTCCGTCATATTTATGACGTCAGAGTGACAGTGTTTCGTAGTTGGAGAAGTGCTGTGTTTTATAAATATTTTTTAAGAATTCTGTCGATAAAAATTTTGATGGATATTATTTTTTAAATTTTAGTGATTACTTCATTATTTTCTAATTTAATGATTTTAGCGGCAATGTTATTCTAATTTAAATCTATGATTTACTTAAAAAAATAAAACCACAAAACAAAATACTGTAGACACGATTATGAATGCTGAAATATTTCAATAGTTAAAAATATTTCTTAAATAAAAAAGACGTGTGGCACTCGGGGACTGCCGCGGTAAAGCTATTGCATAATTTTACAATACGTCTAATCGCACACAACGCCGTGTCGAAGACTGCCGAACTGAAACGACGTTAGACGCTGCACGGCCTTCAAGCCACACCTCCTTGCCCGTCGGAGTGGGGAGCGTGAGGTTTTTTCGTTACGGAATTTCTGGATTCGGTCCCCGCGCTCAAGGCCCGCGATAGAAGCTATGCAATAGCTTAAAAATAAATCTCTTACATTTTTATCTTACCTTATTGTGGTCACGGGTAGGCTGATGCTGCTGACGGCAGCTCCTATCACGATCGATGCTACTCGATAGTAATGTCGGGATAATGGTAGTATTTATTTATCCCGGATTTTCAGTGTACAGTTTATCCGTAAGTAGTAAGAATAATGTACCTACTCAAAACGCGAAATTTTAAATAAAAAATAAATAATTTTATCGTTTTCGCCCATCCCTATAATGAAGTATCGATATGCTAGTATCCGTTGTAACCGCGCACGTATTGTTTATAGCTAATAAATATTATAGTCTCTAACATTCGCCGAATTAATTCAGAAGCGTGTTCGCAATGAATTGCTAAGTTTTATTACTTTACCGGAATTATGTGAATTGGGCAGTAATGATGGGTCATTACAGTTTTACAGTCGATCGATGTAATTTGTGTTTGCATTTTCCCATCGTCGTTTAAGACATAGTACGTCCCCTGCTGGACCTAGGCCTCTCCGAAAGATTTATAATAACACCAGTTGGAAACGGCATGCTTCCAGCACAATCATGTAGTTTTTATGAGGTCATACGTCCACTTTTATTTTTCTATAGTAAAAAAAACTTAGTAAATGGTTGAAGATCTGTTTGTTTTAATGTTATTAATGAGTATATAGCGAGTAGTGAATTAAGGTACTGAGACAAACCCAAAGGTTTTTTGGTGCTGATATATGTTAGATAAATTGTATGTGTATTAGTTTAAAAAAAAATAACGAATAGTTTTTACTTTTTATAGCCCATTGGTGAACGTAGGCCTACTCACAACAAGCGAATTTACCATATTCACCACGCTGGCCCGGTATGAGTAAATTAATTATAATACGCCATCGAATTTCTTTCACGGACCTTTATAAATTTTCTTCAGATGCTTCCCTTCACCAAAAAGCAAATAAGTAATATGAAACGTTATAATAAAGACCGCAGGATTACGCTAGATCTAAGCCAATCCCAACTAGTCTTATTGCAAATCCGTAGGTCTATGTCCAGCAACGGATGTCCTACTGCCGATAATGATGATAGTGATGATGAGTGTGTTAAACGGCGGGCTAGTATGTTAGTACCGCTTACCTTGCACGATTGTCATGATTGCAGGTGATGCATGAGGTACGGTGGACGTCTTACGCTAAGTTTGCCAGTACGTGGTCTCCATTCGAGAACTTTACATCGGCGTCATCGGCCCATCCTTTCACGAAGAAGGTATGATAACGCTGGGCTATGTTGATAACTTTGATTCATCTATCATTCCTGTTCACGTAGAAACTCCGAACATAGCCTTCTCGTTAGTACTTTGTACCATTATAAGCTTTATTTTATGATCAGAAAGTTCGTATAGGCCGGGTAGTAGCACTGGTGTCAGACTTTTTAAGCCGCCTGAAGGCTTCTATTTGGCTGATCGGTTTAAAAAATCGAGATTTTTAATTTAACGTGTCATCCAAGCCACGGAACGCTCAGTTGGAAAATAACACCCGCGATGACCCACACGAAAACTGACCGTGCGGAACGTAGCTTAGCTTAACTTGATGTGACGTAACCACACTACTTAACGCTGACAAACACCTAGTCAAACGTTATGAGCGCTACTTACTTAATAATTTGCTTACTTATATAAAACGCTCAAACTCGGGTCACACAGAGGGGGGAGCTGCGAGAAAGCGATCCGATAGCGGTCCAGTGCAAAGGATCGCGCCCGCTTGTTATGTGTCAGGTTGCTTACAAATTCGAATATTACAAAAAATTCCCGTCCCGGATCGCGATCGCTATCCCACATTTACCGCCTCTGTATGACGAGAGCTTTACAGTGAAAGACCACGTTAAGACACTGACCAGAGCCAATTATTTTAATTGTCTCTTTCTCTCCTATATCTGCGCTGGTCTGAAAGCCCTTCGCATAATCCAATTTGGCATAGTCGTGTCGCAAATCGAGAGGCCATGTTCGGACTCTAATGGGTTAAGCCTATTCGAAATGGCTGTAATTGTATTACGACCATGCTACCGACAAATCTATGAGTATGGGAAAAGGGATATCGACATACCCTGTATAACTACGCTAGCTATCGTGGTGCCCGTAGAATAAGCAAAACACTTTTTTATAGCTCACCAACTTATCCATCACTATCACTACATAGTATAAAACAAAGTCGCTTCCCACTGTCTGTCCCAATGTATGCTTATATCTTTAAAATTACGCAACGGATATTGATGCGGGTTTTTTTAATAGATAGAGTGATTCAAGGGGAAGGTTTATATGTATAATACACTTGTGCGAAGCCGGGGCGGGTCGCTAGTGTTAAATATAGACAGGCAAAATGTTAATTAATGATAGGTGACGTTGGCTGCAGAATTTCATGCATAGAAGAAGGAAAAAAATGAAAAAAAGCACTTTACGACGTAATGTATATAAATCAATTTAATGTAAGCAAGAGAGGGATAGCGTATAAATCAAGATGTGACGCGGGCGAAACCGCAGTTAAAAGATAGTACGTAGCCTTTTCACAATTTAATTTTTCGGAAGATTGTGTTCACATAAAACTTCATAAAATTTATCAGAATAGTTTAGTAATCATTTACATACTGTAGCGTAGCTACTAACAATACTTATTTCTTTCTCGTTGCACGACATTTAAACATCACAATCATTCGTTTTATGCACTTTTGGACTTTACTTAATAAACAAATCGTAAACATTAAATAGCAAATGAAATTGCAAATGCAGTGACTTTGAAGTTAGCAAGTAATGAGACAGTAAAAGTGACAGTTGGTTTGACGCTGTCATGTATGGACTGCTTGTCGCTGTCATGTATGGACTGCTTGTCGCTGTCATTGTTCGGACTGATCCGTAAAGAAAAAAAAAGAAATTATTTGTGTCTGTATTTTCATAACCTTGTTGGGAGAATGGAACGTAAATAAGTATGTTTTGTTTACAAGGCGTAGTAGATTAAGTGCGGTGACGTCATAAGTGGATGCGTGATTCGAAACGGTTGAAAGGTGACAAGTGAGTTAGCGAATTTTCATTTACAATTTCAAAAAGTCTTTTCTGGAGACTTCGTTGAAGAATGTGGTGCTCCGGACATCCATCTGCCTTAGGGCGGAGGCGTTTAAAAAGAGGCGATTGAGGTTAGTCAATTGATTTAGTGATTCTCTCGTGAATTTGATCTAAATTTTGATTCGCTGGGAAACATTTTTTGATCTTGGAATCATCCCGGTAAAAAAAAATACGAGTGATACTTATTTGCCGTCTGGTTTGTCCATAGCCTCTTCCTGCGACCCGATTGATCTTCCTGCGACCCGATTGATCTTCCCGCGACCCGATTGATTCCCCGACGGACCCCGCGCTGATGATTCCGGACTCCTGATTTTTTGCACACGTCATTTTGGTCGTATCGACGGGCCAGCCTGGTGGCGTACCTGCCAGCCTACACCTGTTTCCACTTGCGGATTTCATCCTGCGAGCATGCCTGCCACGGATCCACAAGTAATACCTATTTAGTTTTTTTTTACATAACCCAGAGCCGCATGGTCGCTTTGGTATGAAAATTAAGTTCACCCTCTTCTACAAATTTCCACGATTGAAGCCTTCTGGACAGAGTTTAGACGTATGAGACATTCCTCGTTTTCACTGTATGATCCATGCTTTAGTGAACATAAGTAGACTTTATTTTTATCCACGGACTAAACGACTAGCTACCGTTTTGTTCGCTTGATTGTAATTAATGTTAGAAATCACATTAGTTTGTATTTTATGCAATATCGCAGACGGTATATGCAGAGTCTTTAATAATTAAGTTAATTACCCGCCACATTGTTAGAAGTTTGGTTTAATTAGGTTCGCTTTAATTTAAGTACTGAAAATATAGCAATAAGTATTGATAAACTTTACAACGGTTAAGTTTGTGTAATTTTAAGCCCGTTGGCATTAAGACCCTTCTGGTCACCACCGAGTAAACTTACCCGCTTTAGACTTAAGATAATTTAATGTAAATTCAAAGAGTTAAGGTCATTACAAATAAATTTGTTGTGATTTAAATTACAAAACAAAATCTTTTAATTTTGTCCTCGCTCAACAACTCACAGGTAGATAATAATACGGTCTTTGGGAACAGAGGTTCTTTGTTCTTATCGACTTAGTTTATCCAGGTAACATTTTGTTTATTTGTCAAGTAACTGCGACACCACACCTTAGAAGGTGTTGTATCATTTGTCCCCTTTAGTATCATTAGTCCCTTTTTGTATCATTTGTCCCTTTGCTCTAACTGGTAACGTTTTACATCACCAATACCCCTTTTGAATCGCAACATTTAACTCTTCTTCTTTTAAATTAAATTTTTTTTTATATCACGTTACAATACCTACCTAATTATTCTGATAAATAGTGAAAAAATATTTTATAAAAGTTAGTCAGAGACTTATAATTTTTAATTACGTATTTGTAGCTATTTTACATTGAACCCAATTGTTCAATAGGTATTTTTTTTTTATTATGAAGACCTGCCTTATACAATTACATAGAAAATTACCCCTACACATTCTTAGAACAAATCGTTTTACAAGTAAAAAGCGACATATGGGCTTATAGCCTATCGCAATTGTTTAACACGTAACCCGACAATGGTCGATTTATCACGGAATTGTCTCATAATTACCAGCTACAGGTGACGCAGCAAGGTTTATGAGAACGAAATTATGATAATTTATGTGAACAGATGTTAGTTTTTGTTGGTGCAGTGAACCGGGTAATGTTTTATACTCTAGATTTCTATAGGCTTAGATTCCAAATTCAAATTTGTAGAGTCAAATTATTATTTTTTTTACTATTTGATTGGTGACAAAAAACTTTCACATGTTAATCATAAAATATGTTATGTAGATAAAAGGAACAAAACTAGGACTTATTGACTAAAATATTTTAGACTATAAAATAGATCCTACCCGCGGCTTCGCTCGCTTAGCATATTTTACTTTACGCCTGAAAGAGTGACAAAGAATGTAAAAAATGCACGTGCAGGTTTGTATTAGTAGGATATTATAGTATTAGTTAGGACACTATAGCGCTTAAGTAAGTTTTACAAAAATTCAAACTAACTGCAAAATCTACCCAAATCATAAACAAAAATATTCAAGTTCGTAATCATCTGTCAAAAATAAAACATAAAAATGTCGAAAAAAACATAAATCAATCTAGCCGGAATTATACTTTCTGCATTTTAACAGCTTCATATGCGCCAAAATCATCATTTTATTAATCTATATAAATAAGAAACTCAAAGTTATCATGCGTATATAATATTTTTTTTTTGTAATAACTGCGGAACTAAGGAATCAAAGCTTCATTTTTATAATAACACTTAATTAAAGCATCTCCAATATCTTTTTTCCACAAAAAAATACAGAAAATCCCAACATTTGCTGACAAATTGCTGTAATTACCATTTCCCTTGCATTTTGATTAGCCAAGAGATAATGGTTACACGCAATTTTAGGGTTCCGTATCTTTTCAATCAAATTCGGCGTGTCAATGTATCACTTCTGTGACAAACGCTTAATTAATTGTATTATTTTTATCGTTTCTATTTCATCTTTCGCGTTTGATGTCACTTTTTTGGAAATTGGGTAGTAATTTAAAGGTTTCGAAAGAGGAAATATAAGGTTGCTTCTAATTATTATTCATTTGTAATTATTATTTAGCCTTGGCGGTGATAGTATACTGAATTATTATAAAGCCGGTATACTTTTTTTTATTTTTTACTTCGTATAGTTTTGCGTTTGACTACACATTGCCTGATGTTAAGCAGATATGCGGTCTAGGGTGTAACGTGCTTACCTAGAAGATATCTATTTACTCGGGATTTGAAGACACCTACATTGTAATTTAGCGGGAAGACAGACTCAGGCAAAGCGTTCCACATTCTGGCAGTTCGTATGAGGAATGTGGACTCGAAACTACAAACTACTACTAAGGCATTAGAACCAAGCTCTAATGCGTGGAATGTCCACCATAAAAGGGTGGCGCTTTGGTCGCGTCTGTCTAGCCGTACGATAGAAGAAAGGGGCAGGTGGGACCAGATTGTGCAAATCCTGGGCGCACTCACCGAAGTGTACCTGATACTCGTAGAAGGCTGATAGACACGCTACGCTACGTCGATGCTCGAAACTCAGCAGCTTCGACTCAGTCAAAGTTTCGTTGCCTATCAGCCTCCTGGCTCTCCTTTCAATAGACTCTGAAGCCTCCAGCTGGTATTTGGCAGAGCCATCCCGAAGGTGAGAGAAGTATTCCATGCAAGACCTGACTTGCGCTTTATAAAGACTAATCAGTTGCTCAGGTGTGAAATACCGTCTCACCTTACAGAGAACACCAAGTTTTTTTGAGGCTAATTGGGCTTTTGACTCTATATAAGAGCCAAAGTTGAGAGTCGATGATAGCGTAACGCCTAATAGGTCCAGGCTGTCAGTTACCGGAACGGACACACCACGGACAGCAGGAGACAATTGGAAGGGCCTCTATTTGGCCGAAAACAAACAGCCTTCGTGGCATTAAACTTGACCAGCGGGGCAATTCTCTCAACCGATTTCGTTACTAAGGTGACACGTTCTTGAACCTGTCTCGTTTTTCTGACAGGTTTGAGCTGTCGGAACTGTCCGATAAACGAGAGCGGTTCAAGAACGTATCACTTCAGTAAAGAGATCGGCTTACAGAATTGCCCCGTAGGTTAGCAGCACCCCATACTTCATATACTTCCACATATTTTTCAGCGATCACCAAAATTATGCAATGTTTGGCTTGGTTATTCTTCTACTGAGTGGTCGCGGGTGATATTAACTTTTCAACTGAGCGCTACCGTTACACGATTAACTCGTTATATTGTAGCTTCTATTGCCTTAACCGTTGAGTTATATCTAAAGTCTTCAGACAGCTCAATCTTTGAGACTAGAGCAAGAGAGAGCCACGCAGAACACGAGAATTTGCTGTTCGCAGTATATAGTATGTGTAATTTACTGTACCAGCCTGTTTAATAGTCCACTGCAGGACATAGGCCCACGTATGGTGATTTGGCCATATCCATAGTGCAGTTTAATGGATTCAAATGTATCTTAAGGACGTACGCAGGTTGCCCTACGATGTTTTCCTTCACCAAAAAGCCAGTGGTGTGAAATACCGTACATAAGTTCCAAAGAACTCATTGCTACGGGACCGTGGATTTAAACTCACGACCTTGTTATTTTAAGGCAGAAATTACTACCACTAGACCACCGAAGCTTACGACGCGAGGGTACTAATTTTCAAACAAGAAAATTCGGTTTCTCGGGTGCTAAAGTTTTCTGCGTGTTACTAGTATGTACTGCACTGTATCAGCCTTTTTAATAGTCCACTGCAGGAAGTACCCACGAAATGTGATTTGGCCATATCCATCACGCTGGCCCAGTGCGTATTGGTGGATTCACATAGGCCATCGAATTTCTTTTACGGACATATGCAAGTTGCCTCACGATGTTTTCCTTCGCCGAAAAGTGGTGTTAAATTTCGCACATAAATTCCAAAGAACTCATTGGTACGGGACCGGGATTTGAACTCACGACCTCACGATCGTAAAGCGGCTGTCACTACTACTAAACCATGGCTTACAAGTATATTGTTGTTTATTTCTTACTAATTTCCCGTATTTTCCCAATTCCCAAGACGTCACGGCTATCACGGTAATCAGTGAATTAGGAAGCAGGACCCTCGTAAAAATGCTTACGTCACATTACACGGTTTCATTACAGAGGTATTTTGTTGCGAATTCTCCAAGGGAACCCTAATTGTTTTTCCTGATTTGTACTTTTTCGTTTTGTTTATTATTAGACCTACCATAGATAGAGACAAAATAATTTATCATTATATGTTCGTCAAAATTGGTGCTTAATTATAAATCTACAGGTGGTCATTTATTAATCTTTAAAATACAGATTGACTTCATTATTGCAAATAGATATATTTTAAAGCTCTGAAAGTGTTTAAACTACTTTTTATCGCAAAAAATTATATGTTTCTGTGGGATAGCACAGAACCAAAAAATCGCGTGAACGATGAAAAACCAGTGTAGAATTGTTTTAGAAATATAGATATATTCTTTATTGTAACACTAAGATTACAGTTAAATATATATATATAACGAGTATATGAAAACTTAAGGATAGTTTCATAAATCAGAATGGGCTTCTTCTTTACAACCTTTGCATAAAATGGATTAGATTTTTAGTTAGGTTAGGACCACTAATAAAAACATTAGGTTCTTAATGCAAATAAACTGTATTTCAGATACACAAGTATCAAAATATTGTTGTGTTACAGCATACCAATAAATTATTTTCATTTCTATTATTCTATTATCATTTTATTAATTTCCCAATACCTACCAACAAATAAGTACGAAAACTTTGATGAAAGCTTATATTTTGCAGTACAAAATAAAATTAATATATTTATAGACAAATTTAATTACAGCACGGATAGCATGGCAAAGGGAAAAACAATTTTATCCACTTTTAATGTCAGTTGTCATTGTCAATCCATACTTTATTTCCTCTTCGAGGGGATATGAGGGTGGGAAGACAGTTTGTCCCTTTGCCATGCTACCCGTGCAGTAGGACCATGATAATCTCTTAAACCAGGCCTCATTCTAGAAATGCACAAACACAGTAAAACAAAAGCTCGTATAGTGACAACTACCGTGGCACAGCGACACAGTAAACCAGAAGCAGTAAAACAAAATAAATAGAAGTTACGATGTTTTGCCGCATCTGGCGCTAATTCGTATTTATTTAATGCTAGTAATGGAACTTAATAAAGTTTATTACTGTTCAGCGTTTTGTTACTGTGGATTGTGGAACAAAGTAGTAGAATAAAATGCTTTTGTTGATATAATGCGAGGTATAATATAACTCGCAGAGTATTCATTAATCTTTACTTATTTCATAAATATGAAAGAATGATCGTTTGTTTGTTACTGTTTCAAGCGGTAACAGAAGTTGCCTGGAAGAAATCGCCATGGGTGTTAAGGCCGCCAGTTTATAATCATTATTAGTCTTAAATGTGTACCTACATAGTGTTATATTTTTTGCTTTGTGGTTATAAATAAAGAGTTTAGTCTGCCTGTCTGTCAGAGTAACAGATTGACTTGACTTTTGACATTGATAAGTTCAAAAAGTCGTAAAGTAATATAAGCTAATTTTTATCCCGGCAAAAATAGATTTCCATGGGATAGTACAAAAAGTGAAATATCACGCGGATGAAGCGAAGCCGCAGGCAAAAGCTAGTGTTAAAATTAATAATGGTTTCTACAAAATCACACCTGTACGTAAAATCAATTAGAATTTACCAAAGAACTATCACAGTATTGGCTTAGTGAATGCTGACTTTGTAACTGTGAGATCATTGGTTCAAATCCACGTCCGGTAGGTATCTATAATATTTTTTAGCAATTTGTGTAATATAAGAATTTTACATTTCCAGGATCGAAAAAGAAAACCTGCTTACGTACCTACGTGCCTGTACCAGCCTTTTAAAAATCTACTGCAGGACATAGGCCTACCCATAAAAAGTGATTGGGTCATATCCACCACGCTTGTCCAGTGTGGGTTACGTACGTGTAACGTAATTGGTGTTTATACCGTGTTGATTGAAATAAATAAATTGAAATTGAAATAAATTGAACTACTAACTAAAGGACTTACGTAGGTACGTATAAGAATTATAAGCGTATGTACAATGTACATTCACTATAGAGGTATTACTAAGACCGCAAGGAACACTGGATGCAGGTCGTTTTCAACTCGAGAATACATAGGGTAGGCCTATGTCCAGCAGTGGATGACCTACGGCTGATGAATGGATATGAATGCATTAATCCGCATTAAAAAGTAGACTAAGAGTAAGTTTATGTTCAAATTATAGTGGACTTTTATAAAAAGCTGGTACAGTATAAATACAAACTAAGCAATTAAATTACTCAATTCAATTCAATTCAATTCTTGTTTGTGGCTTCTGTGAAGTTGTTTCACAACTTTGCCAATGTTTTGTGTTTCACTGCCATCAAACGTAGAGAATTTGAACGATTCCAAAATGATGTACTGTATTAATTACTCTAGTTTTTGGATTTTATACCGTTCACCTCTGAAACAAACACAGTATAATCTATAAACACATAAGACGAACACACACACATAACATATACTTAATTATAATAGTATTAGTGGTTAATAATATTTACAACTTAATATTATTCATTTTAATTAAATTACTCAAAATCAATTCTAATTTCGTTATTTTCACTTAACCGACTTTGACAGCATGTCACGTTTTGACATGAAAAACTTTCGCACGAGTCCTGATTCGAAACGGTCTTCAATTTGGTCGCCGGAGTGACGTTACGCAACTCAAATTGGTCCTTTCTAGGACCAACCGTGACGAAATGTGACGAGATTTTAAAACTGTCACTTATTTTGTTTAACCCTTTGAGAACTTTGATTTTTGATTGCTACCGTGGGAAGAAAAAAAATGTGCGAAAAATGTAATGACGTTAAATTTTTATTAGTAGGTACAAAATAGGTAGGTAGGTACATGTAATTTTGTGTAATTGTGGTGTCATATAAATAATTAATTATGTAGTAATTACAAAATGTTTACAAAAAACTATCAGGGGATTTCCGTTTGACTAGTTTACATTTGCCATGTAAATTAATTAATATTTACACACCTTAAAATTATTAGTTTGTAATTTTAGACTCAGATTAGATACAATATTTTAATTTAAAATAACTATATTGTTCGAGTGAACTTAGGTATGTAAATACTGTACTGTTCCAGCCTTTTTAATAGTCCACTGCAGGACGTAGGCCTACCCAAGAATGGTGATTGGGCCATACCTACTACGCTGGCCCAGTGCAGGTTGGTAGATTCAAACACGCCATCGAATTTCTTCTACGGACCTACTTCACTGAAAAGCCAGTGGTGTGAAATTCCGTACATAAGTTCCAGAGAAACTCAATGATACGGTACCGGGATTGAACCCACGACCTCAAGAATGACAGGCCAGCGTTACAACCACTAGACCACCACGGCAGTATGTACATACACAGTAACATAGTTATTTCATATATCATGTCATAGCTAAGTTTGCCAAGGTTTGGCAAGTTGAAATGGCAGTGGACAGGGCACAAAGGACTTCAATTTAGTCGCCGGAGTGACGTTACGCAACTTAAATTGGTCCTTTCGAGGACCAACCATGACGAGATTTAAAACTGTCACTTATATTGTTTAACCCTTTGAGAACTTTGAATTTTGATTGCCACCGTGGGAATAAAAAATCACTGCAGAAGATTAAATAACAATGAAGTGTGTTACTGCAAAATAGGTACTTGTAGTAATTTATAAAAATCCATCCATCCCTCATCCATACGATGTCCACAGCCGGACATAGGCCTCACCAAAAGATCTCCAATAAGAAAGGTTGGTAGCGGCTTGCATCCAGCGCGTTCCTGCGGTCTTAATGAGGTCATCAGGGCGCTTTGTGTTAACATGTAAATAATATTATTTACATTTTATATTCGAATTCTGTACACGGTTGAAGTCAGTTCTGACATTTTTTGCCAATAATATCTTTTTTTTTAACGCAAATAAGTCCGTATCTATTGTTTTCTTTTGAAATCTTCTTTATAATTTAAATATCGAAATATTTTTTTTAGTTTGATTTATTAGAGTTATAAAACTAACCTACTGTGGTTGCATATTTAATAGCAAAGATTAAACGTTATTACTTTTTATGCCGCAAATTTCTTTTGACTCGATAAGTAGGTATAAAAACACAGCTTTTTTAAACGTAAGAGTAACTAACGATCAATACGTCAAACAACTAGTAAAAGTCAACCCTTTATTTGTTATTTCTCTATTTAAAATATTTATGCAAAATATTAATATTAACGTGTATTAACAAATCAACCGTTACAAATTAATGTTTACTAACATTAGCATATTTTTCAATGAAATCGCGTGTCATCTTTTGAGATAATGCAATATAATAAAAACTACTTACCTAATGCAATATGCAAAAACCCTATCAACATTACCGAGTCATTAAATTTTTATTACAAAATTTTACGATATCCATCAATCAGCAACCGAAAACGTCTATTTATGCAAATTTAAGAAATAAAAAGATTCTAATTAATTCATTAGGGTTGAGAAAAAATCGATCGATCATAAATCGTAACTTTATAGCGCCCATCCCTAGTTGGCGATGACATTTGCAGTAATATCTTCTGCATGAGTTCGTTCGATTTTCGAAAGCAATATTTTTAATGGTATGTCAAATTAATGTCGATTCTTTTGTGCATCGAATATCGACAATATGTCGATGAAGTTTAAAAGGATTTCTGGTGTGTTGTCGCGAACCCTTTTTAAATTTTACGCTCAGGCTTTAAATTACAAATTGAATAGTAGGTACATTGAATGGTACCCTTTTATTTTGTTAGCTTGGTGTTGTGCTTTCTTATCGCTGACTTTTGTGACGGGTATTGATTTTATTTGTTTGATTTTTGATTTCGTCTTTGCAAAAGTATGCGATGGATTTGATTAGAAACGTTTCACTTTGCAATTATATACGGCCAAATAACCAAAGAAAATTACTTACTGTTATATGAACAGAACGAATACATAATGTAATCGAGGTCTTGGAGTCGGTGGACCGGTGTGTTTTTCGGCTTATAGGTGATGAAAAATTAGTTTCAAAATAACTTCATAGCCTGGAGCATCGCTGTAGGGTTGCGAGTTTGTCCATTTTTTATAGGATTCATTTCGGAGAGTGTTCATCTGAGCTACACGACCTAATTCTACCATCCCTTTTTTACTACAGGACAAGTAGGAAGACGCCATATTACCACCCCTACACTGTCGATTTTCCTTCGTTAGAAACGTACGAAGCGGTTTGACTCAACATTTCTGATTCGTACCGCCAGGGAATGGAACAGTCTTCCTGCTTTCTTGTTTCCTAAGAGACATGATCTAAAGCTTTTCAAGGTCAGAGTGAATAGGTATCTTCTGGGTCTGCGTGCCTCATCTTCGACCACAACGTCGCTTACCATCAGGCGAGTTGGTGGTCAAACGCGGACTTATAATGAGTCAAACTCATGTCTCTCAAACTCATAATCAGTCGAATTTCATGACGAAAAATAAAAACGCCTAATTGTTTAAAAATGTTGATGTGATAATTACTTACCTCAAACTCAAAAATGCCGGTCTTAGAACTCCTCCATAGAACTTCAATAAGAGTGTTTGGAAGCGCCTTACATCCATCGCTATCTTGCGGCCTTAATGGGGTCATCTGTTTGTTGAGTGGATGACTGACATTACGTTTGTATCTCCATTGGAGACTATGTTTGGTACATAGTGGAGAAATGTAGAAATTTTCGACCCCATCATTCACCAGTTCTCTTTTGCTTTACTGCTATTTTGACTTGCCAATTCGCTGGGCTGTGTCGGTTACCTTGTAATAAGCTTTTAGAACTTATAAAGCTTATGCCATAAATCCTCACAAGATAAGTACCACAAAAGCAATTTACTACAAAAATATGAAAGCTTCACTTCAGCTACACTCAACGTCTATTCCAACAGAAACAAACACGGAAAATGAAAGGAAAATATGTATCAGAATGATCTTTTATTGGGCAAATAAATACCGGCAAGCTTAAATTGTGTTTACCTTGTGTTGTCGAACTCTTTACTTAACTGATTGTATTTCAGTTCAGTAAGGATAGAGAGAAAAGAGGGGAAGGAGGAGGATTATGGTTATACTTCAGAACGATCAGTTAGTATAGAAATCCTATTGAATTACTTACGATTTTGTAGATGGTCAGATAGTAACACTGTTGATGATAATAATAATTAAAAATCGGCCAAGTGCGAGTCGGTCTCGCGCACGAAGGGTTCCGTACCGTGTTAGTGCCCCCTTAGCCCCATTCCTCTTGACGTTATTAATAGCGAGCAAAAAAACTCCTAAAAAATTACGTTTGTGGTATGGGAGCCCCCCTTAAATATTTTTTTTTTCTATTTTTAGTATTTGTTGTTACGGGTATAGCGGCAACAGAAATGCATCATCTGTGAAAATTTCAGCTGTTTAGCTATAACGGTTTTTAAGAAACAGTCTGGTGACCGACGGACAGATGGACAGACGGACATCGGAGTCTTAGTAATAGGGTCCCGTTTTTACCCTTTGGGTACGGAACCCTAAAAAATTGTCTTTACAATAGTTTATCTCCTTCTTTTACCCATAAACTGAATTTGTGATGATTTAATGTTTAGAAGTGGCCTCTTGGTGTTGGTTTTGGCTCCACTAATGCCTTTCAAAGATCCGGAGCAACCCGTGTGTTGTGAAAGGAATAAAAAGAGAAAAAATACTAAGCATTATGAGTAGGTAGGTACAATGACATCATAGTATATTGAACTTAATCTGTATAAGAGTGTTTATCTAAAAAACAATCGTAGTTTATGCAACTGTCATAGAATGAAGTGTGTTATATGCAGTTGCATACACTACTTTATCTTCCTTACATAGTATAAAATAAAGTCGCTATTTTCGTTTGTTTGATTGTTTGTTTGTCTGTATGCTTAAATCTTTAAAACTACGCAACGGATTTTGATGCGGTTTTTTTAATGGATAGAGTGATTCAAGAGGAAGGTTTATATGCATAAAAATTCCCGAAATTCCCACGGGAACGGGCACAACGCGGGTAAAACCGCGGGGCGCTGCTAGTCACTAATAAAAATAAAAAATAAACATATTGCGAAACATTAAATTCACGCGTACGTGTATTGTCACAGTGAACTTGGCGCCATTAAAATCTAACCAATGAGAGCGCAGCTGCGCGCGCAGGGCCAATCAGGAGCGAGCGCGCGATGTTATTATGAGATTTTACGATATCGATGTGGATATTATAACATCATGTGAAATTGCTTAAATTGAGTGTTTTGTTGTCTGCGCTATAACAGTAGTCATTATAAGTCAAGTATTGGAAACCTAAGTAGAATGTTACAACATTAGTGTAGATAAACATAATTATTGAACAACCGCGAACCCATAAAAATCATCTGTTTAATGAACAGAACAGCCGATATTTTACCGATTTTGGACTTGAACGTATTTGATCATAATGTTACGTACAATGATTTTTATAATGTCTGTCATGTACAGAAACATCTCGTAATATCAGTATTGTGTTTTTTTTTAAATCTCTATCGATACTGGGCAAGTTTTTCACACAAATTAATGTTCATCTATGTCCAGAAGTCTGAGGTAACAAAGTCTACATTAATTTTACCGTAGCGCTCGTAGCGTAGTTTGACTAGGTGGTTGTCAGCGATCACCGAAATTAAGCAACGTTCCGCACGGTCAGTACTTGGATGGGTGACCGCGGGTGGCATTTTCCAACTGAGCGCTACCGTGGCTCGGATGACACGTTAAATTGTAGGCCCCGGTTGTTTTAACCGTTTAGCCATGTCAGAGGCCTTCAGGCGGCCTAAAAACTCTGACACCAGGGCTAGCCACCCGGCCTATACGAACTTACTTACTTATTAATTTTACCACATCAATAAAAGGCCCCGATATGACAATCGTTAGGTACCTATAGCACTTTATTCAAAACCCATCACGGCACTTCAAACGAGAGGTCCTCTCGAAGATTTGCATAGTCTAAGATGCATTAAAAAAATTTTAATATCACCGATTATTCAACAACTCAAGTAGGTACTAGCAAACAAACTTTTTCTGCAAACGATCAAACTAAAGCACTAAACCATTCCAAAGATTTGTCAGTCGTTTGTTTTGAAATTACAGCAGTGGAGCCCTTGTCTAGTTATTCGTGTAAGTTGGTTGGTTCGTATCTTTGAGTATACGGGTGATCTGTTTCCCGGGGTCAAGAGTTCCCACAAGTTCCTTTGTTGTGTACAATTTTGCATATTTTTATGGAGAGCCCCGTTCTTAGATTTAGGTTAAGTTGGTTTAACTTTTCGAGGAGGTTTTGTTTTCCGTGTGGAGTGCGTGGCTTTTCTGATGGGTGTAGTCATTTAGTAAAGTACATACTTTATGAGGTTGTTTTAAAGAATAAAAATAAGTTTATTTGCATTAAACATGGGTATAAACATGTGTTTGATGGTCGCTTATCTACAGTATAATCGTCATGCTGTGCCTGATGAGGCGTGAAAACTGATGTGGCAAACGTCTGTTTAATAATTTTAAGTATCACAACCAAATTAGCAATTACTTATTACTTTTCTTTCACATTTCACATCATATTTTTTAAGTATGTTTTTATCGTTTTTAGGGTTCCGTACCCAAAAGGTAAAAACGGGACCCCATTACTAAGACTCCGTTTGTCCGTCTGTCTGTCACCAGGCTGTACCTATCTCATGAACGGTGATAGCTAGAACGCTGAAATTTTCACGGATTACGTATTTTATTTCACGTATTGTGTCCGCTGTAACACCAAATACTAATAACAGAAATGAAAATGTTTAAGTGGGGCTCCCATACAACAAACCAAAATTTTTAGCCGTTTTTCGCTTGATATTAATAACGGTGACAGGCAGATATTTCAAATTTTCACAGATTATTAAGTTGTATTTTCCCTTCAAAAGTAAACAATTGAATTTAAGTAAAATATTAAGGGGACTTCCATACGGTACGGAACCCGACGTGCGCGAGTCCGACTTGCACTTATTAATTTTACATAAGTTAGTATTTGACTACATCCTGTTTTCAAAAAGCTCGGCCTGCCCTAACAAGTGTCTAAGTATCTACGCCAGTATTTCGTTCAAACCAATGGCTAATGTCTATGTATATCTATAAAAATAAATAATTGCTTAAACTTTCTTTTGTTTTTGACGTATATTTTAGAAGTAGTTACTCGTCTAATTTATACAGACAAGCAAACTTAAAACGTGTACTCGTAATTTGGGAGCAAACAAAACGCCAACCGTCCTAAATCAAATGCACACTTGAAACACTCACCGACGCACCCGTGTAACACAGTAATCATGGGACTGACACTTCTCACTCCCTTTACCGATGTTACAGTTTGACTACTATAATAATATTGACTGCCTCGTGACTCGGTGGCCCAGTGGATAGTAACTCTGACTCCTGTGCCAAGAAACGCGAGTTTAATTCACACCAGCTAGCTTAACATACGACCACGAAAAGAGATTTGTCCACGCGTGAAAAAGCGACAGATACATACTTCACCATAACTCTGTCTCGTTCAAACACATCGATAGAATTATTTCGTGGTCTGTAGACCGTATGTTATATGCATTTACGAGTATATTTGCTGTGTGCCTGGAGGTTAACTATTATCTGTATAAGTATGTATTTCAAAATATATTACAAATAATAACAGTTTCTACATTTATTATTACATTGACTCCAAGTAATAATAGCGATATAGCCAATTTACCACTTATTTGAGGGAAAAATCAAACTCTGTTTAAAAACTGTCGATATCTCAAAGTATCACATTATTTTATGAAGATTCTTAAAAAATGTCTCATGTTCGTGAGAAACAAATTATTATATTACTAGCGTCCCGCCCCGGCTTCGCACTGGTGTACGAGTATTATACATATAAACCTTCCTCACGAATCACTCCATCTATTAAAAAAACGCATCAAAATCCGTTCCGTGGTTTTAAAGATATAAGCATAGGTACATGGGACAGACAGCGGGAAGCGACTTTGTTTTATACTATGTAGTGATTTTATGCACCATCGTGATCAAGCTATATTGAAGTGCCATGGGAGTGACACTCAGAATTTGCATACAATTTCAAGACGAAGATGTATGGGGTATGGGGGATAGGTCAAGTGATCGAATATTATGGCACATTGAGGTGCTGATTCCGTTCCACGTTCATTCACTTGAGAGTGAGATTGTGAGAATCTATTTCGATTGTTTGGTCACAATTGATTCGTCTTAGAGTAAATGCGCCCTTGATAAAGTGATGTGTTGGTATATGTTTTATGTGCGGAAGACATGTACAAAAAACAATAGCACTTTATTTTATTTTTTTGATACCGATTGAAAATGTTCATATTCATATTCATATTCATTTAATGTTGTATAGAGTAGCTGTGTTTTTCTCTACTTCCGGACTGACGCCATAATTAAAGTTGTTCATAGTCTGTGTTCATAATGATAGATTTAATCATCCCCTTTCGGCTTAGTACAGGACAAGTAGATAACCCTGTGTAGCGTAAAGTTCATCTGATATACTATAAAAAAAATTTATACTATACTTAGGTATAACGGGACTGAATCACTGATATCACATGACGGGTAGTCATAACGACTATTGTCTACTTTAGAATCAGTGCATTGCTAGACGGCTCAGCATGCTAACACTCGCCAACTTGAGGAAGAGGCCCGAACGCGATAGAAAATTATAGTCGTTATGACTATCCGTGCTCGTGAGTTCGGTGTCATTATATAAGCTATAAAATGTGTGAAAACCACTTTAGTTTCCATAGTAAAATATAAAAAGAAATATTGTGATAAACATGATGACAATACACGCAACAAAGACTATCACAGATCTGTCATACTCCATCATCCGCCAACTCAGCACACTTCTGCATACATTACCGATTCACAAAGCTTTGTACCCGCTTCAAACCTCGACCTTCCGAATTCAATATGTTTAGATACGGGGCAAAGAGTACTACAATAAAATTATAGAAGAGACTATTGTCAGTAGATAAATTTGCACCTATATTAAGGAGTTTTAATGATAAGACCAATAACTAGTAGTTTGCCGAAAAGCAAACCTCGCGATACATCGCTTTAATTGAATTTTCATAAGCATACTCGTATATCTCAACTCGCTCTTGGTCGATTTGGTTCATACTCCCAAATCTTGTTATTATTTAGATACAAAACTAAACCACCGCGCCAAATATGAACTGAAACTGACTGAAATGGAAACTTCTGTAAGGTCTGTCTGCAAGGGGTTTAGTCATTCTTCTATAAATCTTGTCATCGCAAGTTTCGATTTTTTCTAACATTAAAATTATTTTTCTAAAAAGACAAACATGTAACAGATTTTTTTTTTGTCATTTCTGTCTTCTTTTTACTCTTTACCCTTCTGTTCACTTTACACTTTTGTTATCAACAATCAGGGCTCGCGTTGGGCCGTCAAACCCAATACCTACCACCGCGGCCCTTTGGCACCGCCATCGAGTCAAGTGCGGTTGGTCATTTCCACAGGAGTCCACTGGACAAAGGCCACTTGTGATCGAATTTAAATTGAAACGTCAGGAAAATTGAAATATCTTTGCGTAAACTAGTCAAGTTTCCTTTCTGCACAATAAGTTAGAAACTAAATACAGTTTCTTGTCAAGTGCAAACTATAAACAAATTAGTCTTTGTAGATGAACATGAGGTTATTCTTATTGGGATACCCAAGATTTCAGATCACATAACATTAAGTTCTTGCTAGGGAATAGCCAATCATTTCTATTGAGAAATACTATAATATATTTTCATTTAACACCAAAAAAATAATAATCGTCCAAGTGCTAGTCGGACTCGCGCACAAAAGGTTCCGTACCGTAATATATTTTATTTTAATTGTTACATATTACATATTGTTATATATTTGAACCTTTTGAGGTCAAAGGAGGTCCTTTTGAGGTGTGGGGACCGGGAGCAAAAAACATTTCCATGGATCTTTCATTACGCCTGGTCGACGCAACACGTGACCAAAATGCTGGCCTCTATTTTGCCTAAAGGATCAGTATTGCTATTCAACGTGGTAATAGGCCAGCATTTTGGGAACTGTGCCCGCTGGTAGTGGGCTTTTAATTATTTATGTTTGAAGAGAATATTCATCTTAGTATTCTTTAAATATTTCAAGCATCTTCAAGATATCGGGCAAAAAATCACGTATTTTGTATGTACGTATCCCATACATAATACCCTTTAATATTTATTTTACTTATTATAATTTACTTTGAATATTCCAAACATCTACCTGTCACCGTTATTAATATCGAGCGAAAAGTGAAATAAAATTAAATATTTATTTTATTCTGTTTTTAGTATCTGTTGTTATAGCGGCAACAGAAATACGAAATACGTTTGTGAAAATTTCAGCGTTCTAGCTATCACGGTTCATGAAATTCAGTCTGGTGAAAGATAGACAGACAGACGGACAGCGGAGTCTTAGTAATATGGTCCCGTTAGTTGGAAATCGATAGATTTTGTTTGAAATCGATAAGTCACAAATCGATAGATTTTGCTAAATTATATTATCTGTGTAAACACAATACATACATATATACATACATCTATGTGCTTTATGGTTCATTAGTCGATGACTGTCAAAATTGTTTTTTCTCGGCCTCTTTTTACTCAAGACTTTTGACCTGTTCACACGTCTGTATATACACCTGTGCCTTATTATCTTGTGCTTGTATCTGTATCCCGTGATTATCAAAATTAAATCCATCTGCATCTCAACCACTCTTTCATTCCAGAAGGTTATGTGCCAGCGCTACGCCTATGGTTCTACAAATCAAGGGAGAATTTGACGACACTGCGTGCGGAAAGAGAAAAACCACGAGAGAAGTTTATGAGATGGCGGCCTCCACGTTACCAAGTATTGGCGCAGGATCAACTACGTTCTCTATTGATAAACTAAAAGAGAACTATCACTACTGGAAATTCCAGATCAAACCAGATTATCGTTTATTGCCATAAAACTGGTACAAAAGTTGTTAAAAAATTATAAGATTAGTATCACAGTCTTATTATCCTTTTCGGGCGTGCAGTATTCTACCCAATAGGTATGTATTTTTTGTAGGTATCTTGTAGCTACTATAACGGAATACAATATTTTTTTGCGGCCATACAATAGTTTTCTTAAGCTAATTAAACTAAATATGAAGAATGTTAAGTTATTTGGCTTCATATTATACTACTACATACATATACTTACTTAAATCTATAATTGAATGGACTTGTGTACTTAAAGTATTCATCGAGATTATAGAATACTTTTTCTGTGAGCCATATCTTTAGATTTCTCTTAAATGCATTTCCATTTCTAGTGACTTTATAATTTGCGGCAGGTTATTGTAAATTTATAATTATGCGTAATGAAATATACTAGTATCATAGAACTGCTATAAGAATTATAACGTAGAAATATAACATAGGCCTACCCACGAATGGTTATTGGGCCAAAACTGTAACATTGACCCAGTGCGGGTTGGTGGATAAAGTTCCCTACATCATTTCCATAACTCATTAGTACTTGACAGGGATTTGGACCCACGACCCCACGGTAAAAGTACTTAGTATTTTAGTGGAATCTGTGCCTTAAAGTTTTTGAATTAGGCGTACATAAATACCTTCCAATTTCATATTAATCGTCGCGAAAAGGGTAACGCATAATCTTCAATCTGGCTGTAATTATTTTGATAGGGATTTCGGTCCCGAGGGAGATAAGTTATGCTCCTGACGCTAGTCCAGCCCGAGTTTTAATTACTTGGGGATTTATCGTGATTAATGATATGAGAAGTTATATGTAAATGAGGTGGTGATTTTGTTGAGCCATATTTTGTCATTATTGTCATCATGTGAGATGTAAGAGTTACTCTGCTGGGTATAAGGTTGTCCCTTAGGTAAAGGACAAGGTTTTAAAACTGTTTACAAGAAGTTTGCATGTGTCATGTTTCAAATGTCCTGATCAGATTGTTGGCTGAGACTGTTTCGAGTACCTACATATCAAATTTCTGCTTGATAACTACACGACCCCACCAGCTATCCAATCTAAATTCTATATGTTGGTATGTATGCCTATATCGGTAATGTTAGTTTTTAGGGTTCCGTACCCAAAGGGAAAAACGGGACCCTATTACTAAGACTTCGATGTCCGTCTGTCCGTCTGTCTGTCTGTCTGTCCGTCTGTCACCGGGCTGTATCTCATGAACCATGATAGCTAGGCAGCTGAAATTTTCACAAATGATGTATTTTGGTAGCCGCTATAACAACAAATACTAAAAACAAAATAAAATAATTATTTAAGGGGGGCTCCCATACAACAAACCTGAATTTTTAGACGTTTTTCGCTCTATATTAATAATGGTAAAAGGTAGATGCTTGAAATTTTAACAGAATATTTAGATTTATATTCACTTCAATAGTAAATAATAAAATTAAAAAGAAATAAATATTTAAGGGGGGCTCCCATACAACAAACCTGATTTTTCAGATGTTTTTCGCTCTATATTAATAATAGTAACAGGTAGATGCTTGAAATTTTCACAGAATATTTAGTTTTATATTCACTTCAATAATAAATAATAAAATTAAAATAAAATAAATATTTAAGGGGGGCTCCCATACAGTACGGAACCCTCCGTGCGCGAGTCCGGCTCGTACTTGGCCGATTATTTATTTTTAGTCAGACAACCGCTTCTTAAAAATATGTTCGATGTAAGTTATATGTACATATTATTATGACCATGACATAATATGTAATGTTTACATGTGGTTCATAAATAACAGGTTCCATAATAGTAATAAAAATGCTCTTCTTCATTCAAATTTAGTTACTTAAGCTACCGTTGAATTTTCCAAATTACTCGTACTAGCTCCGAAACTCCACCCTTTACAATGCAAAGTCGACTTAGTACAAAGTTTGCATAATTAACGGAAATTAATTACTACCAGCCAAAGAGGATTATCTAGATCCAATTTCTCCTAATTGACAGCTAATTGACAAGTATTAAATAGGTAACATAATAATGTAGGTATAGGTAGATATTGTAATTATTCTGATCCACTAGTAGGTAGGTACCTATCTATAAAATATAAACATTGAGAAGAATAGATGATTGAATTTATCCTTTGGTTTCACTATGGAAACTAGCGTGGTTTTCGCACATTTTAATTAATTAAAACACAGGTGTTGCTCACGTTTGATTTCAGTAGGAAACTGCTACTATAAACACAGGTGTTACTCACGTTTGATTTCAGTAGGAAACTGCTACTATAGTTTCGATCGCATTTGGCGATCTTTCTCAAGGTTGGAGTACTAGCACGCGGGCACTAGCACGCGGTCTCGTCTCGCATAGCACTGCGAGCCGCGGCGCACAGCGCTCGCGATGACAGAGGCAGTTTTCTACTAAAATCAAATGTGATTAACACCTGTGTTTTACTCAAGGAATTTCTAAACTATGTAGTGTATAAATTCCTTGGTTTTACTTAATTAAAATCATTTGGTTTTCATGTAGGTAGTTATAGTAGTTTAATCTAACAGGAACGCTGACATTTTATTTTTAATACAAGAAGAACAATGGAAAAATCGAAAAAATAAAATTGGCAATGCCCGGAATCCGAGAACATAAAATCAGCTGTTTCATACATATTTTCGATTCTGAGTTGTAATTTTATATGGAACAGGTGATTTAATTATTTCGAATTTTAGGTTGGCTCCATAGTAAAAGTTGTTCATAATGATGGTCTTAATCAACCCATTTTGGCTTAGTACAGGGCAAGCAGATAACCCTGTATATAACCCTGTGTATCCTACTAATATTATAAACGTGAAAGTTTGTAAGGATGAATGGATTGATGGATGGATGGATGTTTGTTACTCTTTCACGCAAAAACTACTGAACGGATTGAGATGAAACTTTGCAATTATATAGCTTATATATCAGAATAACACAAAAGTTATAAATTATAATGACATTGCGTAAATTTGCCATATTATAACAATAAGTGTTAAGTAAGTAGGAAAAATTTTGCCATCTGCGAGCTATTCTAGCGAGCGCTCCAAGAAATGTCAAAAAAGAACTGTCGAATCGAACAAATGTCAAATCATTTTTTTTTTGTTTTTTTTTCCCACCTCCTTTATTAAGGGTGGTAAGGTAGGGCCTCGAAATATCATGCGGGCGAAGCCGCGGGCAAAAGCTAGTCATTCATAATGTCGCTAACTTAAAGCTAGCTCAGTACAAAACTTTCTTTATAAACATTCAATCCACGGCTGCCATATTTTCCCGAATAATCATAGCGCAAGCGTCTCATACACTCAAGCATCGCAATCCGAAGTATAAAGGAAGTCGCAAACTGAAACGAGTTCCGTGTATAAACTAGCATAATACACATAAAGTTTATTCTCTAAATATTCCTAAGAGACGGTCTAGCTCGGAGCGCATGTAAAGGTGGGTGCTACCATTTGATTCCAAACTCGAAAAAATAATTTTTATTCAACTAAAAGAGAAGACTAAATATTGCACATCGTCATACTGTACTTTGTACTATACATTAGCGTAAATATTACAATTTGCCATCATCAGAAAATGTCAAATTCATAAGCCTTGACTTCGCCACCAAAGCCATATTTGCCACGCTCACTCAGATGCTGTTTGATACATTTGCTAAATAAAATAATCGGCCAAGTACGAGTCGGACTCGCGCACTGAGGGTTTCGTACTGTATGGGAGCCCCCCCTTAAATATTTTTTTTATTTTAATTTTATTATTTATCATTGAAGTGAACATAACAAATACAACTAATTATTCTGTGAAAATTTTAAGCATCTACCTGTTACCATTAGGAATATAGAGCGAAAAGCGGTAAAAAATCAGGTTTTTTGTATGGGAGCCCACTGTAATTGTTAATTGTATTCTGTGTTTAGTATTTGTTATTATAGCGACAACAGAAATACATCATCTGTGAAAATTTCAGCTTTCTAGCTATAACGGTTCATGAGATACAGCTCGGTGACAGACAGACAGACAGACAGACGGACATCGGAGTCTTAATAATAGGGTCCCGTTTTTACCCTTTGGGTACGGAACCCTAAAAACAAAATTAGTATAGCGCCGGGATTTGAACCACCAATTTTACAATTCTAAATATCTGATCCATTCATTAAAGCCAAGGTTAGATTAGGTTCAGTTGAGAAAACGACAAGACAGAATAAGAGAACAATCGCGTTTTATTACAAATCCTTGCTAATAATTATCATTATCCTTCCTTACCAATATTACTATTAGAAATCCGTGTGTATCTTCTTTGTATTTATGTAATTTTTACTGTACTTGTGTAATGTGTGTGTTAATGCTGTATGTTAGATTAGTCATCAGATATCTATAATTTTTTAGGGTTCCGTACCCAAAGGGAAAAACGGGACCCTATTGCTAAGACTTCGATGTCCGTCTGTCCGTCTGTCTGTCTGTCTGTCACCGGGCTGTATCTCATGAACCATGATAGCTAGGCAGCTGAAAATTTCACAGATGATGTACCGTGTTATTGTGTTACCGCTATAACAGCAAATACTAAAAAGAGAATTAAATAAATATTTAAGGGGGGCTCCCATACAACAAACCTGAATTTTTAGACGTTTTTCGCTCTATATTAATAATGAAAGCAGGTAGATGGTTGAAATTTTCACAGAATGTTTAGTTTTATATTCACTTCAATAATAAATAATAAAATTAAAATAAAATAAATATTTAAGGGGGGCTCCCATACAGTACGGAACCCTCCGTGCGTGAGTCCGACTCGTACTTGGCCGATTATTTATATATCTGGTGACTGGTGAACAGAAAGGACGATAGAGTTTTTAGTTCGAGTTCCCATAGTAGCAAGTAAGAAAGCGTGCTATTATCATATGTCCCCGGGCGACGGTACCAACAAAGCGTTTGTCTTTTTGGCACATTTGTTTAAGCGATAGTTGTATTTTCTCTTCGTCGCATACATTACAGCGCAAAAAGAAAGGAAGCAATTTTGAGAAAATTGGTGCTGTTTCGTGCATTCGTCATCGCTGAAAAAAGTTGCGAAATAGAGTTTTTCATTTATCATTGCAAAAATGTTTGTGATACTTTACTATAATGATTAGAGATAATTCTGAGCTAATTCAATGGAAACACTCAAATCAATAATTATTACTAGCTAACCCAGTGAACCTCATCTCACCATCTGTTAACTGTTAATGACAACTTTTATATGCAGGAACATTTTGTATGGGAAAACGAAATTAATATTTTTATCATTTTTCTCGCCACTTTTATGAATTTTTCTGACCGTTTAAACCTCACTTAACTTCCACAAATATTTTTGATCAAAATTAGCAAAATTGGTTCAGCCGTTCTCGAGTTTTAGCGAGACTAACAACCGCACGATTCATTTTTATACCTATATGTATGTATATAGTATATGAGATATAATAACTTATATGATTGAGATAGTTTTGCAGTTCTTGCTCTTTTTCTTTCTTTGATGTACTTAGAAAATTTTAGTTGTTATTTTATTAATTAATTCATGCCATAATAGAATATAAGTCTAAATTACATGTGCCATGTACATGAATCACCTAAAATAAAGAAATTAGGCTACCAAATAAATCAATTGCCTATAATTTTCTTCTTGATTGACATTTTGTTTGCTTCCTGATTTTCTCCTGGAAAAAATCCTTCATTCAAATGTAAGCTACAAGTAAAATATACGTACAAGAAATTTACCACGGAGAGAGAATATTTCGCACCAACAAGAAGTAGAAAATATGGTGCAAAAATTGTAAGCTTCCGTGACAATCTTATTATGCTACTCTCTGAGTAATGCCCTGATGCACTTTAGCACTAGACTAGACATCGGTGTTAGAATAAGTTTTTTCTTTCCTTCAAACACTGAGTGAGTAGTTAAATTTTTTATATTTATGGTGTGACAAAATGAATTTTGTAGTTTGAACCATATGTGTAAAATTACCATCAATATGAAAGCGCGGAAGCGCTCGTAGCGTAGTTTGACTAGGTGATTGTCAGCGATCACCGAAATTAAGTAACGTTCCGCACGGTCAGTATTTGGATGGGTCACCGCGGGTGGCATTTTCCAACTGAGCGCTACCGTGGCTCGGATGACACGTTTAATTGTATGCCCCGGTTGTTTCAACCGTTAAGCCACGTCAGAGGCCTTCAGGCGGACTAAAAACTCTGATTCCAGGCCTATAAATGTTGTGTAACTACCTCAACTCGCCCTTGACTAATTTGATTTAAATCTTGTTAGGTTAAAAAAGCGAATTTGCCTAATATTATTAAAATCAGCTGATAAATAGCGCTTCAGCAAATTACCCCCTTATTGAGAGTAATAACCCTCAGAATCTAAAATCACCGACAACTAAATTTAAAAATATATGAAATCTGTGCACGTCATTTCAACAAGATTCGTTGTAGCATGCGAACTGTATAAGCGAGCGAGCGCAAACTATTCCAAAGTTATAAATGACATTCCGGACAAATGAAAGAAAATTGCGACTAAAATTGAAAGTTGCTGGGCGAACGTTGTGGATATGGCCCAATCACCCTTCCTGGGGAGACCTACGTCCTGCAGTGGACTTGAGTGAACTATTAAAGATAATGATACGGTACAGTACAATAAGTACAAAAATAAAATTTCGCTAACTCAAAACATTTAATTGAACTATCATACATATTATAGAACTGACAAAATTTCAAGGACATCCTAATACCATTGTACGGTTTTACACACCAACTAATCTTGCCAAGAGTAATCAATACTATACCGCTGTCTCCTAAATCACTGTAAAAGGTAGATTCCACATAGCTCTATCTGCCAAACTTTACTCTGAATTAATGTTCACACATTGCACGCAAATATCTAACACTACTTTACACTATCAATAACAGCAACCGCGCAATAAACAATACCTCGATCGCAATTACTCCGTCCCGTTTCCCATCTCCCATCTCCCGAGTAGGGTGACCATGACCATTCAATCAACAACGGGACATAATCATAAACCGGGCGCACGCGGGCTTGTAAATATCCGGACACACGGACGCGCCACGACATTTATGCCGGACCGATGTTTATTGCAAGCGCTGTGTACGAGGAGACAGTACGTGAGATTTACACTTTTGTTGAATTAGATACCTAAAGAATTATTTTTCGTTAAAATGGCATCATCAACTTTAACCGTGGACAGATTTCTAATAGTTCTTATGCATCGATGTGTCATCTGTGTACATTTTTGATGATTTAGCAAAAATTGGTTGATGTCGATAAAATTTAAATAGACCACATCGAAAGTATACCCTTTCAAAATTGTTTCTTTTTTTTTTTATACAGACGAGAACAGTACCTCCTTCTTGTTTAGTCGGTAAAAAGAATATATTCAACGCACAGAAAGAGAACATACAGTGCGACATAAAAGATTCGAATTGAAATGGGATCGCCACCACTGCTTTGTTAACACATTAATCATAATTTTGTTTAACACACAAAACAAGAAAAATGCCAAAAATACAATGATACTATTGCTGAAACCACTAACTGAGTTGTTAGCTCAGATAGTGGTTCCAGCAAGAATTACTTTTTAGTTCTCGAATAATTAACTTATACTCTTTTGTGTGGCACTGTGATATGTTATTTTTAAACTTTCGGGATTTGAGCACATTATCATGTTAAAACGGAACGTATCGCGCAATAAAATATGAGATAATATGTAGGTACTGTAAGTGATAGTTACATTTTCACCCTTTCACCGCCAATAACGTCTATAGAAGAAGGATATTTCCGTGTCCTCAGCGCCACTACTTCTTCAGAAGTAGGTAATTCTAAAATAAAAATAAAACTTACAGTCATAGACCATGCCTTTTTGAAACTGAATTATAGAATACATCTTCTTATACACATACATCCATAGCGTTTTAGCATCGTTTAACTTATATTAAACGTTTTAGTAAACCTTTTCTATGAAGCTGCTCTATAACAAAATCCCACGATCAGTCACTGTGTCTCCTTACATTGTGCACCAAGCGATGAGATGTTATGAAATCGTTGGGGTGACTGTAATTGATGGAGAATTGGCGGACGATGTTTTTTTCTGTTCTGATGGTTATGATTATTGCTGATTGCAAAATTTTGTGGCAATGGTTGATTTTTGATGATTGGAATTTCATTGATATGAGATACATACATATACTTAGACAATCACTAGTTGTAATTTACTTTAAAATTAAAAAGATGTAAAATAGCTTTTAAATTAGTACCGCAAGTTGGAGCCGATCGATAATCGATAATGGTTTTTGGGAAATCATTAATTAATTAATTATTATCATTTCAACGATTTGGATTTTTGGATCATTGGAGGTTCACTATTCAACACAGGCCTATGAATCTGATCTGCCACCTTCACGAGAAACCCGTCGTATTTGGGCTCGTTTGTTTACTTGTCTTAACTAGCATTCTGCTGCTACTTTACATTCAGGGTCTCAAAAGCTTGTATTTAAAAAGTTATATTTTATGATCATTTGTTAATTGTAATTTTTTTGTACTTTGATTTCTGTCCATCCAAAGGTAGCCTAGAAGAAATCGCTCAAGGCAATGAGGCTGCCCTTGTACCACCTAATTTTAAGAATTATTTAAGCAGTTTTTTCGTAACATTGTTATTTTGCAATTTATTGTTTTGACAGATCGGAGATTTATTCTGACAACTGAAACCATATTTAATTCTAACTTATTAATAATGTTTATAAATACCTTTGTTATTTAAGCTGATTTTTTGGTGTTAAATAAAGTTGTATTGTATCGTATTGTATTGATGATACATCAATTGTGAGAGCTATTCGAATTCTGTACGCGGTTCTGTTCCTTTAACATCTACATTGTAAGACAATATTCTGTCAAATAAACAAATTTTGATTTGATTTTTTATTTTGGTTGAAGTTGGTAGTGTCATTTTTGGCAAGAAATAAATTATTTTTCAATAAAAATCAAATAAATTGTCTTTTTGTATTTTCTAACATGGATTTCCAATACACGTTCAGCTATTATCACCAAAACTATCCCAAATGATCTCACACACACATGCACTCATTAATAAACCCTGAAACATAAACCTTTTACGAGCGTTGCACTGCGCATTCGTAAAAATTCGGAATCGTTCGGGAACGCGTGACGTCATTATTTCATTGACGTTTATTGGCGGACGTGGCGGCGTTTTGCGTTTTTATTGGTCGTCTGTAATTGCCAATGTGTAGAGTATTTATTTTGTAATTTACTATTTGCTGTGTTATTTATTCAGACCAGAGAAATATTATTTATGGATTTACTTTAGGCATTTTTAGGGTTCCGTACCCAAAGGGTAAATACGGGACCCTATTACCAAAGAATATATAATAATACCTATTACTAAGACCTCGCTGTCCGTCCGTCTGTCAGTCTGTCACCATGCCGTATCTCATAAGCCGTAATAGGCTGAATTTCATGAACCGTGATAGCTAGAAAGTTGAAATTTTCACAGATGATGTATTTCTGTTGCCGCTATGACAGCAAAATTAAATAATAAAAACAGAATAAATTAAATATTTAAAGGGGGCTACCATACAACAAACCAAATTTTTTAGCCAATTTTCGCTCGATATTAATAACGGGTACACAGAGTATTTAATTGTATAATGTTCACTTTAATAATTAAATTGAAATAAAACAAATAATAAAGGAGGCTCCCATACAAGAAATGAGGCTTTTAAAACCCGCAACAGGTAGCTGCTTGGAATATTCACATAACGTATACTTGTATGTTAACTTGAAAAATAAATAATTAAATATATTAAGGGGGCGGGCTCCTACAAAGTACGGAACCCTTCGAGCGCGAGTTCGACTCGCATTTGGCCGATTATTTTAATTTAATTGCAAATTACATTCATTTCTTGAATGCCGCCAATTTTACCTACACGTGTGTACTATCTACGTAATATTGTAGGTATGTTTACGTAATTATGTGGGTGGTCCATGCAGACACTTAATTAGTGGACACCTACGGCTTCATTCATTCTATGATTGTATTATTAGAATTTGCCCCAATCAACCCTTACATTAAAATTAACCCCAATATTAATAAGGAGACACACACAATAATGTGTAGATAACAGGTCAGTAAGGGCATTTCCAACAACGTATTGAAAATGAATTCGAATGTTTTGCACCACAAGATTTTGTAAATATGTATTTGACGAATTAATTGAAAAATAAACCCGATTACAGAGGCTCCAGCGTAAATTTAATAGCAACGTAAAAAGCGTTCTCTCTATCGAATGACTAAAGTGAAAAAGAAACAGAACTATGCTATTTAGCTAATATAATTACGATGGCGCCTCTGTAATCGGGCTTATTGTTTTATTTCTTACAGACACCCAATCTCTGTTTTTATGACACTTTTGATTCCAAAAAAGATTTTTTAAGATTCTGAGGTAAGTACAACACCCTAAATACATGTAACTATGACTGAGACACTAAAGTAATTATCTCAACGTCACTTCATTTTAGGGGTTCCGTACCCAAAGGGAAAAACGGGACCCTATTACTAAGACTGAGATGTCCATCTGTCCGTCTGTCTGTCGGGCTGTATCTCATAAACCATGATAGCTAGGCAGCTGAAATTTTCACAGATGATGTATTTCTATTGCCACTATAACGATATAAAAAATACTAAAAAGAGGATAAAATAAATATTTAAGGGGGGCTCCCATACAACAAACCTGATTTTTTGGACGTTTTTCGCTCTATATTAATAATGGTAACAGGTAGATACTTGAAATTTTCACAGAATATTTAGTTTTATATTCACTTTAATAACAAATAATTAAATTAAAATAAAATAAATATTTAAGGGGGGCTCCCATACAGTACGGAACTCTCCATGCGCGAGTCCGACTCGTACTTGGCCGATTATTATTTTCATTAGAACGGTATTATGCCAATAAATGTAATTGCTAAATTACTCACATAATCATATTACTTTAATATGAATTGGCATTATTTGGCATTGAATTAACTAAAAAAAACCTAGATAAGGTTTTTTTTTCTCTGTTGTAGGCATGTCGTAATGTCCAGCTACATAGGTAATTGCTGGACATGACCCTCGTATAAAGAACCAGAAAGAAACAAAACAAAATAGCACTCAGAAGAAGAAGCAACTTGCGTCCAGGGTACGAAAACGTATAAGTAGGTATATTATGGAATTTCCTTGGCTCAGAATTTTTAAATTATACAGTAAGCAACTATATTTTAATTTTGTCTACTGATTTGTCTTGTATGACTGACATGTTGTACAGGGATACGAGTATTTCTATATCAATTAGCATCCTATTAGTGGCTAATTCTGTACATCAAAACTAACAACTTTTGTCAAAACTCGAAAAAAAAACGGCTGTTCCATACATTTTGTCGCGGGTGAACGATATTTTTCTATGGAACAACTTTTTTTTTGAGTTTTGACAAAAGTCGCAGAACAATAGTTGTTAGTTTTGATATACAGAATAAGCCCCTAAAATGATGCTAATTGATTAGAAATAACACTGTATATGGCCAATACGAGTACAATTGTCATGATCTGAAATAAAAAAAATGTATTTGTTAATAATGTCACGTAACCCCATACCGCAAATACTCTTGTATATTGTCGTCCAGTAGTCGCCTGTCGATTTGCCTGTTTAATTAACTGTAATTCAAAATCATCGTATTCAAATACGGTCGCAAATCAAAGTGCCCGTATCTTCGCTATGGGAAAGTAGATCGGCCAGTGAATAGACGACATTATTGGTGCGGAGATGATAATAGTGTTTGGGGTCATTTGTGTCGGACAAAAGCTGGACTTGCAAACCCTTTGGAATAAAGTGGCGTGGAGAGGGATTGAAATTTGAAAATTAGAAGTTATTTTTAGAATGTGCTAAAATAAAATTCATTATAATAGCCTCAATGAAAAACGAACCTAATATGTACGAGTACTTCAGTACTTAATGCTTATGAGCACTTTGTAAATTACGCGTGTCTATATTTTCAAACTTTTACAAGATAAATACTTTATATTTCAACAGTATCTCAATGTTATTTAGACTGAGCTCCTGCGTGACATTTCTGTAAAGTAATACACACAGATGTCACATAAGAGTTTAGTCAAAAAAAATCGGCCAAGTACGAGTTGGACTCGCGCATGAAGGGTTCCGTACCGTATGGGAGCCCCTCGGCAAAAAAAATCACGTTTGTTGTATGGGAGGCCCCAAATATTTATATTATTTTGTTTTTAGTTTTGTTGTTAAAGCGGCGATCGAAATACATCAACTGTGAAAATTTCAACTCTCTAGCTATTACGGTTCATGAGATACAGTCTGGTGACAGACAGACGGACAGCGGGGTCTTAGTAATAGGGTCCCGTTTTTATCCTTTGGGTACGGAACCTTAAAAAACATAACGAAACTGTTGAAATATGGAGTTTTTTTTCCCTCCCGTATAATTTGCAAATGTAGATACGCGGTATTTACAAAGTGCTCATAAGCGGTATTGAAGTATCACCAACGTTATTTCAACGTTATGTCATAACTTGGTCCACATTGTAAGTAAGATTGAAGCGTAAGCATAATACACTTAAAGTACTTAAACAGGTACTGTTTACCCCAGTATCTGCTACTGTATCGGTCTTTTTAACAATCCACAGAACAGAACATAGGCCAACTAGTGTAGGGCAGTTAAGCTTCATGTACCACGCAGGCCCAGCGCGGGTTAGTAAATTCACACATACCATGGAATTTTTTCTGCGGACGTAGATTAGAAAGCAGGTCGCCTCGCATTTTTCTTAACCAAAAAGCCAGTAAGTAGTTAGTGTGAATAGTCGTACGTAAGTTCTAAATGGTGGCCGTGGTAGTTTAGTGGTTATGGACACCCACCTTACAATCGTGAGGTCGTGGGTTCAAACCCGGTCCCGTAGCAAGGAATTCCTTGGAATTTATGAACGAAATTTCATACCACTGGCTTTTCGGTGAAGGAAAACATCGTGAGGCAACCTGCATATGTCCAAGGAAGAAGTTCCATGGCGTATGTGAATCCACCAACCCGCACTGGGCTAGCGTGGTGGATATGGCCCAATCACCCTTCGTGGGTAGGCCTACGTCCTGCAGTAGACTAAAGGCTGGTACAAGTTCTAAATAACTCTTCGGTAGATACTGAGCCAGAATTTGAACCCACGGCCTCACGATTGTAACGCGTGAGTTACTACCACCCCGGCCTAAACACAGTTATCGTTTGTTCTTTTCAGCCATATAACGTCCACTGCTAGACTTAGGCCTCCTCTATAGATCTCTAATAGGATCGGTTGCAAGCGGCTCACATTAAGCGTAATACTGCGGTCTTGATGAGGTCATCCGTAATCCTACCAGGTAGTCTTTCGAACTTTTGGTACTTTTCGACTTCAGTCATCCATGCCCTGCGCACTGCTACTTTGACTTGCCAATCGGTAACTATGTCGGTAACTTTGGTTTTTCCATGGATTTCCTCATTCCTGATGCCTTCTCACTGAGAAACTCCGAGCATATCCCTCGACATACCTACCGCAATACGTTGTATTGTCAAAAATACCACTCCATACCATTTCCGCCAAAAATTCTCCAAAGCCATTCATGAACCAATGGAGTGGACAGTTTTTTCCTTTTGCAATTGATAGCCACCATCAGCAATTAAGAGGACCGTGCGCCCGCTCGCATATTTTAAACCATTTCTTTTATTATGCAGATTAACGTATTGACTCTTTCGCGGGCCTTAAATTCACTGGACTGTGCTTTACCAAGTTTACCACCAACATCATTTAGAACTCTATGGTATTGATATAAAGGTCAATTGAAACGCAAAGTTAATTTTGTGTTGAGTGCCGTTGACAAATTTAATTTTTATTCAAATTAAAGCAATAAAAATCTTGTTGCGTTGATTATAGAGTCCAGGTTCGGTGTAAGGGTAAAGTGGTTGCTCTCGTTTTCAAGATTTTTATTGATGGGTTCCGTATGTGAGAAAGAGATGCGAGATTGTTTAGGGTTATTCATATCACGTTTTAGTTTTAATGGATCGGACAATGAGTTATGAGGGCGGATTGTTGGCTGACCGACGGATACACGCGTGCATGGGAAAGGATTTTTTTAATATTTTGGACTCGTTGGTTGTTTAGATATGCCAGTAGCTGTGTGAAGGGTTAAGAGGGTGAAATGTGATGAAAAAAAAGTCCGGTATCATTCAATAAATGCTGGACTATTACTTCTGTTTATTATTTAAAGGTAATTTTACTTACGATCAATTTTTATCATAGGTTGTATTATCACAGTTACTGTGTACTTTTGAGGAAAAAATACTGTTCCATACATTGATTTAATCCGCTATTTTGATTAAATCAATGGTTCCATACAATTGTAAGCATTACAAATATTAGTGATCAATGATTCCATGTATGGAATGAATATTTTTTTTTTTAAATTTGTTTATCAGTGTGTTCTAAACCAAGGAGCAATGTTTTCAGAGAAATTTTAGAGTTCGCTGATTTCAATATTGTTGTTAAAAACATCGGTTAATGGTTGAGCTTGTTCTAAACATTATTACATCAAGTATCGCAAAGAAAGTTTGAACATAAAAAAACTTCTAGCAAATACCGCGTGTCATAAATTCCAAGCGTCTAAAAACCGTAACGTTCATTCAGAAACGCTCGTGCACACCTGTCTCTCTAACCCTACTAATTGTAAACCTTATTTTAACGTAATAAAGCTCTATTTATTGATAATATGCTACTTGGTATCCCCAGGTGCATTCACGCTTGGTAGATCACCCAGGGTCCATACCATTATGACTCACGTCCGAGAAAAAACTGACGCGTGGTCACTGTCTTTAGACGTTGGTTTGTTGTGGTTCATTAAGTTTCGTTTTTTGCTAAATGTGGACACCTGGTGGTCGGAATATCAAGTATTTCAAACCGATTTCAAAAGAAGAGGTTCGTGATTCGACTGTTTGTTTTTATGCGTGTGTGCGATTATTCCGCTAATTATGAACCGATTTATATTTTTTTTGTAGATAATACCTACTTCAGAAGAGGTCACATTTAAGTTTTATCGAAATCGGCCGAGTCATATTTGAAAATATCAACAACAGTGTTAAAATTACTCCAACGATGATACAACGATTTGTGCGAACTATTCGAATTCTGTAGGTACACGGCCGAAGTCGATGTGACATATTTGGGGAAAAATAATTCACCGACGAAACGGAGGAAGTACTCAATTCGACGCGTACACAGATCAGCCTTGTTCCCTGATCTGTGGACGCGTACATAATATACCTCTATATTATACAAATATTATATATAATAATAAAAAAAAAAAAAAAAAAAAAAAAAAAAAAAAAAAAAAAAAAAAAAAAAAAAAATTATACAAATAAAGTGTTGTTGTATTGTATTGTACAATTCGTACATTGTCTTTAAATGGAATAAAAGTTGAAACCATCGATAGCTTCACCTACGCGAATTCATAAACAAGCAACTGAGATATGACAAACTTTAAAACATACTCGTAACTACAAAAAATATACATATGATATTATTATATCCTTTTGACAATTAATGAATTACAGTATCAAGTAATATTTTATGAATAACTAGCGACCCGCCCCGGATAGACAAGTGTATTTTGATTAGGTATATACCTTTCGCTTGAATCATTCTATCTATTAAAATAATCGGCCCGCCCCGGATAGACAAGTGTATTTTGATTATAAACATTTCGCTTGAATCATTCTATCTATGAAAATAATCGGCCAAGTACGAGTCGGACTCGCGCATGGAGGGTTCCGTACTGTATGGGAGCCCCCCTTAAATTTTTATTTAATTGTATTTTTTTTATTTATCATTAAAAGGAATATAAAAATAAATATTCTGTGAAAATTTCAAGCATCTACCTGTTACCATTATTAATATAGAGCGAAAAACGTCTAAAAATTCAGGTTTGTTGTACGGGAGCCCCCCTTAAATATGTATTTTTATTTTCTTTTTAGTATTTGTTGTTATCGCGGCAACAAAAATACATCAACTGTGAAAATTTCAACTGCCTAGCTTTCATGGTTCATGAGATACAGCCCGGTGACAGACGGACAGACGGACATCGAAGTCTTAGTAATAGGGTCCCGTTTTTCCCTTTGGGTACGGAACCCTAAAAACTCACCCTTTAAAACCGATGCGCGTGCGCTACGGTTGACATTACCGGTGTAACTTTACCGACCAGTTGCCATCTGCCGTTTGACCTTTAGTTTTTGCCACAACTTGGTACAACTGACCGCGTGCCTAAGCGCATTTTTATAAAACTAAAAGGTCAAAATCAAATACTTGATTAGTTCTAGAATTCATTATCATCATCATAAATTCAGTAATAGAACGTCCACTGCTGGACATAAGCATTCTTCCACCTACAACTATTATCTAGTATAACTCAATCACAGAATAGGCTTGTTAACTAAAAAAATATAATTAGTCCGTCAAATAGATTGTCAAAAAATATTAGACACGTATTTTTTCTTTTGTCAATTTAACAAAAATTGATGAAGATATAGTTCGTTAAAGTTCCGCGTGACGTCACTAACCGCTATCAAATGTACCGGCTAGTGCCGTCACGAGCCTCCACTCGTCCTTATTTCACACCATTACGGGTTAGACAGATATAGCAGCTAATGTCAGAGAAAGCTGACACTGTGAATGGACTGTAGATTAGACGTGACATTACTGACATTACACGCTGTTAAAAACTGTTTAAAAGTATTGAAGTCAAACCATTGTTAAATGCAGTTAAACGACTCCTCAGTTTATTGAACAAATTTCATTACCGCGAGCTATTGTTTCCACAAACGCCATCTATTATTTTATGGAGTACACATTATGTGGCGCATGTGCGGTCGCATGGAGTACAGTACGACTGTATGACCCAAAATACATCCATGGTAAGGCCTCAGAAAAATGACAAGTAATAGAAACCGTACTAAAATAGCAAGAGATCACTTTGTCCCATTTTAATTTTGACACTTTAAAGGTGTTAGAAGAAGACGCACATACAAAGCCCGATTACAGAGGCACCATTGTAATTACATTGGCTAAATGGCATAGTTCTGTTTCTTTTTCACTTTAGGCATTCGATAGAAAGAACGCTTTTAACGTTGCTATTAAATTTACGCTGGCGTCTTTGTAATCAGGCTTACACTCGAACTTTTGTAATTTCAAGAGTATCATCAACTAGCATAGAGCTATCTCGGCTGTCAAAATTCCAGCCCAGTGCGGGTTGGTGGATTCACATACGCCATCGAATTTCTTCAACGGACATATGCAGGTTGCCTCACGATGTTTTTCTTCACCGAAAAGCCAGTGGTGTAAAATTTCGTACATCAAATAACAAATAGCCCACTGCAAGACATAGGCCTACCCACGAAGGGTGATTAGGCCATATCCATCACGGTGACCCATTGCGGGTTGGTGGATTCATATACGCCATCGAATTACTTCTACGGACGTATGCAAGTTGCCTCACGATTTTTTCCTTCGCAGAAAAGTCAGCGGTGTGAAATTCCGTACATAAATTTCAAGGAATTCATTGATACGGGACCGGGATTTGGGCCCACAACCTAATGATTTTAAAGTGAGTGTCATTACCACTAGACCAACACGGTTAGTAAATAGTTAGATTAAAAAATCGACACGACAAAAACTCACCCCCTCAAGATATTTCAAAGCGCGTGCGGTACGGTTGACATTACCAGTGCAACATTACCGACCAGTTGCCATCTGCCGTCTGACCTTTGGTTTTTGCCACACCTTGACCACACTCTAGACTAGGGTTAAAATGACTTAATCTCCTATTCAGTAAGGAGGCGGTAAATGTTAATTATTACAAGATTAAATTAAAAAGTTCCAAAACCCCTAACACAATAAGATTCTTACCGATCCTGCAAAAGGTCTAATAACTTTGAAACGGCTGGACCAATTTTGAAGACATGTTTAAAGCTCTCCCGACAGTCACGTTAAGTAAAACAAAATTAATCCATCCGTACGGGAGCTATGATGCCACGAACACACTGACACACACACACGCACAAACACACACACACACACACGTCAAACTTTAACATTAATATACAATACAAGCAATTAAGTGGTGATTTATTATTCATTCAATACGCGTTCTGGTAGATAGCGTGAAAATGTAATGGGTATGAAATGTCCTGTTTGGAGGAGAGTAAGTATATTAAGTAACTTTTTATTTGCTATTTTTAATCTTTGTAAAATGTCTCACGGCTAAATTACCGTAAATAATTCGGCACAGAAGGCATTAAGACGTTGTTATGTTCTTTGAAATCTGAACACAACAGCAATTATTAGGTCGCCTATATCTTTTCGTTAATCCTTCACATGTAACGGTTGCCTGGAAGAAATTGCTTTTTAGCGCTAAGGCCGCCGATTGTACCACTTGTTTTAGTTTCTAGTTTAAGTTTTCCTAGTTTATTTAAGTCTTGGTGTAGCAATAAAGAATTTATCTATCTATCTATCAATTAATTAAAATTTACTGGTTATATTTAACTTAACACTGCCATAAATTATAAAGCTCTTGCCATGCTATGATTGCAAAATACTTACCTTTAAAACAGTTTGATAGTAAGTATAGTAAGTATTTTTAGCATAAAAATAGTTATAAGTTCTTAGGTATATTTTACTAGTAAATAAAATATTATTTCACGCCACCTCTACAATGTTAACTCTGTGATGTAAAAGGTAGTTATTATTGTAATAGTCACTGCAAAATATGCGGGTGCAAATTATTGATTGACTTCACGTAAGTACCTATAATTTACAAGTGACTCATCAATGAAACATCATACAAATTAAGTGATAAGTATGTATGTAGCTAATTTATTAACATCTCATGCAGACGTAATTTAGCATTACTTTACTTAGTTATTCATATCAAGCAAGAAAATCACGTTTCTTGCATGCCAGTCCCCCTTATATCTTATTTATATATATATTTAATTTATTTATTTTTGAATTGAATATACAACTAAACTGTGATTATTTCTGGTATCAACCTGCCACCGTTATTAATATCGAGCTAAAAATGCCGAAAAATTCAAATTTGTTCTACAGGAGCCCCCCTTTAATATGTATTTATTTTTGTTTTGACGTGACAACGTCTTAGAAATTGGTTTGCCGGGTGACACTTCAAGAAACTGCGTTACGCTCCGCTCACGTTATGCGCTCTCATTCATCTCATTCGTCTCAAAGTCGTTGTCACTTAAAACTTTCGCCCGTATACCGACTTTACAGGCAACCAATTTTTCAGTATTTGTCGTTATAGTGGCATAAGAAATACATCGTCTGTCAAAATTTCAAAGTTCTAGCTATCATGTTTCATGAGATACAGCCTGGCGACAGACAGTCAGGCAGACTGCCAGACGGACGGACGAGTCTTAGTACTAAATAGGATCCCGTTTTTACTCTTTGGGTACGGAACCCTAATAATGAATATTTTTAATACGTCTTTCTTAAAAACAAAGTACCTACACGTTAGAGCGCGTTACGTGCTTATGTTAATACAGTATCACCCACCAGATATATTTTTGATTTTAAACGTTGAGCCATGTCTGAAGCTATAAGGCAGTATGTAGTCAAACGCAAACCTAAAGATATAACCAAATTTTAAAAAAGGCTGCTTAATAACTGTGACACCGTGGCTATATGAACATATTCTTTTTTGTTGACTTTTGAAAACATGATTAGCGCCTGATCCATACAGACCCAAAATAATTATCTGTTAGATACCACAATCAGATTGTTGGTTATCAACTGATTAGACGTCGTGTCAAGATGTATTTTATGTTTTTTATCTATTTTTCAGTGATTTTTCTTCATTTTAGAACAAAAGACGACAATAACAATACCGGATAAAAGAGTCAGCAAACTTATTGCAGCATCCATTCTTCAACAAAAAAAAGATACAAAACCCGTGAAGCATATTCACACAATCAGCATTCAAGCCAGATTAGTCGCCCCAGCGAAATCTCAAATTAAATCCGACCAAGGGAATCGTGACGTCATCCGTCATCCCGTCCCCTCATTTGCATGAGAAAAACTGTTAAAGAACAACTATTTATCAAATTGTGAGGGTACTTCCGGTCGCCATGACAGTAGGCGCGACGCGTTTCCGCCCGCCATCTTTGGTGAGCGCGCGTTTCCGTCTCTTGTGTCGTTGGGATGTATCATTTCTGGAAGAGAAAATATTTTTCTCTTAAATGTTATTCAATTAAAAAAAAAAATTTTATTAAAATTTATTTATTTCAGGCCAAATTTCAATAAAATTATTTTGCAAAAATATACTATGCTTAATCTACTTAATTATACGAACTTATGCAAAAGTAAATCGAAAAGTAAACTAATGATACCCACTGTTGTATCATTGTATTAACTGATGATCTTAAGTAGGCTTATGCTTACCTTTGGAGCTAAATAAGGCTAAATCTATCACCATTTTTAGCATACGTCAAACTCACACATGCCATTGATTTTATTATCAGGGTTATTTCTAATCAATAAGCATATTATCCTTTTAGAGGCTTATTCTGTACATCAAAACTAACAACTTTTGTACCTCGACTTTTGTCAAAACTCATAAAAAAAAATATTCTTCCATAAAAAATATCGTTTACCCGCGACAAAATGTATGGAACAGCTGATTTTTCTTGTGAGTTCTGGCAAAAGTCGCAGAACAAAAGTTGTTGATTTTGATGTACAGAATAAGCCTAAAAAAGGATGCTATTTGATTGGAAATAACTTTGTATCAATTTTTTTTTCACGATGTATTTCTTTAAATAAAACCAGTGGTATAAAAATCCGTAATTAGGTACGTAATTGTACAATTTGTATTATTTTTTAAATATTTTAGCTGGATGTTTGTATGTGAATGTTACTCGTGATTAACATAAATTGATTTACATTTTGGTAAAATAAGCTTTCTCCTTTTGGAAGTTGGTCAGAAACTCTTCCAGTACTACGTTCAAACCTCCACAACCCTCGCTGATTGCGGAGCGATCTCTATTTAGATAATTTAGTGCTCCTCTCTCGATGAAATATTCCTTGTATTTTGTACGGAACCCTGATTGCCGGTGATTCGGTTATCTTATGGCTGACATTTTGTATGGACTTGTTTGTAGATGCTGTTAATGTGAAGCGATTAATATCGAGATGTTTGTTATGTTAGTTATTTGTAAGAAAGGAGGGATGTTGTGCTGGTTTATAAGATTTATGGGGTCGAAAAGTTCTCGAATAGAGACCACGCACCGGTAGTAGGTCATTCACTCACAAGGTAGACAGCGGACTTAACTAAAATCACAGGATCTAGCTGGATGCAAGCCGCTTCCAACCTGTTTTGTTCAGTATCCATAAGAGACGTTTTTCTCCAGCAGTAAAAGATCTACGTCTGATAATAATGTTATTTTACTCGTTATTTATTTATAATAGAAACTTGTACATGAGCGACCCTATTACTAAAACTCCGCTGTCTGTCTGTCTGTCACCAGGCTGTATCTCTTGAACCGTAATACCTAGAACATTGAAATTTTACATCACATAAGACGTATTTTTGTTGCCGCTATAACAACAAATACTTAAAACAGAAAAAAAATTAAGGGGGGCTCCCATAACCTAAATTTTTAGCCGTTTTTCGCTCGATATTAATAACGGTGATAGGTGCTTGGAACATTCTCAGAATATTTAGTTAGTTATTAACTTTAAAAATAAATAATTAATTAAAACTAAATAAACATTTAAGGGGGCTCTCATTACTAGAAACGTGTTTTTTTTTTTTGGCTCGATATTAATAACGGCAACAAAAAGATGCTTGATATATTCACAGAATATTAAGTTTATATCTACTTCAAAAATAAAAATCTAACCATATTTTAAGAGGCTCCCATACAAAACATGTTTATATTCTCAATATAATTACGGTAACCGGCAACTACAATAAACAATTAATTTAAATAAAATATATCAAGGGGGCCTCCCATAGGGTACGGAACCTTTCGTGCGCAAGTCCAACTCGCACTTCGCCGATTGTTTTTCTACTGATTGAACTAAAAATAATCTTGAAATGTCTGTAAATCGCACTCATTCAGTAAACATAGTGACGTAAGAGCTCTTTTCAAAGACACAACTCAGGCTCAAGGGAAATAGTTTCGTAATTTCGCCACTTCGCTCACGCCTTCGATAGCTCAGTTGGTAGAGCGGTGGACTGTAGTTGGTTGTAGAATTGTAATCCATAGGTCGCTGGTTCAAATCCGGCTCGAAGGAATCATTTTGTCCACTTTGTTACAATTGTCTGTAACCATTTTTGTGATAATAATAAATCATATTTTGCGGTAGTAAAATAATTTTACACAAAAGATCCCTTTCAAGCAACGTTTAATTCAAATTCAGTTGTTAAATGAGATTCAGTAACTCAATTTCTTCAGCAACTTAACAGTAATTTAAGTAGTTAGGTACTTGCAAATATTTAGTCTGACTGATAAAAAATCAAGCCATGTTTAGATCAGTCCAGTTAAAGCGGCAAGTAGGTACTCGTACCTAACCTATCAATTTCATTTTAAACTCAGATCGATAAGTGAAATAACCATAAACAAAAAATAGAATATGCTAATTTTTAACCGACTTCCAAAAAGGGGGAGGTTCTATGTTCGTCGCATGTACTTTTTTAGGGTTCCGTCCCCAAAGGGTAAAAACGGAACCCTATTACTAAGACTCCGCTGTCCGTCTGTCCGTCTGTCTGTCTCCAGGCTGTATCTCATGAACCGTTATAGCTAGAAAGCTGAAAACAGAATAAAATTAATAACTAAGGGGGGCTCCCATACAATAAACCTGATTTTTTTGCCGTTTTTCCCTCTATATTGATAATGGTAACAGGTAGATGCTTGAAATTTTCACAGAATATTTAGTTTTATATTCCCTTCAATAATAAATAATAAAATTAAAATAAAATAAATATTTAAAGGGGGCTCCCATACAGTACGGAACACTCCGTGCGCGAGTCTGACTCGTTCTTGGCCGATTATTACATAGTAGTACGATCTCGATATTTCTTTTTTATTGGAAAGAGTATACCTTGAAATTGGTTCCATTTAAATTTTATCGAAATCAGCTAAGCTATTTTTGATAAATCAACAATAATGTGAAAAACGCCACATCGATCCGTGCGAAATATTCGCGAATTCTGTACACGGTTGAAGTCGGTCATGATAATTTTTGCGAAAAATAATTATTAATATTTTTATCCCCGTAATTTCGTAAGAGCATCAATGCGGAGCAATTTCATGCGTACCAGATTACAGCCCTCCGGACAGATCCTTTGGCACCAGTCACAGAAAAAGAAGTATATAGGACTATTCGAAAACTTCCAAATAAGCATAGTGCAGGAATCGACGATATACCTCCTTCCCTAATTAAAACGTGCATAAAAGAATTAACGCCTCCCTTGACAATACTTATAAATCAATCGATAGAACAAGAATGCTTTCCTGAAAAACTGAAAATAGCTAAAGTGAGACCTGTACTAAAAAAATCCGGAAAATCGAATGATGTGAGTAACTACAGACCAATAGCGCTATTACCAGCAATGTCTAAGGTATTCGAAACCATAATGTCTAACCGTATATATTCATTTCTAGAGAAATTCAAATTACTAGATGACAATCAATATGGCTTCCGGAAGAAATCTTCTACCACCCTTGCTCTTTACAAATACATCCAAAAAATTTTAAGCTATATAAAAGATAAACATTATGCAGTTGGACTTCTACTAGATCTGAAAAAAGCTTATGATAAAGTATCACATAGAATATTACTGTCAAAATTACATGATATTGGCATAAGAGGAAAAGCCCTAAATTGGCTGAAATCATATTTATCAAACAGAAAACAGCTCGTAGAAATACCATTCTTTCACAAAGATAATCCACTGAAATATGACATTAAGTCAGAACTACTCACACTAAACTGGTCCCTTCCACAGGGTAGCGTGCTGGGTTGTGTGCTGTTCTTGATATATATCAACGACCTGCCAAAAACTTTAAATGTTCCTTGCGTCTTATTTGCCGATGACATGTCACTGATCTTCAAGTGCACATCCGAAACTAATTCATTTAACCAGATAAAAGAAACCTATACACAAGTCCAATCTTGGATGGAATCAAATAACCTTGAATTGAATATAAAGAAGTCTAAACTAATACAATTTCACCCTTATCAAAAAAATCCTTTAAACTTAACAACTGTATCAAAATCCTTAAATATTGACATAACTAATAATTTCACACTCTTGGGTGTAGACATAGACTCACATTTGAATTTAAAAAGCCATATTAAAAAAATCAAAACTAAGCTATCTCAATTTGTCTACGCCTTATCGATCCTAAAAGCTAACACTAATATAAAAATAGCGACCAGTGCATACTACGCCTACGCAAATGCCTGGCTAAAATACGGTATTATTATATGGGGCAATAGTACAAATGCCATGGACCTTTTTATTATGCAGAAAAAATGCATCCGTATCTTGGTAAATATTCGCCGACGTAACAGCTGTAAGCCCCATTTTAAACAGCAAAAAATTTTACCACTGCCTTGTATATACATCTTAGAAGCAGCAATGTTTGTTAAAAAACACCTAAAACTTTTCACTTTTAACACAAATGCCCGAAGACAAACTCAGCTTATAGCACCAGAACCAAAACTTGAAATTATAAAAAGAGGTCCAGAATACATGCTCATAAAAATATACAACGCTCTACCTACCCACTTAAAAAACGAACTTGATGAAAAATCTTTTTACAAAAATCTCAAAAAATTGTTAATAAATAAATGTTATTACAGTTTAGACGATTATCTCACTGATAAAACTAAATAATAATAACATTTAAAGTAGCTTGTAGTATGCTCTAGAATTTATGTCAAACTAGTTCTCTCTATATTATGTTTTGTAACTGAAATTGTGTACTATGTAGAATTATACTATGTCTATGCATAGTCATTTAAAATAAGATTAGCTTAGTAAGTATTTTTTAAGATATTCACTTACCTAATATTATGATGTTTTGCTATGCCCTACTAGGCAGGGTGTATACTTAGCTTTTAATATCTTAGCTCTGTATATTATGCAAATAAATATATTCTATTCTATTCTATAACGAAAAAAATTTGACCCAATATAAATCATGACAAATATGTGCCAAAAAAACATGTGAATAAGTTCTTAGCAAGAAAATATTCCTAGTAAACTAGTAAACGAAGTATACTAGTAAACGAAGCTCGCTTCTCCCCAACGGCAAAGTATTTGGATTTTGGAAACCTTAGAGCATGTTGAATCAATTACAGGGCTCCCTATTGTGTGGGATGTCTTCTTTCAAGATCTGAATTACGGTTTTTTCCTTTTATAAAACTGTCTCGAGATGTATAGTGATGGACGATGATGTATCGATAAAATAAAACTTTTTTATTTTTTGATAGCGAGCTGCCACAGTTTCACACGTAATACAAAATAAAATGTTTTATATTTATGGAAAAAAATCTTTACGTACAGTTCCGTAGTAGAACGCAGTAGATTTTATTGGATAGTAAATTAAAAAGGAGAAAACATTCTCTTCTCATTTAGTATAGCTTTTCATTATGCAATAAGGCAAAAATCAGAAAGCATTTTTAAATCAGTCCGTTACTAAAGCCAAAAGTATGTTTTATCTACCAAATGATGATAAATTACACATTTGTATTTTTGTATGTGGGGGTCCCACTTCCATAGATTTCCTTCATTACGTACCTAAGTAAGTTCGTATTTGCTGGTGACAGAGTTTTTGGGCCTCAATGCCTCTGACATGGTTAAGCGGTTAAAACAACCGTTCCTTCAAAGACATCATTTTTGATAGCCTAGTTCGTCTCTATCCATGACATAAACCTCCTTCTTTTACCAATCTTCCCCAAAATTGTATTTTCTTGACTTTGTGTAAAATTAAAACAAGCATCGATAAAAGCATCGATAAAATATCGATATCAAATTCACGTCCTTCCAATCCCCGAATCAGACCAATTATACGCAAATGAAGTTAACCCTTTGCTTAGAACTTTTTAATTGCTGTTAAATCGAAAAGGGATCGAGGGCCTTCGAAAAAAGGATCAGTCGTATCATTAATCTATGTGGGTGGGTCGGGTTACGTCCCATCACTATTGTTCGAGAATGCATTGTTTAGATGGCTGAGAAAATTTGATGGTGAATTTTGTTTACAATGAAGTTTTTTGTACGTCCACATAGTTTTGGGCAACTTCATAATATTTGTTTTTTTTTTTATCGCGAATAAGTCCGCGCTTGACCACCAACTCGATGGTAAGCGACGTTGTAGTCGAAGACGAAACACGCAGACCTGGAAGTAAATCAAAAAAAATGGCCAAGTGCGAGTCGGACTCGCGCACGAAGGGTTCCGTACCGTATGGGAGCCCCATTCCTCTTGCCGTTATTAATAGTGAGCAAAAAAACTCCTAAAAATCACGTAAATATTTATTTTGTTCTATTTGTAGTATTTTTTGTTATAGCGGCAACAGAAATACACCATCTGTGAAAATTTCAGCTGCCTAGCTATAACGCTTTATGAGATACAGCCCGGTGACAGACGGACAGACGGACATCGAAGTCTTAGTAATAGGGTCCCGTTTTTTACCCTTTGGGTACGGAACCCTAAAAAACTTGTTGACAAAAACTTAACAACCGATGTAATAAATTCTACCTTAAATCAAAAGTCGCTAGAAAAAGTAACGATTTTGCTATTTGATTTCTGTGTCCTACAAGACCATGCGTACAGGGGTTACAATAGATACAATCCGCCAACTTTGTTTAGGTACTTTACTGTAGATAATTGTTTTTATAAAAAAATATCCTCTCGTCGTTGTCATCCATAGGACTTCCTCTATCGCTGTTATAACACAATAAAGGCTTGTTGAAAGTGGTTTGCATCTAGCGCTATTCAATGGCTGCGCTCAAAGCGTAGTTTGACTAGATGTTTGTCAGCAATCACCAAAGTTAAGCAAAATTCGACACAGTTCGTCTTTGGATGGGTGACCGTGGGTGGTATTTACAACTGAGCGCTATCGTGGCTCGGATGACATTTTTAATTGCAAGTACACAATACAATACAATATAACTTTATTGTACACAAAAAAAAACTGCGATTTCTTCCAGGCTACCTTTGGATGGACAGAAATCAGAGTACAAAAATGTGGTTGGTGGTGTATAATTAACAAATATGGAAAAATAATAGCGGTTGTTTTAACCTTTTAGCTACGTCAGTCTGACGCCACCCGGCCTATACCAAAGTTATCAGTCCTCCTTGTGGGTAGACATCCTACGCTGCGCTTGTCAATACTCGAAAACTTTTCGATCCCATCCGGGGCATTCTTCATTAAACATCTTTTTTAATCCATACAATTAAAAATATCATTTTTGACCGACGAACCAAACCGGAGGAGGTACTCAATTCGACGCGTATATGTTTTTTTTTTATGTGTAACCACGCATAAAGTTTTTCGTAGTAGTCCGATTTCAATAATTTTTTTTATTGGAAAGAGTATACTTCGAAGTTGGTCCCATTAAAATTTATTTAAGTCGGCTGAGCCATTTTTGATAAATCAACAATAATGTGAAAAATGGAACATCGATCCGTGCGAAATATTCGCAAATTTCACGGGTGAAGACGGTCATCCTATTTTTTGCGAAAAATAATTATTAATATTTTTATCCCTATCATTTCGTGAGAGCATCAATGCGGAGCAATTTCATGCGTACCAGATTACAGCCCTCCGGACAGATCCCGTTAATTAATGGCAACTTAACCCTTTGTCTGTGACGTGGAATAAATCGCTGCCTCCACGGTTGATGCTCAAACTTTTCTTTATATTATATCATCATCATAATTTTATAAGATATAGTATATCCAATATTCCACCTTTTCAGTCAGTTCCGTAGTGTCCGAAAATAACTGTCCAGATTAAACAGCAGGGCAATGCTTCAGCAAAATTTCTGGACAAAATGAGATTTAATAGTTGATTTCTTCATTATTTTTAGGTACTCACCGTATTTTATAAAAACATATGTTATATAAACTTTTAATTGATAGAATACCTACATAATTATCTCAGAGTGGCAAGCGCAGTGCTGTGCGCTCGTAGTGTTTCAAACTCCTTGGCGGCTGTGAAGTTAGCTACAAGCTGCGGAAAACTCAATCCTGAAAAAACAAAACGAAGACCAGTTTACCTTCATTCGTACGATCAATTATAAAATGTGTCCTTTTGTGGCGACAAAATGAAAACTGATATTTTTCAACTTTCGCGATTTGAACACATTGTCCTACTACGATTATTTGAGTGGTACGATGTCGCATTTAGTCTGCCCGTGACCACGACCAATGCAACTTGGTCGAAACGTCGGGAGAAAAAGAGGTACTTAATTAGCTCATATCTCATGTTTTATTGCGCGATAAGTCCCATATAATCGTAGTAGGATAAAATGGATACTAGTTTGAGAACCATATTTTAACCCTTTCGTGACTGGGCGTCGATGTTCAATCTGTCACCGGATGACGGATCAAGATATTAATACCGAAAGCGTGGCGAATGCGGCCGAATAATAACCCTAGCGTGCACTTTCTCTATCTATCTATGAAAACAGTTACATAACTTTAGAAAAAAAATAAGCGTGAGTAATAAAAGAAAAATAGTTTTCTTTTATTTTTCAACATTTTTCAAAACTTTTTTTTTTACGAAGGTTAATTACAGTTATCATGGCTGTGAGTAGGATGTAAGTAGTTCCCCCCCGAGTGGGTTCCCGCCTTGTCGTGGCGGGGGGGCTTAGTAGCCAGGTCTTCCCAGCCTGGTGAACGAAGAGGAACCCGAGGTGGGGCCGGCCTCTCCGGGTCTTGGGCCCAGACAAGCCCGTGCGGAGGCTGGCCAGTAGGTCGGGTTGCCGACTGAGGTGGACTGCGGTGTCGCGCTTGTCGCGATGCCGCGGCCGAGCTGAAAGTAGTAAAAAAATCCGAGCGCAAAAAAATTTTTGTAATAATATGTATCTAAATTATGATACACCACCCTTTTTTCAGCACGTAGGTATAACTTATAACCGAGCAATTTGGCATCGCGCGGCGTTGTAGTCGGCTTGCTTCGCCTACTAACTACACTTGTGAAAGTCACTGTGCTTTGAAAAACAAGTATTTAGCCAAAGTTTCCTTACTGACAAACCGTATACCACAATATTCCTATTTGGATGTAGCCACCACGCATTCTATGCATATTCAATTCGGCTGCTGTCAGCCTCGTGACGGATGGGCGTGACTCTTTCTTGTCAGAAGTGTGATTAATAAGTCATTACAGGGGTTTATAAGAATCATTGCAGATTTGTACTGGAGTGAAGTCTTTGCTGATCACTTAAACTTATCACAAAATAACAGGCCCGTTTTGACATTTGTCTTTGCGACGTAATTAGTGATGTAACCATACGACTCGGTACTCGATACTCGATCGATCGATTTGAATAATTATGTATTGTATAGTGCATTGGATTAAAGTTCTGATTTGATTTAAACGTTTGATATTGTAGGTATTTTCAATACAGTAGGTGTTACGAAAGTTCAATTTTCTTTCAATTAATATTTTTGTTAACAATAACATTCACTCGATTATAAAAAAACGCTGGTAAAATTCAGTACCTAATTAATTGAATTAAATACTAGTATTTAAATAAATAAATCCGGCCAAGTACGAGTCGGCCTCAAAAATATATATCTTGATCGATATCGGCTGTTAATACTTATACTTAACTTAGTACTTAGTAATAACTAAGGTGACTGAGACAGGTGCGGGCGGCGGGTCCCTGCCGCCCGCACCTGTCTTAGTCCCCCTTTGTCGTTTACCCCCGCGCCCCTGTACCGCGCAGGCGAGGACTGAGTTAAACGGTAGGATTATAAATTGCAAGGTTTTAAAAGAATCATTGCAGATTTGTTTGTGATCGCAGTCTTTGGGATTACTGTGAAGTGCCTGTTAGAATTGCTATAGCAGTCACTGATGCCATGAGGTCCAGAAGACAAAAATACTGAGTAGGTGTTTGAAGTAAATGAATTGAGTACCTACCATTTTAGCAAACATTTTTTGTGAAATATATTATGGTTTTCTATTTAGAAAACGTTTAGAAATGGTTCCAACTTCTTCAATCGGAATAGACCCTACTATTTTTATTTGAGCAAATACGTAGCTATTACGTTACGGAGAACATTATTACAGTAGCTAAGAAATATATCTACCTAATCATAATATCCGAATTATCTATCCGAATGGTTTGTTACAAATTAAATTTATTTTTTTATAAGCTTTTATTTAACTTGCAATGGATGTACCTGTTGCAGCTCGATGGAATGTTTTAGATAAGTATAGCGTGATTAACTTGTTCGTGATTTAGATGTTTTACGTGACTTAGATAAATCACAATGTGTAGATATAATTTAGTATATAAACTGTTGTTATTCGATAATAAGGTAGAATATAGTGATATCGAGAAACAGACTCTAGTGTCTTATTTTAATGTAAGTTCGGGTGGAATCTTGCAAGTTGCAAGTTAAATTTGACCAAATTCCCGGTTTTCGATGAGCTGAAAATTTGCACGCATATGTATATCGCGTGACAATGCAATAATATGGTACCATGGAACTGATCTGATGATGGCGTCGGAAGGTGGCTATAAGAACTCCTGTACTAAACAAGATAAACCCGTCGTGTTTGGGCTCGTTTTATTTGTCATGGCTAGCACTCTTCTGCTATATGATAGGTATCCGGGATCTCAAAAGCTGATATTTAAAATATATTTGTTGTGTTCTATTATGTGATAAATAAAAACAAATTACAATTATTGTTTACACGCAGCTAATCTAACAATACGTAGTATCAATGGGCAATGTTCATAGTCGCATGACTGAAGAGATCCTAATGTTCTCGAATGGAGACCACGTACCAACGAGCGTCGCATAGGACAAGACCGTATCCGACATCTATTCAAGACTGCAGGAACACACTACTAGATATAAGACGCTTACAACGGGTCTTATAGCAAAAGGGGAGGTCTGTATCATTGGCTTCCTAAGATTAATATGATAATGATTACTTAAGCTACGTAATAAAAAACCCGTGTACTATTCGCCAGATAAAAATTAATATGCAAATAAGCAGAATTAGTTGAAGTTGATCGATTAGACGTAAGAAGTAGGGTATTGTAGTACCAACTTATCTCTAAAGCTTTATGAAGTCGCCACTATCGCATTATTAACCAACTTTTGCATTTAATCTTGAAAATTTTTTAGTTTTATGATTTAGACAACGTTATAAATAAGGTGGTTTCTGGACAATATGCCCGCATGTAGGGACTTTTTCACCAATATTAGCTGTCCACTTAGTGATGCTTAGATGTTAAGTAGTGCATATTTTTTGTTTAATTAGGCGTGTCGTGTTTATTTTTGCCCGACTGCGGAAAAACGAGAGTAATATTTTGCTGACATTTTTTTATCGAGTACTAGCTTTTGACTGAAGCTTTGCCCGCCCAAATTAAGGTAATACTTAAGTGGCTGAAAATATAGTCGGCACTGGCTTTTGCCCGCAGCTTCACTCGAACAATCAATCAACAAACACGCTTCACATTCGGATTTGTAATAATATCAGTAGGTAGATACATAATTATGGATAGGAAAGTGTTTAAACAGTATAAAAAAATATTTTATGACTAGCTGTGAATAAAATATGTACTTCAAGACGCCATAGGCATAGTTATTTTTTAACCGACTTCCAAAGAAGAGAAGGTTCTATGTTCTTATGTATGTATTTTTTTGGTATATGCTTATCGATATTTTCGCCAATTGTAGACCGATTTAAGAACATTTGTTTTAGTTCGAAAGGATGTAGGTACTTCCGAGGTGGTCCCATTTAAATATTATCAAAATCGGCTGTCCCGTTTTTGAAAAAACAAACAATAATGTGAAAAAAAATGTATGCATCGATTCGCGCAAACTATTCGGATTTTGAAAGTACTCGATTGAAGTCGGTTGTGCCAATTTTCGCAAAACATAATTAGGGTAAAAAACGTTACAATCCTGTCGCAATCTAAATCCAAAATTAGCAAAGAAAGTTGCAAGTTTGCTATTCGATTTCTGTAGGCAAGTCATGTTACGCACTTATGTAAGTAACTAATTAAATTAGTAAACTAAATATAATCACTACGTACCTACCTAGTATCGGTAATGGCCGATTGCAATCAAATCATAACAACGTCGCAAGCAGACTCATAAATAAAGTCCTTCCAATAATTGTAACAATTACGCAATCTACATCGGTATTATCTTACGCTAATCACCTGATTAATCAGCGGGTAATCAACAGTTAATTGGGCTTCTTGTTTTGAATAAATATTTAGTGTATTTCCGCTCTGTCGTAGTCATATAAGTTAAGGGTACTATTCAAAATTCAAATTAAATCACAAACAAAATTAGTAATTAATCATCAAACTGTTGCATGGTTCGACTATGGTTAGGTCAGGTTAGAAAAGTTAGGCTTAGGTATGTTTACAAAATATGAATGAACCTGAAACAAAATTTTTAATTAATCCGTTTAAAATAATAAAAAATAATTAAACCTATAACAAAAATAGTAATTAGTAATCTATTTAAAAAATGTAGTAAACCTGAAAAAAATATTTAATTAATATGTTAAAATTACAAATATAATTTATTTATTAAAAATGGTATAAAATAATTGAAAAAATACTTAGTCAATAAATAGCACCCTTATTCTTACTGTACTCTATTCGACACGTGTTTGTGAGAAGTCGAATTTTGCGAAACATTTATTAGAAACTGGACACGATTTGGATAACAACAACACTTTTGAAATTCTACATGTATGTGAAAAAGGTTTTCGCTTAAATGTTTTGGAGCATTTAGAAATAATGAAACATCAAAACACACACAACGAGTTGCTGAACGATCAAACTACCGTCACATCGCCTTTACTTCGGTGCGTCACGACGAGTATATAAGAAGCGCCGGCGCGGCGAGCCGTCATTCTTGCGAGTGAGCTCGAAGAGTCAACACGTCCTGAAGATGCCTCGTTTAGAGGCGAAACACGTGTCGAATAGAGTACAGTAAGAATAAGGGTGCTATTTATTGACTAAGTATTTTTTCAATTATTTTATACCATTTTTAATAAATAAATTATATTTGTAATTTTAACATATTAATTAAATATTTTTTTCAGGTTTACTACATTTTTTAAATAGATTACTAATTACTATTTTTGTTATAGGTTTAATTATTTTTTATTATTTTAAACGGATTAATTAAAAATTTTGTTTCAGGTTCATTCATATTTTGTAAACATACCTAAGCCTAACTTTTCTAACCTGACCTAACCATAGTCGAACCATGCTACAGTTTGATGATTAATTACTAATTTTGTTTGTGATTTAATTTGAATTTTGAATAGTACCCTTAACTTATATGACTACGACAGAGCGGAAATACACTAAATATTTATTCAAAACAAGAATTTGAAGATGAACTTCCGCAAAGTGACGCCTGATTCAATAAACTAAGTTAATTGGGCTAATTTACTGCTAATCATATCAGAACATTGCCGGTTACATGCTGAGATAATCGTCGACAGGTATAGTCTAATTTAATCTCAGTATCTTATACATAGAAATGATCAGCTCTAGAAGTGGCACAGAAGCGGATTTATCATACCTAATAACTATATTTCGCAAAAAAATGGCAACACCGGCTTCCACCGTGTAGGTACAGAATCCAAAATAGTTTTCAGTACACGAATCGATGTGCGATCCATGTACATTATTGTTGCTTCATCAAAAACGATTTTTGATAAAATTTAAATGGGCCTACCTCAGAAGTATATTCTTTCGAAATAGAAAAGATTCTTTTAATCGGTTTACAATTGGCGAAAATATTGATGAACATAGGTACACAAAAAAAAACATACAGACGAACATTGTAGGTACCTACCTCCACCTTATTGGAAAAGGCCAAGTAAGATAAAGCCTAGAGCGGCAGAATTGAGGGTGACAAACATCGACTTGGCAATTTTTCTGTGCGGCAAATAAGTGACTGAAATTGGCATACAAAATGACTAGACGCAATGTTTAGTTGTTAACGGAAGTATAAGCATAATCAAAACCGATTCACACATATCAGTCAAGCTACCGTTCCGTCACAGTACCGGCACCTTGCACCTTACCGACGACACCGTACCATCACAGCTCAGCATCAATGATACAGTGTGGCTATTATTCACAACTCTTCCTCAGAGATTCAGTCAGTAGGTACTCAGTATGGGTTTAAAGATATTTTTCCTCAATTTAAGATATTACATCGCTTCCATGAGAACACGACTAAATATAATTATAAATAACAGTTCGTCGCCGCTGAGAAAACAATTTTAAATAATACTTAATGTAACTACTTTTAAAACAAACTTATAAAAACATACATATATGTGACAGATTTTACTTATAAGTTAAAACTATGAATTGTCGGCAATAATTTAATCGGCAAGTTTCTTTTTAGATACATTAAACGAAGTAGTATTTTTTATATCCGAGGGTTTGTTATTGAAAAGACACGCACCGTCAAAAGTTATCATAGTTTTACCGTAGTTTGTACGGATCTTTGGCAAAGCAATGAAGCTACCGCGGCGAGTGCAGGGGTACGCATTTTGTTTTCGTTTGGTGAAATGTAAAGGAGATATTGCAAATGGGCATAGAAACTGGGCCACTAAAGGGTACAGTATTTCATAATTTGCTTTGTGTCTTTCGGAAAATGATTTTCCCGTTATTTTTTACAATAACAGTGTCCATTAAAAGTAATTTCGTGTATTCGGGTATTAAGGTTACATGTGACCAAAATGACAGTAATTCAATGACTGAACAAAAATCAAATTGGAAAATGTGAAATTACTCATAAATTAAGCATTTGATGCGGTTGTTTTACTCTGCGCATTTATTTATCATAGTTTAACGGATTTTTTGAGCTACTGTACCTAGTCTGAGCCCATTTTGCAATATCACCTTTGTGTGAAGTTTATTGCTCATAGTTTTTCGTATGAAAATACAAATGTTATAATGGTGTAGTTGTTTTATGGTCGTTAATTTTGTTTCTTTGTGTATTTTTTTAGTTTCTGTACTCAGTCACTTGGTCTTCATCAAACATCCTGAAATTCACACAGCATCTGCACGAGGATTGGGTTTTGAGCAGATTGTAGCTAACTTCACAACCGGCAAGAACCTATACATCGCGTGTTTGTTATCACTTTTTTCCATAAAGCTTTCACATATTCCTGTCAGTCTAATGAGCTACAAGATGGATGCGTTGTTTAACAGCAATTATGTGACTTAACAGTTTTAATTGATAACAGGGCGACATCAAATTAATTAGAGTGTGTATTTAACGAGGTTTGTGGGAGATTATCATCGTTTTAGTTAATAAGTGCAGGTCGGACGAATAAACCTGATACCTACCTTATCTTTTTAGTCCAAAAAATTAAGCGTAGCAACAGAAAATTAAAGTTTTTACATGTCATGTAAACCCAGTGGACTTTAAGGTCGTTTGTCCTGCAGTTTTGCTAAGCTATGTATTGTACCAGTCTTTTTAATAGTCCTCTGCAAGACGTACGCCTACCCACGAGGGATGATTGGGCCATATCCACCACGCTGACCCAGTGCCGGTGCCTGACGGTGGATTCACAAACGCCATAAAATTTCTTCTACGGACATATGCTGGTTGTCTAGCACGATGTTTTCTTTCACCAAAAAGCTAGTGGTCATCAGTGGTGTGAAATTCCGTACATAAATTCCAAGAAATTCAGTGGTATTCAATGGTAAATTACATAAACATCAAACACATGATAAGTATGATTATTAAAACCAAATTTTGGTTTTGCTTACACCAACCTAATGAATAACAGTTTCAAAATCTGTATAATCAAATTTACTTAACCAAAATAAAATCAGTAGGTAATTGAATAACTACCATCAAAATGTTTACCATATAACTAATAGGGAGTAATCGGATGGTAATGCTATTTGCCGACAAATTCGATTGTACGATATTCGATATTAGAGCTGACAATTTTGGAATTGGAGAACGTAATGTATTCACCCTTATATGGGGTGGGGTGGGGATCGGATGAATATTGAAACTTGGTGTGAACACAACAAATATATTACTGATATTATTAACAGAATTCATGTTATATTCGGCAATATTTATTCTAAGCTAAGCACCTAGTTAAACTACAGGAACTTCTTCAAAAAAATTATTATTCGCAAAAAGTCGCAACACCTACTTCCACCGTGTACATAATTCGAATATGTAATTTGCACGAACAGATGTGACATCCATGTACATTTTTGTTGATTTATAAAAACGACTCGCTTGATTTCGATGAAATTTATATGGGGCTACCCCGGAAGTATACACTTTAAAAAGTTTTTTTTCTTAATCGTTTCACAATTGGCGAAAATATCGATGAACATACACAATATGAAAAAATAACTTACAGACGAACACAGTATGTCTGCCTTTTCGGAAGTCGGTAAAAACTAGTAAATTGCAGTGTCGCCGACATAATTGACTTACTTAATGGCTTATTAGGCTAGGCACCTACTTGAAGGGTGTCACGGCGACACTAAATAGTGACTGTAGACTGGCTGCAATTTAAGCTACTTCGGAAACGACACGTATCAAGACGAATTTAGGCTAATTTTGTAATCAGGCTCCACGGGGGGTCCCCTACCAGAGATTTGTGAAAAAACGGTTGCGTACAAGAGTTTCTCAATCATTCTAATTGGACGACTTGAGGATACTTCGCGATAAGTTTTGGGCGGATTGAAGCTTGAAATAGCGATTAGTTAATTGTTCTCATTGCTGCATCAAGATCTCTCAAAATGACATTCCACTGCAGCTTTTTAGGGTTCTGTACCCAAATGGTAAAAACGGGACCCTATTACTAAGACTCCGCTATCCTTCCGTCTGTCTGTCACCAGGATGTATCTCAGGAACGGTGATAGCTAGAACATTGAAATTTTAACAGATGATGTAATATATTTATGTGGCCGCTATAACAATACTGACCCACCTGAACACCAACTCGAACTTGGCCGATTATTTTGCAATCGGTTGTTTAGGGTAACTGAGAGATTTAACATTAAAGATTACTTAAAATTTACAATTATTTACATTAAAATTTAAAAACAATATGGGCCGTGGGCCTAATGTGGGTCTGTAATATAATTCGTTTGTGAATTCTAAATCTAGTTGGCAAAATTAACTATGATATTCAAGATATTATCGTCAGCCATAGGACGTCAACTGCTAGACATAGGCCTCCCCCGTAGATCTCCAATAAGACCCGTTAGTAGTGACTTGCAACTAGCGCTATCCTGCTGTCTTATTTCGGCGGTTATTCAAATACGTATATCTACCTGCATATTTAATTTAAGAAATGAATTGATAATTTTGTCTTTGAGATGAATAACTGCTTCCACTAACAATACATTATTTCGATTGTTTATTCAAGGGTTACAATTTCGGTTAAAATTAGTTCAACCACTTTCCCCAATGGCTGTCAGTCAGGCCATATGGTCATATTTGGTCGCAGATTTTAAACATGAAACCTCAAATTGAAACGGGGATTAGAAAATAGATACCAATTGGGGGACGATCAAATTGGACAATCACAGAAGGACAAAATGTTGACACATCCTAAAGTGGTATGGATAATGTGACTAATGTAATAAATTAAGTCTGCAGCCCTGGTGGTCTACTGGTAGTGACATCCGCCTTACAATCGTGAGATCATTGGTTCAAATCCCGGTCCCGTACCAATGAGTTCTTCAGAATTTACGTACGGATTTTAACACCATACGTAGAAGACGTACTGTTAGAACCAACACATTGCTGACTATGCAGCCCCCACTTGCCTACCGATTTACGTCAACCAATATTGGAGACTCTGCAATATTTTGCGTATATAAACTCACATTTTCAATCTAAATCACCCAGTTAGTTCTCCGAAGGTTACTCTACCTCTCAGGCTACGGACCTGGTTCCTGCCCGCCGGTCCTGAGAAAGAAGTCTCCCAAAGGGAATCTTGCGCGCGGAATATTCTCCACCAAGTCTATTGGTCTAGGAAAGGTGCCTAGTGAAAGTGTAAAGTTTTAATGTGTTTTAAAGTTAGACTATTAAAGTCATCACTTCGAGTAACTGAGTTGTTTTTTTTAAAGAACTCTAAAGCTCAGTCTAACAGTACGTAGAAGAAATTCGATGGCGTATGTGAATCCACCAACCCGCACCACCCTTCGTGGGTAGGTCTACTTCCTGCAGTGGACTATTAAAAGGCTGATACACTACAGTACAGTACAAGTCTGCATAGATTGCCTCCTGAAGGCCTCTGATCATGGCTAAACAGTACAATTGGAGCCTTTAATTTAACCTGTCATCAGAGCCACGGTAGCCCTCACTTATAAATATCATCCACGGTCACCCATCCGAAAACTGATAGTGCCGAACTCTGGTGATCGCTGACAGACTCACCTAGTCAAACTACTCTATAAGCGCTACAATAATGGACTATAAATACAATAATGAAACTGTTTTAAAAGTTACGTCAAATAGAAAGTTTTAGTGATAAAAATCCTTGGTTTTACATCACAAGCTCTATGGAAAGTTTAATTGTGGTTATTTTTACAATATAAGCAATAATTTTGTCATATTAGACTTAACGATAATATCTAATTGGAATTAATATAGCTACACTTGAGTAACAAGGTTACCATGCTATATCCAACTATGAAAGCTCTAAAACACAATGTTGCATGTTATTATGGTAAATAGTTTTTCCTTTGAAATAATTATTTTCAACAATCTTGAATATAATGGTAAATTAATTTTGTCAGGCACAATTTTTTTCACCATAAGATTTTGTCAACCTTTATGTTCTAAATTACAAGCTTTTAACCAAAACTCCGCAAGCTATTAAATTTACTGAAACAAAACATTCGTTTAAATTGAATTTTACTACAGCCAAAACACAAACTAAACTATTTTAAATAACAATTCAAATCCAAAATAGACACAGATTCCAAACCAACACCAAATTCATTCAATCACAATACATCAACACATATTATACGATACAAAACATTAATCGCCAAGGATTACCCTGCCTATTTATATTCAGTCAACTAGCCAAAGAAAGGGTGAATAAATTCCTACTCAACAATTTCAAAACTCTAAGCAATATAGACTTTAAAATAGAAGAACATAAAGAAGAAAATACCAGTGAAGTTAATAATTTTGAAATAGAGTTGAATTGTGACTACATCCAAGCTATTATAAACTCTAAATTGAAAATGGATAAAGACTAAAATGAGGTGAAGAAGGTGATTAAAAAGACTTAGATTATGTGGATGTCGCGTCGAAATCAGCAACGCGTTAATGATGTGGTAATTAATAACAGGAATTTTGTTTCAGAGCTCGTACTCGTATATCAGTTGGGTGAACTTATAACACAGATGATAATAATTATAATACATTGTTTTATTTATAAAGCCGTGGTGGTATAGTGGTTGTAATGCTGGCCTATCATTTTGAGATCGTGGGTTCAAATCCCGAATTCCGGTCCCGTGCCAATAAGTTTCTTGAAAACTTATGTACGGAATTTCACTCCACTGGCTTTTCGGTGAAAGAAAACATAGTTAAAAAACATCACGAGGCAACCTGTTTACGTGCGTAGAAGAAATTCGATGGCTTGTGTGAATACACCAACCCGCACTGGGCCAGTGTTGTGGATATAGCCCAACTATCCTTTGTGGGCAGGCCTATGTCCTGCAGCGGGCTATTAAAAAGGCTGGTACAGTATACAGTACAGTGGGTACAGTTTTATTTTTGCAATTTTCAAATATTAGGACATTTTGTTATAAAATCGTCGTCATTTTTTCAATAATCTTTCATTGTTTAAAGCTGAATGATTATGGTAAGTAAAAGATTTATGGTTATTTAAGGATACAAAATAAGCAACAAAATTACTTTCATATGCTATATAGTCCTAGTATGGTGAGTGTACTTAGATTTAAGTTGGCAATGAAAGAGTGCGGGTACAAAATGTACATTTGACATTAAAAACATTTGATTAATTTTGAGATCGGAGTATTAGGTATATAAGCTCCAAATTGATAAATTGTATTTTATCATCATAATAATTAAACATTCAATATGAATCAGTCTCAGTGTCGTGAAAGTCTCAGAAGTTCACATATCTCTTTCAGATCAATACAATTACAGTTACCAAAAGCACTTCCCGTCACCAATTTGAAACCAGAAATAAAACAGACATTCTTATTTACGACCAACATTAACACCTCTACAATCAAACGTCTATCACCCCGATCTTCAATATTCATGAAGGTATAACCACGAGTTATTGTTCGATATGTCGCCTCTATATTTTTCTCAATCACCATTAGTACGTATCTGCGTACTCACTGGTCTTTTCTATCTACACCCTAAAATATTTCACTGTTGTCTTCAAATTTCATTCTATTATCTTCTGTAATGTTACCGGAATAAGATTTAGATTTGTTTGTTTGGATGATGTCAGTTATGTTAGATATTTTGAGAGTGCAGTCGTAGAATTCGGAATATGTCGGCACTTCACTTTTATTGTATCAAATAATAGGGGCGCTCTTACAGGCATTATCACGTGTTTGATCTAAAATGATACTTGGTACGGTTTGCCCTTAGGGGTGTTTTCTGTACAGTTGTCATGGGCAGACAGAATTAGAGGGATGCAATCAAAAAAATGGGACGAAATTCGTTCGCTTTACCGGAATATGGCTTGAGTGGAGACTGAAGTGCTACTTATGTTGAATTGATTCTAGTAAAGCTTTGGACATTGTCATTCGGGAATGTATTTTTGATGAGGCTACTTTTCCTCAATTTCTTATTGTTGAGATTTTTGGATAGGTGCTTTTGATACTTTTCTTTGTGTTTTATCGACATATTTATTTACAAGTGTCATTAAGTAAGCACATAATGTACCAAACAAAATTCTTTTTTGGGTGTCAATCATTTTCATCAGTACCATATTAATCTTAGGACATCTACTTTTGTACACAGGCCTCCCTTATCAAATTCCTAGAAGACCATTTGGAAGTAAAATGCGTCCTTTATCCCTTTCTGATCAGAGATGCGATACATATAATTGTTATTTTTGCTGTAAAACTGCCTTATAAATAGGTACACACTTGCTGCACGCACGAAAAACGTCACGTTCTGCCTGAGCCGAGCGCGCAACTGAATGCGCGGAATAAGCGAGAGGAGCAGCGTTGATTCAGTTGTGGATTCAATAATATTTTTATATGACGTTATCACTTAAAATTAATGTCCGTAAACCGACTTTGTACCTGCCTTTTTTTAGTAGTCTACGGCAGGACATAGGCCTACCCATGGAGGGTGATTTGCCTATATCCACCACGCTGGCCTAGTGCGGGTTGACGAATTCACGTACTCCATCGAATTTCTTCTACGGACGTACGCAGGTTGCCTCACCTACGGGACCAGGATTTGAACCCACAACCTCACGATTGTAAGGGTGGTGTCATTGCCACTAGATCACCAAGACAAACTGACTTTACCGACAACTAATTGTTCTTGTCATTAAAATAACCGACGTTTTTAAATCAAATCAAAATTGTGTAGGTATGTTTTTATGTATTCAAATGGTTGCCTAACATTGCCCTTTTTTTGCGCAGTCGCATAGGTAAAATACAGTCATATTTTCCCAAAATTTTAAGAATACTTGATAGAACTATTCAAGCTCAAAGTAATCGCATTACAGAAGCCATTTGAAGCGCTCAAACATCATAAAACAGTTTCAAAATATATTTTCGCAACAGATTTTACGCTTCAATAGCAAGAAGACAATAAACCGAACCAAACCGAGCAAACTAATGCTGCAGCCATTCAAACTTGCAAAGCCTTCAGACATAACCATTTCCTATTCTCATACAAGGATCATCCGTCTAACTATCTATGCCTGACGACCAATCAAAACACAATACGTTAGAAATTGCAAGCGTTATGCTTCTACAAACTTATCCTCTACATCAACTACTGAATCTGCTTTGGCGTTTTCGTCGTTGTTGTCTTCGAATAAGGTAGCTTTAGTTATTTTTGTTAGTGTATCAGTTAAGTTGGTAAATACCAGCTCTTGGCTTTCCAACTTTGACTCATAACCGTCCCGCTGTGCTGTGTAAAGAGCAATGGCTTTCGATATTTCGCAGGTTTTGGGTGCCAACAAAACAATAACGTATGAACTATTCGTCTTTACTTACGATTCATTGGCGTGCAGATTACGACTCTAATGTTATTGGACAGTAGTTCTTATTGCTTGGGAATAAGGAATTTATTCATGGTTCCGTCATAATTATTATATCAGCCGAAGGAAGTCCACTGCTATAGTCAAACCGCTAAACTCAGACTTCGCCTGCGCGGTACAGCTTAACCGCTCTTAACCTTATTAGAGACGAAGATCTATTATAGAGGAGGCCCATGTCGTCAAACCGCTAAACTCAGACTTCGCCTGCGCGGTACAGGGGCGCCGGGGGAGACGACACAGGGGACTGAGACAGGCACGGGCAGCGGGTCCCCGGCGCCCGCACCTGTCTCAGTCCTCCTTTGTCGTCTACCCCCGCGCCCCCGTACCCGCGCAGGCGAAGTCTGAGTTTAGCGGTTTGACGACATGGGCCTCCTCTATAATCTTAACCTTATTAGAGAAGAAGATCTATTATAGATCTTCTTCTCTAATAAGGTTAAGAGCGGTCTGCATACAGTGCGTTGCTTAGGTCGTCATTCTGTAATGTACTGATGTACTGTACCTACTGTGACACCCTTTTTAGGGTTCCGTACCCAAAGGGAAAAACGGGACCACGGGACGGTGGATTCACATACGCCATCGAATTTCTTTATAGACGTATGCAAGTTGCCTCACGATGTTTTCCTTCACCAAAAAGCCAGTGGTGTGAAATTCCGTACATAAATTCCGAAGAACTCATTGGTACGGGCCCGGGATTTGAACCCACGACCACGACGATTGTAAGGCCGGTGTCTTTACGACTAGACCATCACGGCTTACTACGCACGGCTCGTCATTCTACCGGTCGGTGAACACCTTACGCCGCCCTTGTCAGTACGTGGTTTTCATTTGAGAACTTTAAGCCCTAGTTCAGTTAGGCGCCTGCAGTTTTCAGTGCCACTTTAATTAGCTAATCCGTTGGGGTAGGCATGCCGGTAACTTTAGCTTGCCTAAAATTTCTGTATCGATCTCACAAAGAGACTCCGAGCATAGCCTTCTCTATAGCTCGTTGAACTTGCTTATAATGCCCATAGTGAATCACTACATTTCACTCATATAAAAATAGTCACTGGCTTTGTTCGAAGATTTCATTTATATTTTAAAGTTTATATAGCATTAAAAATTGAATAGGAGTGCAAAAAGCCAACATCACGCGGTGTTCCCAGGCGGTCACCCATCCAAGTACTGACCGCGCCCGACGTTGCTTAACTTCGGTGATCGGACGAGAACCGGTGTTTTCAACGTGGTATGGACGTTGGCGACAACATGGTAAAAAGTTGGTATTGTTTATGATATTTAGTTGTTTTTTATTGTTACATTTTTGTATGCTTAAACTACAACAGCTGTAGGCCCCTTTATTAATAAGTGAATGTCGAGCTACTTTAAGGTATAATTATATTCTAGCTAATTAGTCTGTGTTTTTCTTTCTTTGGCAATATTAATTCCCTTGCAAAATACAAATCACGGACTGCCTAATTACAACTTCTATTAAGAGCGTCTCCTAGTGACGAAGAAATTGAGAAATAGGTATTTGGACCAAACTATTGCCGTCGCGATGCGCCCAAACCAGGGAGCTTCAATGTGTGTGTGATGCAATTGTATTTGTGTGCGTACTGCGCACGAACTGTTCCCGCACCCCGCCCGCGCCTCAAAGAACCAGCGTGGCTGACCGATACTTTATTTTGAATTGTAGCAAAATATGATATAACGTAAAGTGCGCACAAGATAACTCTGCGCGCGAGTCGTGGCGCCACGTACGTTATATCACTAGCATTCTGAATTTCCTGGCAGCATAGAATTTGTTCCTGATTTAGGCCGTACGTAGAGCTATCTTACGCGTATCCTACGTATAATCTGGTTTTCTAGTAGGTATGGCAGAAAGAAAACAATAATAATCCTGCCAATGATTATTTATTTTTCTGCCAGTAGGAAGCTACATTATTTGTGATATAGGTTTTTTTTTCTTTATAGGCTTATTTATTTTCTTTCAAATTATTTTATTATTGTTTGACAAAAACATAATATGTACCCAACTAACATCATATCATATACATTGATCTTGAACCCAGAGCAGAGAGTAAAAGTAGCAATTTGGCTATTTAATTTCTGTAGGCGTTGCAGTTTACATTATATATCTTGACTGAAATTACTTCTTTCTAATTTTAAGTTAATTATTTTTTATGGAAATATCTTACATAGTTCTTCTACAGACTAAAATAAATATGGACTCGCGCTTGAAAGGGTTCGTAACGTATGGTAGCCAATTATGTATTTCAATTCAATCATTTGTTTTTTTAAATTGAAATATTATATTACTAAATACTCTGAGAATATTTCAAGCGTCTACCTGTTGTGATTATTAATAATTATCGCACAAAAACTCACATCTGTTGTATGGTATGAATAAATATTTATTTTATTCTATTTTTTGACCGATGAAACGGAGGAGGTACGCAATTCGACGCGTATATTTTTTTTTATTGGAAAGGGTATACGTCAAAGTTCCATTTAAATTTTATTGAAATCGGCTGAACCATTTTTCATAAATCAACAATAATGTGAAAATGCTACATCGATCCGCGCGAATTTTGTACACATATGAAGTCGATATTTATTTCATTCTATTTTTAGTAAGTATTTGTTGTTATAATGGAAACAGAAAAACATCATCTGTGCAAATTTTAACTGTTTAGCTGTTACGGTTCATGATATAGGTACAGCCTAGTGACCAACAGACAGACGGACAGAGGAGTCTTAGTAATAGGGTTTCGTTATATTACTGTATACCTGCACATCTAAAACTTCTTGCCTTTTAAATGGTAATGGTACCATATTTTCATTCCGCTATTAGTCCCATAGTATAAAAAATAATAGAGGATTCAATAAAACAGATGCGAGGTTTACTGTTTAGAGAACTGCTTGTCACACCTTGGTTCTACTTTGAACACATTAAAAAAAATTTAAGCAATTAGCAAATTAAAGCAGCACTGGGTAGGAAACACACCATAGTAGGTAGGTAATACAGGATAGAACATCTACAAAGTAGGTAGATACGAAGTGATTAAAGCATTTAAAGCACTTCTGATTGAACTTTTCAGCTCTCTCCAAACTCAGTGGATTGGCAAGTTAAAATGACAGAGGGCAAGGCACATAGTTCAATGAACGGATAGCCAATGGGGCTGTTTTCTCTTGAATGAATCTCACGTATAATCCGCGCCACACAAGTCGGCGGATGGAAAGTTAGGCGCAGAACGCTACGCAAAAGGCAAAATATAGGTATGCGCGGGAGCCAGAAAGGGGCACACCCGACCGCCAAACTCATGCCTCCCGCGCGAATCCTGCGCCCGTGAACTCCACTAGGCCACGCGGCGTTGTCATGGTGCACATAATGCACAATAATTAGCGCATCACAGCGAAATGTGCCTCGCATCTGTTTAATTGAATTTAGAATTCAATTAAACAGATCAGATGCTAGGCTCACTGTTTGGAGAATTGCTTGTCATACTTTGGTTCTACTTTAAATACTTACGTTTAAAAATAGTTAAAACAATTAGCAAAATAAAGCAGCAGTGGGTAGGGCACACATCATAGAAATACAGGACAGAATATTCACAAAATAGGTAGAGAGTATAGACAAACTGATTGAAACACTTCTAAGTATTTGAACTTTTCAGCAAAACTCAGTGGATTGGCAAGTTAAAATGACAGAGGGCAAGGCACATAGTTCAATGGACGGATAGCCAATGAGGCTGTTTTCTCGAATGGATCTCACCTACAATCCGCGCCACACAAGTCGGCGGATGAAAAGTTAGGCAAATGCTGTGCAAAAGGCAAAATATAGGTATGCGCAGAGGCCAGAGAGAACCATGCACAGTTCTAGCCCAAATTCTATGGCTATAAAAATATTTAATAAATTGCCAAATCATTTAAAAGATATCGAAAGAGAAAACTGTTTCACAAAACAATTAAAATTTATCCTATTATCGAAATACATAAGACGATTTTTTTAACGATAATCTAGAAAACGTAATTATAAATCGTTCCAATACAAATAATAAAATTGTCATACCCTTATAGGGTCATATGTATAACTATACAAAACATGTTAACTAAGAACCGCATGTAAATTTCATATGTTGCAATAAATGAATTGAGTTTGAGAGACAAGACGCCGAGGCACACCCGCCCGCCAACCTCATGCCTCCCGCGTGCACGCCTGTGCTTACCACTACGCCACGCGGCGTCGGCATTGTGCACACATGGGCAATAATTAGCGAATTACGGCGAAGTGTCATCTGCGGCTAACATCTCATCCGCCGACTTGTGTGGCGCTACCTATACTTTTTTTTTTTTTTTTTTATTCTGAATAGGTTTGCGTTTGACCACATACTGCCTGATGTTAAGCAGATATGCGGTCTAGGTTGTAGCACGCTTACCTAGAAGATACCTATTTACTCGGGATTTGAAGACGCCCACATTGTACTTTAGCGGGAAGACAGACCCAGGCAAAGCGTTCCACATTCTGGCTGTTCGTATGAGGAATGATGATTCGAAACGCTTGGTTCTAATGCGCGGTATGTCCACCATAAAAGGGTGGCGCTTTGGTCGCGTCTGTCTAGCCGTACGATAGAAGAAAGGGGCAGGTGGGACCAGATTGTGCAACTCCTGGGCGCACTCTCCGAAGTGGATCCGGTAAAAGGCCGATAAACACGCTACCTTACGTCGATGCTCGAGACTTTGCAGCTGCGACATAGTCAGAGTGTCGTTGTCGATCAGCCTCTTGGCTCGCCTCTCAATCGACTCCAGAGCCTCCAGTTGATATTTGGCGGAGCCATCCCAAAGGTGAGAGCAGTATTCCATGCACGATCTGACTTGAGCTTTATACAGACTAAGCAGTTGCTCAGGTGTGAAATACCGTCTCACCTTAGAGAGAACACCAAGTTTTTTGGAAGCTAATTGGGCCTTTGACTCTATGTAAGAGCCAAAGTTAAGAGTCGATGAGAGTGAAACGCCTAATAGTTCCAAGCTGTCAGTTACCGGAACGGAGACACCACGGAAAGCGGGAGACAATTGGAAGGGTCTCTTTATGGCCGAAAACAGACAGGCTTGAGTCTTCGTGGCATTAAACTTGACCAGGTTAGCATCACCCCAGTCAGAAACCGCCTCCAGACTCAAGTTGAGCCGCTCGACCATAGCCTCTCTGTGAGACTCGATCTGTGGCCCGCTGGTTCTTGCATCGGATGTGTAGCTCTCCACGACTGTACTGTCGTCTGCGTACCCAAAGATTCCGGGCTTTAGCAGATCGTTGATATGCAGTAGGAAGAGGGTCGCAGAGAGCACAGACCCCTGAGGAACCCCGGCATTGATAGCCATATGATCTGACGAGCAGCCATCTACGACCACTCGTATCGACCGATTCCTCAAGAAATCTGATATCCATGCGCAGAAATCAGCAGGCAGGCCGTAAGATGGAAGCTTGCCAATTAGGCTCTCATGCCAGACCCTGTCAAAAGCTTTGGAGATGTCCAAGGAGACAGCCAGTGCCTCCCCGTGCTTTTCGATGACCTCACTCCAGATGTGTGTGGCGTACGCCAGAAGGTCCCCAGTAGACCGGTTTCGGCGAAAGCCGTACTGATGGTCACTGAGTAGGTCATTCGCTTCCAGGTACGCCAGGAGCCTGTTGTTAAGGACACGTTCCATACTCTTGCAAAGTATGGACGTGATCGAAATTGGTCTGTAGTTGGCAGGGTCGGCACGGCTACCTTTTTTGGGTACAGGCTGCACGTTAGCAAGCTTCCAAGATTTGGGCACTTGACCTGTCTTCAGAGATAGGCGAAAGAGGCGAGTCAGCACAGGCGACAACTCAGGCGCACAAGTCCTCAATACAATGGCCGGAATACCATCAGGGCCACTGGCCTTGTTCACATCAAGACTGCGGAGAACCTTGAGAACCTCCTTTTGCCGGATATGTATATCACAAAAACTGGCAACTGGAACTTATTTATTTTATTAGATCTAGATTTATTTATTTTGTTGTGTTTGTAATGTGACTGATTATGTGTTTTTTAATTATTTAATGTTGAGTCTTTGATACTTGAATAATTTAATAGAACGTTTTTCGCTTAGGTAGGTGGACTAAGGATAATTAAATATTTATACGTTAGGTACAGTTATTACACGATTTTAGAGAGCACGTGATTTTCCTGATTAGAACCATTATTTCGCTTTAGGCGCAGAATTCTAATAATGGCACATAGTTCTGAGAAAGCTCAATTTTAAGAATGCCCAATTCTATGAATGCCCAATTCTCAAAATGGCAAAATAATTAATAATAAGGTGATTTTTGAAAATGAAAATGTGTGTATTCTATTTGAAATTATTTTGCCATATTGAGAATTGAGCATTCTGTGCTTTACTTAAAGCACCACCTCTTTAGGGCAAAGTTAATAGGTTTAAAAAGAACAACTTTTACTATGGGAGCAACTAACTCCGGATTGGCGATAAAAACCAGCTGTTCTATACACTTTGTCCATTATCAACGGACTTTTTCTATGGTATAGTTGATATTTCTCGCGGATTCGGTTCTGGTCGGTCCCATAGTAAAAGTTATGATGTACTTAACTCCACAAAGGAGGTTGTTTTAGGTACCGGTGAGCCCTAATATGTATTCAAAATGTGTGTTTTTTTTTAGATAATTCATCAAAATTATGTTGGCATTTTTAGAATTGGGCCTTCATAGAATTATGCTTTCGTACGATTGAGCATTCCCGGATTACTTGGGAATGCGAATTGGTTATTCTGCGCCTAACTCATTTAGATGTCTGCGGATACAGCACGTTATTCTGTATAATCGCTGCAATATGTTGCAGCAACTAAACGCCTATATTCCATACATAAAATCTTTTCTTCATAAGTAACAAACATGCAACGGTCAAATCACAAGATTGAAAAAAATAACTAATATTTTTTAATAAACATCGATATCGATGGACATCACTAGAGCATCGACAAAAATATCGACTATTACTACATCCCTAGTGCTTGTGTACGTATAGGATTGAACCTCCCTTACCTCGACCCTACCCCCGCATCGTGCGATAGGGACAATTGCAGCTCAGAGCGATTTATACCTACAAAAAACTTGGCGAGACAACGTTTCGTATTACGCTGTTTTCTTCTTCAAAAACTATTTCAATCAAGTATTTTTTTATGTCAAAATTTAAAAAAAATATGTGTTCATGATTCTGTTATTTTATATTTTGTTAGATATTATTTAGTCTCTTGTGGTAGGTCTCTAAAGACGTCGGTAATAATGGTGAATTTTTTTGTGATTTTGAAGGGTCATATTTTGCCTGATAATTAATTTATCAAGAAAAAGAAAAGACAAAGTAGTCTAAACAGCTACATTAAATTTTATGACAAAGAATTGAAGCTCTATAAGTATTTTCAAGGAAGAAAACAGCGTAATACGTTTGTATGGAAAATTACAGATCACCCGGGCTCTTAATAAGTATTTTATAAAAGGTACAAAGCTTCCATACATTTAGAACGCCTGTATAAAAGTACATAGCAACTTATTCAAACGAAAAGTTTTATAGCAAAGCCCAGTTCTGTGAGAAGCATGAAAATATTTGTAGTAGCCTTTTTGGTCTAAAATCGGTTAGAAACGAAACATCGTGTAATATGATTATTGTTTGTGTGAATGTAGGTTAGAAAATGTGTCTAAAAATATTATTTTAACATTAAAATTGTACCTATACACAATCATTAAAATTCAAAGTGACCAAAAATTAAACAAAGATGGCCACAACCGGCATACCTACCTATCCTAATTCATATTCAATGTGTTCTGTATTATTTAAGTTCAGATAGTGATTGCGAGAAGGATTACGACTATATCGGCTATTAAAGGGGGAGGGGGGTAATGGGGGGATAAAGATGGAGGAGGGGACATGACTTGACGTTTGATGTCTGCGATTGTGCGCATGAATTTATGGCATGATCTGTATTTATGAGACATCATCACAATTCTTACTAATAAAATAGATCCGAAAGTACGTTTGTTGGCTTGGTGCTTTTCACGCAGCTACAGAGCAACGGATTTATTTGATTTTTGGCATGGATATAGCTTAAGCTACTTTTATCCCGGAAAAATTAAAGGTTCCTATGAGATAGCACACTAAATCGAAATATTACGCGGGTGAAGCCGCAGACAAAAGCTAGTAAGTAGTACATAATAAAGCAAAATCGTTTTTTAGTGTTTCTGTCTGTGTAGCCGCTCAGATTTTTTAAACTATAAGTACAAAAAATTGCAATGCGGTTTTCTCAATCATTTAGAATTATTTTTTCGCAAAGTTAAATTAGTATCTAGCTATAGTATTATAATTCATTCATACTCAAATGAAACCGGTAAGAGCAGCTAGTATAAATAGCAGAAGCACAACATACATGGCACAGAAACGTGGTCTTTCACTATGGATGTCTATCTGTCTGTCTGACCTGGGTGTCTCTGCGAGATCGAATCAGGAATGAGGAATTTCGTAGAAGACCCAGTGTAACTGACAGCAGATTCGCAAGTGGAAATGGCAGTGGGCAAAAGGCTAAAATTTTATACTCGCGATGTGTACTGGTCTAAGAACTACTAGTGACATCTATGTTTTATTACGTAAAACTATAGACTAGAAAACACAGGTGTCGTTAGTAGACTCATTAACACGTGGTATCGGAATTATTCAACAGTTCAAATTAAGACGGTGCGGAAACAGAGTGGTGATATTAACTTATAAAGACTAAAACGCCTCTTCGAAACAATTTGGCTTCGAAACAAATGAAAGTGTGGTAAAATTTAACCTCATTAGCTGATATTATACAGGGTTATATCCGAAACTGGTGTACTAAGCTGAAAGGAGGTAATTCAGACATCATAATTAATATCATTATGAACAACTTTTTTATGTAACACTTCTAATCGGTCTTATTGGAGATAGGGTTGGCCTATGTCCCACTGCTGGACATAGGCCTATCCTATATAGGATAGGTAGCTAAAACGACAGCATCACACCAATAATCTCAGTATTGTTCTTCCAAATCACGATATCCTCATTCATATTCCGTCATATACTACCCTCAACCACCTCGTCCACTCAATCGTCTAATCCGCCCCTTGTTAATGCTAGGAGATATTAAGATAAAGCTAATCCTCACATAACTTAGGATCGAGGCCGTTAAACGCGGTTTAGAAGCCACTGACCATTGTCCTGCGTTTAATTTAACCGGGCGTAGGGAAACCGGCCCTCTGGCGCGAGCTAGAGCGTAATGATTTTACTATCCCTCACCAATATTAGAATTACCGTTAGAATTTTCGAACATTCAAGTCTTTGAAGCGTATTCTGAATTTTAAAGCTCATATTTGAATGTCTTTAGTTTTGACAACTGTAAAATAAATTTGCACAAAGATGTTGTGCGATTTCCGTTCTAATTCAAATCCTTGAATTGTATGTCAAAGGGATGAAGTTTATTTTTGAATGCCAAGTGTTTTGGCAAATGTATGAAAAGTTGGTTCCAAGGTGTCGTAAGATTTTATGCGTGAACCTCTTTATGCAAACAGGTCCTAAGGGTCAGTTTTAGGTTTTTGGAGCTATTGAAACTTGACCCGTTGTGTTAATGTAATTAACCATGATTGTTGAAACCGTAGCGAGATATTAGATTGGAATTATTTGATGGAGCCTGTAATTAAGTAAATAACTGATAAGGCAATCCTTATCCTTACATAGTATAAAATAAAGTCGCTATTTTCGTTTGTTTGTCTGTATGCTTAAATCTTTAAAACTACGCAACGGATTCTGATGCGGTTTTTTTTAATGGATAGAGTGATTCAAGAGGAAGGTTTATATGTATAAAAATTCCCGAAATTCCCACGGAAACGGGCACAACGCGGGTAAAACCGCGGGGCGCTGCTAGTTTAATTATAAAAAATATGTGATAAAATTTAAAATTGCAATGCATAGAGCCAACAAGTTGATGTAGGTTGCTTGTCTTATCAAGTCAACGCGTACATTTTTAGGGTTCCGTACCCAAAGGGTAAAAACGGGACCCTATTACTAAGACTCCGATGTCTGTCTGTCCGTCTGTCTGTCTGTCACCGGGCTGTATCTCATGAACCGTGATAGCTAGGCAGCTGACATTTTCACAGATGATGTATTTCTGTTGCCGCTATAACAACAAATACTAAAAATATAATAAAATAAATATTTAAGGGGGGCTCCCATACAACAAACGTGATTTTTATGAGATTTTTGCTCGCTATTAATAACGGCAAGAGAAATGGGGCTCCCATACGGTACGGAACCCTTCGTGCGCGAGTCCGTCTCGCACTTGGCCGATTATTTTATTTATGAAAGCGCGTAATTTTTCACAGATTAATTACTTTTTGATAATTATTTTTTTTGAAAAATCTAAAGAAACCAGTCTCATGTACCTATTATTTTTTATTGAAATCGGTTTATTGGGTGTTGAATAATCACTATCAATATAAAAATGCAAGTGTACGTCGGTTACACCGGTTGATGTCGTTTGTGCTATTTTTGTTCAAAAATAAATAATTTATTGAGGATATACTTAGTTCATGGGTGTCATAGGCTACTTATTATCGAAGAAAAACCTAAAGATCCTGTGGAAAGCCACAGGTAAGACTAGTATAGCATTTTTAGGGTTCCGTACCCAAAGGGAAAAACGGGACCCTATTACTAAGACTTCGATGTCCGTCTGTCCGTCTGTCACCGGGCTGTATCTCATGAACCATGATAGCTAGGCAGCTGAAATTTTCACAGATGATTTATTTCTGTTGTCGCTATAAATGAAACAAATATGTACTAAAAATAAAATAAATATTTAAGGGGGGCTCCCATACAACAAACCTGATTTTTTAGACGTTTTTCGCTCTATATTAACAATGGTAACAGGTAGATGCTTGAAATTTTCAAAGAATATTTAGTTTTATATACACTTTAATAATAAATAATAAAATTAAAATAAAATAAATATTTAAGGGGGGCTCCCATACAGTACGGAACCCTCCGTGCGCGAGTCCGACTCGTACTTGGCCGATTATTCCTGTGATAACGTCTGATGAATCGATGAACGCCGGCTACAGGCGTCAGGCACACAAAAGTGTCACGTTCCGGCTGAGCCGAGCGTACAGGTGAGATCATGGTCCAAGCAATAGTAAGGTACGATCGACCTAAAGCGTTTGGCTTTCAGTTGTTGAGTCAACAATGTTATTCTTATGACGTTTTCACGAAACATTATCGTCGGTAAACAAACAAACACTAACACTTTAATAGACAACCACATTACATAATAAGCCCCTATAAATTAAAAAGGAGATATTGCAAATATGCATAGAAATTGGGCCAATAAAGGGTACAGTATTTCATAATTTGCTTTGTTTCTTTCGGAAAATGATTTTCCCGTTATTTTTTACAATAACAGTGTCCGTTAAAAGTAATTTCGTGTATTCGGGTATTAAGGTTACATGTGACCAAAATGACAGTAATTCAATGACTGAACAAAAATCAAATTGGAAAATGTGAAATTACTCATAAATTAAGCATTTGATGCGGTTGTTTTACTCTGCGCATTTATTTATCACAGTTTAACGGATTTTTTGAGCTACTGTACCTAGTCAGAGCCCATTTTGCATTATCTTCTTTAAAAAACCCCCGACACAAAAACCTACCTAAAAAAAGTACGAAATTCCATCCCAACTTTAACCCACCATAACTCTTAAATGGCTCAATCGATTTTTATAAAACATAGCTAAGAACACTCTCGATTAAGTCTCCTTTCATCCAAAAAAAACTAAACTGAAATCGGTTCAGTGGTTCGGGCGCTATGATGCCACAGACAGACAGACAGACACACAGACAGACAAACAGACACGTCAAACTTATAACACCCCTCTTTTGTGTCGGGGGTTAAAAACCAAATTACAGGGACAAAATAATACAATTTATAGGTTTCTAACTGGCGGCCTTATCGCTTAAAGCGATTTCTTCCAGGCAACCGTTATCCAACTTTACAGGCAACCAATTTTTTCAAGGCCACTTTCTTGTTTCCCTAATAAATGGACCAAACGCATCTTCTATCAGAAATCTGCCTCATAAAGTCAAAACAAACCATAAACCGTTTTACTTAATAATGACTATCGTTAACATAAACAATGGCGAAGGGGAGACAGATATAAAATTTAATTGATTGTCCTGCTTTGTGTTGTGACGTTTAATTTGGCTGATGTATGACGTTGTTTGATATTATTCTGCATTTCTGTGGGTGACTAATTTTGTTAATTTTCGGTAGTGTAGTTCCAATTATTGCGATGTTAACTTCGAGCAAATATCTACAGAGCTACAGTCCCTAAGTGAAAGTAGTAAAAAATGTCCGAGCGCCGTCATACATACCGACTTAGATATATTTACATTGAATAATTCGCACAGACCCGTTTTCTCAAATCTCGACGTTATGTCACCTAATTTGTAACCGAGCACTTTATCGCGCGACGTTGTAGTCAGCTTGCAATCGCCTTACGACTAACTAAAAAGCCTGCCCACTACGTAGCTTGGGCAGCGTTTTGGCTCGGACACTTTTTTGCACGATCAGGATGTTAACGATAAATAAAATTTAAAGAAGATTTTGAAAAGTTGGCCCAAAGTTTGTACAGTAGCCCAAAAAAGCGTTAATATAAAGTAAACAAATTCACACTAAAAAACAACGGTATTTATGATAACATTGCTTTATTAGTGTGGAATTTTGTATTTTAAAAGCAATGTCAAAGATAATAATATCCGAAAATATAAAAATCCTTAATCTGGGTGCACGGCAGTGCACCCAGACAAGTCCAGCACAGCCGTAAGCATACTTTTCCCGAAGCCATTCAGGCCATGTTCAATCCCCTGTAAATTTGATCTAAATAAAGCTAGACGTCTGAATTTATTACCATTGGAGATTGTTATGAAAGAAAATAAACGGATAATCATTTTCCAAAACAAAATTATTAAATAAGTACTATTTAGTACAAGGTGATGGCCTACGTTCGATATATTTTTGAACTATCTCTTTTATAGCAAATACCTACCTCTAAAATATTACTAAAATCAGTAAGACAAATAAAAAAATAATCTTATAATCTACTTGAAATACAAAAAATGCTATTTTGTAGATAAGCTGTTTTGACGCCTTGCGTTCGATTTGAGTTGTCAAGCTAAGCTAAATAATATTATTGGAAAACTTTGTTAATATTTGAATAAATAATTAAGTTTTTAGTGTCCAATTGATTGAATTTAAATAGATTTTATTTGAGTTACTAAAAATTTATACATATATGAGGTAGGTACCTAATTAGAGTATTGGCTACATATATTAAATTGTTAGGTAACCTATACTTAAAATTGCTCTTACTAAATTTCATATACACATATAATTATAATCCTTATTAAGTGTTATTTCATTTACAAAGTTCTTAAATTATTACACATTTTAAATCGTGCATTCAGTAGGCAACTAAGTACTTAGTCAAAATTCACGCACAACGTTACGAGTAGGTATTAGTGCGGTGAGACACGTGTGAACAAAAAAAATTCAAAACTGTCGAAATGTTTACATGATTCGATTAAAAAGTGCAACAAAATATAAAACACTACAACAAAAAGATGAATTCAATGCAAAAAGACGCTCCACCGTGACAATGTTTTCACATTGCCGTGACCAGGATTCGAACCTGGGTTACTACGGCCACAACGTAGGGTCCTAACCACTAGACGATCACGGCTACCGGAGCTCTGACGCGGGTGCCGAAACTACATGTGGCTTGCCGAGGCAACTAAATGTCAGGGTTAGGGAGAGGAAATACGAGTAAATGATAATTATGATATTTTTTATTTTGTGTAGTAGGTACTCGTATTTAGCAGTGTTATATAAGTTATGTAAATAAATACCAACATCATTTATTTTCAAAGAGTTACTTTTTATGATAAACATTTCAAAAATTCGTCGCGGATTCAGGATTCGAACCTTGCGTCCTGCGGTTCGAATCCTGCATCGAAAATGGCTTCGCCGCTTTCGATAAAATTTAAATAGGATCGTTTTCGACTCTTAGGACTCTTTCTAATAAAAAAATAGTTATGGAAATCGGACTACTGTGAAAAAAATTATGCGTCGTTATACATAAAAAAAATATACGCGTCGAATTGAGTACCTCCTCCGGTTGGTTCGTCGGTCAATAAATGTAAGGTTAAGTAAAATTTTTGACATTTGGGGGAACTCGTTGGGCGAGCCTGACTCGACTGTTTTTTTCTTTCTGAGGTAAGGAACCCTTAAAACAAAATACGAATGAATTGAGAACCGTCTCTTTTTTGAAAGCCAGTTGAGATTCCCCAAATCACGCGACAAAAGATAACAAAAACAGAATAAGGAATTAGAAACCAAATTACTCGGGCGGCCAAACATTTTGGTAAGAAAATTGGTCAGCAATTTGGTGGCACGTGTCATGTTCAATGAACGCTGTCACGTAAATTGTTTGGTGTATTTTCGAAAATATCAAATAAATACTTTCCTCGTAGAATCTTTGATTAAATTGATTATGCATTTAATTTTACTTATGACACTGAAATGAGGGTCATGAACTCTTTCACTCAGATAGATAGGTTAGGTAGGTAGCTCTTTAGTCTGTGGAAGGTAGGTATTAGAAAACCATGGTGGTTATATATGCTCGGAGTCTTGAATCAGGAATAATCGGCCAAGTACGAGTCGGACTCGCGCATGGAGGGTTCCGTACTGTATGGGAGCCCGCCTTAAATATTTATTTTATTTTAACTTTATTATTTATTATTGAAGTGAATATAAAACTAAATGTTCTGTGAAAATTTCAAGTATCTGCCTGTTACCATTATTATTATAGAGCGAAAAAACGTCTAAAAATTCCGGTTTGTTGTATGGAAGCCCCCCTTAAATATTTATTTTATTTTGTTTTTAGTATTTGTTGTTATAGCGGCAACAGAAATACATCATCTGTGAAAATTTCAGCTGCCTAGCTATCATGGTTCATGAGATACAGCCCGGTGACAGACAGACAGACAGACGGACATCGAAGTCTTAGTAATAGGGTCCCGTTTTTCCCTTTGGGTACGGAACCCTAAAAAGGAGTTTTCAAAACAAAACAAAGAATAAGGAGATGTGTATATGAATTGGAGTTATTGACTATGACTGAAAAGAAAATCGGCCCATCAGCTGTAGGACGTACAGTAACAGCCTTTTTAGGGTTCCGTACCCAAAGTGTAAAAACGGGACCCTATTACTAAGACTCCTCTATCCGTCCGTCTGTCTGTCTGTCACCAGGCTGTAACTCATGAACCGTAATAGCTAGAACGTTGAATTTTTTGCAACTGATTTATTTCTGTTTCCGCTACAACAAGTACTAAAAATAGAAAAAATAAGAAAACCGGCCAAGTGCGAGTCGGACTCGCGCACCGAGGGTTCCGTACAAACCTGCAAGGTTTTGAGGAAATGGGTAGTAAGGTTAAAATTATTAAAAAAAAATATATTATGTGATGTAACTAAAAATTTATGGTTTTCGTAATTTTTCCTTTATCTATGCTATAAGACGTTGCTTCGTACCAAATTTCAAGATTCTGAGTTCACGGGAAGCACCCTGTAGGTTTTGATTCCCTTGCAAGTGTCGAAAATTTGCGGCATAAACGGCTGTATCTTTTGATTGCGTTGGCTTAGAAGTTTGATTTTTTCACAGCTTCAAGGGACAGTAGATTTGAGTAATTGATATAAATTTCAGCTTCATACCTCCACGCGTTCCTGAGAAAAAGGGTCTTGACAGACGGACGGACGGACAGACGGACAACAAAGTGATCCTATAAGGGTTCCGTTTTTTCCTTTTGAGGTACGGAACCCTAAAAATGTGAAAGGAGGGCTCCCCTACAACAAACCTGAATTTTTAGACGTTTCCGCTCGTTATAATAAAGGTAAATGCTTGAATTGTTCATAGAATATTTTGTTAAATATTCACTACTAGCGACCCGCCCCGGCTTCGCACAGGTGTATTATACATATAAACCTTCCTCTTGAATCACTCTTTCCATTAAAAAAAACCGCATCAAAATCCGTTGCGTAGTTTTAAAGATTTAAGCATACAGACAAACAAACAGACAAAATAGCAACTTTATTTTATACTATGTACTAGCGACCCGCCCCGGCTTCGCACAGGTGTATTATACATATAAACCTTCCTCTTGAATAACTCTATCCAACCGCATCAAAATCCGTTGCGTAGTTTTAAAGATTTAAGCATACAGACAAACAAACAAACAAACGAAAATAGCGACTTTATTTTATACTATACTATGTAAGGATTGATTGATGAAAAATAAATAAACAACAAATAATTAAAGGGGGTCTCCATACAAGTAACGTGATTTTTTTGCTCGATACTCGTATCAATAACGGCAACGGAAATATGCTTGAAACATTTACTTGGTATATTCCCTTAAAAATAATTAATAAATTAAAATAAAATATAATATGAGGGTTTCCATACGGTGCGGAACCCTTCGTGCGCTAGTCCGACTCGCACTTGGCCAATCGTTAATTCCTACTAACAAGGTGAATATTTCATACACCCTGCTATTATCCTTCGCGTGCGTCATAGACAATCATAGACAATTTGTTTGAACAAGCTCATTCATTAAAAGGTTTCCCGTGTTTTGGCGTCATTTTCTGAGGCAATTGACTTGATTACTGTAAGTGTTGGAGAGGACAATTTGTAAACTACTTCTTTACACTAGTAATGAAGGGAAGTTGTTGAAATTATTCATATGGTGTTTAGTATTTGTTTTGTTTTTACCGACTTCGAATAAAGAGGTTCTTAATTCAACTGTTTATTAGGGTTCTGTACCCAAAGGGTAATAATGGGACCCTATTATAGTCCTACTATAGTATTTACTCTTTTCATAAATGTAAAAAGCAAGTAACTTTTAATGTTAGTTTAATTTTATTTATTATTTCATTGACATGTAATAAAACGTTATTAATAAAGTGAATATGAATAATATTACTATAACTCCGTTGTCTTGTCCATCCGTCCGTCCGTCCGTCCGTCCATCTGCCACCAGGCTGTATCTCATGAACCGTGATAGCTCGACAGCTGAAATTTTCACAAATGAAGTATTTCGTGACCCATACGGTACGGAACCTTTCGTGAGAGTCTGACTCGCACTTGCCCGTTTTCTTTTTACCTAATCCAATAATAATATTACTATAACTCCATTGTCTTGTCCATCCGTCCGTCCGTCCGTCCATCTGCCACCAGGCTGTATCTCATGAACCGTGATGGCTCGACAGCTGAAATTTTTACAAATGAAGTATTTCGTGACCCATACGGTACGGAACCTTTCGTGAGAGTCTGACTCGCACTTGCCCGTTTTCTTTTTAATTTTAATTATTTTCCATCAACATATAATTTATAAAATAATCCAAAACATTAACATACTGCGGATTGTACCAATGTATGTTGGCGGAATAACCCCACGAATTATGAACCGATTTTTACGATTTTTTTTTTTCATAGATCATACTTCAGTGATGGTCCCATTTGAAGTTTTCAGAAATTAGCTGAGCTGTTTTTGAAAAATCAACAATAGTTATTAATATTGTAAACATGGAATAAGTACATCGATTCGAGCAAATTACTAGTTTCTACAAGCTTTTATATAGTTTCACCTGTCCCGTTGTCATTTTGTCGGTAGCGCTCGTAGCGTAGTTTGACTAGGTGATTGTCAGCGATCACCTTAATTAAGCAACGTTCCGCACGGTCAGTACTTAGATGGGTGACCGCGGGTGGCATTTTCCAACTGAGCGCTACCGTGGCTCGGATGACACGTTAAATTGTAGGCCCCGGTTGTTTTAACCGTTTAGCCATGTCAGAGGCCTTCAGGCGGCCTAAAAACTCTGACACCAGGGCTAGCCACCCGGCATATACGAACTTACTTACTTTAGTTTGTCGGTCTGTAATCAAATCTTGGAAGTTAAATTTGATCCATTTCCCGGTTACCGATTCAGCTGAAATTTTGTATACATATGTAAATCGCGTGACAATGCAATGTTATGATGACATGGTACTGATCTGATGATGGAGCTGGAAGGTGGCCAAAGGAACTTAGCATTGAAACGACACAACCTCATCGAGGTTGCGTTCATTTGAATGGTCTTGGCGAGTAGTTTGTCTTCCAATGGTAACCAGGTTCTGATGATGGAGCTAGAGGTGGTCAAAGGAACTCTGTAATGTAACGACGCAACCCTATCGAGTTTCGGCTCGTTTGATTCGTGTTTTCGAGTCTTGTCTTCAGTACAAGCTGGTTTAAAAAAAAAGTATTATTGATTCGCTTGTGCCATCTTTGGAGAAACATATTAATTAAGATATATGGTTTACTAGGTAGGTATAAATAAATTCGTGTTAAAATTAATTTTGCGCTGACAATCTGCTAATATGCAAAGTGAAACTTCAATCTCACTAAATACAGGGGCTTAGTGGGGTGGGATTTAATCTTTTGCACCCTAGTGGTGATAATTACATTGCGGATCCTCTGTACAGTAATACGAACTATGCATATCTGTAATACTGTATACACTGTGTATTATTTATCTATACAGAGTTACTGGTAATCAATTAACATCCTTTCAAGGGCATATTCTGTGCATCGAAATAAACATCTATTATTCTACGACTTCTAAGAATTAGTATTTACTTTCTTCCATACAAACTTTAAAAAAATAGTTGGACCGGTCTAAACATAATTATTTCTATGTAAAAAGCGCGCGCGCCATAACCTTAGGGGCTTAGACCTCGGAGGAGTTTTTTTTTTAAGCTAGAATAATTGAACACAATATTATAAAAGGTATCTGTTGCCGAACAAGGCCGGAGCCTGTGTTTCAGCTTACAGCGCCCTCCCCCCTATTTGCATATATGCTGATTTATATTATGTACATATATGCTGATTCCAAATTTAAAAAACAATTTTGTAAATTTGTTGAGATTTGGGAAAAGTTGTGGAACAAAAGTTGTTTGTTTTGATGTACAGAATATATTTTGCTCTTAAAAGGATGCTAATTGATTACCAATAACTATATATAATAATAACCTACTATATCTATTTGCTGTGGAAGCCATGGTGGTCTAGTGGTAGTAACACCTGCCTTACAATCGTGCGGTACCGTAATGGATACCTCCATTACGGTACGCTCCTGTAGCAGCCTTTCAATAGTCCACTGCAGGTCGTAGGCCTACTTACGAAGGGTGAATCGTGCGGAAAATAACAAAAAATCTTTTCTTATTCATTATACCTAAGGTAGCCTATTGTAATCATTTCTGAACCAAAATAATCTGGATACTGTCTTACAAATGATTAATTATTGTTCTTCGCTTATCTAAATAAAGCAAAATTTTGCTACTTACTCCTAATATCGTAGGCAATAAGGCTGAAATTTGTGCGTCTATTAGAGAAGTTCGTACTCAAAATCGCAACTGACAAGAATGTTATTCTGTGCATAACAATTTCGTCCCAATTTCTTAAGCCACAAGGGTTCGAAGGTTGTGCCTCTGTTACAGAAAATCTTAGTTAAAATCACTGCTTCCAAGAAGAAAGTTTTTGCTTCACAATTTCAACCCAAGTTCCTAGACAATACAGTTGCAAGTTGTACATCAATAAGAGATATTAGTAGTTAAAATTGCACCTGACAAATGGTGTTAATAAGAAACCTGTCGCGGTAGGATTAGTTCGTGTTAATTACACGCGCTGTCGCCAAAATAGTGATGGGCATCACTTACTTAATTTCATCGATAAAATATCGAATTTTTTTTGAGCAAAAAATTCATTGTTTTTCGTCGACTTTCAATATGAAAAAGTTGTGATGAAGCGAGTAGGTACTTAAATATTAAGTCCTCGATAAATAATTAGGTTATGGTTAGTCATTTATTAGGTACTACACCTAATCAAAATAATTAACCCCCGACGCAAAAGAGGGGTGTTATAAGTTTGACGTGTCTGTTTGTCTGTGTGTCTGTCTGTCTGTCTGTGGCATCATAGCGCGCCCGAACCACTGAACCGATTTCAGTTTAGTTTTTTTTTGGATGAAAGGAGACTTAATCGAGAGTGTTCTTAGCTAAGTTTTATAAAAATCGATTGAGCCATTTAAGAGTTATGGTGGGTTAAAGTGGGGATGGAAGAACCAAAATTCTACAAATGTGCCCAAAATGGTTGTCAATGTGTCGGGGGTTTTTTAAATTTTTAATTTATAGTAATTATATGAAAATAGATCAGCTTAATTAGTTAGGTAGATATTGCGCACGAACTTCTACATAATAATATGCCTTTCTGTCTGTTGGCCACCTAAAAACTAAATGTTAGTAATTTAAACTAAACTATATTCTTTTGTAATAGTTATCCTTTTTCAAAAATATTTGTCCTATTATAATATAATAGACAAAATTATGTTTTAAGTAAGTATCGATAATAATATCCAGTACGCTGAATTTGATACAGAGTTCGGTATAATTATACCTTTTAATAAAGCAGTCAACATTTTCGCACGTTCTTTTTGTGACCTAATCGATAAAATAATATTGACAATCGAGATACCACATCACTAATACTAAAATTTAAACCCACTACCAAAGCGGATTAGTCTCAAAAATTAAAATGGCGGCTTCCCAATAATTAAAACGTGTCATAATATTTAGGGGTGACTAGAGAAAATTAAAATTATAAATAAAAGCAGAGACTTCGGATTTATTTGCGGCTTTTATTATGTTTTAAATGGGGTAAGGGATTAAGAAGCTGTAATAAGTATTTTGCAATTTTAGAACCGACTTGAAAAAAAGTGGCATAAATGATATTTTTAATTAAAAGTGTGAAAGACGATCTTCTACATCTCTTCTAGTAAGTAAAATATTCCAAACGTATCGCAAAATTGACCAGAACAGTACTTTTTTTATTTCGTATAGGCTTGCGTTTGTCTACACACTGCCTGATGTTAAGCAGATATGCAGTCTAGTTTAGCACACTAACGTAAAAGATACCTATTTACTCGGTCTTTAAAGACACCCACGTTGTATTCAGGTATAACAGAAACTCTGATTTTAGATACATTTTACATCAAAATCCATGGCGGTCTAGAGGTAGTGACAAACAACTTACAATCGTGAGGTCGTGGGTTCAAATCCAGATCCCATACCAATGAGTTATTATGAGTTCTTTGGAATTTATGTACGGAATTTCACAGCACTGGCTTTTTAGTGAAGGAAAACATCGTGAGGTGACCTGCATACGTCCGAAGAAGAAATTCCATGGCGTACGTGAATTCACCAACCCTCACCTGGCCAGCGTGGTGGAAATGACCCAATTACCCTTCGTGGGTAGGCCTACGTTCTGCAGTGGACTATTAAAAAGGCTGGTACAGAACATCAATGTCCAATAGCATAATATTACTATTGCCTTACAGGGTGAAGAGCTGATGTCGACATTAAATAAAATCACAAATTTGGCATTTTGTTTTAAAGCGCTCGACGTATCTTTAATTCAATAAAGAGAGCTATTTACCTACTTATCTTCACTACATAGTATAAAGCAAAATCTCAATTTTTGTGTGTCGGTCTGTGTATTCGCTTATATCTTCAAAACTAGACCACAGATTGCAATGCGGTTTTCACTATCTCATCTCTTAGAATATTATTACTTCAGAAAGGTTTATAGCAATGACTCATCTGAAACCGGGCATTTAGTATAAGATAAGTACAATATTCTGTAACATCATTTTGGCGCAACTTGTAGCTAAATCGCGATTGAATGGCTCAAGTAGCTATTTTGTCTAATATCAAATTAGCACAAGTGAATGAATGAATGAAAAATTATTTCCCTTATTTTTTATAGACACAATGTTTAAAAATTTTGTGTTTTAATTTTTTTTATTTGATTTTATGATTATTGTTTACTAATAGTATTTGTGGGTCAAATTAATGTCGATGTCAGTTCTCCACCCTGTATAGTTAATGATGAGCTACGAATATCAAGTTCCATATAAATGATTGAGAAGGGTTCCATACAAAACAAACTCAACACAACCCCTGTCAGCGAACAAAACTGTATAAGAATGAAAAATGAAATGGAGTGGACAGCACTTTTGGTGGTCGCAGTTAGACTACAGTATTTGTGGTGTTGGAAAATTATAATTTTATTATTTTAATTTCGTTCATTACGTCGGTACATTGGCATATTACTATATTATTTCTTGTCGGCATGCAAATGTCTTATAGATAGTGTATAGGACATTTCGTATAAAATAATTATGTCATGTTAATGTTTCCTAATTTAAAATGTAGCATTAAGTAAGTATTGCCTTCCCGTCTGGCAAAGAGCCTGGATCCTACGACACAGGTCACCCTAGTGTGGGATCCAGTGCACTATGAATGTTAATTTATGTTTGTAAATTGTAAAGGAATTTTGTTTTTGATGACATCGGGAAGAGCCTAGATTCCACGACACAGGTCGTCCTAGTGTGGGATCTAGTGTACAACTTGTTTTTTGTTAACTTTTAAGAACCATAAACGTTTTTTTTATTATTATTTTATTTGGACAATAACTGAAGCTAATAATTAAAACAGAAAAAACACAGAGATCATCACTCTATTGAAACGTAAAAAGAAGTGAAAAAGACAGGAGGAATGAAGGAAAGAACAAAAACAATCTACTTAGTTTGCGGAAAAGTATTTACATTGATAAAAATCCTATAAAAAAGTCGCCAACAGATAGTCGTATAACTAGACTAGCAAATATGTTGTTGTTTACATTATCAAATCAATGCATCTCCTTCTGATTTTCTCGATCGACCATATTTTCCCTATGGTAGTAACTAGTAATAGCTCTTTGGCTACTGGTCATACTGTCGTGATGTTGCTGAAATTAGCAATTTATCACGTCTACAAAAATTATTAGTCCTTCGAGCCGGATAACCGGATGGAAAAAAATTCAATCAGAACACAGTCATTAGACTGGTGAACGAATCCGTAAGTGGGTGCTAATATTTCCACTAGCGCCATCTATATTTTCTATGCGTAAATGCTTAACCATTATTTTAATGTATTTGATTCAGTACATAACCTATGTAATTGACCGAAGCGAAGCGACAATCTCTGATGGGTGATCTGACTTGAAGATATCCAAACTGTAGTAGTCAGGAAACAATGACGGAGGCAGGGCATTCCAATACCTGGTGGTCTGCATTATGAAGGAAGAAGCGAATCGCTTAGTACGAGTAGTTTCAGTTTTATTCCTATTTTTTACTGTTTTAGGGTTCCGTACCCAAAGGGTAAAAACGGAACCCTATTACTAAGACTCCGCTGTCCATCTGTCTGTCTGTCCGTCTGTCTGTCTCCAGGCTTTATCTCATGAACCGTTATAGCTAGAAAGCTGAAAATTTCAAAGATGATGTATTTCTGTAGCCGCTATAACAACAAACAGAATAAAATAAATATTTAAGGACGGCTCCCATACAACAAACCTGAATTTTTAGTCGTTTTTCGCTCGATTTAATGGTAACAGGTAGATGCTTGAAATATTCACAGAATATTAAGTTGTCTTCACTTTACTAATAAATAATTAAATTAAAATAACACAAATATTTAAGGGGGGCTCCCATACAGTACGGAACCCTTAATGCGCGAGTCCGACTCGTACTTGGCCGATTATTTTAATTAGCGTTCAATACCACCTTTTTGACTAGTAAAACACGGAGGAGGTACTCAAGTCGATGCGTATATAAATATACAATGTTATTCCTAATCAATTAGCATCCTTATAAGATAAGGGCTTATTCTGTGCATCAAAACAAACAACTTTTTTTCAACTACTTTTGTTATATCTCAAAAAAAAAAATGGCTGTGACGTCCCTCCGCGCGGAAGAAGTGAAACTTAGTAGTTTACTTTTAATTAAACTAGATGGCGCTGGCGTCAAGTTAGCCCGCGGTATTAACTTTCGCCGTCGATGGACGAGGTGTTATGGTTATTGTTACAATAATCGTTTAAAATGTAATAAGCGTTTCAAAGATTTTGTACTATTACAAATCTATCACCAGAGCTGACTCGAACAAAAGTATAATATCGGACGGAACCTTCTTGGATGGAAGTCGCCATAGATCTTTAGAAGAGTTTCACTCACTTGAAACTCACACTCACTCACACAAAAAGTTGTTCCATAGAAAAATCTCGTTATAATTATGTACTCAAAATGTTAAAATAATTATAATATAGGTATTTTATAACGCATACATTTTTACAGCGTGATTTGAGAGAGATTTCGATAATTCTTTTTATATTGGAAAGGTATATCCTTTGAAGTAGGTCCTATTTAAATTTCATCAAAATCGGCTGAGCCATTTTGATTAATCAACAATAATATGAAAATTGCTACATCGATCCGTGCGAAAAATTCGAGAATTGTTTACACGGTTTAAGTCGGTCATGCCATTTTTTAATCACTATTTAGAGATTTAACAAAAATATGTTTTAGAATTTATTTATTTACTAAAATCAATAGCCCTTAAAAACATACATTAATTTACAAACTAAATTTAAGGCCAATAACTGATTTGAACTATGTTACCAAATATTTTTTTATTTATGCTTTTTTTTTGCGGGCTTATGCACGCGCCACAACGACGTACTATATAAAGCGCGGGAAATTCGGCAAACGTCCATCGTCGACGGCCTCCGCGGTGATACCGTGAGTAATAAATAATCGGCCAAGTACGAGTCGGACTCGCGCATGGAGGGTTCCGTACTGTATGGGAGCCCCCCTTAATGTTTTTTTATTTATTATTGAAGGGAATATAAAACTAAATATTCTGTGAAAATTTCAAGCATCTACCTGGTACTATTATTAATATAGAGCGAAAAACGTCTAAAAATTCAGGTTTGTTGTATGGGAGCTCCCCTTAAATATTTATTTTATTTTGTTTTTAGTATTTGTTGTTCTAGCGGTACCCGAAATACATCATATGTGAAAATTTCAGCTGCCTAGCTATCATGGTTCATGAGATACAGCCCGGTGACAGACAGACAGACAGACAGACGGACAGACGGACATCGAAGTCTTAGTAATAGGGTCCCGTTTTTCCCTTTGGGTACGGAACCCTAAAAATAATGTAAAATTATCATATTATTTTTATGACTGTAATTTATATACTTGTAATGTTTTTTTTATCGGGAAAAAGTGCCTTTATTAACTGCAACAAAACTACACTACCTACTACTACATAAAAAGCATTGGATCATGTTTTTTAGTTACGTACAAATACATTAAAAGGAGATATTGCAAAAATATATAGAAATTGGGCCACCAAAGGGTACAGTACTTCATAATTTGCTTCGTTTCTTTCGGATAATTATTTTCCCGTTATTTTTTACAATAAAAGTGTCCATTAAAAGTAATTTCGTGTATTCGGATTGAAAATTACATTGACATTGTTTAAAAATAAGACGGCCATACACTTCTACTTCTATATTTTGGTGTCGCATGGTTTATGCATTTGCTAGTGTTACCTATAAGTATAGAACCTTTTTTTGTATTTTATCAAAATAGTTACAGTCTAAGTCACGTCATAGTCCAAAAAAGTCGCGGTCAAGTTAGACCTCAGTAAAGCATTGGCAAACTAATTACTTATCACTGATAGAAACTTATTTCAAAAATAATAAAATGCGGCGACATGATTTTTCCGCGTTCCCGCCTAAAACCACGCAGCCATACTCGACTTGAAACATTAATAAAATATCACAAATAAAAAAAATAGGCTGAAAGCCTGTTTAGAACCGATTTCTATATTACCCTGGATTCTTATAACAACAAAAAGAACACTGTACTGTACTGTACCAGCCTTGTTTTGATAGTCCACTGCAGGACGTAGGCCTACCCACGAAGGGTGATTGGGCCATATCCACCACGCTGGCCCAATGCGGGTTGGTGGATTCACACACGCCATCGAATTTCTTCTACGGACGTATGCAGGTTGCCTCACGATGTTTTCCTTCACCGAAAAGCCAGTGGTGTGAAATTCCGCACATAAGTTCCAAAGAAACTCATTGGTACGGGACCGGGATTGAACCCACGACCTCAAGAATGACAGGCCAGCGTTACAACCACTAGACCACCACGGCTTTTCAAAAGAACACGTTTCATTGCAATTCGTTGGATGATTTTTTTGTTGTTAACTATTACAGGATTTAAACACCTCGTAGTCAAAATACATATTTTATTCAGCATTCTCCGATCTTAGAAATAAATGGTTACAAACATTTTTTTATTCTTCGCTCCATTTTCACACCATTGATCCTCCTTAGTTTCTTTCCCGCCAAAAAGTAAGTATTCATCCTTCATTCTCCTTTTTTTTTTAATATAACATAGATCTAACTTGTCCCGTGAGTTTGATTACTAAAGAGGTTTCTATGTGAGTATTCTACGTGATCTTCATACCATTATAAGCATACAGCAATGTGAATGCGGGGCAAGTTACTTCGAAATAATTCACAGTTGTTTAGATCCATTTATACAGAAATATGATATAGTATAATACTTTTAAGAGAATATAAACAACATTACACTCATCACACTATGAATGATGGTTTTACAAAATTAATATAACGATCGCGCAGTCTGGAAGGAGGGAAGGGAGGCCTTTGCCCAGCAGTGGGACAATACAGGCGCAAAATAATAATAATATAACGACAATATTATTTACGAAAACAGGAAATAAAAACAAACCTCTTACACGTTTGCCTTCGACTTTCTCGGTGACCCGCGACTTCACCAAGTAACAACTTAATCCTCCTCAGGACCAGCGCAGTGGATATGAGTGGATAGGCCTAGCCTATGTTCAGCAGTATACTTTTAAAAATTACAGATACATGAAAGGTAGATACATACATATACCGTGTGTCTCTCAGAGATCTAATAATACTGAAACCACTTATATGTAGTACCTAAGTTATTATGAACAACTGAAGATTGCTGTTGGCCCCATAATAAAAAAATAAATGAAATAAAAGTAACGTATAAAGTCTTGATCGAAGTATAAAGTACCTATAAACGTATCAATTTGATGTATCATTAACGTCTGAGAAGTTTTGCTAACAAAACTAAACTCTTCAGTGCATTTTTTACATGTAGACTATTAATTCTATGTAGGTTACACAAAAAAAAGGTTATATGTGACCAAAATGGCAGTAATTCAATAACTGAGAAATAATCAAATTGGAAAATGTGAAATTACTCATAAATTAAGCATTTAATGCGGTTGTTTTACTCTGCGCATTTATTTATCATAGTTTATCGGATTTTTTGAGCTACTGTACCTAGTCTTAGCCCTTTTTGCAATATCACCTTTATTAAAAATATTAGGTACTGAAGACCCATCAAAAACAAGATCTGTTTTCAAAACAGAAGTGACTGTTTTTTTTTTGATCGAGCGAAGATATTCCTCGTGTCGATCAGTAACAGATACTAGTTCATCTGTGGTAACAGTAGCAGTAGTATTTAGTCATTATTCGTGAAGTTGCAAAATTTAGCAACTATCACGCTTTCAATAACTATAGTTATCTAAATTGTAAAATTGACCAGGTACCTGATCAACCCTAAATTATCTGAAAATTGCACAACGCAACCATTACACTAGTAAAGAAATCCATAATCGCGTGCTAATATTGCCACTAACGCCATCTATGTTTTCTATGCGTAAATAACGCAACTCAATTATGCAACAATAGCTATACCAAGTTTCATGAAATCTTTTGTGTTTATAAAATCTTTCATAAAAATCGGTATAGCCATTTCGAAACAACAAATACTGTGACACAAGATTTATACCCGACTGCCGATGTTTGTATATTTCTTTATGCCCACGTACCTTCCAGAAGGCTCAATATGGATTTCGCGTTAGATTCGCCAAAATGAAGAAAGCACGGAGGAACAGGAACATCACCAAAACCACGAAGATCAGGCACTGCAGTACGTAGGCCTACCCACGAAGGGTGATTGGGCTATATCCACCCCGCTGACCCAGTGCGTGTTGGTGAATTCACATACGTCATCGAATTTCTTCTAAGGAAGTATGCAGGTTGCCTCACGATGTTTTCCTTCACCGAAAAGCCAGTAGTGTGAAATCCCGTACATACTTAAATTCCAAGAAATTCATTTTTACGGGACCGGGATTTGAACCCACAACCTCACGATTGTAAGGCGGGTGTCATTACCACTAGACCACCAGGGCTTACATCCTACTAAGATTTGAAATATAAACCAACTGGGTCAAGATCGAGTTGAGAAATAACCTCTATGAAGACTCAGTTAAAGAAAATTAAACCTTACCGCTTTTGTAATGGAGATTATTTTTCCTTATACCTAAGCACATTGTGTAATTTTGGGAATAAATTGACTCGAAACTGTATTAAACCTATAGGCGCGAGGTCAACTGTTCGTAGAGCTAGGTACTATAATAATTTGTTTCTCCAGATGACACAGACCATAATAAATTAGAATCATTCGTGCCCTCTCACTCATGCGGCCAGACACGCTTTATTAGTTTTACTCGCAGAAATGTAGATGGCGCTAATGGAAACATTAGCCCGCGGTAATGGTTGGTTCAACAGCTTGAGTACCAACTGAATAGTGACAATGGTCTGTATCGTTACCTTGCGGAGGTGGTTGGTTGCCAGTTCTCCAGTAGAACAAAAGTTTTTGAAAAGTGTGTGAGTTGCTAATTTCAGCAATGTCACGTTTAGGTACTCAAGAATCAAGATTGAAGGGTAAAAATGCTAATTTAATCGGCCAAGTGCGAGTCGGGCTCGAGCACTATGGGTTCCATGCCATGCCCCGTGCCGTATGGAAGCCCCCCTAAATATGTTTTATTTTAATTAATTAATTAAATATATTTAAATTTGAAGGAACATCAAACTTATTCATGTGAACATTTCAAGCACCTGCCAGTTTCCGTTATTAATATCGAGCAAAAAAATCACGCCGCAAAAAAAAATATTTATTTAAATTAACGAGCTAAAAAAGTGGTATGATGAATTCGGCACCATGGAGGAGGAAGTAGGTAAATAGGTTTAATGATGTTTTGAATTCACAAACTTAGTGTACAGGATATTATTATTGTAAATATAATTTTACTTTATCTTCAAGCGGATAAAAATGGCTTTTGCGCTGAAATTTCGAAGCGCAAAAAAAAGCATTTCCTAGATGGGGGGATGAAAAATTTATCTATTTCAGGAATGTATGGCCCATACTTATTAGCAGCAATAGTGTATAGGTGTTTGTCATCGTTCACCGAAAACTACAACGTTCCGCATGGTCAGTATTTGGATGGGTGACCGTGGGTGGCATTTTCCAACTGAGCGCTACCGTGGCTCGGATGACACGTTTAATTGTAAGACTCGGTTGTTTTACCGTTTAACCATGTCAGAGTCCTTTAAGCGGTCTAAAAACTTTGACACCAGGGCTAGCCACCCGGCCCATACGATCTTACTTACTTTTATCCTCAGATCATCAGACCAAATAATAAATTATGGCAGAACATCGTGAACAGACAAGTGAGGCCAGTTTTTAGGGTTCCGTGCCGCAAAGGGTAAAAACGGGACCCTATTACTAAGACTTCGATGTCCGTCTGTCTGTCTGTCACCGGGCTTTATCTCATGAACCATGATAGCTAGGTAGCTGAAATTTTCAGAGATGATGTATTTCTGTTACCGCTATATAACAACAAATACTAAAAACAGAATAAAAGAAATATTTAAGTGGGGCTCCCATACAACAAACATTACTTTTAGGAGTTTTTATCTCGCTATTTGGCAAGAGGAATGGGGCTCCCAAATGGTACGGAACCCTTCGTGCGCGAGTCCGACTCGCACTTGGCCGATTTTTGATACATGTGGTGAGTGTGTCAGTGTTGCGCCGCTTTAGTTCGACTGACGAGCCAGGCGTAGTTTTGTTGTACGTGTTTGTGTATGTACGAGTCTCACTTGTTTGTTTTTCAATATTTTGTCTTGATTTTAAGGGTTCCGTACCCAAAGGGTAAAAACGGGACCCTATTACTAAGACTTCGATATCCGTCTGTCCGTCTGTCACCGGGCTGTATCTTATGAACCGTGATAGCAAGGCAGGTGACATTTTCACAGATGATATATTTCTGTTGCCGCCTGTTGTTGACAACAAATACTAAAAATAGAATAAAATAAATATTTAAGGGGGGGCTCCCATACAACAAACGTGATTTTAGGAGTTTCATGCTCGCTATTAATAACGGCAAGAGGAATGGGGCTCCCTTACGGTACGGAACCCTTCGTGCGCGAGTCCGACTCGCACTTGGCCGATTATTTTATTTGGTCTTAGCTTTTAGCAGCAATACAATAAAATTACACAATATTCGTCATATTAATCATATCATCAAATATCACGTTCAAATAGGTACTTACTAAACTAATAAACTAGTAGTAAATACGAGTAGGTTAGTTATCCAACAAAAACATTTACATGTGAAATGAAGCCAAGTCACAGTTCCCTCTATCAAAAAGTTGTCAGATCTCACGTAAAGCCAAGCTTCTAACTCTACACTCCTTACTCTACAAGCCCTTACTCCACAAACTCTACAGCTTAGTCAATATATGTGACTTGGCCGTTTCGTTACAACAAGAAGTGTTTGTGTAACAGAATTAATGAATTAATCTTCACTTTACGCCCATGCGCAGTTAGCGAAACAGCCAAGCCGCATATATTGACTAAGGTGTAGAGTTTGTGAAGTTTTTAATGAATATGCTAAATTTCATATATATAGGTTAAATAGTTTTCGAGTTATGAAGGGGTCAAAAGTGGCTCGAAATGGTTCGTGTTATATTACACACGTCGTGTCGACAGTTCCTTTTTTTTTGACTTGGCTGGACACGCTTCCGCGTGTCTAGATTACGATTTCAGCAACTCCGCGGTAAAATAAATAGTGTGACTTTCTGATGGTTCTAGAACGAACGAGATATAAATTTTTGAACAAGGATAATTATCATCTTTCCGGGTGTTGGTTCTCCTCTACAGCCTAACATTGGTACATCAACTGAAATACAATTACATAAGTAAACCACTTAGCACTCAAGCTAATTTTTCCATATATATTTTTTTTAATTCGCTCGCCCTGGCCTAATTTGTTAACGCGTTTTGTAACTAGCATGATCCTGCGGTCTTGATGAGATCATCTGTCAACCTCCTAGGTGGACGTCCTACGCTGCGCTTGCCGGTACGTGGTCACCACTCGAGAACTTTTCGACCCCATCGATGATCAGTCCTCCGAGCTATGCCTATGCCTTGCCCACTGCCGTTTTGAGTCACCAATCCGCTGGGCTATGTCAGTAAATCTGGTTCTTCTACGGATCTTCTTATTCCTGATTCGTTCTCGCAGAGAGACTCCGAGCATTATCTCATGTAGTGGAATAAAAAGTTGTGAATTGCGTGTCGAGACACGCTGGACTGAGCTATGTGTAAGTTAAACATAATTTCAGTTTTCCTTTACAACTCAAAAAGTTATAATTTGACAGTGCTATAAATAATATTCAGTGGTCTATATACCCAGAAAGTTTGAACACCTTGTATACTTTAGACATTAAGGCGGAGGTGGACTATATTTTCAACTTAGGCGACCTATATCTCACAAATGGTACATGTAACATAAAAATCGTTTTAAACCTGACATTCATTTTTGAAACCCTATTCAACGATACCCCACATGATAGGGTTGAACAAGAGAGTTTTGAAATTTTTAAGTAATCAAAATTGATAGCTACACTTAAACTATCATAATGTCTGGCTTATTATAAATGTGGAAGTCATAAGGCTTTGTAACATTAGGACGGACGGAAAAACGGACGCGACGGATACAACGAAGTTAGGTATCAAGGTTCCTCGTTTTACTGCGAAACCCTAGAACACCTAAAAGTCAGGCATAATAACCTGGCTGTATGATTTAAGTCTAGCAAAAACTCCGCAACATCAGCGTTATCAAAAAGGCAAACCAACAAACAAATACACAGTCTTGGCTGTCCAGAGAAATAAACTTGAGGTAGAAGATGACAGTAATTTAAAAATATAAATCCGACTGCATTTTTCTTTGTTCAACCCATGTTATGTAATTCCTCTGCAAATTACAAACTCATTTTGATGATTCCTTGGTTTGGTGAATCAGTCTTTACAAGCTGTCCTATTTAAATTTCATTTAAATCGGCTGAGTTGTTTTTAAAAATTAAAAGTATTGGGAAAAATAAGTATCGATGATAATAATAATCAGCCAAGTACGAGTCGGATGGGAGCCCTTCTTAAATTTTTATTTTAATTTAGTTAAATGATTTATTATTAAAGTGAATATACAACTAAATATTCTGTGAAAATTTCAAGCATCTACCTGTTCTCATTATTAATATAGATAGAGGGAAAAACGGCTAACACATCAGATTTGTTGTATGGGAGCCCCCCTTAATTTTTAATAATATTTTATCCTGTTTTTAGTATTTGTTGTTATAGCAGCAACAGAAACACATCATCTGTGAAAATTTCAGCTTTCTAGCTATAACGGTTCATGGGATACAGCTTGGAGACAGGCGGACAGACGGACAGCGGAGTCTTAGTAATAGGGTCCCGTTTTTACCCTTTGGGTACGGAACCCTAAAAAGTAAGTTCGTATTGGCCGGGTGGCTAGCTGATGCTACATGGATCCGTGGGTACTAATCAGATTCTGTTCACGATTGAAGTCAGTTATGCCATTTTCGTCGAAAATAACATTTTGCGCTAAAGGAATTTAGTGTGGCCTCTCCAGAATTTTATATTAGGTACAAAGCGATGCCGGGTCAGTTAGTTTTAATAATAATAATCGGTTGGGGGTTTCGTCCTAAACATTGAAGTATTGCCGACTTCTACAAAGAAGGAGGTACTACGTTCGTCTGTATGTTTTTTGTGTATGTTCATCAATATTTTTGCGAATTATTAATTGTGAACTGATTTAAAGTAAAAAATATTTTTTAGTTCGAAACAGTATAGGTAGGTACTCCCAAAGTGGTCCCATTGAAATTTTATGTGGTGGTACACGGTGGTAGTCGGTGTTGCGATTTTTTGCGAAAAATGATTATAACAAAATAATAATATGTCAAACGTTTGGTCTGAGATTATAGCGGATATTCTACCAAAATCTACCCTCATTCCGTGAACAGATGACGATCGTTTTTCCTGCATCCGTTCTCGCGTATTCAAATGTGACAATGACAAATGTTCGGGCGTTTCCGGTGCGGTTCGGCAACGCTCGGATGTCCACGTCATTTGTTGTTCGAGTTCGAGAACCACTAGTTTCGTTCGAGATAACTAGGGATGACGGATCGCGGTGAAGAATTAAAATATTTGATTGATTGTCTAAGATTATGAGATGTGATTGTCGGCTGTGTTGATTTGATTTTTGATTTGATTTTGATTCTAGAAGGGTGAGGATTTAAAGTCCGTGTGTAATTATGTGGATGGATGTTTTGCCGGCTATATATTAGTGCCTCGAAGCTCCGCGAACAGGCGTAAACGAGAGTGTGGACGGTTTTTGCGGGGCTCACGCGCGTTCACGCCTTGTCCCCGATTGGAGTCGGTATTTTGCCAAATGTTTCGCACGGATCTACATTCACGGGTTTCACGGCCCCGTTTCAGTTTAGGTACTTCTGACTACAATGGCATACAGGCATATGCTGTGCACTGTGCAGTCCCTGTGCACGCTCTAAAATGGAGTTGCGCATGAACGTTGGTATAACGAAACTGAAATGCTCTTTTTAGAGCAGTGTATTCTCAAAATGCACTGTAGGATGCAAAAGACACGCGTCCGTTTTACGGCGAGTCTCACGAACGACTAATGTGGATGTCCCGATACTTGTGCTTGCGTGGATTTGCGCGTGAATTCAAGCCGGCATTAAGGTTTAGTTTGACTTGATGGTACAAGATTGCACAATATACATGTTATGGTGATGAAACTAATATGTACGAGAAATGTTCTATTTGGTTCATAAATACGACTTCGTGACATCATACCGGACAGACAGACACAAGGTATTTTACCATCTCTTGAAAAGTCGCCTGCATAGCGAGCGATTTTTGATCTTTTATAATTCAAAGTTAGAATATTTTAACTAAAGATAAGAAATGTGCAAAAAAATGCTGTGCATAAATCTTATTTTGCCACTTTACTAGGAAACGCGGGAGTTGCGAGCAAGAAATTTTTCAATGTACTGAGTACTCGAAGATTCCGCATCCCCAATTTAGGTCCCTATTTAACCTAACGGACGTAATCCGGCACTATAGTGTATGGAGACAACTAAGTCAATAGCAGGTCATGAAAACATAGCCATAATTACTGCTTCAAGCTACAAAGATGAAAGTTGAATAAAAATGCAGGAAAATATTAAGACCAATGATTTTTTGCCTACAATCGGGAAGGGCAAAAATTCGTGCTCAATTACCATAGCCAGCGGGTCGTACTGGAGCTCAAATGGGCGTGTATTCGTGAATATTTGTAGATATTCGCCGATTTATTGTTATTCCATGCGTTTCGCTAAGTGATACTCCAGATTTTGAGGAAATGTGTACTTGGGAGGTTTTCCTTGTTTATGACAGATTTGCAGACGACGGAAGGAAGTTTCGTTTCTTAAAATATATTTAGCGATCTTGATAACAGAAGAGATAGGTTTCTCTGTCGCATTTTTAAGGTATTTTTGTCTTTTACGTCGATGCGTATAGCCAATAGAACGCGTACTTATAATTAAACAAATAGACCAGAATGCGCTTTATGTCAATTTCTGTAAAAAAAATACTTATCAGAATAATGATACCATAAATAAATTTATTTAGGTTGGTTTGGTTATTTTAATGTTTTTCCAAAAAAACACACTTATGTCAGACACAAAATAAAAAAAAATATTCTTAACCTACTTACATAATTAGGGTTCCGTACCCAAAGGGTAAAAACGGGATCCTTTTACTAAGACTCCGCTGTCCGTCTGTTTGTCTGTCACCAGGCTGTATCTCATAAACCGCTATAGCTAGAAAGCTGAAATTTTAACAGATGATGTATTTCTGTTGCCGTTATAACAACAAATACTAAAAACAGAATAAAATTAATATTTTAGGGGGGCTCCCATACAACAAACCGGATTTTCTAGCCATTTTTCCCTCAATATTTATAATGGTAACAGGTGATGCTTGAAATTTTCATAGAATATTTAGTTGTATTCACTTCAAAAATTAATAATATAATATAATATATATATATAATATAATATAAGCCCTTTATTCAGATTCACATAGTTTTAACTTAAGTTTAATCTTAATCTAAGTAAATGTTTTAATTATAATTAAGTATTTCCTTCTTTGTGATTTTTTGTAAATCTGTTTGCCTGTTGGCAAAGGCCTCCTCCAACCTTTTCCATTCTTGTCTTTCTTTTGCCACTCTGTTCCACGTGGTTCCTGCCACCTGTCTAATATCGTCATCCCATCTTTTCTGAGGTTTTCCTCTTTTCCTTTTTCCTTCCCTGGGGTACCATTGGGAGACTTTTTTACTCCATTTGTCGTGTCCTCTTATCATGTGTCCCGCCCATTTCCATTTGAGTCGTCTGATTTTAGATGTTATATCGATTACTTTGGTTTTGTTTCTAATGACTCGGTTTCTCAGTTTGTCTGACTTCTTTATATTGAGCATGCTCCTTTCCATTGCACGTTGACAGGTTGCTAGTTTGTTCGTCGTGCTTTGTGTTAAAGCCCACGTCTGACTGCCATACATAAGGACTGGTAATATGCAAGTATTAAATAGCTTACTTTTCACATTTATGTTAAGCTCTTTGTCTTTCATAACCTCTTTCAGACCCCAGTATCGCCTCCAGCCGCTGGTGATTCTTCTCTCAACCTCTTTGGAAACAGAATCGCTTTGTGTTATGATCTGTCCCAGATAGATGTATTCATCCGAGTACTCTATTTCATCATTGCCTACATTTATTGTTATTTTCTTTCCATTTGTCATTACTTTTGTTTTTTCCGGATTCAGTTTAAGCCCCATCTTTTCGCTTTCAGTAGCCAGTTCGTTTATCATCCTCTCTATATCTTCTGGTGTTTCAGCAAATAAGACAATGTCGTCTGCAAATCTCAGGTGTGTTAATTTGACACCATCTACGTTGATCCCGAGGTTTTCCCAGTTGAAACATCTGAATATTGATTCCAGTACTGCCGAGAATATTTTTGGAGAAAGAGGATCTCCTTGTCTGACCCCTTTTCCAACTTTAAACGGTTCTCCTTTCTTTTCTAGTTGAATTCTCGCAGTGCTGTGAATATACACATTTTTTATTAACCGTATGTATTTATGTTGAACTCCTTGATCCCTCAACGTCTCCCATATCTTTTCATGAAATAAAGAATCAAATGCCTTGCTGTAGTCCACAAATGCAATGTAGTATGTACGCTGGTATTCGTTAGACTTGTCTAAAATTTGGCGTACTACTTGAATGTGGTCGATCACTGAGTAATCCTTCCGGAAACCAGCTTGCTCAATAGGTTGTTGTTCGTCTAGTGTTCCTTCAATTCGTTTCAATAGTATCTTAGCAAATATTTTATACATGTTCGACATAAGGCTGATTGGGCGATAATTTCCAATTTCGTACTTGTCTCCTTTTTTATACAATAGTATAATGTTTGACTCTGTCCACTGCTGTGGAATTATTTCTGTATTTACAATTTCATTGAACATTTCTGCGAGAACAGGAGTCAAAACCTCATTACATTGCCTTAGGATTTCATTGTTAATTCCGTCAGGCCCTGGTGCTTTTTCTCTTTTTTGAGTAATTATGGCGTATTCAACTTCGGAGTGAAGGATGCTGGGAATGTTTGAGGTATCCGTCAAGTCTATTTCTTTTTGTATAGAATGATATTCATATAATTTTTTGTAGTAGGATGTAGCGATTTCCAAAATATCTTTTCTGTGATGATTACATTTTCCGCTATTATTTTTCATCTTTACGACCCAGTCTTTAGATATTGCAAGTTCCTTATAAGCTTTTTTGACACCCCCGGTTTTGATAATATGCTTTTCGATAGTTTCTAATCTGCTTATTTTCCTATCTGATCTTATACTTTCTTTTATTTTTTTGCTAATTTCTGTTAAATGTTTTCTTCGATCTTTTGTATCTTTTTCGTTGATTAAATTGTTTCTTTTTTCAAGTAGATTTATTGTATCCGTGGTTAGCCATTTTTTTGGTTCTGTTTCGCAATTTTTAGTTAATTTTATTTGAGTTTTAATGACATTTTCGATCCAATTATACTTTTCTTGTGTATCTAAACTCTTTGTCTTGTTTTTGAAGTCTAAGAATTTTTCTTCTAAGGCGGTCACTAATTGGTCCATCTGGTGTTTCCCTAGTTTAATATTTCGTGGTTCTTGTCTTGGTCTAAGTTTTCTTGGTTTTGTTGTTTCCAGTTCAGCTCTAATCAATCTATGGTTGGTATTAAAATTAAATTTGTTGATAACATTGAAGTCAGTGAAGCAGTTTCCTCTATTGGTCAGTATAAAGTCAATTTCGTTCTTGTATTTGCCATCCGGTGAAGTCCAGGTCCACATTTTCTTTTTGTTCTTCTTGTATATAGAATTAAGAATGGTAAAATTGTTTTCTAGAGCAAAATTTATAATCTTCTCTCCATTTCTACTTCTATTTTTGTTGCAGTATGTAAATGGCCCTAGTACTGTATTTTCTCCGTTGCGCCTTGCTCCAATTTGTCCATTCCAGTCTCCCATTATTATTAAGTTTTTGTAAGCGTGCTGTTGAATAGTTCTATTTAAATCTTTATAGAATTCATCAATTGTTTTCAGATCAGATTGTTCTGTGGGTGAGTAAACTTGTATGATAGACCATGGATCTTGGTACTCTGGTAACTTTATATTTACCATTGCTATACGCTCTGAGATACCAATAAAGCCTTCAATATAGTTTGTGAGATGTTCTTTTATAATAAAACCAACTCCATACTGACCCGGGGTCATTCCAATGTAGTATAGCAGAAAGTCGGGATAAGATGTAATTTTTTCTCCTGTTCGTCTTACTTCACTCAGTCCCACAATATCCCATTTAACTTGTTTTAAAGCGTATGTTAGTTCTGTGAAGTTTTCTTCGTTTTTCAGGGTGCGTACATTTAGTGCTGCGATATGGATTTTTGAATTTTGATATTTATTTTGTTGCATTGTTGGAGGGTTGTGGTCTCTGTCCCCCACGAGGACCAGTCGGCTTGGGGGAGATTGTGTTTCTGATGTTTGTTGATTATCGTACTTTATTTGATTTTCTTGTTTACCAGTCGGTAGTTGCTATTGTTTACTTTGCGTGGGATAAATATTGTTGGTTGAATTTAAAGAAGTTAGGGAATTTGACCTGTTTCTCATTACATCAAAGGCATTTGTTCTGTTAGCTTTGACATGACTAAGTGTTTGTTGTTTTTTAGGCTGAGTTTTATCCTGTGTGTATGGAGACACTGATGGCTCCCTTTTTCTTTTTTCTGTGTTAGAGTCAGGCTTCTTGATTATTAGTTTGTCATATTTCAGAAACGCTGTGTTTCCTTTTTTCTTCTCTTCTAATAATTGTGATTGTAAAGCTTTCCTTTTCTCCAAAACTGTCTTCGAGTAGTCTTCCGATACTTGTATTTTTTTTAAACTCTTTCTGTTTTTCATAACTATATCTTTTTTCCATCCGTTTGTGAAGGAACATAATACAGGCCTCATTTTGTTGTCGATTTTATTTTTTCCCAAGCGATATAGTTTATTTATTTCATTTTCTTCTAAATTCATATTCAAATCAGTTTTAAAGTGCGCTTTAATGTTCTTATATAATTCCGATGATGATTTTTCAGTCTCATCTAATCCAAATATAATTAAGTTATTACTCTTCTTCTCTCTCTTCAGATATTCTATCTCTTTCTCTAAATCACAAATTTTTTGTTTGAGTTTTTCATTTTCTTTTATGAATGGATTTAATTTTTCATCCATTCGATCCATTATGTTTTTTGTAAGAGATTCTGTTAGTTCAGACGTCTGTTTCTGAATTTCTATCTTCATTTTTTCAAATAGCATTTGAAATTGTCCTTCCATGTTATTGGTTCGAACTATGTGGAACGGAACGTTTTAGCAGAAATAAAACTCGTCGACTGGTATCCCTGAAGTTAGTGCCAACCTGACGGAATGACAGCTGATTGTCTTTGGTTGATTGGTTTTCTTGACAGCTGTTGTCAAATTAACACTAAGTTAATAAGTAATTTTTCTAACCTCAATTAATTGTTGTTGGGTCTTCGGCTTCGTTTTTCTGGATAAAGGTCGAATAAATCCAAGATTTATTTCTTCTCCGTAAGCCTGACTTCTGATGTGAAGTTTTCTTGTAGTGTGGTGATCCGAGTGCGACTTTAATTATTTTTAAAACACGATTTGTTGTGGATAAAAGCGCAGTGATGTTGACAGTTCAATGACCGGAAACGGAAAAAAATTAATAAGAAAATCAAAATAAAATACATATTTAAGGGGGGCTCCCATACAGTACGGAACCCTCCGTGCGCGAGTCCTACTCGTACTTGGCCGATTATTTTTATTATTCGTGCAAAAACTTGTGAAAAATTATGTTTATTCATGCTGCATGTTTTTTTATTCATTGTTTATGCAACTTATTTCGCTCGTCTTGCTTTTTAAGACTATTGTATCTAATTTCCATTTCGCATTTCGTGAAACAATTCAAAACGCCATAATCCTAAACAACAGCTACAAAACCTATTGAATCCAAAATGTGCGAAATACATTCCGAACAAATTGCGAATAAAACGATCGCGCCGCTATCAAAAGGCTGAGAACAATAAATTAAGGGCAATATACATGTTAATGTAGGGAAAATCTACATCATCCCCTTTGCACTCGATACTTTGACTTAACTGAGAAGTGAGATTATCGTTGGATACGGCAGTGTGTTTGAATATTTCAAAATTCTTTGAATACGCGACCCTTATAGGCTCATAATGAAACAAAATGTTAGCGACTTGACAAAGTACGTTTATCATTATTTTGTGTTCTGTGTTTCTGTGTTCTTTTATACACCACTACTTTTTATGAACATCTAAAAAATAATGTAGGTATCAGTACACGATGTAAAACATATGTGTACAGTTAAAATTTAAAAAAGATCTTAGGTAGCCTATTTATTTAGGTTTTATTTTATCCGAAAATTAGACTAAAATTATGCACATAATGTCAATTTCATTCATGTATCGCTATTGTGAATGGTGATAAGTACCTACGGTCTTGTTTACGCAAAACAGCTGTAGTTGGAGTCTAATGGATTCGAATAACCAATTATTTCAATTTTTAAGGGATAATTTTAGGATATTGATTTATTAACTTTTTATTGCATATATATGTTTAGTATCGTGCACTGATACCCCCAAATTTTTTTAGATGTTCATAAAAAGTAGTGGTGTATATTGTCGATCCAAATGCATTTGTCACCATCCTGTGTTTTTCAATAATGGGGAAACCCTTTGAAAATCGTGTCTCAGTACCTAAATATATCGTTACTACTTTTATTTACGAAAAAAACAGCTAATTTTTTTGGAGAGTTCGTGGTTTATTTCGTTGTAAAAATTGGTAAATTGGGAATTAACCCATTATACCAATTTTTAACTGACTAACCAAAAAAAAAAACCCTTTAATTGGTTTAGTACATCAGGTCTGGATAACCCTGTTATATTTAAATTTTATGTGACTAATGCGACTGCAATATGTACTATTTTTTCAAAGCATCACTTGGTAAATAGAAGTGCATTTTGTTTTTAGCGAAACCAGCGTAACGCCACAATACTACTAATATTATAAACGCGAAAGTTTGTCAGTATGTATGGATGTTTGTTACTCTTTCACGTAAAAACTGCTGAACGGATTGAGATGAAACTTTGCAGTCACAATGCTTGTACATCGGAATAACACATAGGCTATAATTTATAAAGATATTGCGGGAAAATAAGTTCGCCAGGTCAGCTAGTAAGGTCCATAAGTTAGAGCATTTTAAATCGAGGTGACAATTATACCACATCACTTAGATTAATGATTGGTTTGGCTGCGCTTGACTAGATACAGCACTATTTGAAAACAACACCGTGAATGCAGCAAAACTCTTCTTCTTCTTCTTTTATGTTTTGGCGACGCATTATTGTGCATTTGCCAGTGTCAAGTATTTAGTTTTAATAATTGTTGATATTTTATCAAAATAGTCAATGTCTTAGTCACGTCATTTAACAATAAAGTCGCAGTCAAGTCCAAACATAGTCCAAGTCTCACCTCAGTAAAGCAGTGGAGACTTTACTAGACGCGTCTATGGAGTATTGGTAACAACGCGGAACAACATGATACGTCACATTATATCAATTGCCTACACGCATGCACGTAAATTAGCTCATCGTCAACGAAATACCACAATTTTTCACTAATTAATCACTGATAAAAACACAAGTATAACAAAATAATACAATGAAGCGACATGATTTTGCCGCGTTCCCGCCAAAAAACCGCAGCAAAACTCATTGTTGAATTTTGTTTTTGAAGTCTTGTGACATCTGTCAAGTTGCAAGATTAGGCCACAGGATTTGGCCCGCGCTAAGCCAAATCTGACAGCTTTTGGCACACTGTATATTGTCAAATTTTCCAAGTACGTCGGCTCTATCTAGCCAAGCGCAGCGAGACAAAAGGACAAAATAAATCTAAAGTCACATCCATTCTATAGCTTTCAACGTCTTCCTTACAATCTTCAAGCAAATGTGAGGAGTGCGGACCGGTGGTGTGTGACTAAAAGCGCACTAAATTTCACAAAGCTGTCGTCGAATTTACGTCTACGAGATGTAGCACTCTGTAAAGCACTCTCTAAGGTGTAGTTAGGGAGTTTAAAGTATGCGGGAGATTTAGTTTATCAATACTTTTTATGTTATAAAGCCAGTAGGTACCTAAAGTTCAATTAAATTAGTAAGTGAAAGAGAATCAGATTTTTTTTACGCGTACCCATTGTAAACATTTTAAAAAAACCTCGATAATGAGAAGTCATACTATAGCTGTTGTATTACTGCACTACTACTTAGTTAATGCTTGACTGATAAATTAACTGTACTTACTGGTATTTAGTAGTAAAATTTGTGTAGAAGAATTAGCCCTCACATAAAAAGTACTTTATCTACACTAATGTTGTAACATTCTACTTATGTTTCCAATACTTGACTTATAATGACTACTGTTATAGCGCAGACAACAAAACACTCAATTTAAGCAATTTCACATGATGTTATAATATCCACATCGATATCGTAAAATCTCATTATAACATCGCGCGCTCGCTCCTGATGGGCCCTGCGCGCGCAGCTGCGCTCTCATTGGTTAGATTTTAGTGGCGCCAAGTTCACTGTGACAATACACGTACGCGTGAATTTAATGTTTCGCAATATGTTTTATTTTTATTTTTATTAGTAAAGATAAAGTAGTGTATGCAACTGCAAATAACACGGGTATTAAAACACTCGTTACTTTTATGAAACTCGCTGCGCTCGTTTCATAAACTCACACGCGTGTTTTAATACCCTACCTACATTATATGACAGTTGCATAAACTACTATTATGTTATAAAGCTAGTAGGTACCTAAAGTTCAATAAAATGAGTAAGTGAAAGAGAATCAGATTTTTTACGCGTACCCATTGTGAACATTTTAAAGACACCTCGATAATGAGAAGACATACTATAGCTGTTGTATTACTGCACTACTACTTAGTTAATGCTTGACTGATAAATTAACTGTACTTACTGGTATTTAGTAGTAAAATTTGTGTAGAAGAATTAGTCCTTCCAAAAAAAGTACTTTATCACTCCTGTATATGTTTAATATTTTTTTTGCGCATCAAGGATCTCTTTTTAACTCAAAGAAGGTTACCATACTCTACACGGCAGTACTGACCAAAAATGGATTGGTAGACTTAATACCTTCGAATACAAAAAGAAATCACCACCTACAGAAATCAGAAAAGTAGGTATATTTGCGCAATCCACGCTCATGTCTTTTTTTACTGACTTTTATTTAGCATATTATGGCATTTTCTGACCTTTGAAAAATACCTACATATCCATGCCAAAAAAAACAAAGCAATCATTCGAGCTGTTACTGCGCAAATTAGTAATAAAACAAAACTCTTTCGGATTTATATGTAGTATGTATAAGTAAGGATTGAAAGTATTGGCCACATTACCTTCTGCTGAGGGGCTTTTAGTTTAATATAATTTTAGAGTTTCTGGTTTTTGATTTAAGAATGTTAAATAATTTTAAGCTTAGTAACAAAAAAATTATTTAAGTTTTACCAAGTAAGGATTATAAATTAGGTATGTTCTAAAACCACCATTAAATTCTGTCGTTATGATAGAATATGATAACAACCATTTAAACAAAGGTTTATTATAAGCACATTACCTATTCAGCAGGCATCATCCAGACCATAGACGTTACGACACCATTAGCATAAACATTTGATTGGCACGTTCTACCCGGTTTTACTATAAACTCTTTATAACTGCCGTTTGGTTTATGGTCTCCTGGTAAGGTGACAGCGATATCCGGATTATGGTACATGGATATTTCTTTAAACTATGGAAATGTTATAAGGTCCTAGAATATTCTGGAATATTTACCATGGTAATGTTGTCGGTCCTAGAATTTAGTACATTGGCTGAATCAAACTTCTTGACAGCTGTGATATTAGCTAAAAGCTACGCGAAACCCAATCATTGGTGAGCGTCAGTCATCTAGCTGCGCAATATCCAATCCTGACGAGACGTGACGTGGAAGCCGCACGTTGATTGGCTATTGCGCAGCTAGGGGCTAACTTCACATCCATCAACTTGTGTGGCGCGGAGTATAGCTAACATCACAGGCGCCAGGAAACTTAATCCGGCCTATACCACCTTACTCATTATTTTAACCCATTTCTACCAACGATATAATAGTTCAATGATTTCTACCAAGAAGTCAACCCTGAAATTGCGAACAGTCATCCCTAATAAATAAATACGAGTAAATGATCTGTGATTATTTAAGAAAAGTTTCCATGCGATACATTAAATTATTGATGGAGCAGCCAACAAATATTACAGTCGCTTGTTTTTTTTTAACATAATCTGTTATCGAACTTTTGAATCCAGATAGCTAATATTATAATCGTGATTTCAGGAATGATCTAGTAATAAAAGTTGATCATCTTGACGTGCAGAAAATCTCTTTAAAAAGACCCTTAAATTAATAAGAGGTCTTCCATTTCCATTCCCAATAGCCTCTATTCAAGAACGTAAGGTACCTACACAAAATGTAGTGCCTTATGAAATACCCAAAGCTTAAAACATATTGCAAACCAGTTCATAAATTGCCATAATCCAGCTCCATAAAATAAATTCACCGTCACTTGATACAACTCGTGGTGTTGCCAGTTTAATCGCGCTAAGTGACGATGTATTTATCACCTAGCTGGGATGGTAATCGATGGAACACGCTTCGGAAAGCTGAAACCTGCACTGTTTTGAAATCCATTATAATGGTTCACTGGTTTAGCACTGATTAGACTAAGTTACTATGTAAGTTTTAGGGTATCACTATCTTAAATAATTTACCCGCGAACATGGTGAATAAATTTGTATCGAAATATCGGGAAATAGAAAAAGTTGTTAAAACTTTAAAGCCAAGCTAGCCAATCGGTAAATGTGAAAAAATGTTTTTATTTACATTTCATAACATAAACAAAAATTATCACGTCGTAAAAATAATAAAAAAACTATTGTAGCTTCTGACTTCGAACGTTTGAGAACAAGTCCTTTTAGCTAACACCGAATCAAAGTACAATAAAAGAAGTGTTTTTTAAAATAATTATGGAATAAGATTATTTCATAATTTTTCGGTGGATATAATTATGCAGCTTTCCTTACGATGTTTTCCTTCACCGAAAAGTTAGTGCTCAGAAAATCTGTACTGAAATTCCAAAGAAAGCATTGGTACAAGATAGAGATTTGTATATAAGTTATTTAAAAGATGCGCCAGGAGTCCTTTTGGTACTATTTAGTACTATAGAAAAATGTTCATGGCTTTTACAGAACTAGCACCATAGACATATTTAGCGAGCTTTTAAAACGCTAAAACGTTACGAAATTGTTGTACAAGGTACTTGTACAGTGCAAATTTGTCTTGTAATAGAGTTTTTGATACTTCTACAGTACTAGTACTATAAAAGTAACTTTGACGCATTATTAGTGCCAAATAGATACATAAAAGTGTCCTTCAAGTTGTCTATAGTATTAAATAGCACTATAATCGCATATTTTACACCCATTATAGAGCAACACTTTAAGTATTCTTTTGTATGGTCCTGTAGACGTTTTAAGAGCTAATTTATAGAACTTAAATGCTCTTTTATCTTATAGAACCAAACCGCTCTGTTGAAAACCTTTATAGTACAAGCAGTGATAACGGTTACCACTATAGGTCTACTATGTTACTGTTTGGTGATAAAAAGCCCTGGTTATAGAAGCTTATGTTACTTGGGATCTTTGACTACTGTAGCTACTAGGCTACTACTACTGCTTACTACCAAATTTTTTATGGAATTGCCGTATATATGTGGGAGATGTCACGTGTAAATTTCGATTTTCCAAAAGTCATTACGCAAATTAATGCTACACGTTGAGTGAATTAGGTCGATAATTGGATGATGCTCTACCTTATTATGGCTAGCAATAATTTTGTTAGTACCTAATTGACGTTTTACCGAAATTGTACAACCATCATCATTCATAGTGGTAGGTAGAGCTATTTTACAGATAATACTAATTTACGCTAGACGCAGCCTAATAAAGGCCTATGTTAGGAGTCTCTCTGCGAGATCTATTCAGAAATGAAGAGATCCGTAGAAGAACCAAAGCTACCGAGATAGCCCAGTGGATTGGCTAGTTGAAATGGCAGTAGGCAGGACACAGCACAGAGGACTGGTGACCGATCTGACAGGTTGAAAAGTTCTCAAGTAGAGGCCACGTACCTATCGTAAAGCGTAGCGTAGGACGACCACGAGGTCGTGGGTGGACGTCCTCCTGGACTGATGACTTCATCAAAACTTCGGGGTCACGCTGGATACAAGTGGCTTCCAACCAAACTTGAAGATCTATAGTGGCAGCCTATACAGGGTTACTTAGCAATCAATTAGCATCCTTTTAGTGGATTTTTCTGTACGTCAAAACCAACAACGTTTGTTCTGCGACTTTTGTAAAAACTAAAAAAAAACAGCTGTTCCATATATATTGTCGAGGGTGAACGATATTTTTCTATGGAACAGTTATTTTTTTTGAGATTTGATTAAAGTCCTTGATGAAAAGTTGTTACTTTTGATGTACAGAATAAGCCTCTAGAAGGATGCTAATTGATTACCAATATAACTCTGTATTTGTCGTCTTATGCAGCAGTGGATGTCTTATGGCTGAAATGATGAGGGTGTAGAATATACCAATTTTCTTGCAAAAAAGAAATGCTGTGTTTATATAAAGGCAGTTAAAGTTAGCATTAGAACCATGTTTCATTACTTTTTGGCAAAATTAAGTAGAGTCGAGATCGAGGGATTTTTTCCATATTACAACAGCATTATTACAGTGATTAAACAAAACATCGAACAAATTACTACAGCTATTTAGTCACATCAAAGCCGGTCCACACGATGCACTGTACGACAATGCAGCATACTAATTCAATTAAAATGTAATCATTTTGATTTTTTAGGGTTCCGTACCTCAAAAGGAAAAAACGGAACCCTTATAGGATCACTTTGTTGTCCGTCTGTCCGTCTGTCAAGACCCTTTTTCTCAGGAACGCGTGGAGGTATGAAGCTGAAATTTATATCAATTACTCAAGTCTACTGTCCCTTGAAGCTGTGAAAAAATCAAACTTCTAAGCCAACGCAATCAAAAGATACAGCAATTTAAGCTGCATATTTTGAAACTCGCAAGTACTCGCAAGGGAATCAAAACCTAAAGGGTACTTCCAGTCGACCTAGAATCTTGAAATTTGGCATGAAGCAACGTTTTATAGCACACATAAAGGAAAAATTCCGAAAACCTTAAATTTTTAGTTACATTACAAAATATATATTTTTTAATAAATATAAACTTATTACTTTTTTTGTCGTAATGAACGAACTTTGTAAACCTTGCAGGTTTGTACGGAACCCTCGGTGCGCGAGTCCGACTCGCACTTGGCCGGTTTTTTTTTATGTCATCAGCCCCAGCTTCGCGAAAAAAATTAGTTATTCCATATATTCTATTTTAAGTAAATGAATTTTTTTAACGCTATCAATATAATGGTTGGTCTATAATATAATTTCGTCATGATAATGAGTATCTACAATAATACTCTAGAAGGTGTTCGTCCTCTAGAAAAACATAAAGTAGTTTTAATATTATGATATCAAGTGGAAGTCCACTACACTCACGTTGTTTCGCAGAGTCTGAGTTAGGTATGCGTACGACGCAGACGAGGCGCTGCCGCTAAAATGCATATAGGTATATTTATTTCTATTTAAGACGACGCACCGTGCTGTGTGGACCAGCTCTCACTGTCAAAAGCGGCTTTTTTGTCGCAAGTTTCGCGTCTCGGGCAGATACGCGTTTAATTAGAGCTGCGCATGGCTCAAGCTTCAAGACTATTTATTTGTCAGAAACATGGTAGTGCAACTAACACACAAAGTTACACGCGTGACGTCTACATCGCCGCTCATGATGGCGAGTAAAATGATACAAGTAGCAGCACGTAAGTCTAGCGCTGAGGGTACTGTGGAGGGGATCGCTGCGCATGTTGACCGCCATACTAAGCTCATGCGCAGCCATCCTTTCCATGTTTCGCTCAGCTTTAGCTCAGACTTATATGCTGCGACCTGTAACCTATAATACCTCCGTCATATACAGCAAGATCCTATAGCGTAACAAATTGATATCAATGAGAATCAACTCACTAAACTTGCTCGTGCTGGCTCGTTCTCTCGCAGGGTCTGAGTTCAGTAAGCGTATGATGCTGGAATGTACTCTTAATATAAAACAACCCACCGCACCGTATGGGCAGTATCTTCTGCCAATAGCACCTTTCTGTCATCAGTGGTGCGTCACGACCGCAGATGTGCTTCTAATTAGAGCTGTGCGTGACACGCGCGATGCCCACATCGTCACTTGTGTTATATATGACATTTAGGCAAGAGAGATTAACAATTTGCATGGAACAACTTTTTAACTATATCATGATTGGCACGTCTGTTCTCTAATAAAGCTCCCTGTAGTTTTAATATTATCATAATATCAAGAAGTAAATAAAATCATATTCGCGTTGTCTCGCAGAATCCGTCCGTTTGCGTACGACGCGGTCGTGGCGTTAGACTGAATGTGTTCTTATAAAACGACGCACCACGCAGTGTGGACCGGCTCTCACTGCCAACAGCACCTTTCTGCCGCCAGAAGTGGTGCGTCACGAGCGCAGATGTTCGTCTAATTAGAGCTGTGCATGACACGCGTGATGCCCACATCGTCACTTGTGTTATATATGACATTAAGTCAAGAGAGATGAACATTTTGGATGGTACAGTTTTTTTAAGCTATATCATGATTGGTACGTCTGTTCTCTAATAAAGCTCCCTGTAGTTTTAATATTATCATAATATCAAGAAGTAATTAAAACCATATTCGCGTTGTCTCGCAGAATCCGTCCGTAAGCGTACGACGCGGTCGCGGCGTCAGACTAAATGTGTTCTTATAAGACGACGCACCACGCAGTGTGGACCGGCTCTCACTGCCAATAGCACCTTTTTACCGCCAGTGGTGCGTCACGGGCGCAGATGTGCGTCTAATTAGAGCTGTGCATGACACGCGTGATGCCCACATCGTCAATTGTGTTATATATGACACTAGCGACCCGCCCCGGCTTCGCACAGGTGTAATACGCACATATAAACCTTCCTCTTGAATCACTCTATCCATTACATCAAAATCCGTTGCGTAGTTTTAAAGATTTAAGCATACAGACAAACAGACAACAAAAATAGCGACTTTATTTTATACTATGTAAGGATTAAGTCAAGAGAGATGAACATTTGCATGTAACAGCTTTTTAGCTATATCATGATTGGCACGTCTGTTCTCTAAAAAAGCTCCCTGTAGTTTTAATATTATCATAATATCAAGAAGTAATTAAAATCGCGTTGTCTCGCAGAATCCGTCCGTATGCGTACGACGTGGTCGCGGCATTAGACGACGCACCACGCAGTGTGGACCGGCTCTCACTGCCAATAGCACCTTTCTGTCGCCAGTGGTGCGTCACGGGCGCAGATGTGCGTCTAATTAGAGCTGTGCGTGACACGCGTGACGTCCATCGCCGCTCGTGTGTTTAATTTATGCGATGGCTTTAATTAAATGTTCTTATTGATTTTATAGGGCGGCTTTGGGATGAAATTACACTAATTAAACATCCTGAACGCTCCAACTATCGGCACACTTACATGTCAAACACGCAAAATGTGAAAAGGCTTCCAAAGATGAGAATTTATCATTACATATAATTTTAACTACAGATTATTCCCCAAATTTGCGCAAAAAAAAAACAGCGTACAAAAATATTAATTTCAACTCTTGACTAAATGTGTTTATTTCTCAAATTTGGTTTTAAATAGTCGTAAATTAAAACTCTTCCCCTCTCTCGTAATGCCTACACTGTACTAAGCAATAACCAGAATATTACATGATAGAGTGACAAGGGAATTCGAAAGATCGACTTACTTTAAATTAGTTATCAATCAGAACGTCGTTACCCAAAATTTTGAACTACGAGTATGTACTCGTATAGATTGTTTGATAGATTTTATTTATTTTCAATAAGGAAATTTACATTCTTTAGTATACAATCTATACATCTATACATGTAAATAAAATTGGAGTGTATGTTTGTAATATTGAAATAACCGTTTTTAATACATGTATATGAATAAATATACGGTACATACACCAAAATAACATTTAATACAATTTTTGTCTATCTGTCTGCCTGTTTGTTCCGGCTAATCTCTGAAATGGCTGGAGCGATGATGACAGACTTTTATTGGCAGGTAGCCGATGTAATAAGGAGTAACTTAGGCTACGTTTATTTTAGAAAAAATATTTTATTTCGGGCTAACGCGGGTAACACCGCGGGGTGCGGCTAGTTTATTATAAGTACTACGAGCAACACCCAACGAATCGTCAAAATCAACAACCATTATTAATTAAGTACCTATGTACAACGTATATACTTTAGAGTATTATTAGGCATTAATTGAGCCTTCGGTACATTACATTATATTAAAAATGCAGTATTAAACAATTTATTAAATATATAATTTATATCATGTTATGTATATGGATTCAAAACACTAAGCGACTCACCACAACACACGTCGTTCTTAGATAGATATTCTTACTAATTCTAACTAATCCTTATCCTCACTAATATTATAAATCCAAAAGTATGTTTGTTGGTTTGTTATTCTTTCACGCTGTAACAAAGCAACACTGGTGAACTTGATTTTTGGCATGAGTATAGTGCAAAGTTTGGAAAAAGTCGTACGTACTGCTACTTTTTATCCAGGAAAATTAAAAAGTTTCTAAAGGCTAACGGTGAAGCCGCGGGCAAAAGCAAGTTTAGATATTAGAGCACGTAGAATAGATACACAATGCATAATGTTCCCTATTCGTCAATGAAGTTAGTCACAGACAGTCCTGCCGGCGGCGATTGGTCTAATTAAATGCTCGAGTCCGTCCGTTACTGCCCAGTGGCGTAACTCCACGTATTCTGCTCCATACAGATATTGGATAGATTAAGCTGGTTTATGTCTATTCGGATATGTACCATCGTGTACAAACGTGACTTACCCAAATCATATACCAAGTACATAAGAAAAACATGGTTGTCTGTAAAGTCGGTTTACGGGCGATAATTTTAGGCGATATATGCGTCACAAGTGGAACGCTTAGGCCGATCATAAGTCTCTATCGCTTGTTCCACCCTCTCGCTTGCACGCTCGGGTCAGATGGAACTTGACAATGAATCATGTTTTTTGTGCATGCAGCCGGCGTTCATTGATTTAGACGTGATCACGTCAAATAAAACAATTCCAATAGGGCTACAAAAATCTTTATTTAAAGCTTGTTTTCAACACTTTCAACAGTTAGACATACAATAAAAATGGACAGTAGAATATTTAGACTAGGTATACTTTGTCCTATTATCTCCATTGATCAATGAAGTTAGTCACAGACAGTGCTGCCGGCGGCGATTGCTCTAAATGAATGCTCGAGTCCGCCCGTTACTGCCCTGTGGACGTAACTCCACGTATTCTGCTTCGCACAGATCTTGGATAGATTAAGCTGGTTTATGCCTGAATTTGTGGAGAAACGTGACATAACCAAATAGATAAACCATGCATACCAACTATACAAGAAATTGTTTTACCTACAAAGGGCAGGGACTTTCAAGGTATACGTACAGTAAACCCGTTAATTAATAAAATTTATCTTTCGAGATCAATGGCACAACAGATTTCAAACATACACAAAATTCGAATAATTTGCTCGAAACAATGTAAATCATTTTTGCATATTGTTGATTTTCAAAAACAGCTCGACCGATTTCGATTCAATTGAAATCTACCAAACAAGAAAATAATCAAATCATCGACTTGGTATTTTTTTCCTTAGTGAGCAAAATCAGTTGTTGGCTGAGTATTGATAGTCAGAAAGTATGGCGTAAACCATACATATTCGTACAAAAACATAAAGTCGAATTGATAGACTATGTGCTTAAACTTCTAAATAAACTATCACTTCTATAACAGAATATGATACCTACAATGTCTCTTTCATAAGCTCTATATAACTTAAATGCAACAAACTTTTGAACTATTATCTCAGTATTACCTTGCTTGTTTAGCCTATTGTAATTCTTAGGTATTACCTCTCGCACACCTACCCACTCAAAAGACTTAAAACACAACACACAAACTCCCAACCTGCTGCAGTTTACTAACATTAAACACTGCTCCATCCATCCCAAAACTAAGCCTGTGTTGACATAATCCCACCTTAAATCACCCATAAGAAGTCCTCCCGTAAATCTCCCGCGATGACAGTTTTATAGCCTAGGGACTGTGTTGCCATAGTGTGAACTGCTATTGCTGCTACATAAAATATTAATACACAATTTGTCCAAGTGGCCGTCTGTTAATCTACTTTTATAGGCTGAGGTGGATTAATTGTCTGGATTTGAAGAATTGGGGGTACACGAAAAAGCTTTCTTTGAGGAAAATGTGGGTAGTTTTATTAGATTTACTGACACGTCGTATCGGTGTAGTGTTCTGTTTGTAAGGATGGATAAAAATAAATTGTTGATTTGGCTATTGCTGAGATAAAATCCAAAACTAAAACTTGAAGAAAATAGCATAGGAGAGGATCGCGCCGTAAAAAATTGCCATTTTCTTGGGGCTATGGCTTACTTGGGACTACAGGGTTGAAGGCCCGGCGTCGGCCGTACCGAATACAGATGGAAAGACGAAGTAGGAAAAGATCTTCACAAGTTCAAGATTGATGCCTGGAAGGAGCTTACTCAAGACACACAAGAGTAACAAAAATTATTTCTCGCAAAAAATGGTATAAACCGCCTTCCATCGTGTACAAAATTCAAAAATTTCGCTCGAATTGTTCACATTATTGTTGATTTTTCAAAAACGGCTCATCCGATTTCTGTAAAATTTAAATGGGACCATCTCGGGAGTATACCCTTTCGAACTAAAAAAGATTTTTTGATTCGATTCACAATTGGCGAAATTATCGATGAACATACACAAAAAAAAGATACAAATAGACAAACACATAACTCCTCCTATTTTGAAGTCGGTTAAACTGAACGCAGGAGAGGCCAAGACACAATTTGAGTCGCTGCGCCGACATGGGTACCTATTTTTTTGGCTTAGCACTTGAAGATTTGTTTTATGTTATATCAATAACATTTTGTTTTTCAGGTGTTCTGTATAAAAAGTTCATCCACTCGTTTTAATCAATTCATATCGTTTGTGTCTATCTCAGTAATTATAATAATATAATTAATACACCTGCATTAAGAGCAGATTGCACATCAAAACTCATTAAGTTTGGCTAGCTCTACACATACCTATTATACCACTATCTATTTGTACCGTTATAGATACAGCGTGTATTATAATTTGTCCGTAATGAGGGCAGGCTGAGGCCGACACAGCCGTAATTGCTAATGAGATACGCATTAGTACGTATCGGTGCGCAGGTAAAGTACCGGTATTGGTATTCTACAAGTAGTTATGGATACCAAATGGTGTCGCGATTAATATGGGCGAATATTTGTATAAACATAGATTGAAACAGTACTGAATACATACGATTTTTTGAAATACCGCCTTCAGTGGCGATGTCATACCAATACGTATCGCTATACATTTTGTTTGTAATATTGATGGAATATGTAAATATTTAAATGTTGTAGGTACTTTCAGTAATTAATTAAGTGTACGAGTATATTGACATTGTGAATATTTGATATAAAATGTATTTTTTTTTAAATTAAATTATGTTTAATTAAGGTTTCCGACTGTTATAGCCACGTTGATGATTTTCAGGTAGCTTAAAAACTAACACTAAAACTTGCCATCGGTCAATACGAAGTGACTCAATTTATTATAATAGTCGGCCAAGTACGAGTCGGTCTCGCGCACGGAGAGTTCCGTACTGTATGGGAGACCCCCTTAAATATTTATTTTATTTTAATTTTATTATTTATTATCGAAGTGAATATAAAACTAAATATTCAAGCATCTACCTGTTACCATTATTAATATAGGGCAAAAAAGTCTAAAAAATCAGGTTTGTTGTATGGGAGCCCCCCTTAAATATTTATTTTATTTTACTTTTAGTATTTGTTGTTGTAGCGGCAACAGGAATACATCATCTGTGAAAATGTCATTTGCCTAGCTATCATGGTTTATGAGATACAGCCCAGTGACAGACGGACAGACAGACAGACAGACGGACAGACGGACATCGAAGTCTTAGTAATAGGGTCCCGTTTTTCCCTTTGGGTACGGAACCCTAAAAAGATAGTAGAGTTATTAGAATCTTTAGTAACATCTACAATCAGAACTAAAAAAATCACTTCAACTAATAATACGAGTATCTGTTTAAATGGGAATTGAACTCAAGATAAATCGCGATGGGTAATAAAGCTGCAATTTCAAATCCATTTTTGACATAACTATGTGTGTAAAAAGTGTAATTTTTAAATTAATGGTTGTATATAAAGAGTTTCGTCTGTCTATCTGCTTGACTCTCTGCCATATGTGCCTACAGATGCGTTACCAACTAAGCCCGGAGAGTTCCCAAATCATCATTAAAGCTGATAACGCTGTCGCTAAACCCGATACGAAAAGTCATTGCAAGGGGACTGCGTTCGATACTAAATATCTTTGCATGGTTGTGCACTTTTGTAGGGATGTCGCTGCTCTAAATTAAATAATGGTATTGGTAGCCTTATTTTGCGATAGTTTACAACTTAAATAAATCGATTAACTTGTTATTGATAGCTTACAGTAAAACAGGATGTATCTAGATTATGGGTATGTTCGATTTTGTATTTGTATTTTTGTATTAGGGTACATCACTATTATGTCTCTATTACTAGAGAAATATAAAAATAAAGAAATTCAAGCTCCCATATCACATGGGATCGAATTTGATCGCAACCAGAAAAGTTACCCAAAACAAGCTTCAAAATCCAAGATTTCATAAACCTTCATGAAAACAGTACAGTAGTTTTGGTTCAGACCCTTATGAATGAAATACCAAAAAAAAAATATGTTAAAATGACGACCAATAATTACAATAAGAAACGAAAATTTAAGCAATTTTTTTAAAAAGTTGAGCTATAAAAAAAGCCTACGACTTGAGTCTCTAATTCTACGGCGTAGTACAGAAAAGATTAGCTACGGTCTACAAGTCTACGTCGTAGTCTATAAGAATAGCTGTTGCTACGGTATTATTTACTTCGTAGCCTAGTATCGTAGGACTGTGTAGCTGTTGCTACGAGAATGTAGCAGATCAATAGTCATAAAGAATGCATTTTTCTGTATTAAATCGCGTTTTAGGAGAAAATATGTATTCTTTTTTAACCAAATACCAAATTTTACAAATATCGTTAGAGCTGTTTCTAAATAGATCTGAGTTTTATATCACACTAGCGACGCGCCCCGGCTTCGCACAGTTATATTATACATAAATTACAAACCTTCTTCTTGAAACACTCTGTCTATTTAAAAAAACGCATTAATATCCGTTGCGTAGTTTAAAAGATATAAGCATACATGTGGACAGACATCGGGAAGCGACTTTGTTTTATACTATGTAGTGATACATCATAAAAAGCCATTCATGGCTGCTAAATGAGTTTTCGTAAACTTAATTTTAGTAGTTTATGTGTAAATGACAAACAACCCCAAAAAATGACCATTAGCCTTAAAGCATTATGTTCCACTTCAATAGGCTTCTAGAGTTAACGCATCAATATGTTCACAAATAACTTTTTTTTCGAAAAAAATGGCAAAACCGCCTTTTATCGTGTACAAAATTCGAATATATCACTCGAATTGTTTACATTATTGTTGATTTATCAAAAACGGCTCAGCCGATATCTGTAAAATTCAAATGGAACCATCTTGAGAGTATACCCTTTTGAACTAAAAAATATTTTTTCGATTCGGTTCACTATTTGCGAGATTATCGATGTTCATCGTGTACAAAATTCGGATATTTCGCTCGAATTGCTTACGTTACTGTTAGTTTTTTCAAAAACGGCTCAGCCAATTTCTGTAAAATTTAAATGAACCCAATTCGGAAGTAAACCCTTTCGAACTGAAAAATAACTTTTTAATTCGGTTCACAGTTGGCGAAATTATCGATGAATATACACAATAAAAAAATACATACACACGAACATAGAACCTCCTCCTTTTTGGAAGTCGGTTAAAAATAGGCTTACCTGGTTAAAGCACCAATATGTTTAAAACAGAAAAAATGCCAAGATGGGTTAACATTACAACGTGTTAGCAACAACAGATAGATGGCGCGCAGCAATGAGACGAGGTCTCTGAAACACGCAAACGGTTCGTTCGAGGGGAAACGTCTGCCTCGTTAAGAGTATACCTGCACTTAGGGATTCTTTTTCTCATTAAATTTCTTGAATTGAATTTTTGGATACGTCTCATTGAAGCGCTAATTTCAGTGCTCGAGATGTTTTGAAGTGGATGCACGGAGTTAGTGCACGATTTTGGCATTTACGGATCGCTGCTCGTTGTGAGTTTACAGAAACTCATTTAGCTGCCATGAATAGTAGTGTTAACGAGACAATTTTACCTATAAATCAAAATGGAGGTCATAGTTGATTGATGTTAACTCTTCGAGCTCTTCTCTTCTTTTTCTTGCGAGCGAACTCGTAGAGTCAACATCAATATCTATAAACTATTTTGATTTTATGGTAAAATTACCTCGTACCCCCCTTAAATATTTATTTTATTTTAATTTTATTATTTATTATTGAAGGGAATATAAAATTAAATATTCTGTGAAAATTTCAAGCATCTGCCTAGTACCATTATTAATATAGAGCAAAAAACGTCTAAAAATTCAGGTTTGTTGTATGGATCCCCCCGTAAATATTTATTTTATTTTGTTTTTAGTATTTGTTGTTATAGCGGCAACCGAAGTACATCATCTATGAAAATTTCATCATGGTTTATGAGATACAGCCCAGTGACAGACGGACAGACAGACAGACAGACGGACAGACGGACATCGAAGTCTTAGTAATAGGGTCCCGTTTTTCCCTTTGGGTACGGAACCCTAAAAAGATAGTAGAGTTATTAGAATCTTTAGTAACATCTACAATCAGAACTAAAAAAATCACTTCAACTAATAATACGAGTATCTGTTTAAATGGGAATTGAACTCAAGATAAATCGCGATGGGTAATAAAGCTGCAATTTCAAATCCATTTTTGACATAACTATGTGTGTAAAAAGTGTAATTTTTAAATTAATGGTTGTATATAAAGAGTTTCGTCTGTCTATCTGCTTGACTCTCTGCCATATGTGCCTACAGATGCGTTACCAACTAAGCCCGGAGAGTTCCCAAATCATCATTAAAGCTGATAACGCTGTCGCTAAACCCGATACGAAAAGTCATTGCAAGGGGACTGCGTTCGATACTAAATATCTTTGCATGGTTGTGCACTTTTGTAGGGATGTCGCTGCTCTAAATTAAATAATGGTATTGGTAGCCTTATTTTGCGATAGTTTACAACTTAAATAAATCGATTAACTTGTTATTGATAGCTTACAGTAAAACAGGATGTATCTAGATTATGGGTATGTTCGATTTTGTTTCGTACGATTTTGTATTTGTATTTTTGTATAAGGGTACATCACTATTATGTCTATATTACTAGAGAAATATAAAATTAAAAAATTCAAGCCCCCATATCACATGGGATCGAATTTGATCGCAACCAGAAAAGTTACCCAAAACAAGCTTCAAAATCCAAGATTTCATAAACCTTCATGAAAACAGTACAGTAGTTTTGGTTCAGACCCTTATGAATGAAATACCAAAAAAAAAAATGACGACCAATTTCAAACGAAAATTTGAGCATTTTTTTAAAAAGTTGAGCTATAAAAAGCCTACGACTTGAGTCTCTAATTCTACGGCGTAGTACAGAAAAGATTAGCTACGGTCTACGGTACGAGTATTGCTATGAAAAGCCATCAACTTGAGTCTACAAGTCTACGTCGTTGTCTATAAGAATAGCTGTTGCTACGGTATTATTTACTTCGTAGCCTAGTATCGTAGGACTGTGTAGCTGTTGCTACGAGAATGTAGCAGATCAATAGTCATAAAGAATGCATTTTTCTGTAATAAATCGCGTTATAGGAGAAAATATGTAATTTTTTTTTTATCGAAATACGCAATTTTACAAATATCGTTAAAGCTGTTTCTAAGTAGATCTGAGTTTTATATTACACTAGCGACCCGCCCCGGCTTTGCACAGGTATATTATACATAATATAAACCTTCCTCTTAAATCACTCTATTTGTTAAAAAAACCGCATCAATATCCGTTGCGTAGTTTTAAAGATATAAGCATACATGGGGACAGACATCGGGAAGCGACTTTGTTTTATACTATGTAGTGATACATCATACAAAGCTATTCATGGCTGCTAAATGAGTTTTCGTAAACTTAATTTTAGTAGTTTATCTGTAAATGACAAACAACCCCAAAAAATGAATTTTGCACGCTTACCGAGAGCATTAGCCTTAAAGCATTATGTACCACTTAAATAGGCTTCTAGGGTTAATGCATTAATATGTTTGAAACACAAATTTATTTTTCGCAAAAAAATGGCAAAACCGCCTTCCATCGTGTACAAAATTCGAATATATCACTCGAATTGTTTACATTATTGTTGATTTATCAAAAACGGCTCAGCCGATATCTGTAAAATTTAAATGGAACCATCTCGAGAGTATACCCTTTTGAACTAAAAAATATTTTTTCGATTCGGTTCACTATTTGCGAGATTATCGATGTTCATCGTGTACAAAATTCGGATATTTCGCTCGAATTGTTTACGTTATTGTTAGTTTTTTCAAAAACGGCTCAGCCAATTTCTGTAAAATTAAAATTGACCACTTCGGGAGTATACCCTTTTGAACTAAAAAAGAATTTTTCGATTCGGTTCACAATTGGCGAAATTATCGATGAAACAATAAAAAAATACATACACACGAACATAGAACCTCCTCCTTTTTGGAAGTCGGTTAAAAAGAGGCTTTCAGGGTTAACGCATCAATTTGTAATACACAATATTTAATATTTTATTTTATATTTAACATTTTAAGAACGTGCACTTAAGCTGCAAGTGGGCGCCGTACTAATCCGTTCCGCGATTTTGTCGACGAGGCTTATCTAGGAGCGCGGGGGGTCAGGTGTGAGAATGAATGAATGGCGCTAAAATAAGTAAGTGCATTCTACTATAGTAGAGCGCGCGTGCACTCTAGTGTAAAAATACAAAAAATGCCAAGATGGGTTAACATTACAACGTGTTAGCAAGAGCAACCACAGATAGATGGCGCGCAGCAATGAGACGAGGTCTCTGAAACACGCAAACGGTTCGGGGGGGGTCAAAACGTTCGGGGGGAAACGTCTGCCTCGCTAAGAGTATACCTGCACTTAGGGATTCTTTTTCTCATTCAATTTCTGAATTGAATTTTTGGATACGTCTCATTGAAGCGCTAATTTCAGTGCTCGAGATGTTTTGAAGTGGATGCACTGGGTTAGTGCACGATTTTGGCATTTACGGATCGCTGCTCGTTGTGAGTTTACAGAAACTCATTTAGCTGCCACGAATAGTAGTGTTAACGAGGTTATTAGGCTATTGCATAGCTTCTATCGCGGGCCTTGAGCGCGGGGACCGAATCCAGAAATTCCGTAACGAAAAAACCTCACGCTCCCCACTCCGACGGGCAAGGAGGTGTGGCTTGAAGGCCGTGCATCGTCTAACGCCGTTTCAGTTCGGCAGTCTTCGACACGGCGTTGTGTGCGATTAGACGTATTGTACGACTCTACGAAACTCGCACGAATCGAGACGAGCTGCTCCGAAATATGCTATGCAATTTTTCTTTACCGCGGCAGTCCCCAAGTGCCACACGTCTTTTTTTTTTTCTAAAAATCAAAATGGAGGTCATAGGTGATTGATGTTGACTCTTCGAGCTCTTCTCTTCTTTTTCTTGCGAGCGAGCTCGAAGAGTCAACACGTCTTGAAGATGCCTCGTTGAGGTGCGAAACACGTACCGTGTCGAATAGTGTAGTGCAGAATAAGGGTGTTATTTATTAAATGAAGTGTTTTAACAATTGTCATTTTTTTTTTAAATTGTTGTATTATTTCTTTGTTTAGTTTTTAACGGATTACTTTGACTTTGACTGAGTCGAAGCTGCAGAGTCTCGAGCATCGACGTTGCGTAGCGTGTTTATCAGCCTGCTATCGGATACACTTCGGTGAGTGCGCTCAGGAGTTGCACAATCTGGCCCCGCCTGCCCCTTTCTTCTATCGTACGGCTAGACAGACGCGACCAAAGCGCCATTCTTTTATGGTGGACATCCCACGCATTAGAACCAAGCGTTTTGAGTCCACATTCCTCATACGAACTGCCAGAATGTGGAACGCTTTGCCTGGGTCTGTCTTCCCGCTAGAGTACAATGTAGGTGTCTTCAAATCCCGAGTAAATAGGTATCTTCTAGGTAAGCGTGTTACATCCTAGACCGCATATCTGCTTAACATCAGGTAGTGTGTAGTGAAATTAATTAATATTTTAAAGTTATGATTTTAAATCTATAATTATTGTAATATTAATAATTGTTAGGTTTTTTATTTTCCTACAAAAACATAGTGGAAATATTACACTAAATATTTATTAAAAACAAAGATTTTAAATACAGGTCAGTCTACGCACAAGTGAACATTAACTAAAAAGCTAAAAACTAAGCTGAAAATCGATGCACTTTCGTGCATAAAACACTACTTAGGTTTGAATATTTTTAAGTGTGTGCGCCTCGTAAATACTACCCATTGATGGCCGCATTTGTTAAATAAATTAACGTAAATTTACAATTAGTAGTTTATCTATGGATAGCAAAGGTTAAAAATAATCGGCCAAGTACGAGTCGGACTCGCGCACGGAGGGTTCAGTACTGTATGGGAGCCCTCCTTAAATATTTATTTTATTTTAATTTTATTATTTATTATTGAAGGGAATATGAAATTAAATATTCTGTGAAAATTTTAAGCATCTGCCTGGTACCATTATTAATATAGAGCGAAAAACGTCTAAAAATTCAGGTTTATTGTATGGGAGCCCCCTTAAATATTTATTTTGTTTTGTTTTTAGTATTTGTTGTTATAGCGGCAACCGAAATACATCATCTGTGAAAATTTCAGTTGCCTAGCTATCATGGTTTATGAGATACAGCCCGGTGACAGACAGACATACAGGCAGACGGACACACGGACAGACGGACATCGAAGTCTTAGTAATAGGGTCCCGTTTTTCCCTTTGGGTACGGAACCCTAAAAACGAATCCCGCGCGCCTGCCAAGGCTGATACTCAGCCTTAAGATTGAACTGGTCGGTCGTCAGTGACTAGTCATCGTCATCTTAAAGCCCGAATCATACCACTTGGCGGCTGTGACGTTAGCTACAAGCTGCTGATAACCCAATCGTGCCTGAAGCTCACTTAGCAGCCGTCAAGTTCTATATTTCACCCTATGCTCTGCACTTAAGTATCAAAACCACTTTAATTCTAACGCTGTTAAAAGCTCAAAACACAAAATATACTTTCATCTATGGAATTTTTTCCATAAAACAAATTCATTATTTCAATTTTCATTAAAATTATTTAAATATTTTCACTGTGTCAATTAGTGTGTAGTTTTAAGCGTGACATGATATATTTTATAATTTAATTTATTATTTATAATTGCTTGACATACACATATTGTAACATGCTGTTAGGATGAAAAAAAATATCAAAATATCGATAAAAGTTAGCAGATAAAAAACAACCCTACCAAACGGTAATGCCTATACAATCCACCTATCAGATGTCACCAGCATATACGGAAACCGCATTTCTGTTCCTATTCCGTATAATATTCCGGTTCATTCCCCTTACATCTGGTTTGAACCGGATGACGACCAGTTTACTTAGACCTACTTACTTGTTCTGACCTCGTACATTTTTGTAGGTGACAGGGATCTGGTTAAACTGGTTTGTCCTGAAGGGTAAATGGACAATGGTCAACTGAATTTCAGTAAGGCCAAAGGCCTGTAAAGGAGGTCTTTGTTTTGAAGGGACAAATGGATGATGCAGGCTTAATAACTCCGTTTCATATCAGACGAATGAAATATTTGTGGTTATGTTCGTCCAGTAGCTTTCCAATGCAATACTCAGATTGCACTAAAACAAAACAGAAATGTAATAATTATTTTTTGCAAAAAATGGCAAATCTGCTTTCCATCGCGTACAAAATTGGAATATTTCGCTCGAATTGTTTACGTTATTGTTGATTTTTCACGAACGGCTTAGCCGATTTTTGTAAAATTTAAATGGATTTACCTCGGAAGTTCACAATCGATCACAATTGGCGGAATTATAGATGATAATACACAAAAAATACAAACAGACGAACATAGAACTTTCTCCTATTTGGAAGTCGGTTAAAAAACTAGGTAACGCGTGATCCGTAAAGCTATTGCAGAATAGCGATATTTGATTAGCGAAGAATATAATCACCACTTCGCTAATGGTTCTCTTTTGTTCCTTGTTGAACAAATATGGCATTTATGCAGTTGACTCACGGCTTATAATGTGGTGACTTGTTCAATCTTTTTGTGACGGGAAGAAACCTTTGGTCAGCAGGGAGACACATAGTTTGAAACAGAAACGAAATACATTCAAAAACTGAAATCGGAACCATAACTCCAAATTTACATACAAAAACTAAAATCAGAAATAAAATTCCCAATTTACATATTGTGAAAACTAAAATCGGAACTAAAACTCCAAATTTTTCTTTCTTGTTCGAGTAACTATCTCTCTGTAAACGGTCTTTAAATAAGACATAGTTTAGGCATCTGTGAAAGGAATGCCGACATTGTTAGCGAAACGTATGTAATTAAGCTGTGGTCTAAACATACAGAATGACCTTTGCTCTACAATATTTTTATGCGGAGACTTTTTAAATTCAAAAAATTCAAAAATAACAATAATTTGTTTTTATTATATCAACGGTCCTTAGACATGCTATGTATCTAGGATATAATATTTAGGAAATTATAAAGTCATTGTAAGGATGAAATATTAAGATGAAACTAACCCTGAAACAGCAAAAAAAAACATTTCGTTTTTCGTTTATTGAATCAGGCGTTACTTTGCGGAAGTTCATCTTCAAATTCTTGTTTTGAATAAATATTTAGTGTATTTCCGCTCTGTCGTAGTCATATAAGTTAAGGGTACTATTCAAAATTCAAATTAAATCACAAACAAAATTAGTAATTAATCATCAAACTGTAGCATGGTTCGACTATCGTTAGGTCAGGTTAGAAAAGTTAGGCTTAGGTATGTTTACAAAATATGAATGAACCTGAAACAATTTTTTTTAATTAATCCGTTTAAAATAATAAAAAATAATTAAACCTGTAACAAAAATAGTAATGAGTAATCTATTTAAAAAATGTAGTAAACCTGAAAAAAATATTTAATTAATATGTTAAAATTACAAATATAATTTATTTATAAAAAATGGTATAAAATAATTGAAAAAATACTTAGTCAATAAATAGCACCCTTATTCTTACTGTACTCTATTCGACACGTGTTTCGCCTCTAAACGAGGCATCTTCAGGACGTGTTGACTCTTCGAGCTCACTCGCAAGAATGACGGCTCGCCGCGCCGGCGCTTCTTATATACTCGTCGTGACGCACCGAAGTAAAGGCGATGTGACGGTAGTTTGATCGTTCAGCAACTCGTTGTGTGTGTTTTGATGTTTCATTATTTCTAAATGCTCCAAAACATTTAAGCGAAAACCTTTTTCACATACATGTAGAATTTCAAAAGTGTTGTTGTTATCCAAATCGTGTCCAGTTTCTAATAAATGTTTCGCAAAATTCGACTTCTCTGGGTGAAGATGCCTCGTTTAGAGGCGAAACACGTGTCGAATAGAGTACAGTAAGAATAAGGGTGCTATTTATTGACTAAGTATTTTTTCAATTATTTTATACCATTTTTTATAAATAAATTATATTTGTAATTTTAACATATTAATTAAATATTTTTTTCAGGTTTACTACATTTTTTAAATAGATTACTCATTACTATTTTTGTTACAGGTTTAATTATTTTTTATTATTTTAAACGGATTAATTAAAAAAAATTGTTTCAGGTTCATTCATATTTTGTAAACATACCTAAGCCTAACTTTTCTAACCTGACCTAACGATAGTCGAACCATGCTACAGTTTGATGATTAATTACTAATTTTGTTTGTGATTTAATTTGAATTTTGAATAGTACCCTTAACTTATATGACTACGACAGAGCGGAAATACACTAAATATTTATTCAAAACAAGAATTTCGTTTTTCAAATTTTTCAAAAACAAGTTTCCAAAAAAAAAACATTCTAAATAAATTTTTTTTTCGTATGTGGTTGTCTAATAAAATGTTATTGTTTGTTCATTGGTGTCGAGATTTGAAACACGATTAAAAGATAAACGTTCTCCCACTATAACACAGGTTCTCTTTACAAACAAAACAATCAGCGCACAAAATGAAGTTGTAAGCTCGATCGAACTCTACCTACATTTTCATGTTGAGGCAGCTAGACCAAATTGAGAAACCTATTTATAACAGAAATCCCTATAATAAAAATAAATTACCTATAATATAATTATCATCGGTGTTTAGACTTATCTAGGATAGGATATTTTAAGAATAACAATAAAGGCATCATAAATACCAAACATTAAGGTAGAACTAACCCTTAAACCATGTGGTGAGAATGCACCCCGATCGATGGGCCAGGATTGTCACGGAGTAGATGCCAGACGGACGACGTAGCCAGGAAAGGCCAAAAAACGCAGGCGTGACGCTCTTGACTCATTCGAGAGAAGTTGGCAAGAGATTGCGATGGATCACGGCTCAGAGGAAATGAGAGAGACCTGTGCCCAGGTGTAAGGTTAAAAAGAAAAAAAAAAACATAAAAGCGGATATACGACGAATTTTTTAAGTTACTTCTTAAAAGAAAATATTCCAAGAAACTCAGTGGTGTCGAAATTTGAAGCCGCAATCTTACGGTTATAAGGCAAACGTTCACTCACTACGCCACAGGTTCTATTCGCAAACAAAACAATCAGTGCACATAATGAAGTTGTAAGCTCTATCGAACTCTACCTACATTTGCATGTAGATGCAGTTAGCGGAGCCATTATTGAAATTTTATGTGAGCCTGATTATTATTCAGTAGACCGCTATTAGAGGAGTGGACAAGGATCTCTGGCTGGCTGGCTAAGTGTGGAGAAGGAGTTATCTTCTTAACCTTTTGGCCGTCCGCCTCATTTTGTTTAAATTTAAATTATGGGGCCCGATTTTTTGACTACTAATGGACATTTTGGCGCCCGGAAATGCTGGTCAAGTACTTATTTAAGACTTTAGCTGTTAAAAGGTTAAAAATAAAAGGTCATGGCATAAAATTTGCTGTCTCTTATACTACTGCTCCATCTGTTTCCTAATGCGTAAATTAGCGCGCTTTATGTTTATGAGGCCAAGGTTTTGAAGCGTTAAAAATGAATAAGACTGGCAGCGTTAAGCGATACTTAACGGCTTGGTTATAAATTAAATTATAGCGGGTTAATTTATGCGTTAAGACGATTTAGGCCTACCTTGTATTGTACCTTTAGGTATATCAGATTTATTTGTTTTGTAAAATGATTTCAGTAATATTAACAGCCTTAGCAAAATATTTTCCAATCGTATTGTAAAGACGTCCTGTGGTGGTCTTACAATAAAAAAATAGAAAATTTTCTTCAACAAAGTATACAAAATTTTTACAAAATAAGCACTATAAATGTGGAATTAGCAATTAAAACAATTTATCAGACTTATTTTTTTTCCATATTTTGATGCTTGAAACAAATTCTTGGCTTATCGTTAAATTTCTTCCAGAAATATAATTCTACCATAATAATTAATAGTTTAAAAACACTAGAAAAACACGCTTAGTCCATTACGTTGCCTTTCTCACAAATGCAAACACGACATGATACAATATTCCATCATGGAATGCCAGTGAATTATCATCAGACCTTGAAACCTAATCGTGGTCAAAGTCTTTACAAGGCTTTTCTAAGAAATCGAGAACAGCTATGCTACGATTTTCCACCATGAAGTTCCAGTTCATATCTTCCGGCTCCATCATCAGATCAGTTCGACAGTACCATATTATTGTATTGTCATCAGAACTACATACAGCTGCCAATTTAACATTAGTTTACGACCCTTGGATGATGGTTAAATTAGTTACCTTAGATTCCATTACATGTTAGTTACATACAGGTCGACCTAATATAAGCGTGCTTAAAATGGAGTCCGTCGATTTAATTTAAAGCTATCCATACTATAGAACCCCACCTTGAATGTGCAGACATCAGTGAATTATGTAATGGAAACCTAGTAATTGCTTTCAAAGTGCCAGATACATAATTTATACAAATCTAACTTATGTAGCGATAACCACACGGACACTTCCGGTGTTCTGTGCGTATTTGTGTGTGTATGTGTATTGATGGTTGTCCATTTGTGGATTATACAGGAAATTACGTTATGACCTATGTCTTGTCTAGGATGTAGGTGCAGAGGGGTTAGTACCAGTTTACACGTAAATTGAAACTACAGTAGTTTTCGTATGACTCCATACATTTGTTTACAGCGGCGGGAACGAGGACGAACTAACAAAAAATGTGGAGCCATACGCAAACGTACAAGTTTAAGTTAACTATACAAAACCTGTACTAAAGCCTCAGCTCTCTAAGGTACAATGTATTACACTTATGATGGGTCACTGTTGAACATTGTTAAGCAACGTTCAGCACTGTCAGTCCTCGGATGGGTAAAACGCGGGTGACACTTACAACTGAGCGCTTCTGTGGCTTGAATAACATGTTAAATTGTATTTTTAATTAAGTAAAACACAGGTGTTACTCACGTTTAATTTTTTGTAAGATACTACTATAGTTTCGATCGCATTTGGCGATCTTTCTCAAGGTCGGAGTACTAGCCCGCGAGCTATAGTATAGCGAGAAACTATAGTAGTATCCTACTAAAAATCAAACGTGAGTAACACCTGTGTTTTACTTAATTAAAATGTACGAAAACCACGTTAGTTTCCATAGTGAAATGTTAAATTGTAGGCCCTGGTTGACTTAACCGTTTAACCATATCAGAGACGAAGGTCTCTGTTTTTTTTTTGTTTTTTGAAGTTTTTCAAGCCGAAGCTGAAGAGCTTCGGCTTGAAAAACTCTGACACCAGGGCTAGCCACCTAGACTATATGAACTTAGTTACTGTAGAACATAGGCCTACTCGGTTATAGGCAAATCGGTTTACAGGAGGCTTATCGATTGATCAACGCAGTTTTTTTCATTATTTTTGGGTGGGTATTTATTTACTAAGCGCTGCCGTGAACGATGACAAAAGCGTTTAGGCGGCGTAAACATTTTTTACTAGTCACCCAGCCTTTAACGTTGTAATGTTGCAAACGGGGAAGCCGTTTGCAGCACCACAAGTTAAAAGAGGATTTGAGAACCCGTAATGTGGCAAGCGGGGAAGCCAGTTGCCACACCACAAGTTACGAGACTTCAGAGAACCTAACCGAAGAGTCCTACCTAGTGGATAGGATTCCTAACGGTTCGGAGAGAGGAGATTAAAACAGAAAACTAACCTTAGTATTTACACATTTGTTTACACCAGACACACACTGCACTTATAGTCTATACGTTTTTCTTGAAGCGAATAAAGAGAGAATTTTGTAAAGAGTCCGTGGAATGTTAGCCTAACAGGGGAGGGGTAGCACACAAAGAAAACACACTGGAGGCTGGCCGAGGTTGGAGCGAAGACAAGCTGGACTCGCCGATAGACGTAGCGCCAGCAGGGTGCTGGAGATGGAAGCGCCTGTAGCGCCAGCTGTGCATTAGCGTGTATACGCCCGTGGTGTTGTGGCGCTTGAGGTGGAGGCGCATGTGCGCTAGCTGGGCGCTAGCGTGAAGACGCCCATGGTGTTGTTCTGGCGCTTGAGGTGGAATCGCCTGTAGCACTCGCTCGGCACTCCAAGGTAAGTGGCAAGGTCAGTGGCCCCAAAAGTTGAGGTCCTCCTGAAACAAAGTCAAAGAGACCGAAGCCTCGCGAAGAAGAGTTACCAGACGCTCATGCTGTCTTCTCTGCAGGACCCGTCACCACGTTCAAAGATCACACGTTAACATGCATACTTTCTTAAAAATACCACAAGACATGCACCATCTTTCGTGTCTCTTTCATGACTTCCTTCTCTAGACTGCCCAATTTTACAAAACAAGGATCGCTGATCCTGTCAGCGATAAACATTTCAAAAATTTGAATAATTTCACAATTAGAATTGTTAGTTGGCAGTGTTATCGTTAAAAGAGTCTGAATGTAGAGAAGCTAACAAAAAGGTTAGTTTCTCTACATTTCCCCCAAAACCCCAGAAAAATTTTCACTCATTGAAAATTTTGCAGGTTGAGAACAAGACCTTGACCATCCAGACAGATTCACACACATCTTCCATACTCCCTCGCACGCACACTCAATCATAAGTTGGGGTTATGGTTCACAATCCATGATGACCATACTCCACAAGGAATTATTCGATTATAACGAAGGCTTATTTTTTTAGAGTTAGGTGTCGTAACCCGCACCTTTTCGAAAACCCGATAAAAGTGAAGATAAATAATATTTACAAGTTAATAATATTTACAAGTGGCCTAAGTAAGCCTTAAAACTCTTCAGAGATATGAAGAGAAAAAGTAATTTTCTATTCAATTCTTAAAGTTAATATTTAAATTGCAACGTGTGCAATTTGAAATATCAAAAGATAAAAGCACAATATAGGCTTTATTGGTAACTTAACCATTGTGCAAGCCTTTTATTAGTCAATTAAAAAAAAAATCAAGGGTATTACAAAAAATAAGCCAAAGGGTTTAGATTCTTTGTGAAGCATTAACAGGTACATTTGTACGTAAAAAAAGAATTACACGAATACTTAATCATAACATTATAAGTACTCATTATACACCAAACAAAACGAAAACTATTTACAACCTTCTTAAGAAAACAAAAACGTAGATCAGCACTAGTTAAAAAAAATAAAAATCATTATAATATATTATATGTACAGTTAGCATTTAATATCTTTAACATGCCATCTACCTCTCGAACCGTTAGGGTCCTCCAAGACAAAGACCAAAGCAATGACTGAAGACGTATGAGAGCAGAGAGAGACTCGCGGAATAATATACACGTAATACCAGGTAGTACTAGAATATAATTTATATATGAGGCCAAGTGTTGATATGTACTACTATGTACTACGAAGAGTGTTCAGCTGTAAGTTACGTAACTTACAAACTGTATGTGACGTACACTGAGAGGATACTCTCCTCCAGCTCGCCGTATAGTCTCCCAAACCCCAACTTGAAGGTGACCGTTAGGTTTTAACACCGTCAAGCGAAGAATGGGTGTAGGTTACAGAGGTAACCAGGTAGTAAGTGACTGTATGTAGGGGTGCGGTATTTATGTAGCTTGTGTACTGTAAAGTCAAGTATAGAGTAATGTATGGAGAATCGGAGTATTATAACCAAAAGAGAACCAAAATACCTAAGGTGTAAGCGATGGGTGGATACTTGTGGAAGTATCGGTTTAGAATTTAGAAAAGAAAGAAAACAAGTAACAGTAAAATAAGAAAATATAAGTAGTCAGGGGTGGATAAGTAAAAAGGTCGGGCGCCAAACTGTAATGTTACAAACGGGGAAGCCGTTTGCAGCACCACAAGTTAAAAGAGGATTTGAGAACCCGTAATGTGGCAAGCGGGGAAGCCAGTTGCCACACCACAAGTTACGAGACTTCAGAGAACCTAACCGAAGAGTCCTACCTAGTGGATAGGATTCCTAACGGTTCGGAGAGAGGAGATTAAAACAGAAAACTAACCTTAGTATTTACACATTTATTTACACCAGACACACACTGCACTTATAGTCTATACGTTTTTCTTGAAGCGAATAGAGAGAGAATTTTGTAAAGAGTCCGTGGAATGTTAGCCTAACAGGGGAGGGGTAGCACACAAAGAAAACACACTGGAGGCTGGCCGAGGTTGGAGCGAAGACAAGCTGGACTCGCCGATAGACGTAGCGCCAGCAGGGTGCTGGAGATGGAAGCGCCTGTAGCGCCAGCTGTGCATTAGCGTGTATACGCCCGTGGTGTTGTGGCGCTTGAGGTGGAGGCGCATGTGCGCTAGCTGGGTGCTAGCGTGAAGACGCCCATGGTGTTGTTCTGGCGCTTGAGGTGGAATCGCCTGTAGCACTCGCTCGGCACTCCAAGGTAAGTGGCAAGGTCAGTGGCCCCAAAAGTTGAGGTCCTCCTGAAACAAAGTCAAAGAGACCGAAGCCTCGCGAAGAAGAGTTACCAGACGCTCATGCTGTCTTCTCTGCAGGACCCGTCACCACGTTCAAAGATCACACGTTAACATGTATACTTTCTTAAAAATACCACAAGACATGCACCATCTTTCGTGTCTCTTTCATGACTTCCTTCTCTAGACTGCCCAATTTTACAAAACAAGGATCGCTGATCCTGTCAGCGATAAACATTTCAAAAATTTGAATAATTTCACAATTAGAATTGTTAGTTGGTAGTGTTATCGTTAAAAGAGTCTGAATGTAGAGAAGCTAACAAAAAGGTTAGTTTCTCTACAACGTACGAACATCCTTTTTATTAATGTCGTAATTTTTATCCAATACTTATAATGCTACAATCTACATAAACAATGACTAACTGAAAAACTCAGGTTCCAGTTTTATTTTTAATTGGCGGATTACCTCGACACCTGTCACTTAACAAATCTAAAAACCGGGGATTTCCTGATAAAACCTGATGGATAAGACGGTCGTAATTGCCGCCGTTTTTTAACATTTCTATCTGATTTTTCTCAAACATTCCGTGGTCGAGTCTGACTAAGCACATCTTTGACACAAGCAAATTTACACTTTAAATTTGTAACTAGAAAGTAGATTTTGGTCCTGAAAACTGTCGATTGGTTTTAAACACTCGTTTCACAAGCAAATTTGCACTTTAAAGTAGAGCTAGAACGTTCAATTTTGTTTACAGGATGATCTGTTTTAAACAGCTTTTACTAAGCGAATTTACATCTTAGTTCTATCACTACAGAGTTGAGTTTTGAATAGCGTGTGATCAGTTTTAAAGGACATTTGCAGGCATCTATCAGGATGGACAAGCGTTTTGTAGAATAGGAAATCGGAAGGTTTTAAATCTGAACGATTTACGGGAAAATAATAGCGTGAAGCAATCCACGGACGAATGGGTTCGTGTCAGGTCTTTTGGTTTTATTAGAACTGGACAGATGAGGGCTGAGAACTTTCTATGGCTCGTTTTAAATGTACTTATCTGGTATTTTTCTACTCAATGCGAATATCAGCGACACTTGCGTAGCCAGTTGTATAGTATTAAACGAAACTAACGATTTTTAAACAAACTCAATTGTAATATCAAGCTATAGCGCTTTGTAACAAAAAACTATAGAGCATTTTCTTACCAGCAAAATATAAAATGAACCGCGAAAATTATGACGAAAAGTGTGATAAGGAGAAATACGCACCTACAATTTTGTGGAAAGACGTTACCACAAAAGTTTTATGCACGCTCTAGACAATGGTTAAAAGTACAAATTGCACGATTAAACAGTGTTTAAAACATGTTTAAATATTTTGTCGTAAGGCGGCTAGTTTTTACTGACTGAGTGTCGATGACGATGCGAGCTATATGTTTATATGATATGTTAAGCGTTACGCATGACTAATTTGCTAGCGGCGTTATTTCTGAATTTTGAGCTATACCTGCGGGCGGGGCAATTCTGTTAGCCGATCCATTTACGGAAGTGATACGTTCTTGAACCTCTCTCGTTTTTCTGACAGTTCCGACAGCTCAAAATTGTCAGAAAAACGAGACAGGTTCAAGTGCGTGTCACCTTAGTAACGAGATCGGTTGTCAGAATTGCCCCGCTGTTACGAGTATGAACTAAACCTTGTGGTCAACGCACACTGCTCTCGTAACTTTGAAATAATAATCAAAATTATACATCATATATTGCCCTAAAATGTTGATTGCAATACTTTGAAATCCGGAAGATAGATAGGCTTTGCTTGAGCATTTACCATATCGTCGTTGGAAATCTTAAACCTCCCATGTGACATTTTTCTTAAAAATTAGATTTTCAAATTTTTTGCAAGATTCTTTTAGGAGCTGTCGTTTGCAAAAAACTCTTAGCTAAAACTACTCTACTCTTAAAACTATTAAAACTCTTATCTTAATATTTAATTGACACACGGTGCATTTATAAATTGCCTTATGTGACAGCCTACTAAGAACAGTTAATCAGTTTTTTTATGTTTCTCAAAATGTTACTTTTTGCACATAAGAGATTTTAAATTTGCAACGACGATATGCAAGATATATGGTAAATGCTCGAGCAAAGTAAGTAAGAAAAAATAATCGGCCTAGTGCAAATCGAACCCTCGCACGAAGGGCTCCGTACTGTATTGGAGCCCCTTTTAATTCAATAATTAGTTATTGAAATTAACATACAATTAAATATTCTGTGAATATTTCAAGCGTATACCTGTTACTGTTATTAATATCGAGCGATAAACTGCTAAAAAAATCAGGTTTGTTGTATGGGAGCCTCCTTTAAATTTTTATTTTATTTTTTATATTTGTTGTTATAGCGGTTACAGAAAAACAAAATCTGTGAAAATTTCAACTGCCTGGCTATCACGGTTCATGAGATACAGCCTGGTGACAAACAGACAGACAGACAGACAGATAGACAGACGGACGCTCAGCGGAGTCTTAGTTATAGGGTTCCATTTTTACCCTTTGGGTACGGAACGCTAAAAAGAAATTCAATAGTGTATGGAATGCATCACTGTACTTAGCTGGGCCAGTGCAGCCCTATGTGAGGAATACTAAATAATCGGCCAAGTACGAGTCGGACTCGAGCACGGAAGGTTCCGTACTGTATGGGAGCCCCCCTTTAATATTTATTTAATTTTAATTTTATTATTTATTCTTGAAGTAAATACAATACTTAATATTCTGTGAAAACTTCAAGCATCTACCTGGTACCATTATTAATATAGAGCGGAAAACGTCTAAAAAATCAGGTTTGTTGTATGGGAGCTCACCTTAAATATTTGTTTTTTTTTTTGTATTTATTATTTGTTGTTATAGCGGCAACAGAAATACTCGTACATCATCTGTGAAAATTTTAGCTTTCTAACTATAACGGTTTATGAGATACAGCCCGGTGACAGACAGACAGACGGACAGACAGACATCAAAGTCTTATTAAGAGTTCGTTTTTCCCTTAGGGTACGGAACCCTAAAAATGACATTGTTTTTTTCTTAAACAAATCTACTTAAAGGTGAGCATACACGATGCGATGATTTGATCAAATTTTCGCTTCATTCCAACTGGGAGCTCATTCAATTAATTTAAAGGTCTTCAATAACTACTAACCAGCTATAGTTAACTATCTATATTTGGCCTCCACTGAACTGATCTGATGAATTAATGCGATCATCGCGTTCTGTGCGCCCAGTTTCAGGTAGTAGTACAAATCGTTAACTACCAATTCCTACCTTTGAATTAACTGAATGAGCTCCCAGTTGGCATGAAGCGAAAATTTGATCAAATCATCGCATCGTGTATGCCCACCTTAACTGTAAGTTTTATTACAATAAATATATACTGTCAAACAAAATTCTAATGCTTATTATTTATTTCTCCAAAGTGGTCAGACCTGGAATCTGAGTTTAAAAGCTCCCAGAAAGGCTCTCCCATGCTCCGGAGTAGTATCGTATTATCGTATCTTCTTTTCCCCGGAGCCAACAATTGAACATGTCATCCTATGGGAGCACTCAGTTGTAAATGCTTGCTGTTAGCTAGTCAGTCATCTGAAGACTGAAATACTACGGAATGTACAAGGATAGGCTAAAACTCGGGTCACACAGAGGCGGGAGCCGCGAGAAAGCAATCCGATAGCGGTCCAGTATAAAGGATCGCACCCGCTTTTTATGTGTCAGGTTGCATACAAATTCGAATATTACAAAAAAATCCCGTCCTGGATCGCGATCGCTCCCGCCTCTGTGTGACGAGAGCTTAAAACACCTATTCAATCTAAGCTACGAGCAATAATTAGAATATTTATATTTTCTACATAATTTCTTTGCAGTTGTGTATGATCTGATATTTCAAAAGCAGAAGAATCATTATCCTACAAAATCTGCTTACAAAATGCCATAGCAATAAAAATAAACGTCAGTAGAATGATGGATGGACCGTGAAGATGTTCAAACTTCACCCTTTCATTACTTATGCCCTCTTGTGTAATGTAAACCAGTAAGGGTACTACGTACTTCTATATTGTCCGTTTCAAATGCATATCAAATACTTCTTTGGAAACATCTATCCATCCAACAGCCAGAGGACGTCCAGTACTGGACATAAGCCTCTCTTATAGATCTCTAGGGATCATTGGTTTATACATATTGTTCTAGTTTATGGCTACATTTTTCTGCTATTCCAAAGAAACCTTTAATTTTCTCGGGTATATTAAAAAAAAAAAATCTGCCAAGTACGAGTAGGACTCGCGCACGAAGGGTTCCGTACTGTATGGGAGCCTTAAATATTTATTTTAATTTAATTATTTAGTAATGAATTGAATAAACAACTAAATATTGTGTGAAAATTTCAAGCATCTAACTGTTACCATTATAAATATCTGTTGAAAAACGGTTAAAAACTCAGGTTTGTTGTATGGGAGCCCCCCTTATTTTTTTTCTGTTTTTAGTAGTTGTTGTTATAGCGGCAACAGAAATACAAGAAATACATCATCTATGAAAATTTCAGCTTTCTAGCTGTAAAGGTTCATGAGATACAGCCTGGTGACGCACAGACAGACAGAAGACAACGGAGTCTTAGTAATAGGGTCCCGTTTTTGTACGGTACCCTAAAAAGTATCTATAAATCAAAAAGTAACCGATGAAAAGTAAGTTATCTTCATACTTTTGAAACCTGCCAAAAATCAAATTTATCTCTTGCTCACGTGTATCCCTTTGAACGCCCTACCTACAGGGATGAGCTTATGTTTTGCAGTAGCTAGCGTACTCCTGGGTAGCGCCTATAATTTGCTGCGTAAAGTGCACTCGGTTACGGTATTTTTAAACCTTTAAATGAGCAATTCTTGTATATTTGCTTAGTTTTTGGTACAACATTTTAAAATTTATTTTTGAAGGTAGGCGTATATTCAGCGGTGGACTTATTAAAAGGCCGATGTAGTGAAGTAAAATACAAAAGAGATAATGCCTTAATATATAGAGCTTAGGCCATTACCTAGCTAGTACAGTGTTCAATTATTTGCTTTATTTGTTTTGAAAAATAATTGTAGGTACCTATTATTAATATTTTTATTTACACAAAAAAGAACTTAAATAACAATTTCCGCTATGACTAAACTAACACTAAAACTTAAAATAAAACCTAGTCTAAAAGCCCCTCGGCAGAGGGTAACGTGGCCAGAATGCTGGCAGCATTGCCTCGCTGAATAGCAATACTCAGCTTTTGAGCGAAATAGATGCCAGTACTCTGGTCACGTGTCACCTCTACCAAACGCCTGGCCAAATCTTTGTAAAGAGTATGAGCGTCCGGCACCTATTATTATTTTCTGTCAGAACAATCTTCATTTAAAGGATTTTTTCGGATCTTATTATCTTTTGCTATTGCTTGTAATATGGCAGCGCGACGGCGGTCTCAAAGAAAACTCAATTTAAAAAATATGAAATTGCATTTAAATTAAGCGTTTAATGCGGTTGTTTTACTCTGCTCATGTATTTAATACTTACAAAAAAAAGTGTGGATGAATTGTGTGAAAGATGACATGCGAGAGAAAGGAGTTGATGATGAGATGACGAATGATAGAGTGAAGTGGCGAAAGGAAACGTGCTGTGCCGACCCCACCTAGTGGGATAAGGGCAAGATGATGATGATGATGATGTATTTAATACTTTAATGGATTTTTGAGCTACTGTACACAGTCTGGTCCCAATTTGCAAGATCTTTGAATCAATCTTGGTAATTATTCTAAAGGTTTTAATGCAAGTTTTTTTTGTCTTGGCAGAATTTTTGTGAATCCATGATTTTCAGAGGTTTGTACTGTACTGTACCAGCCTTTTTAATAGTCCACTGCAGGACGTAGGCCTACCCACGAAGGGTGATTGGGCCATATCCACCACGCTGGCCCAGTGCGGGTTGGTGGATTCACACACGTCTTCGAATTTCTTCTACGGACGTATGCAGGTTGCCTCACGTTGTTTTCCTTCACCGAAATGCCAGTGGTGTGAAATTCCGTACATACTCGTAAGTTCCAAAGAAACTCATTGGTACGGGATTGAACCCACGACCTCAAGAATGACAGGCCAGCGTTACAACCGCTAGACCACCACGGCTTATTCAGAGGTTTATTTTTCTCTAATAGTTTGTACATTTGTTTGCGTTTAACCTAACTGCACAATTTCTGTACGTGCCACCCGGTCATAGCATACGAAATCACAGACAAGTGATCATTAATCTGGACAATGTAAATTTGGCGCTGATAAATTGCTGGTCAAGCTCCTAATGCATAGGAGTCTGGTTGTTATGTTAGGACAGGGGTCATAGGTGCTGTGTTTTGTTTGTTAATCGTGCAGGTTTTATGTAAAATTGCTTTTATAAGTTGAACAGACGTTTTTATGGCAGTTTTTAAAAGTGATAGAATCAGGTATTCGGTCATCTCATTATAAGCTTTGGCCGGCCGCTTCCATTATGTTGCTGGAGATTTATAGGGGGGTGCCGTGGTGGTCTAGTGGCAGTAACATCCAACAGCACAATCGTGATATTGTGGGTTCAAACCCAGATCTCGTTTTAATTTTTTTTTTCTTTTTTATTATGTTATACATGTACGAAATATTATACCATTGACTTTTCAGTGAAGGCAAATAACGTGAGGCAACCTTTATCCGTCCATAGAGGGAATTCGATGGCGTATGTGAATCCACCAACCCGCGCTGGGCCAGCATGGTAGATATGACTCAATCACGCTTCTTGGGCAGGCCTACGTCCTGCAGTGGACTATTAAAAAAGGCTGGTACAGAGGAGGTACGACCAGTGGTGGATGTCCTATGATGGTGGTGAAGTATCTTCTTACCAAAAACAACTTAGGGATTGTTTCAATTGCGTATCTGCATTGCATTACATATTAATAAGTTGGTGACACAAAACTAATACACAATACTTAAAGCGTTATAAACAAATATGATAAAAATAGACATTTTTAAATAACATATTCATCGCCATGAGATACTGCAAATATTAGGGTCAATGGCCAAATTACCGTGAAACTTTTCATTGAAAATTCTTAAATTTGTTTTGCATTGCGATGAATTTTGCAAATAATTTTATCGCTACAAGTCCAAACATCAGATCACATTAGTCACTTAGGTTTAACTTAAGTAAGTCAATTCACATTCATCAAGTAAAATCAATTAATACAATAGCTTACAATACCTTACAAGATTTGACCTCAAAGGCTGGATTCCAAGAATACCGCCTACTGTCCTCCGCCATCAAAGGCTCCATTCAGACGGGGACTAATTGGATTATTCAGATGCTATATTAGTTCTATCTGACATATCGGAGTGTCAAAGGACACTGACCCCCGCGCCTTAGGACAGGGCGGCCCCGTAAGACTCGCCGCACGCAGTGGTACAAAATATAAATGAATAAAATATGGTTGACACTTTTCTCAAAAATGGCAACGAATGTGAAAGTGAAGTGGAACACGATTTTTGTTAAATAAGGTTAAACATTTTCATATGTAAAGCATCTTATTCATATGAAAATCGGCATGGAATAAATGAGTTTACTTCATATTTTAGCTAGTAACTTTACATTGTAATTACATTACAAGTATTGACTAGGAGTAATCGAATAATTCCATAGACATTTTTTCTTTAATGCATACATCAGAAAACGCCGTCAGCAATGACCGCCGCCTTTAATTTAGCTCTACAATATACTCTTACAGCTGCGAACCGTCTATTGATGATCAGAAGCAACTCAATGGTTCACTTAGCCAAATAATTTCAACTACTTTTATCTCAATTAATACACAACTTAGAATCTAAATGATGTTGCTAAACTTGCGTAGCGCGACATATTACGCTCTTTTGAGCCTAACTTGGCGCGCAACAGGTCCACATTTCTCACCAAGTGTGCGTCGCCCCATTCGTCACCCAAAGCACCGTTGATTGCCAGCAAAGAACCCTCACTTAGCTGCAAAGTACAGACTGTCAGCCGCGGGCCGTCTTTTGATGATCAGGATAACTGAGTAACTACTAAGAGAAGAGTATCTTCCACTAAATTATTGCCAATCAATACTCAACTTTGCAAATTATGTTGCTGTTCCTGCTACTACTTACTCATATTTGCAAAAAAGCGTAACATGTTGCCCTGTGTTACAACCCGTGGCTACAACTTTTGTTGCCAAGTGTGCGTCACCCCATACGTCACCGTTGCCAGCGGTGACCCCTCACTTAGCTACAGAGTACAGACTGTCCCCTCGCTGCCGCGGGCCGTCTATTGATGATTAGGGGACTCCGTGCGGTCGTGTCATATTTTTGCGTTTAGTAATCGGGTATGTGTTTGATTGGTTTTGAATTCGTTTTGTATGTCTATTTTTTTTTGATGTGTGAATGTGAATTTTTCGCTGTCTATATCATTTATAGGTTGACTATAAATGAGTTTAATAAAAATTCTGATTTCTCAAAACGATTTTTTTAATAAATGTGATGAGTGTGCTCAGTTGTAGACCGTATTGCATTGTATAGTAGTTTTTTACTCGATAAGAATTTGGAAGTTGACTGAGAAACTACCTTATCATAAAGTTGATCTCGTAGACGTACTTAGTATTGAAATGATAATAAAATAACTGTAAAGCTGTTAATCAATTTTAATTACTTATTTTTTGCTATTAAGTATAAACGTATTAAAACTACTAATGCCAGGTGGATGGCAAAGACCTACCAAATTAACTTAATTTATTAATAATTTCGTCAATAAGAAGTTTTCTGTTGAACCCGGTGTTATCTAATACAGTTTCAAAACATTTTAATTATTGTTTCTTATAATGAATGCGACGACCACTCGAAATTCAATGTTCGCAGAGAAATAAAAATATAAAACTTCTCACGCCCAGCGCATTAGCAAATAATTACATCTAACTCACTTTAAACATGACAAACTGCCATAATCCACTCAGGCGTAAAGACGCGTGCGCTAACTTAACTATTTGATAAAAAAAAATTAGAACACATTTAAATTTCACCCTTCAAGTCGTGAAACATAAAGTCTAAAATAAATAACGGGACAAAAATTAAAATCGAATTAAAATGTAAACTACAAGGCGTTTGTCAACAACATTCAAATAGATGACTCTACTTACAACTCTGTCACAATACTAACTACAGCCCTTTAAATACAATTTGAACGATGGTTATAAGATTATAATTGCGATAAGGTTCTAAATTTCTATGATGTAAAGTTAAAAGATGTTTAATGGTTTTCATAACAGTCAATTGATTGCGCATGGGATCACTGCAATGGGACGTGAACATAAATAATGTGCAAAAACATGGGAAATGTCGTACGCGTGTTTAAAGTTTTGAGTGCGATTTGATGACTTCAATTCGAATGCTTCGCGTGAGATAACATTTTTAGGGTTCCGTACCCAAAGGGTAAAACCCTATTACTAAGACTCCGATTCCGTCGTCCGTTTGTCTGTCTGTCACCAGGCTGTATCTCATGAACCATGCTAGACAGCTGAAATTTTCACAGATGTTGTATTTCTGTTTCCGCTATAACACCATATACTAAAAACAGAATAAAACAAAAATTTGAAAGAAGCTACCATACAACAAACGTGATTAAGGAGTGAGTTTTTTTGCTCGCCATTAATAACGGCTAGAGGAATCGGTACGGAACCCTTCGTGCGCGAGTCCGATTCGCACTTGACCAATTTTTATTGTATTAATCACTGAACTGTAGCACTCATTGCATAATTTAATTGAGTCAGCAACCGTCCGCCGAAGACCGATACGTCATTGGACTTGCCGGGACTCGGATGGCACGTTAAACTATGGAACCCGGTGTTTTTATGTCATCCAAAAATGGCAATACCTGACTTTAACCGTGTACATAATTCGAATAGTTCGCGCGGATCGATGTGTCATCGATGTAGCAATTTTTACAATATTGTTGAATTTTCAAAAACTTAGCCGATCTCGATAAAATTTGCATAGAGTAGGTATACCCTTCAGAATTAAAACAGTAGTTTATGCAACTGTCATATAATGAATAAAATACTTTTATCTACACTAATGTTGTAACATTCTACTTATGTTTCCAATACTTGACTTATAATGACTACTGTTATAGCGCAGACAACAAAACACTCAATTTAAGCAATTTCACATGATGTTATTATATCCACATCGATATCGTAAAATCTCATTATAACATCGCGCGCTCGCTCCTGATTGGCCCTGCGCGCGCAGCTGCGCTCTCATTGGTTAGATTTTAATGACGCCAAGTTCACTGTGACAATACACGTACGCGTGAATTTAATGTTTCGCAATATGTTTTTTTTTTTATTAGTGAAGATAAAGTAGTGTATGCAAACTGCATATAACACGGGTATTAAGACACTCGTTACTATCATGAAACTCGCTGCGCTCGTTTCATAAACTCACACTCGTGTTTTAATACCCTTAATTATATGACAGTTGCATAAACTACTATTTTGAATCGATTCACAATTGGTGAAAATATTGATGAACATACAACAAAAAAATACATTCAGGCGAACATAGTACCTTACTGGAAGTCGGTTAAGAATATAATGCAAAAACTTTCCAAGTTAGTCAGAAAAGCCCTGTTAACACCAAAATCAATGAACAACAAATCCACCAAGAGTCCACTCCGCCCGAACCATTTGTCCTCTCAAAACAATTTGCGGATTGGGGTAAAAACACCAATTCCCTTCCACGGGCACGTATACGTTTAACTTCCTATCTCGCTCGAGCGGGAATTAGCGGGGACATTGATCGATTGTACTTACTTACCCCGGTTTACTTTATGGTCAGTCAACATACGGGTCTTGGAGATTTGCTGAGTAGTATTTAACGTCTATGTTTAACTTTTAAACTAATTTTAGTAGAATAAGTATAACGTTCTTAATTTTTTTTTATGGTTTTATCTGCAGTATAATGCCACCCTCGATATGTATGTCAATATTTAATTTTCTAACTGATTGAAGTAGCATTTGACGGGTTTATTTAATAACATTCACCCAATTTTGACTCCAAATTTCATCATAGCCGTCGTATTAATCCTGAGATGTTTACTGCTGCACATACATTTATACGGGGTGTTATATGGGATATTTCTCTAGACAACGGACATGTTCTTAGGTATGTACTTACTATATTATTAGACTAGCTACCCGTCCCAGCTTCGCCCGGGTACGATTGGCAAAGAAGACAATTTTATAAGTATTATTAATAAAAAAACACTTATAATGGCGTAACTATCCTTACTAATATTATAAATCCGAAAAGTTTGTTGGTTTGTTGGTTTGTTACTCTATCACGCACCAACGGAGCAACGGATTGACTTGATTTTTGGCATGGACATAGTTTAAAAGGCGGAAGGAGCTTTAGGATACTTTTTATCCCGAAAAATTGCATAGTTCCTGTAGGACAGGACAAAAACCATCAAAAGCGAAACTGTCGCTACTATCACAAAGACGCTAAGTGATTAATTCCTCTATGACGCTACTATGGACTAACGAAACGTCACAGCCAAACGTAATTAGATGACAGGTGACATTGTCTGCAGACTTTTATAAATCACAAGTAGCATGGCAAGGGGACAAATTGTTTTTCCACCATTATATCCCCTTGAAGAGGAAATAAAGTATGGATTGAAAATGACAACTGACATTAAAATTGGATAAAATGTTATTTTCCCTCTGCATGCTACATGTTACTATGACGTTTAATACCAGGCCGTCATTTTGTCTGACATTAAAAATATTTTTAAATCTTCTATCATTAGAGGTTTAACATGTTTCTTTATTCTACCTTTATGGTACAGAATCATCATACTTTAATATTATCAATCCGAAAAGTTTGTTGGTTTGTTCCTCTTTGACGCAGCAACGGAGCTAAAGATTGACTTGACTTTTGGTATGAATACCTATTATGGTTTAAAACTGATAATAGGATACTTTTTTATCCCGAGAAATTTCGTGACTCCCATGGGATAGGACAATAACTGTTTCTCAGCAATGGAGCAACGGATTGACTTGATATTTGGGGTGGGCATAGTTTGGAAGACGGAAAGTGACATAGGATACTTTCCATCCCGAAAAAATTGTGGTTCCCGTAGGACTTAACAATATAATTTTCTCAGCAACGGAGCAACGGATTGCCTTGGCTTATTGCATGAATATAGTTTGACGAAAAGTGACATATGCCACTTTTTATCCCAAAAACTTTAACAGTTCCCGTAGGATAGGATAAAAACTAAGTGAGAGGGCTGCGGTAGCAGCCGTCTAAGCGCCAGAAATAACCTGTCATGGCAAGTTTAGGACGTTCCTACATTTTTCGCACTCCTTCGCGGCACTCAACCGCGCTAGACCAGACTCGGGCTTCATAACGGAGCTTGCGCTCTCGCCATAATGACGGAGTGTTTCGGAGCACAAGACACATCGTCATCCACCACTCGGGACTAACCAGTATTGAACGTCAGACAGCATTCCAACGCCCTGGTCCCAGTGCAACGGGTCAGTCATAGTAGCCCAGCGCCTGCCTCTTCAACTGGAGAGGGCAGTGAGAACGGCCATCGCGATACCGACACCTCTCTTCCCCTACAGCCCCACTGCGTCTGCCAACACGTTGACGGCCTAGCGGAAGGTAGGGTAGGTGGCGGCACCCACACCACCAGTTCCATATATCCCACCGCGACCCCTAATCCTCGGCTGTCATATCAGAGTCCAGGAAGCAGCCTTGCTTTATGAAACTAAGAAAGGTTATTCCCAGCAAGTAACTGGACATAGAGAGACAGAAAAGTTGGTCCCTTATATTAAGAAGCCACATCTAGCGCAGCAGGAGGAGCTGAAGTTCATATGCCTGGCAGACGGAGCAGCACTAGAGCAAAATCTTAACCGAGAAATTAACATATTTACAGACGGCAGCAAAATGAAAGGGAAAGTCGGGGCGGCATTATCCATTTGGGTTGATGGCGCTGAGATCAGTACCCGCAAGCTGAAATTGGCCGATTGGTGCTCCGTGTACCAGGCCGATTTATTGGCACTTCTTGAGGCTACCGAAAAAGCAAAAATCTTTTGTGACTCCAGGTCTGCACTGGAAACGGTAGTTGGCGTATCTTCCCTCCATCCCTTAGCAGTAAATTCAAAGCTCACAAAAAGTTACTACACGCACAAAATAAAATAGTGAAACTTTATTGGATTAAAGCGCACGCGGGGATGGAGGGAAATGAGAGAGCGGACCATCTAGCAGCACTGCACTCGAAGTGCAGACCTATTTACGATAAAAAACTGCCCCGTTTCATTCGTCAAGCGAGAAATCCGAAAGGACTCTCTTGACGAGTGGAACCGGCTGTATCAGGATGGACACACAGCAGCGGTAACCAAAACATATTTTCCGGATGCACGGGCGGCATACAAGATCGTCAGAGAAATAACACCAGTGGGAATCATAACTCAAGTGCTGACGGGGCATGGTGAGTTTTCCCAATACTTACATCGATTTAAGTTGGGGGAAAGCCCATCGTGCATCTGTGAACCCACAAAAGAGGAGACTCCACCGCACATAATCTTGGAATGCCCAGTTTATGGAATGCCCAGTTTATGGAAAGCAGATATTTGATTTAGAACAAAAAATTGGAATTAATTTAACACGTAAAAACCTTAGAAACAATTTTATCGAATTTTTGCTCAAATGTTTGTAAAAAGCAATAATTAGGAACAAGTAGGTATAAACTTTGCTGTACCATTGTAACGTTTATTATAACTGCAAACAGCCAAAAACATTGAAAAATAGGTATAGTTTTTATTCATTTGTAATTAAGACCCCTGATCATGTCAGGGATATTCTGTATAATTATACACTCCAACCGTAACTTAACCAAAAAAAGCATTCCTCTAAGGTATTTTGATATTTGTCGGTTAGGTTAGGTTTCGCAGCCGACATAAACATAAGCCAAAATCAAAATATAACGCGGGCGAAGCCGCGGGTAAAAGCTAGTAATAGATATACAAATACTGTCACTACATTTTTTGTAAATAAAATAATCAGCCAAGTAGGAGTCGGACTCGCGCACGAAGGGTTCCGCACTGTATGGGAGCCGCCCTTTATAATTTATTTTATTTTAATTAAGTATTTAGTATTTAAGTGAATATATAGCTAAGTATTCTGTGAATATATCAAGCTTCTACTTGAGACCATTATTAATATCGAGCAAAAACGGCTTAAAATTTACGTTTGTTGTATGAGAACCCCCCTTAAATATTATTTTATTCTCTTTTTGGTATTTGTTGTTATAGCGGCAACAGAAATACATCATCTTAGAAAATTTCAGCTTTCTAGCTATAACAGTTCATGAGATATAGCCTGGTGACAGACAGACGGACAGCGGAGTCCTATTAATAGGGTCCCGTTGTTACCGTTGGGTATGGAAACCTAAAAATGATGTGTTCTGCAAAATCGTAGTACATCATTTTATTCTATCGTAAACTATTCTTTACATCGCGTGCGTTGCAATTCCTTGTACCTTGGGTCACATTATTTGAGTTTTGTAAAGGATCCCTAATTTTTGGGAAATATAACATACTAGCAGCGCCCCGCGGTTTTACCCGCGTTGTGCCCGTTCCCGTGGGAATTTCGGGAATTTTTATACATATAAACCTTCCTCTTGAATCACTCTATCCATTAAAAAACCGCATCGAAATCCGTTGCGTAGTTTTAAAGATTTAAGCATACAGACAAACAAACAAACGAAAATAGCGTCATCACTGCCGTGGTGGTCTAATGGTAGTAATACGTACCTGTTCTATAGTTTTCGTGAGGTCTCAGGTTCAAACTCCGATCCCACATTAACGAGTTTCTTTGGAACTTATGTAAGTACGAAATTTCACACCACTGCACTGGCTTTTCGGTAAAAGAAAACATCGTGAGGCAGCTTGCATTCATCTATAGTAAGAATTCGATAGTGTATGGGAATCCACCAACTCGCGCTGAACCACCGTGATGGATATGGCCCAGTCATTTTTCGTGGGTTTGCCTACGCCCTGCAGTGGACTATTAAACATAATTAGCCAAGTGCGAGTCGGGCTCGCGCATGAAGGGTTCCGCACAGTACGGAATGTTTTTATTATATTTTATTTTAATTTATTAATTATTTTTAAAAGGAATTTACCACATAATATTTCAAGCATCTTCCTGTTGCCATTATTAATATCGAGCAAAAAAATCACGTTACTTGTATGGGAGTCCTCCTTAAATATTTATTTTATTTGAATTTGTTTGTTTATTTTTAAAGTGCATATCTAACTAAACATTCTGTGAATATTTCAAGCATCTTCCTACCACAGCTATTACTTAATATCTAGCGAAAAACGTCTAAAAATTCAGGTTAATTGTATGGGAGCCCCACTTAAATATTTATTTTTTTCTGATTTCAGTATTTGTTTTTATAGCGGCAACAGGAATACGTCATCTGTAAAAATTTCAACGTTCTAGCTATTACTGTTCATGAGATACAGCCTGGTGACGAACAGACGGACAGCGGAGTCTTAGTAATAGGGTCCCGTTTTTACCCTTTAGGTACGGAACCCTAAAAAAGACTGGTACAGTAACAGTCATACTGGTACAAGGCGGATCGAAAACTTTCGATTTCAGGCACTGAGATACGAGTACGTCGGTAAAAGATTTTGAGCAAATAAAACCGATTAGTATTGGCTTGCATCTACGAGTAGGAATTTCCTGTCTAACTTAGGTGGGTACCAACAAAAGTTTTACGCTGCGATTGCCGGTGCGTCTATAGCTTCATTCTTGAAATTTTCAGTCCCATTCAGTCCTTCGTACCCACAGAGATACCACAGGGATAATGTAGTCGATCGAAGAGATGCAATGATTTAATATGGAATGAGTTAGAAAGAAACATGAAAGATATCTCGATCGAGTAGTTAGTTACCGTATTTTTCTCTCAGTAGTGTCAAATTCCAATACATATTTTATAGTTTTGACAGCTCTGAGCCAGATTTTCCATACATTTTTGTGGATTAGAATTGCCTCCAGCGACAACAGAGCTATCTATCTAGTTGTAAAAGCTGTGTTCGTGCCCTATTCGTTGCCATTTCAATTTGCTAATCCGCTGAAATATAAAATAAAATAAAATTGTTTACTTGGGCATAAGTTCACAACAGTCTGAATAATTTACTCAAAGGCTCCTAAACTAGTTAGCAATTGTATTTTAGGAGCCGATGGACTCTCCTATAGGTACACAATTTATGTGTCGGTAACTTAGGTTCGTCGGCACTCTAAGCTTATCTTCAACAAAACTTATTCTTGTAATCAAAGAGGCATCCAAAATCCATCTCATTACAAAAACACTAATCCAACCCTTACTAACGACGGCGGCGATACGACAGCCGCGTCGCGTCGTATCGTCGTATGCTGTCGCATCGGATTGTCGGATTGTGTCGCATCGGATTGCAATTAGTGTAAATGTCGAACGGACTGAACAAAGCTCACTTGATCCGTGTTTCAGCTTTGCGACACGCAAATCCGATGGTATATTCTGGAATTAGACCGCTGGAAGTGACAATCAAAATTAAGTCAACATTAACTTTTTTCCAGTAAAAATAAGTGGTTTGTTCCTGTAAGTTCTACTATTAGTTCTACTAGTAGAACTACCGGGACACAATTTTCCCGGTAGTCCTACCGTAGAACTATCCATCCATCCATCAGCCATAAGAAGTCCACTGCTGGACATAGGCCTCCCCTATGGATCTCCAATAAGACCGGTTAGAAGCGGCTTGCATCCAGCCGTAGAACTACCGAGACAAAATTTTCCCGGTAGTTCTACTGTAGAACACCGACCGACTAACCGACTTAACCGACTGTTAACCGACTTCATAAAAAGAGATTCTCAATTCGTTTTTTCTGTATTTTATTTTCTTCTAACAGAATAGTGGCAAATAAGCCGACGCACTTCCGGATAAAAAAATAGGAAACGCTGTGTTATAATTATATTTTGCAAAAATTGCATTACCGACTTCACCCGTGTACAGAATTCGCGAATATTTCGCTCGCATCGATGTAGCATTTTTCACATTATTGTTGATATATCAAGAATGGTTCAGCCGATTTCGATAAAATTTAAATGGGACCAATTTCGAAGTATACTCTTTCCAAAAGAAGGAATTATTGAAATTATTTTTTTTTTATGCGTAAAACATTAAAAAATATATGCGTCGAATTGAAAAAATGCTCTTTTTACTCATAAACGATTGCACAATTGCCAGTGATAGATTAGACTTCCACGTTACACTATAGTGTAAGAAGATAAAATAATGTACAGCTTATGTAAGGTGAGAAGGTACTTTGACAAAACGCAAGGTTTTGCAAGTTGTTTTTGTTTTATTTTTGCAGTTACTGCCTATTCCAATTTTACTCTATATCCATGACATGTATTTTGTAATTGTAGAATTTTCGCTTGCATCTATCAAAATTAAATTTTATAGGATTTTGTGCTTTAAACCGTGTACAGTAAAGGATTGAAATGTTACACGGTTTATTTATCTCCGCAACACAAATAGGAACAAAAACAGGCTATGTTTTATCAAAATAAGAGAAAAAGCCTTTATTGTCAAAGGAATAGGGATTATTTTGTTTGCTGTTAGTGTATGTGATAGGTGTGTTGATATATTTGTCGCTTTTGTCAGGTTTTAGTTAATTAGTTGAGCTCATTTTGATATGAATTGTGTTTTATTAGGCTTTAGTCAGCTTTCATGTATAAATAATTTGTTTAGAAAAACTATTGGAACATTTTTGTATTTCACTGCATCGTTTATTCTTCTTTATAATAAACTAGCGACCCGCCCCGGCTTCGCACAGATGTATTATACATACATATGAACCTTCCTTTTGAATTCAGAAGAATATAAATCTATAAAATAAAACCTAATCAAAATCCTTTGCGTAGTTTTCAAGATATAAGCATACATAGAAACAGACAGACAGGGAAGCGACTTTGTTATATACTATGTAGTGATGTATAATCCACACGCGACGACAATGAGATAAAACCTTGTCAATGTACGTACATCGGAAATGAACTTTGAAAGTTGAGAACTGTAATTTTTTATTTACTTTGACAAGGTCCGATCAATCACGCTGGCCTAGTTGCAGTTTGGTGGATTTCTAAATAAGTATTATCGTATTTATTTTCCATACAATATTGTCTTGTGATGTTTTCCTTCGCTGAAAAGACAGAGGTACAAAAAATCGTTTATGTAAAAAAACAAATTGATTTAAAACCACGATCTAAGGTTTTCGGTCGTTTTCCTAAGATTTTCGTTTTCCCCCCTAGGTCTGGCCACCACGGACAGTTGTATGAAAATTGTGTATTGCATAATTCACAAAAAAATAATCAAAAGTAATCAATTATTGAAACAAATTGATCCAAAATTCGAAGACCATCATTCAAACAGATAAAGCGACGAATTTCATTTCGTTTGATGAATCGCGAGCACGCGTCTTTAGTTTGAAGGATCACTTCCTGTGATGAAGTCAAATAAATGCTACAGGATTATAAATCTTACTTCTTCATAAATAAGTTTTATAGTTGAGTTTAAGTTACATAGTGATGATGTGGGATAAGTAGTACAGAACTATGAAACATGAAACTTATTATCTTGGTCCTAGGGTTGATATTGTTGAAAGGACATGTAAGTAAATTAAATTGTAGATAATTATAAGTGAATAGCAAATAGTGCATCGAAAAATGTGTGAGTTATCAGTTTTAACCGATTTCCAAATAGGAGGAGGTTCTATTTTTTGTGTATGTTCATCGATATTTTCGCAAAATGTGAACCGATTTTAAAAATATTTTTTAATTCAAAGGAATGTACTCCCGATGAGGTCCCATTTAACTTTTATGGAAATCAGCTGAGCCGGTTTCGAAAAATCAAGAATAAAGTAAAATTTGCATACGAGTACATTGAATCAAGCGAACTAGTATCGCTTATGCCATTTTTTGCGAAAAATATTTTTTTTTTTCAGAAATGACATACTGATCTATGCTGTTGGTGGTCATTAGACCAACTTTTACTACAAGACCAATCTCGGAATCGTGAAGTCGGCTGTTATATACATTTTGTTGCGACCAACTTGCAATTTTGTATGGAATAGCTGATTTGACTGGACAACGTTTCATAAATCGATGAACGCCGTCTGCACACACGAAAAAGTGTCACGTTCCGCCTGAGCCGAGCGTTTAAGCGAGTGGCACAAGCGATAGAGACGCACGATCAGTATAAGCTTTTGGCTTGTTTCAGTTGTTGATTAAACAATGTTTTCGTATGACGTATCGCGTAAAATTATCATCCGTAAACCGACTTTACAGACAAACATTTTTTCTCCCTATTCCACGTTGGTTCTTTCGTAAAATTTGTTCATTTTAATATTTCATGCGGGGGGGTTACCTACAACATTGCTACACCTTAAATGTCATGTATAACAATTATACTAAAACCACTCACACCTACTTAAAGACAGCCATCTCAAACTCCTATACATCAAAGCTAACCTCTATCCAAAATACTTACCAACTGTCAAACATTCTATTATCCAAAATCTTGACAAACTTACCTTAAACTTGACCAAATATCGTTGCTAAAATTATGCAACAAACGTGACTATTATTGTTCGAAAACATAGACAGTAGTTCCGTTATCTAACTGCAAAGATAAGTTTGTCGCATTGTATGTAAATGTCTTCGGAGTACTCTGCCTGTTTCTATGGGTTATTGTTATGGGAGATGCCCTTAGAGCTGAATTTACAAGATGTTTGTGACACACGGATTGTAAGAGCGGAAAACTGTTAGAGCATAAAATTGCTCGTAGTTGAGGCAAGCAAAATAAAATTTGTTGCTGATCCGTGAGACCAGAGAATAGAACAGACAGCTGGATCTCATATTTTCTAATAGATGTAATCTAAAGATTTTCAAAATCAGAGTGATTAGGTGTCATTATTAAGCCTGCGTGCTTCATTTTCGGCTACAACGTCGCTTACAATCAGGCGAGTAGGTGGACAAGCGCAGACTTATTTGCGTTAAAAAACGCGACCACGCGATCGTCTACAGCCCTTAAAGTTTTAAACATAATCCAAATGCTCATTCATGCTGGCAGCATTGCCACGCTAAATGGCAATGCCTTTACAACGAGTCAAATAAACATCAGAATTTAGGTTACACGTCGCGTCCACCAGATGCTTAGAAATATTTTTAAAAGTACGGTGAGCTCTTGGCCCCCACGGACCCAATGTCTCATGCCGAAGTTAGCATATTTGCGTTGCTCGTGCTGCTCTTTTACTTGTTACGTCGATTACACAAAGGCAGGGCACTAAAAGTGCTTGTCAGTCCCAAAACCCGTACCTACGTACCGGTTGAACCGAACCGTGTCTAAGTGCTTCGAATCTCGATTGCAAATGTTAGTGAAATTCAAAATAGGCCGTTTGCACGTCAGCGATCGCTCCGGCCGATTTATTGAAGTGATTTTACACCCATTTTATAGTATTGCTAAGTGCTGAACACTTTGACATGGAAAATTAAATATCATTGCACGAAAACAGCTCTGAAAGCAGGAAAATGTATGAAGTCAAAATTTCTTTAGCGGCGCTGAGCAATTTTGGGGATGGGTAAAAAATTTAAAACTCGCGTCAGGACATGTGACCTGATCAAAAATTCGTAAGACGGCGCAGAGCCGTAGGTCGAGTGTACTTTAAATGTTCAAGTTTTCACTTCTGCCGGCACTCCCGGAGTGCAACACGTGGTTTTTCTTAACTTATAATATTTCTAGCAGTTAGGTAAGCCGTGGTAGTCTAGTGGTAGTGGAACCAGCTTTACAATCGTGAGGACGTGGGTTTAAATCCCGGTCTTCGGAATTTATGTACGGAATTTCACACCACTGGCTTAAAGGTTCGGTAAAGGAAAACATGGCGAGGCATCATGCAATCGTCCGTAGAACAAAGATGGCGTATGTGAATACATAAATCCTCTGAAAGACGGCCTCTTTCTACGAATAGATCTCTACGTCTAAAATTAAGTAAGTACTATGGCTGATGGCTAGTCCTGGTGTCACAATTTCTTTTTTCTTTGTTTTATCTTCAAAGCTTCTAACATTGCTAAATGGATAAGACAACCGTCTCAATGTCTATTATATAGTCATCTGTTGTCCTTCAATTCTATCAATTTAACTCGACACCATTTACCAACCTCCTTTCAGTCCCGTGACAAATACCTGCGGCACAGTCCCATTAGTCAAATTAATTATTTACGTCTCGCAAACTTGTCCTTTTGACCGTCCCCGTGACTTATTGGTAATCCGGCTGAGAGGTTCGAAGATGTTTTGCTGGGATGCCAGTTTGGTGCTGCAAAATTATCCCTTACTTATTTGGTGACAAAACTAACGACATCGTCTGACGAGTCATACCGTGGGGTTTTAGTGAGAGAAGCATCTCTTTTCAAATCTTACAATAGGCCGTGGGTTCAAATTTCCATCCCGTAGAATTTGTGTACGCAATTTCCACACCACTTAGTGTTAAAAATTTGAGTTCAAGTGGTAACCTTGTAGAGGCAAACGCAGCATCAGGTGTCCAAGGTGGATAGAACATTCAGGATTACGCTGGCTGTAAACCACCTTTAACTTTACTTATCCGTAATGATAATGAGTGTCTAAATCACAAAACGCTCCACACATTAAGAATGTTTATTTTATTATGCTAAGTTTCAATTAAAGCTCCATAAACAATGTTTCATTAATCATCAGCCTGTATTGACCTACTCTTGGGTATAGGCCTCCTCTCCTTTGTCATATTTTCCCTGTCTCAGGGTAATGTCATCCATGCATGACCCATAACAATGTTCCATTATTAAGGGAAAGTTTCATCACCTGGTAACTCCAATTTCTAAGGCGTTTTGAAGGTATTAATCCTAAGCTAAAGTTTGGCAGAAGGTGCTTTGTAGGTGCTAAGTAATCGCTACCCTGTTAGTGATTTAGGTGACAATGGTATAGATGCTTGGCCTTAAGCTGTGGATTTGTCGGAGTTTAGGGTCCTTATGACCGCATTAAAATGTCATTTCTGTTTGACAGTTCTATGGTGTGTGGTCCCACCTCTATTCTATGGCGTATTGAGATATTATGTATAGTTCAACATAGTAGTATATTTCAGAATAGTAGACCTCGCGCCTTTTTAACCGACTTCCAGAAAGGAGGAGGTTCAATGTTGGTCTGTATGTACTTTTTTTTTGAGTATGTTCATCAATAATTCCGCTAATTATGAACCAAATCGAAAAATAATTTTTTTATTAGAAAGTGTGTACACCCGAAGTAGTCCCATTTAAATTTTAAAGAAATCGGCTGAGCCGTTTTTGAAAAATTTACAATAATGTGAACAATTCGAGCAAAATATTCGAATGTTATACACGATGGAAGGTGGTTTTGCTATTTTTGCGAAAAATAATTATAATTTAAAACATACCCTGATAAATGGCGCTACGGCAAATTTTCCCGCTTTTTATCGCCTAAGAACTAAAAATATATGAAACCCGTGAACCGGATTTTGTAAGCATTCGTTGAAAAGTGTGACCTGTAGAGAAGAAGATCCAAGTTAACAAATATCTGGTGGGATAAAAAAATTTTTGGCTAATGCCGCCTGCACTCGCTTTTTATTTCACTTATAGGTATCTACTCGTATTCAGTTTAAAGAAATTGTCTGTTTGCAAGTCTGTAAAATACATTATAGTTATAGAAAATGCAATGTTCTTTCAATATCCTGCTATTAATAACGTAACAAGAAAATAAACAAACGTTCAACGACAAGCATCAGAACATTGAAATTAGCTTTCCAAGACATAGTATTGTTCTGAAGCTTAATTTCCATCAGCGCTGCGCTGTCCTTTGGCTTTCAGCGGCTAATGTATTCCGGCGTTGTTTGCGGCGGACGGGGATAAATGTATCTTGATATTGTTGGGAATTTAATGTCGATGGCTTGTTCAAAGCAAGTTCGTTTAGTTTGGTGTTATACAGTGGCGTTAGTATTTAATACAGCTATATGCCATTCAGCGTGATAAAGCTGACGACAGCATGCTGGGCACGTTGCCAACTGTCAATGGGCTTGAGCATTTGAATTTTCTTTAGACTTTCAGAGTCTGTTGATGATCCAATTGTTTTTTTTATGTAGTTGTATAGGATACAAGTAAATAAGCAGTGTTGTATTTTGTTTAAGTTAATACAAAAAAAAAAAACAAAGAAAAAATATTTTTTCTAAAGTCCATATTAATATTGTTATGAGTTTATGAAGTTCTAAGGGGCAATTTCTGGATTTATTGAAACAATTTTGGAAATTTCGTTATTTGATTTTTAACAGCTAATGATTTGTATTCCGGCGTTGTATGCGGCAGACGGGGATAAATGTATCTTGTTATTGTTGGGAATTTAATGCCGATGACTTAATTATATTGGTACTAAGAAAGTTCGTATAGTTCGTACATATAGTGGCGTCAGTATTTAAGCCGCGTAAAAGGTCTCTACCAGAGGAACGACAGTACGGAATCTTTCTCTAAAGATTTCGTGATAGGAACGCATGAGGCAAACAAAATATTCTTTGTATTGAAAAGTATGAGACTATGCATACTAGACATCTCCGTCGCTGGCCTGCACCGTCAGGTGCCATGGAAAGCACATTTCGGCATCGGAAAAATATTCTCCACGACTATTGCAGTTGATGTACCTACGGTGATGATACGTTGTAGTCGGCATAATTTTATTTTTAGAGTGTATCGTATTATATTCCATCCTAGCACGGTAACAGTAACGTATGGCACGTTATAACTGGCAGACACCTTTATTCTTAATTTAGTATTAAACTAGTATGTTTATTTCTTTCAAGGAAATGTTATGTAGGTACATCTAATAAATACATCTAAAACCAGAAAAACTTTTCTTTAATTTTTAATTTACTGGAAGGATCATTCAATTTATCTAAAGTAAATATCGCAATAAGTTGAGTTCGTATTTTAACATCATAATTCCGAATTGGTTTCAGCCGTCGAATTTAAAGGAATCTATGATTGAATCAACGCGCTACGAGTGTGGCTCTGGGGTCCGCTATTGTGTCGCATTCACGGATATAGAGAGAAGAAATAATGTCATCGTTTAATTATTATACACTAGCTGACCCGTCAAATTTCGTTTCACGCAATATCTTTATAAATTATTGCCCATGTGTTATTCTGATGTGTAAGCATTACCATACGTTTCATCTCAATCCGATCAGTAGTAGTCAGCTTTTGCGTGAAAGAGGAACAAACATCCATACATACACACTTTCGAGTTTATAATATTAGCAGGATATGTGTTTTCGATTTAGTTTTTTTTCTGTCTTAGTTCTTAGTTTATTTGAATATTTTTTTTCTTATGTCAGATTTTTAACTAAATGTTATTTTTTATTTTTTATTTTGGATTTATAATATTAGTAAAAGATGAGAAGAATAATTTTGAGCGCGGCTTCCCAGATGATCCTTCAAATTTTCCAGGATAAAAAGAAGCCTATGACTTGAATTATATTCTTGCTAAAATCAAGTAAATCCGTTGCTCTGTCTCTGCGTAAAAGAGAAACAAAAAAAACAACAAACCAGTAAACCAGCAAACACTCCGTAGAATTTATTATATTAGATGAGTATCATAGATATTATATTATTATCTCTTCCAGTTCCTCTATAACATGACACGTCCTATTGTGTGAGCAATATTGAGTGTTTGAGTGTGAACGTAAGGGCAAGTAATTGTGAAGATGTTGGCGTCAGATTACTCTGCCCGTGTCGGGCAGGGTGGTTACAACACCGAGGGGGCAGGGGTTATAGAAAACAGGGACAAAAGTTCGCGTAGCATAATATACACATTGGTTCAGCAAGCAATGCCTCAGCTAGCCTTCTTAGGGTTCCGTACCCAAAGGGAAAAACGGGACCCTATTACTAAGACTTCGATGTCCGTCTGTCCGTCTGTCTGTCTGTCTGTCTGTCACCGGACTGTATCTCATGAACCATGATAGCTAGGCAGCTGAAATTTTCACGGATTATGTATTTCTGTTGCCGCTATAACAACAAATACTAAAAAAGAAATAAAATAATTATTTAAGGGTGGCTCCCATACAACAAACCTGAATTTTCAGACGTTTTTCGCTCTATATTAATAATGGTAACAGATGCTTGAAATTTTCACAAAATATTTAGTTTTATATTTACTTCAATAAAAAATAGTAAAATTAAAATTAAATAAATATTAAAGGGAGCCCCCCATGCAGTACGGAACCCTCCATGCGCGAGTCCGACTCGTACTTGGCCGATCATTAATAGCCCGCTGCAGGAGATCGGCCTACCCACTAAGGGTAATTGGGCTATTAATTTAGACCACGCTGGCTTAGTGCAGATTGGTAGATCTACATACACCATCAAACTTATACTACGAACGTATACAGAATGCTTAAAAAACTCCTTCACCGAAAAGGTAATGGTGTAAAATTTCTCACATAAGTTCCAAATAATTCATTAGTACGTAACTGGGATTTGAACCTGTGACATCGCGATTCTAAAGCAGATGTTACGCCTGTTACGGTTACTAGAACTGTTACTGTCAATTCATAGTGAAAATATTGGCAAAGGATCGCGAGACCAGCCGGGCTAGTATGCGCGCCACGAATTATTTCGTTCGTAGTGTCAGAACGAGACAGTGTTATGGCAAAGTATATAACTGTCACTTTTTCACACGTCGAATTGAGTTCTTTTCGTCGCTTTTCGTGGTCGCATGCTTTATAGCCTGGAAGTTGTTTCACCGACAAGAGCCTTATTGAATCAAAAAGTAGAAGATTGACTACTGTCTCTTTAGTACATAAAAATATCTGACCCAAGTACAGTATAAGTGATACATCAGTGTCGAGTTGTATCCGTTGCTTGGATTGATACTTTTCAATGGTCGCGGATGATGGGTGGTTTTTGATGAAACTTTTTGTGTTGGACCTTTTTGAAATGTATTCGAGATACGTTTGAGTGATTAGTGTGTAAGTTTGATGTGGTAAGGATTTAGTAAGGGATTATACAGGTGGTACAAATAAAATATATTGCTCAAATTGTGTCAATATTGGTATTTACAATTGTCTCAGTATCTACAGCCTGTCTTAGCGGATAAGAGCTGTTTGGCTTCCTAGCAACAATCTAGCCAAGTTTATGTAAACATATTTCGTTACAATTTAAATACATAATTTATTTATCATTAAAGCTTTTCGATGAGTTTGACAAGAAACACTGTGATAGGTATAACATTTTTATGTATACGAGAAGATTTTTATTTATATTAGTTCAGTTCAGTTCATTTATTTCAAATAGATACAGGAATGCACAATAGTGAATGTCAAAATACATGACAACAAAACTTTATAAATTGGGTATTCCAATAAATTAAAAATTCAGTACAATTACATTACGTTACAATGAAAAGAATAACTATCATAAAAGTTTCATAAAATTTGACTACCTCGGCGGCCCATTCGTTAGTGATTCAAGCTACTGTACCTAGGAGGCGTGGGTTCGATTCCCACTCAGGACAACCAATTTGCCATGAATATTGGTGTTTTGCTCTGTGTCTAGATGTATAAATTTAAATACACAGAGCAAAACACCAATAAAACGGAGCGAGACAGCATAGTTGTATTTAGTTGATAGCAATAGTGATGATTTTAAAGCGGGTATCACCTGAATGGGGTCGCACGTGGCAACACTGCATGCTTATGTCGGAATGAATGATGGGTGAGAAACTTCATTCCATTCCGAGCGCAAGGTGGCATTGTACCCGTGCTAACCTATTGACTTTAAAATCCGTTTGGATCTTCGAAAATTCTTGTTAAATTGTTTACCAAGTGATACTAGGTCAATAAAACAACCCGTTGCAGTAGTACAGAGTGTTTATTTTGGTGAGATGGGCAACTAGACCGCCGGCGAGCCGTACTAATGGATGACACACAAATAACGATTGCGGGTGATTTACACGTTTAGTCTCAGTCTCCGACATATGTATACTCGTACATGTAGTAAATCAGCGATATTACAAGCTTTGCTTCGTTTGGGGTCAGCTCTTGTGTAAGATGTCCCTAACATACAGGGTTATTTGCCCACCCTGTACTAAGCCCAAAGGAGGTGATTTAGACCATCATTACAAACAACTTTTGCCATGGCCCTATAGCAAAAGTAATATGGCCCCATAGCGGAAGGAGGTGGTTCAGACCATCATTATAAACAACATTTACTCTGAGGCCAACACAAAATTCAAGTACCAAAATCAGCTGTTCCATACAAAATTGCAACTCGAAATCGACAAAATGCATGAAACAGCTGTTTTTTTCTCTCGAATTTTGAGTTCGCCTCATAGAAAAAGTTGCTAATAATGATGGTCTGAACCACATCCTTTCGGCTTAGTAGGTACAGTAGTTCTGGATAACCCTGTATTTATTTAGTTTCTAGCAACATAAAATAACAATAAAACCTTCCTCTTCGTGGTATATCCAATTATTTTCCAAAACATCAGGTCCCAAATAAAGCACACGACACCAAAATAAGGCTCCGACATTTTTAAAATTTAATTGCTAATTTGGCTCATCTTACCCTATTGAAATTCCCTTTTTTCGTATTGTTAAGCCGAGGATTATTCTCTCGTGTTCTTTACCTGATGAATTATTATTGTTTTATTTTATTTTTCCATCTGTTTCGTTCGAATCTGCTCTAATTACTTCCCCTTCAACAACAAAGGAACTTGAGTTATTTTGGCTTGTTTGCAATCGTTAACGAGGATGGACAGTGGAGATGGTTTGTTAAAATGTATATGTGAGAATCGAGTAGAAAACATAGTAATCCTATCATCACTACATAGTATAAAACAAAGTCGCATCCGATGTCCCCATGTCCCCATGTATGCTTATATCTTTAAAACTACGCAACGGATTTTGATGAGGTTTTTTTAAATAGATAGAATTATTCAAGATGAAAGTTTATATGTATAATACACCTGTGCGAAGCCGGGGCGGGTCGCTAGTTATTCGAATAATCAGAACACTAGTGTCATCGACTGCCTTGGTGGCTCAGTGGTTAGTGAATATGACTTCTGGATCAATAATGCGTGGGTTCGATTCCTACCCAGGGCAAACATTTACGAGTATGTGATGAACATAGGTGTTTGCTCTGTTATTGGATGTTATTTAGGTACTATCTTTATAAGTTTGTATTTAAAAATATGTTTATGTAGTATATCAGTCTCTGGCAGCCATATCACAAGCTTTGCTTAGTTTGGGGTCAGAGACCGTGTGTAAGATGTCCCCTAATATTTATTTATTTATTCACGCAAACGTCCTAACGGAGTAAAGGTTCAGAAATAGAGCTCCAGTTACGTTGTATAAAATAAATAAAAATACATAAAATGAAAATAATTTATTTATAAACATCAATGCCATAATTCAATGTAAAAAGCCAAACAATTTAAAAAAGAACACACACACATTTACCTGAACTAGGTTAAACCTGTGTTTCAGGCTGACAAAGAGCAAAAAAGAAAATGTAATATTTAATACTTTTAAATGAAATAACTACTTGCTACATAAACTTAGTAAAATACTTCTAAAAACTAATTACAGTGCACAACAATAGTGCGACATACTTACTTAGTGACCTAAACAATATACCTGATAATACCTAAAAACCTCACGTTTTATACAGTACTAAAAAATTGAAGACTAAAATAGATGTCTACCTAATGCTTAAAAATGTCACTTACATGTGACATTTGTAAACCTACATAAAAGTTAGGAATGCTTAACTGTACACATTGAACTTACTGGTATTTCACAATTAACAACAATTTCTCCGTATCATCGACATATTTTGAAGGACCTCAGTATTTAGTTTTTTACAGGTATTAGGGTATTAGGTATAATTATCTGGGTTTATATCAACTAACGCGTTCAACAAATTGTAGAGAAGCGGCCCAAAAAATCTGTAAAATTTAGAACTGAAAGCATGTTTTGAATTTGTTAGTTGAGGACAGACATTGAATTTCCGTCTTTTGTTAGTCATTTCTGCGCTATAGGGAAGAGCTGCGTGCTGTTTTAGAACGAGGTTTAGTATGAACAACTGCCTTACTGTTAGTACTTTACATGATTCATAGAGTACGTTAGTAGGAAAAATAAAAGGACGACAAGTAGGTAGCAACTTTGAGTATCGCTCGTTGGGCTCGCTCTACAGTTAATAATATATTTTTACCAACGCCACCCCATTGCAATAAGTTATAAGAAACTGACAGAGAGCAAAGTAAACTTGTCTGATTAGTTTCAAATCTGCGACGTATTGCAGTTTTTTTGAAAACAAATATTAATTTACGAAGTCTATTATTTAAGGCTTCTAAATGTGGTCTGAAAGTTAGAGTACTATCTGTTATGACGCCTTAGTATTTCATTTTATTTCTGAAGTATTTTATTCAATATGTGTTTATTTTATTTTATTTATCACGGTACACGTGCATTGGCTATTTACATTGTCTTGACAATAATGAGCAAAAATTTCTGAGACTTATTTAGTAGACTTTTTTTTCTCATGCTAAAAACAATGTAATATGTTTTTTCTGTATTTAATGTTAATAAATTTTCCTGAAGCCATTTGTTTACAGTAATAAAACCAGTGTCCGCATATCTGTAGAGCTCTTTTTCAAGAATCAGCGGAAATAAGTAGGGCAGTGTCATCGGCATAAGAAATGATGATGCCGTGGTCCAGTTTCAAAATACATAGATCATTTACATAAACCAAAAACAGGGTTGGTCCCAAACAGCTTCCCTGAGGAACTCCAAAATTAGTATTTTCTAGGCCAGAACTGCATAAATTAGCAATTTTTACACATTGAGTCCTCTCATATGTATATATGTGTCAGATGTAACAAGCTAGAGATTATCACGCATCACTAATCGCCTAAGCTTGTAGCCTCACAGCGTACAGGATTCCTCCCATCCAATAAACATCACGCGCGTTCTATTAGACACCGACCTGCGACTGTTCGATTAATTAAGCCTATATCTTCCGCCTCTGCTCCTATGCTATCAATTACTGAGGTTAAGTCTATGGAAGCTTCCACAGTGAATTGGATCAGTTACCGCGCCGTCCTACAGGGCATATAACCAGCTCCGGTTCTAGGGGGTTGTAATATACATAAATCTTTCAATCCGGTTTCCGTCCTGGGCATAGCACTGTGTCTGCACTTATTAAGATCACTGACGATATACGCTTAGGGATGGACGACGGTATGCTTACTGTTCTAACTCTGTTAGATTTCAGTAATGCATTCAATACCGTCGATTTCGACATCCTGTTAGCACTACTACGTTCTATTAACATATCTCCGTCAGTAATCGATTGGTTTCACAGTTATCTGTGTGGGCGCCGGCAGCGTATTCGCCTTGGAGATACTTCTTCTTCATGGTGCAATACAGAAGCCGGTGTGCCTCAAGGTGGCGTGCTGTCTCCTTTACTCTTCGCAATTTTTATAAATACCATTTCTCAACACTTAACGTCTTCCTACCATCTTTATGCAGACGATATCCAAATTTATTCACAAGCTCGACCCAATGACCTGAGCACTGCTGTTGTCACCATCAATGCTGATTTATGCCGGATCGCGGAGTGGAGTGATTCGTACGGTTTGAAAGTCAACCCTTCAAAATCGCAGGCAATTATCATTGGCAGCTCACGGATGGTATCCAAAATTGACTGGGCCACTACTCCGAGTATTGTTTTTGGGGGCATTATTATACCATACAGTGAGTCGGTTAAAAATCTTGGCATTTTCTTGGATCGTACACTGAGCTGGGATATTCAGTTAAAATCTATCAGCTCCAAGTTATATGCGTCTGGTGGATCTTTAAGACGTCTCCGTAACTTTTTACCTACTGCCACCAAAGTTGCGCTAGCACAGTCTCTTTTACTCCCGATTCTTGATTATGCTGACGCCTGCTATATCAATCTCAGAGAAGACCAACTTGAAAAACTAGAGCGCCTCCAAAATTACTGCATCCGGTTCATATTTGGCTTACGCAAATATGACCATGTATCTGAATTTCGCGCAAAACTCAAGTGGCTTCCAATTCGCTTTCGTCGGAATGCTCATATCCTCTCTATCCTCTATGGCATCCTATTCAATCCTTCTACCCCGCTTTACCTAAAGGAGCGTTTCACTTTTTGGCACACTTCCCATACTATCCCACTTCGATCCTCAGATAACCTCACCCTTATGACTCCATCCGCGCATTGTGAGTACTTTTACGGAAAGTCCTTTGCTTACCAAGCTGTCCAACTCTGGAACTCTTTGCCTGTTTCTATAAGACGAGCTCCGTCGCAAGACGTTTTTAGGGAACAGGTAAAAAGTTTATACTTGTCACAGTTGCTAAACCGCAGTTGATAGTGTTTGTTTTGTTGCTTCGTTACTGTTTCTATTTATGTAGTATATTGTATAACTATGTATTAGTGTATTTCTATTTATTTATTTCATTTTTATTTATAGTATTTCAAGTATTCGTGTGTACTATTTTTGTATGTATGTTTATTTGCCTATTATAACTTCGTCATTGTCCTTTCATTCTTTTTAAAGCACACCCCGTCGTTTTTTATCTTCAAATACTTTTCTCCATCCTAAGGTTGCCTGGAAGAAATCGCTTTTAGTGATAAGGCCGCCTGTTGTTGCCACTAGTTTTTTTAAGTCGTTCTTTCTTTGTTTGTATTTTATGGTGTGAACAATAAAGAATTAATCTATCTATCTATCTATAAATGTGAAAAAATCCAACATAAACATTTTCATGTGAAATGTAGCCATGACAAAACCACAAATCTTACTTTCAAAAAGTTATCAGATCTCATGTTGTAGCAGGGTTTCTTCCCTATGAAAGGGGGAGGTTAAATATACCTACACTTATAGACTAAGGTAGTTAAATAAAAGCACAGCGTTTATCACCGGCATGTTTGTTTTTATTGTAAGTTTTTTAAAGGATTAATATTCACAGGAACAGTGAGGTCACCATGGTACTTTTACAATGATAGTAGTATTTAGTAGTATTTAGGAGTAAATAGGAGTAGTATAATGGGAGTATAATAGTAGCGTTGAATAGGTACCATGGGTAACACAAAAGGTAGACGGGGAAGCCGTCTAACTCTAATAGGTAAACAACGGTGAGTTGCTTGGTTATTTTACAATGGGTACTTAATGGATTAAATAGGTATACTAGGTAAGGTAGAATGTAGACGGGGAAGCCGTCTGACTTGAATATGTAAAATAGTGGTAAATAAAATAATGATAACGGTGGGTCGCTTGGTCGAGTTCTGTCCCTTCACTTAAACTATAATCAGCAAATGGGTGGATCCATCCGATGGTGTCACCAATAGGAAGTAGATGACCGACGGTAATAAAAGGGAATGAAATACCTCTGTACGCGCCGCCGGTTAACAAATAGGAACTGGAGGTAGACTGCCAATACTCTGGCAGGGCTCACGTGAAGGTCAGTGGTCGCACCGTTGACTGGGTGCACCAACGACGCCCAGGCGGCTAATCCAGGTAAGCCTGGTTGGGGGTATGCCCAAACATGCCGGCCTCACCTATACACCCTGAAATGGATGGAATGAATCCATGTTAACACCGAGTAGGAAGAAAAGTAAACAAAATTAAAATTACATTTTCTCAGGTCATAAATGAGAAAATGGGGTATAATTGGGCCTCACCACGTGCGGGGGCTTGTGGACAAACTATTTAATAAAGGTTTAATAGTCAAGTAGCATTTTAGAAGGGGGTATTACACGGAGTGTGTTTTTTACAAAAAGTCAAGAATCTCAGCGATTTTACATTAAAATCGGGGAAAATTGCACCTCGCCACGACCGCAGGGTCGAGAGGAAAGTGTTTAGCACAAATGTGAACATCTAGGAACATTCCAGAAGGTTATTTTACACTAAGTAGGTTTTCTACCAAAAGTCAAGAATTCCAGCGATTTTACATTAAAATCGGGGAAAATTACACCTCGCCACGACCGCAGGGTCGAGGGGAAGGTTTTTATCCTATATTCAATAGTTAAATAACGAAAGGATTGTATTTCCAATCCATGTGGTTGGCCCAAAAACGCATTGAAATCACATGTTGAAGTGAACATTTCAGGGTAATAATTTAAGGAAATCGATAGAAAGAGTAGCTGCGCACGCGCTCAATGGAAGATAATACGATTTAGTATGTATTTCGTGATTATTTGACAAAAAAAAAGTACGAATGGTGACGCGTCCACATACCTTGTTAGGGGGAAAAATATACATAATATGGCGGCTCGAGGCCGCTCCACGCCCGGTGAGTTAGAGGTGCGTGGGTCCTGGGGTCTTCCGCCGGATTCCCGGGTCGAAGCTCAGCCTTCCACCGCATTTTTGGTGCGGAAGAAACTCGGAGCCCCGGTCCGCCATCACGTCGTCCTTTTGATTCAATGACCTCTCTAACGCAGACGGTGGGGACAACGTTGGAGAAAAAAAAGACTAGCAACTAACTTAACAAACAATCGAATTAGAATCGACTAAAAATAATACGAGGAGAGGAAATTACTCCCAAAGACAACGGATAAATGCTAAAAAGGTGAGATTAATAATACTAAGGCTTATCCAAAGGTTTCACTTTGTGAGTGGCTTTAAATAAGCGTTTGTTTATCAACAGGAGACGCCGATATGAATTAATGAAAAAAATGATCGAGTGAAAAAATCGATAGTTTGTATCAAACGAGTATTGATTGGGAAACTGTCAATCACTAGACAGGTTGACGTTTCGTCCTGACCAATTAGAAGCGTTTACACTGTTGACAACTGTCAAATAAAAAAATAGTGTTCCGAATTATACATAAATTAGATATGTGCTAAAATTTGATGCTACAATGACCCCCTTTGCCACCGGAATTTTACTCGGGAAACGAGGAAAATTCAAGCTGGCCCTCCAGCTTTCCTGACCGGAATCGAAGGTATCTAGAAACAATGGTTAAAAATAAGAGGTAGTAAATAAATTAGGGTAAGTTAGCGTATAAGAATGTAAGTAATAATATTTTGATAAATTAAATCTTTAGACAATCAACCAAGGGTCGCGGTAGAAATTCTGAAACCAACAAAGTTACAAAACAGAGTAGGATACGACCGAAGGCTATATAACTTCATAATAAATAATAATATTAATAACGTCAATCCCAATAATTTTATGCTACTACAGTGAGCGTAATAGAATAAAGGTAAATTCCAAGATGTGACCAACACTGGTTGGCACAAAAAGACCATTACGACCTTCTTAAGGTCGTAAAGCAATGGAGGAGTGTGACCATCCTTATGGGCACAAACGAAACTTTACTGCACCTGATGAAGCACTAAAACATCTCGAACGATTCAGCCAAAGCGTGACCGAAAGTGGGCACAAAGCACTACCGTTATGTAGGTAGTAAAAAGGTACATTAGGCCTGCTTTTACGGGCAGGACTAAATAAGTAGGTAGTAATAAGGTAAATTAGGCCTGCTTTTAGGGGCAGGACTAACCATGATGGGTGGAAACGTTCAGTAGGAAGTGTGACCAGGAAAAAGTGGGCACAAACAAGCGCTACCGTTACAGGGTAGCAAGGTACTGAACGGTTCCATTAAGGCGTGACCAGGAAAAGTGGTCACCCAAGGTACTGTGTGGGCAGTACAAGTAGGTATAGGTAAATAATTGATCAGTGTTCCGCGTGACGGCAACACTAACCATAATGGTAGTAGAATGTATGGTGACCAGGGAAAGTGATCACCGAAGGTACTGGGTAAAACAGTACACATAAGTATAAATAGGTAAAATAGTGACCAGTACTAAACATTAGTAAGTAGTACTGACTATTAAAAAAAGTAAATTCAATGCTAAGCGATGCGAGTATTTCCACCGGTAAAAGGTACAATAACAACACATTTTTAAAGCTTAGTTACGTAGTATAAGTCAATATGGCTATTAAGTAAATAGCTGGGATTAGTTCAAGTAGTAAGAGGTTGGCACATCTTTTTCAAGGTGCGAACCTGAGTTAAGTAGAATGTAAAAAGTTACAACAAAAGGATTTTCCGCCATTTTGCAATTTTACAACAAAAATCCTATCATCTCAATATCAGTATATATAAGAAAAACACAACATAATTATACGCGTAGTATACACACATCGGTGTCAAAAAAATAGGAAGACATTAACACAGAATGCCGCTTAAAATAAAAGAAGTTTAAAAGTTAAGTTCAAACTTACCCCCATTATAAAGTTATTATTCATTTTGGAATTTCACCAAAACAACCAAAAAAATAATATTCTTATCAGAACAGCATTATATAATCATAGACATAGTATAACCCAATCCGGATAAGTATCAGCAACAATATTAATAAATATATGCTTCGCTTTGAAATAAGTTAAAAAAGTTACAGTATTAAATTGTCAATCGTTTCAAAATTTGACAACAAAGAAAAAAAAAGATTAATAACGGTATCCGCCAGTAAATTCGGGTAAAAGTAGTAGTATTATGTAGTGATTATTTAGAACTCGACCACACGTTACAAGGTAGTACAATATATAGTAGCTTAAGAATAACTTAAGTAAGTAATGTAGCTTATAGTAAAAGAACTCGACCAACTTTTTGATAGCGAAGCGACACCAAAAAAGAACCTTTCATGATAAGTATTTAAGGTTGCGACACCACACGTCCCTATGTTCGGGCGCCAATATGTAGCAGGGTTTCTTCCCTATGAAAGGGGGAGGTTAAATATACCTACACTTATAGACTAAGGTAGTTAAATAAAAGCACAGCGTTTATCACCGGCATGTTTGTTTTTATTGTAAGTTTTTTAAAGGATTAATATTCACAGGAACAGTGAGGTCACCATGGTACTTTTACAATGATAGTAGTATTTAGTAGTATTTAGGAGTAAATAGGAGTAGTATAATGGGAGTATAATAGTAGCGTTGAATAGGTACCATGGGTAACACAAAAGGTAGACGGGGAAGCCGTCTAACTCTAATAGGTAAACAACGGTGAGTTGCTTGGTTATTTTACAATGGGTACTTAATGGATTAAATAGGTATACTAGGTAAGGTAGAATGTAGACGGGGAAGCCGTCTGACTTGAATATGTAAAATAGTGGTAAATAAAATAATGATAACGGTGGGTCGCTTGGTCGAGTTCTGTCCCTTCACTTAAACTATAATCAGCAAATGGGTGGATCCATCCGATGGTGTCACCAATAGGAAGTAGATGACCGACGGTAATAAAAGGGAATGAAATACCTCTGTACGCGCCGCCGGTTAACAAATAGGAACTGGAGGTAGACTGCCAATACTCTGGCAGGGCTCACGTGAAGGTCAGTGGTCGCACCGTTGACTGGGTGCACCAACGACGCCCAGGCGGCTAATCCAGGTAAGCCTGGTTGGGGGTATGCCCAAACATGCCGGCCTCACCTATACACCCTGAAATGGATGGAATGAATCCATGTTAACACCGAGTAGGAAGAAAAGTAAACAAAATTAAAATTACATTTTCTCAGGTCATAAATGAGAAAATGGGGTATAATTGGGCCTCACCACGTGCGGGGGCTTGTGGACAAACTATTTAATAAAGGTTTAATAGTCAAGTAGCATTTTAGAAGGGGGTATTACACGGAGTGTGTTTTTTACAAAAAGTCAAGAATCTCAGCGATTTTACATTAAAATCGGGGAAAATTGCACCTCGCCACGACCGCAGGGTCGAGAGGAAAGTGTTTAGCACAAATGTGAACATCTAGGAACATTCCAGAAGGTTATTTTACACTAAGTAGGTTTTCTACCAAAAGTCAAGAATTCCAGCGATTTTACATTAAAATCGGGGAAAATTACACCTCGCCACGACCGCAGGGTCGAGGGGAAGGTTTTTATCCTATATTCAATAGTTAAATAACGAAAGGATTGTATTTCCAATCCATGTGGTTGGCCCAAAAACGCATTGAAATCACATGTTGAAGTGAACATTTCAGGGTAATAATTTAAGGAAATCGATAGAAAGAGTAGCTGCGCACGCGCTCAATGGAAGATAATACGATTTAGTATGTATTTCGTGATTATTTGACAAAAAAAAAGTACGAATGGTGACGCGTCCACATACCTTGTTAGGGGGAAAAATATACATAATATGGCGGCTCGAGGCCGCTCCACGCCCGGTGAGTTAGAGGTGCGTGGGTCCTGGGGTCTTCCGCCGGATTCCCGGGTCGAAGCTCAGCCTTCCACCGCATTTTTGGTGCGGAAGAAACTCGGAGCCCCGGTCCGCCATCACGTCGTCCTTTTGATTCAATGACCTCTCTAACGCAGACGGTGGGGACAACGTTGGAGAAAAAAAAGACTAGCAACTAACTTAACAAACAATCGAATTAGAATCGACTAAAAATAATATGAGGAGAGGAAATTACTCCCAAAGACAACGGATAAATGCTAAAAAGGTGAGATTAATAATACTAAGGCTTATCCAAAGGTTTCACTTTGTTGAGTGGCTTTAAATAAGCGTTTGTTTATCAACAGGAGACGCCGATATGAATTAATGAAAAAAATGATCGAGTGAAAAAATCGATAGTTTGTATCAAACGAGTATTGATTGGGAAACTGTCAATCACTAGACAGGTTGACGTTTCGTCCTGACCAATTAGAAGCGTTTACACTGTTGACAACTGTCAAATAAAAAAATAGTGTTCCGAATTATACATAAATTAGATATGTGCTAAAATTTGATGCTACAATGTAGAACCAAGTTTCTGACTCTATACGCCTAAACTCCACAAGTCCTTACTCCAAAAACTCTACAGCTTAGTAAATATATGTGACTTGGACGTTTCGTTACAACAAGAATTATTTGTAGAACAGAATTCATGAAAATTTAAATCTTCACCTTACGCCCATGTGCACTTAACGAAACAGCCAAGCTCCATATATTGACTAAAGTGTAGAGTTTGTAAAGTAAGGACTTGTAGAGTTAAGGCGTGTGGAGTTAAAAGCTTGGCTCTACATGAGATCTGATAACTTTTTTAAAAGTGCGAACTGTGGTCTTGTCTGGGCTTTATTTCACAGGAAAATATTTATTTTAGATAACTCTTTTTTTGTAGATGATTACACACGGCTGTGGCGTCGCCAATTCCTTTTTATTTGTCTTGGCTGGACACTGACCCTGATGCCGTGGCAATAAAATGCGGTATCGGTATCCCAGTAGTAAGAGCCTATTAAAAGGGGACCTAGCTGGGCTAGTGAATGGGTAGAGAGGATGCTCTTGCCATTCACGGAATATTTACAGGTCAAATGTTAAAATTATCAACCTCACTATATTTACAATTATATAACAAATTAAACTACCTAGTAATTCTCCAATGTTAACAGTAATATTTCCCCTTTTCTAGGAAGAAACAAACCCTAATAAAAAATTTCAAAATTTCATTAATTTAAAACATGTGTACAAAGTTGAAAAAAATTGATCGTTGAAAAATGCAACCTGTTGTGGAGAATAAACATCTGGACAGACAAAAACAAAATCGTCAAGTCAAAACTTCAGGCCGTTCACTTGATCAATAAAAGTATCAAGATCATTTAAAAAGCAATCTCATCCGAAAATACAATTTAATCCATTATACCACATCCTTATTTTGTGTTGTTTTGGTTAAGTAATTAATTTAGCACAATACAGTTCGTGTTAAACAGAGCAGTTGTTTCTGAGCATACATTTTATTACGTTACAATTCATTTCTTAAAAATAACTTAATCGACTACATTATCCCTCTGGAGACCTTGGTGGTTGTAGTCCCAAAAATTAACACTATTTTTAAAGAGTAGATATCTCAATCGTTTCACCGGAAAACAAATCGTCGATATCTTCCCCGTGGATAAGTTTGTCGATGTAGACGAGTTCCTCGACGAGCGCGGGGCGGAGCGCGGCAGGGTTCGCTTGCAGCCAGGCGGCGAGGCGCGCGGCAGACGGGCGTGCCTCGGGCTCCCGGCGCCAGCACGCGCGCGTCAGCGCCCGCGTGCCCGCGCTGGCGTCCCACGGTAGCTGCGGCTGGCCGCCCGCGAGCACGTGCTGCAGCACCACGGCCGGCGGCTGCACGCCGTACGGCCGCCGGCCCAGCGTCACCAGCTCGAACACCAGCACGCCGAGCGACCACACGTCCGACGCGGCCGAGGACACGCCCCGCGCCAGGCTCTCCGGGGCCATCCACAGTACGGGCACCATACCGCGCCGGCTCATCTGGTACTCGTCGCTGTCGGTGCCGGTTGCGCGAGCGAGACCGAAGTCGCCCACTTTCAAACTGCGACTCTCATCTAGGAGACAGTTGGAGGCGCGCAAGTCACGGTGCACGATCCCACGTTCGGCGAGGTATGCTAGCGCCGTCGCGGCTTCGCGGGCCAGCGCCGTCAGGGCTTTGGCTGACACGTGCGTTTTTTCATCATCTGGGAAACAGTTTGACTTTGCTGTGTTTTCCGGCTGTTCGAAAAGGCACCGTCTTGCTTTCAGATACTTTGACAAATCACCAAAAAATGCGTGTTCCATTAGAAGTAAAGGCGGTCCAACTACACAGACGCCCACGAAACGTATGATATTTTCGTGATCGAGCGATACTAAAGTGCAAGCTTCTCTTAAAAACTCGCTTTCTTCTGCAGATGACGCGTCTTCTCGCAGTACTTTGACAGCGACAACAATGTTCCGTCGCCTGCCGTCCATCTCACACAGCACTCCGTCATAGACTCGACCAAAACGTCCTGTGCCCAATTCTTGAAGGAGTTTTAGTGCTGTGCGGTCTACAATGTGGTCGGAAAGGGCTTCAAAGACACGCTCACGACGTGTGAGTATTTGTTTAGTTAGCTCATGCTTCACCCGGACCTTATAACTGATGATGCCTTTACGTGACCAATGTATAGCTACAATGGTTATGATAATACCCATTATTCCAAGAGTGAACCACAAAGCGTCGTAACAACTTGGATTAAAAGGGTCTCCGAAAGGTAAAAGGCAAGTTGAAGAGCCATCATCAGGTGGCGAAGTTATCAGAGGGCAAGATTCATCAGGTTTGCGCCGCTCGCCCGCGCGCCACGTAGCCAGGAGACGAGGCCTTGGCTCCGAGCCCCATTGCTGCACAAACAATAATCGATCCCCATTTTGAAACGTCATAATATTTTGTTTGTTAAACCTGAATCTGTAATAATTAATATTAAATGTATTGTAGATTATGCAATTTATGAAAGTTATCTATAATATATTATTTTTAAAGTAATGATCATCATTTGGCTACGTATATGTCACCTCAATATCAATGTGAAGTCTTTGAAATAAATTAAATATTTCAAAAATTTATTTATTGATTTAAAAATGGTTTAAACCTTTCATTATGTAGGTACTTGTCACATAATCATAGATATCATCTTAAAAACGTATGCCCGAGACGCCATGGCAAGAAGAATGGATTGATCTGGATAAGGTTTCAGCTTATGAAAAATAAAGTTTATGAAAAATATCGGACGAAGTTACATAAATCTAGTATTTGCGTTTCTATTTCACATTAGTTAACTGTTACTCAATGAAGGTCCGTTTCATTTTTTTTTTGTTATGAACCATCAGTCTTTCACACGAAATAAATACCTAGACATGTAGACCTGTCCGCACATGGTCAATTCTTCAAATTTAGCTTGTCTTGTCGCCTAAAGACTTCTTTTGTGAGATAATCCTTAAGTAATGTCTACTTCTTCGGACACGAAAAAACAGAAGATCTTTAGCAAAATAACAGTAAAATTATAAAACCTGCTTTAAAATAGAGTAGATAGTAGCGTGGTCCCTTGATCTTTTAAAGCGGAGTGAAGGTAGTTGTACATGTTAATTTAGGACACGGCGTATTCAATTCAAAGAGAGATTACTTCTAGTTTTTCCCACGTTCACTTTTCACATTTTCGTTACCTATTGAATTTTCGTATGAGTGTTCTAAAAACTAAAACAACGAAAAGAAACAAAATATGACCTGTCATGCAGTTGCATAGAGTTACCTTTTGAATTGTCGTATGGAATTCTGCAGAATATCTAATAACGGGGCAGCGTATACTGGCCAGGCACGATTGCGCCATTTATCATCCAATTGTAAGCGTAATTTTTCGTCTTCGTCTTCGTAGTTCTCATTTTCAATAATTGCCGTAGTATTTGTTATTCTTTTTTCAATGTCAGTTTCTTTCACATTTTCACCGCGCCAAAAATAAGATACAGATAGGGGATTTGTAGCAGACGTGGCATTATCGGCTGCATTATATTCGCGCACTATCCATGCAAAATCATTATCGCTAGACATTTTAAGCTCATTAGCAGCACTTAAGACTGCGGCGGCTGTTGCAGCTTCCGTATTTACCAAAAACACTCGCGAATCAGCCTGAAGTAGGTCTTGAAGAGCACTTTCTATTTCTAGAAATGTTGACGTGATATTGATATTTCGTACTGTGAGCTCCATAGTAGAGGCTTGTAATTCTGCTTGCAGTGCTGCAGCAAGATCCGTTCCATCAGATATGATAGCTACACGTTGCCATCTACAGTCTGCCAAAAGACGCCGTAATGCAAGGGCCAGGTGTTCCACGCTCCCGGTAGCCGAGTATATTCCTGGGCGTTCCTTTAAATCAGCACTGGACATATCATAAGTATACAGTGGTACGTCATATAAATTTGCAATGGTTGCTGCTGAAACTGCTAAATTATGTGTCACCATCACACATAACAGTTGATTTGTATCAAACTCATTCCAGACCTTAAACTTGTGCAACAACCAGTCGGATTTAGCACAATCTATAATAATTAATTGAAGAAAAAGAGTGAAAAAATCAGAACGTGAGTTTGTTATGGTTGAAATTTTTATGAAATCATAATATTGATCTAGCAATTGTATCATGTAAAGGTAATCTGTGAAATCTGACGCGTCACTTTCACAGATAATTACAACCACTCTGCTTTGTTGTTGCTTAAGGTGTAATAAAAATTCTTTTTGCCAAAAGTTAAATCTTTCTCGCCTTTCTCTGTACCCTGCAAATTTTAAAAGCCAACGAATGGCGGCTTCTTTCATGTTTCTTCCATTTACTGATTTAAATTCGTCAATTATACCTTGCAGGTCACTTAGATACGGAAAGAAATTAACATATGAATCAGTATTTGGTTGATTGGCATTCACAATGAGCTTTATTTTGGAGCTTGATAAATTGGATTCCCGTTCTAGGAGCTGTGGTACTTCTACTAGCCGTGTGTTTGTCATGTTATTTGGTATGTATGCATCTATGAAAAAAAAAGACTCATTGCTGTTTTTGATCCTACTTTTAAGTAGTGAACGCTCTGTAGAATAAATTGTACAATTTTCTATAAATAACTCCCTTCTGATGAGGTTAGAAGCGAGAAAATAATGTATTCCTTTTTTAGCGTAAATATGTATAGATCTGTAAAATATTATGAAATAATGTTACTTAATAATTAGTATTCGTTTGAGTCATAGATGTGTTAATATTGTTCAAATAATATAAGAAAGCTATTGTATTTAGTTCGGGACAAAAATTAAAATAAAAATATTCTCGCGTCTTTTGGGTATCGAACCTTAAAAAAACGGAACTAAATCAATACAGTAAGGTCAAAATCAAAAAATCAAATCAAATCTTACATAGCTGTATTGCTAATACAAATCTAGACAGCTAGAGCAAATAGAGCCCATAAATATACAGAGTGTTCCAGCATTTTTCGCTTGACGTTGAGTTCTGTTACACACTGTATATGTAGAGTTGTAAAGGTTAGTCTCATACCTATCAGTATCATACACAAAATCGCATTGTTTGAGTCTTTCGAAATCCTTGTAAAAGGTTAGATCGTTAAGATCACATGACATGCGCTCGGCTCGAGGACCCAATTTCGCCTGAAAATATACATTGTCTATTTCTTCTACAGAGCTGAAACAAAAATTATTACAAAATATTTGCCCTGGAAGGGGATCGAACCCACACACCCACCTCTTTGACCCAGAAGCTAGGGTCACTAACCACTGAGCCACCGAGGCAGTCGGAGTGAGTGGGAGGACAATCGAAACTGAACGTCAACACCCGTACCAGCCTTATTTAATAGTCCAGTGCAGGACGTAGGCCTACCCAGAAGGGTGATTTAGGCCATGTCCATTACGCTGGCCCAGTGCGGGTTGGTGGATTCACATACCTACGCAATCGAATTCCTTCTATGGATGTAAGCAGGTTACCTCACGATGTTTTCTTCGCCAAAAAGCCGAATACACAATAAGGAAGCTACTCATAACTGATTTGATTTGTATTTGCATTTTTTGTTAGATTGCACTAGTCAACCATCACTCGACATAAACGTCGATGGGTAACTACACCTTTGTTTGATGTTGAATATCTAATGCCCCATCTACACTCCACGAGGCGACACGAGAGAACGCGAGTCTCTAAAACTTTAATCCCCCAGTTTAAGGGTTAGGGGGGTGATTTACTAAAAATCTTGAAATCCGTGTTTTATTACTTAAGTAGCAAAGAGTCCCTTTATCGATTTTCAGACATCTAACATCAAAATTTGCGAGTCTCATTAAAACTTTCAGCCCCCACTTTTAGGGTTTGGGGGGTGTTTTATTAAGAATCCTGAAATCGTACCGTGTTTTATTAATATCCATTACAACGAGTTCTTATATCCATTTTCAGACTTCTAACATCAACTGTTTTGAAAGTGACATTTAAATTTCCATCCCCCAATTTTAGGGTTGGGGGGTGATTTAATAAAAATCCTGAAATAACTATCCCATTATTTATAACAAAGAATCTTTAAACCAATTTTTAGACTTCTAGCATGAAAATTTGTGGAAGTCTCATACAAGCTTTCACCCCCTAGTAGGTACATATGGTTGGGGGGTAAAAGTTCAAAGTTTAAGATTTTTCCCTATGTGTTTGCCTTATAATCCTTGATGCCAAACACCAAGTTTCTAGGTCATCTGGAAGTGGGTTAGGTTTTTGATCTGAATGAATGATGGGTTTTCATTGAATGATGAATCAGTCAATGAAACCCCGGTTTTTAAACGCTAATATATCATTAACTGATTTAGTAATATTGAAGAAATTTCGTATTCTAAACAAACCAAAGAATTTTAGTAAAACAGCCAAATTTCATATATTTAGGTTAAATAGTTTTCGAGTTATGAAGAGGTCAAAAGTGGCTCGAAATGGTTCGTGTAACATTACACACGGCTGCTGCGTCGCCAGTTCTTTTATTTGTCTTGGCTGGACACGCTGCCGCGTGTATACTAGATCAATAGAGTACAATAAAAATCCTGGGTAGCTTCCATACAACAAACGTGATGTTTTTGCCGTTTAACGGTGATATGAGTAAGGATAACAGCAACAGGTAGACGCTTGAAATATTCACAAAATGTTTAGTTGTGTTTTATATTGTAAATTAATTAAAAGGGGCTCCCATATGGTACGGAACCCTTTGTACGCGAGACCGGCTTGCACTAAGCCGATTTTTAGGGTTCCGTAGTAAAACGAGACACCCTTATAACTTCGTTGTGTCCGTCCGTCCATTCGTCCGTCCGTCCGTCCTCATGCTACAAAGCCTAATAACTTCCACATAAATGAACCAAATTGGATGAAATTTGAAAACATAATAGTTCTAGAATAGATCTCAATTTCAAATACTTAAAAAATTCAAAACAGTTTATTTAAGGGGTAGCTCCCATACATGTAAAATGGGAGTGAATTTTTTTTTCAACCCCATTCCTCGTGTGTGGTATCGTTGAATAAAGTTTCTAAAATGAATGTAAGGTTTCTTGAATCTCCTAAGAGAAACACAACACTTGGTTGTGTTTCTCTTAAGAGATATAAATCGCCGAAGTTGAAAAAAGAGTGGCTTCCCCCCTTAATTTCGAAAGTATACGAGATAGAATGTTCAAACTTTCTGAGATTATAAATCACATTAATAACTTTATCTCAAAATAATTGTTTTCAGCACTGTGGAATAATAGCTTTTTGAGTTATAAAGAAAAAATGCAATTCTTAAGTTTGCACATAGCTCAGAGGTCATTGACCTCACAGATATATTTTTAGCCAGTTCTGTTTTTATAGCACTAAACCATCTTATGACATTATAAATCGTTTATTATCATCATCATAATCGTCGTCACCATCTACGGAAGCCTATCATACGAGTGTCTCGACACGCATTAACAACTTATTTACTTTGATGTAATTTTAAATTACAGTAAGGTACTTACAAAGTTGTAGTATTAAAAATTTTTGGTTCTCCAGAATTGTAACTGTCCACTTTAATAAAATCTGAATTGTACCCAGAAATAGTCAGAACGATCCGCAGAAGTTCGGCAGCTGCATGCCCCAATTCATCTTTCCATAAAAACGTTATACCAACATTTTGCTCTTCATAAAGATACGGGCCCGTTTTATTTACAAGGTATTGTTTCAGCACCATATTATTATCTGAAACATAATATAATCAGTAGAATACAATTTACAATATTTAATTATATTATTTTTTAGGTTTCTCCACCACAGACGCTAGGGCCCCTTAATTTTACATTAAGTTTTTTTAATTAATAAAGAAGACTATACATTAAATAATAGATAACAGTTCGCAAGGTGGTTTTATGGCGAGCCGACGAGCCCGTGAGCGGTGACACCGCGAATCCTAATTCTATCCATCCATCCATCAGCCACAGGACGTCCATTTCTGGAAATAGGCCTCCCCTATGGATCTCCAATAAAACCAGTTAAAAGCGGCTTGCATCCAGCGATATCCTGCGGTCTTATTGAGGTCATCCGTCTACCATGTGGGTGGACGATCTACGCTGCGCTTGCCAGAATGTGGTCTCCACTCGAGAACTTTTCGACCCCCTCAGCCATTAGTCCTCCGCGCTATGTGCCCTGCCTACTGTCATTTCAATTTCGTGAATTTGAATTCCTTGGGGCTGGATGAGACCCCTGACTCTCGGTTTGCCTTAACCGACCGGCTAGGAGTGGAAACAGCAAGATCTCCAAACTTAAGTTTCGGGGTGGAAGTGTTGGGCATAACGACGATAGTAGCACTTTGTGAACGCAGCGTACTGTGCTACTCAACACACCCTAGCTAGTGTCACACCTAAGTCTAAGTACCCAATGAAAATAAATATGTGCATAAATGACCAAGCAATGCGAGTTCTCAGAGTCTACTGGGTCAAGCCGGCACTTGTATGTATGTTTGTATATATATATATATATATATGTTCGATAATAACTCAAGTACCGCTTGACTGATCTCCATGATATATTGAGATATACATCAGAACATGCTACGTGCGTTTATGAAATAAATAATTCTTAAGCTCAAGCACAAGCATCATCTTTTCAATGGCTGCGAAGACATGAGGGTAAGAATGTGGTAAAAACAGGCAAATCTGCGCCATTTCATTTACCTTTTAACGTATTGTAACAAATTGCTAACCTTTTCGCTGTACTTACTTTTTAAAGATAGATTTTCCAGGACAGTGAGGTAAGTTAGATAATTGATAATTTTATTTGTTATACGATAGTTGCTTGTGCAGAAATACCAGCCTTCTTCGTTTTTACTCACGTTCCTTAATGTCAGCTGATACGATTTGTTTGTATGGTCCTGAAACAAATAAATTGAAAAATACAAATATCTATGAAATGATTTTTAATTTTATAATTTCATACCACACTAGGTTTATCTCAAAGATAACCTGTCTAAAACGGGTATCACAGGTGGCGCCGCCAACGCTATAAGCCGCCAACGCTATAAGTTGGTTAAAATGATAAACACTTCACAAAATTCGCCGCAGGGTCAGTATAGCGGGTTAGCTCAGTGGTCCAGAGCGTCGGGCTAGTGATCCGAAGAAGCAAGGTTCGAATCCTGCATCCGCGACGAACTTTCGAAATGTTTATCATAAAAAGTAACTCTTTGAATACAAATATCTACTAGTGATTCTCCGAACAGTAGATCTCGCGACATATATCTTTAACTAAATCTTCATAAACCTATATCTTGACTCGCTCTTGATCGATTTAGGTCATACTGGCCAATCTTGTTAGAATTTCGATACTTAATAATCTAGAAAAAATATTATCGAAATCGACCGATAAGTAGCGCGACAGCAAATTTCCCCCTTTTTTGAGCGAAATAACCATCCTATCACAAACCGCCGATTGCAAAAATTAACTATTAATATACAGTCAAACCTGGCTAACTGAGAACTGGATAAGTGAGAAACCTCTATAAGTGAGAGTAATTGCCAGGTCCCGTCATTTTACCCCTCAAATACCTCTATAAGTGAGAGACCAAAACCTCTATAAGAGAGAGTCGTTTTTCCCTCATGAACCTCTATAACTGAGAGTACTACTTGTCTGAACCTCTATAAGCGAGAGTTGAGGGTAATGAAACATCTGCACTTTATAATCCATTCTTAAATTTCGTGGAACTAACTACCGTTGGTTTCGGATCGTGTTCTATTCAAACATTTTTTTTTGTACATATTTTGTGGAAATAAGTAACATAGTTTTTGTATCGCATTTTTTTTTGGAATGGCCACACGTTCGTCTAACTAAACTGTCCTGTTTGTTGAAATAGTGTTCTATTTAAAATTATTTTCTGGTTTTCTTTAATCTACCTAACATTATTTTTGTATCACATTCTTTTGGAATAGCTACACATGCGTTTACACTATCTTATTGGTCAAACTTACTCCAGTTGATAAGTATTAATTGAGGAGATGGTTCGGTAATAGTAAATAAATCTTTAGGAATAAATGAATAAGTTGTAAAGCGATAAACCTAAGATAGCTAGGTATTGTATGCGTTCAAAGGTGGAAAATCCCGAAATGAAATACGCAATGAATTTGACTTAACAGAGTTACTTTTATAAAATTATAAAATCAAAAGATATACGGTCCCTATAAGGTTTCAGTGCTCTAAAGGGCATGGAAATATTTATAAAGTTGTTTTTTGATTTTCCCGATATTTAAATGTGTCTTTTAGAATGAATAAAACAAACTATCATCTATGTTCAATTCTAATCAACACAACCCAAACAGTACCTATGTACAATTTATAAACATATTTATCAATCTTTATGCATGTAGATACCTACATACAAATTAGACGTATTTTTAAACCTCTATAAGAGAGAGTAGCCACTTCCGAAACTGGATAAGTGAGAAACCTGGATAAGTGAAAAACCTCTATAAGCGAGAATGAGATGGCGGTCCCTTCAACTCTCTCTTATCCAGGTTTCACTGTACCTAGAACTTGAAACCTCAAACCTTAATTACCTAGAACCTACGAAACTTGGTACACAGGTGTACCAAGATTCGTAGAAAAATGCGATCTGTAGACGAATACCAACATCTGGACAGATAGAAGCAAAATTGCCGTGCTAACAAGGAGATCTTCGCTTTCGCTCGATGAATGATGGCGCGTTCGATGATTCCATTGACACATAAGTAATTAAACAGGAGTGGATATCAGGGTATCGAGAGGTGTGCTGCGCTTTCACTAAACACTACTCGCGGCTACTACTATCCTGGAGCTTAATTTCTTAGCTCTTGCTGTTTCCACTCCTAGCCGACCGGTTAAAGCAAACCAGGAGTCAGGGGTACCATCTGTCATGTAGACCAAAGGTCCACAAGAAATTGGGATTCTGATATTTTATTTTTGTGAATGAAATGATCTAACTTTAAATTCCATACATAACTATTTCAAAAAAAAACATACAGATGAATATACTATTTCCTACTAATAATAAAACGCAAAAGTTTAAATGTACGGATGTTTGTTACTCTTTCACGCACAAACTACTAAACGGATTGAGATGAAACTTTGCAATAATAAAGCTTAATTATTGATCAGAGTAACACATAGGCTATAATTTATAAAGATATTGCGTAAACGGAGTTCGCCGGGTCAGCTACTATTCTGTGTATTGAATATTATATATAGTACCTCATCTTTTTTCAGAGTCAGATAAAAAACCCGTCCACTCGGTACACAGTAAAGCAGACGATGCTTTAATTTAGTAAAAGGTTTCTTTGTTTTACCATGGACCAACATTTACCTTTACAGCCACTCCAACTGGTGGGTTTGTTGACATCAATGCCTCATTTAAATTTACTTCTGTTATTGTAAAATTAGGCATATGAAACCAATGATAATTATCTTCGGGGTACGGACAAATAAGCTGAACTGTGTCATTTGCAAAAACTGTGAAATTAAATGGATAAACTTCTGAAGATCTATCCGATTCTGTGAGATAAAAGAGATACTATTAATTAGGTAAATAATTCAATTTAATAATGATGTTTATACCGAACAGTTTAGTAAGATTACATCATCATATCAATTGTAGGACCTCTTTCATAGTAGAGGGAGAGACGTGGAAGAACGACCTTCACACATCTGATAACCAGATAAAACATATTTTTTATGGAATGTTATTTACATACAAATAGGCCTATGATAGCTTGCCTATCGGAAAGTGCTCATGAATCATTTTCATAATTTTTTTGAGTTGATTTTTTTTTACCTCCACTCTTTTGATAGCCGGTGTTTTTATTCGAGCTAATAGTTTTTAATGTAGACGATACATACCTTGGTAGGTTTGCCTACTTCATTTTGTTAATTCTACCTTGCAAAGCAACTATGGACAAACATGGCAATATAAATACGAAACCGATCTTATAACCAATCAAAATTAGCATCACAAGAAAGAAAATTTAATTGCAAAATTAATCATACAGGCTTTTCTTCAAAAAATCGTCTATGACATATTTTAGATATATTCAAAAATAGTCGTGGACACTTTTCGATAGGCATGCTATTATGGATAGGCGTGTTTATAACTAAATAATGTTTTACAAAAAAATACGTGTCATCTGGTTATCACCTAAGCTAGGAGCGATCTTCAGCGGCTCTAAGACCATCTTCAAGAAAAACCCTGATAAAAAGCCAAAAATGATAATTTTTCAAAATTTCTAATCAAACGGCTCTCTTAGCTTACTATGTAATTCTGAATGTTTAATTTTTCACTAAAATCCCTAAACATACAAATCAATGCTTAGATTAATGATAAGCCTCGGTATTCTCGACCAGAAAGCGCCGTCATAGGTGCCTACTTGAAAAATGAATTAAATTTAAAGTGCCCCACATCAGTATCTAAGCGAGCGTAGTGAGACCAATAATTAATTTTAGAGATCAACAGTTGATAATACAGTAACAAAAACAATAAAAAATGTATGTGGAGTCCCTCCGCGCGGAAGAAGTAAAACTTCGTACGTATTTTAGCTAATTTCACGACGCTCACACTGTTTAGTTCGCTGCATAGTCAGAATTGTGCTTTAGGCCGTTTTCTGAGGCCGTTTTCTGACTTGTCGGTGCGGGGGCGGTGCGGATTCGTTTCGCTCGGTATACACGGTACCGAAAGCTTGCCGAGCGCCTATGTTTTAATGCGCGTCTTCTGATTGGCGCGGTGTGTGCGGGAGCGGGGAGGGATCGTTTCGTTTTACCGCGTCTCGGGATGCGTGTCCAGGCGCCGCGCGACATTTACCGCGCGAGGTCGTGCAAACAAGGTGGCGGAGCGAGATATTCACGTCGTTTTAGTACTAGAAATTGAAAAGTATCCTGCATTGTAAAATTATAAATTGGCGGAATATTCGAGAAAGGACGTTACAGAGAGGATTTGGAGTGAGATATCTTGGGAAAGTTCTTTAGCCGCAACAAAAAATCGGCAATTAATATTATTTTCGATATAAGGATGACGCCAATAACGTTTTCTTTTTTTACGTAGGCGATAAACATAATAACACGCCAAAATATCGTCATCACTAGAAGACGACATCTTCGTTACTGCAGAATTTTATACCGAGAATATACCGATAGGTGAGTAGGTGAAGGCAACGCAGTATCGTTTCGGTACAGACCTTACAGATCCCGCACCGCTCCCACACCGACAAGTCAGAAAACGGCCTCAACTTGTCGGTGTGGGTGCGGTGTGGGATCTGTAAGGTCTGTACCGAAACGATACCGCGTTGCCTTCACCTACTCACCTATCGGTATATTCTCGGTATAAAATTCTGCAGTACCGAAGATGTCGTCTTCTAGTGATGACGATATTTTGGCGTGTTATTATGTTTATCGCCTACGTAAAAAAGAAAACGTTATTCCTTATATCGAAAATAATATTATTTGCCGATTTTTTGTTGCGGCTAAAGAACTTTCCCAAGATGACGAAAATTTTTTATTGATGTATAGAATATAATATACAATGTACAATATGCAAAGTATGCTGTATACAATGCAGGATACTTTTCAATTTCTAGTACTAAAACGACGTGAATATCTCGCTCCGCCATCTTGTTTGCACGACCTCGCGCGGTAAATGTCGAGCGGCGCCAGGACACGCATCCCGAGACGCGGTAAAACGAAACGATCCCTCCCCGCTCCCGCACACACCGCGCCAATCAGAAGACGCGCATTAAAAGGCCGTTTTCTGACTTGTCGGTGTGGGAGCGGTGCGGGATCTGTAAGGTCTGTACCGAAACGATACCGCGTTGCCTTCACCTACTCACCTATCGGTATATTCTCGGTATAAAATTCTGCAGTACCGAAGATGTCGTCTTCTATAGGCCGACCGCTTAACTCGCGTATCGCCTGCGCGGTAAGAAGGGAGCGGGAGGAGATGTTACTGGGTGGGTGACAGGGGTACGCGGAGCAGAGAGCTCACGTCTCACCCCTCTCACCCACCCGATAACATCTCCCCCCGCTCCCTTTCTAACCGCAGGCGATACGCGAGTTAAGCGGTCGGCCTATAGTGATGACGATATTTTGGCGTGTTATTATGTTTATCGCCTACGTAAAAAAAGAAAACGTTATTGGCGTCATCCTTATATCGAAAATAATATTAATTGCCAATTTTTTGTTGCGGCTAAAGAACTTTCCCAAGATGACGAAAAATTTTAATTATACAATGCAGGATACTTTTCAATTTCTAGTACTAAAACGACGTGAATATCTCGCTCCGTCATCTTGTTTGCACGACCTCGCGCGGTAAATGTCGAGCGGCGCCTGGACACGCATCCCGAGATGCGGTAAAACGAAACGATCCCTCCCCGCTCCCGCACACACCGCGCCAATCAGAAGACGCGCATTAAAACATAGACGCTCGGCAAGCTTTCGGTACCGTGTATACCGAGCGAAACGAATCCGCACCGCTCCCGCACCGACAAGTCAGAAAACGGCCAAACATAGGCGCTCGGCAAGCTTTCGGTACCGTGTATACCGAGCGAAACGAATCCGCACCGCTCCTGCACCGACAAGTCAGAAAACGGCCTAAGATCTACCAACTCGCTCTTTTTCTCTCTACTACTTTCTACCTTTTTGTATCTTTCTTTCTCTCTCCCTCTTGCGTGGTAACATTGTAGCGAAAAACGTTTAACGCAACCTTGTTGGAAGTCGCATTAGAAGGTTTACTTAAAAAAACAACGGGTTGCACTCCGGGGGTGCAGGTAAATGTAAAAACTTGAACATATAAAGTTCTATCATTTATGTGGTAAAATACAATATCACACACGCACACTCGCGCAAGCGCACTGCGCCGTCTTACGAGTTGTCTTTTAGGTCACGTGTCCTGACGCGAGTTTAACACTTTTAATCCATCCTAAAAAGTTTACAACGCAGCTAAAGAAATTTTCACTTCAAAAATCGTAATAAAAATCTACAGGAGTGTCCAGCAGTGAAGATCCTACGATTAATATGATGATAATGAAAACAGCAAATACTTCACCCCGTATAAAACTTTGCATTGCACTTTCATCGGCGGACATTTCTGTTTCCATCGCCTTTGAACATAGTACCAACGATATAATAAATAATACATTATGATGACACTTCATCACGCACTATTGAGGCACTGCCTAAAAGCAAAAAGAAAAGTAGAACACTAGTCTTAATACTGCCTATTAGCATGACAAACCGAAATGCAATGGCTACTCCTAATTCACACTTATTTTATGACCATTAATTACTCAGACAGGAAAACATCGTGTGTACTTTACGTTGACGTCAATGGTATTCCAAATGTAATTATAACCAGCGTTGCCAGATATTTTTTAGCAAATTCAAATCGCGGGACTTTGAACCTTTTAGAGTGAAAAAAGCGGGATTCTTTCGTCGAAAGCGGGACAAAGTAAAAAAATATATTAATACCTATGTATACGTTTTTTTACTATGTCCCGACACAGTATAGAATCCCGCTTTTTAGAGTTCCGTACCCAAAGGGTAAAAACGGGACCCTATTTATTACTAAGACTCCGCTGTCCGTCTGTCTGTCCATTTGTCTGTCTGTCACCATGCTTTATCTCATGAATAGTGATAGCTAGAACGTTAAAATTTTCACGAATGAGGTATTTCTGTTCCCGCTATAACAACAAATAAAACAGAAAAAATAAATATTTAATGAGGGCTCCCATACAACAAACCTGAAATTTGTACCGTTTTTAGGTCGATATTAATAACGGCAACAGGAAGATGCTTGAAATATTCACAGAATATTTTGTTAATTATTCACTTCAAAAATAAATAATTAAATTAAAAACAAAATATTTTAAGGGGGGCTCCCATACAGCACGGAACCCTTCGTACGCGAGTCCGGCTCACACTTGGCTGATTATTTTTCATCTTAACATCTGAAGTTTTTGAATATTTATCTTTGTAAGTATTTGAGTTTTAAATTACTTACGTTTAAATGATAATAGATAGCCATTTGATATGTATTTTAATAAAAATAAAATATTTTAAATTAGATTTACCCTATATCGTGTTATCCCCAAAAAGCGGGACACCCCGCCCCACACATAAAAATCGGGACGTCTCGCGAAAATCGGGACGTCTGGCAACGCTGATTATAACGCAGGTGCAATACTAGCTGTCTGTAGTATCCGCAGCTTTGCCCACAATATTTTACAAGTTACGATGTCTTAAAAACAAGTGTAAAAGCACCTTCATTATCGCTAGTTGTGCACGCTCAGCATGTAGTTTTGGCGACTGCTCTCCATGCATAAATAATGTAGATTACCCGAAAATGCACTCACTCAATGCCCTATAGGAATTTATTTACTACTATTATTTTTCTTAAGGTCTTGAACATGTAGATCAGTTTTCTTATTCTTTAATTTATTATTCGGTAACTGTCATGTACACAGACAGAATAATTGTATTATTTTGTCTTGGTAGATTGATTATAGAAAAAATGCCATGCCATACCCAAAGAGTAATAATTGGCCACGTGCGAGTTGTACTCGCGTAGAAACAGTTCCGTACCCTATGGGAACCCCCTTAGCCCCATTTCAAGCGTCTGCGGTTATTAAAATGGAGCAAAAACGGCATAAAATTACGTTTGTTGTATGGGAGCCCCTTAAATATTCATTTTATTCTGTTTTTAGTATTTGTTGTTATAGCGGCAACAGAAATACATCATCTGTGAAAATTGCAACTGAACCGTTATAGTAGGATAACGGTTCATGAGATACAGCCTGGTGACAGACAGACAGACGGACGGACAGCGGAGTCTTAGTAATAGGGTCCCGTTGTTACCCTTTGGGTGCGGAACCCTAAAAACGGGACCCTATTACGAAGACTCTGCTGTCTTACTGTCCGTCTGTCAGTCACCAGGCTGTTTCTCATGAACTGTAATAGCTAGAACGTTGAAAATTTCACAAATGATGTATTTCTGTTGCCGCTGTAACAACAAATATAAAAACAGAAATAATAAATATTTGAAGAAGGCTCCAATACAATAAACCTGAATTTTTTGCCGTTTTCCGCTCGATATTAATAACGGTGACAGATAGATGCTTGAAATATTGACCGAATATTTAGTTAAATATTCACTTTGAAAATTATAGTTAAAATTAAAATAAACAAGTATTTAAAGGAGGTTTCCATAAAAGAAACATAGTTATTATGCTCGATATTATTAAAAGCAACAGGAAGATGATTGAAATATTCAGAGAAAATTAAGTATGTTCACTTCAAAAACAAATAATTAATTTAATATAAAATAAATTAAGGGGGCTTCCTTACGGTACGGAACCCTTCGTGCGCGAATCCGACTCGCAATTGGCGGATTATTTTAAATTGACTCACAGGGAAGACAGACTTTGTTCTAGTGATGCATACTTTACTTTTCATACGTCCTGCGAGATAATAAAAACCCAGGAATATGAATAATAGTAAACACCGTCATAACCTCACCTAATTAAGGTATAAATGTATTCACTAGGCAACTTGGTATTATTCACAATAAAATGAAACAAATCAGAAGTTACACATTTTCATAGAAAAGCAAACCAAATCCGAAATTAAAAACAGATAATGTAAATACTACGTGATTCTGTTATGGCCTGCTTGATTATCATGACCAGCTCAATTATCATGGCCAGCTCTATTATTATGGCCAGCATGATTGTCATGGCCAGTTTGGTTATCATGGCCAGCTCTATTATTATGGCCAGCTTGATTGTTATAGCCAGTTCGATTATCATGACCAGCTCGATTATCATGGTCAGCTCTATTATTATGGCCAGCATGATTGTCATGGCAAGTTCGATTATCATGGCCAGCTCTATTATTATGGCCAGCATGATTGTCATGGCCAGTTAAATTATCATGGCCAGTTCGATTGTCGTGGCCAGCTCGATTATCATGGCCAGCTCGATTATCATGGCCAGCTTGGTTGTCAATGCCAGTTCGAGTATCATGACCAGCTCGATTATCATGGCCAATGGCGAAAGGTTGTCGCCTAGATACTCTAATAATAATTATAAGGGTACTAGACAATAAGCCTGATTACAGAGGCGCCATCGTAATTACCTATATATTCGCTAAATAGCATAGTTCTGTTTCTTTTTCACTGTAGGCATTTGATAGAGAGAACGCTTTTTAAGTTGCTATTAAATTTACGCGTGCGCCTCTGTAATCGGGCTTATTGTTCTACTAGAAGATCTTCATCTCTTGGTATTCAAAGAGGGTAAAGTCTATTGGTTTGCAGTGGATGATGGGCAATAATGTTGTGATAATAAATCAAAAACTTACACACAATATTTTTTTTTTTGCAAAAAATGGCACGACCGACTTCAACCGTGTAAAGAATTCGCGAATAGTTTGCACGAATCGATGTCGCACTTTGCACATTATTGTTAATTTATCAAAAATGGCTCAGCCGATTTCGATAATATTTAAAAGGGACTAGTTTTGATATATATTCTTTCCAACAAAAACAGAATTATTTAAATCGGACCACTAGGTAAAAAGTTATGCGTGGTTATACATAAAAAATATATATATATATATGTGTATAAGCGTCGAATTGAGTACCTCCTCCGTTTCGTCGGTCAAAAAGATTACAATACTGCCAAATGCTCACTTCAGTTATAAAATCTCAGCACGTCACGCGTGTCTTAATGTAGATTTCCATCTGTGACCTTGTAGCAGGGTTTCTTCCCTATGAAAGGGTGAGGATAAATATACCTACACTTATAGACTAAGGTAGTTAAATAAAATCACAGCGTTTATCACCGGCATGTTTGTTTTTATTGTAAGTGTTTTTAAAGGATTATTATTCACAGGAACAGTGAGTTCACCATGGTACTTTTACAATGATAGTAGTATTTAGTAGTAGTATAATGGGAGTATATAGTAGTGTTGAATAGGTACCATGGGTAACACAGAATGTAGACGGGGAAGCCGTCTAACTCTAATATGTAAAATAGCGGTAAATAAAATAATAATAACGGTGGGTCGCTTGGTCGAGTTCTGTCCCTTCACTTAAATTATAAACAGCAAATGGGTGGATCCATCCGATGGTGTCACCAATAGGTAGTAGTTGACCGACGGTAATTAAGGGGAATGAAATACCTCTGCATGCGCCGCCGGTTAACAAATAGGAACTGGAGGTAGACTGCCAATACCCTGGCAGGGCTCACGTGAAGGTAAGTGGTCGCCCCGTTGACTGGGTGCACCAACGACGCCCAGGCGGCTAACCAAGGTAAGCCCGGTTGGGGGTATGCCCAAACATGCCGGCCTCACCTATACACCCTGAAATGGATGGAATGAATCCATGTTAACACCGTGTAGGAAGTAAACAAAATTAAAATTACATTTTCTCAGGTCATAAATGAGAAAATGGGGTATAATTGGGCCTCACCACGTGCGGGGGCTTGTGGACAAACTATTTAATAAAGGTTTAATAGTCAAGTAGCATTTTAGAAGGGGGTATTACACGGAGTGTGTTTTTTACAAAAAGTCAAGAATCTCAGCGATTTTACATTAAAATCGGGGAAAATCACGCCTCGCCACGACCGCAGGGTCGAGAGGAAAGTGTTTAGCACAAATGTGAACATCTAGGAACATTCCAGAAGGTTATTTTACAATAAGTAGGTTTTCTACCAAAAGTCAAGAATTTCAGCGATTTTACATTAAAATCGGGGAAAATTACACCTCGCCACGACCGCAGGGTCGAGGGGAAAGTTTTTATCCTATATTCAATAGTTAAATAATGAAATGATTGTATTTTCAATCCATGTGGCTGGCCCAGAAACGCATTGAAATCACATGTTGAAGTGAACATTTTAGGATAATAATTTAGTGAAATCGATAGAAAAAGTAGCTGCGCACGCGCTCAATGGAAGATAATACGATTTAGTATGTAGTTCGTGCATTTTTGACTACAAAAAGTACGAATGGTGACGCGTCCACATACCTTGTTAGGGGGAAAAATATTATATAGCGGCTCGATGCCGCTCCACGCCAGATGAATCTAGAAGTGCGTGGCTCCTGGGGTCATCTGCGGGATCCCCGGGTCGAAGATACGCCTTCCACCGCATTTTTGGTGCGAAAGAAAATCGGAGCCCCGGTCCGCCATATCGTCGTCCTTTTGGTTTTATGATCTCTCTAACGCAGACGGTGGGGACAACGTTGAAAAAAAACTAGCAATTACTTAACAAACAATCGAATTAGAATCGACTAAAAATAATACGATGAGAGGGAATTACTCCCAAAGAAAACGGATAAATGCTAAAAAGGTGAGATTAATAATACTAAGGCTTATCCAAAGGTTTCACTTTGTTGAGTGGCTTTAAATAAGCGTTTGTTTATCAAAAGGAGACGCTGATATGAATTAATGAAAAAAAATGATCGAGTAAAAAAATCGATAGTTTGTATCAAACGAGTATTGATTGGGAAACTGTCAATCACTCGACAGGTTGACGTTTCTTCCTGACCAATTAGAAGCGTTTACACTGTTGACAACTGTCAAATGAAAAAATAGCGTTCCGAATTATACATAAATTAGATATGTGTAAAATTTAATGCTACAACCTTACAGCACGTGCCGGAGGATGCTTCACGGGGATTACATTTATGCAGTGGTTTGCTCTGTATCTGGTTGTTAATGGCAATTATCTATCTAAGTAGTAATGAATTTATAAATATACCTAGTCAGGTCATAAGTATTGTCACACAGTAAAAACTTTTCTTTTAGAATGCTGGCCACAAAAAAGTTTATTGAATTCGAATTTCGAATTGTTCATGAAAATAAAAATGTATACTTTTTAGAATTTCACTCATTTTTAAATATGGAGTGGACGCTTAAAGAAGACCGTGTTGCAGTTATTGCGTGGCATCGTTGCGGTTACGCGCCAATTCAATTTTTTGACATACTGAAAAATTTGAATATAATCAAAAGATTCGTTTATCGTACCATCAAACGATACAATGAAGACTCTAGTGTAGATGACAGGTCAAGAAGTGGTCGCCCTCGATCTGTTAGGACTCCAGCAATGATAAAAGCTGTGAAAGCGCGAATTCAAAGAAATCCCAAACGTAAGCAGAAACCGTTGGCCCTTCAGTTGGGGTTAAGCAGAACCACGGTAAAATGGGTATTAAATGGAGACTTAGGGCTTCGGGCATACCGAAAAAAAAAACAGGACATCGTTTAAATGCTCGTCTAATGGACCTGAGACTGAAGAGATGCCGCGCTTTGTTGAAGCGGTACGCGGGAAAAAATATCGGGAAATTATTTTTTCGGATGAAAACATTTTACCGTAGAAGAGAGCTACAACAAACAAAATGATAAGGTGTACGCACACAGTAGTGAAGAAGCGAGCAACCGTATTCAGCGTGTCCAACGAGGTCATTTTCCATCCTCACTCATGGTACGGTTGGGAGTTTCTTATTGGGGCTTAACAGAGGTACATTTTGTGAGAAAGGTGTAAAAACAAATGCAGTTGTGTATCAAAATACAGTCCTGGCGAACCTTGTGGAACCTGTTGCTCATACCATGTACAATAACAGGCACTGGGTATTCCAACAAGATTCGGCGCCAGCTCATAGAGCGAAGAACACACAAGACTGGCTGGCGGCGCGTGAAATCGACTTCATCCGGCACGAAGACTGGCCCTCCTCCAGTCCAGATTTGAGTCAGTTAGATTACAAGATAAGGCAACACTTGGAGGAAAAGGCGTGCTGAAGCCTCATCCCAATTTGGAGTCACTCAAGACATCCTTGATTAAGGCAGCCGCCGATATTGACATGGACCTCGTTCGTGTTGCGATAGACGACTGGCCGCCCAGATTGAAGGCCTGTATTCAAAATCACGGAGGTGATTTTGAATAAACTTTATGTCATAAGAATCTATGTTTTGTTAAGTTCATTTTGGTTTATAAATGGTGACATAATGAATAAACTTGTTTCAATTATTTTAAATTAAACATGTGACAGAATTTATGACCTGACTGTGTATATATGTAGTATAATATCAGTCTCTGGCAGTCATATGACGAACTTTGCTTAGTTTGGGGTTAGAGACCCCGTGTGTAAAATGTCCCTTAATATTTTTTTATTTTATCAGTATCATAGATATTATATTATTATCTCTTCCAGTTCCTCTATAACATGACGCGTCCTATTGTGTGAGCAATATTGAGTGTTTGAGTGTGAACGTAAGGGCAAGTAATTGTGAAGATGTTGTAGAGAAACTAACCTTTTTGTTAGCTTCTCTACATTCAGACTCTTTCAACGATAACACTGCCAACTTACAATTCTAGTTATGAAATTATTCAAATTTTTGAAATGTTTATCTTTGACAGGATCAGCGATCCTTGTTTTGAAAAATTGGGCAGTCTTGAGTTGGAACTGATCTGGAAGACACCTTTTTTTCCTAAATATGTGACGGTGTGAATTTGAGGGTTGCGTGGACGAGTCCTGTAAACGGCATGAGCGTCGCGTGAACAGTCAGGGTGAGAGGCTCCGGTTCCTTTGATTTTGATTCCAGGAGGATCTCTTGTTTTGGGGCCACTGACCCCCTACCCTGGAGCACTGGGCTGGCGCTCACTTCGAACCCTGTCGGCCAGTTTGGGCCGGCGCCTGTCGGCCGGTTTGGGCCGGCGCCTCCACCTCAGTCGACAGATGTCTTCACGCTAGCGCTCACCTAGCGCTACCTGGCTGGCGCCACACTATCGGCGGGTCCAGCTCAGGCTATAGAAAATCCTCGGCCAGCCTCCAGCGTGGTTCAACGAGTGCTACCCTCTCCCTTTTTGGCTAACTTTCCAAGGACACCTTCAAAATTCTCTCTCCCTCTCTCCGTTTCTTGAAGATTTAATTGACTATAAGTGCAGTGCGTGTTAGTGTAAATAAATGTGTAAATACTAAGGTTAGTTTTCTGTTTTAATCTCCGAACCGTTAGGAATCCTATCCACTAGGTAGGACTCTTAGGTTGGTTAGGTTTCTCTGAAGTCTCGTAACTTGTGGTGTGGCAACCGGCTCCCCCGCTTGCCACATTACGGGTTCTCTAATCCTTTTTAACTTGTGGTGCTGCAAACGGCTTCCCCGTTTGTAACATTACAGTTTGGCGCCCGACCTTTTTACTTATCCACCCCTGACTACTTATATTTTCTTATTTTACTGTTACTTGTTTTCTTTTTTTCCTAAATTCTAAACCGATACTTCCACAAGTATCCACCCATCGCTTACACCTTAGGTATTTTTGGATTCTCTTTTGGTTATCGTACTCCAATTCTCCATACATTACTCTATACTTGACTTTACAGTACACAGGCTACATAAATACCGCACCCCTACATACAGTCACTTACTACCTGGTTACCTCTGTAACCTACACCCATTCTTCGCTTGGCGGTGTTAAAACCTAACGGTCACCTTCAAGTTGGGGTTTGGGAGACTATACGGCGAGCTGGAGGAGAGTATCCTCTCAGTGTACGTCACATACAGTATGTAAGTTACCTAACTTACAGCTGAACACTCTTCGTAGTACATAGTAGTACATATCAACAATTGGCCTCATATATAAATTGTATTCTAGTACTACCTGGTATTACGTGTATATTATTCCGCGAGTCTCTCTCTGCTCTCATACGTCTTCAGTCATTTCTTTGGTCTTTGTCTTGGAGGACCCTAACGGTTCGAGAGGTAGATGGCATGTTAAAGATATTATATGCTAACTTGTATAATATTATAATGATTTTTCTTTTTTATTATTTTTTAACTAGTGCTGAGCTATGTTTTTGTTTTCTTAAGAAGGTTGTAAATAGTTTTCGTTTTGTTTGGTGTATAATGAGTACTTATAATGTTATGATTTTGTATTCATGTAATTCTTTTTTACGTACGAAAGTACTACCTGTTAATGCTTCACAAAGAATCTAAACCCTTTGGCTTATTTTTTGTAATACCCTTGATTTTTTTTTTTTAATAAAAGGCTTGCACAATGGTTAAGATACCAATAAAGCCTATATTGTGCTTTTATCTTTTGATATTTCAAATTGCACACGTTGCAATTTAAATATTAACTTCATTTGAATAGAAAATTACTTTTTCTCTTCATACTCGTATCTCTGAAAAGTCTTAAGGCTTACTTAGGCCATATGTGTAAATATTAACTTGTAAATATTATTTATCTTTTTTTTTATCGGGTTTTCGAAAAGGTGCGGGTTACGACACCTAACTCTAAAAAAATAAGCCTTCGTTACAATCAAATGATAATTCCTTGTGGAGTATGGTCATCATGGATTGTGAACCATAACCCCAACTTATGATTGAGTGTGCGTGCGAGGGAGTATGGAAGATGTGTGCGAATCTGTCTGGATGGTCATATGATTGAGTGTGCGTGCGAGGGAGTATGGAAGATGTGTGCGAATCTGTCTGGATGGTCAAGGTCTTATTCTCAACCTGCAAAATTTTCAATGAGTGAAAATTTTTCTGGGGTTTTGGGGGAAATGTAGAGAAACTAACCTTTTTGTTAGCTTCTCTACATTCAGACTCTTTCAACGATAACACTGCCAACTTACAATTCTAGTTATGAAATTATTCAAATTTTTGAAATGTTTATCTTTGACAGGATCAGCGATCCTTGTTTTGAAAAATTGGGCAGTCTTGAGTTGGAACTGATCTGGAAGACACCTTTTTTTCCTAAATATGTGACGGTGTGAATTTGAGGGTTGCGTGGACGAGTCCTGTAAACGGCATGAGCGTCGCGTGAACAGTCAGGGTGAGAGGCTCCGGTTCCTTTGATTTTGATTCCAGGAGGATCTCTTGTTTTGGGGCCACTGACCCCCTACCCTGGAGCACTGGGCTGGCGCTCACTTCGAACCCTGTCGGCCAGTTTGGGCCGGCGCCTGTCGGCCGGTTTGGGCCGGCGCCTCCACCTCAGTCGACAGATGTCTTCACGCTAGCGCTCACCTAGCGCTACCTGGCTGGCGCCACACTATCGGCGGGTCCAGCTCAGGCTATAGAAAATCCTCGGCCAGCCTCCAGCGTGGTTCAACGAGTGCTACCCTCTCCCTTTTTGGCTAACTTTCCAAGGACACCTTCAAAATTCTCTCTCCCTCTCTCCGTTTCTTGAAGATTTAATTGACTATAAGTGCAGTGCGTGTTAGTGTAAATAAATGTGTAAATACTAAGGTTAGTTTTCTGTTTTAATCTCCGAACCGTTAGGAATCCTATCCACTAGGTAGGACTCTTAGGTTGGTTAGGTTTCTCTGAAGTCTCGTAACTTGTGGTGTGGCAACCGGCTCCCCCGCTTGCCACATTACGGGTTCTCTAATCCTTTTTAACTTGTGGTGCTGCAAACGGCTTCCCCGTTTGTAACATTACAATGTAGGCGTCAGGTTACTCTGCCCGCGCCGGGCAGGGTGATTACAACACCGAGGTTCTAGAAAAACAGGGACAAAAGTTCGCGTAGCATAATAACCACATTGGTTCTGTATCAGCCTTTTTAGGGTTCCGTACACAAAGGGGAAAACGGGACCCTATTACTAAGACTTCGATGTCCGTCTGTCTGTCACCGGGCTGTATGTCATGAACCATGATAGCTAGGCAGCTGAAATTTTCACGGATGATGTATCACTGTTGCCGCTATAACAACAAATACTAAAAAGAAAATGAAATAAATATTTAAGGAGGGCTCCCATACAACAAACCTGAATTTTCAGACGTTTTTCACTCTATATTAATAATGGTAACAGGTAGATGCTTGAAATTTTCACAAAATATTTAGTTTTATATTTACTTCAATAAAAAATAATAAAAATAAAATAAATATTTAAGGGAACCCCCCATACAGTACGGAACCCTCCATGCGCGAGTCCGACTCGTACTTGGCCGATCATTAATAGCGCGCTGCAGGAAATCGGCCTACCCACTAAGGGTAATTGGGCTATTAATTTAGACCACGCTGGCTTAGTGCAGATTGGTAGATCTACATACACCATCAAATTTATAAGTACTACGAACGTATACAGAATGCTTAAAAAAACTCCTTCACCGAAAAGGTAATGGTGTAAAATTTCTCACATAAGTTCCAAATAATTCATTAGTACGTAACTGGGGTTTGAACCTGTGACATCGCGATTCTAAAGCAGATGTTACGCCTGTTACGGTTACTAGAACTGTTACTGTCAATTCGTAGTGAAAATATTGGCAAAGGATCGCGAGACCTGGAAGTTGTTTCACCAACAAGAGCCTTGTTGAATCAAAAAGTAGAAGATTGACTACTGTCTCTTTAGTACATAATAATATCTGAGCCAAGTACAGTATAAGTGATACATCAGTGTCGAGTTGTATCCGTTGCTTGGATTGATACTTTTCAATGGCCGCGGATGATGGGTGGTTTTTGATGAAACTTTTTGTGTTGGACCTTTTTGAAATGTATTCGAGATACGTTTGAGTGTGTAAGTTTGATATGGTAAGGATTTAGTAAGGGATTATACAGGAATGTATAAATGAAATTTATTGCTCAATTTGTGTACAATATTGGTATTTACAATTGTCTTAGTATCAACAGCCTGTCTTAGCGGATAAGAGCTTTTTGGCTTCCTAGCAACAATCTAGCCAAGTTTATGTAAACGTATTTCGTTAAAATTTAAGTACATAATTTATTTATCGTTAAAGCTTTTCGATGAGTTTGACAAGAAACACTGTGATAGGTATAACATTTTTATGTATACTAGAAGATTTTTATTTATATTAGTTCAGTTCAGTTCATATATTTCAAATAGATACAGGAATGCACAATAGTGAATGTCAAAATACATGACAACAAAACTTTATAAATTAGGTATTACAATGAATTTAAAATTCAGTACAATTACATCACGTTACAATTAAAAGAATAACTATCATAAAAGTTTCATAAAATTTGACTACCTCGGCGGCCCATTCGTTAGTGATTCAAGCTACTGTACCAAGGAAGCGTGGGTTCTATTCCCACTCAGGACAACCAATTTTCCATGAATATTGGTGTTTTGATCTGTGTCTGGATGTATAAATTTAAAAATATAAATTATATATGTGTAGTGTATGTGTAAATCAGCGATATTACAAGCTTTGCTTCGTTTGGGGTTAGCTCTTGTGTAAGTTGTCCTTAACATACATGGTTATCTGCCTACTACCCTGTACTAAGCCAAAAGGGGGTGATTTAGACCATCATTACAAACAACTTTTGCCATGGCCCTATAGCAAAAGTAATATGGCTCCATAGCGGAAGGAGGTGGTTCAGACCATCATTATGAACAACATTTACTATGAGGCCAACACAATATTCAAGAACCAAAATCAGCTGTTCCATACAAAATTGCAACTCGAAATCGACAACATGCATGAAACAGCTGTTTTCTTCTCTCGAATTTTGAGTTAGCCTCATAGTAAAAGTTGTTCATAATGATGGTCTGAACCACTTTTCGGCTTAGTAGGTACACTAGTTCTGGATAACCCTGTATTTATTTAGTTTCTAGCAACATAAAATAACAATAAAACCTTCCTCTTCGTGGTATATCCAATTATTTTCCAAAACATCAGATTCCCGGTCCCAAATAAAGCACACGACACCAAAATAAGGCTCCGACATTTTTATAATTTAATTGCTAATTTGGCTCATCTTACCCTCTTGAAATTCCCTATTTTCGTATTGTTAAGCCGAGGATTATGCTCTCGGGTTCTTTACCTGATGAATTATTATTGTTTTATTTTATTTTTCCATCTGTTTCGTTCGAATCTGCTCTAATTACTTCCCCTTCAACAACAAAGGAACTTGAGTTATTTTGGTTTGTTTGCAATCGTTAACGAGGATGGACAGTGGAGATGGTTTGTAAAAATTTATATGTGAGAATCGAGTCGAAAACATAGTAATCACTATCATCACTACATAGTATAATACAAAGTCGCTCCCGTTGTCCCCATGTCCCCATGATGTATGCTTATATCTTTAAAACTACGCAACGGATTTTGATGCGGTTTTTTTAAATGGATAGAGTGATTCAAGAGGAAAGTTTATATGTATAATACACGTGTGCGAAGCTAGGGCGGGTCGCTAGTTATTCGAATAATCAGAACACTAGTGTCATCGACTGCCTTGGTGGCTCAGTGGTTAATGACTATGACTTCTGGATCAATGATGCGTGGGCTTGATTCCCACCCAGGGTATGTACGAGTATGTGATGAACATAGGTTGTAACGTTACGGAGGTCCCCCGGCTAGCTCTACCTATGACCTCCGCACGTACAGTACCTCTCTGGGAGAGAGAGAGGGACCGGGTAGCTGTAATAAAAATTATGTTGATTAAGTGATACATTTAATACGATATATAAAACACTAGTGCTGCTGAGGAAAAGCTCTTCTGCCTGCCGAAGAGGGCAATGAAAATTGTCGGTAGAGGGAAATGAGAATGTATACTTTGTCCTGGGTTTGTTCTTACTACTCCCAATCCAGGGGACGGTCGCAATCCTTCCTTGGGCGTTCGACGACGGCGAGTAGACCTGTATTGGGGCCACCAACTTGCGAGTGGGCCTGTATTTGGGCCACCAACTGGTGAGACTTCAACAACACTGTCTCAAATAATCTTGGGTTTCCACCTTAAAACCAAACCTCAGAACCTTTCTCTCTCGAAGCCCAGTTCAAGTCCCCCATTTCTCGTCTTTTTTTTTCGTTCTCCTGTCAGTTCAATAAATTGTTTGAATTCTGTTTTTTTTTTCTTCTTGGCAATCAAAAGTAGGTCCATTAAAAATAATAACAAAAAAGGTTTGATGAGTCATGAAAAATGAATGAAGATGATACGTAACACTACAAGGTGTTTACTCTATTATTGGATGTTATTTAGGTACAATCTATATAAGTATGTATTTAAAAATATGTTTATGTAGTATATCAGTCTCTGGTAGCCATATCACAAGCTTTGCTTAGCTTGGGGTCAGAGATCTTGTATCTTATACACGATCCCCTAATATTTATTTTATCTGTAGACACTTGATGGAGTCTACAGCGATAGCGATCGACGGAATGCCCTTCATTATTCACTCGTGATTTGAGGAAGGCGGCGGCCGACCGCCGTGTATATTATGCAACGAAGAAAAAAATACTAAAAAAGACACTGAGAATTTCAGCACGACAACTCTCTTCTGCTCAGATAGTCAGTCTTACAGCCATGACCATTCACGCATACGTCCTAACGGGATATAGGTATATACAAATAGAGCTCCAGGTACGTTATATAAAATAAATAAAAATAAGTAAAATAAAAATGATTTATTTATCAACTGCCAGTGCATATGGCACCGGTTATATATAGTCTTGCCTAACCGGGGAAACTCTTGGGGAAATCAACTCCAAACTCCGTAATACCATTTCACTATTTAATATCCATACATTTACGAGTACAAGGGCCGGCGGCGAGCGGATGACTGAGGAGGCGAGGAAGCGGCGGAGGGCGCTATCGCAACTCGGGCGCACGTTTCGCTGACGCTCGCATTCCTCACCCCTACATACATCCCCCCCCTTACAAAAAAATAACGCTGAAATATTAAACACAAATACCAAAAAAATAAAATCACACAATACAATACACCTTGGTATTTTATCAACACCAAGAAGAAAAAAAAAATATGTACCACAAAATAAAAACATTGGTAGTTTTTAAACACAAAATAAAATTTTAAAATTCTATCACTATACGTAAGCACTAATTCAATTTGAGAAAAAAAAATCTTGTCACACACATAATTATCATAAGTACATAATATTACTATCCCTACATTCTCCGCGTTATAATTTCATCACTATCACCTTATGTTATAATAACATCTGGGCCTGCTGATGGTGGTGATCCGGATTTGTCCCCGGATATCACCACTCCACTCAATTCTCTCCTCGCCCACTTTTTCACGCTTTTATTGCACCTCTTATACATGATGCACAGACCAATTACTAAAATTATTACTGTTAGTGAAACTACAGTAATTCCATATATCTCCAATTTTTGCTCCGTGTGGGATTGACTGGCGTTGTTAGCTCCGTTCTGAGCGATGATAATTTCCTCCTTTTTCTCTTCCTTGGTATAAGGATTTCCCATGACTGATTACGTATTTTTTAAAAATTATTTCCTCGACGAATGATGATGATGATGATTATAACACGTTTACACCGAAGCGTATAATTATAATGTTAAAGTTTTCTTATTCTACATCTCTTAAATTCAGCAAATACTCTTACATAAACACAAATTGTTAAAGGCTATGTCATACTGTGTGCTACGTCGCGCGATGCTATACTTGCCTTACTTATTTCCCTTGCCTTGTTCTATAATCGCATTACAATGCGCGCTTCACTTCGTGCAGTATGACACATCCTAACAGTCCTACTTAACATACTTAGATTGCTTACCGTTCTAAAAATCGCACGGGTGGCTTAATTGTTCGCCCTGACCGTGTTTTTCTTACATTGGAACTTATTACAATAACATCATCATCGTCATTATTTTCTCGACTGTTTTTGGTAAAATCGCTTTTTTTCGGATATATGGCCACTATCCTCGCTATCCAACTCTTGTAATAAATAGGCTGGTTTGATCCTATCTATTGTTACATAAGTTTTTCTATTTGGAAGCTGTACTTCGAATACCTTCTTATTTCTACTTAATACCTGATATGGACCGTGGTAATTCGGAGTCAGAGATTTCTTAAGCATATCGTTTCTTATAAACACGTGTGTACAAGTCTCTAAATCTTTATGGACAAAAACTTTTTTGTCATTATTGTCAGTCCTAGTCTGTGGTTTCAAATTCTTTATAATATCCCTTACCTTGTTGACATAAGTGTATGTATCTAACTGCTTGTTACTTACGCTGTTGTAGAAATCTCCCGGTAGCCGTAGTGTATGTCCCAAGGTTATCTCTGCGGGACTGATACCACTATCGCTCCTGCCTGCGGTTCTCAAACCTAATAATACGGTAGGTAACTCGTCGGTCCAAGATCTATTTTGCGTTAAACGACATGTTATTGCACTTTTCATTGAACGATGCCATCTCTCTATTTTTCCGTTACTGGCCGGGTGGTACGCTGTTGTTCTTAATTTACTAATTCCTAATATTTTCATTAAACTATTAAATAACTCTGATTCGAAGCATTTTCCTCGGTCGCTGGTTAAATAAGTTGGGCATCCGAACCTACATATCCAGTGCTCGTAAAAAGTTTTAGCTACCGTGTCTGCTGACATATCCATAATAGGCACTGCTTCCGGCCAGCGTGTGTACCTGTCTATCATCGTTAAACAGTAACTATAACCTTCTCTGCTTGGTTCTAATTTTCCTACAATATCAATATGTACGTGGGCTAGTTTTTCTGAAGGTGGGAAACTCTGCGTCCTTGAAACTGTATGTCGGTTTATTTTTACTTTTTGGCAAGACATACATGATTTAGCCCAATTACTAACGTCCTTATTCATTCCTGGCCAAAAAAATCTTTGAGTCACCATTTTTCTAGATGTTCGTATACCTGGGTGACTTATATTATGTACCGATTCGTACGCTATCTTTCTAAACTTTTCGGTTAAATAGGGTCTGGCATTGTTCGTAGAAATTTCGCAATATACCGTCCTGTTGCTGTGTGGCAATAACATTCGCTTAAACTGCAACTTACCGTTGTTATCGTTTCGCAACTCGGTCAACGTCGTATCGGATTCTTGCGCTTCTGCTAATTCATCGTAATCGACCATCGTTGGGCATTCTATGAACTCTACCCGTGATAATGCGTCAGCAACTCGGTTATCGTCACCTTTTACGTGTTGTATGTCGCTCGTAAATTCGCTGATGTACAACAATTGCCTTGTTCTCCGTGGTGTTTCTTTATCTGAACCTACTTTCGTGAATGCAAAACACAATGGTTTATGGTCCGTGTACACTGTTAAGCTTTTTCCTTCTATCATATTACGAAAATGTACTATCGCCAAGTAGATAGCTAACAACTCTCTATCGTATGTGCTGTACTTCTTTTGCGCTTCCGAAAATCTTTTTGAAAAATAACCTAAAGGTGTCCATTTTCCACCTACCTTTTGCTGCAGTACCCCACCAGCTGATGTGCCACTGGCGTCCGTCATCAGACCTAAATGTGCTTCTGCAACTGGATGCGACAGTGTAACTGCGCCTTTAAGGCTAAGTTTACACTGTTCAAACGCTTCTTCCGCCTTTGTCGTCCATTTAATTATAGTTTTGTCTCGTTTTTTCGAGTTATGGAAATACTTATTCAACTCTGCCTGTTGTTCTGCTGCTCCTTCTAAGTGAGATCTATAGAAATTACACATACCCATAAATCTTCGTAACTGCTCTACGGTCTTCGGTTTAGGGTAGTCTGTAATCGCCTTTACCTTATCTTCTAACGGTCGAATTCCTTTCGCTGTCACCCTGTAACCCAAAAAATCGATCTCAGCTTGACCAAACACACTTTTGCTGGTATTTATTGTTATGCCTACTTCTTCAAATTTTTCGAACATTTTAGTAACATGTTTTTTGTTAAGTTCCTCCGAATCTGATGCTATGATGACGTCATCGATGTAACAGAATAGGTACGACTCTTTATCGTCCTCTTTCATGCATTCTAAACCTTTTAACACCGTATGACTCATAAATCGCTGGAAAGTTTGCGCTGCATTTCTCAGTCCAAAATTTAATCGTTCAAATTCGAATAATCCAAAAGGGCATATTATTGCAGTTTTGGGTACGTCATCAGGATGTACACTAATTAAATGGTAAGCTCGATTAATGTCAACCCTACTAAAATGCTTCTTACCTGCTAATCCGTACGTGAAGTCTTGAATCCGCGGTACTGGGTATCGGTCCGGTTTGGTTACCGCGTTCAGCCTCCTGTAGTCTCCACACGGTCGTAACGATCCATCCTTTTTCGGCACGACGTGCAATGGACTCGCCCACGGGCTCTTCGATGGACGGCATATTCCGAGTTCCTGCATCAAACTAAATTCGGCCTTGACCTTTTTATACCTTTCCGGGGGCAAAGGCCTAGCCTGTGCGTAGGTGGGTGGTCCCGTCGTCTCGATGTGATGGTATACAGAATGAGTAGGCTTCTCCTTGTAGCTGAAAGGTTTAGTTATTTCTGGAAATCTACATAAGATGTCATGATATGGGTTGTCCGCCTGTATGCTCGAAATCGATGCCTCATCGCAATTACGCACGGTTCCACATGTTTTCAAGTTTGTTACATTATCTACTAATTTTCTATTTGCTAGATCTACTGCTAACTTATGAGTCCTTAGGAAATCCGCACCTATTATAGCTTGCTTTACGTCACTTATTATAAACGTCCACGTATACGAGCGTCGTAAGCCTAAATTTAACTTTAACACTTTAGTACCGTAAGTTTTAATTTCCGTGTTGTTTGCTGCGTACAGCTTATAATGACACTCGCGACGTTGCTTTCTTTCTACACTCGACACTGGGATCACTGAAACGTTCGCACCGGTATCTATCAGAAAATTTAACGCTAGTTCCCTATCATATACGCACAGGCGATGGTTCACTCCTGGTATGAAGTCTGCCTGCTGGGACTCCACCGCCGCTAGTTTTCCGGATGTGGCGGTGACCTGTTTTTCCGCGTAGGTGATCTCTTCCATGCGCACGGCTCCTCACAACTCCATGCGCGACTTCCATACCTAAAGTGTTGTCTACAAAGCCAATCTGGGTCCTTCTCCGTTCTTCTGGGTCGTGACGCCGATCTCGACGCACTCCTGCCGCGTCCCCATCCTCGACCGCGTCCGTTACCGCGACCTCTGTACGCGCTGCGTCTGTACTGATGGTTCTGTTTGACCTCCTCTTTCAGGGCTGCCACTTCCATGTGCAACATTCTCATCTGCGCTGCCAGCTCTCCTGACGCCATAGTGCTGCTTCCTTGCGACTGTACCTCTGCAATGTCGCTCCTCATATTCTCTGTAATTTTGTCGGCCATCTTTGCCAAGTTTTCACATTCCTGATCCTGACTCACAGTAAGGACCGCTCGAACCGCAGATGGTAGACGTCCCATCCACAGTGTTTTCAGCACTTGCTCGCTTATCTGGGTGTTTCGCCCCAGTTCCCTCATTCTGCGTAGCAGCTGCGATGGTCTCTGACTGCCTAGCTCCATCTCTCCCACTAGTTTTTGAAATTGCCTTTCGGCGCTTTCTTCGTATACTTGCAGCAGCCTATCCTTAATGGCTTTGTACTTATCTTTCTCCAGTGGAGAAAACACCAGATCGCATACCTGTTGTAGGGCTTCCCTGTTCAGTTTTGATATAACTAGGTTGAACTTCACCTCGTCCCCCTGTTTTTGCGCACTCATTATACTTTCCATTTGCGCGAACCACAGCCTTGGCATTTCTGCCCAGAACTCTGGTATCCTGGAGCTGATGGTTATCGTGGCAAGTTCCGTTGCACTGCCTTCTGGCTTAACTTCCGCCATAGTCGAGGTATTTTTGTCACTGCTCATCGCCATTTTTCTAAATACAACACACAATGTTCACTTATACTGCATTAATGTTCTTCTCGAAATCGCCGTTTTCCGAGAAGGAGTCATCCGTTTTAACACTTTTCCAACACCGCCGACACGTGTTTTTCACGGGGTCACCACTTGCCGGTGCATATGGCACCGGTTATATATAGTCTTGCCTAACCGGGGAAACTCTTGGGGAAATCAACTCCAAACTCCGTAATACCATTTCACTATTTAATATCCATACATTTACGAGATAATACCTAAAAATCTAACGTTTTATACAGTAGATGTCTACTCAATGCTTAAAAATGTCACGTACACGTGACATTTGTAAACCAACATAAAAGTTAGGAATGCTTAACTGTACGAATTCAACTTATTTCACAATTAACAACAATTTCTCTGTATCATCCTACGAAATATTTTGAAGGACCTCAGTAATTAGTCTTTTACAGGTATTAGGTATAATTAACTGGGTATATATTAACTAACGCGTTTAACCTATTGTATTGTGTGTTGTAAATGTGGTCTGAAAGTTAGAGTACTATCTATTATGACGCCTAAGTATTTTATTTTATTTCTGAAGTATTTTATTCAATATGTGTTTATTTTATTTATCACGGTACACGTGCATTGGCTATTCACATTGTCTTGACAAAAATTGATGAGCAAAAATGAGCAAACATTTCTGAGACTTATTTAGTTGACTTTTTTTTCTCATGCTAAAATCAATGTAATATGTTTTTCCTGTATTTAATGTTATTAAATTTGCTTAAGCCGTTTGTTTACAGTAATAAAACCAGTGTCCGCATATCTGTAGAGCTCTTTTTCAGAATCAGTGGAAATAAGTAGGGCAGTGTCATCGGCATAGGAAATGATGTAGCCGTAGTCTAGTTTCAAATAACATAGGTCACCTATATAAACCAAAAACATGGTTGGTCCCAAAATGCTTCCCTGGGGAACTCTAAAATGTGTCTTTTCTAGGTCAGAATTGCATATATTACCAATTTTTACACATTGAGTTCTCTCATATGTATATATATGTCAGATGTAACAAGCTAGAGATTATCACGCATCACTAATCGCCTAAGCTTGCAGTCTCACAGCGTACAGGATTCCTCCCATTCAATAAACATCACGCGCGTTCTATTAGACACCGACCTGCGACTGTTCGATTAATTAAGCCTATATCTTCCGCCTCTGCTCCTATGCTATCAACTACTGAGGTTAAGTCTAAGGAAGCTTCCACAGTGAATTGGATCAGTTACCGCGCCGTCCTACAGGGCATATAACCAGCTCCGGTTCTAGGGGGTTGTAATATACATAAATGTGAAAAAATACAACAAAAACATTTTTATGTGAAATGTAGCCATGACAAAGCCACAAATCTCACTTTCAAAAAGTTATCAGATCTCATGTAGAACCAAGTTTCTAACTCTATACGCCTTAACTCCACAAGTCCTTACTCCAAAAACTCTACAGCTTAGTAAATATATGTGACTTGGACGTTTCGTTACAACAAGAATTATTTGTAGAACAGAATTCATGAAAATTTAAATCTTCACCTTACGCCCATGTGCACTTAACGATACAGCCAAGCCCCTTATATTGACTAAAGTGTAGAGTTTGTGAAGTAAGGACTTGTAGAGTTAATGCGTGTGGAGTTAGAGGCTTGGCTCTACATGAGATCTGATAACTTTTTTAAAAGTGCGAACTGTGGTCTTGTCTGGAATACATTTCACAGGAAAATATTTTTTTTAGATTACTCCTTTTTTTGTAGAAGAAAACACACGGCTGTTGCGTCGCCAGTTCCTTTTTCTTTGTCTTGGCTGGACACTGACCCTGATGCCGTGGCAATAAAATGCGGTATCGGTATCCCAGTAGTAAGAGCCAATTAAAAGGGGACCTAGCTGGGCTGGTGAATGGGTAGAGAGGATGCTCTTGCCATTCACGGAATATTTACAGGTCAAATGTTAAAATTATCAACTTAACTATATTTACAATTCTATAACAAATTAAACTATCTAGTAATTATCCAATGTTAACAGTAATATTTCCCCTTTTCGAGGAAGAAACCAACCCTAATAAAAAATTGCCGACGACAAAAATCCATTAATTTAAAACATGTGTACGAAGTTGAAAAAAATTGATAGTTGAAAAATGCAACCTGTTGTGGAGAATAAACATCTGGGCAGACAAAAACAAAATCCTCAAGTCAAAACTTCACTCCGTTCAGTTGATCAATAAAAGTATCAAGATCATTTAAAAAGCAATCTCACCCAAAATTACAATTTTATCCATTATACTGTTACGCAGTAGGCCGCGCGCGATACGACGGCTAGTTGTTTACACCTAATCGCGAGATTTATGGTTTTATGACTCAGGCGGCACCGGCCTTTGTGTCGCGTCTATTGTTTGTTGTTTGTTAGATTTTTTTGTGGTGTTTTCGTAATAATTAAGAACAATAGGGTTTCTCGAACTTTACACTTGTTTACTTTGTCAGTCACAATGGCACCGAATATTCTACAGATTTCTAGAGAACCCTTATTCCGATATAAATAGGGCGATGGTTTTCGTTCGTGGCAGTTATCGCGTTTATACCGGAGAGAAAACATCTCGTGTTCAAGGGCGGTACCAGTGATTGTGAAGTGACTAGTTGTGTGAATATCAGTGCCAGTGTGAAGTATTGTCCGAACCAGTAGTTGTGTCGTGTGTACTGTGATTTTGTGCAATAAAGTGCAAAGTGAACAATCGGCATTTTAACTGATTATCCAAGAACCCATCTCGTAACATTTGGTGTCAGAAGGGTGGATAACTGAAAATGCCGGTAACGCCATACGACGACGAGACACCTCGCACAAGAAGCCAGCGCCGACAGGAAGAAGCGCGTCGACTAGAAGAACAGGAGCGACGCCAGGAGGAGGTCGACCAACGACGCTTCGGAAATACGCTGTTAATGGAAACCAGCGAAACCGAGGCAACCAACGACGACTCCAGGAAACCGGGAGCATCTGCTGCGGCACCTTCTGCAGCACCTGCTGCGACTCCTGCTGCAGCACCAGCCATCCCTGTGGCATTTGATATGGCTGCAATGATGTCGATGATGCAGTCCATGTTTGATCGTAACAAAGAAGAACAGGCTCGTCTACTGGAAGAACAAGCCCGCAACAACAGAGAAGAACAGGCTCGCCTACTGGAAGAACAGGCCCGCCTACTGGAAGAAAAATTAGACCGCAACAGAGAAGAACAGGCCCGCCAAAAAGAAGAACTGCTTTCAAGCTTACAGACGACTTTGAGCAAAGAGATAAAAGAGGTAAAAGACACGGTCGATCTGCACGACGCTAGCATAAAGGAGCATAATAAAAAGATGGAGGATCATGAATCTCGCATCTTCGAGGCGGAAACGCAAATTGCTGACGTTAGAAGGACCTTGAACGTTATCAAGTCTGGAAATGGAATCGCTGCATCTACAACCTTCTCGCCAGCTTCACAAAAGATCAAAGTGACGCCTTTTGACGGGACATCATCATGGTCAGCCTACAAAATTCAATTTGACGCCGCTGTTAAAACCAATGGATGGGACAAAGACCAAGCCATGAACGCCCTCATAATGAGCCTTCGTGATGAAGCCCTGAGTATTCTCGATGCGGTGGGCAAGGAAGTGACCTACGATAAATTAATGGAAACGCTGGAGAGTCGCTACGGTGATGAGCACCTGGAACGTGTGTACCGAGCGCAGTTGAAGAACAGAGTGCAACGTCGTAACGAAAGTCTTCAACAGTGGGCCGTCGAGGTGGAGAAACTGTTCCGGAAGGCTTATCAGTCAGCACCGTCACCCAACGACGAGCATCTAGTAGAAGCGTTTTCTAACGGTATAGCAGACTTTGAAGTTAGAACTGCAGTGAAACTCGGGCATCATAAAACACTAAAGGAAGCTTTGGCCCAAGCCTTGGAAGTGGAAGCTGTACGAAATCCAACGAGAGATGTTCAACACTTAAGGGAAGTTAAAGAAGCGTCACATCGTACGAGGTTTTGCCCAAGATGCTACAACTGTGAAGAGAGAGGCCATTTATGGCAGAGTTGCCGGAAGCCACGCCGAACAAGGGACGATCGACCAGTACAGGAACAGACGAACCGTGAAACCACACAGCAGCAGGGAAACGAGTAAGCGCCAGGACCAAGGGGCGGGTGCTGGCCGGTCTGGAAAAGGCCCCAAAGATATTAGTCTCACAAGCTCACGAAGGGAACAGCCTGATCATCAATGGTGCCATCAATGGAACTTCTTGCAAGCTGACATTGGATACTGGAGCTTCTCGCACTGTCATCAGTTCCCGACTGGCTAAGCGCTTTCTTGCGAACTTCGAAAGCTGCAAAACTGTTCAACTTCTGACGGCGACCGGTCATCACATATCTGTCCGAGGAGAGAAGCTGGTGGAGTTACAGTTCGGTGAGAAAACTTTCCATCACAAAGTCATTGTGGCTAATATAGTCGACGATTGCATTCTGGGTCTTGACTTCATGCGAGAACATCATTGTGAGATTGACGTCAACCAAGGAATCTTGAAGTGTGGAAGAGAAGAAATCTTCATGGAAGGCGCCATATCAGGAAAGGTTTATTGTCTGCAGAGAACAGTCCTCCCACCTAGATCGGAAACCATTGTGGCAGTTAGATTACCGCCGAAGTTGGGACATCAACGACGATGTGTGCTAATAGAGCAATCAGAAGGTGATCAACCATGGTTATTGGCCCGAACTCTGGTGAGGACTACTAATACTGCTGTGGTGCGTGTGCTCAACACAAGTAACGAGGAGCAGCTCATCAAAGGAGGAACCTCAATTGGTACTTGTGAAGAAGTAGATTGGATGCGCAGATGCCAAGAACAACTAAAGGAGAAATACAATTGCGCTGGGAGTTACAACGTGTCAACGCTATTGGAAGATTCCCGTGAAGACCTGTCCGAAAAAGAACTTCTGATGGCAAAGAAGATGCTGCAGCGCTACACTGACATATTTGCTCTCGATGATGCCGTCAACGGGAAGACTGGATTAGTGAAGCACACAATAAATACAGGAAGCGTGCCACCGATTCAACAGCGGCCAAGAAGGATACCAGTGGCACGAGAAAAAGAAGTCGAGACAATGATCGAAGACATGGCGCGCACTGGTGTAATAGAACCTTCATCCAGTCCGTGGTGTTCCCCAGTGGTTCTAGTTAAAAAGAAGGACGGCAGTATGAGGTTTTGCGTTGACTATCGACGACTCAACGACGTAACGAAGAAGGACAGCTACCCTTTGCCGAGGATCGATGACACGTTAGATACACTGACGGGCATGAAGTGGTTTACTACGCTGGACTTGAAGAGCGGGTATTGGCAAGTGGAAATAGACCCTAAAGATAAGGAGAAGACCGCATTTTCTACAGGAAAAGGCCTTTGGCAATTCAAAGTGATGCCGTTTGGATTGTGCAACGCCCCCGCTACGTTCGAAAGGTTAATGGAGTTAGTGCTCGCTGGATTGATCGGAGATGCATGCCTTGTCTACTTGGACGACATCATAATTGTGGGGAAAACCTTCGAAGACCACCTGCAAAACCTGGAACGAGTATTGACTAAGATTCGCGCAGCCAATCTCAAGCTGAGTCCGAAGAAATGCTCCTTCTTCAAGAGGCAAGTGAATTTCCTGGGGCATGTGATTTCCGAATCTGGCGTACAGACGGATCCAGGAAAAGTCAGTGCTGTCAAGGATTGGCCTGTGCCAAAGGACAAAACGGAAGTTAGAGCATTCTTGGGTCTATGTTCCTACTACAGGCGATTCGTGAAGAACTTTGCTGACATCGCTAAGCCGTTGCATAGACTGACTGAGGAAAAACGACCCTTCCTCTGGGACGAAAATTGCAACGCAGCTTTTCAAAAACTAAAGGAGCGACTTTGCAATACGCCTATTCTTGGCTTTCCGAACACAGAGAACGAGTTCATCGTGGACACTGACGCCAGCAACACCGGCATTGGAGGAGTACTGTCACAAAGAAAAGGAGACCAAGAAGTGGTGATTGCGTATTTCAGCAAATCCCTGTCCAAGCCGGAAAGAAACTACTGTGTGACCAGAAAGGAGCTACTTGCAGTGGTGAAGACATTGCGACATTTTAGCAAGTACCTGCTCGGGCGAAAATTCCAGGACCGACCACGCTGCTCTTAAGTGGCTACTACAGTTTAAGGATCCCGAAGGCCAAGTGGCAAGATGGCTTGACCAACTACAAGAGTTTGACTTCACCACGGAGCATCGCAGTGGAAAATCTCATGGCAACGCGGACGCACTGTCAAGAAGGCCATGCTCAGAGGACTGCAAGCATTGCTCAAGACATGAGTCGAAAGATTCAGTGCCCGTCAAAATGCTCAAAGCTGACATCGGCGATGAATGGAAAGAAACCCTTCAGGTTGCACAAGAAGAAGACGCCGACATCAAGCCAAATCTTGAATGGATGGAATCAGATGCCCCTAAGCCAGACTGGAGTGCTATTGCTTCAATGAGTGTTACGACAAAGAGCTATTGGGCGCAATGGGATAGTTTGGTGTTTCAGGAGGGAGTACTTTGCCGAAAATGGGAAAATGCTCGTGGCAATCAGTGCCATCTCCAAATGGTTGTACCCAGAGCAAAGATACCTGAAGTTTTGAAGCTGTACCACGAAGGGTTTTCGGGAGGACATCTGGGTGTGAAACGGACACTCTTGAAAATTCGAGAAAGGTTTTACTGGATCAACTGCAGAGATGACGTAGAAGACTGGGTACGGAAATGTACGAGCTGTGCATCAGTGAAAGGTCCGCATACCCGCAGCAGAGGAGCATTAAAGCTGTGTACAGGATCACACTCGCTGTTCACATATAAATAGGTATCCATATGACGCATGATTCATGTAGTAAACTATGTCTCCCACTAATAGACTAAGTAGTTACATTAATGTATTAAAATTGTAACAAATTTAACTAGATTTTTGTTAAATAAACTGACAGGTACTAGAATAATGCAGTGAACGGAATATATGACACTATGTTACCTTTATTAATGTGTTACCACAATAAAAGAAGCGCTGGAGAAGAATTGAATTAATGATCCAGGAACTTCAGGCGAACAGAAAGTGAGGCGCAGGATTCAAGTGGAAAAGAACTTGCTTCTTTCTTGTAAAATCCACAAGCTGAAATTAATTAAAACAATAGATAAGAATTCTATGTTGCAGTCACATAAACAAAGTCAGAAAGACATGAGAATTAACAAGATGTTTGTGAACATTCAAGGTGCATTTCAAACAATATGCTGAATGATATTATTCAGATTATCAAGTTATTCTCGACTGAAAAACTACAAGTATTTATAAAATTAACCGTCGAGATTTGCAGAGAATGAGCGATTAGAGAATTCAATCACATACAAACAAAGGATCCAAGAGCGTTTGCTTGAATTAGCAGTGATAATATGTAGCGCTAATTTGTTGCAAAAATAAATTAATGCAGCCAGAGTTCGTTATTAAAATTGATGAAATACTTCAAGAAAAAGCTACTGAATAGAAGTTAAAATGTTAAAACATTGTAGATAAATACCTTTTTCGCTTTTTCCGTGGTTATGTTTGCGAATTTTCGTGTTTTGTTCCAAGCAAAACTGTAGAATGATTTAGTTCGGTTTTGTCGTTATTTCCAAGAGAAGCCTTCTGGCAGGCTCTAGAAAGGTCAACTAATGCTTTCAGTCTTGAATTGTAACTGAAAATCCATTTGGAAACTGCATTTGAACAATAACTGCACTGAATGTTGTTTCGACACTTTTAGTTTATATTTATACAGATTTTTGTAAATAATCACAGCACATTTGCTTCTTTGAAACATATCTTTATTCTTGCCGAAGATATATTTATCATTTGTATAGAAAGAGCACTAATATTTAAAGACTGTTTAACATTTTAATAATTTTCTATTACATTTGTTTGTTGACATTTTTTAATTGCTGAGAATCAGGGTTGCTAGCTTATGATTTGAAAAAAAAACAAGAAAACATTTACGGTATAATGTTTTGTTACTTAACTTTTGGTCTAGGATAACGCGGGAAAAGCGTTAAAGGTAAATAACAGATTAAATTGTCTATAGTTTTCTATATATTAATCATTCTAAAGTTTATATAGTACGCGAAGAAAATAGAATTTGTATGTGTACCACAAACAAGAAAACTGTTTTAATACCGATTTGCTGCTATGAGTGGGCACACAGTGGAATTGGTTCAAAGTGACATTAGCTGTGATTTCCTGGATTTCTGGGATTTCGAGGATATGGAGCTTATGAAGCCGATGACAGATTTCGCAAACTTTTAAGAGATCGTGGATTAAGAGCTTGTCAAGGATATTAAGAACAGGTGACGAGAAAGAAAAACAGAGGGGAACGCGAGGGAAAGGGGTCAGTAATTGTTGAGCGTCGGTAGAGTGATATACTCTACCGGGATATCGCGTGTATTATTCTTCGATGAACGGGATAGTGACTCTTGAGCGATTATAGAGTGAAATACTCTACCGGGATATCGTGACAGTGAACATAATTCGAAATAATACAGAGTTATACTCTACCGGAATATCGGAAACTCTTACGGGACATCGAGTCTATATTGCGAACTCGCTTTGGAAGAGAACATTCTCTATCGGGATTACATGCTAGTGAATTTAGAACTTTAGTATAACGTTTTCGATAGTGATTTACCTAAGTATTTTAGTGTTTCATATTTAGTGGAAAACGAGTTGTGTTTGGATTGTTTCTCTTACTAAATCTTTAGTAAAAGCCGGGTGAGTCAATTCTGGTTATTCATGAGTTGTAAAGAGATCTAAGAATCTTGCTTAAATTCCATTACTGAAATTTAATAACGAAAATGTTCAAAATTTGCAGTATCAGAGTTTTGACTATCAATATCATTGTGTTATCTAATTTAAATGTGACATGTTTATTTCTTGTTTGCATTGAAATAATAATTTAATACTTTCAATTAAAAAAATAGGATGTTTACAATATTTAGCCCTGATAAGTTCAAATTTTCCCTTTGTATAATGATTGCTCTATTTTTATTATGTGCGATTGTTTTTACTTTGCATTGCGAATTATGTATGAACTCATTGTTTGATTTTATGATTTTGTTTTGCGGTATGCGACCTATATTAACTATTTCATTTTTGATAATGAACTTAATTCGAAATGTTTGTTGTTAACATTTTTAGTACCTATTCAATCAAAAGATATCAAAAATTAAGAGCTTACTAAAGCCTAATAACATTTGAAGGAAAATGTCATATGTTTGCGAATATGATTGAGAATCATTTACTACAAATAGTTTTACAGTTCGATCCTGTAAAAAGAAATGTGCACTGCTTAGTGTGATTTAATTCTCAGTATTGCTGGAATTAGTGAATTCAAGTTAGTTTTACTTTCATATAAAATTCTGTATTCTGAAAGGAATCTGAATGTTCTATCAAAGGATAATTGATACTTCAAGAACTTACAGAAGTTTTAAGAATTGGCTTTGCTCATTCAAATATTTCATCATCAAATTTTACATACTTACTCACGAAAGTTGAGTTAGCTTAAAGCTGAGATTTATGGCATTAAAATTTAAATCTGTATCGGGCTAAAGTACCGAGGGACACAGTATCTGCGAGAGTCCTGTAAAAGGCCAGAGAACCGTTCCATGTTAACAGAGAGACAATTTACTGTCTATAAACCAAAAGCTGGTTGCTATTACAGGATTAAACATATTACTAAGTGAAGTCTTTCTATAAACTGAGAAATATAAATTTGTTAATCACATCAGTTGTCCTTTGTGAGCGTTCTGATTTTAACGTGTGGGAGACTTTAGGTAGAATCTATATTGTTTTAAACTGTAGGATTAATTAAAGTACGTATTGTAGGTTTAATTAGTACTTATGTTTATTTTAATCGTTGTGAATGTATTTCTAGATTCTAAGATGCTGTACAACATACTTGACAGACATTAAATTTAATTGATAACAATCAGTCCACCATATAACTTTGGCCCTTAAAGTCCAGTTCATTAAAAGATTCATGAAATTTGAATCTTGTATATTTTCTCTATTAGATTGGTGAAAACACCTTAATGATAAGTTGACTGTCTGATAATGGTCATTTCAAATGTTGATATTAAATTCCTTTTAAATTCAGTCCAGTAGTATTTTAAGACTTTAAATATTTTACCTTAATATGATTTTCATAATATAATTTTTAAATAATCTGAATGGCATTATTATTGTCCAATTGTAATCAATTTAATGAATGAAGTTTGAACTATCCAGTACAAATGATACTGAGAGTTCTAAAGTTAAATTTTGCTTTGCTTAACTAGTAGATATCATCTTATCTAACTTCTAAATAAAATAAAAATAAAAAAAAATGCCATTGTTGGTGAAGGGCAAGGCTGTGAGGGGAGAGAGGAGGCCTTTTGGGGGGACCCCCCCCCAACAACCCTTTAAATAGGGATGCAAACTTTTTATAGAAAAATATGAAAACTATCATCAGACAGTCATGACTCATAAAAGACCAAGTAAAGCCTCGTTTGTACTATGTGCATTCATTGTGATTTCATTCTAGTTATTATTGCGTATACGAGCCTCCGAATAACATTGTACAGAAGTAGCCAATAGAATTATAATTGCAATAATCTAAATTTACCTTTTAGCTCCCACCTTTTCTAGTAGTATGAAGTTTAATTAATTCTAAAAACTTAGACATTTAATTAGGTAGATATTCCAAATCACCATCACCTGAGTTCTGCGGATCATAACGTTAGGTTAACACTAAACGATCACTGGCCAATCTTAGATTTAAGTAATTTAGTAATATTTATCTAAAATGTAACATAATGTCTTAATAAATATTATATCAGTTTACAAACGACTTTTAATCTATGTACCTGCTACTGGGTTAGCGTTAAGATTTGTAGTAGGTTAGGGACTTCTTTAGACAGCTTTGCGGGTCAATAAGGTTAGACATTTAACATTAGATTTTATATAATATAGTAAATAAAACTAGGCTCGCAGTTTAAGTAGTATAGCAGTGTACGTATAGGAGTATATATTATAGTTATAGAGAGCTCTAGATATAGATATTTATAGTTATAGCTAGTTAGAGGGGGGTTTTATTACAGCTGTATAATGTTGGAGCACCATGGGAGCGAATCGCACTGGATGTGGCCGGACCATTTCCTGTGAGTGAAAGTGGCAACAATTACTTCCTTGTCGTCATGGATTACTTCACCAAGTGGCCGGAAGTCTTCGCAATTCCGAACCAAGAGGCATCGACGATAGCAGACAAATTGGTGCATGAAGTATTCTGTCGATTTGGAGTACCATTGGAAATCCACAGTGACCAAGGAAGAAATTTTGAATCTCAGCTGTTTCAAGAGACGTGCCGGTTAATGGGTGCACACAAAACAAGGACAACGTCTTACCACCCGCAATCAGATGGAATGGTGGAGCGATTCAACCAAACTCTGGAGAGGTACCTGGCAAAAGTAGTCAGAAGCAAACAACGGGATTGGGACAAGCATATCCAGCCATTTTTGTTGTCATACCGAAGTGCTGTTCATGAGAGCACAAATGTCACTCCCGCTTTTGCCAATTTTGGACGTGAATTACGGCTACCAGCCGACTTAATAACTGGCATTCCACCGGATTCCCCACAACCCATAACTGAGTACGCCAGTGACCTCCGGAACAAGATGAACGACATCTATGAGCACATTAGAGAGCATGGCCAGCAAGCATCTGAAAGAATGAAGACTCGATACGACAGAAGGGCTAACAATCCTGGGTTCGAGGAAGGCTCGATGGTATGGCTGCACAATCCCATACGCAGCAAAGGGAAGTCTCCAAAGCTACAAGCCAAATGGGATAGACCGTACCGAGTGGTGACCAAGATCAACGACGTGACGTTCCGCATACAGAAAGGACCTCGAGGTGCCCCCAAAATAGTTCACGTGGATCGATTGGCGCGATATCACGGATGCAACGATGCTCGGGACGAGCATGTCTTGGGAGGAGGTGGTGTTACGCAGTAGGCCGCGCGCGATACGACGGCTAGTTGTTTACACCTAATCGCGAGATTTATGGTTTTATGACTCAGGCGGCACCGGCCTTTGTGTCGCGTCTATTGTTTGTTGTTTGTTAGATTTTTTTGTGGTGTTTTCGTAATAATTAAGAACAATAGAGTTTCTCGAACTTTACACTTGTTTACTTTGTCAGTCACAATGGCACCGAATATTCTACAGATTTCTAGAGAACCCTTATTCCGATATAAATAGGGCGATGGTTTTCGTTCGTGGCAGTTATCGCGTTTATACCGGAGTGAAAACATCTCGTGTTCAAGGGCGGTACCAGTGATTGTGAAGTGACTAGTTGTGTGAATATCAATGCCAGTGTGAAGTATTGTGCGAACCAGTTGTGTCGTGTGTACTGTGATTTTGTGCAATAAAGTGCAAAGTGAACAATCGGCGTTTTAACTGATTATCCTAGAACCCATCTCGTAACAATACAACATCCTTAAGACAAATTAAATGAGATTTTATTCATGCATTTTTAAGGCCAAAGCATATTAGGTTAGGATTTTATCCCAATATTCTGCGGTATCCTTAAGGCCATATCAACCGAACCATAATTTGAAATATGACCTCTCCAGTCGAGAGGTATCCGAGTATCTCGCCATCTGTCTTAATCCACTGTCACTGGAGCACCGTAGACGCTCGAACAGACCGCCCCACTGATATGTATTAGGGTGATACGTTACAATGGATTTACACAAAGCTGCTACAAATTTTGAGGGTATATTTATATTTTCGCGTATTTGTGTTTTCGGTGTCGGGATGATGGATGTTCGAATTTTAAATTGGTTCGCTGGGATTGGTTTGGTGACAAGGGAGTTTGCTTGTGAAATAAATCTGTGTGTTGTTTTGGTTAAGAAATTAATTTTAGCACAATACAGTTCGTGTTAAACAGAGCTTTGTTTCTGAGCATACATTTTATTACGTTACAATTCATTTCTTAAAAATAACTTGATCGACTAAAAATTCCCAAAAATTAACACTATTTTTAAAGAGAAGACGTCTCAATCGTTTCACCTGAAAACAAATCCTCGATATCTTCCCCGTGGATAAGTTTGTCGATGTAGACGAGTTCCTCGACGAGCGCGGGGCGGAGCGCGGCAGGGTTCGCTTGCAGCCAGGCGGCGAGGCGCGCGGCAGACGGGCGAGCCTCGGGCTCCCGGCGCCAGCACGCACGTGTCAGCGACCGCGTGCCCGCGCTGGCGTCCCACGGTAGCTGCGGCTGGCCGCCCGCGAGCACGTGCTGCAGCACCACGGCCGGCGGCTGCACGCCGTACGGCCGCCGGCCCAGCGTCACCAGCTCGAACACCAGCACGCCGAGCGACCACACGTCCGACGCGGCCGAGGACACGCCCCGCGCCAGGCTCTCCGGGGCCATCCACAGCACGGGCACCATTCCGCGCCGGCTCATCTGGTACTCGTCGCTGTCGGTGCCGGTCGCGCGAGCGAGACCGAAGTCGCCCACTTTCAAACTGCGACTCTCATCCAGGAGACAGTTGGAGGCGCGCAAGTCTCGGTGCACGATCCCACGTTCGGCGAGGTATGCTAGCGCCGTCGCGGCTTCGCGGGCCAGCGCCGTTAGGGCTTTGGCTGACACGTGCGTTTTTTCATCATCTGGGAAACAGTTTGACTTTGCTGTGTTTTCCGGCTGTTCGAAAAGGCACCGTCTTGCTTTCAGATACTTTGACAAATCACCAAAAAATGCGTGTTCCATTAGAAGTAAAGGCGGTCCAACTACACAGACTCCCACGAAACGTATGATATTTTCGTGATTGAACGATACTAAAGTGCAAGCTTCTCTTAAAAACTCGCTTTCTTCTGCAGATGAAGCGTCTTCTCGCAGTACTTTGACAGCGACAACAATGTTCCGTCGCCTGCCGTCCATCTCACTCAGTACCCCGTCATAGACTCGACCAAAACGTCCTGTGCCCAATTCTTGAAAGAGTTTTAGTGCTGTGCGGTCTACGATGTGGTCGGAAAGGGCTTCAAAGACACGCTCACGACGTGTGAGTATTTGTTTAGTTAGCTCATGCTTCACCCGGACCTTATAACTGATGATGCCTTTACGTGACCAATGTATAGCTACAATGGTTATAATAATACCCGTTATTCCAATAGTGAACAACAAAGCGTCGTAACAACTTGGATTAAAAGGGTCTCCGAAAGGTAAAAGGCAAGTTGAAGAGCCATCATGAGGTGGCGAAGTTATCAGAGGGCAAGTTTCATCAGGCTTGCGCCGCTCGCCCGCGCGCCACGTAGCCAGGAGACGAGGCCTTGGCTCCGAGCCCCATTGCTGCACAAACAATAATCGATCCCTATATAGAAACGAATCTTTTGCCATAATTTTCGGTTTCTCCCATGAATTGTCATAAAATATATGTCTCCGAATACTGAAAAAAAAAAAACAATAACGGTAATATAGGTAATTAATATTTCGTATTAAATGTATTCTAGGTTATATAATATATAACCTAGAATACATTTAATAAGTCTATATAATTTATGAAAGTTATCCATAATATATTATTAAAAAGTAATAATCATCATTTGACTATGTATCTGTCATTTCAATTTCAATGTGAAGTCTTTGAAATAATTTAAATACTCTTAAATATAACAATGTCAATTTATTAATTAATTTAAAAACGGTTTTAAACCTTTCATTTAGTTGGTATCTGTCTGACAATCATAGATTTCATCTTATAAACGTATGCCCGAGATGCCATAGCAAGTACAATGGATTGATCTGAATAGGGTTTGAGCTTTTATGAAAAATTTCGGACGAAGTTACATAAACCTAGTATTAGCGCTTCTAGTTCATATTATTTTTTTTAAGTATCGGGCAAAAGTGTCTTTATTAACTACAACAAAACTACACTACTACTACATAAAAAGCATTGAATCATCCACAGACCTTTGAAGGTCTAAAGATAATCCAAATGCTCAAGCCCACTGCCAGTAGTAGTTGAGTACTCGTAACAGTTCATATTAATTAACTGTTACTCAATGAAGATCCGTTTCATATTTTTTTGTTGTTATGAACCTTCAATCTGTCACACGAAACAAATACCTAGACATGTAGTCCTGTCCGCACATGGCCAATTTGTCGAAATTAGCTTGACTTGTCGCTTAGGGACTTCTTTTGTGAGATATTCCTTAAGTAATGTCTACTTCTTCAGACACGAAAAAACAGAAGATCTTTAGCAAAATAACAGTAAAATTTTAAAACCTGCTTTAAAATAGAGTAGTTAGTAGCGTGGTCCCTTGATCTTTTAAAGCGGAGTGAAGGTAGTCGTACATGTTAATTTACGACACGGCGTATTCAATTCAAAGAGAGATTACTTCTGGTTTTTCCCACGTTCACTTTTCACATTTTCGTTACCTATTGAATTTTCGTATGAAAATTCTAAAAACTAAAACAACAATAAGAAACAAAATATGACCTGTCATGCAGTTGCATAGAGTTACCTTTCAAATTGTCGTATGAAATTCTGCAGAATATCTAATAACGGGGCAGCGTATACTGGCCAGGCACGATTGCGCCATTTATCATCCAATTGTAAGCGTAATTTTTCGTCTTTGTCTTTGTAGTCCTCATTTTCAATAATTACTGTAGTGTTTGTTTTTCTTTCTACAATGTCGGTATCTTTCACATTTTCACCGCGCCAAAAATAAGATACAGATACGGGTTTTGTAGCAGACGTGGCATTATCGGCTGCATTATATTCGCGCACTATCCATGCAAAATCATTATCGCGAGACATATTAAGCTCATTAGCAGCCCTCAAGACCGCGGCGGCTGTTGCAGCTTCAGTATTTACCAAAAACACTCGCGAATCAGCCTGAAGTAGGTCTTGAAGAGCACTTTTTATTTCAAGTGTTGTTGACGTGATAATAATATTTCGTACTGTCAGCTCCATAGTAGAGGCTTGTAATTCTGCTTGCAGTGCTGCAGCAAGATCCGTTCCATCAGATATTATAGCTACACGTTGCCATCTACAGTCTGCCAAAAGACGCCGTAATGCAAGGGCCAGGTGTTCCACGCTCCCGGTAGCCGAGTATATTCCTGGGTATTTCTTTAAATCAGCACTGGACAGATCATAAATATACAGTGGTATGTCAAGTGAATTTGCAAGGGATGCTGCTGAAACTGCTAAATTTTGTGTCACTATCACACCTAACAATTGATTTGTTTTAAACTTATTCCAGAATTTAAACTTAAGCAACAACCAGTCGGATTTAGCACAATCTGTAACAATTAATTGAAGAAAAAGAGTTCTAAAATCATAACGTGAGTTTGTTATAGTTGAAATTTTTATGAAATTATAATATTGATCTAGCAATTGCATCATGTAAAGGTAATCTGTGAAATCTGGCGCGTTACTTTCACAGATAATTACAACCACTCTGCGTTGGCGTTGCTTAAGGTGTAATAAAAATTCTTTTTGCCAAAAGTTAAATCTTTCTCGCCTTTCTCTGTATCCTGCAAATTTTAAAAGCCATCGAATGGCGGCTTCTTCCATGTTTCTTCCATTTACTGATTTAAATTCGTCAATTATACCTTGCAGGTCACTTAGATACGGAAAGAAATTAACATATGAATCAGTATTTGGTTGATTGGTATTCATAATGAGCTTTATTTTGGAGCTTGATAAATTGGATTCCCGTTCTAGGAGCTGTGGTAATTCTACTAGCCGTGTGTTTGTCATGTTATTTCGTATGTATGCATCTATGAAAAAAAAAGACTCATTGGAGTTTTTGATCATATCTTCAAGTATTGAACGGTCTCTAGAAGCAATCATACAATTTTTTATAAATAACTCCCTTTTGACGAGGTTAGAAGCGAGAAAATGATGTATTCCTTGTTCAGCGTAAATATAAATTAATCTGCAAAATATTATTAAATAATGTTACTTAATAATTATTATTCGTTAGAGTCATAGCTGTGTTAATATTGTTCAAGTAATATCAGAAAGCTTATCGAGTTTAGTTCGGCACAAAAATTAAAATAAAAATATTTTCGCGTCTTTTTGGGTACCGAACCTTAAAAAAAAGGAATTCAATCAATAGAGTAAGGTCAAAATCAAAAAATCAACCAATCAAATCAAATCTTACATAGCTGTGTTGTTACTACAAAGCTACAAAGCTACTAGAGCCCATTTACAAAGGTTGTTCCAGCATTTTTCGCTTTACGTTGAGTTCTGGGGACACACTGTATAGTTGTAGAGGTTAGACTCATACTTACTTATGTAACACAAAATCGCATTGTTGGAGTCTTTCTAAATCCTTGTAAAAGGTTAGATCGTTAAGATCACATGACATGCGCTCGGCTCGAGGACTCAATTTCGCCTGAAAATATACATTGTCTATTTCTTCTACAGAGCTGAAACAAAAATTATTACAACAGGGTCATAAGAGTTTGTATTCTAACGTTTTCACCATGAAATGCTAAAAACTGTTAAAAAACTTTTTAAATTAAAATGGTTTATGTACCTACATACTAAAAGCTAAAAATATCTCAAAAATAAATTGGTGGGGCTTTCGTCTGAGAACATTCATTATTTACGTTGCGCTACACGATTTTATTTTTGAGTTATTCCTTTTAAGCTTTTAGTAGATACATAAAATTGTTTCATTTAAAAAAGTTTTAACCAAATTTATTTGGTGTTTTTATTTTGTTAATTACTAAAAATTGTGTTGTACATGAAAAGCCCTTTTATTTGATATCCGAATTGAGTATTTATGATGTAAAAAATATGATGTATTTAGTGTGTATTTATTGAGTAAAATGTAACCTGCCATGTTGCAGCGGTAGCCATCTTGTATTTACGTCAACAGTGAGTACAAAAAAATGTATTGTCATCGAAACTAAAGCTGTGTTTCAAATGTCATATCAATCTGTCCGCCGAAACGGGGTCGAATTTCAATTACTAAATTTGACCCAAGTAATTATTTTTCGCAATAATAATATTTTTTTTGCAAAAACTAGCATGACCGACTTCACCCGTGTACAGAAATTGCGTTTATTTCGCACGGATCGATGTAGCATTTTTCACATTATCGCTGATTTATCAAAAATAGCTCAGCCGATTTCAATAAAATTAAAATGGGACCAATTTTGAAGTATACTCTTTCTAATAAAATAAGGATAATTCGAATCGAACCACCATGTAAAAAGATGCGTGGTTATACATTAAAAAAAAAAAAAATATACGCGTCGAATTGAGTACCTCCTCCGGTGGTTCGTCGGTCAAAAAATGGCAAAACCGCCTTCCATCGTGTTCAAAATTCGAATATTTCGCTCGGATTTGCTTTGCCGATTTGTGTAAAATTTAAATGGGACCACCTTGGGATACCCTTTTGAACTAAAAAATAATTTTTCGTTTCACTTCACAATTGGCGAAATTATCGATGTTCATCGTGTACAAAATTCGGATATTTCGCTCTAATTGCTTACATTATTGTTGGTTTTCTCAAAAACGGCTCAGCCGATTTCAATAAAATTTAAATGGGACCACCTCGGGTGTATACCCTTACGAACTAAAAAAGAATTTTTCGATTCGGTTCACAAGAAATTGGCAAAATTATCGATGAACATACACAAAAAAATACATATTCACGAACACATGTAGAACCTCCTCCTTTTTGGAAGTCGGTTATAAACGGGCAAATGAAGTTAAATTAAACCGTCGATTTCCATGCCTTTATTATGGAGTTCAAGAGGATTTTTTTATTTGAATAGATTTTAAGAAAATATCGTCAGCACGATTCCAAAATTGACGTTAGATGTTATGCCCAGTTTACATTATTCCAGTCCAGTGACCGCATCCAGCGCTGGATTGCTTACTGGAAAAATGTAAACCGGCACTGGAATGCACTGAATCCAGTTAGCATTCCAGTCCAGTAACTGGATTGGCGGTCAACTTATGAAGTTATGAATCCAGTGCGAACAATCCAGTGCAACTGGAATAATGTAGACGGCCAATCCAGTGCCATTCCATTGCTGACACATTAAACAAGTATTGGTTGTTTTTGCGGATTACTGCGGCGAAGAAATTATTTAATAATCGGGCAAGTATGAGTGTGACTCGCTCACGAAGGGTTCCGTACAGTACTGTATAGATGTATATATAAATATTTATTTTATTTTATTATTTGTAATTAAAGTGAATAAAAAACTAAATATTCTGTGAAAATTTCAGCATCTACCTGTTACCATTATTAATATAGAGCGAAAAACGGCTAAATAATCAGGATTGTTGTATGGGAGCCCCCCTTAATTACTAATTTTATTCCATTTTTAGTACTTGATATTATAGCGGCAACAAAAATACATTATCTTTGAAAATTTTAGCTTTCTAGCTATAACGGTTCATGATATACAGCCTGGAGACAGACAGACGGACAGCGGAGTCTTAGTAAAAGGGTCCCGTTTTTACCCATTGGGTACGGAACCTTAAAAATGGTGAAGAAAAATAACTGAAATAATGTATAGGTAGACGATACAGATCCAGTCCAGCACTGGACTGTATTCTCGCTGGATCACTGGACTGGAATAACGTAAGCCGGGCATTATACGCTTTTAATCTTAAAATCGTGGATTAGAGCAACCTAAAATATTTTGTAATACAATACCGAATTAATTTTGTGCCGCATTTCTTCCAACACGAAAAAAACAATATTGATCTACATGTTTCTTTATTGTCTACGCGTTTTGACGTTCGGCTTCAAATGCTTGCGCTAGTAACTCGTACCACGTGCGTGAGTGGGAGGACAATCGAAACTGAACGTCAAAACCCGTACCAGCCTTATTTAATAGTCCAGTGTAGGACGTAGGCCTACCCAGAAGGGTGATTTGGGCCATATCCACCACGCTGGCCCAGTGCGGGTTGGTGGATTCACATACCTACGCAATTAAATTCCTTCTACGGATGTATGCAGGTTACCTCACGATGTTTTCTTCGCCAAAAAGCTGAATAGACAATAAGGAAGCTGCTCATGACTGATTCGATTTGTATTTGCATATTTTGTTAGATTGCACTAGTCAACCATCACTCGACATAAACGTCGATGGGTAACTACACCTTTGTTTGATGTTGAATATCTAATGCCCCATCCACACTCCACGAGGCGACACGAGTTTTATTATTTAAGTATGTCTGAAAATCGATAAAGGGACTCTACCTTTATCGATTTTCAGACATCTAACATCAAAATTTGCGAGTCTCATTAAAACTTTCAGCTCTCACTTTTAGGGTTTGGGGGTGGTTTATTAAGAATCCTGAAATCGTGTTTTATTATCTATTACAACGAGTTCTTGTATCCATTTTCAGACTTCTAGCATCAAATGTTTCGAAAGTGACATATAAATTTCCAGGTTCCCTAATGTTTCACAAACATTTTTTGGCAAAATATCTCAATACCTTATATCCATCCATCCATCCATCAGCCGTTAGACGTCCACAGCTGGACATAGGCCTCCCCAATGGATTTCCAATAAGTAATACATGCATGTTTATGTGTCTAGGTAGGCATATATATTTATTTCAATAAATGTTATTTATTAATTGATTTGTTTTTTATAAGTGTTCATTGTTAAAGTCGCTGTTTTGTTAATTTGCTATTTCCTGTCCATCCTTGGTTGCCTGGAAGAAATCGCTTGAAGCGATAAGGCTGCCATTTAGTATAACAAATTTGTAATGTTTTTTTTCGTGTGTTTTGTAATTGTGGTTAAACTAATAAAGAATTATCTATATATAAATCAAACATTTCACTTAAACAATAACTCGAATGACATTTTATTTTTTTGTAATTTTTTCAAGTCAAAAATTGCTCTTCTTATAAATTGAATATAATAACACACGATAACCATATTTTTGCATGGTTTCGTATAAAAAATGACCTAATAGTAAATAAAGACTACTGAAGGGGGGCCAATTTGGACCTGGCACTCGCCGGTCGCTGCCGCGGCACCGCTCGCTTTGCTCACCGTTGTTTGTCATGTTCTAACCTAACCTACTTTTTGTTTCACACCTAATCTACAAAAGCGATTTGCTACCAGCACTTCGCTGGCCGCTGCCACGGCACGCTCGTTTCGCTTGCTCGGCTCGTGCGTTGGTTGTCATGCTCTAACCTAACCTACTTTTTGTTTCACACCTATCAAAAGCGATTCGTTTCTGGTACTTTGCCAGCCGCTGCCACGGCACGTTAATTGTACTACCAAAGAAAAAAAACATGTCTTACAAAATTAAGCTTACCACGAAAATATTTTGGTTTATTTGGTTCTCGAAAAAATCCACAGCAGCGACATGTTTTTTTAAACATTTGTTGACAACTTATAAAAAAATTTATCAAGTGTTGGTTTTTTATTAAACTTATATTAGTTAACAAAAAAATCAAAAGAATTGTTTGTCAAATGATACGTTATAGAATGTAAGTTTTTCAAGTAATTATTTTTAGATATAACCAAGTTACTAAACATTTTTTTGTGTAATAATAATCATTTAACTACTCATGGGTCAACTACTCATTGTCAAACGTTGGTTATCACATGCCGCAGTTTATAAAAAAAAAGTTTGTGAAATGGATGGAAATTTGGTAAATTTCCATCCCACAACTTTAGGGGTTGGGGGTGATTTAATAAAAATCCTGAAATACCTGTTTCATTATTTATAATAAGGAGTCTTTATAACAGTTTTTAGACTTCTAGCATGAACATTTGTGGAAGTACAAGTTCAAAGTTTAAAATTTTTTCCTATGTATATGCCTTATAATCCTTGATGCTAAATACCAAGTTTCTAGGTCATCTGGAAGTGGGTTAGGTTTTGATCTATAAGTCAGTGAGTGAGTGAATCAGTCAATGAAACCCCGGTTTTTATACGTTAATACATCTTTAACTGTTTTAGTAATATTGAAAAAATTTCTTATTCTAAACAAACTAACGAATTTTAGTAAAACAGCCAAATGTCATATATTTAGGTTAAATAGTTTTCGAGTCATGAAGGGGTCAAAAGTGGCTCGAAATGGTTCGTGTAACATTACACACGGCTGCTGCGTCGCCAGTTCTTTTATTTGTCTTGGCTGGACACGCTGCCGCGTGTATACTACTTAGATCTTAAAAATAGAGTACAATAAAAATCCTGGGTAGCTTACATACAACAAACGTGATGTTTTTGCCGTTTAACTGTGATATGGGTAAGAATAACGGCAATGGGTAGGCGCTTGAAATATTCACAAAATATTTAGTTGTGTTTTATATTGTAAATTAATTAAAAGGGGCTCCCATACGGTACGGAACCCCATGTACGCGAGACCGGCTTGCACAAGGCCGATTTTTAGGGTTCCGTAGTAAAACGAGAAACACTTATTACTTCGTTGTGTCTGTCCGTCCGTCCGTCCTCATGCTACAAAGCCTTATAACTTCCACATATATGAACCAAATTGGATGAAATTTGAAAACCTAATAGTTATAGTATAGATCTCAATTTCAAATACTTAAAAATTTCAAAACAGTTTATTTAAGGGGTAGCTACATGTAAAATGGGGGTGATTTTTTTTCAACCCCATCCCCTCGTGTGGGGTATCATTGAGTAAGGTTTCTAAAATGAAAAATGTAAGGTTTCTTGAACAATTTCTTTGTCACGTGTACGTGTCGTACCATTTGTGAGATAAATCGCCTAAGTTGAAAAAAGAGTGTCTTTCCCCCCCTTAATTTCTAAAGTATACGAGATAGAATGTTCAAACTTTCTGAGATTATAAACCACATTAAAAACTTTATCTCAAAATTGTTTTGAGCACTATGGGATAATAGCTTTTTGAGTTATAAAGAAAAAATAAATTCTTAAGCTTGCACATAGCTCAGAGGTCATTGACCTCACAGATATATCCCGTTCTGTTTTTATAGCACTAAACCATCTTATGACATTATAAATCGTTTATTATCATCATCATAATCGTCGTCACCATCTACGGAAGCCTATCATACGCGTGTCTCGACACGCATTAACAACTTATTTACTTTGATGTAATTTTAAATTAGGTACTTACAAAGTTGTAGTATTAAAAGTGTTTGGTTCTCCAGAATTGTAACTGTCCACTTTAATAAAATCTGAATTGTACCCAGAAATAGTCAGAACAATCCGCAGAAGTTCAGCAGCTGCATGCCCCAATTCATCTTTCCATAAAAACGTTATACCAACATTTTGCTCTTCATAAAGATACGGGTCCGTTTTATTTACAAGGTATTGTTTCAGCACCATAATATTATCTAAAATATAATGTAATCAGTACAATACAATTTTCAATATTTCATTTCATTATTTTTTAGGTTTCTCCACCACAGACGCTAGGGCCCCTTAATTTTACATTAAGTTTTTTTTAATTAATAAAAAAGACTATACATTAAATAATAGATAATAGTTCGCAAGGTGGTTTTATGGCGAGCCGACGAGCCCGTGAGCGGTGACACCGCGAACCCTAATTCTATCCATTCATCCATCAGCCATAGGACGTCCACTTCTGGAAATAGGCCTCTCCTATGGATCTCCAATAAAACCGGTTGGAAGCGGCTTGCATCCAGCGCAATCCTGCGGTCTTATTGAGGTCATCCGTCTACCATGTGGGTGGACGTTCTACACTGCGCTTGCCGGAATGTGGTCTCCACTCGAGAATTTTTCGACCCCCTCAGCCATTAGTCCTCCGCGCTATGTGCCCTGCCTACTGTCATTTCAATTTCGCGAATTTAAATTCCTTGGGGCTGGATGAGACCCCTGACTCTCGGTTTGCCTTAACCGACCGGCTAGGAGTGGAAACAGCAAGATCTCCAAACTTAAGTTTCGGGGTGGAAGTGTTGGGCATAACGACGATAGTAGCACTTTGTGAACGCAGCGTACTGTGCTACTCAACACACCCTAGTGTCACACCTAAGTCTAAGTACCCAATGAAAATAAATATGTGCATAGTTGACCAAGCAATGCGAGTTCTCAGAGTCTACTTGGTCAAGCCGGCACTTGTATGTTGTTTGTATATTTATATGTATATTTGTTCGATAAATTAACTCAAGTACCGCTTGACTGATCTCCATGATATATATCGGAGCATACTACGTGCCTTTATGAAATAAAGAATTCTTAAGCTGCATCTTTTCAATGGCTGCGAAGACATGAGGGTAAGAATGTGGTAAAAACAGGCAAATCTGCGCCATTTTATTTACCTATTAACCTAGTGTAACAAATTGCTAACCTTTTCGCTGTACTTACTTTTTAAGGATATATTTTCCAGGACAGTGAGGTAAGTTCGATAAGACATATTTCCGCCATCATAGTCAAAAACATAGTAACTTGTGCAGATATACCAGCCTTCTTGGTTTTTACTCACGTTCCTTAATGTCAGCTGATACGATTTGTTTGTATGATCCTGAAACAAATTGTTTGAAAAATACAAATACTAGTAGTTCTCCGAACAGTAGATCTCGCGACACATATCTTTAATTGAATCTTCATAAACTTATATCTCTTCTTACGACTCGCTCTTGATCAATTTAGATCATACTGGAAAATCTTGTTAGAATTTCGATACTTAATAATCTAGACAAGTATTCTTGAAATCGACCGATAAGTAGCGCAACAGCAAATTTCCCCCTTTTTTGGGGGAAATACCCAACCTATCAAAAACCGCTGATTTCAAAAATTAACTATCAATAAATACCTAGAACCTGTGTACCAAGTTTCGTCAAGATTCGTAGAAAAATGCGATTTGTATACGAATACCAACATCTGTCCAGATGTTCAATGAATTTTGCTTCTGTCTGTCCAGACAGAAGCAAAATTGCCGTGCTAAAACGGAGATCTTCGCTTTCGCTCGATCAATGATGGCGCGTTCGATGATTCCATTGACATATAAGTATTTAGACAGGAGTGGATGGCATAGTATCGAGAGGTGTGCTGCGCTTTCACTAAACACTACTCGCGGCTACTACTACCCTGGAGCACAGCCCGGACACTCCGCGATTTTTCATACAAAATCTGCTGTCTTACGCACACCTACACAGTACTTACTCACAGACAACACACTTACGCACGGTCGCTACACGTGCATTTGTGTGCGGAACGTCTATGGCTGTCAGCGATCACCACGGCGTGACGTCATGCCGCGTGAGTGAGACAGTTGCGTACTTAATTTGCAAAAATGAATATTAATCTAGTGCTTAAGAAAGTATAACAATTACTTAATTTGGAAGTATTTTAACAAAAAGTAACCGATCTACTTCTTTTGTAAGATAATATCAAGAGGAAGTTACCAAATAATGTAAAATAAGTTCCTATTATTTATCCTTAGGGAAACATTAAAATTTCTTGTTTTGTTACGTATCATTGATATTCAACCATACACAGTACAAGTGTTCCCTATTGTCACAGTCTAGGTAGTTTTTATTAGAAAATCCACCGGCCAGTGCAGCCCGCGCGCAGAGTACACAATGCGGTACGTAGCGCGGGGTGGAAGTGAGGAAGACTCAAACGGGTGGGGGGTAACGAGTGGCCGTTCTATACGTAGTATTATTATATATTCTTTGCCTGGAGCTTAATTTCTTGCTGTTTCCACTCCTAGCCGACTGGTTAAGGCAAGCCAGGAGTAAGGGGTATTATCATCTCATGTAGTCCAATGGTCCACAAGATATTGGGATTCTGAATATTTTATTTTGTAATATATGAAAAGATCAAATTTAAAATGCCATTTAAAACTATTTAAAAAAAACATACAGATGAATTTACTATATCCTACTAATATTAAAACGCGAAAGTTTGTATGTACGGATGTTTGTTACTCTTTCACGCACAAACTACTAAACGGATTGAGATGAAACTTTGCAATAATAAAGCTTAATTATTTATCAGAGTAACACATAGGCTATAATTTATAAAGATATTGCGTGAAACGGAGTTCGCCAGGTCAGCTACTATTCTGTATATTGAATATTATACATAGTACCTCATCTTTTTTCGGAGTCAGATAAAAAACCCGTCCACTCGGTACACAGTAAAGCAGACGATGCTTTAATTTAGTAAAAGGTTTCTTTGTTTTACCATGGACCAACATTTACCTTTACAGCCACTCCAACTGGTGGGTTTGTTGACATCAATGCCTCATTTAAATTTACTTCTGTTATTGTAAAATTAGGCATATGAAACCAATGATAATTATCTTCGGGGTACGGACAAATAAGCTGAACTGTGTCATTTGCAAAAACTGTGAAATTAAATGGATAAACTTCTGAAGATCTATCCGATTCTGTGAGATAAAAGAGATACTATTAATTAGGTAAATAATTCAATTTAATAATGATGTTTATACCGAACAGTTTAGTAAGATTACATCATCATATTAATTGTAGGACCTCTTTCATCGTAGAGGGAGAGATGTGGAAGAACGACCTTCACCCATCTGATAACCAGATAAGACATATTTTTTATGGAATGTTATTTACATACAAATAGGCCTATGATAGCTTGCCTATCGAAAAGAGCTCATGAATCATTTTCATAAAAAAAATTGAATTGATTTTTTTTACCTCCACTCATTTGATAGCCGGTGTTTTTATTCGAGCTAATAGTTTTTAATGTAGACAATATACCTTAGTAGGTTTGCCTACTTCATTTTGTTAATTCTACCTGGCAAAGCAACTATGTACAAATATGTCAATATAAATACGAAACCGATCTTATAACCAATCAAAATTAGCATCACAAGAAAGATAATTTAATTGCAAAATTAATCATACAGGCTTGTCTTCAAAAAATCGTCTATGACATATTTTAAATATATTAGAAAATAGCCATGGACACTTTTCGATAGGCAAGCTATTATGTATAGGCGTGTTCATAAATACATAATGATTTACAAAAAAATACGTGTCATCTCGTATCACGTGGGCGAGGGTCGATCTTCAGCGGCTCTAAGACCATCGTCTTCACGAAAAACCCTGATAAAAAGTAAGTACCCTCGTAAAGTTTGCCAAAAATGATGATTCTTCAAAATTTAAAATCATACGGCTCTCTTAGCATATTTTGTAATTCTGAATGTTTAATTTTACACAAAAATCCGTAAACATACAAATCAATGCTTAGATTACTGATTAGCCTCGGTATGCTCGACCAGATAGCGCCGTCATAGGTACATACTTGAAAAATGAATTGAATTTAAAGTGCCCCACATCAGTATCTAGGCGAGCGTAGTGAGACCAATCATTAATTTTAGAGATCAACAGTTCATAATACAGTAACAAAAACAAAAAAAAAATTGTGTATGGAGTCCCTCCGCGCGGAAGAAGTAAAACTTCGTACGTATTTTAGCTAATTTCACGACGCTCACACTGTTTAGTTCGCTGCATAGTCAGAATTGTGCTTAAGATCTACCAACTCGCTCTTTTTCTCTCTACTATTTTCTACCTTTTTGTAACTTTCTTTCTCTCTCCCTCTTGCGTGGTAACATTGTAGCGAAAAACGTTTAACGCAACCTTGTTGGAAGTCGCATTAGAAGGTTTACTTAAAAAAACAACGGGTTGCACTCCGGGGTGCAGGTAAATGTGAAAACTTGAACATATAAAGTACTATCATTTATGTGGTAAAATACAATATCACACACGCACACTCGCGCAAGCGCCCTGCGCCGTCTTACGAGTTGTCTTTTAGGTCACGTGTCCTGACGCGAGTTTAACATTTTTACCTATCCTAAAAAGTTGACAACGCCGCTAAAGAAATATTCACTTTAAAAATCGTAACGGAAATCTACAGGAGTGGCCTATGTCCAGCAGTGAACGTCCTACGATTGATATGATGATGATAAAAACAGCAAACACTTCACCAAACATGAAAATCTGCAAACTCTGAAGAATATGATAATCTGCAGGAAAGCCTGCTGCAGGCTTTCCTGATTTAATCGCCTTTGAGCATAGTGCCAACGATACAATAATTAATATATTATGATGACACTTCATCACGCACTATTGAGGTACTGCCTAAAAGCAAAAAGTAAAGTAGAACACTAGTCTTAATACTGCCTATGAGCATGACAAACCGAAATGCAATGGCTACTCCTAATTCACACTTATTTTATGACCATTAATTACTCAGACAGGAAAACTTCGTGTGTACTTTACGTTGACGTCAATGGTATTCCAAATGTAATTATAACCAGCGTTGCCAGATTTTTTTTGGCAAATTGCGGGACTATTTCGTCGAAAGCGGGACAAAGTAAAAAATATATAAATACCTATGAATACGTTTTTTTACTATGTCCCGACACAGTATAGAATCCCATTTTTTAGGGTTCCGTACCCAAAGGGTAAAAACGGGACCCTATTTATTACTAAGACTCCGCTGTCCGCCTGTCTGTATATTTGTCTATCTGTCACCAGGCTTTATCTCATGAATAGTGATAGCTAGAACGTTAAAATTTTCACGAATGACGTATTTCTGTTGGCACTATAACAACAAATAAAACAGAAAAAATAAATATTTAAAGGGGGCTCCCATACAACAAACCTGAATTTTATACCGTTTTTAGGTCGATATTAATAACGGCAACAGGAAGATGCTTGAAATATTCACAGAATATTTTGTTAATTATTCACTTCAAAAATAAATAATTAAATTAAAACAAAATATTTTAAGGGGTGCTCCCATACAGCACGGAACCCTTCGTACGCGAGTCCGGCTCACACTTGGCTGATTATTTTTCATCTTAACATCTGAAGTTTTTGAATATTTATCTTTGTAAGTATTTGAGTTTTAAATTACTTACGTCTAAATGATAATAGGTAGACATTTGATATGTATTTTAAAAAAATTTAAATATTTTAAATTTTACCCTATCGATCGTGTTATCCCCAAAAAGCGGGACAGACTCTGTCCCGCGCGGGACTCCCCGCCCCACATATAAAAATCGGGACGTCTCGCGAAAATCGGGACGTCTGGCAACGCTGATTATAACGTAGGTGCAATACTAGCTGTCTGTAATATCCGCAGCTTTGCCTACAATATTTTACAAGTTACGATGTCTTAAAACAAGTGTAAAAGCGCCTTCATTATCGCAAGGTGTGCACGCTCAGCATGTAGTTTTGGCGACTGCTCTCCATGCATAAATGTAGATTTAATACCCGAAAATGCACTCACTCAATGCCCTATAGGAATTTATTTACTACTATTATTTTTCTTAAGGTCTTGAACATGTAGATCAGTTTTCTAATTCTTTAATTTATTATTCGGTAACTGTCATGTACACAGACAGAATAATTGTATTATTTTGTCTTGGTAGATTGATTATAGAAAAAATGCCATGCCATACCCAAAGGGTACTAATTGGCCACGTGCGAGTTGTACTCGCGTAGAAACAGTTCCGAACCCTATGGGAACCCCCTTAGCCCCATTTCAAGCGTCTACCTGTTGCGGTTATTAAAATGGAGCAAAAACGGCAAAAAATTACGTTTGTTGTATGGGAGCCCCTTAAATATTCATTTTATTCTGTTTTTAGTATTTGTTGTTATAGCGGCAACAGAAATACATCATCTGTGAAAATTGCAACTGAACCGTTATAGTAGGATAACGGTTCATGAGATACAGCCTGGTGACAGACAGACAGACGGACGGACAGCGGAGTCTTAGTAATAGGGTCCCGTTGTTACCCTTTGGGTGCGGAACCCTAAAAACGGGACCCAATTAAGAAGACTCTGCTGTCCTACTGTCCGTCTGTCAGTCACCAGGCTGTTTCTCATGAACTGTAATAGCTAGAACGTTGAAAATTTCACAAATGATGTATTTCTGTTGCCGCTATAACAAAAATATAAAAACAGAAATAATACATATTTGAAGAAGGCTCCAATACAATAAACCTGAATTTTTTGCCGTTTTTCGCTCGATATTAATAACGGTGACAGATAGATGCATGAAATATTGACCGAATATTTAGTTAAATATTCACTTCGAAGATTATAGTAAAAATAAAAATAAACTAGTATTTAAAGGGAGTTTCCATAAAAGAAACATAGTTATTATGCTCGATATTATTAAAAGCAACAGGAAGATGATTGAAATATTCAGAGAAAATTAAGTATATTCACTTCAAAAACAAATACATAATTAAATTAATGTAAAATAAATTAAGGGGGCTTCCTTACGGTACGGAACCCTTCGTGCGCGAATTCAACTCGCAATTGGCCGATTATATTAAATAGACACACAGGGAAGACAGACTTTGTTCTAGTGATGCAAACTTTACTTTTCATACGAGTACGTCCTGCGAGACAATAAAAACCCAGGAATATGAATAATAGTAAACACCGTCATAACCTCACCTAATCCTTACTAATATTATAAATGCGAAAGTAACTCTGTCTGTCTGTCTGTCTGTCTGTCGCGCTTTCACGCTAAAACTACTGAACCGATTTGAATGAAATTTGGTACACAGATAGTCTAGAGCCTGAGAAAGGACATAGGCTACTTTTTGATTCGAAAAAATAGTTTTAAAGGGTTGAAAACGGGGGATGAAAACGCATTGGCTAGAATCTTAGAAGAAAAAACTTATATTCTACCATGACAAATGGTAATTTGCATCTTGACTTTCCAAATTACATTCTCTATGCCCAATGCCCATTCAAGGCTGCTCGAGTTGCAAATGTCAAAGTCAATCAATATTGTCCTGTAAATTTTAGAGAAGGTTACATGTATTTTTTCAGTTTAATTACGTAGTTTTCATTCTAATAGGTATGCCTACAAAACGCAAATTAAATCTAGCGCGTAGTTCTAGCGGAGCTCGCGTAAAGAAAACTGCTAGAAGCCAAGAGTCTGAAGAGCACACTTAAATGCGTTTGACATTAGATGCCGAGCGCCACGCATCTCAAAGCTGCTGAGACTCAAGAGCGAAACCAAGCGCGTCGAATTTTAGATGCTGAGCGTCACGCAGCTCAGAGAGCTGCTAAGACTGAAGTTGAAAGTCAAGCGCGGCGACTTTTAGATGCTGAGCATCACGCAGCGCAAAGAATTGCTGAGACTCAAGAGCAAAAAACCAAGAACGTCGAATTTTAGATGCTGAGCGTCACGCAGCTCAGAGAGCTGCTGAGACTTAAGGAGAAAGTCAAGCGCAGCGACTTTTAGATGCCGAGCATCACGCAGCGCAAAGAACTGCTGAGACTCAAGACCAAAACCAAGCGCGTCAAATTTTAGATGCTAATCATTAGACGTTAAGCAAAAAATTGCATAGTTCCTGTAGGACAGGACAAAAACTATCGAAAGCAAAACTGTCGCCACTATCACAAAGACGCTAAGTGATTAATTCCTCTATGACACTGAAACGTCATGAAACTCTATGAAACTCTATGAAACGTCACATCGAAACGTAATTAGATGACAGGTGACATTGTCGGCAGACTTTTATAAATCACAGGTAGCATGGCAAGGAGACAAATTGTTTTTCCACCATTATATCCCCTTGAAGAGGAAATAAAGTATGGATTGAAAATGACAAATGACATTAAAATTGGATAAAATGCTTTATTCCCTCTGCATGCTACATGTTACTATGACGTTTAATAACAGGCCGTCATTTTGTCTGACATTAAAAATATTTTTAAATCTTCTATCATTAGAGGTTTAACATGTCTCTTTATTCTACCTTTATGGTACAGAATCATCATACTTTAATATTATCAATCCGAAAAGTTTGTTGGTTTGTTCCTCTTTGACGCAACAACGGAGCAAAAGATTGAATTGATTTTTGGTATGGATACCTATGGTTTAAAAGACAGAAAGTGATAACAGGATACTTTTGTATCCCGAAAAAATTCGTGATTCCCATGGGATAGGACAATAACTGTTTCTCAGCAATGGAGCAACGGATTGACTTGATTTTTGGAGTGGGCACAGTTTGGAAGACGGAAAATGACATAGGATACTTTCCTTTCCGAAAAAATTGCGGTTCCCGTAGGATAAGACAATAACTTTTTCTCAGCAACGGAGCAACGGATTGCCTTGACTTATTGCATGAATATAGTTTGAAAGACGAAAAGTGACAAAGGCCACTTTTTATCCCAAAAACTTTAACAGTTCCCGTAGGATAGGATGAAAAGTAAGCGAGCGGGCCGCGTTAGCAGCCGTCTAAGCGCCAGAAATAACCTGTCATTTCAAGTTTAGGACGTTCCTACATTTTTCGCACTCCTTCGCGGCACCCAACAGCGCTAGCCCAGACTCGGGCTCCATAACGGAGCTTGCGCTCCCGCCATAATGACGGTGTGTTTCGGAGCACAAGACACATCGTCATCCACCACTCGGGAGTAACCAGCACTGAGCGTCGGACAGCATTCCAACGTCCTGATCCCAGTGCAACGGGTCAGTCATAGTAGCCCAGCGCCTGCCTCTTCAACTGCAGAGGGCAGTGAGAACGGCCATCGCGATACCGACACTTCTCTTTCCCTGCAGCCCCACTGCGTCTTCCAACAGGTTGACGGCCTAGCGGAAGGTAGGGTAGGTGGCGGCACCCACACAACCAGTTCCATCCCACTGCAGCCCCTAATCCTCGGTTGCAGCGTCGCAAGAGCGGCACTGCAGCCCGCCTCAGAAGCAACACTCCTCATAAGGCAGGCAACCTACCGGCCATCCTCTCAGCTGCTTTAGTTAAAAGCGGCTGCACTACGAGTGCCGGCCTCTAAGCTGCCTTAGGGGAAAGACCCAAAGAAGAGGGAGACTTCGAGCGCCGCCTTTTCAGATGCCTTAGACCTCCCCTGCCACGACAAGGCGGGGATACACAGGGGGGTTGTATATACACTCCAACCATAACTTAACCAACAAAAGCATTCCTCTAAGGTATTTTGATGTTTGTCGCTTAGGTTAGGTTTCGCAGCCGACATAAACATTAGCCAAAATCAAAATATAACGCGGGCGAAGCCGCGGGTAAAAGCTAGTGTACGTATAAATGTATTCACTAGGCAAATTGGTATTTATTCACAATCCATCCATCCATCCATCAGCCATAAGACGTCCACTGTTGGACATAGGCCTCCCCTATGAATCTCCAATGAGACCGGTTGGTAGCGGCTTGCATCCAGCGTGATCCTGCGGTCTTAATGAGGTCATCCGTCCACCTTGTGAGTGGACGTCCTACGCTGCGCTTGCCGGTACGTGGTCTCCACTCGAGAACTTTTCGACCCCATCGGTCATCAGTCCTCCGCGCTATGTGTCCTGCCCACTGCCATTTCAACTTGCCAATCCGCTGGGCTACGTCGGTAACTTTGGTTCTTTTGCGAATCTCCTCATTCCTGATTCGATCTCGCAGAGAGACTCCGAGCATAGCCCTCTCCATAGCTCGTTGGGCTATTTAAGGTTGGGTTGGGTTATTTATTTTAAGCTCCAAATTATTCACAATAAAATGAAACAAATCAGAAGTTACCTACACATTTTCATAGAAAAGCAAACCAAATCCGAAATGAAAAACAGAGAATGTAAATACCACGTGATTGTGTTATGGCCTGCTTGATTATCATGGCCAGCTCGATTATCATGGCCAGCTCTATTATTATGGCCAGCATGATTGTCATGGCCAGTTCGATTATCATAGCCAGCTCTATTATTATGGCCAGCTTGATTGTCATGGCCAGTTCGATTATCATGGCCAGCTCTATTATTATGGCCAGCTTGATTGTCGTGGCCAGTTCGATTATCATGGCCAGCTCGATTATCACGGCCAGCTCTATTATTATGGCCAGCTTGATTGTCATGGCCAGTTCGATTATCATGGCCAGCTCTATTATTATGGCCAGCTTGATTGTCATGGCTAGTTCGATTATTATGGTCAGCTCGATTATCACGGCCAGCTCTATTTTTATGGCCAGCTTGATTGTCATGGCCAGTTCCATTATCATGGCCAGTTCCATTATCATGGCCAGCTCGATTTTCATGGCCGGCTCTATTATTATGGCCAGCATGATTATCATGGCCAGTTCGATTGTCATGGCCAATGGCGAAAGGTTGGCGCCTAGATACTCTAATAATAATTATAAGGAAACTAGACAATAAGCCCGATTACAGAGGCGCCATCGTAATTACCTATATTATATATTAGCTAAATAGCATAGTGTTACACACACTTACTTCACGGCACAAAATATGGTTACAACCTCTCTATGTTATTATACTTTTTAGTGACAATCAAAGAGCTATTGTGACATATGTTTTCTTAATTCATTCTGAATCGGACTTTTGTTGATTGAGGTTGGTAATTTTTGATTTTACTTGAAATTATTGTGATTACAGCGAAAAGTGATTAAAAAGGTAAATAGATTTAATTCGTTTAATTTCGCTCTGCTTCTGAGGTGTTATTTTACAACTCAGAAGTGGGACGAGCGCGAAATTTAAGTTTTGCGTTAATATACCACGCCAGTTGCTCGACCGCCGTTAATTTTCAGTGATTGAAAACATACGGATACAAATCCTTACTGTGAAATACTATAACTATTTTTATTTTGTTAAACTACTCAGTTAAATTTGGGTAAAAAGTATATCCAGCAAATTTTCAACTGCTTTTGATGGATGGAAATATACGCAACGGTTTCATATTGACCCTAGTAGACATTTTTAATAAGTTGGCAATAAATAAGAAACCAGATAGGTATTTCAGAAAGTATTAGTTCGTAATAATTTATACCTTCATTTTCTTGCCAACGACGAGTTATTTTATTTTGTCACCTCATTTTCCTTGATAACCGAGTGTTGAACGTCACAAATAGTGACCCAATCGTAAAGGTGAACTGCCCTGTTAGATTTCAATGTGGCCTCTACGCCAATAATCATCACAACAAGTTTATTTACATGGCAGTTGTGAGTTTCAGAATATGAGTGACCGGAACTCGTCAGCGAACTCTCGAGGCGACTCAGACGTGGCGCGTGCCGCAGGCAGAATACGTCACAGCGCAACGCCCCCAAGCCGAAGTCCTAGCCAGCCATACGATTCGCGACGCAGCCGAAATCGTACCAGCTGCATTGAGGGGACTCCGAGAAGGCGTCGGGCGAGCAGCCGTAGCCAAGCACGAAGTCTCCGCCACAGCGAGGCACGGAGTTTCCGCCACAGCGAGGCACGAAGTTCCCGCCGCAGCCGTCGACAGTGCAGAAGTACCAGTGAAGAGCTATGCCTGCGTCAGCGAGAGCGTCAGCTCGACATAGAGAAAGAGCGAGTAAGGATACTCGAAAGATAGGTACGTTTACCTAAGGAACGGGGACGTCTAGACGAACGCGACAGAGCGTACAGGATGTCTCCATCACCCAGACACGCGGCCAGCGATCGAACGTGGGAACGATCGCCCAGCTGCTATGATCGTGAAGATCGTGATCGACCAACTACACCACTTAAAAGGCGATTATATCAAAATGACGACACGGAAGTTGCCCAAAAAAAACCTAAACTGACAGAAAACTTCATCGAAGAATTTCTAAATGCACTAAAATCGAAGGCAGGGGATCGCGAATCGTTTGCTGGTTCGGCTTTAAATAACGTGATTCCTGAATTCGACCCAATGTTAAAGGAACAAAACATTAACATTTGGCTTGATAAAGTCGACGAATGCACTGAAATTTATAATTGGAGTGACAAGCAAACGACTCACTATGCCCTGCCTAAACTTTCCGGACTTGCTAAGACCTGGTACCAGGGTCTACCCTCTATTAAGCATACGTGGATGGAGTGGAAAACCATGTTACGAGAATCGTTTCCAGCGACTGAAAACTACGCGGAGTTATTAACAGATATGCTTAATAGACGAGTACGCCCTGGAGAATCATATGAGCTATACTATTTCTCAAAAATTAACATGTTAAATAGATGTAAAATTTTTGGAAAGCAAGCAGTAGACTGTATACTATACGGCATTGAGGATAGGGGGGTTCGTGTAGGTGCTCAAGCAGCAAAATTCGATAAGCCCGAGGACATATTAGAGTTTTTTAAAACTATTAAGACCCAAAACCGAAATTTGGTTGAATATAACAGGGAATTAAATCGTGATAGGCGACAGAACAATTCATCGGCATCAACCTCTTCAACGTCAACTAACAACAATAATACGTCGAAAAGCGGGACCGGTGGCTCTAGGGGACCACCCAAGTGTTTCAACTGTCAAAGTACGGGACACCTTAGCTTCAAATGCCCAAAGCCCTTAGTGAGATGCACCAATTGTAATTTTATGGGCCACGAATCTTCACGTTGCCCAAAAACCAAGGACAGTAGCACAAAAGATAAGCTCGTCCTTGAAGTGTCGGCATCTGAAAGCACGAATGATAAATATAAGCTCGCCCTATCTCTAAATGGTGTAATTACGGTATGTCAGGTTGATCTGGGAAGCGAAGCTACACTTATTCGTAAGAGTGAAGCTCTTAAATTAGGATTAAAATGGGATGCAGTCGATGGTCCATACCTCAGGGGATTAGGTAATGTCCCATATTTACCTTTAGGCAGAACAACAACCAACATAGAAATACAAGGCATTCGCGAGAAGGACGTTGAAGTGTTAATAGTGGACGACCATCTGATATGCTGTAATGTACTTCTAGGTCACACCTTCACAGAGAGACCGACACTTAAAATAGTTAAGACCCCTACTGACCTCAGATTTGAGCGGTCGGAACATGAACTCGATTCAAAAATACTGTTACGCACAACTGCTGACATCTCAATTGACGTAGGTGAAATGAAATCAGTAGCAGCTACGTCTGCTACATCACACGACGGTTCCATTTACGTCAATGGTTCAGTTAGGGGCAATACAGGTCAAGAGTATTATCTTCTACCAGGGGAGTATCAAATCCAGGGAACCCGCTGTCACCTGTTGATTCAGAATGTCGGTACTACTCCTCTACAGTTCAAGAGAAATACTCTTGTAACTCGTGCCAAATTCATAGGTTCTAGCACAAATATAATGAAGGTGACCAATGACTCCGAGCGCCCCTTACCCGTCACCCCTAACTGCGGTAAGCAATTGTCTGAGGAGCAAAAGCACAGGTGCCACGGGCTTCTTGAAAAGTATAGTGACTGTTTTTCTACCGGAATGCATGACTTAGGGTTTACGCAGGTAACAGAAATGGAAATTCACCTTAAGGATCAGTCTCCAGTAGTCTATAGGCCATACCGCATGGCGCATTCTGAACGCAAACTAGTCCAAGGGATGGTGGATGAAATGATGGATCATGGTATTGTGCGGGAGTCGAACTCCCCGTATACAAGTCCAATTGTTTTGGTCAAGAAGAAATCGGGAGAGAAGCGTCTCTGTGTGGATTATCGGGCGCTGAATAGTCGCACTAAAAGGGACCACTATCCCCTGCCAAGAATAGATGACTTATTGGATCAGCTCTCTGGCCAATCTCTCTTCACAGCCCTGGACTTGGCGTCTGGGTACCACCAGATTCCAATAGCCGAGGAGTCACGAGAGAAAACTGCCTTCGTCACACCGGATGGTCAGTTTGAATACAATCGTGTACCATTACGTGTACCATGTGCGTCCCCTGCCCAAGGTCAACAATCCTAATTCACTAAATGATTTGCGACCGATTAGCATCCTGCCTTGCATGTCAAAGATAATAGAAAAAGTGGTTAATCAGCAGCTGATGGAGTTTTTAGAAAAAGAAGATCTTCTTCCTAAGTTTCAGTCGGGATTTCGAAAGGGACGAGGTACAGCAACAGCACTGCTAGACGTGACTGACAATATCTTGGAATCTCAGGATAATGGTATGTGTACTCTGCTGGTGCTTTTGGATTTCTCCCGGGCTTTTGACACCATTAATCACACGCTGCTGCTGTCCAAAATGAGCTCATCTAGATTTGATTCACCCACCGTAAAATGGTTTGATAGTTATTTAAGCAAAAGGGAACAGTTCGTGGAGATTTCTCAACCCTCAGGGATTCCTCTTCGTTCACCACTTGAAAGCATCGCTAGAGGTGTCCCCCAGGGTTCTATTAATGGTCCCACATTGTTTACTTTCTATAGCGCAGATATTGTTAATAAGATTAAAAATTGTAGATATCATCTATACGCTGATGACTTACAAATCTATATACATTTTAGGCCGGAAAACCTTAAGAATGCGCTTGACGATTTAAATGATGACCTTTGCAGAATCGTGGCATGGTCGGACGCAAACTGTCTTTTGTTGAACCCTTTGAAAACCAAATTCATGGTGTTTGGAAGTCGACATCAGTTGGCTTCTCTTCCCTCTGACATCAATCTGACAATTATGGGTCAGGCAGTGCAACGGGTGTTTGAGGCACGTAACCTGGGGCTGAGCATTGATGACGCGTTAAGATTTGAAAACCACGTCGCTGAAGCTGTTCGTAACTGCTTTTTTCGCTTAAAAACTCTGTACAGACTCAGACCGTACTTAAGAGAAGAACTACGTGTTCAGCTAGTTGAAAGTCTTGTCTTATCGAAACTTAATTATGCCGACACCGTGTACGGTCCTCGACTCCTAGGTCGAACGCAGCGTCTTATTCAGCGCGTACAAAATGCATGTGCTAGGTTTTGCTTCAACATTCCGCCCAGGTCGCACGTCACTCCTTTTCTGAACAATAATTACTTGCTAAAAATGAAATCCCGCCGCAAATTACATCTCGCTTGTCTTCTGTTTGGTGTTATTAAATACGGTAATCCTGCTTACTTGCGGGAGAGAATTAAGTGGATTTCTGACAGCAGGCACCATTATCGCCGATTGTGTGCCCAGCAGTTGGCCATGCCGCCTTGTCGCACCGTCAATTTCAGGGGTAGCTTCCGGTATGCGGCGGCCAAATGCTGGAATAATCTGCCTCCTCCTATTAGGGAGCTGAAAGGTCTCTTCTCTTTCCGAGTACAATTGAAACGCTATCTTATTTCTAAACAACTTCAGCACGGATTAATAGTGTACGACCAGTCCTTTCTATAAATGCCTCCGTCCTTCTTCCATGTTCTTGATATATTTTTTTTGCTGGCAATTTATGTATTTTTGTTATTATTATTTTTTTGTGTTGCTCTTTTTCGTTACATAAGTTTAAGTTGTAGATTAATCATCATAATTATCACTGTTGTTTATATTGTGTTTGTATGTGAAAGTATATATTTATTACGTTTATTTCATGTACGTTGACTTTATGTTGTTCGATTTTCTCTTAGCTTTGCACTGTTTGTTAAATATTTTTCTCTTATTTCTTATTTTATGTTTGTGTGTTACCTACCCCTCAAAAAGGGCTCACCTGAAAACCAGCGCTGAGTGTTTGGTTCCTACCTGCATTCAGCATAATGCTGAGGTGAGCCCTTTTCGACATTTCTAAATTCATTATTTTTATATCATTATTGTTGTTTTTTGTGTTTGTAATGTCGAATAAAGTTTTTCAATTTCAAATTTCAATTTCAATTTCATTTGGGTTGGCGAACGCTCCAGCGGTCTTCCAGAGGACCATGCACAAAGTTTTAAGTAAAGCAAAGGTTGGATATGTCGTTATATACATGGATGATATTTTGATACCATCGAAGTCATTCGATGAAGGTCTAGAACGACTCGAAGAAGTACTGGGCCTTTTGCGTGAAGCTGGTTTGACACTCAAGATGGAGAAGTGTCACTTCTTTCAAGAAAAAGTGGATTTTCTAGGATTCGAAATAGATAAAGACGGCATCAAACCTGGGGCGATAAAAACTGATGCGGTAGCTAAGTTCCCTGCGCCGCGGAATCAGCACGAAGTCAGAAGATTCCTTGGACTTGCCAGTTTTTTCAGGAGGTTTGTTAAGGGGTTTGCACTGATAGTCAGACCTCTGACAAATCTCTTAAAGAAAGACACGCCATGGCTGTGGAGTGAAACAGAGATCAAAGCCTTTGAAACGAGAGCGCGCACAAACTGTACTCCGGCAATTCTAAACTTCATGGGTTACCAAAATACAGGCCTAGCCGAGTTTGGAACCCACTGTAAAGTGTAAAACTCTTGTCTTTAATATACTTTATGGCATATCTTCCAACAGCAATTGTAAAAATTTTTTTGGTCAAATAAATATATTATCTTATCTTATTATCTTATTAAAAGGTTACTATCTGAGAGACCCATACTGGCGCTTTATGATCACCGCGCAGAGACGCAGATTCATACTGACGCTAGTAAATTTGGTCTAGCAGCAATTTTACTTCAAAGGCAGGGAACTGAGTCATGGCGGCCTGTAGCTTATTTTAGCCGTCAAACTCAAGCTGATGAGATGAAACTTCACTCATTCGAGCTTGAGACGCTTGCTGTGATCTGCGCACTAAATAAGTTCCGTTCATACCTGATCAGGATTAAGTTCACCATAGTGACAGATTGTAATGCGTTGCGATCTACATTCACTAAGAGAGACCTTGTACCTCGCATTTCTAGGTGGTGGATACAGTTTCTTGAGTTTGATTGCAAAATCGAATACCGTCCAGGAGAAAAGATGTCCCATGTAGACGCACTGAGTAGAGCGCCCGTATCAATTGAACCAGAATCACCACACACTCTTGACATACTGTCTGTGACAACTGAGGATTGGATCTCTACCGTCCAATCCTCTGACGAGGAGATCAAACGTATCAGAGAAGTGCTTGAAGATCCAGAGACGGCAAAGATGGTTACAATACATAAAGAGTACACTATTAAGAACGGTAGGGTATTTAGGATATTACAGGATGGTACAACCAGATGGGCCGTGCCAAAAAGCGTGCGATGGCAATTACTAAAAGCCAACCATGATAATGTTGGCCATTTTGGATTCGACAAAACTTTGGAAAGGGTAAAATCTCAGTTTTGGTTCCCAAAAATGCGCAAATTTATAAAAAAATATGTGTCCGCGTGTCTTGAGTGCGCGCATCATAAATTGCCAGCAGGAACTAAAGAAGGACTACTACACCCGATTCCAAAGGTGGAAATTCCCTTTCACACGCTACACGCCGATCACCTTGGGCCGTTTCCACGCAGTAAGCGTGGGTCGACATACATACTGGTTATGGTTGACGCTTTCACTAAATATGTATGTCTAATGCCCGTGCGGAGCACAAAGAGTAAAGAAAGCATTAAGGCATTTCGGACGCTTTTCAGTTTTTTTGGTGCACCCACAAGATTGATAACGGATAGGGGTACAAGTTTCACAAGCAAAAAGTTGAAGATATTGGTACGATCCGTGGGTATGAAGCATATCCTAAATGCCGTAGCTAGGCCACGTGCCAATGGTCAGGTAGAACGATACAACCGTACTATCCTGGCAGCTCTTGGGTCTATGACTCATGATAAAAACAAAAATACATGGGATGAGCTTCTGCCTGACGTCCAATTAGGGATCAACACTACCACACACGAGGTAACCAAGCGGACGCCGACCGAGTTACTGTTCGGAAGAACCGCAGGAAATCCAGCATTAGGGTTGTTAAATGAAGTTGTAACAGACGAATTGGACAAAAACAAAGAAACAATAGAAGAAATTAGGGCAGAAGCTGGTGAGAATATAAAACGAAATCAAGAAAAAATGAAAGAACGATACGACAAACATAAGAAAAATAGCAAAAATTATGCAGAAGGCGATTTGGTGCGAATAGCAAGGGCAATAGTGACAGGACCGGGACAATCTAAAAAGCTGGAGGCAAAGTGTAAAGGGCCTTATCGAATCAAAAAGGTGCTGCCAAATGATAGGTTTCTTGTAGAGGACACACCTTTGACCAGAAGGGGGAGGAAGTATGAGAGCGTAGTAGCTATTGACAAAATATTCCCTTGGCTTAGCTTCAACACTGCTGCTTGCTCTTCAAGTGAGGACGAAGGTGAGGAATGTGAATAGATTACATTTTTGATCAAACTATTGATATGATATTATACATAATTTATGATTTAACAATTGATATGATTTAGGGATTTAATGATATTACTAACATGCTTTGGTAAGGACGAGGCATGCAGTGATTTTATTTACAATATGTGGGTATAGACTAATTACTTATGAGACTTATATAGCGAAAGTGACTGGCGTGACTTCGCCTTAGAGACCGACGTGACTTCGCCGTATAGGACAGGCGTGACTTCGCCTTAGAGATCGGCGTGACTTCGCCGTATAGGACAGGCGTGACTTCGCCTTAGAGATCGGCGTGACTTCGCCGTATAGGGCAGGCGTGACTTCGCCTTAGAGACCGGCGTGACTTCGCCGTATAGTACAGGCGTGACTTCACCGTCTGTAGCAGGCATAAATGCCTTAGGGACCGGCTTGATTTCGCCGTACGTTATTCACGTGATTTCACCTCAGGAGATTATTCGTGACTAACGAATAAATAGATATAATTATTGTAGTACGTTATGATATTAATGATATATAGTAGCGTCATGTAGATTTACGCCAAAATAACGTGATGTGTAATGTGACGTGATGTGATGTGTGATATCATTCAAATAAGATAATACTGATAGTAAAGCCACAGAATAATAGTAATGTATACTAGAATTGTTGAAAAATAACGAGGGGACTCGTTTCTTGAGGATGGCCGACTGTTACACACACTTACTTCACGGCATAAAATATGGATACAACCTCTCTATGTTATTATACTTTTTAGTGACAATCAAAGAGCTATTGTGACATATGTTTTCTTAATTCATTCTGAATCGGACTTTTGTTGATTGAGGTTGGTAATTTTTGATTTTACTTGAAATTATTGTGATTACAGCGAAAAGTGATTAAAAAGGTAAATAGATTTAATTCGTTTAATTTCGCTCTGCTTCTGAGGTGTTATTTTACAATAGTTCTGTTTATTTTTCACTGTAAGCATTCTATAGAGAGAACGCTTTTTAAGTTGCTATTAAATTTACGCTGGCGCCTCTATAATTGGGCTTATTGTCGTACTAGAAGATCTTCATCTCTTGGTATTCAAAGAGGGTAAAAGTCTATTGGTTCGCAATGGATGATGGGCAATAATGTTGTGATAATAAATCAAAAACTTACACATAATACATTTTTTTTGCAAAAAATGGCACGACCGACTGACGACGGTTGAAACCGTGTACATAATACGCGAATAGTTTACACGGATCCATGTAGCGCTTTGCACATTATTGTTGATTTATCAAAAATGGCTCAGCCGATTTCGATAATATTTAAATGGGACTAGTTTTGATGTATATTCTTTCCAACAAAAACAAAATTATTTAAATCGGACCACTAGATAAAAAGTTATGCGTGGTTATACATTAAAAAAATATATAAATGTGTATACGCGTCGAATTGAGTACCTCCTCCGTTTCGTCGGTCAAAAAGATTACAATACTGCCAAATCCTCACTTCAGTTATAAAATCTCAGCATGTCACGCGTGTCTTAATGTGGATTTCCATCCGTGACCTTACAGCACGTGCCGGAGGACGCTTCACGGCGATTACATTTATGCAGTGGTTTGCTCTGTATCTGGTTGTTAATGGCAATTATCTATCTAAGTAGGAATGAATTTATAAATATACCTAGTCAGGTCATAAGTATTGTCACACAGTAAAAACTTTTCTTTTAGAATGTTGGCCACAAAAAAGTTTATTGAATTCGAATTTCGAATTGTTCATGAAAATAAAAATGTATACTTTTTAGAATTTCACTCATTTTTAAATATGGAGTGGACGCTTAAAGAAGACCGTGTTGCAGTTATTGCGTTGCATCGTTGCGGTTACGCGCCAATTCAAATTTTTGACATACTGAAAAATTTGAATATAACCAAAAGATTCGTTTATCGTACCATCAAACGATACAATGAAGACTCTAGTGTAGATGACAGGTCAAGAAGTGGTCGCCCTCGGTCTGTTAGGACTCTAGCAGTGATAAAAGCTGTGAAGGCGCGAATTCAAAGAAATCCCAAACGTAAGCAGAAACCGTTGGCCCTTCAAATGGGGTTAAAAGCAGAACCACGGTAAAAAGCGTATTAAATGGAGACTTAGGGCTTCGGGCATATCGAAAAAAAAACAGGACATCGTTTAAATGCTCGTCTAATGGACCTGAGATTGAAGAGATGCCGCGCTTTGTTGAAGCGGTACGCGGGAAAAAATATCGGGAAATTATTTTTTCGGATGAAAACATTTTACCGTAGAAGAGAGCTACAACAAACAAAATGATAAGGTGTACGCACACAGTAGTGAAGAAGCGAGCAACCGTATTCCGCGTGTCCAACGAGGTCATTTTCCATTCTCACTCATGGTATGGTTGGGAGTTTCTTATTGGGGCTTAACAGAGGTACATTTTGTGAGAAAGGTGTAAAAACGAATGCAGTTGTGTATCAAAATACAGTCCTGACGAACCTTGTGGAACCTATTTCTCATACCATGTACAATAACAGGCACTGGGTATTCCAACAACATTCGGCGCCAGCTCATAGAGCGAAGAACACACAAGACTGGCTGGCGGCGCGTGAAATCGACTTCATCCGGCACGAAGACTGGCCCTCCTCCAGTCCAGATTTGAGTCAGTTAGATTACAAGATATGGCAACACTTGGAGGAAAAGGCGTGCTCAAAGCCTCATCCCAATTTGGAGTCACTCAAGACATCCTTGATTAAGGCAGCCGCCGATATTGACATGGACCTCGTTCGTGTTGCGATAGACGACTGGCCGCCCAGATTGAAGGCCTGTATTCAAAATCACGGAGGTGATTTCGAATAAACTTTATTGTCATAAGAATCTATGTTTTGTTAAGTTCATTTTGGTTTATAAATGGTGACATAATGAATAAACTTGTTTCAATTATTTTAAATTAAACATGTGACAGAATTTATGACCTGACTGTGTATATAATGTAGTATAATATCAGTCTCTGGCAGTCATATGACGAACTTTGCTTAGTCTGGGGTTAGAGACCCCGTGTGTAAAATGTCCCTCATTTTTTTTTTTTTCATGAGTATCATAGATATTATATTATTATCTCTTCCAGCTCCTCTACAACATGACACGTCCTATTGTGTGAGCAATATTGAGTGTTTGAGTGTGAACGTAAGGGCAAGTAATTGTGAAGATGTAGGCGTCAGGTTACTCTGCCCGCGCCGGGCAGGGTGGTTACAATACCGAGGGGGCAGGGGTTCTAGAAAAACAGGGACAAAAGTTCGCGTAGCATAATAACCACATTGGTTCTGTATCAGCCTTTTTAGGGTTCCGTACCCAAAGGGGAAAACGGGACCCTATTACTAAGACTTCAATGTCCGTCTGTCTGTCACCGGGCTGTATGTCATGAACCATGATAGCTAGGCAGCTGAAATTTTCACGAATGATGTATCACTGTTACCGCTATAACAACAAATACTAAAAAGAAAATGAAATAAATATTTAAGGAGGGCTCCCATACAACAAACCTGAATTTTCAGACGTTTTTCACTCTATTTTAATAATGGTAACAGGTAGATGCTTGAAATTTTCACAAAATATTTAGTTTTATATTTACTTCAATAAAAAATAATAAAAATAAAATAAATATTTAAGGGAGCCCCCCATACAGTACGGAACCCTCCATGCGCGAGTTCGACTCGTACTTGGCCGATCATTAAGCCCGCTGCAGGAGATCGGCCTACCCACTAAGGGTGATTGGGCCATTAATTTTGACCACGCTGGCTTAGTGCAGATTGGTAGATCTACATACACCATCAAATTTATACTACGAACGTAAACAGAATGCTTAAAAAACTCCTTCACCGAAAAGGTAATGGTGTAAAATTTCTCACAAAGTTCCAAATAATTCATTAGTACGTAACTGGGGTTTGAACCTGTGACATCGCGATTCTAAAGCAGATGTTACGCCTGTTACGATTACAAGAACTGTTACTGTCAATTCGTAGTGAAAATATTGGCAAAGGATCGCGAGACCTGGAAGTTGTTTCACCGACAAGAGCCTTATTGAATCAAAAAGTAGTAGATTGACTACTGTCTCTTTAGTACATAATAATATCTGAGCCAAGTACAGTATAAGTGATACATCAGTGTCGAGTTGTATCCGTTGCTTGGATTGATACTTTTCAATGGCCGCGGATGATGGGAGGTTTTTGATGAAACTTTTTGAAATGTATTCGAGATACGTTTGAGTGATTAGTGTGTAAGTTTGATGTGGTAAGGATTTAGTAAGGGATTAAACAGGATGGTATAAAGAAAATTTATTGCTCAAATTGTGTACAATAATGGTTTTTACAATTGTCTTAGTATCAACAGCCTGTCTTAGCGGATAAGAGCTTTTTGGCTTCCTAGCAACAATCTAGCCAAGTTTATGTAAACATATTTCGTTAAAATTTAAATACATAATTTATTTATCGTTAAAGCTTTTTGATGAGTTCGACAAAAAACACTGTGATAGGTATTATATTTTTATGTTTACTAGAAGATTTTTATTAATATAAGTTCAGTTCAGTTCATTTATTTCAAATAGATACAGGAATGCACAATAGTGAATGTCAAAATACATGACAACAAAACTTTATAAATTGGGTATTACAATAAATTAAAAATTCAGTACAATTACATTACGTTACAATTAAAAGAATAACTATTATAAAAGTTTCATAAGATTTGACTACCTCGGCGGCCCATTCGTTAGTGATTCAAGCTACTGTACCATGGAAGCGTGGGTTCGATTCCCACTCAGGACAACCAATTTTCCATGAATATTGGTGTTTTGAGCTGTGTCTGGATGTATAAATTTAAAAATATATATTTTATATGTGTAGTAAATCAGCGATATTACAAGCTTTGCTTCGTTTGGGGTCAGCCATTGTGTAAGATGTCCCTAACATACAGGGTTATCTGCCTACCCTGTACTAAGCCAAAAGGTGGTGATTTAGACCATTATTACAAACAACTTTTGCTATGGCCCCATAGCGAAAGGAGGTGGTTCAGACCATCATTATGAACAACATTTACTATGAGGCCAACAGAAGATTCAAGAACCAAAATCAGCTGTTCCATATAAAATTTCAACTCGAAATCGACAAAATGCATAAAACGGCTGTTTTTTTCTCTCGAATTTTGAGTTGGCCTCATAGTAAAAGTTGTTCATAATGATGGTCTGAACCACCTTTCGGCTTAGTAGGTACACTAGTTTCTAGCAACATAAAATAACAATAAAACCTTCCTTTTCGTGGTATATCCAATTATTTTCCAAAACATCAGATTTCCGGTCCCAAATAAAGCACACGACACCAAAATAAGGCTCCGACATTTTCATAATTTAATTGCTAATTTGGCTCGTCTTACCCTCTTGAAATTCCCTTTTTTCGTATTGTTAAGCCGAGGATTATTCTCTCGTGTTCTTTACCTGATGAATTATTATTGTTTTATTTAATTTTTCCATCTATTTCGTTCGAATCTGCTCTAATTACTTCCCCTTCAACAACAAAGGGACTTGAGTTATTTTGGCTTGTTTGCAATCGTTAACGAGGATGGACAGTGGATATGGTTTGTTAAAATTTATATGTGAGAATCGAGTCGAAAACATAGTAATCACCATCATCACTACATAGTATAATAAAAAGTCGCTTCCGCTGTCCCCATGTCCCCATGATGTGTGCTTATATCTTTAAAACTACGCAACGGATTTTGATGCGGTTTTTTTAAATGGATAGAGTGATTCAAGAGGAAAGTTTATATTATGTAGAATATACGACGTGTGCGAAGCTAGGGCGGGTTGCTAGTTATTCGAATAATCAGAACACTAGCGTCATCGACTGCCTTGGTGGCTCAGTGGTTAGTGACTATGACTTCTGGATCAATGATGCGTGGGTTCGATTACCACCCAGGGCAATCATTTATGTGATGTACATAGGTGTTTGCTCTGTTATTGGATGTTAGTTAGTTACTATCTATATAAGTATGTACAAATATATGTATTTTTGTATTATATCAGTCTCTGGCAGCCATTCAGCCATATCACAAGCTTTGCTTAGCTTGGGGTCAGAGACCGTGTGTCTTATACACGGTCCCCTAATATTATTTTATCTGTAGACACTTGATGGAGTCTACAGCGCGGCGATCGACGGAATGCCGAATGAAGAAAAAAATACTAAAAAAGACATTGAGAAATTCAGCACGACAACTCTCTTCTCCTCTGATAGTCAGTCCAGCCATGACCATTCACGCATACTCGTACGTCCTAACGGAATATAGGTTCAGAAAAAGAGCTCCAGGTACGTTATATAAAATTAATAAAAATTAATAAAATAAAAATAATTTATTTATAAACATCAGTGCCATAATTCATTGTAAAAAGCGAAACAATTTGAAAAAGGACACACACACATTTGCCTGAACAAGGTTAAACCTGTGTTTCAGGCTGACAAAGAGCAATAAAAAAAATTTACTATTTAATACTTATAAATAACATTGCTACCTAAACTTAGTGAAAATATTCTATAAACTAATTACAGTGTAAAAGTGCGACATACTCGCACTAAGTAACCTAAACAATATACCTACCTGATAATACCTTAAAACCTAAAGTTTTATGTAGTACTAAAAAATTTAAGTCTAAGTTAACCCTTAAATTGGCAAATAGTTTTTTCTCTGAAATATGTTTTTATTGTGTTTTGTCTCGTTTAGTTGTAGTCCTAAGATGTCATAAATATTAGAAAAAAAGGTCAGAACTGGGTATATTACCAATTTTACACATTGAGTCCTCTCATATGTATTTATGTGTCAGATGTAACAAGCTAGAGATTATCACGCATCACTAATCGCCTAAGCTTGTAGCCTCACAGCGTAGAGGATTCCTCCCATCCAATAAACATCACGCGCGTTCTATTAGACACCGACCTGCGACTGTTCGATTAATTAAGCCTATATCTTCCGCCTCTGCTCCTATGCTATCAATTACTGAGGTTAAGTTACTAAGAAAACCCTATATAGTGACTAAAGTGCAGAGTTTATGAAGTAAGGACTTGTAGAGCTATGGCGTGTGGAGTTAGAAGCTTGGCTCTACAAGAGATCTGATAACTTTTTAAAATTGCGAACTGTGGTCTTGTCTGGGCTACATTTCACATGAAAAAAATTTTTTTTTAGATAACACTTTTTTGTAGATGATTACACACGGCTGTTGCGTCGCGAGTTCCTTTTTCTTTGTCTTGGCTGGACACTGACCCTGATGCCGGGGCAATAAAATGCGGTATCGGTATCCCAGTAGTAAGAGCCTACTAAAAGGGGACCTAGCTGGGCTAGTGAATGGGTAGAGAGGGTGCTCTTGCCATTCACGGAATATTCACAGGTTAAATGTTAAAATTATCAACTTAACTATATTGACAATTCTATAACAAATTAAACTACCTAGTAATTCTCCAATGTTAACAGTAAAATTTTTCGAGGAAGAAACCAACCCTAATAAAAAATTGCCGACGACATTAATCCATTGATTTAAAACATGACTGTACGAAGTTGAAAAAAAAAGATTCGTTGAAAAATGCTACCTGTTGTGGAAAATAAACATCCGGACAGACGAAAACAAAATCGTCAAGTCAAAACTTCACTCCGTTCACTTGATCAATAAAAGTATCAAGATCATTTAAAAAGCAATCTCATCCGAAAATACAATTTTATCCATTATACCACATCCTTAAGACAAAATAAATGAGATTTTATTCATGCATTTTTAAGGCCAAAACATATTAGGTTAGGATTTTATCCCAATATTCTGCGGTATCCTTAAGGCCATATCAACCGAACCATAATTTGAAATATGACCTCTCCAGTCGAGAGGTATCCGAGTATCTCGCCATCTGTCTTAATCCACTGTCACTGGAGCACCGTAGACGCTCGAACAGACCGCCCCACTGAATATGTATTAGGGTGATACGTTACAATGGATTTACACAAAGCTGCTACAAATTTTGAGGGTATATTTATATTTTCGCGTATTTGTGTTTTCGGTGTCGGGATGATGGATGTTCGAATTTTAAATTGGTTCGCTCGGATTGGTTTGGTGACAAGGGAGTTTGATTGTGAAATAAATCTGTGTGTTGTTTTGGTTATGTAATTAATTTTGGCACAATACAGTTCGTGTCAAACAGAGCTTTGTTTCTGAGCATACATTTTTTTACGTTACAATTCATTTCTTAAAAATAACTTGATCGACTACATTATCCCTCTGGAGACCTTGGTGGTTGTATTTCCAAAAATTAACACTATTTTTAAAGAGAAGACATCTCAATCGTTTCACCGGAAAACAAATCGTCGATATCTTCCCCGTGGATAAGTTTGTCGATGTAGACGAGTTCCTCGACGTGCGCGGGGCGGAGCGCGGCAGGGTTCGCTTGCAGCCAGGCGGCGAGGCGCGCGGCAGACGGGCGAGCCTCGGGCTCCCGGCGCCAGCACGCGCGCGTCAGCGCCCGCGTGCCCGCGCTGGCGTCCCACGGTAGCTGCGGCTGGCCGCCCACGAGCACGTGCTGCAGCACCACGGCCGGCGGCTGCACGCCGTACGGCCGCCGGCCCAGCGTCACCAGCTCGAACACCAGCACGCCGAGCGACCACACGTCCGACGCGGCCGAGGACACGCCCCGCGCCAGGCTCTCCGGGGCCATCCACAGTACGGGCACCATGCCGCGCCGGCTCATCTGGTACTCGTCGCTGTCGGTGCCGGTCGCGCGAGCGAGACCGAAGTCGCCCACTTTCAAACTGCGACTCTCATCCAGGAGACAGTTGGAGGCGCGCAAGTCTCGGTGCACGATCCCACGTTCGGCGAGGTATGCTAGCGCCGTCGCGGCTTCGCGGGCCAGCGCCGTCAGGGCTTTGGCTGACACGTGCGTTTTTTCATCATCTGGGAAACAGTTTGACTTTGCTGTGTTTTCCGGCTGTTCGAAAAGACACCGTCTTGCTTTCAGATACTTTGACAAATCACCAAAAAAAGCGTGTTCCATTAGAAGTAAGGGCGGTCCAACTACACAGACTCCCACGAAACGTATGATATTTTCGTGATCGAGCGATACTAAAGTGCAAGTTTCTCTTAAAAACTCGCTTTCTTCTGCAGATGACGCGTCTTCTCGGAGTACTTTGACAGCGACAACAATGTTCCGTCGCCTGCCGTCCATCTCACTCAGTACTCCGTCATACACTCGACCAAAACGTCCTGTGCCCAATTCTTGAAGGAGTTTTAGTGCTGTGCGGTCTACGATGTGGTCGGAAAGGGCTTCAAAGACACGCTCACGACGTGTGAGTATTTGTTTAGTTAGCTCATGCTTCACCCGGACCTTATAACTGATGATGCCTTTACGTGACCAATGTATAGCTACAATGGTTATAATAATACCCGTTATTCCAATTGTGAACAACAAAGCGTCGTAACAACTTGGATTAAACGGGTCTCCGAAAGGTAAAAGGCAAGTTGAAGAGCCATCATGAGGTGGCGAAGTTATCAGAGGGCAAGTTTCATCGGGCTTGCGCCGCTCGCCCGCGCGCCACGTAGCCAGGAGACGAGGCCTTGTCTCCGAGCCCCATTGCTGCACAAACAATAATCGATTCCTATATAGAAACGAATCTTTAGCCATAATTTTCGGTTTCTCCCATGTTTTGTCATACCGAATACTGAAAAAAAAAACAATAATGGTAATATAGGTAATTAATATTTCGTATTAAATGTATTGTTAATAAGTCTATATAATTTATGAAAGTTATCCATAATATATTATTTAAAAAGTAATAATCATCATTTGACTATGTATCTGTCACTTCAATATCAATGTGAAGTGTTTGAAATAATTTAAATACTCTTAAAAATATAACAATGTCAATTTATTTATTAATTTAAAAACGGTTTAAACCTTTCATTAAGTTGGTACCTGTCACATAATCATAGATTTCATCTTAAAAACGTATGCCCGAGATGCCATAGCAAGAACAATGGATTGATCTGAATAGGGTTTGAGCTTTTATGAAAAATTTCGGACGAAGTTACATAAACCTAGTATTAGCGCTTCTAGTTCATATTATTTTTTTTAAGTATCGGGCAAAAGTGTCTTTATTAACTACAACAAAACTACACTACTACTACATAAAAAGCATTGGATCATCCACAGACCTTTGAAGGTCTAAAGATAATCCAAATGCTCAAGCCCACTGCCAGTAGTAGTTGAGTACTCGTTACAGTTCATATTAATTAACTGTTACTCAATGAAGATCCGTTTCATATTTTTTTGTTGTTATGAACCTTCAATCTGTCACACGAAACAAATACCTAGACATGTAGACCTGTCCGCACATGGCCAATTTGTCGAAATTAGCTTAACTTGTCGCTTATGGACTTCTTTTGTGGGAAAATCCTTAAGTAATGTCTACTTCTTCAGACACGAAAAAACAGAAGATCTTTAGCATAATAACAGTAAAATTTTAAAACCTGCTTTAAAATAGAGTAGTTAGTAGCGTGGTCCCTTGATCTTTTAAAGCGGAGTGAAGGTACTCGTAGTTGTACATGTTAATTTAGGACACGGCGTATTCAATTCAAAGAGAGATTACTTCTGGTTTTTCCCACGTTCACTTTTCACATTTTCGTTACCTATTGAATTTTCGTATGAAAATTCTCAAAACTACAACAATAAAAAAAACTAAATATGACCTGTCATGCAGTTGCATAGAGTTACCTTTTGAATTGTCGTATGAAATTCTGCAGAATATCTAATAACGGGGCAGCGTTTACTGGCCAGGCACGATTGCGCCATTTATCATCCAATTGTAAGCGTAATTTTTCGTCTTTGTCTTTGTAGTCCTCATTTCCAATAATTGCCGTAGTGTTTGTTATTCTTTCTTCAATATCTGTTTCTTTCACATTTTCACCGCGCCAAAAATAAGATACAGATACGGGTTTCGTAGCAGACGTGGCATTATCGGCTGCATTATATTCGCGCACTATCCATGCAAAATCATTATCGCGAGACATGTTAAGCTCATTAGCAGCACTCAAGACCGCGGCGGCTGTTGCAGCTTCAGTATTAACCAAAAACACTCGCGAACCAGCTCGAAGTAGGTCTTGAAGCGCACATTTTATTTCAGATGATGCTGACTGGATATTAATATTTCGCACTGTGAGGCCTATAGTAGAGGCTTGTAATGCTGCTAGCAGTGCTGCAGAATGATTAGTCAAATCAGATATTACAGCTACACGTTGCCATCTACAGTCTGCCAAAAGACGCCGTAATGCAAGGGCCAGGTGTTCCATGCTCCCGGTAGCCGAGTATATTCCTGGGTATTCCTTTAAATCAGCACTGGACATATCATAAGTATACAGCGGTATATCAAGTGAATTTGCAAGGGATGCTGCTGAAACTGCTAAATTTTGTGTCCCTATCACACCAAACAGTTGATTTATAGCAAACTTATTCCAGACATTAAACTTAAGCAACAACCAGTCGGATTTGCACAATCTATAATAACTAATTGAAGAAAAAGAGTTCTATGATCATAACGTGAGTTTGTTATAGTTGAAATTTTTATGAAATAATAATATTGATCTAGCAATTGTATCATGTAAAGGTAATCTGTGAAATCTGGCGCGTCACCTTCACAGATAATTACAACCACTCTGCGTTGCCGTTGCTTAAGGTGTAATAAAAATTCTTTTTGCCAAAAGTTAAATCTTTCTCGCCTTTCTCTGTATCCTGCAAATTTTAAAAGCCAACGAATAGCGGCTTCTTCCATGTTTCTTCCATTTACTGATTTAAATTCGTCAATTATACCTTGCAGGTCACTTAGATACGGAAAGAAATTAACATATGAATTAGTAATTTTTTGATTCATAATGAGCTTTATTTTGGAGCTTGTTATATTGGATTCCCGTCCTAGGAGCTGTGGTTCTTCTACAAGCCGTGTGTTTGTCATGTTATTTCGTATGTATGCATCTATGAAAATTAAAGACTTATTGGAGTTTTTGATCATATCTTCAAGTTTTGAACGCTTTATAGAATGAAGGTAATAATTTTCTATAAATAACTCGCTTCTGATGAGTTTTGAAGCGAGAAAGTAATGTATTCCTTCTTCAGCGTAAATTGTTAGAGATCTGAAAAATTATATGAAATAATGTTACTTAATAATTATTATTCGTTAGAGTCATAGCTGTGTCAAAATCAAAAAATCAACCAATCAAATCAAATCTTACATAGCTGTATTGTTACTACAAAGCTAGACAGCTAGAGCTACTAGAGCCCATTTACACAGGGTGTTCCAGCATTTTTCGCTTTACGTTGAGTTCTGGGGACACACTGTATAGTTGTAGAGGTTAGACTCATACTTACCCATAAAATAAAAAATCACATTGTTGGAGTCTTTCGAAATCCTTATAAAAGGTTAGATCGTTAAGATCACATGACATGCGCTCGGCTCGAGGACTCAATTTCGCCTGAAAATATACATTGTCTATTTCCTCTACAGAGCTGAAACAAAAATTATTACAACAGGGTCATTTAAAAGAGTTTGTATTCTAACGTTTTCACCATGAAATGCTAAAAACTGTTAAAAAACCTTTTTAATTTAAACGGTTAATGTACCTACATACTAAAAGCTAAAAATAACTCAAAAATAAATTGGTGGGGCTTTCGTCTGAGAACATTCATTATTTACGTTGCGCTACACGATTTTATTTTTGAGTTATTCTTTTTAAGCTTTTAGTAGGTACATAAAACTGTTTCATTTAAAAAGTTTTAATCAACTTTATTTGGTTTTTTTATTTTGTTAATTACTACAAACTGTGTTGTACATGAAAAGCCCTTTTATCTACACTAATGTTGTAACATTCTACTTATGTCTGCTTATACTCGCTGCGCTCGTTTCATAAACTCACACTCGTGTTTTAATACCCTTCATTATATGACAGTTGCATAAACTACTATTATTTGATATCCGAATTGAGTATTTATGATGTAAAAAATATGATGTATTTAGTGTGTATTTATTGTGTAAAAAATGTAACCTGCCATGTTGCAGCGGTAGCCATCTTGTATTTACGTCAACAGTGAATAAACATACATACAAAAAAATGTATTGTCATCGAAACTAAAGCTGTGTTTCAAATGTCATATCAATCTGTCCGCCAAAAGGGGGTCGAATTTCAATTTCTAAATTTGACCCATATAATTATTTTTCGCAATAATAATATTTTTTTATGCAAAAAATAGCATGACCGACTTCACCCGTGTACAGAAATTGCGTATATTTCGCACGGATCGATGTAGCATTTTTCACATTATCATTGATTTATCAAAAATGGCTCAGCTGATTCCAATAAAATTAAAATGGGACCAATTTCGAAGTTATACTCTTTCTAATAAAATAAGGATAATTGAAATACTAAGTAAAAAGATTCGTGGTTATACATTAAAAAATATATATATATACGCGTCGAATTGAGTACCTCCTCCGGTGGTTCGTCGGTCAAAAAATGGCAAAACCGCCTTCCATCGTATTCAAAATTCGAATATTTCGCTCGGATTAGCTTTGCCGATTTGTGTAAAATTTAAATTGGACCACCTTGGGATACCCTTTTGAACTAAAAAATTTTTCGATTCAGTTTACAATTGGCGAAATTATCGATGTTCATCGTGTACAAAATTCGGATATTTCGCTCTAATTGCTTACATTATTGTTGGTTTTCTCAGAAACGGCTCAGCCGATTTTAATAAAATTTAAATGGGACCACCGCGGGTGTATACCCTTACGAACTAAAAAAGATTTTTTCGATTGGGTTCACACTAAATTGGCGATATTATCCATGAACATACACAAAAAAAAAATACATATTCACGAACATATGTAGAACCTCCTCCTTTTTGGAAGTCGGTTATAAACGGGCAAGTGAAGTTAAATAAAACCGTCGATTTCCATGACTATGTTATGGAGTTCAAGAGGATTTTTTTATTTGAATAGATTTTAAGAAAATATCGTCAGCACGATTCCAAAATTGACGTTAGATGTTATGCCCAGTTTACATTATTCCAGTCCAGCGACCGCATCCAGCGCTGGATTGCTTACTGGAAAAATGTAAACCGGCACTGGAATGCACTGAATCCAGTTAGCATTCCAGTCCAGTAACTGGACTGGCGGTCTAGTTATGAAGTTATGAATCCAGTGCAACTGGAATAATGTAGACGGCCAATCCAGTGCCATTCCAGTGCTGACACAGTAAACACGTATTGGTTGTTTTTGCGGATTACTGCGGCGAAGAAATTATTTAATTATCGGCCAAGTATGAGTGTGACTCGCGCACGAAGGGTTCCGTACAGTACTGTATGGATGTATACCCTTAAATATTTATTTTATTATTTATAATTGAAGTAAATAAAAAACTAAATATTCTGTGAAAATTTCAGCATCTACCTGTTACCATTATTAATTTAGAGCGAAAAAACGGCTAAATAATCAGGTTTGTTGTATGGGAGCCCTTAATTACTAATTTTATTCCATTTTTAGTATTTGTTATTATAGCGGTAACAAAAATACATTATGTTTGAAAATTTTAGCTTTCTAGCTATAACGGTTCATGAGATACAGCCTGGAGACAGACAGACGGACAGCGGAGTCTTAGTAATAGGGTCCCGTTTTTACCCATTGGGTACGGAACCTTAAAAATGGTGAAGAAAAATAACTGAAATAATGTATAGGTAGACGATACAGATCCAGTCTAGCACTGGACTGTATTCTCGCTGGATCACTGGACTGGAATAATGTAAGCCGGGCATTATACGCTTTTAATCTTAAAATCGTGGATTAGAGCAACCTAAAATATTTTCTAATACAATACCGAATTCATTTTGCGCCGCATTTCTTCCAACACGAAAAAAACAATATTGATCTACATGCCCCTTCATTGTCTACGCGTTTTGACGTTCGGCTTCAATTGCTTGCGCTAGTTACTCGTACCACGTGCGTGAGTGGGAGGACAATCAAAACTGAACGTCAAAACCCGTACCAGCCTTATTTAATAGTCCAGTGTAGGACGTAGGCCTACCCAGAAGGGTGATTTGGGCCATATCCACCACGCTGGCCCAGTGCGGGTTGGTGGATTCACATACCTACGCAATTAAATTCCTTCTACGGATGTATGCAGGTTACCTCACGATGTTTTCTTCGCCAAAAAGCTGAATAGACAATAAGGAAGCTGCTCATGACTGATTCGATTTGTATTTGCATATTTTGTAAGATTGCACTAGTCGACCATCACTCGACATAAACGTCGATGGGTAACTACACCTTTGTTTGATGTTGAATATCTAATGCCCCATCCACACTCCAGGAGGCGACACGAGAGAACGCGAGTCTCTAAAACTTTAATCCCCCAGTTTTAATGGTTAGGGGGGTGATTTACTAAAAATCTTGAAATACGTGTTTTATTATTTAAGTAGCAAGGAGTCCCTTTATCGATTTTCAGACATCTAACATCAAAATTTGCGAGTCTCATTAAAACTTTTAGGGTTTGGGGGGTGGTTTATTAAGAATCCTGAAATCGTGTTTTATTATCTATTACAATGAGTTCTTATATCCATTTTCTGACTTTTAGCATCAAATGTTTTAAAAGTGACATATAAATTTCCATCCCCCAATTTTAGGAGTTGGGGGGTGATTTGATAAAAATCCTGAAATACTTGTTTCATTATTTATAACAAGGAGTCTTCATAACAATTTTTAGACTTCTAGCATGAAAATATGTGGAAGTCTTATACAAGCTTTCACCCCCTAGTATATATGGATGGGGGTAAAAGTTCAAAGTTTAAGATGTTTCCCTACATGTATGCCTTATAATCCTTGATGCCAAATACCATGTTTCTAGGTCATCTGAAAGTGGGTTAGGATTTTGATCTATAAGTCAGTGAGTGAGTTAGTGAATCAGTCAATGAAACCCCGGTTTTTAAACGTTAATATATCTTTAACTGTTTTAGAAATATTGAAGAAATTTCGTGTTCTAAACAAACTAAAGAATTTTAGTAAAACAGCCAAATTTCATATATTTAGGTTAAATAGTTTTCGAGTTATGAAGGGGTCAAAAGTGGCTCGAAATGTTTCGTGTAACATAACACACGGCTGCTGCGTCGCCAGTTCTTTTATTTGTCTTGGCTGGACACGCTGCCGCGTGTATACTAGATCAATAGAGTACAATAAAAATCCTGGGTAGCTTCCATACAACAAACGTGATGTTTTTGCCGTTTAACGGTGATATGAGTAAGGATAACGGCAACAGGTAGACGCTTGAAATATTCACAAAATATTTAGTTGTGTTTTATATTGTAAATTAATTAAAAGGGGCTCCCATACGGTACGGAACCCTTTGTACGCGAGAACGGCTTGCACTAGGCCGATTTTTAGGGTTCCGTAGTAAAACGAGAAACCCTTATAACTTCGTTGTGTCCGTCCGTCCATTCGTCCTCCGTCCGTCCTCATGCTACAAAGCCTTATAACTACCACATAAATAAACCTAATTGGATGAAATTTGAAAACATAATAGTTCTAGAATAGATCTCAATTTCAAATATTTTAAAAATTTAAAACAGTTTATTTAAGGGGTGGCTCCCGTACATGTAAAATGGGGGTGAATTTTTTTTTCAACCCCATCCCCTCGTGTGTGGTATCGTTGAATAGAGTTTCTAAAATTAATGTAAGGTTTCTTGAATCTCCTAAGAGAAACACAACACTTGGTTGTGTTTCTCAGAAATCGCCTAAGTTGAAAAAAGAGTGTCCTCCCCCCTTAATTTCTAAAGTATAAGAGATAGAAAGTTAAAACTATCAGAGATTATAAACCACATTAAAAACTTTATCTTAAAATTGTTTTGAGCACTGTGGGATAATAACTTTTTGAGGTATTGAGAAAAAAATCAATTCTTAAGCTTGCACATGGTCACAGATATATTTTTAGCCAGTTATGTTTTTATAACACTAAACCATCTTATGACATTATAAAATCGGTTATTATCATCATCATAATCGTCGTCACCATCTACGGAAGCCTGTCATACGCGTGTCTCGACACGCATTAACAACTTATTTACTTTGATGTAATTTTAAATTAGGTACTTACAAAGTTGTAGTATTAAAAGTGTTTGGTTCTCCAGAATTGTAACTGTCCACTTTAATAAAATCTGAATTGTACCCAGAAATAGTCAGAACAATCCGCAGAAGTTCAGCAGCTGCATGCCCCAATTCATCTTTCCATAAAAACGTTATACCAACATTTTGCTCTTCATAAAGATACGGGTCCGTTTTATTTACAAGGTATTGTTTCAGCATCATAATATTATCTAAAACATAATGTAATCAGTACAATACAATTTACAATTTTGAATTACATTATTTTTTAGGTTTCTCCACCACAGACGCTAGGGCCCCTTAATTTTACATTAAGTTTTTTTAATTAATAAAAAACACTAAACATTAAATAATAGATAATAGTTCGCAAGGTGGTTATATGGCGAGCCGACGAGCCCGTGAGCGGTGACACCGCGAATCCTAATTCTATCCATCCATCCATCAGCCATAGGACGTCCACTTCTGGAAATAGGCCTCTCCTATGGATCTCCAATAAAACCGGTTGGAAGCGGCTTGCATCCAGCGCAATCCTGCGGTCTTATTGAGGTCATCCGTCTACCATGTGGGTGGACGTTCTACGCTGCGCTTGCCAGAATGTGGTCTCCACTCGAGAACTTTTCGGCCCCCTCAGTCATTAGTCCTCCGCGCTATGTGCCCTGCCTAATGTCATTTCAATTTCGCGAATTTAAATTCCTTGGGGCTGGATGAGACCCCTGACTCTCGGTTTGCCTTAACCGACCGGCTAGGAGTGGAAACAGCAAGATCTCGAAACTTAAGTTTCGGGGTGGAAGTGTTGGGCATAACGACGATAGTAGCACTTTGTGAACGCAGCGTACTGTGCTACTCAACACACCCTAGCTAGTGTCACACCTAAGTTTAAGTACCCAATGAAAATAAATATGTGCATAAATGACCAAGCAATGCGAGTTCTCAGAGTCAACTGGGTCAAGCCGGCACTTGTATATATATGTTTGTATATTTATATATCTATATGTTCGATAATAACTCAAGTACCGCTTGACTGATCTCCATGATATATTGATATATATGTTACAGCCAAAGTAATAAATCTGGATATTATATATACTGTCTAGCCATTATTTATAATATCTACTCAATTTAGATAAAGTAATAATTGACACAAAATTAATCACATTAACTAGCTATTTTATATAATATCTGCGAAGACTTGGTTAATGTAATAAAACAAACTCGTAATAAGGACAGATTGTCTCTGGCGCTTCGCCGGCCGCTGCCGCGACACGCTCGCTTTGGTCGCTCGACTCGCGCGTTGTTGTCACTGTTCAAACCTAACCTAACCTAGTAATAGTTTTCCTTGGACTCTTGATCTGCCTACTAGGTTAGGTTAAGTTTGAACAGTGACAACAACGCGCGAGCCGAGCGAGCGAAGCGAGCGTGCCGCGGCAGCGGCTGGCGAAGCGCCAGAGACAATCTGTCCTTATTACGAGTTTGTTTTATTACATTATCCAAGTCTTCGAAGATATTATATAAAATAGCTAGTTAATGTGATTAATTTTGTGTCAATTATCACTTTATCTAAATTGAGTAGATATTATACATAATGACCAGTCATTATGTATAATAGCTACTTAATCACTATGACTGTAACATATACATCAGAACATGCTACGTGCGTTTATGAAATAAATAATTCTTAAGCTCAAGCACAAGCATCATCTTTTCAATGGCTGCGAAAACATGAGGGTAAGAATGTGGTAAAAACAGGCAAATCTGCGCCATTTCATTTACCTTTTAACGTATTGTAACAAATTGCTAACCTTTTCGCTGTACTTACTTTTTAAAGATAGATTTTCCAGGACATTGAGGTAAGTTCGATATTTGACAAATTTGCTGAAGAAAATAGGATTGTTTCTTGTGCAGAAATACCAGCCTTCTTGGTTTTTACTCACGTTCCTTAATGTCAGCTGATACGATTTGTTTGTATGATCCTGAAACAAATAAATTGAAAAATACAAATATCTACTAGTGATTCTCCGAACAGTAGATCTCGCGACATATATCTTTAACTAAATCTTCATAAACCTATATCTCGACTCGCTCTTAATCGATTTAAGTCATACTGGCCAATCTTTATAGAATTTCGATACTTAATAATCTAGACAAGTATTATCGAAATCGACCGATAAATAGCGCGACAGCAAATTTTCCCCTTTTTTGGGAAATATCCATCTTATCACAAACCGCCAATTACAAAAATTAACTAGTAATATACCTAGAACTTGAAACCTCAAACCTTAATTACCTAGAACCTACGAAACTTGGTACACAGGTGTACCAAGTTTCGTCAAGATTCGTAGAAAAATGCGATCTGTAGACGAATACCAACATCTGGACAGACAGAAGCAAAATTGCCGTGCTAAAACGGAGATCTTCGCTTTCGCTCGATCAATGATGGCGCGTTCGATGATTCCATTGACATATAAGTATTTAGACAGGAGTGGATGGCATAGTATCGAGAGGTGTGCTGCGCTTTCACTAAACTCTACTCGCGGCTACTACTACCCTGGAGCTTAATTTCTTAGCTCTTGCTGTTTCCACTCCTAGCCGACCGGTTAAGGCAAACCAGGAGTTAGGGGTACCATCTGTCTTGTAGACCAAAGGTCCACAAGAAATTGGGATTCTGAATATTTTATTTTTGTGATAAATGAAATGATCTAACTTAAAATTCCATACATAGCTATTTCAAAACAAGGTACAGATGAATATACTATTTCCAACTAATATTAAAACGCAAAAGTTTAAATGTACGGATGCATGTTACTCTTTCACGCACAAACTACTAAACGGATTGAGATGAAACTTTGCAATAATAAAGCTTAATTATTTATCAGAGTAACACATAGGCTATGATTTAGAAAGACATTGCGTGAAACGAAGTTCGCCGGGTCAGCTACTATTATATATTTTAAATGTTATATATATGGTACCTCATCTTTTTTCGGAGTCAGATAAAAAACCCGTCCACTCGGTACTCAGCAAAGCAGACGATGCTTTAATTTAGTAAAAGGTTTCCTTGTTTTACCATGGATTACCAAAATTTACCTTTACAGCCACTCCAACTCGTGCGTTAGATACAGCAAAATTATATTTGTCTTCTATATTTGTTATATTAGGCATATGATACCACTGATCATTATTTTCGGGACAAATAAGCTGAACTGTGTCATTTGCAATAACTGTGAAATTCAATGGATAAACTTGTGTAGATCTATCCGATTCTGTGAGATAAAAGAGATACTATTAATTAAGGTAAATCATTCAATTTAATAATGATGTTTATACCGAACACTTTAGTAACATTACATCATCATATTAATTGTAGGACCTCTTTCATCGTAGAGGGAGAGACGTGGAAGAACGACCTTCACCTTCAGATGATAACCAGATAAGACATATTTTTTATGGAATGTTATTTACATACAAATAGGCCTATGATAGCTTGCCTATCGGAAAGCGCTCATGAATCATTTTCACATTTTTTTTGAATTGATTTTTTTACCTCCACTCTTTTGATAGCCGGTGTTTTTATTCGAGCTAATAGTTTTTAATGTAGACAATATACCTTGGTAGGTTTGCCTACTTAATTTTGTTAATTCTACCTGGCAAAGCAACTATGTACAAAAATGTCAATATAAATACGAAACCGATCATATAACCAATCAAAATTAGCATCACAAGAAAGATAATTTAATTGCAAAATTAATCATACAGGCTTGTATTCAAATAATCGTCTGTGACATAGGCAAGCTATTATGTTTAGGCGTGTTTATAAATACATAATGATTTACAAAAAAATACGTGTCATCTGGTTTTAACGTGGGCGAGGGTCGATCTTCAGCGGCTCTAAGACCATCGTCTTCACAAAAAACCCTGATAAAAAGTAAGTACCCTCGTAAAGTTTGCCGAAAATGATGATTTTTCAAAATTTAAAATCATACGGCTCTCTTAGCATATTTTGTAATTCTGAATGTTTAATTTTACACAAAAATCCGTAAACATACAAATCAATGCTTAGATTACTGATTAGCCTCGGTATGCTCGACCAGATAGCGCCGTCATAGGTAAATACTTGAAAAATGAATTTAATTTAAAGTGCCCCACATCAGTATCTAGGCGAGCGCAGTGAGACCAATCATTAATTTTAGAGATCAACAGTTAATAATACATTAACAAAAACAAAAAAAAAAGTGTGTGGTGTCCCTCCGCGCGGAAGAAGTGAAACTTCGTACGTATTTTAGCTAATTTCACGACGCTCACACTGTTTAGTTCGCTGCATAGTCAGAAATGTGCTGAAATCTAACAACTCGCACTTTGTATCTCTCCTACTTTCTACCTTGTTGCATCTTTCTTTCTCTCTCTCTCTTGCGTGGTAACATTGTAGCGATAAACGTTTAACGCAACCTTGTTGGAAATCGCATTAGAAGTTTAACTTAAAAAAAACAACGGGTTGCACTCCGTGGGGGTGCAGATAAATGTAAAAACTTGAACATATAAAGTTCTATCATTTATGTGGTAAAATACAACATCACACACGCACACTCGCGCAAGCGCACTGCGCCATCTTACGAGTTGTCTTTTAGGTCACGTGTCCTGACGCGAGTTTAACAATTTTAATCCATCCTAAAAAGTTTACAACGCAGCTAAAGAAATTTTCACTTCAAAAATCGTAATAAAAATCTACAGGAGTGGCCTATGTCCAGCAGTGAAGATCCTACGATTGTGTAACAAACCTCAGATGGTTTGATCGTCCACATCTGAGTAATTAGGCATAGGAAGAAGGCATTCTTGTAGGTCAGCACATGAGGTTATAATTCTTTCTAATGTATTGTTAAGAAACTTTCCATTCAAATGATTTACAAACAAGCAGGAAAATAAAAAAAACATTATAAAAAAGCAACAGATCTTCAATCTAGGTATGAAAACTCTTTGCAGAACTTGAGAATTTAAAATAAGAGAAAAAAAGAGAACAGACAATTTGACGTGACGGACAGCAGGGACTTCACTTGAGAAAATGATAGGAAAATGTTGGAATTTTTCATTTTTTTAGGATATTTTTAGTTTTGTACCGCAAGATTCAGAGAAAGGAAGAGCAGAGAAGAGTTTACTAACTAGGAGAATTTTGTTCCTGGTCTAAAAATGGAAGTTGGAAGAAAGTTGTTTTCGATCGAAGGACGAGGATGTTCCTAGAGGATTTGGTTTCGTATAATCGTATCACTTTTTAAATAGATATGTCATAGTAGGTATAGAATTGTTCAGCAGATGATGTTCCTGCGAGTCGGCCAGATCAGTACTGCATTGGACTTTTGGATAATTTACTGTTGTATTAATGTACAAATGGACATCAGATGAAAAGAGGAGGTCTATCATATGGAGATATCCGCCTTATTGAAACGATGCGGTATGGAGGATTCTCACACGTATCTATTCTTTTATGAGTATGAACGAGTTGCTTACGACGCTACGCTACACCACAGAAACAAGGCAATATTATCTACTCTGACCTGTTGCGGGTTGATAAATACACATACGTTTTCAGGTTCCTATGGCGGTCTTGCATAAGTTGACTTACGATGTTTCCTACTCTATAGAAGTATGTTACTGACGAAACTATCTTTCTTTGAGCATTTACTCACGAGTAGAAGATAGAAGCTTCTAACTCTCGCCCTTTATGATTCTATGTATGAATTACAAATGTTTTAATTATTTGTCTTTTTCAGCTTCGACTATTTGTGAACATAAAATCTTAAGATATTATATTCTATGAGGATTGAGAATCTCCAGAAATTGAGAAATTTCCAGACATGACGTGCTTTACCTACTCGTACAATTTGCGAAGGACAGAGTGTTCATAGATAAAATGTCATTTATTTATATTATGGGGATTGAAGAGTCGACTGTTGCTATACCACATTATAGCTACATCTCATTAATTAAAAACTAGCCGTAAGTGCTACTCGATCAATGCTGTATTTTCATTAGTGTGCAGAACTCTTGAAGCCAGATAGAGCTTGGGCCAGTGATTCTCATTTCCGAAATGGAGGGATATCCCGTGTCCGTATTAAGAGTGTAAATTCTGATCACTTTGAAATAAAGCTATTGATAGCTTATTGATTTGAATATTATTTTATGAGGCGAAGTCGATTCTCGAACCTTTATCTATAGTAATCTTGGAGCTTTTCTTGAGAACACTCTGGATTTCATGCAAGTTTTATGATTTTCCTGACTTTATGAAGTGATGTAGATAAGATGACTGATCTTAGACTGATGATACACTCGCGACTCCTGGTTTTTTATTTCCTGCTTTCTTTTTCCAGGATGGCGTTAGATTTACGAAAGCAGAGTAGAGTCATTTTCATGGTTTTCAGCTCTCTCGAGCGCCATGACTAAATAATCAGAGATAAACATAAAATAAAATAAATCTCTGATACCTAAATAAAATTGAATAAATTTAAAATATTGAAATTAACTAACTGTCAGAAATAAATCAATACTATTCTTTCTGGCATTCATATCTTTTATTATATTCGTAGTTTGTTAATAATATTAGTTCAACAATAGAGTTTCTTTGTTCTAAAGTACTAGGAGTGTTTGTTCTAAAGTACTAGGAGTGTGAAGTTTGTAAATCATTTGAATGGAAAGTTTCTTAACAATACATTAGAAAGAATTATAACCTCATGTGCTGACCTACAAGAATGCCTTCTTCCTATGCCTAATTACTCAGATGTGGACGATCAAACCATCTGAGGTTTGTTACACAATCGTAGGATCTTCACTGCTGGACATAGGCCACTCCTGTAGATTTTTATTACGATTTTTGAAGTGAAAATTTCTTTAGCTGCGTTGTAAACTTTTTAGGATGGATTAAAATTGTTAAACTCGCGTCAGGACACGTGACCTAAAAGACAACTCGTAAGATGGCGCAGTGCGCTTGCGCGAGTGTGCGTGTGTGATGTTGTATTTTACCACATAAATGATAGAACTTTATATGTTCAAGTTTTTACATTTATCTGCACCCCCACGGAGTGCAACCCGTTGTTTTTTTTAAGTTAAACTTCTAATGCGATTTCCAACAAGGTTGCGTTAAACGTTTATCGCTACAATGTTACCACGCAAGAGAGAGAGAGAAAGAAAGATGCAACAAGGTAGAAAGTAGGAGAGATACAAAGTGCGAGTTGTTAGATTTCAGCACATTTCTGACTATGCAGCGAACTAAACAGTGTGAGCGTCGTGAAATTAGCTAAAATACGTACGAAGTTTCACTTCTTCCGCGCGGAGGGACACCACACACTTTTTTTTTTGTTTTTGTTAATGTATTATTAACTGTTGATCTCTAAAATTAATGATTGGTCTCACTGCGCTCGCCTAGATACTGATGTGGGGCACTTTAAATTAAATTCATTTTTCAAGTATTTACCTATGACGGCGCTATCTGGTCGAGCATACCGAGGCTAATCAGTAATCTAAGCATTGATTTGTATGTTTACGGATTTTTGTGTAAAATTAAACATTCAGAATTACAAAATATGCTAAGAGAGCCGTATGATTTTAAATTTTGAAAAATCATCATTTTCGGCAAACTTTACGAGGGTACTTACTTTTTATCAGGGTTTTTTGTGAAGACGATGGTCTTAGAGCCGCTGAAGATCGACCCTCGCCCACGTTAAAACCAGATGACACGTATTTTTTTGTAAATCATTATGTATTTATAAACACGCCTAAACATAATAGCTTGCCTATGTCACAGACGATTATTTGAATACAAGCCTGTATGATTAATTTTGCAATTAAATTATCTTTCTTGTGATGCTAATTTTGATTGGTTATATGATCGGTTTCGTATTTATATTGACATTTTTGTACATAGTTGCTTTGCCAGGTAGAATTAACAAAATTAAGTAGGCAAACCTACCAAGGTATATTGTCTACATTAAAAACTATTAGCTCGAATAAAAACACCGGCTATCAAAAGAGTGGAGGTAAAAAAATCAATTCAAAAAAAATGTGAAAATGATTCATGAGCGCTTTCCGATAGGCAAGCTATCATAGGCCTATTTGTATGTAAATAACATTCCATAAAAAATATGTCTTATCTGGTTATCATCTGAAGGTGAAGGTCGTTCTTCCACGTCTCTCCCTCTACGATGAAAGAGGTCCTACAATTAATATGATGATGTAATGTTACTAAAGTGTTCGGTATAAACATCATTATTAAATTGAATGATTTACCTTAATTAATAGTATCTCTTTTATCTCACAGAATCGGATAGATCTACACAAGTTTATCCATTGAATTTCACAGTTATTGCAAATGACACAGTTCAGCTTATTTGTCCCGAAAATAATGATCAGTGGTATCATATGCCTAATATAACAAATATAGAAGACAAATATAATTTTGCTGTATCTAACGCACGAGTTGGAGTGGCTGTAAAGGTAAATTTTGGTAATCCATGGTAAAACAAGGAAACCTTTTACTAAATTAAAGCATCGTCTGCTTTGCTGAGTACCGAGTGGACGGGTTTTTTATCTGACTCCGAAAAAAGATGAGGTACCATATATATAACATTTAAAATATATAATAGTAGCTGACCCGGCGAACTTCGTTTCACGCAATGTCGTTCGCACTTTTAAAAAAGTTATCAGATCTCATGTAGAGCCAAGCTTTTAACTCCACACGCCTTAACTCTACAAGTCCTTACTTTACAAACTCTACACTTTAGTCAATATATGGAGCTTGGCTGTTTCGTTAAGTGCACATGGGCGTAAGGTGAAGATTTAAATTTTCATGAATTCTGTTCTACAAATAATTCTTGTTGTAACGAAACGGCCAAGTCACATATATTTACTAAGCTGTAGAGTTTTTGGAGTAAGGACTTGTGGAGTTAAGGCGTATTGAGCTAGAAACTTGGTTCTACATGAGATCTGATAACTTTTTGAAAGTGAGAATTGTGGTCTTGTCATGGCTACATTTCACATGAAAATGTTTTGGTTGGATTTTTCACATTTATGTATATTACAACCCCCTAGAACTAGAGCTGGTTATATGCCATGTAGGACGGCGCGGTAACTGATCTAATTCACTGTGGAAGCTTCTATAGACTTAACCTCAGTAATTGATAGCAATAGGAGCAGAGGCGGAAGATATAGGCTTAATTAATCGAACAGTCGCAGATCGGTGTCTAATAGAACGCGCGTGATGTTTATTGGATGGGAGGAATCCTGTACGCTGTGAGGCTACAAGCTTAGGCGATTAGTGATGCGTGATAATCTCTAGCTTGTTACATCTGACACATATGTATATACATATGAGAGGACTCAATGTGTAAAAATTGCTAATATATGTAGTTCTGGCCTAGTCTAACTAAAAAGTCAACTAAATAAGTCTCAGAAATTTTTGCTCATTATTGTCAAGACAATGTAAATAGCCAATGCACGTGTATCGTGATAAATAAAATAAAATAAACACATATTGAATAAAATACTTCAGAAATAAAATGAAATACTAAGGCGTCATAACAGATAGTACTCTTACTTTCAGACCACATTTAGAAGCCTTAAATAATAGACTTCGTAAATTAATGTTTGTTTTCAAAAAACTGCAATACGTCGCAGATTTGAAACTAATCAGACAAGTTTACTTTGCTCTCTGTCAGTTTATTATAACTTATTGCAGTGGGGTGGCGTTGGTAAAAATATATTATTAACTGTAGAGCGAGCCCAACGAGCGATACTCAAAGTTGCTACCTACTTGTCGTCCTTTTATTTTTCCTACTGACGTACTCTATGAATCATGTAAAGTACTAACAGTAAGGCAGTTGTTCATACTAAACCTCGTTCTAAAACAGCACGCAGCTCTTCCCTATAGCGCAGAAATGACTAACAAAAGACGGAAATTCAATGTCTGTCCTCAACTAACAAATTCAAAACATGCTTTCAGTTCTAAATTTTACAGATTTTTTTGGCCGCTTCTCTACAATAGGTTGAACGCGTTAGTTGATATAAACCCAGATAATTATACCTAATACCTGTAAAAAACTAAATACTGAGGTCCTTCAAAATATGTCGTAGGATGATACGGAGAAATTGTTGTTAATTGTGAAATACCAGTAAGTTCAATGTGTACAGTTAAGCATTCCTAACTTTTATGTAGGTTTACAAATCACATCTATTTTAGTCTTCAATTTTTTAGTACTGTATAAATCGTTAGGTTTTTAGGTATTATCAGGTATATTGTTTAGGTCACTAAGCAAGTATGTCGCACTATTGTTGTGCACTGTAATTAGTTTTTAGAAGTATTTTACTAAGTTTATGTAGCAAGTAGTTATTTCATTTAAAAGTATTAAATATTACATTTTCTTTTTTGCTCTTTGTCAGCCTGAAACACAGGTTTAACCTAGTTCAGGTAAATGTGTGTGTGTCCTTTTTTAAATTGTTTGGCTTTTTACATTGAATTATGGCATTGATGTTTATAAATAAGTTATTTTTATTTTATGTATTTTATTTATTTTATACAACGTAACTGGAGCTCTATTTCTGAACCTTTCCTCCGTTAGGACGTTTGCGTGAATAAATAAATAAATATTAGGGGACATCTTACACACGGTCTCTGACCCCAAACTAAGCAAAGCTTGTGATATGGCTGCCAGAGACTGATATACTACATATACTTATTTTTAAATACAAACTTATAAAGATAGTACCTAAATAACATCCAATAACAGAGCAAACACCTATGTTCATCACATACTCGTAAATGTTTGCCCTGGGTAGGAATCGAACCCACGCATTATTGATCCAGAAGTCATAGTCACTAACCACTGAGCCACCAAGGCAGTCGATGACACTAGTGTTCTGATTATTCGAATAACTAGCGACCCGCCCCGGCTTCGCACAGGTGTATTATACATATAAACTTTCATCTTGAATAATTCTATCTATTTAAAAAAACCTCATCAAAATCCGTTGCGTAGTTTTAAAGATATAAGCATACATGGGGACATGGGGACATCGGATGCGACTTTGTTTTATACTATGTAGTGATGATAGGATTACTATGTTTTCGACTCGATTCTCACATATAAACTTTAACAAACCATCTCCACTGTCCATCCTCGTTAACGATTGCAAACAAGCCAAAATAACTCAAGTCCCTTTGTTGTTGAAGGGGAAGTAATTAGAATTGATTCGAACGAAACAGATGGAAAAATAAAATAAAACAATAATAATTCATCAGGTAAAGAACCCGAGAGCATAATCCTCGGCTTAACAATACGAAAAAAGGGAATTTCAAGAGGGTAAGATGAGCCAAATTAGCAATTAAATTATAAAAATGTCGGAGCCTTATTTTGGTGTCGTGTGCTTTATTTGGGACCGAGAATCTGATGTTTCCCGGGCTCCCGGCGCCAGCACGCGCGCGTCAGCGCCCGCGTGCCCGCGCTGGCGTCCCACGGTAGCTGCGGCTGGCCGCCCGCGAGCACGTGCTGCAGCACCACGGCCGGCGGCTGCACGCCGTACGGCCGCCGGCCCAGCGTCACCAGCTCGAACACCAGCACGCCGAGCGACCACACGTCCGACGCGGCCGAGGACACGCCCCGCGCCAGGCTCTCCGGGGCCATCCACAGTACGGGCACCATGCCGCGCCGGCTCATCTGGTACTCGTCGCTGTCGGTGCCGGTTGCGCGAGCGAGACCGAAGTCGCCCACTTTCAAACTGCGACTCTCATCCAGGAGACAGTTGGAGGCGCGCAAGTCTCGGTGCACGATCCCACGTTCAGCGAGGTATGCTAGCGCCGTCGCGGCTTCGCGGGCCAGCGCTGTCAGGGCTTTGGCTGACACGTGCGTTTTTTCATCATCTGGGAAACAGTTTGACTTTGCTGTGTTTTCCGGCTGTTCGAAAAGGCACCGTCTTGCTTTCAGATACTTTGACAAATCACCAAAAAATGCGTGTTCCATTAGAAGTAAAGGCGGTCCAACTACACAGACTCCCACGAAACGTATGATATTTTCGTGATCGAGCGATACTAAAGTGCAAGCTTCTCTTAAAAACTCGCTTTCTTCTGCAGATGACGCGTCTTCTCGCAGTACTTTGACAGCGACAACAATGTTCCGTCGCCTGCCGTCCATCTCACTCAGTACTCCGTCATAGACTCGACCAAAACGTCCTGTGCCCAATTCTTGAAGGAGTTTTAGTGCTGTGCGGTCTACGATGTGGTCGGAAAGGGCTTCAAAGACACGCTCACGACGTGTGAGTATTTGTTTAGTTAGCTCATGCTTCACCCGGACCTTATAACTGATGATGCCTTTACGTGACCAATGTATAGCTACAATGGTTATAATAATACCCGTTATTCCAATAGTGAACAACAAAGCGTCGTAACAACTTGGATCAAAAGGGTCTCCGAAAGGTAAAAGGCAAGTTGAAGAGCCATCATCAGGTGGCGAAGTTATCAGAGGGCAACTTTCATCAGGTATGCGCCGCTCGCCCGCGCGCCACGTAGCCAGGAGACGAGGCCTTGGCTTTGAGCCCCATTGCTGCACAAACAATAATCGATCCCTATATTGAAATGAATCGTTTGCCATAATTTTCGGTTTCTCCCATGTTTTGTCATACCGAATACTGAAAAAAAAATCAATAATGGTAATATAGGTAATTAATATTTCGTATTAAATGTATTGTTAATAAGTCTATATAATTTATGAAAGTTATCCATAATATATTATTTAAAAAGTAATAATCATCATTTGACTATGTATCTGTCACTTCAATATCAATGTGAAGTGTTTGAAATAATTTAAATACTCTTAAATATAACAATGTCAATTTATTTATTAATTTAAAAACGGTTTACACCTTTCATTAAGTTGGTACCTGTCACATAATCATAGATTTCATCTTAAAAACGTATGCCCGAGATGCCATAGCAAGTACAATGGATAAATCTGAATAGGGTTTGAGCTTTTATGAAAAATTTCGGACGAAGTTACATAAACCTAGTATTAGCGCTTCTAGTTCATATTTTTTTTTAAGTATCGGGCAAAAGTGTCTTTATTAACTACAACAAAACTACACTACTACTACATAAAAAGCATTGGATCATCCACGGACCTTTTAAGGTCTCAAGATAATCCAAATGCTCAAGCCCACTGCCAGTAGTAGTTGAGTACTCGTTACAGTTCATATTAATTAACTGTTACCCAATGAAGATCCGTTTCATATTTTTCTGTTGTTACGAACCTTCAATCTGTCACACGAAACAAATACCTAGACATGTAGACCTGTCCGCACATGGCCAATCTGTCAAAATTAGCTTGACTTGTCGCTTAGGGACTTCTTTTGTGGGAAAATCCTTAAGTAATGTCTACTTCTTCAGACACGAAAAAACAGAAGATCTTTAGCAAAACTACGGAGACGGAATTACGGAGAGTGCGCTCAGGAGTTGCACAATCTGGTCCCACCTGCCCCTTTCTTCTATCGTACGGCTAGACAGACGCGACCAAAGCGCCACCCTTTTATGGTGGACATTCCGCGCGTTAGAACCAAGCGTTTCGAGTCCTCATTCCTCATACGAACAGCCAGAATGTGGAACGCTTTGCCTGGGTCTGTCTTCCCGCTAAAGTACGACGTGGGTGTCTTCAAATCCCGAGTAAATAGGTATCTTCTAGGTAAGCGTGCTAAATCCTAGACCGCATATCTGCTCAACATCAGGCAGTATGTAGTCAAACGCAAACCTATTTTAAAACCTGCTTTAAAATAGAGTAGTTAGTAGCGTGGTCCCTTGATCTTTTAAAGCGGAGTGAAGGTAGTTGTACATGTTAATTTAGGACACGGCGTATTCAATTCAAAGAGAGATTACTTCTGGTTTTTCCCACGTTCACTTTTCACATTTTCGTTTCCCATTGAATTTTCGTATGAAAATTCTAAAAACTACAACAACAAAAAGAAACTAAATATGACCTGTCATGCAGTTGCATAGAGTTACCTTTTGAATTGTCGTATGAGATTCTGCAGAATATCTAATAACGGGGCAGCGTATACTGGCCAGGCACGATTGCGCCATTTATCATCCAATTGTAAGCGTAATTTTTCGTCTTTGTCTTTGTAGTCCTTATTTTCAATAATTGCTGTAGTGTTTGTTTTTCTTTCTACAATGTCGGTTTCTTTCACATTTTCACCGCGCCAAAAATAAGATACAGATACGGGTTTTGTAGCAGACGTGGCAACATCGGCTGCATTGTATTCGCGCACTATCCATGCAAAACCATTATCGCGAGACATGTTAAGCTCATTAGCAGCACTCAAGACCGCGGCGGCTGTTGCAGCTTCAGTATTTACCAAAATCACTCGCGAACCAGCTCGAAGTAGGTCTTGAAGCGCACATTTTATTTCAGATGATGCTGACTGGATATTAATATTTCGCACTGCGAGGCCCATAGTAGAGGCTTGTAATGCTGCTAGCAGTGCTGCTGAATGATTAGTCAAATCAGATATTATAGCTACACGTTGCCATCTACAGTCTGCCAAAAGACGCTGTAGTGCAAGGGCCAGGTGTTCCACGCTCCCGGTAGCCGAGTATATTCCTGGGTGTTCCTTTAAATCAGCACTGGACATATCATAAGTATACAGTGGTATGTCAAGTGAATTTGCAAGGGATGCTGCTGAAACTGCTAAATTTTGTGTCACTATCACACCTAACAGTTGATTTGTTTCAAACTTATTCCAGACATTAAACTTAAGCAACAACCAGTCGGATTTAGCACAATCTATAATAATTAATTGAAGAAAAAGAGTATAAGAATCATGACGTGAGTTTGTTATAGTTGAAATTTTTATGAAATTATAATATTGATCTAGCAATTGTATCATGTAAAGGTAATCTGTGAAATCTGGCGCGTCACTTTCACAGATAACTACAACCACTCTGCGTTGGCGTTTCTTAAGGTGTAATAAAAATTCTTTTTGCCAAAAGTTAAATTTTTCTCGCCTTTCTCTGTATCCTGCAAATTTTAAAAGCCAACGAATGGCGGCTTCTTCCATGTTTCTTCCATTTACTGATTTAAATTCGTCAATTATACCTTGCAGGTCACTTAGATACGGAAAGAAATTAACATATGAATGAGTAATTGGTTGATTGATTGGTTGATTGGCATTCATAATGAGCTTTATTTTGGAGCTTGATAAATTGGATTCCCGTTCTAGGAGCTGTGGTACTTCTACTAGCCGTGTGTTTGTCATGTTATTTTGTATGTGTGCATCTATGAAAAAAAAAGACTCGGAGTTGGAGTTTTTGATCATATCTTCAAGTTTTGAACGGTCTCTAGGAGAAAAATTACAATATTTTAAAAATAACTCCCTTCTGATGAGATTAGAAGCGAGAAAATAATGTATTCCTTGTTCAACGTAAATTTCAATAGACCTGCAAAATATTATGAAATAATGTTACTTAATAATTATTATTCGTTAGAGTCATAGCTGTGTTAATATTGTTCAAATAATATAAGAAAGCTATCGAGTTTAGTTCGGCACAAAAATAAAAATAAAAAAAAATCGCTTCTTTTGGGTATCGAACCTTAAAAAAACGGAATTCAATCAATAGAGTCAAAATCAAAAACCGGCCAAGTGCGAGTCGGACTCGCGCACCGAGGGTTCCGTACAAACCTGCAAGGTTTACAAAGTTCGTTCATTACGACAAAAAAAGTAATAAGTTTATATTTATTAAAAAATATATATTTTGTAATGTAACTAAAAATTTAAGGTTTTCGGAATTTTTCCTTTATGTGTGCTATAAAACGTTGCTTCATGCCAAATTTCAAGATTCTAGGTCGACTGGAAGTACCCTTTAGGTTTTGATTCCCTTGCGAGTACTTGCGAGTTTCAAAATATGCAGCTTAAATTGCTGTTTCTTTTGATTGCGTTGACATAGAAGTTTGATTTTGTTACAGCTTAAAGGTATTATAGACCTGAGTATTTGGTATGAATTTCAATTTAATACCTCTACGCGTTTATGAGGAAATGGGTAGTAAGGTTAAAATTATTAAAAAAAAATATATTATGTGATGTAACTAAAAATTTATGGTTTTCGTAATTTTTCCTTTATCTATGCTATAAGACGTTGCTTCGTACCAAATTTCAAGATTCTGAGTTCACGGGAAGCACCCTGTAGGTTTTGATTCCCTTGCAAGTGTCGAAAATTTGCGGCATAAACGGCTGTATCTTTTGATTGCGTTAGCTTAGAAGTTTGATTTTTTCACAGCTTCAAGGGACAGTAGACCTGAGTAATTGATATAAATTTCAGCTTCATACCTCCACGCGTTCCTGAGAAAAAGGGTCTTGACAGACGGACGGACGGACAGACGGACAACAAAGTGATCCTATAAGGGTTCCGTTTTTTCCTTTTGAGGTACGGAACCCTAAAAAATCAACCGATCAAAACAAATCTTACATAGCTGTATTGTTACTACAAAGCTAGACAGCTAGAGCTACTAGAGCCCATTTACACAGGGTGTTCCAGCATTTTTCGCTTTACGTTGAGTTCTGGGGACACACTGTATAGTTGTAGAGGTTAGACTCATACTTACTCATAAAACACAAAATCGCATTGTTGGAGTCTTTCGATATCCTTGTAAAAGGCTAGATCGTTAAGATCACATGACATGCGCTCGGCTCGAGGACTCAATTTCGCCTGAAAATATACATTGTCTGTTTCTTCTACAGAGCTGAAACAAAAATTAATACAACAGGGTCATTTAAAAGAGTTTGTATTCTAACGTTTTCACCATGAAATGCTAAAAACTGTTAAAAAACCTTTTAAATTTAAACAGTTTATGTAACTACATACTAAAAGCTAAAAATAACTCAAAAATAAATTGGTGGGGCTTTCGTCTGAGAACATTCATTATTTACGTTGCGCTACACGATTTTATTTTTGAGTTATTCTTTTTAAGCTTTTAGTAGGTACATAAAACTGTTTAATTTAAAAAAGTTTTAACCAGCTTTGTTTGGTGTTTTTATTTTGTTAATTACTACAAACTGTGTTGTACATGAAAAGCCTTTTTATTTGATATCCGAATTGAGTATTTATGATGTAAAAAATATGATGTATTTAGTGTGTATTATTTTATTGTTTAAAAAATGTAACCTGCCATGTTGCAGCGGTATCCATCTTGTATTTACGTCAACAGCGAGTACAAAAAAATTTAATGTCATCGAAACTAAAGCGGTGTTTCAAATGTCATATCAATCTGTCCGCCGAAAGGGGGTCGAATTTCAATTACTAAATTTGACCCAAATAATTATTTTTCGCAATAATAATATTTTTTTTGCAAAAAATAGCATGACCGACTTCACCCGTGTACAGAAATTGCGTATATTTCGCACGGATCGATGTAGCATTTTTCACATTATCGTTGATTTATCAAAAATAGCTCAGCCGATTTCAATAAAATTAAAATGGGACCAATTTCGAAGTATACTCTTTCTAATAAAATAAGGATAATTGAAATCGAACCACTATGTAAAAAGATGCGTGGTTATACATAAAAAAAAAAAAAACAAAAAAATGTACGCGTCGAATTGAGTACCTCCTCCGGTGGTTCGTCGGTCAAAAAATGGCAAAACCGCCTTCCATCGTGTTCAAAATTCGAATATTTCACTCGGATTTGCTTTGCCGATTTGTGTAAAATTTAAATGGGACCACCTTGGGATACCCTTTTGAACTTAAAAATAATTTTTCGATTCAGTTCACAATTTGCGAAATTATCGATGTTCATCGTGAACAAAATTCGGATATTTCGCTCTAATTGCTTACATTATTGTTGGTTTTCTCAAAAACGGCTCAGCCGATTTCAATAAAATTTTAATGGGATTACCTCGGGTGTATACCCTTACGAACTAAAAAATAATTTTGCGATTCGGTTCACAATAAATTGGCGAAATTATCGATGAACATACACAAAAAAATACATATTCACGAACATATGTAGAACCTCCTCATTTTTGGAAGTCGGTTATAAACGGGCAAGTGAAGTTAAATAAAACCGTCGATTTCCATGCCTATAATAATATTATGGAGTTCAAGACGATTTTTTTTTGAATAGATTTTAAAAAAATATCGTCAGCACGATTCCAAAATTGACGTTAGATGTTATGCCCAGTTTACATTATTCCAGTCCAGCGACCGCATCCAGCGCTGGATTGCTTACTGGAAAAATGTAAACCGGCACTGGAATGCACTGAATCCAGTTAGCATTCCAGTCCAGTAACTGGATTGGCGGTCTACTTAAGTAGTTATGAATCCAGTGCGACCAATCCAGTGCAACGGGAATAATGTAGACGGCCAATCCAGTGCCATTCCAGTGCTGACACAGTAAACACGTATTGGTTGTTTTTGCGGATTACTGCGGCGAAGAAATTATTTAATAATCGGCCAAGTATGAGTGTGACTCGCGCACAAAGGGTTCGGTATATATTTATTTTATTATTTATAATTGAAGTGAATAAAAAACTAAATATTCTGTGAAAATTTCAGCATCTACCTGTTACCATTATTAATATAGAGCGAAAAACGGCTAAATAATCAGGTTTGTTGTATGGGAGCCCCCCTTAATTACTAATTTTATTCCATTTTTAGTATTTGTTATTATAGCGGCAACAAAAATACATTATCTTTGAAAATTTTAGCTTTCTAGCTATAACGGTTCATGAGATACTACAGCCTGGATACAGACAGACGGACAACGGAGTCTTAGTAATAGGGTCCCGTTTTTACCCATAGGGTACGGAACCTTAAAAATGGTGAAGAAAAATAACTGAAATAATGTATAGGTGGACGATACAGATCCAGTCTAGCACTGAACTGTATTCTCGCTGGATCATTGGACTGGAATAATGTAAGCCGGGCATTTTACGCTTTTAATCTTAAAATCGTGGATTAGAGCAACCTAAAATATTTTCTAATGCAATACCGAATCAATTTTGCGCCGCATTTCTTCCAACACGAAAAAAACAATATTGATCTACATGCCCCTTCATTGACTACGCGTTTTGACGTTCGGCTTTAATTGTTTGCGCTAGTTACTCGTACCACGTGCGTGAGTGGGAGGACAATCGAAACTGAACGTCAAAATCCGTACCAGCCTTATTTAATAGTCCAGTGTAGGACGTAGGCCTACCCAGAAGGGTGATTTGGGCCCTATCCACCACGCTGGCCCAGTGCGGGTTGGTGGATTCACATACCTACGCAATTAAATTCCTTCTACGGATGTATGCAGGTTACCTCACGATGTTTTCTTCGCCAAAAAGCTGAATAGACAATAAGGAAGCTGCTCATGACTGATTCGATTTGTATTTGCATATTTTGTTAGATTGCACTAGCCAACCATCACTCGACATAAACGTCGATGGTTAACTACACCTTTGTTTGATGTTGAATATCTAATGCCCCATCCACACTCCACGAGGCGACACGAGAGAACGCGAGTCTATGACCAACTTTAATCCCTCGGCTTTAAGGGTTAGGGGGGTGATTTACTAAAAATTTTCAAATTCGTGTTTTATTATTTAAGTATGTCTGAAAATCGATAAAGGGACTCTCCCTTTATCGATTTTCAGACATCTAACATCAAAATTTGCGAGTCTCATTAAAACTTTCAGCCCCCACTTTTAGGGTTTGGGGGTGGTTTATTAAGAATCCTGAAATCGTGTTTTATTATCTATTACAACGAGTTCTTGTATCCATTTTCAGACTTCTAGCATCAAATGTTTCGAAAGTGACATATAAATTTCCAGGTTCCCTAATGTTTCACAAACATTTTTTGGCAAAATATCTCAATACCTTATATCCATCCATCCATCCATCAGCCGTAAGACGTCCACTGCTGGACATAGGCCTCCCCAATGGATTTCCATTAAGTAATACATGCATGTTTATGTGTCTAGGTAGGCATATATATTTATTTCAATAAATGTTATTTATTAATTGATTTGTTTGTTATAAGTGTTCATTGTTTATTTTTGTTAAGGTCGCTGTTTTGTTAATTTGCTATTTCCTGTCCGTCCTTGGTTGCCTGGAAGAAATCGCTTGAAGCGATAAGGCTGCCATTTAGTATAACAAATTTTTGATGTTTTTTTTCGTGTGTTTTGTAATTGTGGTTAAACTAATAAAGAATTATCTATCTATAAATCAAACATTTCACTTAAACAATAATTCGAATGATATTTTGTTTTTTTGGAAATTTTTCAAGTCAAAAATTGTTCTTCTTATAAATTGAATATAATAACACACGATAACCATATTTTTGCATGGTTTCGTATAAAAAATGACCTAATAGTAAATAAAGACTACTGAAGGGGGGGCAATTTGGACCTGGCACTCGCCGGTCGCTGCCGCGGCACCGCTCGCTTTGCTCACCGTTGTTTGTCATGTTCTAACCTAACCTACTTTTTGTTTCACACCTAATCTACAAAAGCGATTTGCTACCAGCACTTCGCTGGCCGCTGCCACGGCACGCTCGATTCGCTTGCTCGGCTCGTGCGTTGGTTGTGTAACGGTTTTTACTTCCTTAAAATCTTTATAAATAGAAGATTAAAATAAAAATAATCGAACGCAGTCTTAGCAAACCAACTTTAAAATGTCACGCGGTTTGGCCAATCAGGATCGTTCGCGCCAATATGCCTACCGGTCGCCCGGCCGTGCATGACCTGAGGTCACTATTCGACGACGAGGAAGCCGCCTCGCGCTATCGTTTGGATCACCTTTACAAACTTTTACCTATAAAGTTATCTTGAGAAGTTGTGTAATCTAGTGGAATTACAGCTAACAGCTGCTTAATTCGTATTGTGATTAGTTATACCCCAAATTGGGTAAGTGTTTCTAAGAATCTTATTGTGCATTAGCTAGTGATCATGACGTGAGTACATTCAAATAATATGTTCAGAATTCTTAATACCTAACTGTCGATTCATTCCTTTACTTAATATTTTCCTTATAATTATTTTATTTATTCTCTAAAACCATTCTATCGTTAACATCTCGAATTCAAACAATAAAATAGTAAAATCACTGATAAATTCATTACGTGGGTACCCACTTGTTCTTTAAAATATTCATTGAACATTATATTTGAATGTACCTAGATAACCTTATTCTTGCTGCTATGATTTTCATTGTATTATTTCATAATGTAGCTTGATAAATCATTGTACAAGTTTGACTGCCCTCATCTTAGATACTATTCACTGCATTAGATACCAATGGTACTTGCTTTTGCTTCGCGCGATTTGGATGAATGTGGCAGTCAAACTTCGAATCTGGGCAATTTCTAAGACGGCCAAAATTATGAACTTCCAGGGTTCAACTGCACGGCAAGCTAGGACGTCCTTTCCCGCTTCCCTACTGAAGTGGGACTCTTCAGACAACGCCACCTGCCCCGTGCCCTACCTTCAACTCGTGCCCTGTTTTTCTACACGGCGTGGCGTGAACCCACTACTACGGGTCTCTTCAGACAAGGCCACTTGGGGCTCCGGTAACTTCGGGTCGAAGTTGCCACCTGCCCTACTACTTTCATCAGCTGCCCTACAACTGTCGACTTCGGGGACGTCTCGCCACCAACAGATCCGACGTCATCGTCCGCGACGGATCGCGAATTCAAGGCCAGTGTATCTTGTCCATACGGTTGAACAACGCGTCTCGGTTTCTGAATGTGCCTTACCCCGACCCATCTAGATTGTTAGTCTTTCTTTATAGTTCTTTTTTTTACCTTTTCTGTTTTCCTAATATACTTTTGTTAACCTTCGAGTTTGTTCTTATTACCTCCCTATATTTAGGTTGTAGGGCAACTAGAAACGTTACAGTTGTCATGTTCTAACCTAACCTACTTTTAGTTTCACACCTATTAAAAGCGATTCGTTCCTGGTACTTTGCCGGCCGCTGCCACGGCACGTTAATGTACTACCAAAAAAAAACATGTCTTACAAAAATAAGCTTACCACGAGAATATTTTGGTTTATTTGGTTTTTGAAAAAATCCACAGCAGCGACATGTTTTTTTAAACATTTGTTAGGTAAGTATTTCAAATCTAACTGGAATTGTCTGTCAAACGACAACTTATGAAAAAATGTATCAAGTGTTGGTTTTTTATTAAACTTATATTAGTTAGCAAAAAAATCAAAAGAATTGTTTGTCAAATGATACGTTATAGAATGTAAGTATTTCAAGTAATTATTTTTAGATATAACCAAGTTATTAAACATTTTTTTGTGTAATAATAATCATTTAACTACTCATGGGTCAACTACTCATTGTCAAACGTTGGTTATCACATGCCGCAGTTTACAAAAAAAAAGTTTGTGAAATGGACGGATACCAAATTTCCATCCCACAACTTTAGGGGTGGGGGGTGGTGTGATTTAATAAAAATCCTGAAATACCTGTTTCATTATTTATAACAAGGAGTCTTTGTAACAGTTTTTAGACTTCTTGCATGAAAATTTGTGGAAGTCTCATACAAGCTTTCACCCCCTAGTATATATAGTTGGGGGTACAAGTACAAAGTTTAAGATTTTTCCCTATGTATATGCCTTATAATCCTTCATGCTAAATACCAAGTTTCTAGGTCATCTGGAAGTGGGTTAGGTTTTGATCTACAAGTCAGTGAGTGAGTGAATCAGTCAATGAAACCCCGGTTTTTAAACGTTAATATATCTTTAACTGTTTTAGTAAGATTGTAAAAATTTCTTATTCTAAACAAACTAACGAATTTTAGTAAAACAGCCAAATGTCATATATATAGGTTAAATAGTTTTCGAGTTATGAAGGGGTCAAAAGTGGCTCGAAATGGTTCGTGTAACATTACACACGGCTGCTGCGTCGCCAGTTCTTTTATTTGGCTTGGCTGGACACGCTGCCGCGTGTATACTAGATCTTAAAAAAAGAGTACAATAAAAATCCTGGGTAGCTTCCATACAACAAACGTGATGTTTTTGCCGTTTAACTGTGATATGAGTAAGAATAACGGCAATAGGTAGGCGCTTGAAATATTCACAAAATGTTTAGTTGTGTTTTATATTGTAAATTAATTAAAAGGGGCTCCCATACGGTACGGAACCCCATGTACGCGAGACCGGCTTGCACAAGGCCGATTTTTAGGGTTCCGTAGTAAAACGAGAAACACTTATTACTTCGTTGTGTCCTTCCGTCCGTCCGTCCTCATGCTACAAAGCCTTATAACTTCCACATATATGAACCAAATTGGATGAAATTTGAAAACCTAATAGTTGTAGTATAGATCTCAATTTCTTAACAATTTCAAAACAGTTTATTTAAGGGGTAGCTACATGTAAAATGGGGGTGATTTTTTTTCAACCCCATCCCCTCGTGTGGGGTATCATTGAGTAAGGTTTCTAAAATGAATAATGTAAGGTTTCTTGAACAATTTCTTTGTCACGTGTACGTGTCGTACCATTTGTGAGATAAATCGCCTAAGTTGAAAAAAGAGTGGCTTCCCCCCCTTAATTTCTAAAGTATACGAGATAGAATGTTCAAACTTTCTGAGATTATAAACCACACTTAAAACTTTATCTCAAAATTGTTTTGAGCACTGTGGGATAATATCTTTTTGAGTTATAAAGAAAAAAATAAATTCTTAAGCTTGCACATAGCTCAGAGGTCATTGACCTCACAGATATATTTTTAGCCCGTTCTGTTTTTATAGCACTAAACCATCTTATGACATTATAAAATCGGTTATAATCATCATCATAATCGTCGTCACCATCTACGGATGCCTATCATACGCGTGTCTCGACACGCATTAACAACTTATTTACTTTGATGTTATTTTAAATTAGGTACTTACAAAGTTGTAGTATTAAAAATGTTTGGTTCTCCAGAATTGTAACTGTCCACTTTAATAAAATCTGAATTGTACCCAGAAATAGTCAGAACAATCCGCAGAAGTTCAGCAGCTGCATGCCCCAATTCATCTTTCCATAAAAACGTTATACCAACATTTTGCTCTTCATAAAGATACGGGTCCGTTTTATTTACAAGGTATTGTTTCAGCACCATATTATTATCTAAAACATAATGTAATCAGTACAATACAATTTTCAATATTTAATTTCATTATTTTTTAGGTTTCTCCACCACAGACGCTAGGGTCCCTTAATTTTACATTAAGTTTTTTTAATTAATAAAAAAGACTATACATTAAATAATAGATAATAGTTCGCAAGGTGGTTTTATGGCGAGCCGACGAGCCCGTGAGCGGTGACACCGCGAACCCTGATATTCATCCATCAGCCATAGGACGTCCACTTCTGGAAATAGGCCTCTCCTATGGATCTCCAATAAAACCGGTTGGAAGCGGCTTGCATCCAGCGCAATCCTGCGGTCTTATTGAGGTCATCCGTCTACCATGTGGGTGGACGTTCTACATTGCGCTTGCCAGAATGTGGTCTCCACTCGAGAATTTTCGACCCCCTCAGCCATTAGTCCTCCGCGCTATGTGCCCTGCCCACTGTCATTTCAATTTCGCGAATATAAATTCCTTTGGGCTGAATGAGACCCCTGACTCTCGGTTTGCCTTAACCGACCGGCTAGGAGTGGAAACAGCAAGATCTCCAAACTTAAGTTTCGGGGTGGAAGTGTTGGGCATAACGACGATAGTAGCACTTTGTGAACGCAGCGTACTATGCTACTCAACACACCCTAGTGTCACACCTAAGTCTAAGTACCCAATGAAAATAAATATGTGCATAGTTGACCAAGCAATGCGAGTTCTCAAAGTCTACTTGGTCAAGCCGGCATTTGTATGTTGTTTGTATATTTATATGTATACTAGCTTTTACCCGCGGCTTCGCCCGCGTTATATTTTGATTTTGGTTTATGTTTATGTCGGCTGCGAAACCTAACCTAACCGACAAATATCAAAATACCTTAGAGGAATGCTTTTGTTGGTTAAGTTACGGTTGGAGTGTATATACAACGCCCCCGTGTATTCCCGCCTTGTCGTGGGGGAGGTCTGAGGTAGCTGAAAAGGCGGCGCTCGAAGTCTCCCTCTTCTTTGGGTCTTTTCCCCCAAGGAAGCTTAGACCGCCATTCCAAGATTATGTGCAGTGGAGTCTCCTCTTTTGTGGGTTCACAGATGCACGATGGGCTCTCCCTCAACTTAAATCGATGTAAGTATTGGGAAAACCCACCATGCCCCGTCAGCACTTGAGTTATGATTCCCACTGGCGCTATTTCTCTTACGATCCTGTATGCCGCCCTTGCATCCGGAAAATATGTTTTGGTTACCGCCGCTGTGTGTCCATCCTGATACCGCCGGTTCCACTCGTCAAGAGAGTCCTTTCGGATTTCTCGCTTGACGAATGAAACGGGGCAGTTATCGTAAATAGGTCTGCACTTCGAGTGCAGTGCTGCTTCCTTTGCTAGCTGGTCCACTCTCTCATTTCCCTCCATCCCCGCGTGCGCTTTAATCCAATAAAGTTTCACTATTTTATTTTGTGCGTGTAGTAACTTTATGTTAGCTTTGAATTTACTGCTAAGGGATGGAGGGAAGATACGCCAACTACCGTTTCCAGTGCAGACCTGGAGTCACAAAAGATTTTTGCTTTTTCGGTAGCCTCAAGAAGTGCCAATAACTCGGCCTGGTACACAGAGCACCAATCGGCCAATTTCAGCTTGCGGGTACTGATCTCAGCAGCATCATCCCAATTGGATAATGCCGCCCCAACTTTCCCTTTAATTTTGCTGCCGTCTGTAAATATGTTAATTTCTCGGTCAAGATTTTGCTCTAGTGCTGCTCCGTCTGCCAGGCATATGAACTCCAGCTCCTCCTGCTGCGCTGGGTGCTTCTTTTCTGTCTCTCTATCTCCAGTTACTTGCTGGGAATAACCTTTCTTAGTTTCATAAAGCAAGGCTGCTTCCTGGACTCTGATATGACAGCCGAGGATTAGGGGCCGTGGTGGGATATATGGAACTGGTGGTGTGGGTGCCGCCACCTACCCTACCTTCCGCTAGGCCGTCAATGTGTTGGCAGACGCAGTGGAGCTGCAGGGGAAGAGAGGTGTCGGTATCGCGATGGCCGTTGTCACTGTCCTCTGCAGTTGAAGATGCAGGCGCTGGGCTACTATGACTGACCCGCTGCACTGGGACCAGGGCGTTGGAATGCTGTCTGACGTTCAGTACTGGTTAGTCCCGAGTGGTGGATGACGATGTGTCTTGTGCTCCGAAACACTCCGTCATTATGGCGAGAGCGCAAGCTCCGTTATGGAGCCCGAGTCTGGGCTAGCGCTGTTGAGTGCCGCGAAGGAGTGCGAAAAATGTAATAACGTCCGAAACTTGCCATGACAGGTTATTTCTGGCGCTTAGACGGCTGCTACCGCAGCCCGCTCACTTAGTTTTTATCCTATCCTACGGGAACTGTTACAGTTTTTGCGATAAAAAGTGGCCTATGTCAGTGGCCATGTTTTCGTCTTTCAAACTATATTCATGCAATAAGCCAAGGCAAGTTGCTCCGTTGCTGAGAACAAAATATTGTTAAGTCCTACGGGAACCACAATTTTTTTCGGGATGGAAAGTATCCTATGTCACTTTCCGTCTTCCAAACTATGCCCACTCCAAATATCAAGTCAATCCGTTGCTCCATTGCTGAGAAACAGTTATTGTCCTATCCCATGGGAATCACGAATTTTCTCGAGATAAAAAAGGATCCTATTATCACGTCTTTCTGTCTTTTAAACCATAGGTATCCATACCAAAAATCAGGTCAATCTTTTGCTCCGTTGCTGCGTCAAAGAGGAACAAACCAACAAACTTTTCGGATTGATAATATTGAAGTATGATGATTCTGTACCATAAAGGTAGAATAAAGAAACATGTTAAACCTCTAATGATAGAAGATTTAAAAATGTTTTTAATGTCAGACAAAATGACGGCCTCGTATTAAACGTCATAGTAGGTAACATGTAGCATGCAGAGGGAAAATAACATTTTATCCAATTTTAATGTCAGTTGTCATTTTCAATCCATGCTTTATTTCCTCTTCAAGGGGATATAATGGTGGAAAAACAATTTGTCCCCTTGCCATGCTACTTGTGATTTATAAGTCTGCAGACAATGTCACCTGTCATCTAATTACGTTTGGCTGTGACGTTTCGTTAGTCCATATTAGCGTCATAGAGGAATTAATCACTTAGCGTCTTTGTGATAGTGGCGACAGTTTCGCTTTCGATGGTTTTTGTCCTGTCCTACAGGAACTATGAAATTTTTCGGGATAAAAAGTATCCTAAAGCTCCTTCCGCCTTTTATACTATATTCATGCCAAAAATCAAGTCAATCCGTTGCTCCGTTGGCGCGTGATAGAGTAACAAACCAACAAACCAACAAACCAACAAACTTTTCGGATTTATAATATTAGTAAGGATTTGTTCGATAAATTAACTCAAGTACCGCTTGACTGATCTCCATGATATATATCGGAGCATGCTACGTGCCTTTATGGAAATAAAGAATTCTTAAGCTGCATCTTTTCAATGGCTGCGAAGACATGAGGGTAAGAAAGTGGTAAAAACAAGCAAATCTGCGCCATTTTATTTACCTACGAGGGTCAAACTGAAAGTTCTTAGAAAATCAAAAACTGATTACATTAGCCAGTTATTAGTTTTATTATATCTTTTCAAAATATTGTCCATTCACGTCAATACACCGCTGCATGCGATGGAACCACTGGGAAAAGCACTTTGCCCACTCGTCCTTAGGGGTCTCTTCAATGGCATCGCGATACGCAGCCACCGCTTCTTCAGCATTCATAAACCGCTTTCCTTTAAGTTTTTCTTTAATTTTTGAAAATAAATAAAAATCACAAGGCGCGAGGTCGGGGCTATACGGCGGGTGACCCAGTAATTCAACGTTTGATGTCGCCAAATAGTCGATCGTTCGCTTGGCGGTGTGCGATGAGGCGTTGTCGTGGTGAAGGAGGATCCTACTGCGAGGTCGTTTCTCTCGAACTTTTTCCAAGACAAGTGGCAAACAATTGGTAGTGTACCATTCTGCAGAAACTGTTTTTTGATCCTCTAACACAATTGTCGCGAAATGACCTATCCTTCCAAAGAACGAGGCCACCATTTTTTTCCCCGCACTTCGATCTCTCTTCACTTTAGTTGGCAACTCCTCGAAAGGAAACACCCACTGAGCAGATTGTCTTTTGGTTTCAGGATCATAACAGTAAATCCAGCTTTCGTCACCTGTTAGTATGTCGAACACAGCATTTGAGTCACCTCCGTTAAATCTTTCAATCATTTTACGGCACCAATCCACACGATGGAGTTTTTGAGCCTCAGTCAAATTATGAGGTATCCACCGGGCGCAAAGCTTCCTGACCGCTAAATGTTCGTGTAGGATTTTGTGCACTTGACTCATACCGATGCCTAAGCTTGTCCGAATCTGCTGATAGGTCACTCTTTTGTCAGTCTCTATCATACGCCGCACAACACAGATGTTATCTTCAGTCGTCGCCGTAGAAGGCCGTCCCTCACGTAAATCATCAGTGAGATTAGTGCGACCACGTTTAAACTCATTAAACCAGTTGTAAACAGTCGCACGAGATGGGGCTTCATCGTGAAAGGCCAATCGTAGTCTATCATAACTTTCTTGTTGACTTAAATGACATCGAAAGTCATAAAAAATCATTGCACGAAAATTTTCTCGTGTTAAATTCATGTTGACGTGACACAGACAATTTTCAATTTGCCGCCAAATCGTAAAACAAATGACAAATGAATGAAGTATATACTCAGTAATATTGGCAAAGAGTTCTATTTTCAAATTATAGAATTATTTTTTTATTATATTGTTTATAAGTGGCCAGTTCTAAGAACTTTCAGTTTGACCCTCGTATTAACCTAGTGTAACAAATTGCTAACCTTTTCGCTGTACTTACTTTTTAAGGATATATTTTCCAGGACAGTGAGGTAAGTTCGATAAAACATACTTCCGCCGTCGTACTCATCATAGTCATCATAGTAACTTGTGCAGAAATACCAGCCTTCTTGGTTTTTACTGACGTTCCTTAATGTCAGCTGACACGATTTGTTTGTATGATCCTGAAACAAATTGTTTGAAAAATACAAATACTAGTAGTTCTCCGAACAGTAGATCTCGCGACACATCTCTTTAATTGAATCTTCATAAACTTATATCTATTCTTACGACTCGCTCTTGATCAATTTAGATCATACTGGAAAATCTTGTTAGAATTTCGATACTTAATAATCTAGACAAGTATTCTTGAAATCGACCGATAAGTAGCGCAACAGCAAATTTCCCCCTTTTTTGGGGGAAATACCCAACCTATCAAAAACCGCTGATTTCAAAAATTAACTATTAATAAATACCTAGAACCTGTGTACCAAGTTTCGTCAAGATTCGTAGAAAAATGCGATTTGTATACGAATACCAACATCTGTCCAGATGTTCAATGAATTTTGCTTCTGTCTGTCCAGACAGAAGCAAAATTGCCGTGCTAAAACGGAGATCTTCGCTTTCGCTCGATCGTGATGGCGCGTTCGATGATTCCATTGACATATAAGTATTTAGACAGGAGTGGATGGCATAGTATCGAGAGGTGTGCTGCGCTTTCACTAAACACTACTCGCGGCTACTACTACCCTGGAGCTTAATTTCTTGCTGTTTCCACTCCTAGCCGACTGGTTAAGGCAAGCCAGGAGTAAGGGGTATTATCATCTCATGTAGTCCAATGGTCCACAAGATATTGGGATTCTGAATATTTTATTTTGTAATATATGAAAAGATCAAATTTAAAATGCCATTTAAAACTATTTAAAAAAAACATACAGATGAATTTACTATATCCTACTAATATTAAAACGCGAAAGTTTGTATGTACGGATGTTTGTTACTCTTTCACGCACAAACTACTAAACGGATTGAGATGAAACTTTGCAATAATAAAGCTTAATTATTTATCAGAGTAACACATAGGCTATAATTTATAAAGATATTGCGTGAAACGGAGTTCGCCGGGTCAGCTACTATTCTGTATATTGAATATTATACATAGTACCTCATCTTTTTTCGGAGTCAGATAAAAAACCCGTCCACTCGGTACACAGTAAAGCAGACGATGCTTTAATTTAGTAAAAGGTTTCCTTGTTTTACCATGGACCAAAATTTACCTTTACAGCCACTGCAACTGGTGGGTTTGTTGACATCAAATAATATTTTTTATTTTTTTCTGTTATTGTAAAATTAGGCTTATGAAACCACTGATAATTATTTCCGGAGTACGGACAAATAAGTTGAACTGTGTCATTTGCAAAAACTGTGAAATTAAATGGATAAACTTCTGAAGATCCATCCGATTCTGTGAGATAAAAGAGATACTATTAATTAGGTAAATAATTCAATTTAATTATGATGTTTAAACATAACAGTTTAGTAAGATTACATCATCATATTAATTGTAGGACCTCTTTCATCGTAGAGGGAGAGATGTGGAAGAACGACCTTCACCCATCTGATAACCAGATAAGACATATTTTTTATGGAATGTTATTTACATACAAATAGGCCTATGATAGCTTGCCTATCGGAAAGAGCTCATGAATCATTTTCATAAAAAAAATTGAATTGATTTTTTTTACCTCCACTCATTTGATAGCCGGTGTTTTTATTCGAGCTAATAGTTTTTAATGTAGACAATATACCTTGGTAGGTTTGCCTACTTAATTTTGTTAATTCTACCTGGCAAAGCAACTATGTACAAATATGTCAATATAAATACGAAACCGATCTTATAACCAATCAAAATTAGCATCACAAGAAAGATAATTTAATTGCAAAATTAATCACACAAGCTTGTCTTCAAAAAATCGTCAATGACATATTTTAAATATATTAAAAAATAGCCATGGACACTTTTCGATAGGCAAGCTATTATGTATAGGCGTGTTCATAAATACATAATGATTTCCAAAAAAATACGTGTCATCTCGTATCACGTGGGCGAGGGTCGATCTTCAGCGGCTCTTAGACCATCGTCTTCACAAAAAACCCTTATAAAAAATAAATACCCTCGTAAAGTTTGCCAAAAATGATAATTTTTCGAAATTTAAATTCAAACGGCCCTCTAAGCATATTATGTAATTCTGTATGTTTAATTTTTCACAAAAATCCCTAAACATACAAATCAATGCTTAGATTACTATGACTAGCCTCGGTATGCTCGACCAAACAGCGCCGTCATAGGTACCTACTTGAAAAATGAATTGAATTTAAAGTGCCCCACATCAGTATCTAGGCGAGCGTAGTGAGACCAATCATTAATTTAAGAAATCAACAATTGATAATACAGTAAAAAAACAAAAAAAAAATTGTGTGTGGAGTCCCTCCGCGCGGAAGAAGTGAAACTTCGGACGTATTTTAGCTAATTCCACGACGCTCACACTGTTTAGTTTGCTGCATAGTCAGAATTGTGTTTGGGATCTACCGACTCACTCTCTTTCTCTTTCCTACTTTCTACCTTTAGGTATCTTTCTTTCTCTCTCCCTCTTGCGTGGTAAGATTGTAGCGATAAACGTTTAACGCAACCTTGTTGGAAGTCGCATTAGAAGTTTCACTTTAAAAAACAACGGGTTGCACTCCGGGGGTGCAGGTATATGTAAAAACTTGAACATATAAAGTTCTATCATTTATGTGGTAAAATACAATATCACACACGCACACTCGCGCAAGAGGACTGCGCTGTCTTACGAGTTGTCTTTTAGGTCACGTGTCCTGACGCGAGTTTAACATTTTTAATCCATCCTTAAAAGTTTACAACGCCGCTAAAGAAATTTTCACTTCAAAAATCGTAATCAAAATCTACAGCAGTGGCCTATGTCCAGCAGTAAACGTCCTGCGATTGATATGATGATAATGAAAACAGCAAAAACTTCACCCCATATGAAACTTCGCATTGCTCGTTCATCGGCGGACATTTCTGTTTCCATCGCCTTTGAACATAGTCCCAACGATATAATAAATAATATATAATGATGACACTTCATAACTCAGTATTGAGGCACTGTCTATAAGCAAAGAGTAAAGAACACTAGTCTTAATACTGCCTATTAGCTTGACAAACCGAAATGCAATGGTTGCTCTTACTCTAAAACCCTATATTACTCAGACAGGAAAACTTAGTGTGTACTTCGCGTTGTCGTCAATGCAAAGAATATATAATAATACTACGTAGTCAATTGGTATTCCAATATCAATAATTATAAATAAATACCTGTATTTATATGTACACATATATTTACTAATATTATTTTAAGTCTTGAACATGTAGATTTAGTTTTCTACTTCTTGAATTCATTATTTGTTAATTGTACGTGACAGAATAACTCTATCACTATGTCTTAGTAGATAGATGATATAAAAAATGCTTAGGTATTGTGTTTTTAGGGTTCCGTACCCAAAAGGTGAGAAATGTGGTTGTAAAGCCCAAATTGTTCCATATAGAGACGTGTCTCTTTAGTTTTTAGCGTTCCTTACCCAAAGCGTAAAAACGGGACCCTATTACTAAGACTCCACTGTCCGTCTGTCTGTCTGTCCGTCTGTCTGCCACCAGGCTGTATCTCATGAACCGTAATAGCTATAACGTTGACATTTTTACAAATGATGTATTTCTGTTGCCGCTATAACACGCATACAGACGCGACCAACACGCCACCCTTTTATGGTGGACATTCCGCACGTTAGAACCAAACGTTTTGAGTCCTCATTCCTCATACGAACAGCCAGAATGTGGAACGCTTTGCCTGGGTCTGTTTTCCCGCTAAAGTACAACGTGGGTGTCTTCAAATTCCGAGTAAATAGGTATCTTATGTAGTTATGTAGTCAAACGCAAACTTAAAAAACAGAAAAAAAAATTAAGTATAACACCAATACAACAAACCTGAATTTATAGTCGTTTTTCGCTCGATATTAATAACGGTAACAGATAGATGCTTGAAATATTGACCGAATATTTAGGTAAAGACCAGGGGCCTTACTGTGTAAGCGCTCTGACGTTCGGCTTCGCTTTCCCTCCCGCTCGCTCTCGTGGCGTGAGTAACTGGCGCGAGCAGGAGCAAAAGCGAAGCCGATCGTCAGAGCGCTTACGCAGTAAGGCCTCAGTTCTGAAGTATATTCTTTCCAAAAAAAAAAAGAATTATTAAAACCAGACCGCTACGTAAAAAGTTATGCGTGGTTACTGGTTATACATTTAAAAAAATTAAAAAATATACGCGTCGAATTGAGTACCTCCTCCGTTTCTTCGGTCAAAAAGATTATAATATAACTGCCAAATGCTCACTTCAGTTATAAAATCTCAGCACGTCACGCGTGTTTAAATGTAGATTTCCATCCGTGACGTCACAGCACGTGTCGGTGGACGCTTCACGGGGATTACATTCGTTTTCAATCTTCTTCCTTGATTGTGATGCGGGATTTTGCATATTGATCTTGTGAATGTTGAGACTTATGACGAGATTATGTTCTGGGTTTTAATTAATTTAGAGATAGTTTGATTTAATCGGTATTTTTAGTATCAGAAAACAACTATGCAACGTATTTATCGAGGTGTTGGATTACTGACACTATATAAAATATCTTAAAAAGTTATTTGGTGCAAAAAACAATTCAAAGATTTAAAGAACTGCGATCATGGTTTTTTTTTATTGTTTATCGTAAAACGAACTATAATTCAGCAGTCGATAAGTGAAAGTCTTGTGACTAAGTATTATTATAACGAAATCGATTTCTATGAAGTTCATATTTTTATAACATATTTGCTCGTAAAGTGGCTGTAATTACACCAATTTCAATATCGTAATGTATTTCATTACGCACTTGTGCGTTATTGTAATGTAAAACGCACGAGTGAGCGATACTTTTTAAAATCTTATCAAAGAGTTTTTATGTCAGAAAAGTGGTCAATTTTTTTTTTTTTTTTTGGGATATCAAATATAATTAATAAACATTTAATTCTCTAATTTAATTAATTTTGACAATAAATTACAACCATTTATCTGTAACAAACACAAAAATATTAATTTACTTTATTAGTAATACTGGCTGTTTTTGTACCTCTGCATAAAAAAACGTTGATGCGCGCGCATCGCTAATTTGTGGACATGTAAAGATATTTTCGTTTAAGAAAGTCAGAGTTTTATTAATTTCCTCGCAAATACGTTATAAAACGTCGTATGACATACGTGCGCTTTGAAAATTACCGCACTTATATCATAATGTACTATTCTATATAAATGACGTTATGACCTTACCAACCAAACAATTATTACTTAAATTGAACCTCAGGTCAAATAAAGAACGTAATGTTTTTTCGACATAATTGTTTGCAATAGTAGCAGTAGTAAGCGAGTTCTAACCAAATGGTCTGTCCACTTTGTCACATCCTACGCGGCGCTTCTTGGTGCCTAGTCTCTATTTGAGAGCTTTTCAATACAATAACACTAGCTATCCGTTATGAGTGTTAAGTATAATCCCTTGTCAACTCCCCTATTGTCAACTTTAACTTAATGGGTTACGTCGATTTGTTTCTTCAACAAATCTCGTCCATTTTTAATTGACTTCTAAAAAGGAGGAGGTTCTATGTTCGCCAGTTTGTTTTTTTTTTTGTGTATGTCCATCGATATTTTAGCCAATTATGAACCGAATCTCAAAATTCTTTTTTAGTTTGAAAGGGTATACTTCGGAGGTGGTCCCATTTAAATTTCAAATAATCGGCCAAGTATGAGTCGGACTCGTGCATGGAGGGTTCCGTACTGTATGGGAGCCCCCCTTAAATATTTGTTTTATTCTCTTTTTAGTATTTGTTGTTATAGCGGCAACAAAAATACATCATTTATAAAAATTTCAACTGCCTAGCTATCATGGTTCATGACATACAGCCCGGTGACAGACAGAAAGACAGACAGACGGACAGACGGACATCGAAGTCTTAGTAATAGGGTCCCGTTTTTCCCTATGGGTACGGAACCCTAAGAATCAACGGTAGGTAATGTAAAAGTTGTATACAAGTTGCATCAATTCGAGCGAACTATTCGAATGTTGGACACGATGGAAGTCGTTTATGCCATTATTTGCAAAAAAACATTATTTGTTCCACAATTAAAAATTAGGAAAACATTACTTTAGCTTAGGTATTGGTAACAACTGAATTCCTCAATGGAATTGATTTGAATAACTACAATCTCTAAAACAGGCTATAAATAAACAATCTCTCCGCATCAGTTAACTGTAAACACAAACTTTCAGTTTCAAAGACTGAAAATGTTTCCTTTGGTTCAAACTCAAAGTTTCAATCTTACACTCCACCGGTTAAAGAGCCAAAGGGTTCAGTACAATGGGAGACAGGAAAATGATGTTTCCGTCCTTGCTTTAAGTCTGGAATGAATTGCTTCTGAATAGTCTGAAATGACAATAGATACGTTCCTAAAATGTAAATTTGTATTTACCTCGTAGTTGTACAAAGTGCACATATTTTGGTCTCTTTGACTAATTTTGAACGACTTATTCCTTGCAGAAAATTGCGCATTTAACTTTTTTTTTAGAAACAGAGGAAAGTTCTTCCTTTTATTTTCTGTTTTATATCAGACCAAAAAGAAGAAAGTTATATTGTTCGTAACATTGTTACATTTCACATTACATAGAAATTGATTTAAAAAATTGACTTGACATAATATTACGGACTCTTCAGTATCTTTAACCCAATTAATATTTGCATTGTTTTAAACATAATGACAGAACACCAAGTAACTGGATTGTGTTTCAAAAATAAAAAAAAATACTTTGCTCTGGGTTATTACATAAATTATCATATTCAATTGTGACATTGAACCTAATTTTGTCATTGTAGGTATCTGCTAATTTTTTAAATTTTATTATTATTGACATTGTATTATGATAGTAAAGTTGACTCGTGCTTTTTCAATTTATAATCTTATTTTTCGATTCTTGATTGTATAATTTTATATACTTTTTTCCTCCGTTATTTGGCCATATTTTTTCATTTCAATATTGTGAGGTAAATATTATTGATCCAGGTCGTTTTTACCTTGAAAAAAAAGTATTTGTATTTGTCTGACCAACGTAGGATGTCCACCGGCTAGAGATGAAGCGACTATTTAATTAAGGCCGCATAGTCAAGCCGCTTCCAATCGTATTTGGTGGAAATCCATAGGGCAGGCCTATGTCCAACAGTGGACGTCCTACGCCTGTTAATAAACATGATTCTGAAACAAGCAAAATCTTTACAATCCTTACTAATATTATAAATGCGAAAGTAACTCTGTCTGTCTGTCGCGCTTTCACGCTAAAACTACTGAACCGATTTGAATGAAATTTGGTACACAGATAGTCTAGAGCCTGAGAAAGGACATAGGCTACTTTTTGATTCGAAAAAATAGTTTTAAAGGGTTGAAAAGGGGGGATGATAACGCATTGGCTAGAATCTTAGAAGAAAAAACTTATATTTTACCATGACAAATGGTAATTTGCATCTTGACTTTCCAAATTACATTCTCTATGCCCAATGCCCATTCAAGGCTGCTCAAGTTGCAAATGTCAAAGTCAATCAAACATTTCCTGTAAACTTTAGAGAAGGTTACATGTATTTTTTCAGTTTAATTACGTAGTTTTCATTCTAATAGGTAGCCTACAAAACGCAAATCGAATCTAGCGCGTAGTTCTAGCGGAGCTCGCGTAAAGAAAATTGCTAGAAGCCAAGAGTCTGAAGAGCAAACTTTAACGCGTTTGACATTAGATGCCGAGCGCCACTCATCTCAAAGAGCTGCTGAGACTCAAGAGCAAAACCAAGCGCGTCGAATTTTAGATGCTGAGCGTCACGCAGCTCAGAGAGCTGCTGAGACTGAAGTTGAAAGTCAAGCGCGGCGACTTTTAGATGCTGAGCATCACGCAGCGCAAAGAACTGCTGAGACTCAAGAGCTAAAAACCAAGCGCGTCGAATTTTAGATGCTGAGCGTCACGCAGCTCAGAGAGATGCTGAGACTTAAGGAGAAAGTCAAGCGCGGCGACTTTTAGATGCCGAGCATCACGCAGCGCAAAGAACTGCTGAGACTCAAGAGCAAAATCTAGCGCGTCGAATTTTAGATGCTAAGCGTTAGACGTTAAGCAAAAAATTGCATAGTTCCTGTAGGACAGGACAAAAACTATCGAAAGCAAAACTGTCGCCACTATCACAAAGACGCTAAGTGATTAATTCCTCTATGACGCTAATATGGATTAATGAAACGTCACAGCGAAACGTAATTAGATGACAGGTGACATTGTCTGCAGACTTTTATAAATCACAGGTAGCATGGCAAGGGGACAAATTGTTTTTCCACCATTATGTCCCCTTGAAGAGGAAATAAAGTATGGATTGAAAATGACAACTGACATTAAAATTAGATAAAATGTTTTTTTCCCTCTGCATGCCACATGTTACTATGACGTTTAATACCAGGCCGTCATTTTGTCTGACATTAAAAATATTTTTAAATCTACTATCATTAGAGGTTTAACATGTTTCTTTATTCTACCTTTATGGTTCAGAATCATCATACCTACTTTAATATTATCAATCCGAAAAGTTTGTTGGTTTGTTCCTCTTTGACGCGGCAACTGAGCAAAAGATTGACTTGATTTTTGGTATGGATACCTATGGTTTAAAAGACAGAAAGTGATAAAAGGATACTTCTTTATCCCGAGAAAATTCGTGATTCCCATGGGATAGGACAATAACTGTTTTTCAGCAATGGAGCAACGGATTGACTTGATTTTTGGGGTGGGCATAGTTTGGAAGACGGAAAGTGGCATAGGATACTTCTCATTCCGAAAAAATTGCGGTTCCCGTAGGATAAGACAATAACTTTTTCTCAGCAACGGAGCAACGGATTGCCTTGGCTTATTGCATGAATATAGTTTGAAAGACGAAAAGTGACATAGGCCACTTTTTATCCCAAAAACTTTAAGAGTCCCCGTAGGATAGGATAAAAACTTAGCGAGCGGGCCGCGGTAGCAGCCGTCTAAGCGCCAGAAATAACCTGTCATTTCAAGTTTAGGACGTTCCTACATTTTTCGCACTCCTTCGCGGCACTCAACAGCGCTAGCCCAGACTCGGGCTCCATAACGGAGCTTGCGCTCCCGCAATAATGACGGAGTGTTTCGGAGCACAAGACCATCTTCATCCACCACTCGGGACTAACCAGCACTGAGCGTCGGACAGCATTCCAACGCCCTGGTCCCAGTGCAACGGGTCAGTCATAGTAGCCCAGCGCCTGCCTTTTCAACTGCAGAGGGCAGTGAGAACGGCCATCGCGATATTGACACTTCTCTTCCCCTGCAGCCCCACTGCGTCTGCCAACAGGTTGACGGCCTAGCGGAAGGTAGGGTAGGTGGCGGCACCCACACAACCAGTTCCATCCCACCGCAGCCCCTAATCCTCGGCTGCAGCGTGGCAAGAGCGGCACTGCAGCCCGCCTCAGAAGCATCACTCTTCATAAGGCAGGCAACCTACCGGCCATCCTCTCAGCTGCTTAAGTTAAAAGCGGCTGAACAACGAGTGCCGGCCTCTAAGCTGCCTTGGGGGAAAGACCCAAAGAAGAGGGAGACTTCGAGCGCCGCCTTTTCAGCTGCCTTAGACCTTCCCCGCCACGACAAGGCGGGAATACACAGGGGGGTTGTATATACACTCCAACCGTAACTTAACCTACAAAAGCATTCCTCTAAGGTATTCTGATGTTTGTCGCTTAGGTTAGGTTTCGCAGCCGACATAAACATTAGCCAAAATCAAAATATAACGCGGGCGAAGCCGCGGGTAAAAGCTAGTATCTTCTTATATATTCTATTTTTAATTATAAACGATACTATATACATTACTTACTGACCAGCATTTATTAAATTATTATCCAGAAAACCAAAAGCACGGAGGGTCAAGAAAAAACAGTGGCAAGTGTCCGGCGCAGTTTGTCTTCATTGCCGACGGGTTTATGGCGGGGGGTGCTCAATAATATCGCCACGTCATGTTACATTCATGGGAATCTTATACAGAATGTTCTAAACACATCATTGCTCTCACCATACGTGAGCGAAATGATGTTCTGAAACTTTTTGCCTGGGTCTCTGTGCAATTTTTCATTCAAGCACAATTCAGGCATCTTAAAATCTTGTGTAAATAGGTAAATACCTCATATGTAGACTCGTCTAGTTCATTTTAAACTGCAAATCTCCTTAGTACAAGTATGTGGTCAAAGTGAAATAAAATTAAAGCAATGCTGTGACTTCATAAAAACCTTCATTGTGTATCTTTATTAAATTGTTAAACAGTATCAATCAATCATGAATCTTTATTGCAACATATGTGGTAGGTATATTATATCCTAAAAAGAAGCAATGTATTTGTTCGTAAAAATATGAAACAAATACCTAAATTACTACGGAATCAAAAACATCTTGATCACCACATCACTGAAAGTCGAGAGATAATCCAAATTTTCAAACCCACAGCCAGTTGGCAGCGTACCCAGCAAGCATAGGCACATTAAAATGCAATGGTCTCATTATCTAGAAGTAAATTCGATTTTGTCTAAATTGTCTAAATGTCGTCATATTTATGAAGGAAAAGTAATTTGATTAGCATATTTACTGCGACTAGTAATTTTCATTAGATTTGAGACCGAGATGGCCAATGTAGTCGCCAGACCATCACAAGACGCCTCTAAACCGGATTGATAGAAGGGGGAAGAGTTACAGACCACTCCCTTACATTGGTCCCTGAGCAGAATCCCAGGGCGCCAAGCCCCAGTAAAGAGGGTAACCTGGCCTGGAACCAGACTCCAGAGATATAAATAGGAGGAGAAGAATCCAGAATCGAAAAACAGATTTGAGATATTTTTTAAGAACATCCCCTATACAAGATTTACGAGTGGACACCGCCAAATACTTCCACCTCGGTACTATCACGGTTCTTATTGAGGACTGACAAGAATTATAGCGGGGCAGCTGGCGCCGGCACACATTGTGGGAGAATTGCGACGGTAAAACTGCACATGAAATATTCGGCACAACTGACCAATAATATTAGTCCTGAAGAATACAGAAACAGGAAATAACATGTAAAACTGAAATAAATACTCGTGCTAACATACATTGTTCGCTTCAAGACATTACACTAGTTTTAAGAATAAATAAACAATTATCACAGTTAGAGGTAATACTTGCTCGCGGCGCTTTACACGCTTTAGCTAGACTAAACATTGAGTAAGGATCATAAAAATCATCTATTGTCGAACTCATGGTTCTAATGTAAATATAAGAATATTTTTTCTAGAGCAGATATAAGTCAAGAAAGATCGTAAAGTCAAAATTGTTTAGGAGCGTTTATAGCAAGTAAATATAATATTTTGTTAACTAAATACGTATATCTTACATGAAAAAACATAAAACCGGCGGTCAAAGTTTTGCCCTGAAATATGAACAGACTATGATTTAAAATATGTTCTTGAAATTATTTATTCCAAATTAATATAGGTAAACAAAATAAATAAGTTATACGGGCAATAATAACAATAATTATATCTAATAATAGTCTCTAATAAGACAATCGTATATTAAGATAATTGAATAACTACATATTTCTCCTAATTACACCTAAATAATAAGTACAGATGTATATGATGTCAAAATAAATACCAGTCTCAAAATCCGATCAGAATTATTAGACTCAGAAAATTATGATAATGAAATTTGTAGATAAAAATATTCACCCTAACTTGCCATAATCCGTATTTCTCCCCAAAATGCGGTTAAATGCAACTATTTCTGGTAAATTCGAGTAAAAGGGAGATTTAATCGAATCACTCGATTCTGTAAAAGTGGGAGAGATAATCGAATGTTATGATCCACTTTAGTTTTTTGCGTAGATGGTAAATGATGATGGTGGGGATTTTAGTTTCTGTCGGGATGGAGTCGGGTGTGGTGGAGACGGTCGGCAGAAGAACTAGATTTTGGTCTAAATCAAAATATTTATGATTAGCATGAAATATATGTCCTGAGAAAAGGGAAATGTAGTTTTCCGAAATAACTACTAACCAAAGAGCTTTAATTAAAAATCAAAACTATTATATTCATAATTAATCACTACTTTGGATAAATTCGAGATGTTTTAGTCCAAAACAAGTTAGCTTTATACAAATAAAATAAATAAAAACGGTTTTTAATTACAATCTATCATATTAGTTATTTTACCCTAAAATAAAAAATACATTCACTGATCTATAGAGTGTGCTAGTCCTACCTTTTTTTAAACCAACAACAAAAAATATTTTAGTTGAAACATATTTTCGTTTACAAATATTTTAACGCTCAATAGCAGACTTCTCAACATACAAGTGTATAAATTAATAAGTCAGCTGACCAAAATAAATATTGTTATTTTTTATCCCAAGTTACCGACCAATGCAAATGTACCGCTACCCATATAAATAGTTCCATCTAGATTCATGTGTAATTATGTGTGGATTCGCTACTGTTAATGAAATAAGGGTGGTTTTATTTTATGGCAGCAGTTTTACTTTAATCCATTTTGAATGATGAGATGATTGAATTACGAGTTTGATTTTTACACTCTGCATATAGAAGGCTAATAGGCAAATAAAATATTAGTTTCGGTAAGCTACTACTAATACTGACTCTGATGTAAGAAAAAGAATTATAATATCCACCCAAAACCAAAAGGTCCCAAAAATGGAAGATACAAATATCAAGCGTAAACATAGCCATCATTATATCAAACTACAAAACCTCTACTGCTGAACTTAGGCCTCAGCTATAGATCTTCAATAAAGCCGATTGGAAGTGGCTTATGTCCGTCGCAATCCCTTAATGTGATCGTTAGTTTATTATGTGGGTGGACGTCCTACACTGTGCTTGCCGGTAGGTACGTGGTCTCCACTCACGAACTTTTCCACCCCATCGGTCATCAGTCATCTGTGATATGACTTGCTCCCTGTAGTTTCAACTTGTCATTATAATTATACCGGTATAAATTTTAGCAATTTTCCACAAAATCACAATCCCGCATCCAATCACAAAAATCATTTCCACATAATGACTTTCCTCTAAACTCGATAGAAAACAGGAAAACGACATTTTTCTATTTGCAACACATAAATCATACATTACCTGAAGGGTTGGCAGACAGGCAATTTGTCATGTAGCCACTCATGTGCGGAGCCGAGATACCCTTTGAAGATTTGAATTTTGTTATTGTTACGGTTGTGTGGCTCTAAGCGCACTGCGGTAAGGGTAATACGACTCAAGCAGAGATACAGGGTTATCCAGAAATGGTTTAATAAGCCGAATGGAGAAGATCAACCCGAATTAAAAAAAAAAAAACAATTGATTAACGCATTTCAGTTCCGAGTTGCAATTTTTGACTCTGGAGCAGCTGATTTTTTTCTCCAATTTCGGTTTGATTCTAAAGTAAAATTTGTTCATAATGATGATTATCGTCCCCCTTTTGGCATGTACAGATTGTACAGGGAAAACAGATAGCCCTGTATAATAAATATAGGTATTTAAGTAACATTTTATATTATTTCACTAAATAATTTTTGTAACTCTGGGTCCCTGTGCCTGCAATACGTGGTTTTTATTTTATTTAATAGCTGTGACTAGATTTTTGGCAAAGCAAAACATCATGAGGCAAAGCAAAATTGATAGAGTATGTAATTCCAATAACTCAAATACAATACCTACGTGAGAAGCGATACCTGCCCTTTGAAGATTTGAATTTTGTTATGGTTACGGTTGTGTGGGTCTAAGCGCATTGCGGTTAGGATTGGGGTACTTAATAGGAATATATTTTTAGAATATGTTTTTTATACAGTTTGTTAAGCTAAATGTATCAAAAAGACTAATATTAACCCAATTATTTATTATTTGACTCTATTTTTGAACTGATACCCCGCTATATAATTATTTTTCGCAAAAAATGGCAAAACCGCCTTCCATCGTGTGCAAAATTCGAATATTTCGATCGAATTGTTTACATTATTGTTGATTTATCAAAAACGGCTAAGCTGATTTCTGTGAAATTTAGATGGAACCACCTTGGGCGTATACCCTTTCGAACTAAAAAAGATTTTTACTATTCGGTTCACAATTGGTGAAATTATCGATGAACATACACAAAAAAAAAAGATACATACACACGAACATAGAACCTCCTCCTTTTTGGAAGTCGGTTAAAAATATACGTAACTGGTTACAAGAGACAATAGGTACAGTTCGCAAGGCAAGAGCAAGCATTGAAAATCAATGATAGTGCTAATTGAACAGCACAGCATCAGATTGTACCTGTACATGTACCACCCTTCTTAGTAGTCCACTGCAAGACGTAAGTCTTCTCACTAAGGGGTTTGGGCCATATCCACCACGCTGGCCCAGTGCGGGTTGCCGGATTCACATACGCCATCGCATATCTTCTACGAATGCAGGTTGATTCACGATGTTTTCCTTTACCGACAAGCCAGTGGTGTTAAATTCCGTACATAAATTCTGAGGAATTCATTAGTATGGGATCGGAATTCAAATCCACGACCTCACGATTGTAAGGCGGGTGTCATTAACACTAAACTACCACAGCTTCATGCGATTATGAAAATCTAAAGTTTCACATAAACAGCTTTTAGTAGTTGTTTTATGAAGCAATTTTGAAAACTCAAGCTAAGCTTGGTCTAGTTTTTTTTAACAGGCGAACTATCTCATAATTATTTGTTCTTCATTATTTTTGGAACAGATTATGTTTGGAAGTTTAATATCAATCAATCTGAACCATAATTATTATTTTAACACAATTAAAATCCACAAAAGGTTGAATGAAATCAAAAATATTTTTAATTTTCGTAAGCCGAGATTAACACATCATTAGCCATCACCCTTGGGGTTTGAAAATCGAACCTTTGCCATGTTAATTAAACAGATTATGGCCGATACCCGCATGACCTATTTTTACCCCACTTTTACCCTTTTTTACCCCGTGGCAGAGTCGTACTTAGATGTGAGCTGGGCACCAACAGTAATTTGAACTTTTTTAAAACTGATTTGCTAAATATCTCATACACATTCAGATTTGGTAAGAGCCAACGGTAAAGGTGGACTGTGTGTAACGTGGTTAATCCAGCAATTTTTTATTAAAGGCCAATCAGCCAATTGTACATCGTCGGAACGTCTATAGCATTCTTGGATGTCTCCAATCAAATCAGTATCGACATTCAAAAATGTTCAATTCTTTCCGGCTCTGAGGTGAAAAAATTTTGGAAATTAAAATAAAATACAAAAATCTATGAAACCCTTGCACACAGCCAACTTAAATAGAAAATGTCTTTATTGTATACAGCTTAAAAGCTAGTGTGCCAACAGAATGTGTGTCCCCAAATCTGCTCTCCGCTGCGTCTCTACCCAACTGAATATACGCCCTGCAAATCTCTCCCTTACTTAAATCCGTCCCTGCCTCTCACGCATGTTACGCTGCGGGTCCCCGGGGGCAACGTATGAATGATTTAAAAGAATATTTCTAATTAATTGCGGAATATTGCTCGTATGTGTTAATTGGATGGCCATTATCTAGCCCAGCTTAGGTTACGCTTCGGTTCATCCGGAGTTAGAAAATGAATGTACATTGGAAATAGCCCCATTTTATTCCAATTTTATGTCAAAATGTGAGTACCATTTGACGACAAACTTAAATTGACAAAATATTTGATTCTGCAGCTGTACCGAGTACAGAGTTTTTTTAACGCAATTAAGTGAAAATAAATAAATATGGGAGCTCTATTTCGATTTCGGATGCGTATTTTTTACGCAGATTATCTTTCCAGGGTTAAGCCGTTTACCGAAACGACTATCAGGACAATGATCGTTGAGTCAACATACCTATATATATTTTTATATTATTATTTATGTTCTCCTTTAAAAGATCTGTCGCTAACGAGGATAAACTAATGTTCGCGGGCTTTTGGTCAAACGAAAATTAGTGTGATTTACTATTCGTCCAGTGATAGGAACTTTCGAACAATTCTGCAGGTATTCAAGATTACAGCCTTCTGCAGAATAATGGAGGTCAGCTGGTGTATGTCAAGGCTTTGAAGGCTTGTGGTGAGCGTATGTGGGATAACTATTATTAGGAGGGAAGGGAGGCCTTTGCCCAGCAATGGGACAATACAGGCTCAAAATAAAATAATAATTATTAATATTATGTCATTATCTCTGCGCGTGTATTGTGGCATCTCCACATCACTCCACGCCACTCACAACTTAATCTTTATTTATTAAGACGAATCGTGGTTGTTAATCTCGCTAAAACTCGGAACCGGCTAAACCGTTTGGCTATTTTTGGTCATGATATATCTGTAGAAGTTAAGGAAAGGTTTAAACGGTGAAAAAATATAAAAATGTAGGGAGTAAAAGAGTAAAACGTGAATTTCAGTTTCCCATACAAAATGTTGCTGCATGTAAAAGTTGTCATTGACAGTTGACAAATGGTGAGATAAAGTTCACCGGGTCAGCTAGTCCTGTCCTAGGGATGAGTGGCTATGGCTATGAGTGTGTTTGTGGGTATGAGTGTGTCTATTTACTTTTGATATAAATTTATTTTATTTTTAACCGACTTCCAAAAAGGAGGATGTTCTATGTTCGTTTAAATGTATTTTTTTTTGTGTACTCGAATGTTCATCGATAATTTCGCCAATTGTGAACCGAATCGAAAAATTTTTTTTTAGTTCGAAAGGGTGGTTATACTCCCGAGGTGGTCCCATTTAAATTTTACAGAAATCGGCTGAGCAGTTTTTGAAAAAAACAACAATAATGTAAGCATTTCGAGCGAAGCACAATATGAACATCGATAAATTCGCCAATTGTGAACCGAATCAAAAGATTATTTTTAGTTCGAAAGGGTATACTCCCGAGGTGGTTCCATTCAAATTTTACAGAAATCGGCTAAGCCGTTTTTGATAAATCAACAGTAATGTAAACAATTCAAGCGAAATATTCAAATTTTGTACACGATGGAAGGCGGTTTTGCCATTTTTTGTAAAAAATAATTAATAAATACTTAAATCCTACAGTTTTAAATTCTAAATCTGTATCTACAGTCCCAAGCAAAGTTTGGTCCTTCTTTGATTACCCAGTCTCAGGTGTGTTCCACCAAGATTGCTGTAGAAATGTCCTCGCCTACAGCCAAGTGGATAATTTGGATAATTTGAGCCGCATCTGTTTTGGAACATAATGCTTCGTTTGCGATCGTTTCATTATGAATTGTTTGTAAAGTGAAGATGTAATAGAAGAAAGGGAAGATTTAATAGGTTAGGTAATTGGCTCGTTATTTTTATGAGAGACATTATTTTTTACAAGCTTTTGAGTAGGCATCCTGTTTGTTTTTGTGATGAATAAAAGGTAGAATTAATTTTTTTATTGTGAAATTTTTCACAGATGAATTTTCAGTTCAATTGGAATGTGTTAAATGATAGCTTGTGTTTAGAAATAATATTTGAATTTTCACAGATATCTGTAAAAATATTTAATATAAAATAGTAGAATTTGAACAAATTTCGCGTAAGCTATATTTAACCAGCACTTCTGGGTGTAAACGATGTCTACAGTGAACAAAAAATTGGGTACCATAATATTAAATTAAATAAACATTAGGACGTATCAGTCAAAGGTTAAGAGGTACCATTGACTTTTAACAAATATCAGGATGATTAATTTAACAAATTAAGACTAAAAATTAAAATTGAACATAAATTTCAGTTGAATTTTTAAGAAAACTTAGATGGAAAATCGTATGGAAACAATATAAATTCTTTCAACTTGTTTTGTAAATGCCGAGTTCAAACACAATAAAAACACTAAAAATCGGCCAAGTACGAGTCGGACTCGCGCACGGAGGGTTCCGTACTGTATGGGAGCCCCCTTAAATATTTATTCTATTTTATTTTTATTAATTATTATTAAAGGGAATATAAAACTCAATATTCTGTGAAAAATTCAAGCATTTACCTGGTACCATTATTAATATAGAGCGAAAAACGTCCAAAAAATCAAGTTTATTGTATGGGAGCCCCCCTTAAATATTTATTTTATTTTGTTTTTAGTATTTTTTGTTATAGCGGCAACCGAAATACATCATCTGTGAAAATTTCAGCTGCCTAGGTATCATGGTTCATGATACACAGCCCGGTGACAGACAGACAGACAGACAGACAGACAGACAGACAGACAGACGGACGGACAGACGGACAGACGGACAGACGGACAGACGAACAGACGGACAGACGGACAGACGGACATCGAAGTCTTAGTAATAGGGTCCCGTTTTATCCCTTTGGGTACGGAACCCTAAAAAAGCGACAGCCAGAACAAAAACCTTCGTCATTTTTGAAAGTCGTTTAACCGACTCTCTTTCCCGAAAATCCGAATAAAGTGTCCCAACATAAAAATCAGGATAAATAACTCTTTCCCCCTATAAATAACTTAATACCTCAAAAGCCTCAACGTTAACAAGGTGAATCGTTATGAACCTGCAAATAAGAACTTCAACATTCAATATCACAAAAAGATTTTCTTTTCACCAACAAAACCAAACCTTTATCAATCATATTTTTAACTCTATTCCTATTTTACTAAAGTCTACTACAATCGCAAACTTACCTTTGTAAGCCTGTAACCACCGGTACCTCAAGCATTGCGCTACCGATTTTTCGACTCTATTTACTATCGCAATTTAAATTCTACTCCCAAGAATTATGGGCTAAAATTGCTTGTTAAACGTTAAAGTGAGTCCTTAACACAATTTTTACGCATTTCATCACGGGTTTGTTGGAGCGTTCAAGCGAAAACCCGTTTCTTATGAACATCGGTCGCAGGTTGTAGGAATTGTTTTTATGTTAGGATTATTTTGGGAGAAAAGTTCCAATAAATAACTAGGACGTGGAAAAGGTTTTCTAAGAGGTACGAGTTTAACCACAAAGGTAGAGGAAGTTGTTGAAGGATTGGCTTGTTTAGATATTAATTAATTCATAAAAATAAAGTTTTAACCAAATAGTGGTCAGTTTATGCACAAAAGTGCATCAATAAAAATTAAGGTAAAAATCTGTTGATGCACTTTTGTGCGTAAGCCCTAGACTGACCACTATTCTGGTTTCTAGGCTATGCAGTGTGTACCTCGTTAACACTACCTATTCATGGGTGCTTAATGAGTTTTTGTAAACTCACAATGAGTAGTTTATCTGTCCCTAAATAGCAAAAAAATATGAATTTAGTTCGTTGACGAAGAACATCATCATTTTAATACGTTTATGGCGGTTGTGATGTTACCTACAAGTTGTTAACTGAGCTTCAGTCAGGATTGCGCTATCCACAGCTTGTGGCTAACATCACGTCCGCCAAGTTGTTTGATTCGTCCTAAACATGAATTTAAAATATGACTGCGAACATAGTTATTGCCAGAAGAATAATAAAACTCATAAATGAGCTGTAAAAACACCGACGAAGTTACTTTATAAAATGCACGTTTTAGCAAACGAGAAAAAAAATATACATCAAAGATTTTAAAATCAAAGTCCCATCTCATTAATATACCTTTTGACGTCTCCTAAGAGACGCGCGTCTGACGACTGATCATTTTCCGGGGATCCCCCGAGGATGCCATTGTTTGTATGTATAATTGTTTGTATGAGCGGTGTGCTCACTGATAGGATAGACATAATTTTTGCAAAGTTAGAATTACGAATTGTTTTAGTAAGATTGAATAACCATAACTCCGATTAACTTGACCTGAGCACACTGATTGGTTCGAGTCAAACAATATTTTTAACTAACTTCCAAAATGGAGGAGAAAAAATACATTCACAAATTTCGTGTGTATGTATTTTTTTTTTTGTGTATGTTTATCAATAATTTCGCTAATTGTGAACCGAATCGAAAAATTCTTTTAAAGTTTGAAAGGGTATATTCTCAAAGTGGTCCCATTTAAATTTTACAGAAATCAACTAAGCCGTGTTTGATAAATCAACAATAATTTAAACAATTCTAGCGAAATATTCGAATTTTGTACACGATGCAAGGCGGTTTTGCCATTTTTTGGTTTTGCGACAAATAATTATTTGATTTGTTGACATCCTGACGTTGAGTGGTCCGCCCCAATTATTTTTTCATTATAAAATTGCATAGTCAATTTGCCGATCAGCTAATTCGTATGTGAAACTTTTCTACTGTCACAGTGTATGTTTAAATTATATTATCGAAATAGGAGTTACAGAAGTGACAATGAGAATAGTGTTGAAGAGAAAACCCCTCTAATAGAAAGTCCTATAAATCCCACGCATCATGGTCACCGCTCGAGTGATCTCGCCGCCAAAGCCATCCGCCGGCGACTGCTTCCGCCTGCACGCACCTTTAATGAACTAAACACTTTGGCGTAACACACTTTTACACTTGCCAAATCTGATGATCTTTCTATTCCACTTAAAAATAAATAAACTGAAATTAAAAAATAAACTGAATAATATACAATTAATTATTTCCAAAATATTTTACAAGTATGTGACCACTGAAATACTTAGTTTAATATTTCAGTCAATGGTCGACTTTGATCGGATATAGCAGCAGCTCATTATAACTCAAAAACTGTGATTATCGTCATATAATTATCAGGCGTAGGACATCCAGTTCTGGTCGTAGGTCGGAAGTGGCTTGCATCTAGCCTCTCCTGGGTTTTTGATCAGATCATTGGTCCACCTTGTGTGTGGACGTCCTACGCTTGCCAGTACATGGTCTAGAAAACTTTCCAACCCCATAGGCTATGGCTAGTCGTCCGTGCTATGTGCCCTGCTCACTGCCACTTCAACTTGCTAATCTTCCGGGCTATGTCTGAAATGTAATTTCTATAACTAATACTTATAAATATTATGTAGCTCTTGCTTAGAACTTTGGCTTCTTGCGTAAAAATAGAAGAGACATTCATTCATATTCAGAGCATACTGTCAGTCTTTTTATACGTGCAGCCTGTGGGTCAAATACTCCGGAAAGTCGTATAACGCTCTGCGCGTCCTGTACAACAACGCCTTCAGGGCGCTGTTGAAGCTGCCGCGGTACTGTAGCGCATCAGGGATGTTCGCAGACGCACGGATCGACGGGTTCGCAGCGGTCATGCGCAAGCGAGTCGCGTCCCTGGTGCGCCGCGTGCGCGACAGCTCCAACACCTACCTGCAACTGTTCGCCTCGAGGATGGATCTGGACTGCCCAATAATGCAATACTGGACGAGGTTGCATCTTGACCACTCTGGATCCAAACCGAAGTATAGACTAAGATAATTTTTTATTATTGAAACTTGACATTAAGTATTATTTAATTTTGAATGTATTATTAATTTTGATATTTGTGACATTTTGACATGATGATTTTAATGAATTTTTGTAATATGGACTTGTACGTCTGAAATAAAGAATAAATAAATAAATAAATAAAACGATACATGTCTGAAAGCTCCTTTAAAAGAGTGAGTGTAAGTAATAATCATTTGTATTTTATTACGTGGAAATAGGGGCGAGAATGATGCGGCGGAAGATGCCCATTTTCGCTCATTTTTTGAGGAAGACAAATGGTAGTTGGTGAATATTTTATACGCGTTTGGGTTTTACTGATGTTTTTGAATTGTTTTGTTTTGATGTGGGTGAAACTGAGACAAATATAATCATCATATCAGTCGTAGCGTGTCCACTGCTGCAATCGGGATGGTAGTGACATTCTGCCAAATTAATAGGAATGGAAGTGGCTTGTTTCTAGTGGGATACTCACTGCTGTTTTTAACCGACTTCTAAAAAGGAGGAGGTTCTATGTTCGTCTGTATGTATGTTTTTTTAGTTCGAAAGGGTATCCTTCTGAGGTCCCAATTAAACTTCACAGAAAACTACAAAGCCGTTTTTGAAAAATCAATAATAATTTAAACAATTCGAGCTTTATATTCGAATTTCGAAAACGATGGAAGGCGGTTTTGCCATTTTTTGCGAAAAATAATTATCATAATATTCTCAACGTTTTTTTACCTAATTTAATTAAGTAAGAGCTACTTAAAGAAATTTAAAAATAATGCTCGATTTTTAAAAATGTTGAGATTTAAATCACAGTAAAGAGCAAGATGAGTTAATAAAATTTTCCCGTCACCTTGTTATATTTTACTGTTCAACAATAAACAGAAGCTTCTTTCAACCGGTCTTACTAGAGATCTGTGCGGGCGGCCTATGTTCGAATTGTGTCTGGTAAAATGATGATGATAAATGAAATTGCTGTAAGAAAAAAATATGACATCAAAGTTTTAGAAAACTATACGTACAAGTATTCTTCGTTATTGAGTACAAAGACAATTTTTTTTCTACCTCACATACTCGCATACTAAACATCTGAAAATAAGAAATAAATTGAATCAGTCAAAGGTGTTGTGGGATATTGGAGCAATAAGCGTTTGGCCTTTCGGTTAATGGACCGGAAATGGCGGACAGAGTTTTTCTTATACTGAATCTTCACGTCGCTATTCGTGTTTGTGTTTATATTCAACAAATACCTATAACGGTGAAAATGGGTTCAATTGTTTTAACGCATACTGTTTATTGGTTTTCATTTTGAAAATTCTCTATTAATCAATATAGTAAATAACACAATGTGTTTTTAGCGTTAGGTGGCTTATATAACATTAGGTAAACTAAATTTTGTTTTGTCTTATAGGCTAAGGTCGCCTTTTAAAACTTAAAGCTAAAAGGCCCTTTTATTTAACATTAGGTAAACTAAATTTTAGTTTTGTCTTATAGGCTAAGGGGGCCTTTTAAAACTTAAAGCTAAAAGGCCCTCTTATATAACATTAAGTAACTAAATTTTGTTTTGTCTTATAGGCTAAGGGCGCCTTTTAAAACTTAAAGCTAAAAGGCCCTCTTATATAACATTAAGTAACTAAATTTTGTTTTGTCTTATAGGCTAAGGGCGCCTTTTAAAACTTAAAGCTAAAAGGCCCTCTTATCCTATAAGAACGCGTACTGTTGTAGGTATTGAAAGCTCAGCAAAAAATCAAAACATCGAGCACAGTTTCATTTTCACTATGCAGTCATGCTTTTTTACTTTACAACTTGCGAATGAAAAATTTTAAGCGGCCGTAAATGTACGGTGTGGACGATAAAGGTCTTCACAAAAATATCGCAATCCTGGGTTTTCAATGGTGATTAGCATCATCAAAATCTTGCGTATATGCGGTCGAATCATACTTTTATATTAGTTACTCCATATCTTGCACAAAATGTAACTTTTAGCCCATACATCGACTTGGCATTTTTCTGTTACATTTTGTATTGATAAGCCTATATGTAGAAGTTAATTAGTATTTTAGCAAAATAAATTGAAATCTTGAATTCATATTTGTCACACGATTCCGTTCTTGGTTCCGGTGCCAGGGTCGTGACAAATCTAAAAAAAAAACGTAGTATTTGCTATGGACGGGTCACAGCAGTGGGTCGTAGATTTTACATACCTATGATATATTGACCCAAAAGCTGTAGGACAAGGTAATTGCTAATAGTATTGGCGACACTGCTTCACAGACACAGTGTTTATGTGTACGAGCCTAGAGTTAACTACTCAAGGCTCGTATACATAAACACGATACGACCTCGCACCGTGGGAACCACATCGTTATATTTCTACATGAAATTACCCTTGTTATTTAAATTGAAAGAAATTGATGTAGGTCACCTATCCAGTTTTATCTGTGTATCTGTTATTTCTTTGTTTGTTGTATCTTCTTTATTAGTGCTAGCTAATTATTTGACTACTCATACCAAAAACATCAATATCCTCAAGTCAATGACCCCAAATAAATAAATAACTTGCACGTGAAATAAAAGGACAGTAAACGTGACTCCCGAAACGCAGTTAATGGCACCGAGACCAGCGCGGAATGGCTTCATTTACGATTTTTATTTCCGGTACTAGAGATGTTCTGACAATGTATCGATATTTATTTCTTAGGGTTCCTCTCTAGATCATTAATGTCGGTCAGCTCCTCAAATAAATATTTATGTAAAGTTTATTATAATTTTTACCCAATTTTATGTAAGACAAATAAAATATCTTACAAAGTGTAGTACCTGCTTCACTTTATCATTAAAATAAATCTTTTTTTACGCAGCTCTGAGCCGGATAGAAACTGTTGCAATATGAGATATTTGACGGTAATAAAATAAAAGTGATTCAAACGATATTATTCAGCATTTTAGGCGCAATAACAATGAAAACTGTTTTTATTTTGTGAATTTATCCCAGAAAATTGTTGGGAAAAAATTTCACTTGGATCAGTCTGGTAAACTATTTTAATTTTTTATTTTCTTTGTGTATTATAAGTAAGGTTTTATGGAAGCACTTTAACTAGAAGATTTTAATTTATTATTTACGAGCTGTGTAATGACCTAAATGAGAACAGCTTTTAGGTTCAATTTTCATCGATATCGATAAACAATTTGTCTTACCACTAAAGATAATAAGTGCTATCGGTGTATTGAGATTAACCTGCTTTTATAGCATCAGGTTAGTGTACATTAAATTTAACGTTTCTACTTCATTGGTCCATTGCTCTAAATTGGCTCAGACAAAGATCGCAATTTTAACTGTTTATTTTATTTAGCCACGTAGATTCTTTAATGTTGTTATTGTACGTACTTAAATAGGGAAGTTAAAAAAGGTTAGTTATTATTAGTCTAGTGTTAGGTATTTTGTTTATTAACTAGAGTAGAGAAAGGTAGCACGATTTTCTGAATTTTACGTATGAAACAGTAATGAAAGTATTAGTTATAGCGTAGCGCTCATAGCGTAGTTTGACTAGGTGTTTCTTGGCGATCACCCAAAATATAATGAAAATAAAATAAATAATATAATAAATATATAATATAATGAAAATGAAAATATAATGTAACGTTCGGCACGGTCAGGTTTTGGAAGGCTGACCGCGGCTGGCATTTCAATGGAGCGTTGCCGCGGCGCGGATGACACGTTAAATTATGAGTCCCGTTTGTTCCAAGCGCTAAGCTATGTCAGAGACCTTAAACAACTTAAAAGTTTTAACAACAGGGCTAACCACCCAGTCTATACGGACTTACCTACTTACTATTCGATGCTTTTATATTTTTTTTTTCTTTACTTTTCTTATCATTGAGTAAAACGAATATTAATTTGCTTTCTACTTTTTGTCAGTTACGTCACTAGATCTTTTAGACAAACAGTAATTCCATAAAAGAAAGACCACTTGAAAAACATGCGAAACGTTCTATTAATATAAGGAAGCTGTGGACTTACTGTACTGTACCAGCCTTTTTAATATTCCACTGCAGGACGTAGGCCTACCCACGAAGGTTGATAGGGCCATATTAACCACGATGGACTAGTGCTGGTTGGTGGATTCACATAGCTACGCCATCAAATTTCATCTACGGACGTGCTTCACGATGTTTTCCTTCACCGAAAAGCTAGTCACGGCTTTTTCTTTATGGACATACTACAACTGATAAAAGGAATATTAATTATAATGGCAAAAAAACATATTACAGTCTCATTGTACTGAAACTCGTTGTCACTATTTGTTGACGTGTATAATTAATTATTAGAGCAAGTAAACAAGGTATCAAGTACAAGGCATTATTACCTTTACCATAGTCATCTGTCAAGCACAGTATTATCTAAGCACACGAAACTAATTACTCCATACATCGCTGTTTACATAGCAAAACAATTATCAATACAATCAAAGCGACCCCATACGCTGATGGCGACTAATTTATCGCACGAACGACTTTTAGTCGCTCGAGCGACTTTCAATCGCCCGGTCGCGGGTTAATGAAAAATCGCCCGGAAAACGGAAGAATGTCCGATCCGGATCGTTTGACCGCGGTAATTGGCTGGTTTTGAATGGGTCTGTGGTCGGTAATTAAGATATAATGACAAATAAGTACCTAAAAGTAACTGAAGACTACGCTATCTTTTTAGGGTTCCGTACCCAAAGGGTAAAAACGGGTCGCTCATGAACCGTTATAGCTAGAAAGTTGAAATTTTCACAGATGATGTATTTCTGTTGCCGCTATAACAACAAATACTAAAAACAGAATAAAATTATAATTTAGGGGGGCTCCCTTACAACAAACCTGATTTTTAGCCGTTTTTCGCTCTAAATTAATAATGGTAACAGGTAGATGCTTGAAATATTCACAGAATATTTAGCTGTATATTCATTTTAATAATAAATAATAAAATCAAAATTAAATAAATATTTAAGGAGGGCTCCTATACAGTACGGAACCCTCCGTGCGCAAGTCGGACTCGTAATGGGCCGATTATTTTGTACAGGGAATATCTTTTATGGATATCTACCACCGCGCCTCGGGGGTGGACATGAATAGTTATATGAGATTCCTGCCGACTGGTCGGTATATGCACTAAAATGCTGAAATATAGTATTCCACCTCTGTGCTTGGTGTCGGGGCTGTGGGCACGCTTTCGCCCTCATCCGCGGGGCCGATAGCGTCAGCCCAGTTGGTCGATGCTTGCGCTTCACTCCGCCACGAAGGTTACAATACTATACAATACAATTCATTTATTGATAACTTCAGTTACATGTCATAAAAATAATAATAATTTACAATTCATTCCATTTGATAAAACGTTATATAAAATAATAATAATAATTAGAAACAAATTATTATCACAATTTTAACATAATAAAATCTCAATAATTTTTATTATGAAAATAAAAATTGGTGGTCGTCGTCAGCCCATTTTGCAACGTGAATTCATAGTAACACTTCTTTGAGTTTCAAAAAATCGTTTACGTCATAAAACTGTTTAGTTAATATGTACCCATGTTTTTAATTTTACTTTAAACGACATGACAGAAGGTGCATTGCGCACTTGCTCAGGGAGTCTGTTATAGAAAGCAGGGCCCGAGATGTACACTGACTTCTCGGACCTCACGAGGCTATGACGAGTCATTATGTGTCAGAACGCCATACACATCGTCATCCTCCACCTCAAGACTACAATAACTAACTCATGTAGGCCACGTTATCTAACTCAGCTCTGTAGTGCTGTTCATAACTGTTCCCAAACCTTCATAAAGTTATCTCGTCCGACATACTTCAGTGCTGTGAGTCGAATGTCTTCTGTGTGTCACCAGTGATGTCTTATAGTACCGAGATTTTGATAATGTCATAAGAGTAAGCTCTGAGTAGCTCAATTAGCTTTGGAGAAGGCATTGCTAACTTACCTAATGTAATCTTCCTGCGAGATTTAAATTTATAGATTTAGATTAAAATTTTGAGGAATGAAGAAATCTGCAGCACAACCAAAGTTGGAAAACCAAAGATGATCAATTTGATGTTGATACGAGTTTAGACAAAGTGTTGTATTTAAACGAACTGAAATTTTTCTAAAAAATATTCAATGGTTCTAAAATGAGTAAGTATCAAATAAAAAGCAATGATGGCAGATGATTATGTAGTAGTAGTTTTAGTATGTAGTTTTAGCATTAGTAAGTAGTATTGTATTTTGTTGTACCTAGTTAATAAAGGCACTAGTAAAAAGTCTAAATATGGATGTCATTTGCACGGAGTGGTTATAAAATTTTAATCTGGTTGTTGTCTTATATAAATTACAAGCATATAATTGAGGTTGTAAAGTAAACTAGCAAAGTACAGTAGTAGCAATTTATTGGCACTAATACAGTGCAGCAGTGTTTTCAAACAACGTATGCAAATACACCGGGCGTCTAGCATCAGGTGTGGATAGTAGATCGCAGTGATTGATTTGCGTCCATCAGCTTTGTTCAGCAACTACGAGTACAAGTGTATAAAACATGCTCTGCACAGGATGCTGCATTTTACCGAAATTTATTTTTCAGTTTCAGTTCAGTATCATTTTGTTATTCAACAAGTAAATGTTACACGTCAGAGACGAGTACGTATTACATACAACAATTATGTGTAATTACGAGTATGTAAAATATATACGTATTTATATTGTTTATTAACGAAGCCCCTATACAGCGGATTTATAATTTTAATTTTTAGTCCTTAATTTAAAATTTACATTTACAGTACAAGGTACAACACAGTCATATTACCCACTATTCTATTCTATGTGCGGTAGAACACTTGTGGGTAGACCGTAATATATTTCATACCTACATTCAGAATATTGTCGCTTTCTCACTGAGACATGAGATTAGTTTTGGAACATAGTTTTTCATTTCAATTTTTATTTATTGAATCATTATTATTTAATTATGAAATTGGTTTATTTAATTATGTTGTGATATTTTTGTTGGACGAGTCCATTTATAGGGACATTGATGAGCATTTTATTTTATTTACTTAATTCTTTTCAATGTACTATTATGACAATAAATTATTTCATTTCATTTCATATAGGTATAGAAAACTTTATATTTATAATAGGCTTGTTTACTAAAAAAATATAATTTGTCCGTCAAATAGATTGTCAAAAAATATAAGACACGTATTTTTTCTTTGGTCAATTTAACGAAAATTGATGAAGATATAGCCCGTTAAATTTCCGCGTGACGTCACTAACCGCTATCAAATGTAACGGCTAGAGCCGTCACGAGTCCCCACTCTCAAACTTTGACAAGGTTTATCTTTGTCACTAATTGTCGGATTGACAAAGGCAAAAATACGTATCCAATATTTTTTAATCTAACTGACGGACTAATTATAATAATGATTTTGATATCTATCCCTATTCTACTGTACCTACGTGTGTATGTCACTGAACTCCACCTAAACGGCTGGACCGAAATGAACAATTTTTTTGTATGCGTTTGGGTGGCACTCTGGATGGTTTACATTCACAAATCAGCCCGGCAGATGGCACTGCAGCTGGCCCGCTAGTGTAATATAAATTCATACTCGCTGACTGTCATTAGAGTGATAGGTACTGAGTAACAGTGAATGATATTAGCAACTGATGATGTCCAGTCTAGTATTGCTCATATAGCATTTTTGGTCCAAACGTAATACCATACTATAACATATAACTATAACAATGCCAGAAATGTGTCAGGCAAAAAAAAAACGTATAGAAAAGTATGATGCCTATGACCACTAGACCATTCCGCCACTGACTAGCATTGTCTCGTGCCATGCACTGAGCGTTTCAGCACCGGCAAAATATTATCTATAAATATTGTTGCCGTACGTTAATGGTACGTTATTTAGGCATAGCATAGCAAAGCGTATTGTGTTGTTTTCCGTGCTTTATACGTTCCTAGTACAGTCATGGATAGGATTGCAATAGATACGTTATGCTGGACAGAAACTTTTAAATGACTGCGCTCTAAACACGTGTTTGTCTGAAGATTTTAATTGTGCGGAGTATTTTACAATCACAACTTTCCACAGACCCTTGAAGGTCAAAAGACTGCCTCGGTGGCTCAGTTAGTGACCCTGACTTCTGGGTCAAAGAGGCGTGGGATCGATCCCCACCCAGGGCAAACATTTGTGTGATGAACATGTGTTTGCTCTGTGTCTGGGTGTTATTTAAGTACTATCTACATAAGAATGTATTTAAAATATGTATATGTAGTATATCAGTCTCTGGCAGCCATATCACAATCTATGCTTAGTTTGGGGTCAGAGACCGTGTGTATGTATCCCCTAATATTTATTTATTTTAAAAGATAATCCAAATGCTATTGCCCACTGCCAGTTGTCATCGTGGCCAGCATACTGGCAGCATTGCCACGCTGAATGCAATGCTTATACGACAGCTAAATAAACAATAACACCACATTTATTACCAACACCATTTACTAGTTTTGAGTAGATATTTTATGAGCTTAATATTAACCCTATCATGTTCCGAATTCCATATATCATTTGAAATCTGCACAGGTACTGTCTCCGGAAGCGAACCATTCCGATCTCCCTGTACACACTTTATACAGGGGGTGCTACAGCCGTGACGCTGACGCGGCTGAATAGAGGGTGTTCCACTTGGCTCGTTTTATATCTATTGTTTATGCGAAGGGACCGGATTGATGGAATATGTTAGTACCTTGAAGTGTGCGATTGTGTGATGGGTAGAGAAAAGTGCATTTTGTGTAAAAAATATTTTCCTTTTTTGAAAACAAGAAGTTTTCAATTCGAACACATAATTATTTTATGTGTGTTGCCTTTTTGGACATTGGAAAAGTGTTTTAATTAGAATATAATGTAGGTTTATGGCTAAGAAAAACGAGCCCGCGTTTTAGACCTCCATCTTGAAAATAAATCGCCAAATGCTAACTAGCTGCGCAATAGCCAAACAACGTGCGGCTTTCACGTCACGTCTCGTCAGGATTAGATATTGCGCAGCTAGTGGCTAACTTCACATCCATCAACTTGTGTGGCGCGGACTATAAGTGGTATCTGTGTTATATTCTAGTTGAAATGTGTATCTTTAGACCTTTTTCTTGGTGAATCCGATCCTGTAGTCAATTTAGTTTTTTTGTTCTATTTGAAAGCATAGAACACACTCCAATTAAATGTTGTATACCGCTACTTGAAATTGCAGTAGGTAGGCCACATAGCACGGATGACAGATGGCCGATGGGTTCGCAAAGTTCTCTAGTTGAGTCCACGTTCAGCAAGCGTAGCATAAGACGAACTCTACTCCTACAAAGTAGATAGACGACATCCAGGATCGCACTGAATGCTAGCCGCATCCAACTGGACTTACTTGAGATCGATAGGGGTAGCCTATGCTTGCATGTATGTGTTAGTAGTGTTGTCGTATAGCTGAAAAGACAAGAAGAAGCAGATTCTTGCGTTCGTGATAATTCTATTTCAATGTTACCCAGATGTTTACATGGTCTCAGGTGTAACATACTTACATTTCATTACATACTCGTCATGACTGCCTCGGTGGCTCAGTGGTTAGTGACCCTGATGCCTGGGCCACAGAGGCGTGGGTTCAATTTCCACCCAGTGCAAATATTTATGCGATGAACTTAGGTGTTTGCTCCGTGTCTGAGTGTTAATTAGGTTTCATCTATATGAGTATGTATTTCAAATTAATATGAATATGTAGTATATCAGTCTCTGGCAACCCTATCACAAGCTTTGCTTAATTTGGGGTCAGAGACAGTGTGTAAGATGTCCCCTGTATATTTATTTATTTATACTTATTTATTTACTCAGGATTTGAACTTGTAAGTAAAAACAGATTTGGATAACATTCTGGCTGTCCGGATAAAGAATGTGGACAATAATGGAGGAACAAGAGGTTATTTTTACACTAAACCAATTTAAAACTAAGATTCCCACAGATCACTAACATAAAACTAAGTCAATTTCCATAACATCGTTTAACGACCAACCATTGTCCCTTGAAAATCTAATTCGAAAACTAATTAAAGCACTTTTGATTGACTTCACTGACCGAAATATTAAACTGAACTTTTGATGGCTTTAAACCCCTAAATCTCATCATTACCTCCAAGCCCGTGACGAAATTACCTAAAGTCTTTTAGCAATAAAATGGTAATAAAGACCATTTTATAATAGGATCGTAAAACTGACTATTCAAGATGGATAAGGGTACCCCTAGGGGGTATTTGTATTTCAGGAAGGACTGGAAGCGGTATTTATTCGGTTAGAAGTATTTGTACCATGTTTTTCGCCAATCAGCTATCTTTAATCTATTTTTGTTATAAATAAATTAAATAAATTTACTGCTACTACTTAGCAGTACAAGTGATAACTACCGCCCTTATCAACTACAATAGCACAAAGCGAAATTGTTTCTAGTTTCAACCAAGTTTACTATTTTTTATAAAATTGAAAACATGAAATGTTGTACGCAAAAACAACAATTGAAGAAAAAAATACGCAAAAACAACGATTGACTGACATATTCTAAGCATAATTATTACACTGTACTAGTAAAATGTTTCTCTCTAATAGGAAATTAAAGGCGGAACTGTTGATAACGTGCACTTGTCATAAAACATTTGAATCTCAAAAACAGCCACGGGTTTCTACTCCGTAATTTGAATATGAGAAAACCACCCATAAAACAAAATTTTAATATAGGCCACATTTATTTCATATAAGCCATTTTAATTTAGTAGGTTACTTTACTACTTAATAGGTGATTTACTACTTGTTTCACAAAATATTTGATTTAATTTTACGATTTATGTCCATCGGTATTTTTCGGTTATCCCGTCCCTGATGTAAGCTTTTGTATCCCTGAAGGCACTTTTTCTAATTTTACGACGCTTTTCTGTGTCGTTACTCAAACAGAATGAATTTTAATTTTTCAGTGCACCTGATGTTTGAAGAAAGGGTAATGTAGGGGTGAAGGAGTGGGGGTGAGATAATCTGGGGTATTATATTTTATTACCTTTAGATCTCTTAATTCTAAGAAATGTGATGAGATAAAAATATCCTTTTTCTTTTTCTGGTTTTAAAAATGTTTTATTTATAAAACAATTTCCAAAAAAGAGAAGGTTCTATGTGCGTCCGTATGTTTTTTTATTCATGTTTGTGTATGTTCATCGAAATTTTCGCCAATTACCTAATCAAACATTCTTGTTTAGTTTGAAAGAAGTGGTCGTATTTAAATTTTATCAAAATCAGCTTCGCCGTATTTAAAAAATCATCAATTATTTAAAAATTGTATACATTAATTCCAGCGAACTATTCGAATTTTGTACACGATGGAAGTCGGTTGTGCCATTTTTTTTGCGAAAAAATTTATTAATAAAATAACTGAGCGCTACCGTGGCTCGGATGACACGTTAAATTGTAGGCCCCGGTTGTTTCAACCGTTAAGCCATGTCAGAGGCCTTCAGGCGGCCTAAAAACTCTGACACCAGGTCTAGCCACCCGGCCTATACGAACTTACTTTTAATAAAATGTGTGACCGGCTTCTTAGATGATGTTTAACGAAAATGCGATCTTCTTAATGTTTACCAAAAGTATACTTATAAATAGTACAGTTTTTCAGAATTTTAGCATACAGGCTAATAGGGTCTTTAAATGCTTACAAAGTTACGATCGTTTATACAAGTTGTATACCAAAAGCATTTACAGAGCAATTAATATAATTTTATACGTGAACGAAAACTACAATAGTTTACTCATTGGAAATCCATATGGGAAGCCTATGTCCAGCAGTTAACATTCTACGGCTGATGGATGAAGTTATAATATTCCTGTGGTTTTTATACAAGGAGCATAAGTTGGTTATCATGCTCCTTGTTTTTATACATGCAATTGACGCAATCAATATCACAACACTAAAGCGCAATAACCACGAAACTCGTAAACTTTAGCCCCAAAGGGTGGGGACCATTTTTCCATAACATTCATGATATGTCTGACCAAACAACGTGAAATTATCTTCCGAACGAGCAATAAAGAAGGCCAGTTAATAAGGCAGCGGCACGGAAGCAGTCGACAATCTGTATGGTATTTTCAAAGATTAAATTAATAAACAAGCTATAGTAGGAACAACATTCGTAGTTAAGTGACACGTTAAATTGTAGGTTCCGGTTGCTCTAACCGTTCAGCCATGTCAGAGGCCTTCAGGATGCTTCAAAATTCTGAAACCAAGGATAGTAACCCGCATGTATCCAAATTTTTTATTGTATGTATCGGTTAGTAAGTACTCCGGCAATTATGAACCGTTTTTGATGATACTTTTTTCCTTGGATCTGATGAACTGTTTTTGAAAAATCAACAATAATGTGAAAATTACTACATTGATGGTACGTCATTTGTCAATGATGGTTGCTATTTGAATTCTGTACACGGATTCTCCATACAATCTGTCAAAGTTATTTAAACGTGGAAGTCAAAAATAATGCCCCAGCTAGCCTAGCATGCGACCACGAAAAGCCACGAAAAGAACTCTTTTTGACGTGTGAAAAAGTGACAAATATATACTTCGCCATAACTATGTCTCATTCTGACACGTCGAAAGAAATATTTCGTGGTGCGCATCCTAGCTCGCCTGGTCGGTGATGCGATGGCCATCCATAGCTTTATACATTTCAACACAAAGTTTTTTTTAACCGACTTCCAAAACGAAGAAGTTTCTATATTCGTGTGTATGTAATTTATTTTGAGTGTATGTATGTTCATCGATAATTTCGCCAATTGTGAACCGAATCGAAACAATTTTTTTAGTTCGAAAGGGTATACTCCCGAGGGGGTCCCATTTAAATTTTACAGAAATCGGCTGAGCCATTTTGATAAATCAACTATAATGTAAACAATTCGAGCGAAATATTCGAATTTTGTACACGATAGAAGGTGTTTTTGCCATTTTTTGCTAAAAATAAATATTTGCTTGTCACGTTCTGATAGGTAAGGTACGTATATGAGGCCAACAACTACTGCAAAAATACTTCTCTATCTCCATCTACAGATTTTAATTTTTATTATTCTTTGCCTATTGCCACTTTATTTTACTTACCGACTCCATTCCTTCCATTTTGTATGATATCGCGTGTATGATGGCGTGAGGATACACAATTTGTTACCGACTGGACAACGGAGCGATCGCAAATAATGCTTACAGAACTGAAATTCATTGCTTCTACCACGGATAAGTGTAATAAATGAGTTTTAAAACTTGAAATACTGTGCTACTTTTATTTTTATTATTATTATTTTGAGCCTGTATTGTCCCACTGCTGGGCAAAGGCCTCCCTCCCCTCCTTCCAGACTGCGTGATCTACTGCGTTGGTGGCCCAGTGTTTGTCGTGCGAGCTCAGTTCGTCGCGCCACCTGCGTCTGGGTCGACCCATAGGTCGTTTGGATTTTGGGATCCAGTCGGTGGTGACCTTTGCCCAGCGGTCGTCCGGCATGCGACAGACGTGTCCCGCCCGCTTTTATTTACTACTTTTATTACCCTACTTTACTACCCTACTTTTATTGGCTCTTTCGTGGTTTCGCCCCACAAGCGGTTCGGTCCGCGGGGCGAATCAACGAAGCCTCTTTTTGACTGCCCTCTTTCGCCCCGCTCCAAACAATGCGGGGCGAAAGAGGGCCTTCAAAAAGAGACTTCGTTTATTCGCCCCGCGATTCACTTTTTTATCTGTACATTTACGTAGAAAAGTAGTTAATGGAAAAAAAAAAAAACAATTGCATTATATCAAGGGCATCATTCTATGAGTCCTATGGAGGTGTATGAACAAAAATGCAATTGTTTATTGATGAAGAACCATAAAGAATTTATGGTGATGAATTTTTTTGTACAAAAATATTTTGCTTTGCTTTAATAGTAAATACCAAATTTAATGCCAGTTTAAAGCGTCAGTTTTCTTCTTAAATAAGTATTTCAACTTAATAAGAGGATGAAATTTATGCGGTACATCTAATAGATTAGTTATTTGCTCTCAAATCTATACGTTTAGGTTATGAACGACGGTGTTAATGAATTTTTGGCAAGTTAATATTTTTTAATAAATTTAATACTATATTAATATAAAAATAAAGATGCAAAGTATGCCTATAGTCCCATATACTTAACACACCATATAAAAAATATTTGGATTTCATTTAGCTGTTGATACATGTTTTTTTTTTCTTCGAACATGTGATTTGCTCGAAATGTTAGAACTACCCTTTAGTCCTAGCTAATACAATCACACGAGATTTGTGAAAATGACCATATTATCTTGGAAGTGGTTCGATGTTGCTATTTCGCGACCGTGCAGTCAGTGCTGCAGTACGGAACGGTTCTAGCATAGGTTCTTTCAAAGCCCGCCTGAAACGCTGGCTTATCGAGGAAGCATTTCATGATTTCGATATGTTTAAATGTTTGCAATTAGTGAAACATGTATTGGTTAAGAATTATTTCTATCAATTTGATTCATTTACAATGATGTAATGTTTTTGTTATTTTTGTATTTTTTTAAGACATGTTTTATTAATGTTTTCATTCATTACAATGACATACTTCATTGGTGTAATTTTTTTTTTTTTTTTACATTTTAATTATAATATGTGGTTGTAAACATAATGATATAGTAGGTAGTTAATGTGAATATTTATTTGTTATCAATGTACCTACTTTGCTGCAATTTTGAATCTATTCATTGTGTAATGACGTGTAATATTTTTTTAATGAATAAAATGATTATCGAAAATGTTACATAGTACGAGTAACAGGTCCCACACCTGTTAATTTTCTTACAATTTATAGTTTGCAAATGGGCCCCGCCTACTACCAAACAATATTAAATTTAACTTAAGCCCTCAGCTCATAATGTCTGTTATATCAATATAGTAAGTTTTTGGTAGTTTGTTTTTTCTTGTTTAGTTTTTTTATAGCGTTGCATATCTGTTGATTATTGTAGTGGGATTTTTATTTTATCTCATGTAATTTTATGCGTGGCTGTACCATAAGAAATACGTAATACTGATGCGGGAAATTGATCTTTATCAACGTGGACCGAAACGGCCTCTTCTTTTATCGTTCTCGGCGTTTCGCCCCACGGGGCGAAAGAGGGCATTCAAAAAGAGGCTTCGTTGATTCGCCCCGCGGGCCGAATAGCTTGTGGGGCGAAACCACGAAAGAGCCCTTTTATTTAGAGCTTATAAATTAAGACACTGACCGTCTTACCACAAAAGTTTTACGCACGCTTTAGACAATGTTTAACGGTACAAATTGCACGGCTAAACAGTGTTTAAAGCGTGTTTAAATCTTTTGTGGTAAGACGGTTAGTACCTCAAAAACTTGTATGGTACTTTTTGATGTTTTATCTGACTTAGTTCAGGAACGGTTGGAACTGGTCATGTAATCAAATTTTACTTCTACGAGTAAAGTAGGTCTGAAACTGTAAAAAAAACAGCTGTTATGTAATTTTCTTTGTATCAGTTTTTTGTACTAATAGCAGACCTTTTTCGCGACTTCAGGATTGAAATATAGAAAAATATGTAATATTATTGAACAAAATCATGTTATCATGTATGAATACGCCCTGTATCAATTTATGTAAAAAGTAAAAGAAAAAAATAATTTTAAATAAATTTCATTGCCTTTTGTTTATTGTCTTAAGCTATGTTGGTAGTTACTAGCTTTTACACGCAGCCTCGTCGCCCGCGTGTTATTTTATCCCATGGGAAAATTTTATTTTTCTGGGATAAAATGTACATTTTCTTTATCAGGTAAAACCCTCTATGGATATCACCACACCTCAGGGCAGGCAAGTATATGGGAGTCTCCACCGCTAGTCCTAGTAGCATACCCACCAAAAAACCTGGGTGTTCCACCACTGCGCCTGGTGTCAGGCCTACGGGCGTATTTTACTGGGTAAAATGTACCTACCATAATAAATTATGTCATCTTCCGTTAAAAATGTCAAAAATCAAGTCGATCAGTTGCTCCGTTTCTGTGTGATAGACGAACTAACCAATAAACTTACGGATTTATAAATTTTGTAAGGATGGTCACCAAACGAAATGTGAGAACATAATTCGTTAATTTTCTGTATTTCTATGGATATCCTTCCTTATGCATTGACATTGTATAAATTTCATTTAAAGGTTATTATAATATTATTATGGGCGTCCCAGTAGGTACCTATGCCTGCAAGCAGATGCTTATGGCATTATATTTTCCTGATTAAGTCATATTTATTTATAATTTTACCTTATTGACAAATACTAATGTTATAAATTTCTGTAGACATCTAATTTAATGTAATAGAGAATGTTTAATTACATTTATAGGTTAATCAGTGTGCTTTTATTTATTCAGAAAAATAACAAATCACGTAATGGATTTTTACAGATTTTTGGCAGCCGCTGTGGTCCTCGTAATTTCGACATCAGTTCGAACACTGGTTTCAACTGCTCCTGGGTGATTCCCTGAAAATAATAAATACGCATTTGATATTACCCATCATCATCATCACAGTTGTAGGGGGCTTATGGCGTAGACAATACTTAGGCACGGCTGAGTTTAAGAAATGGTATTATAATAATTATTCCGTCAGTTAGAGTACAAAAAAACATTGACACGTATTTTTTATTTTGTCGATCATTGAAGCGAATTAAAGATCTGGAGTGATAATTAAACAGCTTCCGTAGATTGTGAAGATGATTATGGTGATGATGAATACGACTTGTATACTTTAGAAATTAAGCGTGGGCGGATAATCTTTTTTCAACTTTGGCGGCTTATATCTCAGAAATGGCATATGTGACAAATAAATGTTTCAAGAAATCTTACATTTATTTTAAAAACCCTATTCAACGATACGCGCCACGTTGAGGTGGGGTTGAAAAAAAATCACTCCTACTTCACATGTAGGTACCTATGAGAGCTACCCCTATACACCGTTTTGAAAATTTTAAGTATTAAAAATTGAGATGTAGATACATACCTACTCCATAATAAAGTAAAGTTTCATGCAATTTAATTTATAAATGTGGAAGTATATAAGGCTTTGTAACATTAGGACGGACGGACGGACAGATGGACAGAAACAACGAAGTTATAAGGATTCCTCGTTTTACTACTGAACCCTGAAAATGAGTAGGTACTAAGATTATTACTGTAACGTAAGCTCATATAGCCAGAATGGCTAGCGTTGGTGTCAGAGTTAAAAAGGTAAAAATTATGTTCGTAGGTGTATAAAAATGAATCATGGTTGTTGATCTCGCTAAAACTCGAGAACGGCTGAACCGATTTGGCTAATTTTGATCTTAAAATATTTGTGAAAGTTAAGGAAAAGTTAAAGCGGTGAAAAAAATTATAAGAGTTGTGAGAAAATAAAAGAACATTAATTTCATTTTCCCATAAAATGTTCCTGCATGTAAAAGTTGTCATTGACAGTACACAGATGGTGAGATGAAGTGCACCGGGCCAGCTAGTTATTAATAAGATTGGCAGTGTGTAGCGCCAACCTACTTTGAATTTTAAAATCCTGTTGCTTACTCGGTTTCTCTTATAAACGACTGCAGAGATCAGCCGTCCCCAGAGCATCTGGACTAAGAACGGGCCGGAGTTTTCTTTGGTTTCCACCAGGTGCAGCTGCATCATTGCGTGGGTCACTACCTTTTCTGAAACATTCATTAACATTTAACGATATGATTTTGCAATATGCGACAGGAAATAAACATACCTATTTTATTCATTAAATAAATGTTAGGGGATATCTTTCACTCGGTATTTGACCCCAAACTAAACAAAGCTTGTGATATGGCTGCCAAAAACAGTATACATTATTATACATTTTTTTTTAAATACATACTTATGTAGACAATACCTAAATAGCACCCAGGCTCAGAGCAAACGCTTATGTTCATCACAGAAATACTTGTACTGAGTGGAAATCGAACCCACGTCTCTTTGATTCCGTAGCCAGGGTCACTAACCACTGATCGACCGAAGCAGTCATTGATCAACGAACATAAAAAAAGAGATTTTCTAATTTTTTGGTCGCAATTTGACTTGCAAAACGCACCCATAGACTACGTCCACGGACTTTGACCAGAACCCATATGACCGCTCCATGTGGTACCACTGTTGGACCGTACTGCTCTTTCCATCAACTTTGATTAGGTACCACATATTCAGTTTTTATTAGAATAGCGTATTAGATTAGCATCAGTGGTACAGTAAGTAGTTTTTTAGGGTTACGTACCCAAAGGGAAAAACGGGACCCTATTACTAAGACTGCGATCTCCGTCTGTCCGTCTGTCTGTCTGTCCGTCTGTCACCGGGCTGTATCTCATGAACCATGATAGCTAGGCCGCTGAAATTTTCACAGATGATGTATTTTGATTGCCGCCATATAAACAAATACTAAAAACAAAATAAAATAAATATGTAAGGTGGGCTCCCATACAACAAACCTGAATTTTTAGACGTTTTTCGCTCTATATTAATAATGGTACCAGGTAGATGCTTGAAATTTTCACTGAATATTTAGTTTTATATTCCCTTAAATAATAAAATTAAAATAAAATACATATTAAAGGGGGGCTCCCATAGCGCGAGTCCGACTCGTACTTGGCCGATTTTATTTTTTATACCCCCGCACCAGTGAAACGGGCGGTCAAACGGTTAGTCAGTCGCCAAATAAAGAATCAAGCGATTCTAGTTCAATCGCAAACAAGCCTGTGGCCAAAGCCACAAACGCTGCAACTATCGCTGTTATTTGTTTTATTACTACGCCAAACACTGTAAATGTGAAACTTGCGCTAAAATAGTTAAGGCGTGTCTTCTCGTTTGCATATCTAATGAGTACTGTACTGAACCAGCCTTTTTAATAGTCCACTGCAGGATGTAGGCCTACCCATAAAGGGTGATTGGGCCATATCCACCACGCTGGCCCAGTGCGGGTTGGTGGATTCACATACGCCATAGAATTTCTTCCACGGACGTATGCAGGTTGCCTCACGATGTTTTCCTTCACCAAAAGCCAGTTGTGTGAAATTCCGTACATAAGTTCCAAAGAAACTCATTGGTACGGGGCCGGAATTTGAACCCACAACCTCAAGAATTGCAGGCCAGCGTTATAACCACTAGACCACCACGGCTTATTATCTAATGAGTGCGAGCAAGAAAAGACGAACTGTTTGATGTCTTCTTTACTAACGCAATCTATGACTGTAGTGGCTAATGACTTGCGTTTCCTTCTAGCGTCAGCCTCTATCTCTATCCTGCAACCAACAGGTTGCAGTGTTTCTGGCTGTAGCCATCAATTTTATGACTTCACCGCGTACTGTAGACGTAGCAATCTGTGACTGTAGTGGCTGGTTTTTTTTTTAGCGTCAGCGATTGTGGCTCACTTACGATCAGTCTTACGCGTTTCATTGACACCGGCGTCCAAAGACATAACTTGCTGGAAGCACCCGTTGACTCCGTCTACGGACTTTGACCAGACGTCGTAAGGCTGTTCCGTGTGGTACCGCTGTCGAACCGTGGCGCCCTTGCCATCGAGTTTGATCACCACGTCCTCGGGGGTTTTGGTCTTTCTCACCAGCCATTGAAGTCCAGCCTGGATGATGAACTTAATTTAGCGAATGACAACAGAAAATATGCCAAGTCGATATGTATACTATAGAAAGAAAGAAAGTTTGTTTGTTTTGGAGTTGATTCCCGACCAGGAAAATATTTCGCAATTAATTTAAATAATTCTTGTTTTGAATAAATATTTAGTGTATTTCCGCTCTGTCGTAGTCATATAAGTTAAGGGTACTATTCAAAATTCAAATTAAATCACAAACAAAATTAGTAATTAATCATCAAACTGTAGCATGGTTCGACTATCGTTAGGTCAGGTTAGAAAAGTTAGGCTTAGGTATTTTTACAAAATATGAATGAACCTGAAACAAATTTTTTTAATTAATCCGTTTAAAATAATAAAAAATAATTAAACCTGTAACAAAAATAGTAATGAGTAATCTATTTAAAAAATGTAGTAAACCTGAAAAAAATATTTAATTAATATGTTAAAATTACAAATATAATTTATTTATAAAAAATGGTATAAAATAATTGAAAAAATACTTAGTCAATAAATAGCACCCTTATTCTTACTGTACTCTATTCGACACGTGTTTCGCCTCTAAACGAGGCATCTTCAGGACGTGTTGACTCTTCGAGCTCACTCGCAAGAATGACGGCTCGCCGCGCCGGCGCTTCTTATATACTCGTCGTGACGCACCGAAGTAAAGGCGATGTGACGGTAGTTTGATCGTTCAGCAACTCGTTGTGTGTGTTTTGATGTTTCATTATTTCTAAATGCTCCAAAACATTTAAGCGAAAACCTTTTTCACATACATGTAGAATTTCAAAAGTGTTGTTGTTATCCAAATCGTGTCCAGTTTCTAATAAATGTTTCGCAAAATTCGACTTCTCTGGGTGATTGTTTCTAGATGCAGCTAAGTGTTCTTTGTAGCGGGTTTGAAAACTCCTTCCAGTTTGTCCCACATAAACTGCGTTACATGTGTCGCAGGTTAACTTGTATACCCCCGATTTCTTGCTTTTTTCTAAGGAGTCTTTCCCTCGTTGATGACCTCGTTGGAGATGCCTCGTTTAGAGGCGAAACACGTGTCGAATAGAGTACAGTAAGAATAAGGGTGCTATTTATTGACTAAGTATTTTTTCAATTATTTTATACCATTTTTTATAAATAAATTATATTTGTAATTTTAACATATTAATTAAATATTTTTTTTTCAGGTTTACTACATTTTTTAAATAGATTACTCATTACTATTTTTGTTACAGGTTTAATTATTTTTTATTATTTTAAACGGATTAATTAAAAAAATTTGTTTCAGGTTCATTCATATTTTGTAAACATACCTAAGCCTAACTTTTCTAACCTGACCTAACGATAGTCGAACCATGCTACAGTTTGATGATTAATTACTAATTTTGTTTGTGATTTAATTTGAATTTTGAATAGTACCCTTAACTTATATGACTACGACAGAGCGGAAATACACTAAATATTTATTCAAAACAAGAATTTGAAGATGAACTTCCGCAAAGTAACGCCTGATTCAATAAACTAATTTAAATAATACAGCAATGGTACACTGTATTATTTAAATATTGCCCGATACAGGGTACCCTAGTTGTGGTTATGAATTATGAGTGAAAAATGTATCAAGATTTAATAAATGAACTTAACCAACTAACGCTGTAAAGTTGGTAATAAGTTGTCAAGTGCGTGTCGAGACACGCGTACGATAGGCTTCCGTAGATGGCGACGATGATTATGATGATGATAATAACCGATTTTATAATGTCATAAGATGGTTTAGTGATAGAAAAACATAACTGGCTAAAATATAAATTTGTGAGGTCAATGACCTCTGAGGTATGTGCAAGCTTAAGAATTTCAATTTATCTTTATAACTCAAAAAGTTATTATTCCACAGTGTTCAAAATAATTTTGAGATAAAATTTTAAATATGGTCTATAAGCTCAGAAAGTTTTAACATTCTATCTCGTATACTTTAGAAATTAAGGGGGGGTGCCACTTTTTTTCAACTTTGGCGACTTATATCTCACAAATGAAACATGTGACAAAAATGGTTACAAAAATTACATTCATTTTAAAAACCCTATTCAACGATACCCCACACGAGGGGGTGGGGATGAAAAAATGTTTCATGCCCACTTTACATGTATGAAAGCTACCCCTAAAATAAACTGTTTTAAATTTTTAAGTATTTAAAATTGAGATCTATACTAGAACTATTATGTTGTCAAATTTCATCCAATTTGGTTCATAAATGTGGAAGTTATAAGGCTTTGTAGCATGAGGACGGACAGACGGACGGACACAACGAAGTTATAAGGGTTCCTCGTTTTACTACGGAACCCTAAAAAAAAACACTTCACAAGTGTTGCGTGGGCGTTGGCAAGCGATCTAACTTAATTATATAAAGCGTCTGGAACCGTTGCCGACAGATGCAGGTTCAAGTCCAGCGATCGCGGCAAAGCCAACCTCACGCCTCCCGCGCCTACGCGTTATGCACACATGCGCAATAATCTCCCGGCCCAGTGTCATCTGCGGCTAACTTCTCATCCGCCGATTTGTGTGGCGCTCACAAAAATAACTCTTTAAATGAACTTAGGCTAACATTGAATTGTTATTTAGCGTGGTAATGACTGTTGTTAGGCAAAATGCGGGGACATTCAGAGGTATAAAATATAGTGTATATTGTATACCTACCCATGATTGTTATTTATTGCCGCCATATTGTCAATAGCAATGTTCTACTTATACGATCGGAAAATATTTTACTACATAAATTTTACTAAATGATTTTGCTGTTATTTTCCTTAAAACTTGCATGCAGTTGCATAATCCTTGTACAAAACAAACTAAGCTAATAGGTATTCAGTTACATACTGTAAGGGCATGGCTTCATATAAATCTTTGCAACCTCTTTTGAGTCAATCTTTTATGGAAATTAGCGTAGTTATTGCACCTTTTTAGGTAAAATATAACACAGGTCTGGTATTACTTGCGCGTGATTTTTATTGCAACCAGTATGCCTACTATAGTTCCGAACGTATTTGGCGATATTTTTCAAGATGGAGTACCCGCATAGCTACATATTATATACTAGCAGCCCCCCTAATTATTTTGAAAATATAGCCTACACAACCGGGGATTGTGTAGCTTCCCAACAGTGAATGAATTTTTCAAATCGGTTCAGTAGTTTCGGAGCCTATCCAAACAAATAAACAAACAATCAAATCTTTCCTCTTTATGATATTAGTATAGAAGACAAATCCGAGCGTTAGTAGACTGCTATAGTATACTCAGGGGATATACAGAGTTATTTCTAATCAATTAGCATTATTTTAGATACTCAAAAAAAAAAACAGCTGTTCCATACATTTCGTCGCAGGTGAACGACATTTTCCTTAGGAACAACATTTTTTTTTTGAGTTTTGACAAAAGTCACAGAACAAAAGCTATTAGTTTTTATGTACAGAATAAACCCCTAAAAGGACGCTAATTGTTTAGAATACCCCTGTATAATAGGCCCAATTATGAAGGCTCCATCGTAATTTTAATAGCTATTTCGTCTATTTCTGTTTCTCTTTCACTTTAGGCATTCGATAGAGAGAACACTTTTTACGTTGCTATTAAATTTACGATGGCGTCTTCATAATTGGGCCTATTATAGTTCGGCCGTTCAGAGAATGCGTTCCTGACTCGTCATCTTGAAAAAATGTTTTTGGCCGATATCTCGGAAACTATGTACTTAATGGCAAAACACATAAAGATCATTATTATAGAAAATAAAATTTTGCATCTTTTGTAAAACTTACCGTTTACGATTTATGGACCATTTAATGTTTTAAGGTCCATTTAAAGAAATTTCATTAAATGGGCCATAAATCGTAAACGGTAAGTTTTAAAACTAAGTTTAATGGAAACAAACAATTTTATTTTCTACAATAATGTATTAATGTTTTTTGCCCTTAAGTACATAGTTTCCGAGATATCGGCCAAAAACATTTTTTCAAGATGACGTGTCAGGAACGCATTCTCTGAACGGCCGAACTATATAGGTAAAAATCTTAAGTAGGTAACTTACTCTATCAGTTTCGCTCAATTCCATCCTGGAGCAGTTCACATCCCGGTAAGGAAACTGCTTTCCCGGTATGATCGCTACCACATGCCATGTGCCGACAACTTTACTGCAAAATAAATTATAAGATAAGTCTATATTCGTCGTTTCATCGTTTCAGCCATTGGGCATTCATTGCTAGACAAAAGCCTGTCCTATAGTTCTACAATAAGAACGGTTGGAAGCAGCTTGCATCCAGCTCATTTCTGATATCTTGACGAGATCATCCGCTCAGCACGGCCTGTCTTCAGATGGGTAACCGCGAGTGTCATTTCCAATTAACGCTACCGTAGCTTGGATGAGACGGTAATTGTAAGGTTCCGATTATATAAACGACTTAGCGACGACAGAGCTAGCCTAGCTATAGATAGAACTCTTTATTGTTTGCACTAATACTATTATTGTACAAAGTAGACAACTTATCTTAAATTAGTGCCACAAATGGCGACCTTATCGCTGACAGCGATCTCTACCAGGCAACCACTATACCCGGCTTATACGATCTCGTTTATTAGGGTTCCGTACCCAAAGGGTAAAAACGGGACCCTATTACTACGACTCCACTGTCCGTCTGTCCGTCTGTCTGTCTGTCACCAGGCTGTATCTCACGAACCGTGATAGCTAGACAGCTAAAATTTTCACAGATGATGTATCTCTGTTGTCGCTATAACAACAAATACTAAAAACTTAATAAAATAAATATATAAGGGGGGCTCCCATACAACAATCGTAAATTTTTAGGAGTTTTTTTGGTCGCTATTAATAATGGCAAGAGGAATGGCGCTAAAGGCGCTCCAACACGGTACGGAACCCTTCGTGCGCGAGTCCGACTCACACTTGGCCGATTTTTATTAGTATTAGTCTGTCAACGGTTAGTCTTCGGATAGGTAACCGCGGGTGGCATTACTAACTAACCATGGCTCGGATGATACATAGGAACTTAAATCCATTGTTTCGGTTATTTCAACCGCCTAGCCACGTCCATGTCGGAGGCCTTAAAGCAGCTTTAAAACTCTGACAGAGCTTGTCCGATCTATACGTACTTATTTATTACCTGATGTCGAAGGTAGCTTGAAACTCGTCACAGTTGGTGCTGTTGTGATGGTGCTTCGATCGTCCACCGTGCGCTTGACTCAGGGTAGCGAAGACAAGAAGAACGAGTGGTAACATGGCGGTAGGTAACGGAGGACTGAGTGATAAGGTCGAGTGGTGAAGATTAGGGTCTGAAGGGCTAAAAAAGATTAGAAGTGACAAAAATTAAGTGCACAGATAACAATAGTGCAGATGATTTAATAATTATTTTTCGCAAAAAATAGCACGACCGACTTCACCCGTGTACAGAATTCGCGAATATTTCGCACGGATCGATGTAGCATTTTCCACATTATTGTTGATTTATCAAAAACGGCTCAGCTGATTTCGATAAAATTTTAATAGGACCAATTCTGAAGTATATTCTATCTAATAAAAAAAGAATGATCGAAATCGGACTACTAAGAAAAAAGTAATGCGCGAATATACATTAAAAAAATATATATATAAATACGCGTCGAATTGAGTACCTACTCCGGTGGTTGTCGGTCAAAAAATATGATTTTAGCGTCAGTTAGACTACAAAAAAATATGGTGTTTTATTATTTTGAAAATTAAACAAGAAGTTATGAACTCGCAGTCTGTTGTAGTTTCGCGTAACGTCTAGCTACATTTTTACATAGGAGTGACATCACGAGGTATGACACCATATATCTTCTTTATGTCATTTTTAAATGACAATACAACATAAGTATTATTGGTCGTCTATCCAACAGACTAATTATAATATTTATCTACACTAATGTTGTAACATTCTACTTATGTTTCCAATACTTGACTTATAATGACTACTGTTATAGCGCAGACAACAAAACACTCAATTTAAGCAATTTCACATGATGTTAAAATATCCACATCGATATCGTAAAATCTCATTATAACACGCGCGCTCGCTCCTGATTGGCCCTGCGCGCGCAGCTGCGCTCTCATTGGTTAGATTTTAATGGCGCCAAGTTCACTGCGATAATACACGTACGCGTGAATTTAATGTTTCGCAATATGTTTTTTTTTCATTTTTATTAGTGAAGATAAAGTAGTGTATGCAACTGCATATAACACGGGTATTAAAACACTCGTTACTATTAAACTCACACTCATGTTTTAATACCCTTCATTATATGACAGTTGCATAAACTACTATTATTGTATCAATCATTATGCCTCTGCATCCCTTAAAGATCTCTAATAAGGTCGGTTGAAAGCGGCAGTATGTACAATTTTACCAAATATCTCTTCGGAAAATATCCTTCTTAGCTCTACTCAAAAATTAAATTACCTTAGTGATCTTGCTGGGAAGTGTTTCATTAGCTAACTGGATAATTTAGTAGCGAGAGACATGCATCATCGTTACGTGGGAACGACCAACAAAACTACTGGCCTACATTATTCATTACGCAATAACTGTATAGAGTTCTTTGTACTTATTAGTTGACCTATAAGAAGATAAACTACTAATAAAACAACGAACGCGAAAATAGAGTTCGTTGTAGCCTATACGTGGCAACTAAGAAGATAAAGATACATTTATTTGCTAAACATGTTATAGGTCTTATTCAAGTAAATTATCTCATTATGTCACACACACACGTGGAACACTGCAAACCTTGACTCTCATGAGATTTCGTGTATTGCGGTGTTACACACACACACACACTCACATTCACACACAGTCGTTTTGTGGCGTTTCTTGTCTTATTTTGTAACTTTGTCATTTAATTTTATATTGTGTATAATTAATGAATTACCCAGTAATCTAGTAATTTAATTTAAAAGTCGCACCAATACCCTATAGTTGGCAATCATTCATGTTTTGGACCCTGCGATACAGGATTCTCCTAGTGCAGGGCCCGCCATCAACCTGTAAACCTTCTACTTAGCATTTCTAAAGTCTAGCTCTAAGTTACTTTTAAGGTTTAATGTAAACATTATGCTCAATAAATGATTTTGTATTTTTGTATTTTGTATGTTTCTACCCTATGAGAGGATTTGCAAAAGCGAGAGGCGAATTGCTTATCAATTGCATATCATTACAATCACAGATATTTATAACTCGTTATGTTCTCTCATCGAACAGCACCACCTCTATTACTCTAAGCGATGTAATTCGATGTATGTTCCCACGTAACTTAATACTAGAGATAAGCGGCCGGTTTGCAGAAACAAACCGAGCACTGGTCTTATCAGTAGAGCTGACTATGCGTCTGCGAATAAGACCACCTAGATGTCTAAGTTATCTTGTAAGATGTATCAGTGTATTTAATTCATTAATTATAGTGCCTTCGCATCGGCAACAACTTAGTTTTATTTTTAGTTTTTAAGAAACATTCTCTCGCGCTTCCGAAAGTTAACTGGCGCAGCCGGTAGGATAGTCGGCTGCTGCCAGCGCGAAAAGTTCGCTCTAAATTCGGTGAATTTCCCCCGCGTTGTGCAGTATTAAGTAAACGGTGTTAATACTGAATTCAGTTGTATCCGTTCCGGCTATCCACACGAACCAAACAAATAAGTTATCTACGGGCGCAGAAGATGCAGGTCGGTTGGTGAGTAAGCCTTTTTCGCCTTCCTTAACCTTCCACCCCCATTTTCCTCGAATATTGTAAATTTAGACCTTGGAAATTCATCGGTCAGATTTGCTTGTGTTAATTGTAGTATTGAAAAATTTGGTCTTAAATCGATTGAATTGTGTTAATTAAGATATATTATTTAAGAATAGTAGTAGTATCGGAAAATTTGGTCTCATATTGATCGAATTGTTTTAATTAAGGATATTTAATAAAAGTAAGTAATAGTATAGGAACATTTAATCTCAAATCGATTGAATTGTTTTAATTACGGATATTTAATAAAAGTTAGTAATAGTATCGGAACTTTTAGTCTCAAATCGATTAAATTGTGTTAGTTAAGGATAGATATTTAATAATAGTAATAGTATTAGGTAATTTTGTCTCAAATCGATAAAATTTTGCTAATTAAGGATATAACATTTAATATTAAGTAATAGTGTCGGTATAAACTCTACCGAGACTCTAAATTAGGTTTGAATTATTTTGTTTTAGTTATATTAAAATAAAATTAATTAGAAATGGCGCAAGAACATAGAGCTGCTACTTTTGCACAAACGGGAATCCTAAAAAAGGATGCTCTAAAACTTCTGCTGGAAGAAGTAAACTTCAAGGAACAAGGAACAGGGATGAAGTCAAATTTACAAAGATCTCAGTTTTCAATGCCTAGTAGCCAGAATACCATGAGATCCGCGATTTCCGCGCCTCAATTCCAGTTCGGTATACCTGGGAACCAACATTTAAATAGACCACCGGTTCCAAGGTTCGTACAGCTTCAATTTGACTACCGCCCGCAGCTAGGCTCCGCACCTCAGTTTGGTGAATTAGGCCCACAATCAAGACCGCAGCAAGGGTTCAGACCCCGATTAGGGACGTCCCCTCAGCTAGGTTATAGGCCACCCCAATTTGGGTACAAACCACCCCAATTCGGGTACAAGCCACCCCAATTTGGGTACAAGCCACCCTATGAACAACCTCAACAAGTTAACCCGCCACACTTGCAATCCGACGACGTATCCTTAAGGACCGCCCGTTCTATTGGATTTAAGCTTAACGAGATAACCGGTGACGACGATGAACAAAATTTTTACCCTGATGATACTTACCCTTATACTCACAAAAACGACATGTACGGACTATACAAATATGACCATTCAAACGACTTCGAATACAAGTACCCCACTAAGCATGACACTTGCAATAAGTTGTAGTAAGTTTGTATATGGCACATTTGTGAATTTCAAACATCATCTTGCAGGAACATGTCACTTACATAGATCTTATTGTTATGTTGAAACTTATTAAAAATTATTTTATTATGTTACTGTGATATTTCGCATGAAAGATTACGTTTCAACTTTGCAGGGATATAGCCTCCCAAACATACCTAAATGTAAGTAATTGTTGCAAAAATGTGATTGGGAAGTTACAAAATAAAACGTTGCTGCAATGTAATTTTACTAACTTCACTGTCTGGCATTGCCTGTACTTTACAAATGAAAGTTTCGGAAATGTTATTGTAAGTATAACATTGTGATTTGTGACAATAGGTCTATTGTTATATTTTTATCAACTTTCCTACAACATTACGAATTGTTATTTTTATTTACCTAACATATGTAAGTAATGTTGCTGGAACTTAATTTTCGAAAGTTATCAAATGTTACTGTAGAGTTTCTTACTTAACATTGAAAAACTAGATTGCGTTGGCATCGCACATTGAAATTCTGCATCGCGATGGCGTTGTGTTTGCAGAAATTGGTATTCCCATTTGTAAATTTGATTATAACATTCCTTACAGCGGAAAGAGGAAAAGTCTCACACACACCTGCCTCTAGGACATGTACTTAAAACTATAGCCTCAACAAAATTTAGAAAAACAAATTATTTTTTAGAAACTGAAAACCTAGAAATGTAACTTTGCGACAACTAAATAAATGCTAGCAATTCAAAACTAAATAAATGCAAGCCAAGTACAAGTTTCATTTGTAATATTTTGTAACCTTTTAGAAAGATAAGTAGATGAAACAAGTTACTTTTACCTTTCAAATTTAACCCGTGAGAAGGCGCGCTATGAGCAATTTGCTCACACAAAAATTTAATTCAAAAATTTTTTGTCTTTCCCTTGCCACACCAATTCAAGCACTTAAGTACCTTCCTAAATATTCACCCCCTCTCCCCTGACGCAATTCTCGATCCGCTCAGTGGCGTTTCGACCGCGCAGCAAGGCGTTTGTGGAGGCCGTGTACCAACGTGCGGCAATTTGCTCATCACGCGCCACATGTAAAAAAACATCATCCACATGTAAAATACATGTGTTCAGTATGTTTCGAGAGGCACATTAGTGTAGATTTAATGGATGAATAACACTTTTTAGTTTCTGTTATGTAACATTTTTTATTGTGATTTTTATGAAACGTGCCAAAAATTTTAATTAATACTAGGTTGTTTTGTTATTTGCGTTAGAAGTGGCTATTATGTTTAATAGTTTTGATTAAAATACTTGTTTTCTTAATTACTAAACCTTGTGTTATTTATTTAAATACATTATAAGCCAATAAATATAGAAACACTAAAAATATTAACATGTATGATAGTGTGAGCAATTTGCTCGCGCGCGCCTACTCGTGTAAGAAAATTAGGCGCGCCTTCTCACGGGTTAAAGTTGTGGAAATGTTAAACGTTATACTTGCGGAAAGTTAACTTTACAACTTTCCGATATATTTCATGTGTAATGTTACTGGAACTTTACGTTTTAAAGGTTTAAAAAGTTTAGGAGATCAGCTCTGGGCAAGTTTATCTACAGCGTGGCCGTTAGGGCTTCGTTTCAAGCTCTCTGTAAGTTTGCATGAACGTTGCAACCATATCTTTGTAAGTTACAGGCTCGTTAATGTTACTTTCAGTAATGTTATTACAACTTTTGCTTGCTTAACGGGACCCTTAAAGAGACTGTAATCCGAGAAAATAATTTAGGGATATCATCTTATGCGTTAGAACTATATAATCTATTCATAAGTAGTTTTAGGACTATATTCATTAGATTAAGCGAAATCGAAACCGCTCTAGCTCTAAGCAAGAGCTCCATACTATACCAGTCTATAAGTAATTCCACCGAACTGCTATACCATTTGAACTTAATAGCAGAATCTAGAAACCTGGTATATGTACCCAATGAATTTAATTTAATTAAGATTGAGGAAACTGTTGATGTTAAATCTTTTATCAAAAAGGACCAAATTTCCTTTATATTGGAAATCCCTCTGACCGATAATGTTACGTATAACTATTTTAAATTGTACACATTACCCATCCTCCTCAAACCTGAAAACCTAACCGTTGCCTTATTTCCTAAGTACCCATTCCTATTGGCGAAAGGGCTGAAGTATCAGCCGATCGCAAAGCCGTGCCGCTCACTCGCTGCTGGAGACGCGTTTCTCTGCGACGATGACAACCGCGCCCCATACAGCGGACCCTCCTGCTAGGAAAAACTAATGAGATACAAGGACGTCACTGGCATCTGCAAGCAGCACCCCATTCACTTCGAGGATGTGAAGCTGCAGAAAATAGATAGAAACAACTGTATACTATTCACCAGATCGGAAATAACCCTCACAGAGACCTGCGGCGAAGAGGCTTCGAAGCAGCAGATATGCGGAACGCACGTTGTGACGCTGAACAGACCCTGTGATGTCACTGTCAACGGGACGACCATCCGGCACCACCGTCTTTACACCGAAGTGGACCCAGGGACCCCACTACTCATCATCAACTTACCAAAATTACGCGCGGTCGAGGAAATATCCAGTGCACATGCACTCAATACACGAGAGATTGCACTTGAAGAAGTTAAATACATGGCCTTTGCTTTGAAGAACAGTGAAATTTTCGGTGATAGCAAAGAAACGCACTCTATAATTAGTGTTATAGCATTAGGATTAGTAGTATCAAGTATAGTTTTGATTGTTTTTATGCTTCGTACACCAAAATTAATCCTTTTATTCAAAATTATCGGAATCCCTCTAAAATCGAGTGCTCCGATAATTTTTCGCTTAGGGAGGGAGACGTTATGTTCTCTCATCGAACAGCACCACCTCTATTACTCTAAGCGATGTAATTCGATGTATGTTCCCACGTAACTTAATACTAGAGATAAGCGGCCGGTTCGCAGAAACAAACCGAGCACTGGTCTTATCAGTAGAGCTGACTATGCGTCTGCGAATAAGACCACCTAGATGTCTAAGTTATCTTGTAAGATGTATCAGTGTATTTAATTCATTAATTATAGTGCCTTCGCATCGGCAACAACTTAGTTTTATTTTTAGTTTTTAAGAAACATTCTCTCGCGCTTCCGAAAGTTAACTAACTACATGTTGTTTGTTTGTTATTAAAATCAAAATTAAAATAGTTATGTCAGAGTAGAACAGTTAAGGAGTCATTTACACAATATTATATGATAGCATTGGGTATTGCGGCGTTTCGCCCATGACTCATTTTGAAGATCCCCATTCTTAGCAGTCAATAAATCTTAATATTAATGTCTAAGTGTATCACACTAGATAAAAAAGGTAAAATTTTAATAGCACAACGAGAAACGCCGTGAAAAAATCTATTGACCATCATTTTCAGTCAAAGGAACTTTAATGCTAAGACTTACCTATAGATTTGAAGCTAAAGTGTTCTGGCTCGCTTTCAGCAGTGTTAATAAGACCATTTGTCTGCATTATGGATAGATTTCCTACGCTGCAGTGTGCGGTCTCTATTTCAAGATGTTGAGATTCCGTTGGCTGAAGTCTTGCGTGCTATGTGCTCTGCTCACTGCCATTCCAGCATGCTGATCAGCTTGCTGAGCTGGGTGGGAAGGCGAAGCCGAGCGTCGGAGCGCTTACACAATAAGGCCCCTGTTCAAGCAATGAAATAACTTTGACTTTTGCATACGCCGTAACTTTCATTTATCAAATGAAAAGGGTCTCTGCATTCACCATTCGATTTCGCCGAAAGACTTCGAGTGTAGTCCTTGCAAATAATTATTTTTTGCAAAAAGTCGTATCACCAACTTCCACCGTGTATAGAATTCGAATAATTTGCACGAATCGATGTTACATCCACGTACTTTTTTGTTTACTTATCAATAACGACTCAGCCGATTTCAGTAAAATTTAAATGGAACCACCTCTTTCGAACTAAAAAGATTTTTTTAAATCAGTTCCCAATTGGCAAAAATACTGATGAATAAACACATAGAAATATACATACAGACGATAATATAACCTCCTCTTTTTTGGAAGTCGGTTAAAAAATAGGTACATAGAGCTTTAATACTTCATGGCTTTGTAGAGTATCTGATTATAAGCTTTATTTGTTTTGGAAAATACTGACTAAAAAAATAATAATTAGATAATATTTAACTACACTTAAGTATTTTAAAATAACCTTTTAAAGAGAAGATCACAATGGAATACATAACTGTAATAAGCTGATCTTACTTGTCTCAATTTTGGCAACGATTCCTACACAAATTTAATACAATACCCAAGATCAGACCGAATAACAGTCAGAAAGAAAAGCTCACCACTAAAGCGAGGGTTTTACGACTTTAAAAAAGCTATTTTCCTTCGGAGTCCATTCAAGAGCGTCTAAGAATTATTCTCTTTCCCATACAAAAATACGTTCATTGTTTAAAAAGTCAAAACCGACATACATTTGTTCGAACAAAGGCAGTAAAAGCGGTTTATGGACTTGTTATTGCCGTCCCGACGGACATGGCGGGTGGTGCAATTGTATAAGATTTAGCGTTTAAATTAGCTTATTGTACTGTATCAGCCTTTTAGTAGTCCACTGCAGGACTTACCCATGAAGGGTGGTTGGGCCTTATCCACCACGCAGGCCCAGTGCGGGTTGGTGGATTCCCATATACGGCATCGAATTTCTTTTACGAATGTATGCAGGTTGTCCCACGTTGTTTTCCTTCACCGAAAAGTCAGTGGTGTTAAATTCCGTATGTAAGTTTCAAAGAACTTTTTGGTGCGGGACCGGGATTCGAACCCACGACCTTACGATTGTAAGGCGGGTGTCACTACCACTAGACCACCACGGCTTTTTTTTAGTTTAACGTTTTTTTTTGTCCCAGGGTAAATCCTTTACGGATACCACCCAGGTGGCCCACCCAACCACTGTTATTTGAGAACCATAGGTGAGGTCTATGTCCAGCAGTTACCGTCTTATGGCTCATGTATGGATTCAATAATTTTGCAGGGTGCGACCAACCAGAGCAGTAGGCGCAAGAGCATGCTCAGTAAACCAAATGCAAACTAGTACATAAAATAAATCCTACTAATATTATAAACGTGAAAGTTTGTAAGGATGGATGGATGGATGGATGTTTGTTACTCTTTCACGCAAAAACTACTGAACGGATTGAGATGAAACTTTGCAATTATATAGCTTATATATTGGAATAACACATAGGCTATAAATTATAATGATATTGCGTAAATTTTCCATATTATAACGATAAGTGTTAAGTAAGTAGGAAAAATTCTGCCATCTGCGAGCTATTCTAGCGTGCGCTCCAAGAAATGTCAAAAAATAACTGTTGAATCGAACATATGTCAAATCGATTTTTTCCCCACCTCCTTTATTAAGGGTGGTAAGGTAGGGCCTCGAAATATCATGCGGGCGAAGCCGCGGGCAAAATCTAGTAAAATTATATAACAGGACACCTTACACACGGTCTGTGACCCCGAACTAAGCAAAGCTTGTGACATGGCAAATACAATATTATTACATAATTACCTATGCATTAGCAGGTCAGTAACAGCAATTAGAAATTATGAAGAAATTATTACTCTGTTAAAACCTTTGAAATTTCGATCGTTTATATGAACTAAATGTTAAAGCTTACGCAACATTACTGAAAAGAAAGTTTTTCCTGCTCTGTGAGTGACACGTTTATCGAATCTCGACAATTCCTCAATTCGCTAAACGTTTGTGAATTACACCACTATCAAAAATAGAAGCGATGAAAACAGATTTTAATGTATCCTACGAAAATCTTCATTCAGAAGCTCTTTCCTTTGAATTTTAATATAAATCTCGAATCGGGAGTTTATTAGCAGCGAACGGGACGGTAATAAATGCGAAAATTATGTATTTCCTCCGCTATGGAAATATGGAAGTAAACCTTTTTATTATCAAGCCGTTACGAATATAAATTAAATGAGGAAAGTAAAAAAATATAAATTTACATAAAATGAACTCAATTGTCATTATTACAGATGCTTATTTCGAAAGTTTTTTCTTCTTAAATTTATGTTCTTGCATTTGAGCGCACGATATAACTAGAGCTTGTTAACTTTACTTGTAGATTTTATAATTACTTGTGAAATGAACAACTAATGCTATGATTTTAAACTGCGATAATTCTGTCAATATGTCTTTGAAAATTTCACTGACCTACAACAAAATCATTAAGAATCAGCTCACAGTACTTAAAAGAGTTTATTACGGTGAGTTTTATTTTTTGCATCTACAATGACGGCCGAATAACGAGACGACACCTTGTATTCCGTACATGAAAGTTCATATAACTAATTTAAATTAAAAATTTAAATAAACCCCGACACATTGACTACCATTTTGGGCACATTTGTAGAATTTTGGTTCTTCCATCCCCACTTTAACCCACCATAACTCTTAAACGGCTCAATCGATTTTTATAAAACGTAGCTAAGAACACTCTCGATTAAGTCTCCTTTCATCCAAAAAAAAACTAAACTGAAATCGGTTCAGTGGTTCGGGCGCTATGATGCCACAGACAGACAGACAGACACACAGACAGACAAACAGACACGTCAAACTTATAACACCCCTCTTTTGCGTCGGGGGTTAAAAAAGCTACTTAATAATCCTAGCACTAAAGCAATCTGAGCCAACGCCCTCTAGTTCCGTTGCAGCAACTAACAATAACAAAGTTTAATAAACTGTCTGTCTGAAGACACAACTCATAGTAATGCACCTATCAGTGTAACGTCATTCGTTCGAGCCATTTGCAAATCGCGGGAGTTTAGGCACAGTGTAATGTTGACAGTAAATCTATAATATCGTTCTCATGAGGAGATCCTTAGAAGAACTAAAGTACCGACATAGCACAGCGGATTGGCATGTTGAAATGGCAGTGGGCAGGGAACATGGCACGGAGGACTGATGACCGATGGGGTCTTAAAGTTATTGAGTGGAGACCACGTACCGGCAAGCGCAGCGTAGAACGTCCATCCGCAAGGTGGACGGATGACCTCATCAAGACCGCAAGATCGCGATGGATGCAAACCGCTACCAACCGGTCTTATTGGAGATCGTTAGGGGAGGCCTATATCCAGCAGTGGACGTCCTATGGCTGAAAAGAAGAAAAAGAGTAGTTCTACAAACAGTAGATCTCGCATCACAAACATTTGATCAACTCACTCTTGACCGATTTGGTTCATACTCGCGAACCTTGTGATTTAGATATTAATCAATCTTGCCAAATATTATCGAAATCGGCTGATGAATAGTGCGACAGCAAATTTCAGCTAAATCTAGCTATCATGGTTCATGAGATACAGCCTGGTGACAGACAGACAGATGGACATCGAAATCTTAGTAATAGAGTCCCGTTTTTACCTTTTGGGTACATAATCCTAAAAACAACATAATAGGTACATGAGAAGTTTCATAATGAAAAATATTCATGGGTTATTTTATACAATGCTAAATTAACGGCGTTTCCTGCACTATGCTGGGCCTGTATCGCGGGAAACCTGGTAAGTACTATTTAAAATATATATGTAACATACCGTTTAGCCAAGTCAGAGGCCTTCAGGTGGTCTGAAAATTCTGACACCGGGGCTAGCCACCCGGTCTATACTAAAAAAAAATATAAACTGGTGTCGTGCCGTGCATCTACAAATATTAGTAGATATGTTTAAGGATTTTCGAGTCCTGGGGCGTTCCGTCACGCAAGCGGCTCGCATCGCGGGGCGAATCGCCCAAGACAATTTTTTTTTTTTTTTTTTTTTTTTTTTTTTTTTTTTTTTAATTTAAATTAATGATCCACAGACTCCAGGGTCTGTGCCCTTTGTTAAGAAAGTTACAATTGAAAGAATACGACTGTACAATAGAGATGGGTTAGATTAATTTTTTTTTTTTTTTGAGTTTCCCCATTGTTTGTGAAAGTGCCATTCAAAAAAAATTTTGAGCGATTCACACGTTTTTTTATGATCACTTCATTAAAACTAGCGTGAGGATTCATTATTAAATTTTTATATGAAAAACCGGATACACTCACGATAATATTTGAAACGGCGCATAGCGGCTCGGCCGTTTCAAATATTATCGTGAGTGTATCCGGTTTTTCATATAAATTGTTTTTTTTATGATTTTAACTTGTTTTTCTGTAAGTTCACTGTGTACAGGGTGTGGCATACCACAGGGAGGCGGATATATCAGGCAGGTTGAGGCGAGCCGCGATGAAGCGATTGCATTCATCACCTAGATAATGTATCGTGGCCACGAGTTTGCTAATTTCTCCATACTCGTACTGATATTTCACCGGACGACCTAAGGAGGAAAATTCTTTTGCGATTCGTTATTATTTTATTATTTTTGTGCAATTTCGAGAATAGTACAAAAAATCATAATAAAATTAGCTAAGTCCATTTTACGTTTTGTGGAATTATTACTCTTAACTGAGATGCAGGTGCTAGTTTTGACATGGGAGGTATCTTTGAGGAAAAAAAAATACTTTGAATTTTAAGTAATGATAACTACTATTAAGTAGTCATTGGTAATTATATTTCGCCAAAAACAGATTTCAACCGTGTACAGAATTCGAATAATTCGCACGAATCGATGTGCCATCCATTTAGTATATTTTACATTATTACTGATTTTTCAAAAACGGTTCGGCCGATTTCGATAAAATTTAAATCCAATCATAAGTATAATATGACCAATATAACAATTTTTTTTTTTTTCAAATAGGTTCACGATTGCCGAAAATAACGACGAACACAACACAAAATAATACATGCAGACGAACAAAAAACTTCCTCCTATTTGGAAGTCGGTTAAAATAAATAGATATTCAATATTCAATTTTCAAAATGTTTTCTAAGGGGAAACAAACAAATGTCTGTATAATATAAATAAATACCTTAGCAATTGCAAACCCTGTGCGTCATATATTATTGTTAGTTTTTCCTTATTTTCGCCATGAACGCTGAACAAAATTATATGGAATGACGCAGAAACTACTGCAGTTTAAATTAACGTATACTCTGATTCTAATCCACACATAAAACATTATTATTACCCGCAATACGAGCAATATAATCATATTTTTCTCAACGAATGGTCACCCTAAATTATGACGAAGGTAGTGCATGGCAAAACTGATGTCCTGTTTATTACAACAAGTGACGGTGCACCACTGCGGAGCATAAACGGGACTTGCACTGAAGGTGTGACTGTACACACCTTAATAACAACTTAATAGCATTAAAATGGAATAAAAAATAAGGTTCAATTTCAGTAGCTTCAAAGAAAGCTTTGCTCAGTTTTTTGTATCACGTCATAAGAAATAAGACTTGTAAGTGAACAAAAGCTAAGTTAACACATTAGCAGCATATCAAATAAAACTAACAAAATTTAATATTACATGTAATTAAAGTAAAGTTCTTAAATAAAGGCTATTAGAGACTGCAGTAAGATAAGACGTACGTACATTAATTCTAAATTTTAATCTGTGCCTTAAACAAGATACAAAATGTGTAAAAGCACTCTTATATGAATCATAGTCGCAAAATAATTTCACCTAGGTAACTTTCGGTAAAAATTATAAATAGGTTTCCCACTATAAAATCAACTAGGATTTTCTGAGTCGAAAATACCACAGAAAAAACCTACTCAAAATAAACTTAAAACAAACAAAAAGCTACTTAAATCTAACTTTATTAAACGTAAACGTCGTGGTATTTTACTGTGGCCCTTATGCCTACCTATGCTCAAGGTAGCCCAAAGGGCAAAGGATAAGGCTACGGTAGGAGTCTCTCTACCAGATTCAAGATCATTCCTTCAAGAGATCCGCAGATGAACTTAAACCGTAATTGCCCAATGAATTAAAAGCCTAATGCAAAAATGACAGTGGGCAGGGTACATAGTTTGAAGAACAGATGGCCAATGGGGTTGTAAAGTTTTGGAATAGAGACTGCGCACCGTTTAGTCAGTGGATGTTTTACGCTGTTTTATAATTGTATACAGGGTTATTCCTAATCAACTAGCATCTTTTTAGGTACTTATTTTGTACATCAAAACTAACAACTTTTGTTCTGCGACTTTTGTTAGAACTCAAAAAAACAGCTGTTCTATAAATTTTGTCGCGGGTGAACGATAGTTTTCTATGGAACAACAAGATTTTTTTGAGATTTGACAAAAGTCGTTGAACAAAAGTTGTTGGTTTTGATGTACAGAATAAGTCCCTAAAAGGATGCTAATTGATTAGGAATAACCCTGTATTTAATCAAAAAACCTCAAGAACGCGCTGGATGCAAGCCGCTTCCAACCTGACTTAATGGAAATCCATCCACATGACTAGCAGAGGACGTACTATGGCTGATAATGAGTGATGATGATGAACTTTATTATTTACTAAATCTTGCCCGCGGCCTCGCCCGCGTTTTGCATGATTCGGTATTCGATAACCTTTTATATTTTTGGAACAAGAAATAGCCTATGTCCACTCCAACATACCAATGGCTTTTATTTTGTATATGGCCCAATCACCTTTCGCCTACGTCCTGCAGTGGACTATTAAAAAGGATGGTACAGTATTCAAACATGTGAACTATATTCATGGCAAAAATCAAGTCTCTCCGTTGCTCTGTTTCAGCGTGAAACCAACAAAGACACTTCCGGACTTTCAACATTATTAAGGAAGTTAGATATGGAGACTTTATCTATCTGTCTGCCCATGTGGTGTAACTGAAATGAAAAAATATAATCCGAACATAACCAAAGATCCAATCAAGATGTGCCGTATTAGGATCACCGTGCACTACCCGGCGTATTAAGGCCTCCCCACTTCACTAGCGCGGCGTGTCGGAAGCCAGTCGTAAAAGTTTACGAACTGACGCCCTCTCTCGGATATCGGTGACAATCATCTTGGGCGTGTAGAGTAGTTTCATTCAGAGAATTTCGGCCCATTTCCTATATAAGATATATAAGATAGCATGTCTTATATGTATTTTTTTTACCTTCGCGAAATTTGTTTGGAATAGCGCTTTTTTATAACAAAAAGGTAGGACAGTAGAAGTAAAGTAAAATTTAAGGTGTTAACAAGAATAAACATTGAAAAATAAAATCGGCCAAATGCGAGTCGGACTCTCGCACAAAGGGTTCCGTACCGTGTTGGAGCGTACGCTCGCTATTAAGATCGCCATTTTTAATAGCGAGCAAAAAAGCTTCCATAAATCACGTTTGTTGTATGGGAGTCCGCCTTGTTAAATGTTCATTTTATTCAGTCTTTAGTATTTGTTGTTATAGCGGCAACAGAAATACATCATCTGTGAAAATTTCAGCTGTCTAGCTGTCGCAGTTCATGAGATACAGCCTGGTGACAGACAGACGGACAAACGTCTTAGTAATAGGGTTCCATTTTTACCCTTTGGTTACGGAACCCTAAAAAATCAAAAGAATTGGCCTTCAAATAGCGGATAAATCAGAGGACATTAGAACAAAGAGAAAAAATCTAGTACAAACCTCACTGTACAGACACACCCACAAACATACATCCGCTCACTCACCAACATGCACCCTACACACACATTTGATCAAACAAATTAAATAATCGAAAAATAGAAATAGACAATGAAGGACACATTTTGAGGGTTCCGTACCCAAAGGGTAAAAACGGGACCCGTCCGTCTGTCCGTCTGTTCTTCTGTTCATCTGTCCGTCTGTCTGTCGGTCCGTCTGTCCGTTTGTCTGTTCGTCACCGGGCTGTATCTCATAAACCGTGATAGCAGATAGGCAGCTGAAATTTTCACAGATGATGTATTTCTGTTGCCGCTATAACAACAAATACTAAAAGCAGACTAAAATAATTATTTAAGGGGGGCTCCCATACAATAAACGTAATTTTTAGGAGCTTTTGCTCACTATTAATAACGGCAAGAGGAATAGGGCTCCCATACGGTACGGAACCCTTCGTGCGCGAGCCCGACTTGCACTTGGCCGATTTTATTATGTTGACTAACTATATTTAAAAACTGTAGCGACTAAATCTCACAACACAGGACCACCCTAGTGTGAGATTTAGGGTTCCACTCTGGAAGTCTGTAAATTCAATCTAAGTACCCACTAACACTACTTTATACAACATCAACATTTAATAACTTCAAACTATGTAAGTTATTGACCAGACCAAATAAATGTTATCTTCCCTATTTTATTGACCAAACAACAGTAGTGTCTTCGTTTAAAAATTGACAAGGCGTTATAGACGTTTCGTCCACTTTGCTCCCTCGCCCAATTATCTCTACATCTCCCTACTCTACAGTCAAAAGGCTGAGATTTCAATAAACGACATAGAGTCCCTGATTGCTCCAACTCTACAGCTCTACATATCGTCGTTAAACGTGACAGACGTCTCTACTCAACGGTAGAGTAGTTTTATATGAGCGCTTCTGATTTCTCGACGATTTCCTACGTAGGGAGATGTTATAGCTCGATATTGTATGGAATTTTATGGTCGTGTCAAACGATAAGTGCTTATCTTTAGATATTCCAAATGAATGTACGAAAATTTTTGACCGAGTGTGCGTCTATTCTTTAGTAGGAAAAAACTTTCTTCAACGCAACTTTCGACGCTCGGTTGTAAAACCGCGGTCACCCATCCGAAAACTGACCGTGCTTAATACCGATACTTAACCTTAACTAGTAGTCCGCCCCGGACTTAGACCTCGCGCTATTCCTATTTCATATCATAAAAACTGTGATTTAAAAAAATATTAATATTGGTATGAAAGTTTTGCAATAATGAGTGAAGTAAATGAACCTATGTATCATTCGGTAAAATGTTTCAAATAAGGTAAACGCACGTAATTGCGGACGAGTCCCAGAACGCGGACGTTACTCGGTTTTTTAATTTTTGTAATTTTCTACGAAAGTTTAACTTAATCTTATGAATGACAATAAATTCTTGATTATATTTCAAAGTATTATACAAGAAAAACTGTACACGTAGTGTAATGGTGTCCAAACCAAATGATCTCAAAAGTGCGGTGTCGTAAAATTTTCGTCAATCTGTTAATTCAGTAGCTGAATTTAGTGTCTACCCTGTCATAAACTTCAATTCATTTCTTAGTTGTGTAATGTGATACGGTAAGTGTGCTATTTTATTACGATACTTAGATAAATTACCTAAATTATAACCTCTAATCTAGACATAATCTTGTTGATTATTTATAATATTTGCGTATCCGCCTAATGGTACTCACAAAACCCGTACTTGTCCCAATGCACGAACAATAATCACATTTTTCGTCCGAGAAGTGGGACACACATCAGTTCTTTAAAACCCTTTGTACCAAAGGTTGGATCTCGACCTTATTGTCTTGAAATAAGTCTCATTTTCCTTACATGTAAGAACGTCGTATTCAAAACCGTGAAAAATCAAATATTATAATTCGGTTGCGTCTCATTCAAAGGAAGAAGTTTAAGTATTATTTTGGACTGGTTCAAACAATAGTCGTGTCCAATTTGCTTTAGTATTGTACTGTTTTTTGTGCATGACAAAAACATTTTTTTTTGATCGATTTACAACATATATTTTAAACAATATCACACTGTGTTTAAAATGTTATATTAAATAAGTTTTATTGTTCTCAGATTTTGATATTATTTTTTTTATTTTAAATGAAATACTAAACTTTTGGTGTTTCATAGCAAAATAATAAACATTTAATTTGTCATAAATAGGTAGTAAAAAGTAAATAAGGAAGTTCGTATGGGCCGGGTGGCTAGTCCTAGTATAAGAGTAAAAATATGTATCTTGATTGAGCAATTTTTTTTGTAAAAGTTGATTATTATATCGATACACAATCAACTATAGTACTAAAAAATTGGGATTAAGATTATATGATTAAGATTATAACATAATAAAACAATTTGATTTTCTAAGTTACAACTGAATCTTCTCTCTTTGGAAAGCGTGTCTGCTATGTTGTTGACTGAACATAATCTGTGACTCTTTTTCCATCGCACTGTTTATTTGATAAGAGTTTGGAATGTTGCATGACGCGCAGCGATTAATTTTGACCTTGTTATAGGTCTTCTGAGTTCATAGATAGTAGCAGCACTGTCAACTGTGAACATGATCACTTCTTTGGCCTCACTGTTTCCAGTAGCTGTAAGAAGCTCAGTTCATATAAAAGTTTAAGTTTTTTTGCGGCTAGCAAAAAGCCCATGGCTTCCGCTTGCAAAGTTTATGTTGTTTTACTCAGGGCAAGGGAGTCTCTTAGCCCAAGCTTGTTTTTGCACTATCCGCGTATATGTTCCAAGATAGCAATATATCGTCAGATACATCGTTCTCTATGACTAACTTATGCTTTTCTCTCTAGAGCTGTTTTCTAGCTATTGTAAAGGTTCCTCTATATAGCTATTTTGAGTTTATTTCTAAAAGTTGCAATATCGGTATGCTTCAGGTTCGTGCTTCGGAATCAGAGTATTCAACAGTTGCCACGCGCCACTCATTGATTGTTTTAGAGATATTGCTCGTAGCAAGTATGATGTCGATAATTGATTCCCATGACGTTACGAAAATAAACTCAGAGCCATGGTTTAGTAGATTTGAATAATGCCTGAAGATGAAGTCAAGTACGTCATTTCTTCTCTCATTTGTATTGGGACATTCCCAGACAACACAGTGGGCGTTTGTCACACCCTACTTTAGTTTCTTGTTTTTTTCTTGTACTGAAAGCATTAATTCTTCGACCACCAGATGTTGCGCCACTTCTACGATATCCAGGTACGCCGTGTTCTAAAGGTAAATATACTACTGAGGTTGCCTTAGAGACTGGTATCCAATTTAACTACCGTGAGATCATCATTACACAAATGTGTCACCTAAGGTGCATTATACGAACCTGTGGGATATAATTATAAAAAACGCATTTTATTTTGCATGGGAAGACTGAACACATTACCTTGGGGATCATTTAAGCCGCTTATCTTGCCACGGACTAAATACGGTTCCTATACCAGTGCTATTGTGCTAACTACCTAACGTTTCAGCATTTTTTTTCAAAATGTGATTATTGTTTTCTTTGAAATATAATTTATTGCATGTAAACCTTTGTTTCTTTGACTTAAGACACCTTGAATGGCTTTAACTATAATATTCTTTAATAATACTAAGAATTAATACAATGTAAAGGCAATTTAAATTCTAATGTAAGCAAATAGAGTTCTAATTCGCATAGCGTCCGTGAATTAGGACGATTTGTAATAGATTTGGGTCGATTATAAAGTTCACACAAATAATAATACGGTAGAAAGGCTATTTAAATTCTAATGTAAAACAAATAGAGTTCAATTTCGTATAGCGTCCAGGAATTGGGACGACATTCCGCGCATTAGGACAAATCGTCCGCGGTTTGGTACATTTGGGTATTTTTTTACATTTTGGGTTTTAATTCCCATTACAGCTCAAACAAATTAGATAAAGTTTAATTATTATAAAACTCCGATAAATGCCCTATATGGTCATATTCACTTTGTTGTTGTAAGTCTATTAGTATCAGCGTAGTATTACTGCAAAGTCAGCGAAGTTCAAAAACGTCCGTACATTGGTACGTTTACCTTATATGAGTTTTTGCCGAAAATTGCTATTGTTATGCTAAAACGTTTGAATTATGCTAAATCTGATCACACTAAATGGAATCTAACACTAACAAAGTCGCATAGCTTCAAAGAACAAAGAAAGCGCTTATTCATTTACCATATAAAATATTTAAAAATCATTTTAAATTAAACGGTTTTATTGAGAAATTACTGTTAGAATGTACTAAAAGATAAAAAATAATTTTGGTAGTCCTAGGCACGGTATTAAATATCATCACCGTGTCCTAGTTCATATGGGTACTGCATTCAACGCATTACTTTTCTTATCACTCGAGCATTAATCAGACTCAAAAATAAAATCGTGGGGCGTTCTGCGTGAACGTTACAATGTTAGTAGGTACATATACACTGTTAGAAAGTCTATTAAGAAAAATGTAAGAAACCTACTTTAGGATTCTTTAATTAGTTCGAGCGTAAATTATTTAAACCAACAAAATTCAGCACATCATTATACAATTTTATTTAAGAGATAAGTAAACGTTATATATAGGTACAGTTCTCTAGCTATCATCAAACCTAAACGTACAGACTCTGCGAGCTATTCTAAGAAGAAAGTCCACGACGTTTTTGCAAAGGCCATTGAAATAGACCCTGTTGTAGGTGCCATGGAGAGCTGGCCAGTCGATCACAGGAGAGCTTCTGGAATACATCCCGTAGTAGTAGATACAACAGAAAGTTGGAAAGGCCGTTGCAAAAAGCCCCAGTGATCGTAGGTGTCAGGGATAGCTAGGTTTCGATCACAAGACTGCCGTAGGAAAACACCCCATGGCAGTAGATACCACAGAGACCGGAAAAAGTCGTTACAGACGGCCCCGCAGTAGTAGAGGTCACGGAGAGCTGGCCAGTCGGTCACAGGAGAGAGCCTCTGGAGAACGCTCCATACCACAGCGAGTTGGAAAATCCGTTGCAGCCAGCTCTGCAGTAGTAGGCGTTGCAAAGAGTTATCCCGTTGACGACAGGAGAGCCGACGGAGAATGCCCCGTAGCAGTCGATACCACAGGGAGGTGGAAAGGCCATCGCAGACGGCTCTAGTGGTAGTAAGTGTCACGGAGAGCTGACAAAAGGAGACCCGTCGCGTCGGTGCAGGCAGTAGGAGGCTTATTGAACGCGATGTTCAGATTAAGTAGCCACAGCCTAAAGTAGTGCCAATATTCAACAGTTTACTCATACTCGTATGACGCCAATGAGGCAAAATTCTCGTTATCACTTTTTTAATGTCCTGTTTTATTTAAACAAAATATTCAAAAACTTTCATTTCACAAGACCATAAAAATTTGGATTTTCGACAAGGTACTGTAAAAATGTAAATTAGGATTTTAAATAAATGTTCGTTAAGAATGAGTACTTTGTTGAGCGCGACGAGCGTCCTCCAAAGCAGAAATGCTGAAACTACTAACTTGGACTAAGATTTAAACTAACCTCTCTCTATAGTACAGTCGAATTCTTTAAAATATAACTACTCAACAAAGGGCACAGACCCTGGGTCAGAGTCTGTGGGTCAATAATTTAAATTAAAAAAAAAAACATGAAATAGCTCACTAAATTCATTACAAAAGTCATTTGCGTGATTCAGGATTTTGTCGCTCGATGAACGGAGCCATCTATGATTTTTAAGATTGAACTAATGTGCTTAGTAACTAAGTATATGAATGGTTCAAAAGGTAACTTTGCGTAGAGCGCTCCAACATATTTAATGTTGAAAAATATATAAAATTGTCTAAATATATAAAGTTATACAAAGTTATATAATAATTAATAATATTGTATTGTCATTGGAACTAAAGGTGTGTACCAAATATCAGCTCAATCAGTCAACGGGAAGAGGGTCGAATTTCAATTACTAGATTTGACCCAAGCAACTGCCGCAGAAAGTGGCGCCGTTTTGCCTCTTTTTGCCTCGTATCTTCCCAACCACTGAACAGAAGATGCTCATATTCGAACTTAATATAAATTCTATATTTATAAACTACGTGCATGCTAAATTTCATGGAGATCGGCAGAGAAGTACTTAAGTTATCGTCGAACAAAGAAACATACAAACATACGTTTGACAGCTCAAGTGCCGGCTCGTCCCACTAGACTCAGAGACCTCACTAACGCTCGGTCAATGATACAGAAACACCTAGTCCAAGCACGTGCTTAAAAGTATGTTATTAAGCTCATTTTTAAGATACTCTTTTTTAGGGTTCCGTACCCAAAGGGTAAAAACGGGACCCTATAACTAAGACTCCGCCTGTCCGTCTGTCCGTCTGTCTGTCCGTCTCCAGACTGTATCCCATGAACCGTTATAGCTAGAAAGCTGAAATTTTCACAAATGATGTAATTCTGTTCCCGCTAAAACAACAAATACTAAAAACAGAATAAAATTAATAATTAAGGAGGGCTCCCATACAACAATCCTGTTTTTTTTTGCCGTTTTTCGCTCTATATTAATAATGGTAGCAGGTAAATGCTTGAAATATTCACAGAATATTTAGTTGTATATTCACTTGAATAACAAATAATAAAATTAAAACAATATAAATATTTAAGGGGGGCTCCTAAACAGTACGGAACCCTCCGTGCGCGAGTCTAACTTGTACTGGGCCGATATTGTATGTATGTTGTATGTATGTTATTTATTATATCTGTGTACAAAATCTTTAAACTCTATCTTGAGTAGTCAGCAAAACATAAACTAAATTAATAGACACCCTGACGTTTAAAACACTCATTAATAAAATATCATGAATATTGTAGCTAATGAGGCACAAAGTTTAAATTCTTTCAGTGTTGCCAACAACTCGTGAAAGGGTAAGATTAATCACTGACATTTTTGTTTACGATGATGAAGTGCGATTTTAATTTTTAGTGATATTTTATGCTGATGTTGTGTTGGTATAATGTGGGGCTATCCAGAACTGATGTTCCGAGCTGAAAGGAGATGATTCAGACCATCGGATCATTTTGAAACAACTTTTGCAATGGGGCCAACCGGGAAAACTCGGATTTCGAGAAGAAATCAGCTGTTTCATAGATTTCGTCGATTCCGTGTTTCAGTTTTGTATGGAACAGCTGATTTTACCCCGAATTTCGGATTGGTTCCATAGTAAAAGTTATTTATAATAACGGTCTTATTTACACGGTTTCCCCCTTTCGGCTAAGTTCAGGGAAAGGAGATAACCCTGTATTTATCCGTAAACAATTGACTGGTATCTTGTTGTTCGTGTAAACGAAGAACATTATTATTTTCAATTCTAATTAATTTTTGGGAGATTTAAGCATATTGTAGTTCTATTGTCTGTTTTGGCGGGGACGCGAAAAAACATAGCGTCGCATTATATTATTTTGAGTACAATTTCGTTTTTATTTAATTGGTCACAATTAGTGAATCACTTTAAAATTTTAAAAGGTGTGCCAGTACACCGGGATTTATTATTTTTCCGGGATAATGAGTAGTTTCCATCTTTTGAACTATAGCCATACCAAAAATCAAGTCAATTCATTGCTCTGTTGCTGCGTGAAAGAGCAACAAACCAACAAACATATCGGATTTCTAATTTAAGTAAAATAAGGATTTCATCTGGATTACCTGCATGATTACAAGTGTGAGAAAATAGTACTATGCGGCAGACCATTTCTAGACGATTCTAGAATGCTTTATATTTTAAATAAATAAAATTGATTTGACTTTTCTTAAGGCTATGTACAGAAATAGGTACAGTTATACAGTTGTATAGTATACATTATGACTAATAGTTAGACTTATTATGCTACATACATTGAGTCCGTGGACTGTACATACTTGTAGGTGAATTCTAGATCCCACACTAGGAAAATTCCTGTGTCGTGGGATTTAGTGCCTTCCGTATTAAAAGTGATTAAAATTAATGGTGACGTTTAGTCTAAATTAACCGTATACGCTTCGTAAATAAGTTAATGTTAGCGAAGAAAACACAAAAAAAGAATATACTTATTAAATTTACATCGAGGGTAGGCAAGATATATAATATTGTAGTCAATTATACAGTGATCCCAGGCTTAGTCCAATAATAATTGCGAACTATGAATAAAAGGTTTATTACCAGTGTTACTACCAATATTGCTACCAGTAGTAAGAACGGTAAATGGATTACCGTTGTTACTACTGCAGTCGAAAGTTGTTAGAACAGCAATAAAATACATGTGTGCATAAAAATGTACATACTCGTATATAGATAATGCAAATGAATAATGTAATGAGTTATAAGAATAATGTTAAGTACTTTATCTACACTAATGTTGTAACATTCTACTTATGTTTCCAATACCTGACTTATAATGACAACTGTTATAGCGCAGACAACATTTAAGCAATTTCACATGATGTTATAATATCCACATCGATATCGTAAAATCTCTTTATAAAATCGCGCGCTCGCTCCTGATTGGCCCTGCGCGCGCAGCTGCGCTCTCATTGGTTAGATTTTAATGGCGTCAAGTTCACTGTGACAATACACGTACGCGTGAATGTAATGTTTCGCAATATGTTTTTTTTTATTTTTATTTTTATTAGTGAAAATAAAGTAGTGTATGCAACTGCATATATAACACGGGTATTAAAACACGAGTGTGAGTTTATGAAACGAGCGCAGCGAGTTTCATAATAGTAACGAGTGTATCTTCATTATATGACAGTTGCATAAACTACTAATACTTCCTTATACACATATACCTGTATTTATGAACGCATGCATTTGTTTATGCTTGTCGAAAGGTAAAATCATGTTTATTATTGGGGCCTGAATTAGTCTTGGCAGTGACTTTCTCTTGCACATGGACTGTGACTAGAACTGGTTTTTGCCCGCGTCTTCGCTCGCGTGATATTTTGATTTGTGTGCTACCCCATAGGTACCTTTTATTTTTTTGGGATAAATTGTAGCCTTTGTCACTTTTCGTCTTTCAAACTATGTCCATGACACAAAAATCATATCAATCCGTTGATCCGTTGCGGCATGACACAGGAACTATCCAAAAATCCAAAAATCTAACAAATACACTTTCAGATTTGTAATATTAGTAAGAATTAATAATAATAAATAATAACAACAAATTTATTCGACCAAAACAATGTTAACATATTGCATCTTAGTTAAGCTAGGATAATTGAACACAAAATTATAAAAGGTATCTGTTGCCGAACTAGGCCAGAGCCTGTGTTTCAGCTTACAGCGCAGCGCCCTCCCCCCTATTTGCACTGGTTTTCTAGCTATACAGATCGAAAATAAGACTAATTTAATGTATACATATTACATAGTAAGCAAATTAAATTAATTTAGAAAGAATTTTAAATTAATTTTAAACTATTTCTAAGCCATTCAAAGGTCAAGCATGATTACAATAAGTTTATATATGTATATATCAATATAAATACATGAATAAATTAAAAAAAAAACAATGATGCAATTATGCGTTTTACGTCATTGTTCGACCTGCTCATTGATTGTCGGGGGTAGTTACTTGTATTTATCCCAAAAGCAGGTAGGCGGGGAATATTCGTTTATCAATTTCACATAATTATTCGGAAATTACACTTTAAATTTTTTGATTACTACTTAATACTAATGAGCTATGTCATATAGGCTCTGCAGGACTTTTGATGGATTTCTCCTAAATTTAAGTGTGTATACTCTTAGTGTCATAATGAATTTGTAAAAATATTTTTGTAAATAAACGATTATTATTATTATTTATATCATGCTAAAGGATGGAAAAATACAATTAAGAAAAAATACGCGGAGTAGCTAGATTCTGTTTTAATTTTGATTACAGGGATACAGTTTTCTTGCAAACACCCCTTTTCTTCCCTTAAGACATGATTAAAAATGCACTTTACCATGGAAAGGGGTTACTCAGGTGTGAAATGAGTAAAGTGCCTGCATCTGCCACTTTTAATTAGGGAATTATCCTCCTTTCTTTGTGGGTTGGGAATTAATGTTGCCTTTGAAGGTGTTAACGGTTCGTTAGTTATTTTTAAAGTAGTTAATTTGGTAAAATGTAAACGTATCCTTGCTATAATATCCTCACTAATAAAATTTTAAGCCTGAAAGTGTGTTTGTTGGTTCGTTTGTTACTCTTTCACACAGTAACGGAGCACGGATCGACTCGATTTTGCATGGTAAGTACTAGTGCATAGGTTAGAGAATGTTGTAGGCCAATTTTTAAAACAGGCGAGCGAAGCCGCGAGTAAATCCTAGTTTAACGAAAAATGTTGGTGCTGAAATTCTGTTAAAACTGATAATTATTCTTTAGTCTTAAGTAGATACATTTCAGGGACACCTTCCATACAAAAATGCCCATTCTCCTTTTTTCGTAACAAAATATTTAACACCTATGAGAGCGGCTATGAGACTTAAAGCCCGGGAGGTATTTAGGAGTTATTTTTTTGGTATTAGGTAGTCATTGTGGTGACTGGATTGCCTGTGGTTAAACTCTTATTTATCCTACCCGCACGCCAATTTTCAGCTTTTAAAAGTAGTTGCAAGATACTTTTTTTTTTTTTAATTCGTACTTGTAGCCCCACCAAACGCTAAGCACCCCAGTTGATTGAATCCGGTTTATTGTTTTACACCACCATTACTACCTAATACCAATAATTCAGCTTTTAGAAAGAAGTTGTATTTTTAGCGCTTACCTTCCAGGCTATAATTACTCGTATTATAACTTATGACCATTCGCAAACTGATTTACGGCCATCGTATTTTATAGCACTAGCTGACCCGGTGACTTCATGTCACCATCAGTCAACTGTCAATGATAACTTTTACATGCAGGAACATTTTTTATGGTAGAATTAAATTCAAGATTACTATTTTATCGCTACTTTTTAAAATTTTCTCACCGTTTAAACTTCTCTTAATTTCCACGGATATTTCAAGCTTAAAATTAGGCAAATCGGTTCAGCGTTTTCGAGTTTTAGTGAGACTAACAACCACGATTCATTTTTATAAACAGGGTCGTAGGTATTAAACGCAAAACCTTTTAAGGGCGGGTCTAGTACATCTACACAGATAACAATGATGGATCAATCAAATTTGTGGAATTCTCATACAAGATTTCATCCCCTATTATACAGGGTTATTTCTAATCAATTAGCATCCTTTTAGGGGCTTATTCTGTACATCAAAACTAACAACTTTTGTTCTACGACTTTTATTAATTCTCAAAAAAAAAGTTGTTGTTCCATAGAAAAATATCGTTCACCTTCGACAAAATGTATGGAACAGCTGTTTTTTTGAGATTTAACTAAAGTCGTAGAACAAAAGTAGTTAGTTTTGATGTACAGAATAAGCCCCTAAGAGGATGCTAATTGATTAGAAATAACCCTGTATATTTCTTCGAACCATAAGTAATTAAGTTATTATTTGACCTGAAAATATTATGTCACCGCAGAACCTAACTGAATAACATAATTATTAGATATTTACAGAATATGACCTCATGTGTTTGTGTTATTGTAACGCATATAAAATTTCATCGGAAAGGAATGTTCTAATGCGTCTTATATTTGAATCACCATTATCACCTTGTAATGACTCACTACTAGGTATTTGCTTCTTTTATAGTCGACCGATGGAGATCCGAGAAAAACAAAATTAGTATTAAAAATAGCAACTCAACCATGCCCAACAGTATTCCTGTTGTAAATAGTTGGTAGGTACATTAAATATATATAAACAAAAACTCGCCTAAAATGTTCAGTACTTGCGCATGTTTTATTTAGGACTCTAAAAAGGTAAGCGTAACAGCGGAGGGCAGTCTCTCAGATATAGAAATGCCTGGAGAGGCATATGAGGAGGTGTAATATTGAACCCTCGTCATGGAAATCCCAGGCTTTCATCTTTAATCTTATTTGGAAAAATAGACTTATAATTTTTGTGAAATGATAAAAAGTTTTGACCGACGAAACGGAGGAGGAGGTACTCAATTCGAAGCGTATACGAGTATTTACATGTACTCGTATATATCATGTATAACCGCATAACTTTTTACTTAAAGATCTGATTTCGAAAATTCTTTTTTATTGCAAAGAACGTACTTCGAAAGTAGTCCTATTTAAATTTTATCGAAATCGGTGGAGCCATTTTTGATAAATCAACAATAATGTGAAAAATGTTACATCGATCCGTGCGAAATATTCGCGAATTCTGCACACGGTTGAAGTCGGTTATGCTTTTCAGCAAAAAATTATTATTAGCTGGTCATATACATACTACCAAAATGTTAACATTGTTTTATTTTCTTTTTCGCCTAATTACTTTTTGGTTCGACAATGTATTAACATGTCCGCTGACCACTTTCATTAACCCCCGACGAAAAAGAGGGGTGTTATAAGTTTGACGTGTCTGTTTGTCTGTCTGTCTGTCTGGCTGTGGCATCATAGCGCCCGAACCACTGAACCGATTTCAGTTTAGTTTTTTTTGGATGAAAGGAGACTTAATCGAGAGTGTTCTTAGCTATGTTTTATAAAAATCAATTGAGCCGTTTAAGAGTTATGATGGGTTAAAGTGGGGAAACCAAAATTCTACAAATGTGCCCAAAATGGTTGTCAATTGAAAGTTTGTTGTCAAATATTTTTGTGTCGGGGGTTTTTTAATTAGGTACATTATTTTTGTTATGGTTTTATTTTACTAAAACTGTTTCAAAACGAGCTTTCTCCTTCTTGTGAGGAAGCGTTTAAACTATCGTCTAAATGAAATAAAATTTTATTTTGAATTGGATGACAAATACTTACAATTTTTACCTAATTATTTTTTGAGAACTCAAGAAAAGCACGTGTTTTGAAATATCAGTTAAACTTAGTTCAGAGGTAAATAAATGTATTAAGGACATCTTAGACACGGTCTTTGAGCCTAAACTAGGTAAAGTATACATATTTAGTAAATACATAATATAGATAATAGCTTCCAAACACAGAGAAAATACCACTGTTCATCACAAAATTGCTTGCCCTAGATGCAAATCGAATCCACGTCTCAAGGCGCAGGAGTCAAGGTTGGGTACTTACCACTGGGTCACCGAGGCAATCAATCAAGAAAACCAAAATAATGAATTAAGTGCTAGTCACACACACACACACAAGCGCGCGCACACATCTGTATTGGTAGGGTAGTTAATCACCACGTAGTATAAAACAAAGTCGCTTCCTGTTGTCTCTTTCTCTCTGTTTGCTTATACATATCTTTAAAACTACTCAACGGATTTTGACGCGGTTTTTTTTGATAGATAGAGTGATTCAAGAAGACGGTTTTTGTGAATAATACATCTGTGCGAAGCCGGGGCGGGTCGCTAGTTATTAATTATGTTAGAAAGGATATAATACTCTAAACAGTTTTCTAAGAACTAGGTAAGTATATAATGATGACTATTAATGTTTATAACTTTATACACATATAAATATTATACAATAGGTATATAAACCAAAAATACCAGATTTCACGACGCATGTCTGCCTAGTGCGAAATCTAGGGTTCAATATTAAAGTATTTATTATCGCTAATCTTAATAAAATGTTCATAAAAACAAACACAATAGTAGATTACCTACGTACTAGAGAACCAAGTCTCGTCTTACGTCACGGGCGACGTATTGGACCCTGAGAGTAGCGAGGGGCTCTATAATTAACTCCCGAGCGCAGCGAGAGTGTATTAGAGTCCTGAGTAAATCGAGGTGTTTAAATCGCCCAAGACGAAGACAGACTTGGGTCTCGTGGTGCATACTCTGCTTTTCATACCTCTTGCGAGAAAATATAACCCCAGGAATATGAGCAATATTTATCTCATAAACTCACTAAGTGTAGGTGTACTCACTAGGCAACTCGATATTGTTCACAATAAAATAAAACAAATTAGAAAGTACCTACGAATTTTCATAGAAAAGCACACAAATCCGTAATAAAACAAAGAATGTAAATATAACGTGAAAAACAAAAGACAATGGCCAGCTCGATTATCATGGCCCAACACGGGCATTGCAGAGGTTTTATTATAATAAAATCAGACTGATACTGGCACCAAAGAGGTTTTTTATACTATAAAATTGAATAAAACCTCCTTACAATGCCCGGTGCCGTGAGAAGTAAAGGGGTTTTATTTGATTTTACAAAAAAAAAACACTTTACGATGTCCTTAAATATTCTAAGTTAAAAAAAATCATACAAATTAGACGTTACAAATGAATATCACTTTACTCCCTAGGGAGTTTCATAAAACATTATTGACCTGCCATAGCCCTTGAGATTGTGTTAAAATAATAATGACTTATTTTACGTTGTGATTGTTCGACATAATTATAATAAGTCATCAGTCAGTAATCAAACAAAATTATTCTTATGTCTGAATTGTGCTTATTGCTGAAATAGTCAATGAAAATGATCGAGTTAGCTGTTGACAAGACAATAATAGAACATGAGAGATTTTTTATCGGTCATCGACTTGGCATTTTTTCTGTTTTTGTCGGTCCTGTTGGTATGGTATTAGCTAACTGCAATTCAGACAGCAAATTGTTGGTGTTGCTAAGTTTTTTTTTCATTTTCGATTTATTATCATTTTCGTATAGTACAATGAATTTTTTTCGTAACATTTAAAAATGTTTTTAACAACTAGATAAGTTTAGCTTATAACTTGTACTGTAATACTGTAAGAATATATTATGAAGATATATTTTTAAATACATAAAAATAAATAATTAAATTAAAAGCAAAGATCTTTCTGATAAAAGCTTATATTTAATTGCTCGAAACAGAAAAAAACAAGATTTTCCATCAAAATTTTACCTATCAACTTATAACCTTATTATACACAATTTTTATGACCGAGTAGCATAAAAAACTAAAGACTAAAAAAGAGTGATGTCAGAATATTTTTGTGTGTATAATTATATTTTAATCTGAACATTTTTATTCAGATTGCTCAAATTTGACAGCTGTCATCCGAAATGTAGCTTTTGAGTTCTATCACTTTTGTGAAGACAGCAGTAGTCTAGAATCGATAATAACCGAGACAATTCGCGTTGAAGTTTGACAGCTGTCATCCGAAATGTAGATCTCATCGAGCTATATCACTTTTGTTAAGATAGCAGTAGTCTAGAATCGATAATAACCGAGATAAGTCGCGTTGAAGTTTTACAACTGGCATCCGAAATGTGGATCTCGTCGATCTCTATCACTTTTGTGAAGATATCAGTAGTCTAGAATCGATAATAACCGAGATAAATCAATTTGAAGTTTGACAGCTGTTATCCGATATTTAGATCTCGTCGATCTCTATCACTTTTGTAAAGATATCAGTAGTCTAGAATCGATAATAGCCGAGATAAATCAATTTGAAGTTTGACAACTGTCATCCGAAATGTAGATCTCGTCGATCTCTATCACTTTTGTGAAGATATCAGCAGTCTAGAATCGATAATAACCGAAATAAATCAATTTAAAGTTTGACAGCTGTCATCCAAAATGTAGATCTCGTCGAGATCCCTTTTATTTGGTACCCTTATTGTAGAAGTGCATTAAAAATAACTATACCTCTATCTTGCATGATCCGTCATATAGGACTTAGAATGACGTCACATTATTTTTCGAGTTACTCTCAACCATCCCTTTCATTTGATACCCATATTGTAGAAGTGCATTAAAAATAACTATTCCGCCATCTTGGATGGTCCGCCATTTTGGGTTTAGAATGACGACACACACCATTATCGTGCATTGTCATCCAAACTAAACGTGTATACAAAATTTCAGCTCAATCGGTTGAAGATATCTACTTCAAAATTGAGTTCAAAGATTCCACCCGAACATACATACTTCCATACATTGCAAGTTAAAAGCTTTTAACTTTTAATAAAGTACGAGTATCGTAACGGGTTATGAATGATGTTTTACGATCAATCGAAACCTTTATATTAGTACCACTGCATGCTTCGATTTAATTATTTAAGAGGTAAAATACCTAAATGAAATGACTATGGATTATGACTTTAAGCGAGTTCTAAAACAACTCGGGCGAACCCGTGGACTTTAAACTGGTAATGTAAAATGAAACAAACGTGACGGCGAGGCTCTCTTACTAAGTATAATTATTTATAGTTTAATTTTCCCGGCTATGTTATTAAGGTTTACAAATAGTTTTACATTTATGTGCACATTAGAAACAGACATTACATTTTAGCGTGCCATATTGAATGGCTGAGAATATTTGGTCACTAATAGTATAGTGTTTTGATAGTGTGTGATGCAGCTACAAATATTAATTTTACTATTGGGATTATGTCCAATAATAATAACAACAGACATATCCCCTGAAGACCTGGAAATAATGAATTACATTGATAGTAAGTTATTTGTTTTTTAAGTTTCTGTACACAAAGGGTAAAAACGGGACTCTATTACTAAGACTCCGCTGTCCGTCCGTTTGTCCGTCTCTCCATCTGTCTGTCTGTCTGTCACCAGGCTGCATCTCATGAACCGTGATAGGCAGTTGAAATTTTCACAGATGTTGTATTTCTGTTGCCGCTATAACAACAAATACTAACAACAAATAAATACTAAATTAACTTATTTACCTACTTTTAAGTGCTTTAAAACATAATTTTACTGGTTGTTGATATTTTAAGTATACAAGTATTTTAATAATGAGGTGTGTTCTAATTTATTAATGCTGAGATGAGCCCCTTATGTCATTTTCTAAATTTTGAAGTGAAAACTGCATATTTTGGGATGGGTAAAAAATTATAAGCTCGCGTCAGATCGTTACCTGATCGAAAATTCGTAAGACGGATGACGTAATGTTCAAGTTTTCACGTCTGCCAGCACTCCCAGAGTGCAATCCGTTTTTTTATCTGTCGCTGTATTTGCGAGAAGCTTCAATTGTAAACGATAATCCTAATTGTGTATACATAAATTTACCCAAAGCTCCATGGAGGAAAAGTTATTATTATTATTTTTTACCCTTGGCATCCCACAAGATCTTAATTTTTTTTCTTGGATGAATAGCCACATCTAAATAGGACATACTTAATAATATTGCAATGAATGATTGCGTATCGAGTTTGATATTTTCTGACATTTGAACTATATCCAAACCAATAAAAAAATCAGACTACAAACTAAACTTAAAGATTTTTTATGACTACATATTTCTTCGGAATGTTGTTAAGAATCCGTAAAAATTGGCGAAAATCAACGGATTTTCAGCAACAAACCAATTTTTGATCAGGTCACGTGTCCTGACGCGAGTTTTACATTTTTACCCATCTCAAGAAAGCACAACGCCACTACGGAAGTTTTTTACTTCAAGAATTTGAATTTATTAAATTCATATTTTTATGGTATAAGTAAAAAATATAACATTTAATATTACCTACTCGTACTATTGTTGGTCGTTAACCTATGACCCTAAGCACATAATAATTAAGATTACCAAAAGAATGTCCTACCAATAAAACAAGTATGTTTGTAATCAGTTTTTTTTTGTACAACAGGGTCAACAGGATCTGAGTATCCATTAAACTTCACAGTTATTGCAAATGCTACCGTCGAGTTAATTTGTCCTTCAAGAAAAGCCCATGCTCATGTCCACTGGATAAAACACCCAAGGATGCAACAACAAGGAGACTTCAAATTGGTTCGCGATAGAGAGTTTGTTGTAGTAATAGCTTGTTATTTTTGTCACAGCAAATAACAGAATAGGTCCTACCTGCAAAAGTTAAGCAGAAAATTCACATATGCTTCAAACTCAAAATAATCTTTATATAAATCATCTGATGACACAGTAATGCCCCGCCAAGACGAGCAAAGATAATTATTTTTTGCAAAAAATAGCATGAAAATAGAATTCGCGAATGTTTCGCACGGATTGATGTAGCATTTTTGATGTATCACAAACTTAGCCGATTTCAATAAAACATTAATTGGACCAATTTCGTAGTATACTCTTTCCAATAAAAAAATAATTATTGAAATCGTACTACAATATATTTTATATTAAAAAAAATTAAACACGTCGAATTAAGTACCTCCTCCGGTGCGGTTCGTCGGTCAAAAAGCGAAGCACAAGGGCACTAGGTGCCTACGTTATCTCAAAGCTCTTCATGGGTTCTTGATCCCCGTAGCTAGGATTTTGATTATACCAGATAAACAAAATTTCGTTATCGTGATTATTTATTGAATAAAACTAAATACAATACTTCTTTATAAGCTAAAAGTACATATACTACTACTACTACATAAAAAGCAATTAGATCATCCACAGACCCTTAAAGGTCTAAAGATGCTCAATCCCACTGAAGTGATTCCGTCATCAACCGGCGCCCTGTTGTTCTTTAGCTGTTTCAAGGCCATTATAATCTCGTACAGGCTAAAGTCCGGGATATTTTCGGTGAAGTGTCGAGTCAACTTGGCTCTCGGGTTTTTGGCCGTGCTGTCAACAGGCTTAGCTACTGCCGTCTTCCCCCTTCAGCTTTGTCAGCTGGCTTTGCCCAATAGACAAACTTCTTTCACATTCTTAACAAACGTCGTTCAGCCATGAGGTTTAGAGTATGACCAGATAGTTTTTGGGGTCTATTTGAACGGCGGGGTCTAAAATATTTAGAACCCACCATTTGGATAGTTTCCACGAGCCTGTTATTAATCTCGTCCACCGACGCAAGATTCTCAAGGCAAGTAAAGCTATTTGAGAGCTCGAGCTGATAGCTTTTGGGGGAGTAGGTCGGAGCGTGGACTTCTTTCACCCTGTTGGTAATGGAAACATCATCGAATACTCGTCTCTTGTTAGTCATGGTGAAGTCTATTGAACATTTGGATTATCATTAGACCTTCAAGATTTTGTGGATGATCCAATTGCTTTTTATGTAGTAGTAGTGTATGTAGTTTAAGCTTATAAAGTAGGAAAATTCTTGGCATATGACGTCAATAGTAGTAAACTTAATAAACATATAATTTATATTGCATAGCTGTTATAGTTAAGATATTATCGGTCTTTCTATCTATCCTTAAATGAGTTTTTAAAAATTTGTTTTTCAGGATAATATAACTACATCGTACAAACTGACTTTAAACAACGTAACCAAATACCAAGAAGGCTGGTACGAATGTAAATGGAAATGTTCTGAGTCAAAAAACTGCACTTATGGAACACACCTCACTGTTCTGGAAACTCTGTCCTTAAAAGGTTTGAGGGGCTAGACAAAGTCACATTCCAACATTTGAGGGATTGACACAAGTCACGTGGTTATTGTCCTATACATTTTGTGCGATTCGATAGTTCGATTTGATAAAGGAAAGTGACTTTATCTTGTCCGTATGGATTAGTACAAAGCGACGAACCTACTTACTTGTTTTTGACGCCAGCAGAATGAATATTTCTGATGATCATTTTTAAAGTTTCGTACCCAAAGGATAAAAACGGAACCCAATAAAATATTTTGCTTTAAATATTCACATAACATTTTAATAAATATGCTCTTTAAAAATATAATTGTATAAAATTAGTATTAAATAAAATAAGTTTGTATTTAAGAGGCTCCCATACAAGTAACGTGATTTTTTGCTCGATATTAATAACGGCAACAGGAAGATGCTTGAGTTATTCACAGAATGTTAAGTTGTGTATCCCTTTCAAAAATAAGTGGTTAAATTAAAATAAACTATATTAGGGGGAGCTTCTATACGGTACGTGCGAGTGCAAGTTCGACTTGCGCTTAGTCGATTATTTGTACTACTCAGTATCCCTAGTTGGGCTGATTTTTCTGTGGAATTTTACAAAGTCGTTTGATAGAATGAAGTTCACACAAAATTATTCAATGTATAGGTATCTATTTTGTTTAATAGTATAAAACAAAGTCGCTTCCCGCTCTGTCTGTCCTTATGCTTATATCTTTAAAACTTCGCAACGGATTTTGATGCGGATTTTTTAATAAATACAGTAATTCAAGAGGAAGGTTTATTATGTATAATACACCTGAGCAAAGCCGGGGTAGGTCGCTAGTCTATCTACAAGGGAAAACTTGTATTTTGTAGAGTTCTTTCATTAATACTGATAATATAGCCCGAATCACACAAGTTAGCGGATGTGAAGTTAGCTGCAAACTGCGCAAAACCCAACCAACGCACAGTTTTATGTGAGCTTCAGTCAGGATTGGATATTGCGCAGCTTGTAGCTAACTTCATATCCGCCGACTTGTATGATTTAGCCTATTATAATGTAATACACATTTCAGATAATATTATACCGCTAAAGAAGATTTTTTTTGTAAAAAAAATATTTATGAAGAGCAGGCTGTCAGTCTGAAGTTGTTGTGGAGAGATGAGTTGGGGCACGCGGCTGCTGAACTTCTACGAATTATTCTGGCCATTTCTGGGTACTATTTGGATTTAATCAAAGTGGACAGATACGACTCTGCAAGCTCGCACATTTTTGATGATATAGCTACAACTTAGTAAGTATTACAAAGAAAAGTTATTTTTTGTTAAAAACATTGAGCGATCTAGCTTAATTTGGATAGTATCTGGGTCGAAAAAGCAAAACGCGGCAAATTTTGGAAATGTTTACAACGATAATCGGCCAAATACGAGTCGGACTCGCGCACCGAGGGTTCCTTGCTGTATGGGAGCCCCCCTTAACTATTTATTTTATTTTAATTTTTTTATTTCTTATTGAAGGGAATATACAAATCATATTCTGTGAAATTTTCAAGCATCTACCTGTTACCATTATTAATATAGAGCGAAAAACAGCAATAAAAATCAGGTTTGTTGTATGGGAGCCCCCCTTAATTATTAATTGTATTCTGTTTTTAGTATTCGTTATTATAGCGGCAATAGAAATACATCATTTGCGAAAATTTCAGCTTGCTAGCTATAGCGGTTCATGAGATACAGCTTGGAGACAGACAGACGGACAGACGGACAACGGAGTCTTAGCCGTTTTTAGCCTTTGGGTACGGAACCCTAAAAAAAGAACATTTCTTTGAAATTAATCCTATAATAGTAAATAATTATTTTTCGCAAAAAATAGCATGACTGACTTCAATGAGCGAATATTTCGCGCAGATCGATGCAGCATTTTTCACATTATTGTTGATTTATCAAACATGGCTTGGCCGATTTCGATAAAATTTAAATGGGACCAATTTCGAAATATATTCTTTCGAATAATAAATATCTAAATCGGACAACTACGTAAAAAGTAATCCCTGGTTATACATCAAAATATAAATACGCGTCGAATTGAGTACCTCCTCCGTTTTTTCGTCGGTCAAAAATTAAATCATTTCATTCTAAGTATTACGATGCAGAAAGTGATAAATATTTTAATACAACATACACATTCGTTGACTGTCGACAACATTTTAACATGAAACACACATAGTTGATGAAAAATGGCTGATTTAGTTTCTAGCGCTTGAGGTTTTGCTATTAAATTAAAAAACTATTCATTATGATACCTACCTAAATACATCCAAACAAAAACAAGAACATGTAAGATGTTGCCAAAACTAGATTATTGCTCGCATTAGTGAAAATAATTTTCGTTAATAATAATTTTTATTTCAGTGTCGGCGAGGTACAAAATGTGTTCCTCCAGGCGAAAATTCCACAAACCACGACTCTGCCTTGTGAAATCTTTTACCAAACCTCTCTCTCTGATTTAAAAAAGCCTTACCTTCCTTTAGATACATCCATATACCTTTACAGGAACTTAACTAAAAAACAGTGCAATTTCAAATCATTTAAGTAAGTATTATATTTATAAATGCACTTAGAATTGCTTGAGACAATGAATTAATAATTTAAAATTATAGGAAAAAAAACATCATTGACAGGATAGTATTCTTTCAAGCCCACTGCCTGTTCGCGGCGTGCCCAGCATGCTGGCAGCATTGCCACGCTGAATGGCTTATGCGTTGAGCCAAATAAACACCAGCTTTTCGGACACGCGTCGCGTCAGTGCAGCCAGCATGCTGGGCACGCTGCAAACAGGCAGTGGGCTTGAGCATTTGGATTATCTTTAGACCTTCAAATTTGTGGATGATTCGTGTGTATTTTGTCTCCTTGTATAAGTCAGCTATAGAATATCGGAATGGCTTCTTGCAGGATACTTTAAGGATAAACCTTTCCGCACGTTCTATTTTCATAATTATGGTTCATGAGATATACAGCCTGGAGACAGACAGACGGACAGACGGACAGCGAAGTCTTAGTAATAGGGTCACGTTTTCACCTTTTGGGTACGGGATCCTAAAAAAAGTTCTGTTCACTGATCCCCAGCGCATAATACAGTAACTGAGGATAGATAGGCACAAAAATTGCAGGATCAGCAACAGAGCCCATTTTTTTTAAAAATATGCGACATTTTGCGTAGTCTTGTGCATAGATTGTTAATTTGTTTTTCCCAGAGATGCAAATAAAGTTTCTAATTCTAATTTCATTTTCAGAGGTAGTCGTCTATACATCTACATAGATAAAATGAAATACAATTTGTTTAGCAGTTTCACCTATTCTGCAGATATACTCCTTAAACCTGTTGAGCGCTCGAAACTAATAGATATGATCATAAATTCTAACGAGCCTTTTATTTTTATGGATACATATCAATATAATAACATGACAAATATATGGCAGATACCAGCACACCCAGGAGAGGATCCCAACAAAATAAGCCTTGACATCGTGGCGTTTAAACAAACAACCAATTCATACAGCTATGATCAATATTTTAATTTCTTCCCAAGATTATATGACTTGAACGGTATAATAGATGAATATAACTCAATAAATAAAAGAAATATGGAAGAAGTAGCAATTCGATGGTTATTAAGATATGAAGGATATATGAAAAGACGAGATAGATTTTTTTATTGGCAAGAAAACATACTATTGGCTCCGAATACACACCGAATAGCTGTGATTCTGTGTGAAAGTGAAATATTGGACTTAAATCAGTATTTGTATATGATAAAATTGTTAAAAAACAATTATATTTCATCATTACAATATTTCAAAAGCGTGGTCGTTCAGGTAATTTTTATAGATTGTGCTAAACCAGACTGGTTAGTTAATAACATTTTGCGACGTTATAACGTATTAGTAGCTGTGTTTGTAAATCACAATTTAGCTGTTTCTGCAGCGCCGTTCGCGAAAAAGTTTGGAGTACCGCTGTATATTTATGATTTGACCAACATTGATGTAACGGAACACCAAGCGATACACGCGGCTGGTGGCAGCGTGGAACACCTGGTACTGGCACTGCGGCGCCTTTTGACTGACTGCAGGTGGCGTCGCCTAGCTATCATTTCAGATTTGACAAATATCGGTCTAGCAGTGAGAACTGCATTGCGAACCTCTGCTACGGAACTTATCATAAGAGACGCAAATATCACATCAACTTCTGATATACAAGACGCGCTTAAAGAGCTTCTTAAGGTTGACGCACGAGTATTTCTGGTAAATACCGGAGCAGCATTGGCCGCCGCGGTGTTAAGCGCTGCAAATGAACTTAACATGACCTACAATAATGGTTACGAATGGATAGTTCGCGAATATAATGCAAGCGACAGTTTCACGTCTACTACAAAACCTGTATCTGTATCATTTACTTGGCGTGGTGAAAACGTCAGGAATAATGACAATGAAAGAATAAAAACAAGCACAACAGCAAATAATAAAAGTGAAGCATATTGTAATAATTCGAATAAAGAAGTACGCGTGAATTTGAACAACAGATGGCAGAATCGTACGTGGCCACTATATGCTGCCCCATTATTAGATGTACTGTATTACTATTTTGCAGAATATTATGAAAAACCGCATGAACCGTAAGTACTTCTCAATTAGACCAGAGATCTAGTTTTTAGGGTTCCTTAGTAAAACGTGGAACCCTTATTACTTCGTTGTGTCCGTCCGAATATTACAATGCCTTATAACATCCACATTTATAAACCACATTGTATGAAATTAGACATTATAATAGTTTTGCAAAGATCTCAATTTCAAATACTTAAACATTTTAAAATTATGTATTTAAGGGGTAGCTCCCATACAAATAAAGTGAAAGTGTTTTTTTTTTTCAAATTCAACCCTCGTGTAGATCGTTGAATAGGGTTTTTGAAATGAATGTTAAGTTTCTTGAAATATTTTTTACTTTGATGTACCGTTTGTGAGATATAGGTCGCCAAAGTTGAAAAATGACTGTGTCCCCTTTAATTACTAAAGTGTGTATATGATAGAATATTTCACCATCACCACCATCATCAGCCTGTGTCGACCCACTGCTGGGTATAGGCCACCTCTCTTATGTGCAATTCTTCACCATCTTGGGCCAATCTCATCCACGCCTGATATATAATTAAGCCTAATATAATATTTAAGCTTGATGAATTTATAGTACTTTCTCTCATAATTATTTCGGGCATTATGATATTATAACTTTTAAGTTATAAAGAAAATTAAAAATTATTAAAAATACAGTAAAATTACAGTATGTATTATGTAGCTCAAAGGTCATTGCCCTTAGAAACAAACTTTGTTGGACAAAAATGTTTGGTTATAATTAACTATCTAAAAACATTACTAAAAGTGTACGTTATAATTATTACGTCCACCAATTTCAAACATACAAAGTGCAAGATTAAGTGTAAGTCCGAAAGAAATAACTACCTAGATGGCGTTGACTACCCTTAACTCTCACTTGCAATCTGCACATGCGTTTGTAGTTGAGTTCGTAATTTTCTCTTACCAGTTTCGGATTCATAAGATCAGTGTTACGTAAATTCATCATCACGGAAGCCTATCATACGCGTCTCGACAGGCACTTGACAACTTTTATTTTCACATGTAAAACTTTGACTAGAAATTATTTGTTTTGTTGTGTCCATCCATCCATCTATCATCCTTAGGACTTCCACTGCTGGACATAGGCCTCCCCTTCGGATCTCTGATAAGACCGTTTGAAGCTTGCATCCAGTGCGATCCTGTGGTCTTTGTGAACTAGCTTTGACCAATTGAGAAATTCCTCGCAACACTTTGAAGCCTTTGTTCCAGTCTATTGTCTCTTTTAATATATTTAGCATTAAAGAGTCGAAAGTCGCCGCACTGATTTCGAAATGTGTCCATCGAGCTGCTTATATGACTTTGCATCATCTGAAGCCTGCAATCTTAGAGAGCCTTGTTCAGATGAGATTTAAGAGTGTGATCGGAGTTTTGTTGTCTAAAATACTTTTATTGCGAATTGCTGTAAAATATCAAACGGGGAAGACTTTCGGCACCCTTGTTCACCCTCGACGGCACGTTAGGTCATCTTTCATTTTGGAACTTCTGACTAAGGTTGCTGATGTTAATATAACATTTTATTGATATTTTTTAAGGTACGCATCATTATATTGTTTCATTTCAGTTTTTCAAAACCAAAAAAAATGGATTCAGTTGTACTATTTGTGCAACAATGGGGCTCAGAACCGAGGCCAAATATTCTAACTACGTGGAACGCGGGCGAGTGGCGTGAGCCTGGTGAAACTTGCCCTATATTAAATTCACCGTCTGATGGCGCTTCAACTTGTCTTTTACCAACCGGAGACCCTTTTTATCCAAGTTGTTACGACGTTCTGTGGTTCACTCTTGGAATTATTGGAACTATTGTCACCATTGTAGCTATATATTGGTCACGTAAAAGCGTCACCGGTTATAAGATCCGGATGAAACATGAGCTAACTAAACAAATACTCACACGTCGTGAGCGTGTCTTTGAAGCTCTTACTGACCACATAGTTGACCGAACAGCACTAGAACTCTTTCAAGAATTAGGCACAGGACGTTTTGGTCGAGTCTATGAAGGCATACTGCGTGAGATAGACGGCAGGCGACGGAACATTGTTGTCGCTGTCAAAGTACTGCGAAAAGAAGCATCATCAGCAGAAGAAAGTGAGTTTTTGAGAGAAGCTTGTACTTTAGTAACGCTCGATCACAAAAATATCATACGTTTTGTAGGAGTTTGTGTAATCGGACCGCCTTTACTTTTAATGGAACATGCACATTTTGGTGATTTGTCAAAGTATCTGAAAGCAAGACGCTGTCTTCTAGAACATCCGGAAAACACAGAAACGACCAACTGTTTCCCGGATGATGAAAAAGTGCACGTTTCAGCCAAGGCTCTGACGGCGCTGGCCCGCGAAGCCGCGACGGCGCTAGCATACCTCGCCGAACGTGGGATCGTGCACCGAGACTTGCGCGCCTCCAACTGTCTCCTGGATGAGAATCGCAGTTTGAAAGTGGGCGACTTCGGTCTCGCTCGCGCGACTGGCACCGACTGCGACGAGTACCAGATGAGCCGGCGCGGCATGGTGCCCGTACTGTGGATGGCCCCGGAGAGCCTAGCGCGGGGCGTGTCCACGGCCGCGTCGGACGTGTGGTCGCTCGGCGTGCTGGTGTCCGAGCTGGTGACGCTGGGCCGGCGGCCGTACGGCGTGCAGCCGCCGGCCGTGGTGCTGCAGCACGTGCTCGCGGGCGGCCAGCCGCAGCTACCGTGGGATGCCAGTGCGGGCACGCGGGCACTGACGCGCGCGTGTTGGCGCCGGGAGCCCGAGGCTCGCCCGCCCGCCGCGCGCCTCGCTGCCTGGCTGCGAGCTCACCCTGTCGCGCTCCGCCCCGCGCTAGTCGAGGAGCTCGTCTGCATCGACAAACTCATCGGCAATCATGATCACATCTACGATACTGAACTCCGCCCACTTGCTGACTCTATTTCTCACTCGCCCAGCGACGCATAATCAACACAACATCAAATTAACTAGAAAACATAACAACGAAAAATATCGATCACCACATTCCGATTTGGTTGAAACTAATCAACTTGGAGCTGACATCAAACCGTACATTCTGCTGATAAAGGCTGACCGCCTTCAACCTTTACTGATAATAATGTTGGAACGAACCTTTTACACTTTATTCAATTTAACGGTAAGGCCTAAAAAAATCAACCAGTGTATGAGATAGGATGTACCTAAATAATTTTAGCATACATCTGTATTTTTAATCCTCGCGTTATCAACATTTTCTTTAGTATTGTGATTTGTGATGCAAACAAACACTTTTGGAACACATCTACAAATAAATTTTGAAATACTGCTTTCTTGCAAGATGTGCTGTAAAACTTTCTGCATTTTACGGCTTTTTTTCGTTGTTTAACATTGCGGTGATTCGACGTATGTACGAGTACATAAGTAGGATTGTTTATTTCAGTGAATTATTTCATCATATTAGTTGATTATGATTTCAGTTCTGTAAACTATTAAATACCAAAGATTAGTATTTAAAATGGTATTTTACGTCCAGAGAATAGGTACATAGGTAATATTTAATTTTATTTGTACTTACGTTGAAATAAACTTTAGTTTTGTTTTCTTCTTCATTTCTAGACTTTTTGCTGTAGTACCCCAGCGAGACAATGTAGAAAAATAATTGGCCAAGTGCAAGTTGGACTCGCGCGCGAATGGTTCCGCATCGTATGGAATGTATTTCATTTTAATTCATTAATTATTTTTGAAATGTGAATATACCGCTTAATATTTCAAGCATCTTCCTGTTGCCGTTTTTAAAATCGTGCATAAAAATCATGTCACTTGCATGGGAGCCCCCCCTTAAGTATTGATTTTATTTTAAATAATTAATTTATTTTTAAAGTTCATATTTAACAAAATATTTTGTAAAAAATTCAAGTATTTATGTCACCGTTATTAATATCGAGCGAAAAACGTCAAAAAATTCAAATTTGTTGTATGCCCCCCTTAAATATTTTTTATTTTCTTTTTTAGTATTTGTTGTTATACGGCGGCAACAGAAATACATCATTTGTGAAAATTTCAACGTTATATCTATCACCGTTCAACTTTTGGGTACGGAACCCTAATAAATGAAAAAAAAAGTTAGTTTTTTTAGGATTCCGTACCCAAAGGGTAAAAACGGGACCCTATTACTAAGACTTCGATGTCCTTCTGTCCGTTTGTCCGTCTGTCTGTCACCGGACTGTATATCTCACAAACCATGATAGCTAGGCAGCTAAAATTTTCACAGATGATATAGTTTGGTTGCCGCTATAACAACAAATAAGTACTAAAAACACAAAAAAATTAATATTTGAGGAGGCCTCCCATACAACAAACGTGATTTTTGGGTATTTTTGCTCGCTATTAATAACGGCAAGAGGAATAGGGCTCCCATATGGTACGGAACCCTTCGTGCGCGAGGCCAGCTCGCACTTGGCTGATTTTATCTTACGCACACTATTCATCTCGTAAAAGCAGTTCAAACTTGTACTCAAACTTATATTTTTTTAAAATTTAAATTAATGATCCACAGACTCCAGGGTCTGTGCCCTTTGTTATCTAAGTTACAATTGATAGAATGCGACTGTACAATAGAGATGGGTTAGTTTAAATCTTAGTCTAAGTTAGTAGTTTCAGTGCATTGCGTGAATGCCGCGAGCAAACCGGCGACCCGCAAGCAGCACCCGATCACGAGTGTGATGCATGTGCCAGCCATCGCTCTCCTCGACCATATTTGAGGGAGGAGAACGACCCGACACACGACGCCGCCGCAAGAAGGAGCCTTCAATGGCGAGAATGAATGCTCAGGGCATGCACACAATGCAAATTTCTAATAAAAATTATTTAAAAAAGCAATATCTAAATGCATTTATTTGGACCATTAAATGACCATACAACATAATTAAAAACACAAAAATATTCATTTCATTTTTGTTTCTTTTTTTTTTTTTAATATTCGCAAATACGCTTTGGGCTCTTTTGAAAACAAACAAACTCTATTGAAACTTGGGGCAAGTCCGGACCCTAGGATGTACACCTCGTCGACACACCTTTTGGCAAACGTCCCGATGCACTAGAGTATAAGGGTAGCTCAATCAGAACCCTAAACGCATTATTGTAATGGACACGAAGAGCGCTGTACTCTGTTTCTGCGTAAACTATAACCACAGACTGCAAGCGTAGAAGTATGTACAAAATGCTTAAGACAGCGTAATAATGTCAATATTGCGACACCGGCACGATAGCTTTAGGGTATACACTGTACCATCGCTAAAAGATGATTAACATCTACCTATCAGTGAATCCACGGTTCCGGCAGTATTGCGGCGCACTACCATCACAGTGAATAATTATTTTTCGCAAAAAATGGCTAAACCACCTTCCGTCGTGTGCGAAATTCATATATTTCGCTCGAATTGTTTACATTATTGTCGATTTTTCAAAAACATATCAGCCGATTTCTGTAAAATTTAAATGAGACCATTTAATTTTTTTCGGGAGTATACCCTTTCTAACTAAAAAAGAATTTTTGGATTCGGATCACAATTTGCGAGATTATCGATGAACATACACAAAAAAAATACATCCACACGAACATAGAACCTCCTCCTATTTGGAAGACGGATAAAAATATTCTTTCAAACATTCTCCATAAACGCATCCCCACTCAGTGTCCGTGCCGACACCTGCAATCACTGACACCGATAAGTAGGAATTTTCCACAGTGCCGGTATGATGCCGGTACTGTAACGGAACTGTGTCGGAACGGTGAATGAATGAAATGTGTGAATCGGCCTTCATTCTTCCCCTGAGTATTATTTTAGAGTGATCGTGAGAATAGAGTCGTAATTTGGCGTGACTTCAATTGACGCAATCATGAAGGGCCACTTGAACGGTATCAAGAATAGGGTGTCTGCAATTTAGACCAATAATACGGTCTTCTTAAGCTACTTGAAGAGATCTTACGCAATTAGTACAGAAGGAGCGTCTTCACAATTTTGAGAGCACTTTGTGGGAAATTATCATCGACTTGAAAATATTGTATTGAATATTGTATTTCTAAAAAAGTGTTTCATGGTTTAGTGGTTCATTGGTTGGTTAGTTTGCTTGTTACTCTTTCACGCAGCTTATAAGTCAGAGAGTGTCCTAGACTATTTTTATCCGTAACAAATGAACGATTCAAAGAGTTATCTTCGTGATAAGCATATCAAAAATCTGAAGCGAACGCTGGATTTGAACCTGCCCCTTCGGATCACTAGCCCTACGTTCATCCAACTGAGCTAGCCCGCCTCCTACGCAAGCGCCAAATTTTTGAAGTGCTTATCATTACCACCAACTTTTACCGTTGACGGCGCACGAATTACCGATTGTTCATTTGCACTTACATTATTAAATTGAATTATTGGGCGTAGAACTGAACACTATAACAAACCTTTGCAAGGCTTTTTAGTGTTACTTAAATATGTATATGATATTGTTACCTTTTCTGGTTTAAGATATTTATTTCTCAAAAGAATTAACAAAAAATTCACTTAACTGAGAAACACAAGGTAATCTTAAGTAAATAGGTAATTATTTTATTATACATAGTAGGCAGGCTATAAATCTAGGTAAGAGTAATGCAAGCGCCGGACACTATTAAATGTGAAAAACTAATGACCTTAACTAAGTACTTTTAAATTATGTAGGTAAGTATAATACTTTACAGAAATGGTTTAAACTAATTGAGTTACCCACTTAATGAAAGTAAAGTAAGTTTATATAATAGTAAGTATGGTTGACTCATAAATACTAATCATGTTGTTAATGAGTAAACAGTAAATTTCAAACATGAGTAGGTAGGTAACATAACTGTTTGCAGAAGGCAATGTAAAAGTTGATAATTAAGGAATGTATAGCCTAAGTAAATATCTACCTATGTACCTACGTTACGGCTTACACAATTTGGCTAGTTTGTTATCAGTAAGATTATATTGGTAAATAAATCAATTAGAACTGTGAATACAAAGCAAATTATTCAGGTGAATATTTCAGTATTCAGAATAATTTGCTTTGTACCTGAATAATTGTTACCTTTTGTTGATAATAATAATAATAAATAAAGAAAAAAAACCTATGATACCCGTATTAGACATGGTATCACTCAACTAGAAGTTATCAGAACTTCTGAAGATTGACGAGAGATGGCACACTGCTAAATCAATGATATGATTTTTATTTAGAGTGCTTTTCACACTAAATTTTATATCAAAGAGTTATCTTTGAGATAAGCATATCAAAAATCTGAAACGGACGCAGGATTTGAACCTGACCCTTCGGATCACTAGACCGACGCTCTACAAACTGAGCCAGCCTGCCTCCAACGCAAGCGTCAAACTTTTGAAGTGCTTAGTGGAAAGCACTCCAAATAAAAATCATATCATTAAATAACCGGTTCCTATGAGATAACGCAAAAATTATATTACCACGCGGGCAAAATCTAGCTAGCAAAAAAAATTAGGCTAAAACAGATTAGGTATCTACAGTAATCACTTTCACTACATATTTCACTATATTTGTAATGAATTAAGTGCTAGTCACACACACACACACACACAAGCGCGAGAACACATCTGTAGTTGGTAGGGTAGTTTATCACTACATAGTATAAAACAAAGTTGCTTCCTGCTGTCTCTCTCTCTCTCTATGTATGCTTATATCTTAAAACCACGCAACGGATTTTGATGTGGTTTTTTTAATAGATAGAGTGATTCAAGAGGAAGGTTTACATTATGTGTAATACAACTGTGCGAAGCCGGGGCGGGTCGCTATTTTATGAATAAAACAGCTGTGCGAAGCTGGGGCGGGTCGCTAGTTTAAGATAAAACAAAGCATACGTTAACGGCTAAGCTGTCGATGAGTAAGATATTTTACATACTTAATTTAAATTGTATGTGAGTGTGAGTATGTAAAGGTGTGCATGTGAGTTTATTTATGAGTATGTATTTTATTGAGTCGTATGAATTTTGTATTGTTTTTACAGTGGACATTCTTCCAAGCTAACAAACTGGAGCGTTCCAATTCACTCTAATCAAACGTAACGAGATCGAGGAAAAACGCGACCCATTTGTAGGTTTGGCCACATTTGTCTGTCTGTCAGTGCCATAAATAAGCGAGGTGCAGTGGCGGCCAACCCGCCTGGGCCTTATCGGCCCTCATCACGCCGGAGCGATGGAGACAGCGGCTAGGAACGAGGGGATAGTTATAGAGTTGATAAAACCTAAAACTCCTTTCCAATATTACTATGATACTTCTCAAAACTTAACTACCTAACTTACCTTTAAAAAAAGCTCCAAGTAGCACAACGAGCTATGGAGAGGGCAATGCTCGGAGTCTCTCTGCGAGATCGAATCAGGAATGAGGAGATACTTAGAAGAACCAAAGTTACAGATATAGAACAGCGGATTGGCAAGTTGAAGTGGCAATGGGCAGGGCATATAGCGCGAAGAACTAATGACTGATAGGGGAGAAATGTTCTCGAGTAGAGACCACGCACCGGCAAGCGCAGCGTAGAACGTCCACCCATAAGGTGGACGGATGACCTAATTAAGACCGCTGGATCGTGCTGGATGCAAGCCGCTACAAACCGGTCTTTTATTTTTTAACGAAAAACGTTTGACCACCAACTCGCCCGACGGCAAGCGACGTTGTGGTCGAAGATGAAGCACGCAGACCTAGAAGATACCTATTCACTCAGACCTTGAAAAGCTTTAGATTATATCTCTTAGGAAACAGGAAAGCAGGACGACTGTTCCATTCCCTGGCGGTACGAATCAGAAATGTTAAGTCAAACCGCTTCGTACGAGTACGTATCAAAGGAAAATCGACAATGTAGGGGTGGTTATGTGGCGTCCTCCTACTTGTCCTGTAGTAAAAAGGGGATGGTAGGATAAGGTCGTGCAGCTCAGATGCACACTCTCCGAAATGAATCCTATAAAAAATGGACAGACTCGCAACCCTACGGCGGTGCTCCAGGCTATGAAGTTTTTTTGAAACTAACTTTTCATCACCTATAAGCCGAACAGCACGCCGGTCCACCGATTCCAAGGCCTCGAGCTGATACTTAGCCCAGCCATCCCAAAGATGGCAGCAGTATTCCAGACATGAACGGATCTGTAAGCACAGAGTAAGCAACTGTCCCGGTGTGAATTACCGCCTAACATTGTTCAGGATACCCAGCTTCATACCAGCCAATTTGGCCCTAGATTCTAGGTACGTGCCGTTGTTCAATGAGGGAGTAAGTGTTAGCCCCAGCTGTTCAAGGCGGTCTGACACTGCTAAAGGAGTATATCTCGAAATATAGGGGAAAGTGCAAAGGTACACTTTTTTGCGGAGAACAGACAGGCCTGGGTTTTCGAAGCGTTGAATTTAACGAGATTCTGTCTTATTGGAGATCCATAGGGAAGGCCTCTGTCCAACTGTGGACGTCTTATGGCTGATGGATGGATGGATTGACTTATCTTAACAGTAGACATTGCGACACACCTTTGTAAGTAAATCTTGATAAATCATATTTCTCGTCTCGCTCTGAACCGGTTTGGTTCATACTCGCCAATCTTATTAGAATTTAGATAGGTACTAAACTATCTCGCCTAATTTTAATATTTTCAAAATCGGCTGATTTTTCCCTCGTCATTTAGGAATAGTAGTTTATGCAACTGTAACATATAATGAAAGGTATTAAACACGAGTGTGAGTTTATGAAACGAGCGCAGCGAGTTTCATAATAGTAACGAGTGTTTTAATACCCGTGTTATATGCAGTTGCATACACTACTTTATCTTCACTAATAAAAAAATAAAAAATAAAAACATATTGCGAAACATTAAATTCACGCGTACGTGTATTGTCACAGTGAACTTGGCGCCATTAAAATCTAACCAATGAGAGCGCAGCTGCGCGCGCAGGGCCAATCAGGAGCGAGCGCGCGATGTTATAATGAGATTTTACGATATCGGTGTGGATATTATAACATCATGTGAAATTGCTTAAATTGAGTGTTTTGTTGTCTGCGCTATAACAGTAGTCATTATAAGTCAAGTATTGGAAACATAAGTAGAATGTTACAACATTAGTGTAGATAAAATATATTACATCAAAAATTGCCGACGACAAAAAATCTATTAATACATTAAACCAAGTTATGTTGAATAAGTTGACAAATGCGTGTCGAGACTCTCTTTTCGACTATGGCGGCCTATATCTCAGAAATAGTGCATGTGGCAAAAAATTGTTTAAAAATGTTATATTCATTTTAAAAACCTTATTCAACGATACTCCACACGTGGGGGTGGGGTTGAAAATAATGTTTCACCTACACTTTACATGTACGGGAGTTACCCCTAAAATACACAGTTGTGAAAAATTTAAGTATTGTAATTGAGGTCTATATCTAATCTATCAAAATTTAAAATTTCATGCATTGTGGTAAATAAATGTCGAAGTTATAAGGCTTTGTAACATTAGGACGGACGGACGGACAGACTGACTGACACAACGAATTTATAAAGGTTCCTTGTTTTACTACGGAACTCTAAAAATGCGACCTGTAGACAAAAATCGATATTGTGACCGACGATAGCAAAATCGTCATTTCGAAGCAAATATATTTGCTTCCATTCGGTCAATTTGACTCGTGTATCAACTCTTTAGATATCTTCCTGAAGTGAAACATTCATTGGAGCTGTTCAGGATCATTACTCTCTGCCCTCATTGTCTTTATTTCACTTTATTTATTGGTCAAAGAACTTTTTCTTGAAAAATACAGGAGAAGATCTTTATTTGTTAGAATTTACGTCAATCACGGAACATTTATTTGAATTAAAATGTACAATGTCTTTCGAAATAAATGGGTACTGTACTGTATCAGCCTTTTTAATAGTCCACTGCAGGACGTAGGCCTACCCACGAAGGGTGGTTGAGCCCATTTCCACCACGCTAGCACAATGCGGGTTGGTGGATTCACATACGCCATCGAATTTCTTCTACGGGCGTATGCAGGTTGCCTCACGATGTTTTCCTTCACCGAAAAGCCTGTGGTGTGAAATTCCGTACATAAATTCCAAAGAACTCATTGGTACGGGTCCGAGATTTGAACCCACGCTCTCACGGTTGTAAGGCGGGTGTCACTACCTCTAGACCACCACGGCTTTATGGGTATATAATAAATGGGTAAATAAATATATTAAAATAATTACCGCAAGCGAACTTGGCCATAAAAAAAAAAAATCTGTTATGTACCCTTCAATATTATCCGATTTAAATTATTTTTTAAGCATCTTACGCGCGGTCTTTGACCTAAACTAAGCAAGGCTTAAATATGACTGCCAGATACATACGTCGTATCGCCGGGACATACGAGTATGTTTTTTGTTCTAAAGTGGGAATCGATTTGACACCTTCATCAAGCGAATGCTTAATCGGAACGCAGGTGTCATTTGTGGACACTCAATGTAGTCAAGCGTGGCTGTCGACAGAATTCACTTGTGTTCAAAGTTCAATCTTGTGATTCGAATATGGCGGCGGCGGTCGGTTTGCAATAACGTCTCAGAGCGCTTTCACATTTAGGCGTTTTTGTCGCACGACTGTATCGCTTCTGAGTCGCGCTTCAGTAGCGCGACTCTTATCCATACACAAGCGCAGCTGCAGCGCGACAGCCGCGAGACGGGCGCGCGACAGAAGCGCGACTGCAGCACTCCGAGCTAGCGGTGGCAGATACGCCGCGCCGCGTAGTCGCACGAGCTGCAGTAACAATGTGTCTCCGTCGGAATCCGTATTGGAATGGAGCTAGTTACCCCAAGTCTGCGCAGCAAACACGCGTGCGACTATGAAGCGCGGCTATCTTTAGCAACGGCGTCGAGACGACTTCAACGGCGACTTAATGGCACTTAATCGCGCTACAGTCGCGCGACAAAAAAGCCTAAATGTGAAAGCGCTCTTGCAAACTATACACGTTTTGATTAAATAATCGTCCAAGTACGATTCGGATTCGCTCGTGGAGAGTTCCGTACTGTATGGGATGCCTCCTTAAATATTCATTTTATTTGTTATTTTTTTATTTAAGTGAATTTACAACTAAATGTTCTGTGTAAATTTCAAGCATCTACCTGTTACCATGATTAATATAGAGCGAAAAACGGCTAAAAGATCAGGTTTGTTGTATGGGAGCCACCCGTAATTTTTAATTTTATTCTGTTTTTAATTTTTGTTGTTATAGCGGCAACAGAAATGCATCATCTGTGAAATTTCAGCTTTCTAGCTATAAAGGTTCATGAGATACAGCCTGGAGACAGGCAGACAGACAGAGGTATCTTAATAATAGCCGTTTTTGCCCTTTGGGTACGGAACCCTAAAAAGTAAGCGGATTGATCCGTTGTTGGCGGTCAACCTGATACACGGATGTACCCGTCATTGGCGTTGAAAAGGTTAATGGACCGGGTCTTGAAAAACCTGTGAGTAGTGTAATAAATAGAGACCACGATAATAATAAAAATAGCTTAATAAACCACCCGTCTTAACATTACATTGTAGTCGTATTTTAATTAGCGCGAGTAAGGAGCGCGGGTCCCTGTGGATTATCTGTAATTATCTTCTGACAGCCAGCTCCCTTGATGAGTTATTTTATTGTGACGTTACAATTACGCTGTTGTAATGAGTTTTAGTCAAAATACAAGTAATACTTGCCTTTTCAAGTTTTATTTGAGTATTAACGAGCAGTAAGATCAGGAGTCGATATTTTGAAACGTTAGATTTGTTTCTAAGGTTTACAGAGGATCGCACGCTATGCCCTCCCGCTCGCGCAAGCACAGTTTTTCAATGCTCCTTCCCAATCCGTGGCGGATTCACGTATTTGCCAATTTTTGTCCCCCCTAAAAGTCTGCCGCTCTAATATGAGACTACGCAAATGGTAGTTCTTGTTTTGAATAAATATTTAGTGTATTTCCGCTCTGTCGTAGTCATACAAGTTAAGGGTACCATTCAAAACTAAATCAAATCACAAACAAAATTATTAATTAATCATCAAACAAAAAAAGAACAACAAACTTTTTTTTCCTGACCTAACCTAACCATAGCCGAACCATGATACAGTTTAATGATTAATTACTAATTTTGTTTGTAATTTCATTTGGTTTTGAATGGTACCCTTAACTTTTATGACTACGACAGAGCGGATTCCTGATTCCGGATGACTCGTTCAATAAACTAGCAAATGGCAGAATTAAATATTTCAGACTTTAGTACAAGTGGCGGCACGTCAGTATAGCGCTGAGGGTACTGTGGAGGGGTTGGCTGCCAATGTTGACTGCCATACTAAACTCATGTGCAGCCATCCCCTCCACACTTCGCTCAGCGCTAGACTTATATTATGCTGCTACCTGTACAAAGCAGTAAATTGAATCATATTTTTTTCTGTAGACTTTATTATTATAATATTTAGGATATAGAGTCTGGCCAACGAAAGCTGTCCAAGAAAAAAGGCGGGAATTTTAAAAAATCAAGAGCTGTTAGCTTGTTTTCTAGTACCGCTCAGCTGATCTCCATGAAATTTAGCATGCACGTAGTTTATAGAACTATTTCATTGAGATCAGCTGAGCGGTACTAGAAAACAAGCTAACAGCTCTTGATTTTTTAAAATTCCCGCCTTTTTTCTTGGACAGCTTTCGTTGGCCAGACTCTACAAATATATTTTTTTATGTTGCCAATAATAAAATAAATGGTCAAAATTTGCCGCCCCCAAAATCTGTCGCTCTGGGCTCCAGCCTACTTAGCCTGCTGGTACCAATGCTCGTTCTCACTCGGCCTCGTATCTACGCATACGTTCAGCCGTTCTAATGAATTCATTATAAAGCCACTGATAGATCATGGAGCTAAGTACACTTAAGCTTCACATTGGATGCTATTAATAAATAGTGACAATCTAAATTATATTATCGTGCTGCACGAAGATCTGTTAGCCTCTACTACGGCGCTTCGGTCGCCCAAGATGACCGTGCGGCAACAGGCTGGCTCTGTGAAGTGTACCTTAACCGTGCCGTTGTGTTATGCAATAAATTATAGATAAGCGTAAATTAGTACAAATAATTTACATTTTAATTCAAATTATTATTTAATACTGTACATCCTTGTAAATACGCTGCGCAAAAGCCGAAATATAGGAATACGCGGGAGCCAGAGAGACGAGACGCCGGTGCACACCCGCCCGCCAACCTCATGCCTACGCATTGTGCACACAATACATGCGCAATAATTAGCGAATCACGGCGAAGTGTCATCTGCGGCTAACTTCTCATCCGCCGATTTGTGTGGCGCTTAGTATAAACACGTCGCGTCGGAGGTACGAGTATCATTCCTGCAGAAACTATTCCTTACTTCTTTACTAATATTTTAAATCCAAAAGTGTATTTATTGGCATGCTCCTCTTTTACACAGAAACGGAGCAACTGATTGGCTGATTTTTTGTATGGATAAAGTTTAAAAGACGGAAAGTGGCAGAGGCTACTTTTTATCCCAAACAATAAAAGGTTCCTATGGGACAGCTAAAAAAAAAACAAAATATTACGTAGGTGAAACCGCGGGCAGAGACTAGTAACTAATAATAAAAAAAAAAACGTAAAATGTCTTGTTTGAAATTCTTATTCCCCGAAGAGCCGATCATTCTCCATCGCGACAACTGTTTAATTCAACGCTGTCTCCAATTTACATTTCAAATAGAGTAACTGCTGTGTTGTGCGTTATGCTGACGACATTTTATTGCTATCAGACCATTATTATAATTATAATTTACCTGAAAAATGTAGCAAATGATGTTATGACTATATGACTATTTCTCAATGTCTTAGTTCAAATATATTCTTACAAATTAAGATTTTTTTAATGGTTGGTACGGCTAGCAAGTTTCGCGTGTGATAAAAATAGATACACGATGAATAGATATCTATACTATGACGATACTTGAGTTCCTTGGACGTCGTAGGATGTCCACCGACATGTTGGACTGCCGTCTTGTTTCAAACCGTACTTAGGAATATGCTGAACGCACCCAATCTGTCATATTGGAAATCTATAGAGGAGATCTTTATTCAGCAGAGGACACCTTCTATTGAAGAAGGTGATACATTTTTATCATCACCACTGAAACCATCATCGCTTCGCGAGTCGTCCCGTTTATGAAAGAATAATCTGCCAAGTACGAGTCGGACTGAAGGGTTCGGTACTGTATGGGAACCCCCCTTAAATATTTAATTTATTTTAATTTTATTGTTTATTATTAAAGAAAGCATGCAGCCTAATATTCTGTGAATTTTTCAAGCATCTACCTGTTATCACTATTGATATCGAGCAAAAAACGTTTAAAAATTTAGATTTGTTATATGGGAATAAACAAAAGATTATTTTTATTCTATTTTTAGTATTTTTATAGCGGCAACAAAAATACATCATCAGCTTTCTAGCTATAGCGGTTCATGAGATACAGCCTGGAGACAGACAGACGGACTGCGGAGTCTTAGTAATAGGGTCCCATTTTTACCCTTTGGGTACGGAACCCTAAAAATAACTCTAACTCAGTTAGAATTACAGAATAAATACATTTCTAGGACCTGAAAATCACTTCGAAGTAACACTTTTAATAAAAAAAACAATATTCATTCGAATGTAAATAATAAAAGCTCTTTAATGAATTCAAACAATGAAAACCCATCAAACCAAAGTTCCTCTGAAATCAGGAGATAAGTTCTCGGATATTAACATAATGTAGATACGCCAAGACACAGTCATAAAAAATTAAAGCTCTCAGATCTACATACGTACAAAGTCATATGTAGAACACTAACAATGTAGTTTCAAAATTGTTGCTTGATAAATGATATTTAAGCTATGGATATAATTAGAAGTGTGTAGGTACAGTGGGACACAAAACACTAGAAATTAATTATTCCGGAACTTGACAGTTACTCTTGCTGGAACCACTAAGTATCTGAAGTGTCAGTCATTGTTCAATATTTATTTTATGTAACATGAAAAGGAAAACAGTGTCATTATGAACAAAATTATGCATAATGTGCCAACAAAGCAATAGTGGCACCTTCATTTCTACTCTTTTATGTCGCACTGTAAATTTCAGATCAAAACATAATTGTAATAGCAATCATCACCATCATTATCATCCTGCTATATTTCGCCCTCATCATCACTACCCATCACTGGACATAGGCCTCTCTGTAGGGTCATTTGAAAGCTAACATTCAGTGAGTTTTTGTAGTATTTTTGTATTTGGGAAAAAAACTATGATCTACGGACAAATGCCTTTGTTAACTGCAACAAAATAAAACAACTAATTTTATACGTATATATGTGCCGTGATAAACTTTACAAATTTTTGTGAAAATAACTTTTTAATAAAATTTACAAATCCAACGCAAGTAATTCAATCATCTTTTCTTCTTTCTTATTTTCAGCCATAGGACCTCCACTGCTGGACATAGGCCTCCCCCCTTCCCCTCATTGAATCATCTAGGTATTGAAGTTAATATCATAGGTCAGAGGCAACGACAAGTTTTTTACGATTTCATAAAGCAGAGAAACCGGTTTTTCATTTACACGGTTTTAGTGGTGATAAAATGTAATTAAAATATTTTATACTGGCCGTGCTTTCTGTATCTGTGTCTCTGTTGGTTTACGAGTTGTGTGAGCTGCTTCCAAACGAAGAGGTAAAGTTGGTGTTACAACTGACTGGTATATTATATTACTATTAAACAATTGACTGCCTCGGTGGCTCAGTGGTTAGTGATCCTAGCTTCTGGGTCAAAGAGGCGGGATCGATCCCCACCCAAGGCAAGTATTAAGTAGGTGTTTGCTTTGTGTCTGGGTGTTATTTAGTTATTATCTATATAAGTATGTATTTAAAATATATGTAGTATATCAGTCTCTGGCAGCCATATCACAAGCTTTGCTTAGTTTGGGGTCAGAGACCGTGTGTAAGATGTCCCCAAAATGTTTATATTTAGTAATATACGTTATTTTTAGTATTTTACAAGTGACCCTGTATTGTACCAGCTTAGTAAGTAAGTAAGTAAGTTCGTATAGGCCGGATGGCTAGCCCTGGTGTCAGAGTTTTTAGGCCGCCTGAAGGCCTCTGACATGGCTAAACGGTTGAAACAATCGGGGCCTACAATTTAACGTGTCATCCGAGCCACGGTAGCGCAGCGACCAGCTTAGTTGAATTATAATTTTAAGGCCAGTATTTAACCGAATGACCAATAATTTGAAGTGAGCGACAATCCATTCGTATGCCATAAAATAATGGCATATGGAAATATTGAAAATTGGCCAAGTGCGAGCCGGACGAAGGGTTCCGTATCGTATGGGAACCCCATTGGTCTTGCCGTTATTGATTAGCGGGCAAAAAACTAAAAATCACGTTTTTTGAATGAGGGCTTAAATATTTATTTTATTCTGTTTTTAGTATTTGTTGTTATAGCGGCAACAGAAATACATCATCTGTGAAAATTTCAGCTGCCTAGCTATCGTGGTTCATGAGATACAGCCCGGTGACAGACAGACAGACGGACATCGAAGTCTTAGTAATAGGGTCCCGTTTTTACCCCTTGGGTACGGAACCCTAAAAAAGGCACAAAAGGCAGACGAAAACAAACGCCTAAATCATCAACTTAACACTAAATATTTGAGGGCATTTGATAAATTTAAGAAAGAATAGAAAACGTCTCATTGTGTCTCTATACTAGAGAGATATTATCAAAAATTCTCAGTTTTGTGGAATTAACAATTCCTCCAGCGCGTTTTATAGTTGACGGCGAGCGCCATAAACCGCTGTAATGTCCACCGTGCTTTTATATTAGTGCTGATTATTGTGCTCTAGTTTTAATTAAATCTCTAAGGGAAGATAACTTCGCGTACATAGTGTAAAAATCTATGAACCTATTTTGAATAGCCATCTTAAGTTCTATTACAAAAATTCTCGAAAAAGTTTTAAACGTAAGACTCACTAAATACCTACTTGGATAAACATAATGTTTTAGCGTGGTATGATTGGATTATTCCAGTTTGTCCCCCGAATCTGTCCCCCGGGGGACAGAACGGAAGAAAAAAGACGTGTGGCACTCGGGGACTGCCGCGGTAAAGCTATTGCATAGCATACCTATACACCTATATACTTTCTCATAATCAGCTGCTTATGTATTCGTCCGATTTCGGAGCAGCTCGTCTCGATTCGTGCGAGTTTCGTAGAGTCGAACAATCGCACACAACGCCGTGTCGAAGACTGCCGAACTGAAACGACGTTAGACGATGCACGGCCTTCAAGCCACACCTCCTTGCCCGTCGGAGTGGGGAGCGTGAGGTTTTTTCGTTACGGAATTTCTGGATTCGGTCCCCGCGCTCAAGGCCCGCGATAGAAGCTATGCAATAGCTTAAAAATTATTGTCTGTCCCCTGGTTATTCATCGGGGGACAGACCGGGATTATTTCACACCTCAACAGTGCAGTCTGTCCCCTGACTAAATTAATAATTATTTTTCTATTATTTCCAGTCTGTCCCCCGGATTTGTCCCCCGAGGGACAGAACGGAAGAAAGGGACAGACCGGCATTATTTCATTCTTAACAGTGCAGTCTGTCCCCCGACTAAATGAATTATTCTATCTTTATACTATCGCTTTACGTAATATTTTTAGCACATCGCTACAGAAATATATAGTTACGTAACCTTAAAATAGCCTAAATTATTTTTGAAAAATTGATGTTTACTTGTTTATTTTCCTTGAATTTAAAACTCTCAAATGTGATATTTATTTTTTAATGTTCAGTTTACGCCACTACAAAGTTATGTCGTCTGTTCGACCACGACCCTTCAGGATCGCATTCTTTTTTTTGACGTGACAACGTCTTATAAATTGGTTTGCCGGGTGACACTTCAAGAAACTGCGTTACGCTCCGCTCACGTTATGCGCTCTCATTCGTCTCAAAGTCGTTGTCACGTAAAACTTTCGCCCGTATACCGACTTTACAGGCAACCAATTTTTTAATTCTGAATAGGCTTGCGTTTGACCACATACTGCCTGATGTTAAGATGATAAGCAGTCTAGGTTATCGTCATAGGTCATTCTCTCGCTGCTTAGATTTTTGTCCGACAAAACGGAGGAGGTACTCAATACGACGCTTATATTTTTATGTGTAACCACGCACACCTTTTTACATTGTGATCCGATTCCGTAAATTATTTTTTAATGAAAGAATATACTTCGAAATTAGTCTCGTTTAAATTTTATCGAAATAGGCTGAGCCATTTTTGGTAAATCAACAATAATGTGAAAATTTCTACATCGATCGTTGCCAAATATTCGCGAATTTTGTAAACGGTTGAAGTCGGTCATGCTTTTTTTTGCGAAAAATTATTATAGATATACTTTTGAAGGCAACTTGCCTATTGTTTTTTTCCACCGCAGTTGCCAATCTGCAATACGCGTACCCTCATTAGGGTCCCTACACACGAGATATATTGTGTAGAGTACACACTACTACAATGTAGCGAACAATACACTAGTGTCTGCACACAATGCCCTGCACTAATGGATTATCAGCGATTTGCATTTAGCTGGCTTTGGTGGACGGATTTGTGCAAAGCTGAACTAATATTTCATAGCCTATACACTCCACTAATTAGACATAAAATATAAATACCTAATAAAATTATTTCGATCACTTTATCTAAACATTCAAAAAAAACTAATTTCGTAAATATAACCTTCACATGAACAAAAACAACCATTTGTAAGGAATTCGTATCGCAAATGGAAAAAAAGAAACCCTGGTAGCATCACTTTGTTGGTCGTCCGTCTGTCTTTCTACCTCGGGAGCCTTCTAACTGGCCTCTAAGAACCGTTTAAGTCGCAAATAGTCATCAATAAGCCATAGAAGGTCCACTGCTGGACATAGGCCTCCCATATTTCTAACTAGCCTGATTGAAAGAGAGTTGCATCCACCGCGTTCCTGCGGTCATAATTAGGTAAGTATCAGCGGCCCACCTTGTCCGTGGACGTCCTACGCTGCGTGGTCTAAAGGCAAGAATTTTACCATTTCTGGGCTGTATAGGTAACTTTTGTTCGTATAAAGATCTCCTCGTTCTATCTATTTTGAATCCGATAGCCCGTTAAGACGTGTACGTAAATTATATTATACGTATACATATAATTTTGAGTAAGTGTAGGAACGAACGAGTTTTTAATAAAATCGACCAAGTGCGAGTCGGACTCGCGCACGAAGGGTACCGTATACTTACCGTGTGGGAGCTCCATTCCTCTTGCCGTTATTAACAGCGAGAAAAAAAATTCCTAAAAATCAAGTTTGTTGTATGGGAGCCCCCCTTAAATATTTAAATGGCAACAAAAATACATCATCTGTGAAAATTTCAGCTGCCTAGCTATCATGGTTTATGAGATACAGCCCGGTGACGGACAGATAGACAGACAGACAGACGGACAGACGGACATCGAAGTCTTAGTAATAGGGCCACGTTTTTACCCTTTGGGTACGGAACCCTAAAAACTTTGTCAGTGCAAACAGGTTAGCATAACAATTCATCCTTTGAATTATTTTTTTTCATATGATGGATCATTTTACCTATTGTCATGATGCCTACCTACTCTAGTTTCTTTACAAAACTATTTTTTTTCCTTAACTTAATTAATCAACAATTATAAGGACAAAAAAATAGTTTTTATGGAAACTTATACGAGTACTTACTAATCTTTTCATCTATCACAAAAAATATGATTCAAGATACCAATTCATAGCTTGCGATTATTTTGTAAAGTTTTGAAAATTGCACTATAGATTCGACGCAGTGGTTTACAATATTTCCAAAGAATGAATTGATAGTATTGCATAACTCTATCCGAAAGCAACAATGATGTGTTTCGACAGAACCCCATCGGCCCAGCTGAAAATAATAGTCTCGCTGATAGGTTCGACGCAAACTAATTTCTGTTTGTGTGTACACAGCGTTATAGGGAACCGCCTAGGTCCGGCATTTAATTGAAACTAATGAAAAATTGGAATGTAACTACAGAATACCCCAGCAGGTCAGCTAGTTGAAAGGCAGTGTCATAATATTTTGTAGAATGGGTACGATGGGGCCGTAAAATAGAGATCTTGTTTAATCAAATGCACAGTAGGACGTCTATCAAAAAGGTTTCAGCCTACCTGATTCTACCTGATTGCCAGATCGCCAGACTGCTTCATAATAGAATAAATTCCTTCAACTAAACATTTTAACTGTTTCTTCAACATTGTGTTAATCAAAGGACACGTATTTAAAAGTCAATTAATCCCTACTTAAACAAAAAGGTAAGTAAACAAACGCGTAGCCAGAATCGCATGGCCGATCTGTCAAAATTAATTATACCTACTCTTTGGGCGCGAGAGTATTTTAATGAACGGCGTTCATAGATTCGTATTTTAAATAAAAAAATGTGAATTAACGGTAAATTTCAGTAATAGTAATATTTTTGTAAAAAAAAAAAAAATAAGCATTAGTTATCTTTATATTTGACAGTGATACATTTTAATGCACTTAAATTGTGAGATTTTCTTTTAAAAAAACAGCGAAGAGAAGTTTGTGTACAATAATTACATTTCAGAAAATTTGTAGAGAAATCCTTTATAATCCGCAGTCCTTGTGTAGTTAGGTGACTGAGTAAACGTTAGTTCCAAGCCGTTACACCACAATACGACTGTTTGCGACGACTTTACGACCACGGCAAAAATCTGATCCTGACGTCCAAGATCTTCCCGTTAATCTAGTTGTATTAAGTCCACTAGAATGACTAGAAAAAAAAACGACTGTAACGAAAAACTATTGTTTTACAGAATAATGAAAAAAAGAAGGGAAAAATGCGTAAGATCTTGATGACAGCAAGATGGCGTTGAAAACGCTCAGAAACTGATATATAATCAACCATATGACTTAACACAAGTCACACTTGAACTACTGATTTAATGTAACATTGGCAGTCTCAGCAATATGGCGGACAAACTTCTAATGCGTCCAACCCGGAGGTTATATTTTCAAACTTATTGCAATAGCGAATAATATCACCTCATTTCTAACATCTGTTTTACTCTATTAGCTTACTAATAGAGTAAAACAGATGTTCATGTTTCATGCAGAAAATAGTTTTTTTTTTCATATTGAGTCTTCTCCTCCTGTTCGAGTTAGAGATAGGAACCAGTCCGAGGTATTCCCTCCTTGCAGGTGTTGGACGCCCTAACTCACTGGTCAGGAGGCATTCGTGGGTGATTTCTTCACCCTCTGCCAATTAAGCTGTTCTGCCGTCTTCTTCTTGCCCTCTTAGCCATCCTCCTCTTCCTCTGCATCGGCTTGAAGTAGGTCTCTGAGGAGGGCGTGCCAAGTACGTACGGTGTCTTCTGGGGGTCAAGCGCGGAGTGGTGCGATATTATGCAACCGGGTGTGCTCTGTTGTCTGCGCGTTCAAACATGTTGCGCGCCAATTGGACAACGAACTTCACTACTGATTCTGCTTTCAGATCTCGGGCTATGCATGTCGTTCCGTACGTACCAACCTGCTCCCGTTATGATCATCAGCGTGGTGTTCTGGACTACTTGGTGCCTCTTTTTTCTTTGGGCCGAGCAGAGGGCGTACCATGCCAGCGTAGGTCAGCCTCGTCCTGATATAAGTCTTATAAATGGCAATCTTGGTTCTCAGGTGCAGCTTCGAGCGGAGAACTTGCATGAGCAGAGCTCGAGCAGCCTTCACCTGATTCACGGCATGTGCGGTCTGCGAGCTTATGCTTAGCTTGGAGTCAATGAGGACACCCGTGAGTTGTATTTAATCCCGGAAAAACAATAAAAAGTGTTCAATGATAGAACAACAAACCAGTGTTCCTGTCTCTGTAAGATGTGAGTAAATACATATCTACATGTGAAAATATAAAGCTAGCATCATACCTTACAACCTTAAGGAGAGTTCACCGTAGTGCACTAGTTGTCTCTGCGCGGCGATTTAAGAAGACAAAGGGCAGTAAAATGGCTGATTGCTCACAACACTGCCGCGGGCAGTGATCTGTGCCGCGACACACCAACAACGCAGAACTCAAGCTTCACGCAATATGCAATCAATCAAAGCATATTACAGTAGAACTCCAATTATCCGAACTCCGACTATCCGAATCGCCGATTATCCGAATCACTTTCAGAAAAAAAATTGTCCAAAAAAAGTCTAAGTGCGCTATTATTCTTCCCCCCGCGAAGCCAGTGTTTGCGCGTTCGCGCACTATTGTCCTTCCCTCCGCGAAGTCAGTGTAGGCACAACACGTGGTATGAGTCCCCACTCCAGTTCCGGCGCATTGCAGTCACGGCGCACCTGTCATTGTAAAAAAACTCCGATTATCCGAATATTTGATTATCCGAATGGGTCCCGGTCACCATTAATTCGGATAATTGGAGTTCTAATGTATTTCAAAAATAAATAAAATCGGCCAAGTGCGCGTCGGTCTCGCGCACGAAGTTTTCAGTACCGTGTTGAAGCCCCTTTAGCCCCATAAATATTTATTTTATTCAGTTTTTACAAAAATACATCATTTGTGAAAATTTCAGCTGTATAGCTATCACGGTTCATGAGATACAGCCTGGTGAAAGACAGACGGACATCGGACTCTTAGTTATAGGGTCCCGTTTTTACCTTTTGGGCACGGAACACTATTTCCCAAATTAATTAATTATAGCTTAAAAACTAAAACTAATTATTAAATTAGGGCACCCAAGGTTCGTACAAGGCCTCCTCCATGCAGTGGCGGACGCTTCATAAAGACAGAAAGACACTGCCTACCCTAGTTCTAATAATATATCTCATAATATTTTATCAATAAACAAAATAACATAAAAAACTTAAATAATAAATCAGCTCCACCTATCGAGTGCCGGTGGTATTTAAGATAAAATCGACAGGTGATTTCGCATTCACCGATTCGCGCTGCACGAGCGCCACCCGCCCTTGCCACGGCAAAGACACAAACTATGGATCTCTAAATGTTTTGTATGTGTGCTCTCGTGGTAAGTCGTGGTCATGCTGATTTAATGTGTGTGCGTTCCTATAGCTACGTGGGCTTTGATGACACACATTGACAAAAATCACGCACACAACTGCATGAAAAGACAGTGTCTTTTTGCTTAGCTAACACGAACAATTACGACTCGTACCGAACATTTCCGAAAGAAAGTTTGCTATGCAATGCAAATATTTTAGTAACATTGTTTCATTGAATTTTATACATTTAGATAGCCATCATTTTTTGTGGTATTATATTTCCCTTTTTTACTACTAATTTCAATAGTCAATAGTCGCCATATTGTTTGATGTGTATTGTGTTTTTGACTACGCTATCAGATATTTAGGATTTTAAAGTTGTTAATAGAGTGAAAAATGGATAATATTGTCTGTGAAAGTTGTTCAGATGGTGTGTGTATTGAGAAAATAAAATATGATGCGTTTTCAAAACTATCTTTCGGTGAAAAAAAACTAGTTATCGAGATAGGTCGTGCTACACCGGAGTTGCAATTAATACAAGTTAAAGGTAAAGTCAGTCGTAAATTCAATAAAAAACAATATGATTCACATCATTGGCTGACAGGTTGCATACACAGTAATCGGTTATTTTGTTTCGTTTGTCTACTATTTTCAAATAATAAAACCGTCTGGAACGACATCGGTTACAAAACATTACAAAACATCAAACAAACGCGCCGAAAGGCCACTTCGAATATCCGTAAATTGATATGTCTATAAAAGCAGTCAATCTATGGATATTTGAGCTGGCATTTGGCAATTACCTACATTATAATGTTGATAATTTATTATCAATCGACAAGACGACGAACCAAAACCAACGTGTTTTCGGTGAGCAAAATTTTCTGCCTACCCTGTCTTAAAACTGTGTGCACGCCACTGCCTCCATGCAGTGCCATAAATAGCAATTTCCGGCAAGTCGAGTCCAAGTCAGGCCCGCTGCTTCAACGACGTCATCGGACCATCTTCTTTTGGGGCGTCCGACTGGGCGCACTCTGTCTCCAGGGTAGCTAATTATTAACTACATAAGGCACATGTGCCTTATGTAGTTGTGAGTTTCTGCCAGAATCAATGGCAGAGGATCAACAGCAGAGGTGTGTAAGGTGCTCTCCATCGATATTGAGACCATTTTCCGGCCAATCAAGTTTTATAAACATCGACTCTAGAATGGATGTGAAGGCTTTCGGGGCATTTTAATCACCTTATTTTATCCCCCTTTTAATTGAAAAGGGAAGACCGACTATAACTGTTTTGCTTTTGCTTTATTGTTTTTGTATAGACCTCTCAGTAATGCTACATATTTTACGTGTACGCCTTGCTCTATGTTGGTTTCGTCCCCGTAAATGGTTTTAAAAGAACCGAGTCATAAAACCCGTGAGTTGTGTGACAAATAAAATTAATGAAAGTGGTTATTTCCAAACTTGTGAACTATGTGTATAATTATGTTACCATTATAACCCGATTTCAAGGATTACGCGTTTTCCCTAGTTAGATCTAGATAAAATAAATAAATAAATATTAGGGGACATCTTACACACGGTCTCTGACCCCAAACTAAGCATAGCTTGTGATATGCCTGTCAGAAACTGATATACTACATATACATATTTTAAATACATACTTATATAGATAGTACCTAAATAACACCCAGACACAGAGCAAACACCTATTAAATTACGGAATGCCGTTGGGACAACACCTTACCGTGCTACCTACCAAAATATTATCAAGTAACTTCATTCTAGAGATTGTACTAATCTAGGATGAAGTTAAACTAGACAAAAAAAAAAAACAATGATAGAGTGAACCCGCTTTACTACGTTATCTTCAATTCTCGTTTCTGATTCAATATTAGGCTATAAAAATATAAGTATTCTCAATTACAATTATTGCAATGATAATAAATATGAAAAATCCTAGAATCCTTAAAGTTATTATAGTGAGCGTTGCTTGATCACGTATTGTATGGAGCCCGACTACTGTGTTTTGTCTAGGTATAGCGCTAAGGAAATGTAGCGACGTAGATATTAGTGATTATAAATAAACGAAGACACAAAATACCTACAAATGGCTATAAAAACAGTCCATAATAGCAACGAGTAAAAAATGTAATTGTACTTATTCGTAATCGTTGCTTAATTATAGGTTTTAAAAACAATACATTCTTGTTCATACACAAAGTTTGTATAGTTTAGATCTGATATTTTAACAATAAATCAACCTTTGACTATGTATTTTTCCAGATGGACAAATATAAACATCAGTCACTTAGAAAACCGCCCCGATCTTTGACATTGTGCGTACTTTATATGTCCAACCTGTCAAAATTTGTATGCATAGGCACCATATATTATAGACCATATTTTTTTGGCCGTTTCAATCAGCCAGTTCGGAATCTAGACAGATATAAAATCAAAGAAAGTAACAAAAACAGCTGAATAATATTTACCCAATTATTGTTAGTATTTCATTCCATCTTGCTTGGTTTGGAGTTCCTAGTATAAAATATTCCCCATTTTTTTAACGCTAATATCGGAAGTCCGCGCCTCACCATCAATTTGCATCAATTTGTAAGAAACGTCGTGGGCGAAGATTAGATTAGACTAAGAAAATACCTATTCGCTGGATTTTAAAAACCCCAGATTATATCTCTCAAGAAACAAGGAAGCCGGCAATCAGTCTTTGGCCGTACGGATCAGAAACTCACAAAACGTAAATTTATCAAAATTGTACCAAAAACTGTCTCGAAAAACTCTTTCTACAGAAAAACCGTAAACTGTTGTCAATTTATGATCCTTTTCTTCTTCTTCTAGTCCATTACTGAAGGTTGGCAGTCAGCTTTTTGAAATTTTATTTGCCTAAGGCAAGCCTAAACAATTGATCGACGGTCTTAATGCATGTCCATTCCCGGCTGTTCCGAAGCCTTGACATCTTCCGCCTTCCACTCTTGCGCTTGCCTGGTATCTTGCGCATCATAATGGTCTGCAGGAGGGAATACCGATCATGTCGCAGTACGTGACCGAAGTAGGCAATTTTCCGCTGTTTTATCGTTCGGGCAAGTTCAAATTACTTCCCCATACGGTTTAAAACTTCTATGTTTGTGATCCTTTGAATGATCATTTTAAGTTGGATAAAAAAGAGGTCAAAAATCTTTCCAACTCCACTGGTTTCATAATAAGGTTTGAGTTAACAAACTTCTAGATTTTATAATGACTTTTTTTACGACTCTAACTTAGATTACTGAAGACATCTCGGTAGAACTTTACAACTAGCAATGAATAGTAAATTTCACGGAACTAAAGGAATGAACAAAATTGTAAAGACACTATAAAACTAACATCTAAAAATTTAAGCATCTATTAATAAAAACAGGATTTATATGAAGTTTCAAATATACCTATACAACAGTTCTACAGTAAACTAAGAACAGTATGTCATCTTCATGAAAATTGGAGACTGCCGTTTTTAATGTGGACGTACTTAAGTACCGGGTGCCGTGTACGCATTAAGCACGTACTGCACGAACACAGTGGCTTAATTTTCGATGACTCTGTGTGTGCCACGGTTGCCTTTAAAAAATCGGCAAAGTACGAGTCGGACTCGCGCACGGAGGGTTCCGTACTGTATGGGAGCCCCTCTTAAATATTTATTTTATTTTATTATTTATTATTGAAGGGAATATAAAATTAAATATTCTGTTAAAATTTCAAGCATCTACCTGGTACCATTATTAATATAGAGCGAAAAACGTCTAAAATTCAGGTTTGTTGTATGGGAGCCCCCCTTAAATATTTATTTCTTTTTCTTTTTAGTATTTGTTGTTATAGCGGCACCAGAAATACATCATCTGTGAAAATTTTAACAGGTAGATGCTAGAAATTTTCACAGAATATTTAGTTTTATATTCACTTCGATAATAAATAATAAAATAAATATTTAAGGGGGGCTCCCATACAGTACGGAACCCTCCGTGCGCGAGTCCGACTCGTACTTGGCCGATTGTTGTACATTAGCCACCTTACCACAAAAGATTCGAACACGCTTTAAACACTGTTTAACCGTGCAATTTGTTCTGTTAAACATTGTCTAAGCCGTGCGTAAAACTTTTGTGGCAGGTCGGTGGTTCTTTACCGCTCGCCACCCCGTACTTAGCTACTACGGAGCTAAGTATGAACATGAAATAAGCTTTAGTTACTAGGTGTTTAAATAACTGCTTAGAAGATACATAATAATAAGTAAAGTTTTCAAACAAAACGTATGTATATGCATGCGCGAGAATTAAATATTAAATTCTGCATCCATTTTTTTACAAAAGAACTATATTCCGGTACTCGAGACAATCCCCACTCAAACTAAAAACGGTGATACTCGTATTTTCGACAAACCGACCGTGAGAGCACAAAATTGCTGTAATACTCACTCACTTGTACTATCCTGTAGTCTTAGAGATAAGTTTTTCGATAATTACTGATTACTGTATAACTTTTAAAAGATTTTATGTAAAATCCATAGAAAAAACAACTAGAAAAGGATGTCGTATTTTAGGGTTTCGTACCCAAAGGTTACAAACGGGACCCTAGTACTAAGACTCCGCTGTCCGTCTGTCTGTCTGTCTCCAAGCTGTATCTCATGAGCCGCTATAGCTAGAAAACTGAAATTTTCACAGATAATGTATTTCTATTGCCGCTATAACAACAAATACTAAAAACAGAATAAAATTAAAAATTAAGGGGGCTTCCATACAACAAACCTGGTTTTTTAGCCGCTCTATATTAACAATGGTAACAGGTATAGGCTTGAAATTTTTACAGAATATTTATTTGTATATTCACTTCAATAATCAATAATAAAATTATAGTAAAATACATATTTAAGGGGGGCATACAGTACGGAACCCACCGTGCGCGAGTCCGACTCGTACTTGGCCGATTATTTATAAGTCCTAATTGTGCGTTTGACCACATACTGCCTGATGTCAACAGATGCGCGATCTAAAGTGTGACACGCTTATTTAGATACATTTTATCTTTTTACTGAGGTTCGGAAGACGTGTTTAGAAGAAAAGTTTTTTCTTCTTTAGCAGAAAGACTCAAGTAAAGCGTTCCACATTCTAGTGTTTATAAGATCGTCGCATCAGAACGCTTGGATAGTCATATAGCTTTAGATTACATTACAGAGGTACAATACAATAAATACAATCATGAATTTACAGTAAATACGGGTATTTACAGAGGTTTTACCTAATTGAAATGTTAGGTAATTAATCATCTAATTTTTCCTGTTTGTTGAACCAAAAACATAGGCATTCAAGTGCTCCCTTCATGTTAGTTTTGTGATTCGTTATTGCCATGAATATATTTACTTATATGTACCTACGTACGTATGTACCTACTCGTAACTACAAAATTAAAAAATATACCACCTCACCACATAACACTTAAACACGCTTTAAACATTATTTAACCGTGCAATTTGGACCGTTAAACATTGTCTAGAGCGTGCGTAATACTTTTGTGGTAAAACGGACACTGATTTTAGCATTATATATAATGTTCGTATCATGACTAGAGAATGATGTATTCAAAAATGTATCTAAAAATTGTTTGTTTTAGTAAATAAATTGGCAAATTGATTCATTTGATTGATGTTAATTACTGGACAATGTAAATTATATAATAATAATTATCATACCTTTGGAATGATTGTCTTCTTATATATTTTGGCGTCGAATGGTTTATATAGAGATTCATTCAATATTATGTATATTAAAATCATTTAAAATGATTTTAATATACATAATATTATATCAACCTAGTCATAGTTGTAGTCAAGTCACAGTCCAAAAAACTCGCGGTCAAGTCCAAGTATATCTCAAATCATTCCTTAGTTAAGCAGTGCAGACTTTACTAAGAGCTTCTACGAAATTTTGATAATAAAACGGAACACCACATTATGAGTACTCATATCACATTTTTTATGGCAAACAGCGCTTGCCAGGCCAGCTAGTTATATTTAAAAATTTCTAGAAAGAACGGAACAAATTAAATTATATTTAAAAAATACTGCGTGTTCCGTAAATAGTAACGGAGACCACGACACAACCTAGGTCGCTGCTCCAACATAGTTAATTAGTTCTTCTGTACTAACACCTTAATTCATACACCAATAAACGCATTGTATCTTAAAATAACGCATTGTCTCCCTTACTAATAGTACTTAACTTTACCGGGAGTTATTCAGTGAATTTAATTGTAAAAAATCCGGTGAATGGTCAGCGAACAAAGAAAGTTGGACGAACACTTTTCCACTTCAGGAAGGAGGGTAGGATTATGTCGGAAAAAAGAAAATGTGAACTATTTTCTGAGCTTATTGTTTACTGTACTAGTATTACGTTTTAGGTTATTACTTTGCACTAAGGTCACTATGATAATTATAAGCTCACTAAAATGTAGAGGGTAGTAGAGTTGAAATAAATATTAAAAGGTCAAAGATCTTAGTACATAAGTTATTATTCACATAAATGATAACATGCAAAGAAAACTTAATTTATAATAGAAACATAACACAACCGAATTCGAAATAAAAACTTTTTGTCAGATTTAATAGCGCCACCACAAGTCCACTGCTGAAGATGAGGCTTATTCACGAAGGGTGGTTGGGCATTACCCACCACGCTTATCTAGGGTGTGGATTGTTGATTAGAGTTTATTACGATCGAGTTATTTTGTGCGGCTAGGCCTGGTGACGGCTTGTGGAGTATATCCCTGATTGAGTAGCTTCTAATAGCGGATAAGTCGTGATAGTCTAGTGGTAATGACACCGGCCTTACAATCGTGAGATCGTGGGTTCAAATCCCGGTCCCGTACCAATGAGTTTTTCGGAATTTTTGTAAGGAATTTCACACTATTGGCTTTTCGGTGAAGGAAAACATCGTGAGGCAACCTGCATACGTCCGTAGAAGAAATTCGATAGCATATGTAAACCCACCAACGCGCACTGGGCCAGCGTGGCTGATATGGCCAAATCACCCTTTGTGGGTAGGCTTACGTCCTGCAGTGGTCTATTAAAAGGCTGGTACAGTACAGTACAGTAATAGCGGATAAACGTTCCGTCGGTAGACCACCAGCTCGATGGGTCGACGACACCAAATCGGACACAATCGACTTCAAGCCGAGAACAGAAACAAAACGGGACACATTCTGTGTTTCACATCTGGCAGAATGTGGTCACAGGCAAACGTATCCTATCTATATAAAAAGATATACAGACTTTCACTTCCGTTTGTAAATAAAAAAACGTGGGACTAAAACTTTTCAGCCACAAAGCTTCAATTATCAGCAAAAAGCATAGATTTTTTCACAAAAACGAAAAAGAATGATAATCTGTCTGTCGCAGGCTCTCTATGAGCTTTAGTTTGACTTTGTCATTTAATTTTTCAGTTTAGTGCTTTTGCCTTTGATAGTCTCCTTTGTGCCTATTCAACTGACAAACAAAAAGTAGGAGGTTTCAAATCTGCCTCTATTTTTGTGTATACCTATTTATTTATCTCTATTTCATGGCTTATTTATAAATGGTGTACAAAGCCAAAATAGATAATGCAAAAATATGTATTGTGTAGCTTAGGCCAATATCTTGTTGAGTATTTAATTATCTGCTTTGTTTGTTTTGAAAAATTATTTCCTTAAATAACAATCGTCATTTAAAAGAATTTATTTCTTATTTTCGGTCAAATTATCTTTTAACAATCGTCAAATACAGGCTTTTCTTAATTCCGAATCATATTTTCTCATAAAATTGCTTGTAAAATATGGCGGCGTGATGGCGGCATTGAACAAAAATCAAATTAGATTTTTTTCCGTACGGATTCCGTACCCAAAGGGTAAAAACGGGACCCTATTTCTAAGACTCCGCTGTCCGTCTGTCTGTCCGTCTGTCCGTTTCCACGTATCTCATGAACCGTTAAAGCTAGAAAACTGAAATTTTCACAGATGATGTATTTCTGTTGCCGCTATAACAACAAATACTAAAAACAGAATAAAATAAATAAATAAGGTAGCTCCCATACAACAAACCTGATTTTTTAGCCGTTTTTTGCTCCATATTAACAATGGTAACAGGTAGATGCTTGAAATATTCACAGGATATTTAGTTGTGTATTCACTTTAATATTAAACAATTAAATTAAAATGAAATAAATATTTAAGGGCGGCGGAGTCCGACTCGCACTTGGCCGATTATTTATTTACCAGATAAAGCGCGAAAATGATCAGGCTAATTTGTAAGGACTCCCGGGACCGGCCTATCCAAATTTGGTGAGGTTATTAATCACTCAGAATAGGTACAGAAAGTAATGAAACACCTACTTTAGAATTTTATTGTAATTTCATTGGTAGGAGTCCCTAAACTGTGTTAAACAAACACCCTACCTATACCTACTACGAAGCCACGACACATCACAAGTGGGAGGGACGGAGTGCCACAATGATTTACGCGCTCTTGTTCAATGCTAATCGAGTGCTAAGTAGCATCCTTGATTTATAGCCCGAGATTAAAGTATAATTATTTTGTGCCACCCCTACGGCATTTGTCAGTTGACGTGCTAATTGCAGATGTCGGATATCAGCCTGGGTAATCTTCGGTTTTGCTTTGTTTTTGTGTTTGTTGAATAAAATAAAAGCTCGTCTTATCGTGCAGTGGTAGTATATTCTTAGCATATTGTTTTATATTAGGGGACATCTTACACACGGTCTCTGACCCCAAACTAAGCAAAGCTTAATAAATATGCAAATATGGCTGCCAAAGACTTATGTATTAAAAATTCATATTTTTAAATACATACTACAGATAATAACATTCAGACACAGTGCAAATACCTATGTTCATCATAAAAATACTTGCCCTGGCTGGGAATCGAACGCCTCTTTGACCTTTTCACGCACAATCATTTAGAATTATTTAAGAGGAAAGGTATCATTTCTAGGTTAAATTTAAGAAGCAATGCTAGGAAAAACCAACTGGTGGCTCCTTCTTACAGGCTGGTGAAATCGAAGAAATCTATACTGGTGGGCCCGCTTTATACAACCGAATACCCGTAGAAGTTCTGGATGCATCTTCCGCTGGGTCGTTTAGGGATAAATTAAAATGTTGGCTACATGAGTAATTATTTTATGATTTAAATGACTTTTTAAAATTACCTGAATTGTATTAAGATTAACTAATTACAACGATTAATTATTACGACTAATTTGGTAATTGTCAAGTTCTTCTATTTTTTTTTTCATGCTATACAGTGCTTCAATGTGCAACAAATGGTGTTATGAATAAATGACTACATGGCTCAGGAGTCAGGGTCACTTGCCATTGGTCCACTAAGGCAATCAAATTGAGATTCAATATTTTTTGCATTGTAGCGCTACAACTTTAATTCACGGTTAAAGACCCAAGACAAGATAAATTATAAGGATATAGTGCAAAATGACATGAGATATGCAGTGTTTTCGATTATTAAAGTAAATGTAGAAATAAATGTTTTGTGAGTATTTTAAGCGTCTACTTATTGCTGTTATTAATATCAAACAAAAAAATCAAAAAATCACGTTCTTTGTATGGGAGCCCACCTAAAATATTTGTTTTATTCTGTTTTTAGTAAGTCGTTATAGCGGCAACAGAATTACGTCAGCAGAGAAAATTTCAACGTTCTAGCTATTACGGTTCATGAGAGACACGTTTGGTGAAAGACAGACAGACGGACAGACAGACAGCGGAGTCATAGTAATAGGGTTCCGTTTGTATCCTTTGGGTAAGGAACCCTAAAAACGCTCACTTGAAAACGAATCACCAAACGAGAAAAGGTACTCGTACAGACGTAGTTAGTGTGTTGCCATGACAGCTCAATTAGGAGTGAATAGACGGACAAAAGGCCCACGTCCGCGTATGCGCGTAATGTTTTCGATTATTAAAGTAAATGTAGAAATAAATGTTTTGTGAGTATTTTAAGCGTCTACTTATTGCTGTTATTAATATCAAACAAAAAAAATCAAAAAATCACGTTCTTTGTATGGGAGCCCACCTAAAATATTTGTTTTATTCTGTTTTTAGTAAGTCGTTATAGCGGCAACAGAATTACGTCAGCAGAGAAAATTTCAACGTTCTAGCTATTACGGTTCATGAGAGACACGTTTGGTGAAAGACAGACAGACGGACAGACGGACAGACAGACAGCGGAGTCATAGTAATAGGGTTCCGTTTGTATCCTTTGGGTAAGGAACCCTAAAAACGCTCACTTGAAAACGAATCACCAAACGAGAAAAGGTACTCGTACAGACGTAGTTAGTGTGTTGCCATGACAGCTCAATTAGGAGTGAATAGACGGACAAAAGGCCCACGTCCGCGTATGCGCGTAATGACCGGTATTATCTTCTGACCGCTTGTTACTTATCCACAAATAAAATGGCCGTGGATACTTCAGGAAACATGAGTATTGTCTGGTTGATTGGGGATTACTTTTTGTAACAGATTTTTTTCAGTCGCAGGGGAAAAAGCTAAATCTGTATTAAATATTTTTGCTATATACGAGCAAATACTTACAATTTAGTTATTTGAAAGCTGATGAAACAGAGGTTGTATTAGCAGTTTTTACTAAAAATTAATGGTAATTTTTTTAGGGCTTCGTACCCAAAGGGTAAAAAAGGGACCCTATAACTAAGACTCCGGTGTCCGTCTGTCTTCAGGCTGTATCTCATGAACCGCTATAGCTAGAAAGCTGAAATTTTCACAGATGATGTATTTCTGTTGCCGCTATAACAATAAATACTAAAAACAGAATAAAATTAATAATTAAGGGGTCCTTTACCACAAACCTGAATTTTTAGCCGTTTTTCGCTCTATATTAATAATGGTAACAGGTAGATGCTTAAAATTTTCACAGAACATTTAGTTTTAAATTCACTTCAACAATAAATAATGAAATTATAAATTTAAGGGGGGCTCCCATACAGTACGGAACCCTCCGTGCGCGAGTCCTACTCGTACTTGGCCGATTATTATAAGTTTATTATTGATTCATCTAGATTATCCTTATCATTCATCGACATATTCGGTTTTCTCATTAATTTAGAAAATGAAAATAACGTTTATTTCATACATGTTCTAATATCGTTTCACCGACTAATACCATGTCATAAAAACACCATAAGAAATCATTAACACCACCACTCAGAAAGGGTGCCAACACCCGACTGAGATGGATGCCGCCGGAACAGGAAATGGTCCCAGATAGCTGCAGATCGGCCCTTAACAGATCCATTTTTCACTTGCTGAATAGGGCACGAACTAATGTTGTATAAAGTGTTTGTGTTGTGAGCTGACGATACGTCATTGTCAATTTGATAGCGGTCAGTAGTTGAAATCTACATCCAAGCTATATATTTAAAAATTCGCGAATAATTTTAAACAAATAGGCATTTCCCTTTAGCGAGATAATGCGTGGTGGTCTAATGAGTGGGTTCAAATCCCGGGGCTGTACCAATGATTTCCTTGGGTTTTTTTTATTCCGTATAGGTTTGCGTTTGACTACATACTGCCTGACATTGAGGAGATATGCGGTCTAGGGTGTAGCATGCTTACCTAGAAGATATCTATTTACTCGGAATTTGAAGACACCCACGTCGTACTTTAGAGGGAAGACGTTTATGTACGCAATTTCACACCACTGGCTTTTTGGTGAAGGAAAACATCGTGAGGCAACCTGCATACGTCCGTAGAAGAACCCGCACTGGGTCAGAGCGTGGTGAATATGGCCCAATCACCCTTCGTGGGTAGGCGTACGTTCTGAAGTGGACTATTAAAAAGCATGGTGCAGTACAGAGAAAATGCTGGCTGTCAACTGGCAGAGCTTGAATTATCTCGAGATCTTAAGTCTGTGGTCAATGAATAATCTAATTTCTTTTTTGACGGAAAATCTGAAGATTTATTGTAAGCAAATGCATGATATTCTGTGGTGACCAAAAACAGGTCACTCGGCGAATGAAGGGGTTGTAGGTAAGTAAAGGCATTTGCTTCATTAAAAAAAATATTTTATATGTATATATCATACGTTACTGCATCATTATAATCCAGACTAATCATTTGATGTTGTCTTTATTTAGGTATGAGTAACATGAACATTAACCAACTAACATTAACAAAAAGCATTGGATCAATAATAATTTTTTGTGTAATAGTAGTGTAGTTTTGTTGTAGTTAATAAAGGCACTTTTGCCAGTTTAAAAAAAAAAAACATTAACAATATCCATCATAACAATGTTATTTAAATATTAAACTTAATGTTGACGCTATATTAACAACACTAAAGGACAATAACACCATGTTTGTCTCAATAGTTTTAAGTTATGATTTCCTCAATAAATGGTTGTTTAAATATTCATAATTCAATTGTATTATTATTATGCGTTAATATCTAACTAAGAATATTTTATATTGAGCATAACTATTGTACTACTCTCAAAATTACAAAGGTATTATTATTTTTCACTGTAAAAAGGATTAGATTTGATATATCTATCTTTGTAAAAGCACCAACAGAGATATTTTCATCGTCCATAGAAAATGTCCCAAAATCCAAAAGACCTTTGGGCCGACCCAACCGCAGGTGGCGTGACGAACTGAGCTCTCACGACAAGCACTGGGCCACCACAGCATTAGACCGCGCAGTCCAAAACCAAGAACACACTGGATATAAGCTACGTCCAACCAATTTTATTATAAATCAATGGGGGGGCTATGACCAACAGTGGACGTCCTATGGATTAAATTTATGTTATTATAACAAATAAAAAGTAGTACATTATTAAAATGTTGATTTACTTACTAGTTTCTGCCCGCGGCTTCGCCCGCATGATATTTTGAGGCCCTACCTTACCACCCTAAAGGAGGTGGAAAAAAATATCGATTTGACATTTGTTCGATTCCACAGTTATTTTTTGACATTTCTTGGAGCGCACGTTAGAATAGCTCGCAGATGGCAGAGTTTTTCCTACTTACTTAACGCTTATTGTTATAAAATGGAAAATTTACGCAATATCATTAAAATTTATAGCCTATGTGTTAATTTGATATATAAGCTGCGTGAAAGAGTAACAAACATCCATACATTCCATCCATCCATCCTTACAAACTTTCACGTTTATAATATTAGTAGGATTAACCAGTCCACTGCTAGTCACATAGGCCTCCTTATAGACCTTCAATAACACCGGTTGGAAGCAATTTGCATAGCTGTAGACGTCCTATGCTGAAACACCTAAAAATGACGAGTTTATAATAAGTGGTTCCGTCAGAGAACATGACGTTACATAATTAATAAAAGCCTAACCCTCAGTTAAATACAATCAATTCATTTCATGTTATCAAATCTTATCCATAGGTATAGAAAAATACAACTGTATCCTATAATTCATAACTATAAGTCGGGACCTAAACCTTGTGATGAAAAGCTTTGTTACCAAAAGCGTGAACATCAATGTGACGATTGTATAGGTACAGTATTATAAATGTGTCCTTTGTAAATTTTGTGGCCATTTCAACGTCCTGTCGACGTGAAACCCGATAACGTAGTCCTTTGACAATTTTTGAGCTGTTCTGTTACGGTCATTGCATTTGCCGTAAATGATTTTCTTCCACTTCATTAAAACTACCGTGAGTATTCATACAATGATTTTCTTACTGAATCAACTAATTTTGACTCACTACTGAAAACATGGCTTATCTTACATTGGACATCTCGAAAATTTTCAATATTAGCCGTATTAGTAAGTTTCAAGCGACCCATATAACAACAGAGAGAGCTATGCTCGGAGTTTCTCTGCGAGGTCGAACCAGAAATGAGAAGACCTATAGAAGAATCAAAGTTACCGATTTAGCTAGGCGGTTAGGCAAGTTGAAATGGCAGAGGACAGGGCTCATAGCACGGAGGACTGATGACCGATAGCATCACTAAGTTCTAGAGTGGAGACTATTTACCAGCAAACGTATCCTGTCTACCCTCAAATTGGATATCAATTGAGGAGACCTGTGTCCAGCAGTGGACGTCGTATGACTGAAATTACGACGATAATTAAATGTCAGATAGAAAAGATTTTCCAAACAAATAAAATAATTATTAAAATACCTGAAAAGTAACAAAAATCAAATATAGGTACTCGTAATAACAATTATTTTTCGCAAATAATGGCAAAACCGTCTTCTGTCGTGTACAAAATTCGAAGAGTCCGCTCGAATTGATGTGTGAATATATTTTTTTTGCAATATAGATTTACAATTTAATAAAAGATTTTTAATAAGATAGATTTCGATTCATTCTTTTCCCTTATTGTTGATTTTTCAAAAACGGCTTAGCCGATTCTTATAAAATTTGAATAAGGTTACCTCGGGAGTATATTCTTTGAACTAAACATTTTTTTTTCATTCGGTTCACAATTGGTTAAAATATCGATGAACGAAGACAAACAAAAAAAAAAAACATATAGACGAACATAGAACCTCCTCCTTATTGGAAGTCGGTTAAAAATAGGCACACCGCGCCGCGCGCCTGTGTTCATTGTGCCTACGAGTAATATTATTTTCTTTCCTTATTGCAATAATGTACATAATTCTGTTAAAACCTGGGTTTCTAACTAAATGTATGACAAATACCTACCTATATTGAGGGGTCAGCAATGGCAATAACAAGATATTATGGGTACCTAAATATTACAATAATAATTATTATGATGTGGTACTTCGTTAAAATGCATGCTTAATTATACACGGTACTTACAATTACGTAACTACCTATATTAATTTCTACATACCAACAGTGACACTGAGTCCTTAGAAGTTGTTAAATAATTAAAAAAAATACCTATAAACATCAATGCCACAATTGAATACAAAAGCCAAACAATTTAAAAAGGACACACACACACACACATTTGCCTGCACTAGGTTAAACCTGTGTTTCAGGCTGACAAAGAGCAAAAAAGAAAATTTAAAACTTATAAATAAAATAACTACTCGCTACCTAAACTTAGTAAAATACTTCTAAAAACTGATAACAGTGCAAAATTGCGACCTACTTACTTAGTAACCTAAACAGTATACCTGATAATATAATTATAGCGCCCAGAGGGCCCCCTCTCACCCCGCCATCGGGGAGGGCTCGGCGCTCGAGTCGTTTGAGAGCGCGTGCACGTCTCGTTCCCCGCACCTCAGTCAGTCCGTAGCATCTCATCTAGACGGACGCGCTCCGCTCGCGCGCCGATACCGCCGCGATCGTATAATTATGTACTTAGCGATTACGTAGTGGTCGTTCAATAAATATCTGCCATAAATCTCTGAATTTCACTATAATAATAGCTAAAATCCTAACGTTTTATACAGTAGGTACTAAATAAGTTGAAGACTAAGTTAAAATAGATGTCTACCTAATGCTTAATAATTGTAAGTGACATTTGTAAACCTACATAAAAGTTAGGAATGCTTAACTGTACACTTTCAACTTATTCCACTATTAACATCAATTTCTCTGTATCATAAAAGGATTCATATTATTATTTTTGCTAACTTATAAGTTTTTTACTATCATTAGTTGTAATAACTTTGTTTTATATACTCAAATTTAGTAACATCTGAAAAAGATATTTAAGTAAATTAAATTTTCAGTTAAAAACCGGATCTCTTAGCAACTTATAAATAAACTAGCTTTTACCCGCGGCTTCGCCCGCGTTATATTTTGATTTTGGCTTATGTCTATGTCGGCTGCGAAACCTAACCTAACCAAATATCAAAATACCTTAGAGGAATGCTTTTGTAGGTTAAGTTACGGTTGGAGTGTATATACAACCCCCAACCCCGTATGTAAGTATTGGGAAAACTCACCATGCCCCGTCAGCACTTGAGTTATGATTCCCACTGGTGCTATTTCTCTTACGATCTTGTATGCCGCCCTTGCATCCGGAAAAAAATGTTTTGGTTCCTGCCGCTGTGTGTCCATCCTGATACCGCCGGTTCCACTCGTCAAGAAAGTCCTTTCGGATTTCTTGCTTGACGAATGAAACGGGGCAGTTATCGTAAATAAGTCTGCACTTCGAGTGCAGTGCTGATTCCTTTGCTAGCTGGTCCGCTCTCTCATTTCCCTCCATCCCTGCCGTGCGTTTTAATCCAATAAAGTTTCACTATTTTATTTTGTGCGTGTAGTAACTTTATGTTAGCTTTGAATTTACTGCTAAGGGATGGAGGGAAGATACGCCAACTACCGTTTCCAGTGCAGACCTGGAGTCACAAAAGATTTTTGCTTTTTCGGTAGCCTCAAGAAGTGCCAATAACTCGGCCTGGTACACAGAGCACCAATCGGCCAATTTCCCTTTTTCCCTTTAATTTTGCTGCCGTCTGTAAATATGTTAATTTCTCGGTTAAGATTTTGCTCTAGTGCTGCTCCGTCTGCCAGGCATATGAAATCCTGCTCCTTCTGCTGCGCTGGGTGTGGCTTCTTTTCTGTCTCTCTATCTCCAGTTACTTGCTGGAAATAACTTTTCTTAGTTTCATAAAGCAAGGCTTCTTCCTGGACTCTGATATGACAGCCGAGGATTAGGGGCCGCGGTGGGATATATGGAACTGGTGGTGTGGGTGCCGCCACCTACCCTACCTTCCGCTAGGCCGTCAACGTGTTGGCAGACGCAGTGGGGCTGCAGGGGAAAAGAGGTGTCGGTATCGCGATGGCCGTTCTCACTGCCCTCTGCAGTTGAAGAGGCAGGCGCTGGGCTACTATGACTGACCCGCTGCACTGGGACCAGGGCGTTGGAATGCTGTCTGACGTTCGGTACTGGTTAGTCCCGAGTGGTGGATGACGATGTGTCTTGTGCTCCGAAACACTCCGTCATTATGGCGAGAGCGCAAGCTCCGTTATGGAGCCCGAGTCTGGGCTAGCGCTGTTGAGTGCCGCGAAGGAGTGCGAAAAATGTAGGAACGTCCTAAGCTTACCATGACAGGTTATTTCTGGCACTTAGACGGCTGCCACCGCAGCCCGCTCACTTAGTTTTTATCCTATCCTACGGGAAATGTTAAAGTTTTTGCGATAAAAAGTGGCCTATGTCACTTTTCGTCTTTCAAACTATATTCATGCAATAAGCCAAGGCAATCCGTTGCTCCGCTGCTGAGAAAAATTTATTGTTAAGTCCTACGGGAACCACAATTTTTTCGGGATGGAAAGTATCCTATGTCACTTTCCGTCTTCTAAACTATGCCCACCCCAAATATCAAGCCAATCCGTTGCTCCATTGCTGAGAAACAGTTATTGTCCTATCCCATGGGAATCACGAATTTACTCGAGATAAAAAAGTATCCTATTATCACTTTCTGTCTTTTAAACCATAGGTATCCATACTAAAAATCAGGTCAATCTTTTGCTCCTTTGCTGCGTCAAAGAGGAACAAACCAACAAACTTTTCGGATTGATAATATTAAAGTATAATGACTCTGTACCATAAAGGTAGAATAAAGAAACATGTTAAACCTCTAATGATAGAAGATTTAAAAATATTTTTAATGTCAGACAAAATGACGGCCTGGCACTAAACGTCATAGTAACATGTAGCATGCAGAGGGAAAATAACATTTTATCCAATTTTAATGTCAGTTGTCATTTTCAATCCATACTTTATTTCCTCTTCAAGGGGATATAATGGTGGAAAAACAATTTGTCCCCTTGCCATGCTAGTCTGCAGACAATGTCACCTGTCATCTAATTACGTTTGGCTGTGACGTTTCGTTAGTCCATATTAGCGTCATAGAGGAATTAATCACTTAGCGTCTTTGTGATAGTGGCGACAGTTTCGCTTTCGATGGTTTTTGTCCTGTCCTACAGGAACTATGCAATTTTTCGGGATAAAAAGTATCCTAAAGCTCCTTCCGCCTTTTAAACTATGTCCATGCCAAAAATCAAGTCAATCCGTTGCTCCGTTGGTGCGTGAAAGAGTAACAAACCAACAAACCAACAAACTTTTCGGATTTATAATATTAGTAAGGATGATGCAGATCTATATTGCAGCAGTTAGCCAGTCTTGTGTCTTTTACAAGAGAATAAAAATTTTCAAATAAAACAAAAGACGAATGGCAGAAAAAAAAATACCAAAGTATCTCTACTTTTATTAATAAGCCCCAAAAAAACTATTATTTTTCAAAATAAAACTATTTTATGACATATTAGTAACAAGGCAAAAAAAATCTAACGATAATACTGACGTTAAAATCGATTTAACTGTATGTGGCTTTCGATAGAATAAACAAACTTGGATACAAATGTATAACACCTCTTTTTAACCGACTTCCAAAAAGGAGGAGGTTCTATGTTCGTCTGTATAAAATACATACAGACAGAATACATACCGTTTTTTTTTGTGTATGTTCATCGATCATTTCGCCAATTGTGAACCGAATCGAAAAATTATTTTTTATTTCGAAAGGGCGTACTCCCGAGATAGTCCCGTTTAATTTTAAAGAAATTGACTGAGCCGTTTTTGAAAGATCAACAATAATGTTAACAATTCGAGCGAAATATTCGAATTGTGTACACGATGGAAGGCGGTTTTGCCATTTTTTGCCAAAAATAATTATATTTTCTATATTTATCATACATAATGTATGTACAAATGAGTTCAAAATACGTAACACTACTTTCTTGGTCACTCGTCTAAAGATCACGAGTATTCAAACCTGGGACATTGACAAGACTACAATAATTATTTGTGTCCGTAATATGGACCCATACCACAGTGTAAAACTACCGACCGTACTCAGTTGTTCTCGTCATAAATTTGCATTACTATAACTAAATAATAAGTTAGTAAAATGCCGTCTAAAAATGTCACAAAAGTTGCGCCCAACAATATCAGAACCAACCTTGTTTACCTCTATAACCCAATGCTTATAATTTTACTAATTTTCGGATACGACTTCGACTTCTATGGCGAAAAAACTTTCATACGTAGAGCTGTAAAATTATACTGCGTCGTTTTAGTTTCAATGGTTTCCATCGCAAGTTTGGTGTGCTGCGAAACAAGAGAGTTCTCTCAAATCTGGTCGCTCCTCGAGTACTCATCCTCAGTGTTGATCATTTTATTTTTCAAAAGCAAAATGCGTGACTTTCTCCTAAAATTAACCGAAGTGGACATCTGCCTCAGAATAAGACGAAAGCATTATTTATGGGATAAGTATAAAATGATCTTTTTTACCGTCTTTGTCTGGGTTATTAGATTTTGTTATTCATATCTGTACTGTAACTACTACAGTTGCTACACAAACTTGACTTTTTACTTGCTCAGTATGATTTCTCCGTTTGCACTCGATTTGAGTCGAGTTTGGCGTTGTATTTTATTCGATATTATAAGATATCGATTAACCATGCTTAGAGAGAGGTTGGAAGAGAATCCTGAAGACAATTTTTATTTGTTTGTCAAGAATAATAAGACTTTGAAAGAAGACAAGTTGAAGTTTAGTCTGTATTTGTATAGAAATATTGCAGATTTGGTAGAGTTAGTTTTGCCGGAAATTTACGCATCTGTAAGTACCTAAAGCACTAACTTTAAGAGTGTAACTTTAAGACCAACTTGAAAATTCTCGAATGAAGATCACGTACCGTTGAGCACACCGTAGGACATCCACTGTGAAGTTAAGCTGATGATCAAGACCGCTGTATCAAGGAAATCTAGAGGGGAGGCCTATGTCCAGCAGTTGACGTCCTACGTCTAATACTGGCAACGTTGTATTTAAAGTTAAACAAAACAAAGTAAACAAGTAGAGCAAACGTGATAATTTACAGAAAAAAAAAAACTTTCTAAATAAGTTGTCAAGTGAGTCAAGTGTCGAGACACACGAGGCTTCCGTAGATAGTGACGATGATTACGATGATGATAAAAATAAATCGATTTTTATGATGTCATCAGATGGTTGAGTGCTAGAAAAACATTATTGGAAAAGAAAAATGTTTGTGAGGTCAACGAACTCTGAGCCTGCAAGTTTAAAATTTAATTTTTTCTTTATAGCACAAAAAGCTATAATTCTACAGTGCTTAAAATAATTTTCACATAATTTTTAATGTGGTCGATGAGCTCAGAAAGTTTGAACATTCTATCTTGTATACTTAAGAAATTAAGGGACACACATTCTTTGTTGGACTTTGGCGACCTACATTTCTCAAATGGAACACGTAACTAAAATATGGTTTTAGAAACATGACATTCATTTTAAAAACCCTATTCAATGACTCCTCATATGAAGGGGTGGGCTCGAAACATATTTCTATCCCCACATTGCATGTATGGGAGCTACCCCTTAAATACACAATTTTAAAAATTTTAAGACTCTATAAACTAACATGATTTCAAATTTTATGCAGTTAACATGATGACTATTGATGACGGACGGACGGACACAACGAAGTTATAAGGGTTCCTCATTTTACTACGGAACCCTAAAAACACAAATCCGCGATAATTAGGTATACAGTACGTATTTTATGTTTGAACGTTCTTTAAAAACATCTTAACATTATGAAATTATATTATCAAATTAATAAAGTAATTATTTAAAATAAGTATTATAAGTATTTTTCAAAAAACCTTTTTGTATTTATTTTAGATGGTACTAAAGATCAATAACATTTTTTTTCAGCTTTTCATGAGCGTGGCGTGCAATTTGCCAAAATTGGTTTTAAATACCTACCACATACTTGCTATTTTGGAAGGTTTGGTAAGCACAAATTTTATACCTGAAACAAGTGTTATAATCATATCTTTCCACAAAAAATACAGGTTTTTTATCGAAAAAAGTCAGCCGTAGACCACCAACACGCCAATTGCAAGCAATGTTGCGATCTAAAATGAAGTTCGCAGACTTAAAAGAAACGGTTTATTACCAGTGTTACTACCAATATTACTACCAGTAGTAAGAACGGTAAATGAATTACAGTTCTTACTACCGCAGTTAAAAGTTGTTACAACAGCAATAAAAAGTTACCCGTGTTACTACCGTACAACTAAAATAACATAATTATTTTTTGTAAAAATAGCATGACCGACTTCACCCATGTACAGAATTCGCGAATATTTCACACGGATCTATCATTTTTCACATTATAGTTGATTTATCAAAAATGGCTCAGCCGATTTCAATAAAATTATTATAATAATAATAATATAAATTTATTCCAGAATAAAATTCCATATTTACAATAGTATTACTAAATAATTACAAAATAATTAAAAACAATGTAAATTTGATTTAAATAATGTCGAGTCTGTATATATTATTATCTTCCAATGTGAAGCTTGTTCCATCTCATAGGAATGGGTCCATTTACTTGCATCATCGTGGCGAGCACTGAATTCTCTGAGCGGTGGAATCTCTCGCGTGTGTTCGCTGATCTTTGTCGCATCAGAGCTGCGAAACCGGGCAGTCTTCTTTCTGTGAACATTCCGGAAGCACTGCAGAATCTTGGCGGTTTAGTAATATACGCAAGGCATTATTTAATGGACCAATTTCGAAGTATACTCTTTCCAATAAAAATAATTATTTAAATCGGACAACTATGAAAAAAGTTATGCGTGGTTATACATAAATATACATATATAATTTATACTAGTCGAATTGAGTATCTGCTCTGGTTCGGTTCGTCGATCAAAAAAGAAACAAAACATATGACGGATATTGTACTAGCAGTTACCCGACCTATTCACCCTGACTTTGAAAAGCCTCTGATCATTTTCCTGAGATAATCTCCCAGAAACTAAAAATAAAAACGGTTCCATTTCCTGGCCGTTAGGATCAAACACTTTAAATTGAACCGCTTTGTACGTATTGAAGGATAATAATTAACAACAACAGTGAAGGGAAAGTAGTGTGCCGTCTTTCTACTTTTCCTATTAGGTATAACTACTTAAATAACGACTACACAAAACGAAACTGGATTATCCATAGACCATTAAAGATTTAAAAGATAATCGAAATAATGACGAAAATCATATTTATCTTCTAGGTCTGCGTGCTTCATCTTCGACCACAACATCGCTTACCATCAGGCGAGTTGGTGGTCAAGCGCTGACTTATTCGCAATGAAAAAAAAACCAGTCATATCCATTTATTACTCATTCAATACAAAAATATATTTTTAGCACGGTTATGGCACGCTGTAGTAGGCAGACACCTCAGCTGACAAATCTGTAAAATAATCTACGTTTCAAGATCTGTCTTTAATATTTTCAGGAATCAAAGGAATCGCTCAGTTTCGTGATAATACATTTGGTACAAATTTGTGGACTATTATTTTCCCCGTTCGTAATAGTGGAGTTCTACGCTGTCGAGGTGGAAAAAATCAAGCTATTCCTGATTCATAGACTCATAGACGAAAATGGTGAGTCAATTGATTTTGTTAAAAGAATCACTACCTAGTATAAAACAAAGTCACTTCCCGCTGTCTGTCCCCGTGTATGCTTATATCTTTAAATCTATGCAACGGATTTTGATGCAGTTTATTTAATGGATAGTGTTTCAAGAGGAAGGTTTGTATGTATTATACACCTGGGCGAAGCCGGGGCGGGCGCTAGTATATTTATAAATCTTTATTATAGTACAACATATTCTCTTCATAACATCTTATTCTCCAGCTGTTTTTAAAACCAAATAAATATATTAGTTAAAACCAAACAAATATGGTTGTTTCGCGCTGAACAAATGTGGCAGTTGTGCTATAGAATTATAAAAAAAATAGCTTATAACTCATCCGATAAACCTACCAAATATGCTTACTTTAGTATAAATCCAAAAATGTGTTTATTACTCATTCACGCAAAATAGAACAATGGATTGACCTGAATGTTAAGTCGAATGAGTTTAATTAATAGATCGGAGAGTGACAAAGGGTACTTTTTATCTCGAAAAATTAAAAGGTGCTCATGGGATGGCATAAAATTCAAAATCTTATGAGGTAAAAGGAGGGCAAAAGCCATTAGGTACACAATTAATAAAACATCTAAATCCGTCAAAATGTTTCGGAGGAGTTCGATGACAAACACTGGTGTGCAATTAGCATCCTTTTAGGGACTTATTCTGTACATCAAAACTAACAACTTTTGTTCTGCAACTTTTGTCAGAACTCAAAAAGAAAAATCAGCTGTTCCATACATTTTCACGATAGTGAACGATATTTTTCTATGGAACAACAACTTTTTTGCTAATTGATTAGAAATAACCCTGCATACGAGATAGACTATAATATTTTATCGACACGATAAGTATATAAGGCGCTATTTGAATAAAAGTACAAGTATTGTTTCTTTTTTCAGATCCCAAAACTAAGGAGCAGATAGAGCTTTTTCTCCAATACACGCAAATAAGAAATTTCAAGTACAAGATCTGGCGCATTATATCAATCAACGTGGCCGTACCATTAGAGATGATCAACCTCTGCACTTCTTATGTCATCGTTTTGATTAACTTTACGCACCTTTATGGTTAGCATGTGCACTTTTAAAAAAATATAAACATTTTGAACACAATTTCATTGCCTGGAAGATTTCACTTGTAGAGATTAGGCAGCCAGAAGTTTCACTAATGTGTACCTAAGATGTTGTATCTTTGCGTGTTGTAATTTGTATGTGTGAATCGATAAAGAGTTAATAAATCGATCTCTCTAAGGCGTTGTTTAGCAAAATTCAGAGATTTCCAGAGATATTCTTTATAATGAAGACAACTTTTTTTATGACATATTTTGCGAATTGCGAAGAAAAATATTTTTGTCGATTTCACTGTTGGTTGGTTGGTTAGTCACAAAAACACAATAGGAAACTAAAATATTATTAACTGCCTCGTGCAAGTGTGAGTAAATGTCATCCTTTTAAGGGTTCCGTTCCTTAAAAGGTAAAACGGGACCCTGTTACTAAGACTCCGTTGTCCGTCCGTCAGTTCGTCACCAGGCTATCTCATAAACAGCATCATTTGAAATTTTCATAGCTGATGTACCTAATTCTGTTGTCACTATAACAACAAATCCTAAAAACAATAAAATTAATATCTAAGGGGTTCTCGTGGGAGAACCTCTTAGAAATTAATTATATTCTGTTTAGAGAAAAAACAAAAATAATCACGTTTGTTGTATGGATAACTAACATTGTGATTATTACACTTCTTTTTAGGGTTCCGTACCCAAAGGGTAAAAACGGGACCCTATTACTAAGACTCCGCTATCCGTCTGTCTGTCTGTCTCCAGACTGTATCTCATGAACCGTTATAGATAGAAAGCTGATGTATGATGATGTATTTCTATTGTCACTATAACAACAAATACTAAAAACAATAAAATTAATAACTAAGGGGAGCAGGTAAGGTAACTATGGGAATATAACAAACTTGATTTTTTTAGCCGTTTTCCGCACTATATTAATAATGGTAACAGGTAGATGCTTGAAATTTTCACAGAATATTAAGTTGTATATTCACTTCAATAGTCAATAATAAAATTAAAATAAAATAAATATTCAAGGGGGGAGTCCCCTCCGTGTGCGAGTCCGACTCTTACTTAGCCGATTTTAATTTAATAATGATGGAAGCATTTAACGTGTTTAAAACATCTACGCCAAATATAATCACAATTTTCTTATATTCAGTGCTACGTACAAACTTATCTAAATATCGACTCTCTTTTGTATCGAGTTGTGCAATAAGCTTTGAAGTCGAAGCTTGATGGGCTGGAAGAACATCGGATTAACGATTTGGAAGTCTCAAACTTCGCAAATCCTTTTATGATTGTTTGGCAAATGTTTCACGTCTCGATTGAAATATTTTCCAAACGATTAAAGTAAATGGGTTTTTAGATTTAGATGTTATTCAATGGCGGAAATTAATAAGGTTCTCAACACTACCACACTCATCATCATGATCATTTTTAGAATGTTATCGCCCACTACAACAATCCCTCAGATCAAATAAAAAAAAAAAAATTACTTGCAAGATTTGATTACAGATTGACAACGGGACAGGTGAAACTAAATAAAAGCTAAATAATAAAATTGCCATACCCTTACAGGGTCATATGTATTACTTTACAAGACATGTTAACTAAGACCCGCATGTAAATTTCACGCATACTGGGCACGCTGCCAACTGGCAGTGGGCTCGAGTATTTTGATTATCTTTAGACCGTCATAGGTCTGTGGATGATCCAATGCTTTTTATGTAGTAGTAGTGTAGTTTTGTTGTAGTTAATAAAGGAACTTTTGCCCGATAAAAAAAAATTTGATGTTGCAATAAATAATCTGAGTTTGAGTTTGAGTTTATGATGACATGGTGCTGATCTGATGATGGAGCTGGAAGATGGCCAAAGGAACAAATGAAACGACACAACCTCATCGAGTCTGGATTCATTCGAATGGTCTTGGCGAGTAGTTTGTCTTTCTATTGTAACCAGGGGGGAGCTGGAAGGTGGTCATAGGAACTCTATATTGAAACGACGCAACCCTATCGAATTTCGGCTCGTTTGATTCGTCTTGGTGAGTACTAATTCAGTAAATGCTTGTATTTCATTGAATTTTTTTTTTAACCTTATACTGGTTTTTTATCGCAAATAAGTCAGCGCTTGACCTCAAACTCGCCTTAGGTAACTGTATAAATAAATTGATTGCTCACTAATTTCTTGTTCAGAAAAATATTGAGTTAAATAAATCCTTACTAATATTATAAATCCGAAAAGTTTGTTGGTTTGTTACTCTTTCACGCACCAACGGAGCAACGGATTGACTTGATTTTTGGCATGGACATAGTTTAAAAGGCGGAAGGAGCTTTAGGATACTTTTTATCCCGAAAAATTGCATAGTTCCTGTAGGACGGGACAAAAACCATCGAAAGCGAAACTGTCGCCACTATCACAAAGACGCTAAGTGATTAATTCCTCTATGACGCTAATATGGACTAACGAAACGTCACAGCCAAACGTAATTAGATGACAGGTGACATTGTCTGCAGACTTTTATAAATCACAAGTAGCATGGCAAGGGGACAAATTATATCCCCTTGAAGAGGAAATAAAGTATGGATTGAAAATGACAACTGACATTAAAATTGGATAAAATGTTTTTTTCCCTCTGCATGCTACATGTTACTATGACGTTTAATACCAGGCCGTCGTTTTGTCTGATATTAAAAATATTTTTAAATCTTCTATCATTAGAGGTTTAACATGTTTCTTTATTCTACCTTTATGGTACAGAATCATCATACTTTAACATTATCAATCCGAAAAGTTTGTTGGTTTGTTCCTCTTTGACGCAGCAACGGAGCAAAAGATTGACCTGATTTTTGGAATGGATACCTATGGTTTAAAAGACAGAAAGTAATAATAGGATACTTTTTTATCTCGAAAAAATTCGTGATTCCCATGGGATAGGACAATAACTGTTTCTCAGCAATGGAGCAACGGATTGACTTGATATTTGGGGTGGGCATAGTTTGGAAGACGGAAAGTGACATAGGATACTTTCCATTCCGAAAAAATTGTGGTTCCCGTAGGACTTAACAATACATTTTTCTCAACAACGGAGCAACTTGCCTTGGCTTATTGCATGAATATAGTTTGAAAAACGAAAAGTGACATAGGCCACTTTTTATCGCAAAAACTTTAACAGTTCCCGTAGGATAGGATAAAAACTAAGTGAGCGGGCTGTGGTAGCAGCCGTCTAAGCGCCAGAAATAATCTGTCATGGCAAGATTAGGACGTTCCTACATTTTTCGCACTCCTTCGCGGCACTCAACAGAGCTAGCCCAGACTCGGGCTCCATAACGGAGCTTGCGCTCTCGCCATAATGACGAAGTGTTTCGGAGCACAAGACACATCGTCATCCACCACTCGGGACTAACCAGTACTGAACGTTAGACAGCATTCCAACGCCCTGGTCCCAGTGCAGCGGGTCTGTCATAGTAGCCCAGCGCCTGCCTCTTCAACTGCAGAGGGCAGTGACAGCGGCCATCGCGATACCGACACCTCTCTTCCCCTGCAGCCCCACTGCGTCTGCCAACACGTTGACGGCCTAGCGGAAGGTAGGGTAGGTGGCGGAACCCACACCACCAGTTCCATATATCCCACCGCGGCCCCTAATCCTCGGCTGTCATATCAGAGTCCAGGAAGCAGCCTTGCTTTATGAAACTGAGAAAGGTTATTCCCAGCAAGTAACTGGAGATAGAGAGACAGAAAAGAAGCCACACCCAGCGCAGCAGGAGGAGCTGGAGTTCATATGCCTGGCAGACGGAGCAGCACTAGAGCAAAATCTTAACCGAGAAATTAGCATATCTACAGACGGCAGCAAAATTAAAGGGAAAGTTGGGGCGGCATTATCCATTTGGGATGATGCCTCTGAGATCAGTACCCGCAAGCTAAAATTGGCCGATTGGTGCTCCGTGTACCAGGCCGAGTTATTGGCACTTCTTGAGGCTACCGAAAAAGCAAAAATCTTTTGTGACTCCAGGTCTGCACTGGAAACGGTAGTTGGCGTATCTTCCCTCCATCCCTTAGCAGTAAATTCAAAGCTAACATAAAGTTACTACACGCACAAAATAAAATAGTGAAACTTTATTGGATTAAAGCGCACGCGGGGATGGAGGGAAATGAGAGAGCGGACCAGCTAGCAAAGGAAGCAGCACTGCACTCGAAGTGCAGACCTATTTACGATAACTGCCCCGTTTCATTCGTCAAGCGAGAAATCCGAAAGGACTCTCTTGACGAGTGGAACCGGCGGTATCAGGATGGACACACAGCGACGGTAACCAAAACATATTTTCCGGATGCAAGGGCGGCATACAAGATCGTAAGAGAAATAGCACCAGTGGGAATCATAACTCAAGTGCTGACGGGGCATGGTGAGTTTTCCCAATACTTTCATCGATTTAAGTTGAGGGAAAGCCCATCGTGCATCTGTGAACCCACAAAAGAGGAGACTCCACTGCACATAATCTTGGAATGCCCAGTTTATTTGTAAAAAAGCAATAATTTGGAACAAGTAAGTATAAACTTTGCTGTACCATTGTAATGTTTATTATAACTGCAAACAGCCAAAAACATTGAAATATAGGTATAGTTTTTATTCATTTGTAATTAAGACCCCTGATCATGTCAGGGATATATCGCGATATAATAAAAAAAAAAACCTCGGATGCAGCGTCGCAAGAGCGGCACTGCAGCCCGCCTAAGTTGCGACACTCCTCATAATGCATGCAACCTACCGGCCATCCTCTCAGCTGCTTTAGTTAAAAGCGGCTGAACCTCGAGTGCCAGTTTCTAAGCTTCCTTGGGGGAAAAGACCCAAAGAAGAGGGATACAATACAATACAATATAACTTTATTGTACACCAAAAAACAGCTTAATTAACAAAGTAGGTACATAATATTCTTAAAATTAGGTGATACAAGGGCGGCCTTATCGCCTTGAGCGATTTCTTCCAGGCAACCTTTGGATGGACAGAAATTATAGTACAAAAATGTGGTTGGTGGTGTATAATAAATAAATGTGGAAAATAATAATAATTATTATCACAAACTAAATACAATAATTACACATTATAATAATATACTACATCTTCAATAATATAAATATACATACATAAACAATTACATAAATATATAATAAGTATAAGAATATTTACTTACATACAATAAATTTAATATCACGTAAAGTTGTTATTTAACATAGTGAAAGAAAGTGTTTGAAAACTAGGTTATTGAAAATATGGAGAGACTTAGCCTGCCTGATAGCTACAGGCAGCTCATTCCAAAGCTACTTCGAGCTTCCAAGGATACTTCGAGCGCCGCCTTTTTAGCTGCCTCAGACCTTCCCCACGACAAGGCGAGAATTCCATGGGGTGATTGTAGGTTGTATATACACTCCAACCGTAACTTAACCAACAAAAGCATTCCTCTAAGGTATTTTGATATTTGTCGGTTAGGTTAGGTTTCGCAGCCGACATAACCATAAGCCAAAATCAAAATATAACGCGGGCGAAGCCGCGGGTAAAAGCTAGTACTCTTATAAACCTAAGCCCTGTTAGAAGATATTAGAAAAACTATTACATTTCTTTGAGTTATTCTTTTTTTGTTTTTTTTTGTCACGGTCTCTGACCCCAAACTAAGCAAAGCTTGTCATATGGTTGCCAGAGACTGATATACGACATACACATATTTTTTAAATACAAACTTTTATAGATAGTAACTAACACCCAGACACAGAGCAAACACCTATGTTTATGACATAAATGCTTACCCTGGGTGGGGATCGAACCCACGCCTCTTTGACTCAGAAGTTAGGGTCACTAACCACTGAGCCACCGAGGCAGTCAATTCAAAACCATAGTAGTAGCTTAAAGCATAAGCTTTGCAAAATTAATCTTAACACAAGCTCAAAATAGCAGCATCACGTTGCTATTTAGCAGGAAAATGCATTATTTACTGTCTAGACCGATAGTCTCGGTGCAATTAATCACCGGTTTTTGTTACAGCACCGGAGCACTTAGCATAATTATACTGTACTAGCTTAAAACCCGCGGCTTCGCCCGCGTTGTCTAAGTAGACAGGTACTTGCTTATGAAAATAGCCCGTGGTTTGACCCGCGTTTGTCTTAGTACTTGCTTAAAATTATAAAAGGCTGCCGGTTGGCCTGCGTTGTCTTGGCACTTCCTTAAAATAATAATAGGTCGTGGTTTAGCAAAGCATTATCGTATAACGTACTACTTGCAAGGATAATGCCTATGGTTTGGCCTGAATTGTCTTAGTATTTGGCTAAAATGATAATAGGTCGCGGTTTGGCCTGCGTATTCTTAGTACTCGCTTAAGATGGTAATTTATATCACGCAGCTTAGCCTGCGTTGTCTTAATACTTCCTCAAAATTATAATAGCCTACCGTTTGGCACGCGTTGTCGTATTACTTGCAATGATAATAGCCCACGGTCTGGCCGCTTTGTTCGAGTAACTGCTTAAAATGAAAATAAGCCACAGTTTGGCCCGCGTTGTCTTGGCACTTGCTTAAAATAATAATAGTTAGTGGTTTCGCCTGCATTGTCGTATAACGTATTACTTGAAAAGATAATGCTTAGTAGGCATTTTCTTTTTAAGTAATAGGCATTGCCTACGGTTTGGCCTTAATTGTCCCAGTGTTTAGCTAGAATGATAATAGGTCGCGGTTTGGCCTGCGCATTCTTAGTACTTGCTTAATATGGTAATTTATAGTACGTTGCTTGGCTCGCGTAAGTACTTGCTTAAAATTACAATAGCCTGCCGTATGGCTTGCGTTGTCGTATTGCTTGCAATGATAATAGCCCATGGTCTGGCCCGCGTCGTTATAGTATTTGCTTAAAATGATGATGGCGCGCGGTTTGGTCCGCATTTTCTTAGTACTTATTTTAAATGGTAATTTCCCACAGTTTGGCCCGCGTTGTCTTAGTACTTTTTTTGCTTAAATTATAGCTCTTGGTTTAGCCCACGTTGTTGTATTACTTGCAAGGATAATAAATTAGTCCACGGATTGGCCTGATTTGTCTCAGTATTTGCTTAAATTTACTTGTATCTAAAGCTTATTATGGAGTACGACAATTTTTAGATGATAAATTGCAAAATATTCGAATTAAATTTAATAATAATGATTGTATAATTTTTTCATGTTCTAATGATTATTTTATGGCCATATTGGACTTGACTGATAATTCAATATTTTTGTGATTAGTAGTAAGATCTCAATGTAACACAGTTCAACAATAAATGTTCTTTGACTTTAATAGCCCACGGTTTGGACCGCGTTATTTTATCACTTGTAATAAAATAAATACTTAATAAAGTTATATTTTAATATACCTACTGATTTTTTTATAGCGAGAAAAGAATATTTTTCGATTTATGATGAGATATATGACGATCATGAGTTGACCCATGTAGTTTCCCACTCGTATACCAAATTTTATCAAACTCCATTCGCATGTCATGGTCTACATTACAATCGTCAGGTCCTAATCCTGGTCAGACCACTGAGCTCTTTAAAACTTATGTACGGAATTTCATACTACTGGCTTTTCATTGATGGAAAACATTGAAGCAACATGCATAGGCACGTCCTTAGAGAAAAATCGATGTCGTACGTGAACTCAGCAACCCGCGCTCGGCCAGCGTGATGGATATGGCTTAACCACCCTTCGTGGGTAGGCCTACGTTCAGTGGTGGACTATTAAAAATCGGCCAAGTGCGAGTCGGACTCGTGCACGAAGGGTTCCGTACCGTATGGGAGCCCATTCCTCTTGCCGTTATTAATAGCGAGCAAAAAACTCCTAAAAGTCACGTTTGTTGTATGTCCCTTAAATATTTATTTTATTCTATTTTTTGTATTTTTTGTTATAGCGACAACAGAAATACATCATTTGTGAAAATTTCAGCTGCCCAACTATTACGGTACGGTGACAGACAGACAGACGGTCATCGAAGTCTTAGTAATAGGGTCCCGTTTTTACCCTTTGGGTACGGAACCCTAAAAAAGGCCAGTACAGGTATTCATCATGTTTCATTAAGTCATTAGAAATTTAATTTCGATTATTCTGAACCCAATGATAATCTCGCCCAAAACCGTTTACGCGGTCAAAAGTGATCGAGACACTTGTAGGACTTTCAGACATTCTCTGACCAAGTACAGACAAAAAAGTAGCACACAAGAAGGTACATTTTATTTGAAAAATACATAGCGCACCTACATCTAGACGACAGGCATGTTCTAGGATTCCATTATACTCATCATTCGACTAACTTTTACTTTGGTACCAACCCAGAAATCACGTAAATAAAATTAGCTGGTCAACACAAAAAATTCATCGACCCGCGACAAAATGTAAAGAATAGGCAACTTTCGTTTTTTCAGGGTAGTTCCCATAGTAAAGTAAGTAGTTATTAATCCGTATGTACCCTAAGTTCAAGTCTATTGGCTCACAAAATAAAATCGTTCATAAACTATTAGGGGCCCATTTTGCCCCCATTGAAGGATCTAGATTCTAGATATTTCACTACGTTTAAAAAAAACGCGATCAAGTTATTTTTCACGCTTATATAGGGTTTTTGGTCTAGCGTTAGACAAGGAATCCGGGACTTTTCCCAGGACGTTAATAGTCATATATTAGTTAAAAGGGTGAGCTATTTTCAAACAATATTGCATCGGTTTTCGAACAGTCATTTAGTACATTTTTTGGGAAATTGATATCCTGAAGGACCCACTGAAATTTTCCGGGATAGCAGTACCCCAAGTGGTAATTTGTGTTATTGTCTAGCGTCGTACCAAATTTCGTTAGAATTCATTTACCCCTTTTATCTTAGCTTTATAATTGATTATTTTGGCTATTGCTAAGAAACCCCATAGATTTTCCGGGATAAAATAGTTACTGTATTGAAACATGTTGTGTGCTTTCTACATACCTACCAGATTTCATTTATAACCGTTCAGCTCATCTGATGTAATTGATGCTTTTTCACCAACTTTGGGAACTTATCTGACCCGTTAGATAAGGAAAATTCGGAAAAACAGGAAGAAACGTAACTTTTATTTTATTTGTAAAGCATATATACAAAGTTTTAAGTCAATCGGTAAAGGTAATAAAAAATTAAATGCAAACAAAAAGGGCCCGTTTTACCCCGTTAGAGGTCGATTTTTCGAAATTTTCGTCCTTTGTGCTTCATTACGTTGTACATTGTACCTATGTTCGAAATTTCAAGTCTCTATCTTTAGTGGATTGGGTTGTAGCTTAAACTGATTAATTTTGGCTATCCCTAAGGATCCCCATAGAATTTTCGGGATAATAATAGTTCATGTGTTGAAACGTGTTGTGTGCTTCCTCCATACCAGATTTCATCCATAACCGTTCAGCTCGTTGGATGTAATAGACGCTTTTTTCACCAACTTTGGGACCCAATTTGACCCCTTAGATAAGGAATATTCGGAAAAACAGGAACAAACGTAACTTTTATTTTGTTTGAGTAGCATGTATACAAAGTTTCAAGTCAATCGGTAAAGGGAATAAAAAGTTACATACAAACGAAAAGGGCCCGTTTTACCCCTTTAGAGGTCGATTTTTCAAAATTCCGTCCTTAGTGCTCCATTACGTGGTCCAATGTATCTTTGTTCCAAATTTCATGTTCCTATCTTTAGCGGTTTGGGCTGTAGGCTGTCTGTCAGTCAGTCACTCAGGGAAGCCTTTTATATAATAGATTTGCTTTAGATTAAGTTATAAGATAGCGTATTCATTTTGAAGCCGTGGTGGTCTAATGGTAGTGACACCCGTCTTACAATCGTCAAGTCGTGGGTTCAAATCCCGGCCCCGTATCAATGAGTTCTTTGGATTTTTTGTAAGAATTTTCACTCGATTGGCTTTTCGGTGAAGGAAAACATTGGCATCGTAAGGAAACGTTCATATTACGTTCATTATTAAAAGCTTTTTCCGTAATAGTTTTGAAAAGTTCTTCTTCTGGTTTCTTTAGTCTAGCTAAGCTCTTTTCAACCTTTTTGGTTGGCTTGAGACGGACACATACCTCTGCTATTAGTAAATTATGATCACTATTGCAGTCTGCTCCTGGAAATGCTCTAGATTTGACAACGCTCGAGCGCCACCGCTGATCAATGGTGATAAAATCTATTTGGTTTCGGTATCTATCACCCAGGGATTTCCACGTGTATAATCGACGTTTGTGGTTCTCGAAACATGTGTTGGTGATAGTAAGCCTGTTTCCAATACAGAAATCAAGAAAACGTTCGCCTCTTTCATTCCTTACTCCAAGTCCATATTTACCCACAACATTACGGATGTGGTCATCCCTAGTTTCACCAACTTTGGCATTCCAGTCACCTTGTACAATGAGAATCTCTCGGCGGGGCAATGCTTTTATTGTGTGTTCGAGCGCTCCGTAAAAACTGTCTATATCGTTTTCCAAGGATTGAGCAGTCGGAGCATACACTTGGACGATGTTTAATGGCATAGGGCTGCAGTTAAATTTCATAGTGATTATGCGGTCATTGACAGGACAATATCCAAGCACACACTTCTCATACTTCTTTGGGACTATAATTGCCAACCCATTTCTGCTCACACTATCATTACCTGAGTAATATATTGTGTTTCCTTCTGTGGTTAAGTAGTGGCCTGCCCCCTTCATGTGGGTTTCTGATAGTCCCACAATCGTTACCTGATGCCGGTCCATCTCTCTTTCTACTATGCTCAACTTCCCGTCCTCCAACAGACCTCTCACGTTCCATGCTGCTATTCGTTGTGGACCGCGGGTCGTTACCCTTTCCCTTTGGCTGTCAGTAATATTAGCTACCGCCAGGGCCTGACAACAAACCCCTACGATGCCTTCGGTCGCCAATTTCACACTCGATGATCCGGGTATCCTCGAGCGCCGGTTGTCAATCGGATCGTCCGACCTCGCATTATTCTTATTCGTACTTGTCATGATTGAGGTCGGGGCATTCTCTAGGAAATTATAGTCGTAGTGGGTTCCCCTTGCCTTCTACGCCAGGTTGTTAAGAGAGTTTTAGTCTCTCAAGGTCCAACACCACCCACTACCAATCATCATCATCATCATCAACGTACCGTGACATCCCTGGGGTCCACGACATCGTCGACGTCTGCCGTGCTCTGGTGGTACCGCCGGCTCTTAACGGAGGGTTGTCGCGCGTCCAGGTGGTTGGTATAGGACGCTGGAGGGGGCTGGAGGGTCTCCGAGGGCTGGCCCGTGAAGTGGAGGCAGCAGGACAGCCAGGGGTAGCGTCGCCCGATGCGAGCAAACTGGTTGCGGAACTATGGAGAACGTTTTTTCAATCAGTCTTCTTCTTCGTGTTGATGGTTCTAAAGTAGGTGAGATCCGTTCTATCCCTACTAGTATTATAAATGTGAATGTAAGTTTGTTTGTTACGCTTTTACGCAGAAACGGAGTAACGTATAGGCTTGATTTTTGGCACGGATGTAGTTCAAAGGTTGGAAAGTGACATAAACTACTTTTTAATCCCGAGAAAATAAAATTAAAGTTCCTGTGGGATAGAACAAAAAATCAATAATCGGCCAAGTACGAGTCGCACTCGCGCACGGAGGGTTCCGTACTGTATGGGACCTTTACCTTAAATATTTATTTAATTTTAATTTTACTATTTATTCTTGAAGTGAATATAAAACTAAATCTTCTGTGAAAATTTCAAGAATCTACCTGTTACCATAATTAATATAGAGCTAAAAACGTCTAAAAAATCAGGTTTGTTGTATGGGAGCCCCCCTTAAATATTTATTTTATTTTGTTTTTAGTGTTTGTTGTTATAGCGGTAACAGATATACATCATCTATGAAATTTTAGTTGCCTAGCTATCATGGTTCATGAGATACAGCCCGGTGACAGGCGGACAGACAGACAGACAGACGGACAGACGGACATCGAAGTCTTAGTAATAGGGTCCCGTTTTTCCCTTTGGGTACTGAACCCTAAAAAACGCAGGCCAAGCCAATAATATTATAATTCCGAAAGTGTATTTGTTGGTTTGTTCTTCTGTCACGCAGCAATGAATTGACTTGATTTTTGGCATAGACATAGTTTGAAAGACGGAAAGTGACATAAACTACTTTAAAAAAAAAACGAATAACAAAAGGTCCCAATGAGATGCACAAAAATCAAGTTATCACGCGAGCGAAGCCGCGGGCACAAGCTAGTAGGTAATATTTTTTGGGCCCTTTTTGCTCAGCCAATTCGGTATCTAGACAACATAATCTATAATAATACCTGAACTGTACTAAGATTTAAGACTAATTTGATAATTAATCATCAAGTTTTTTTGTATTTTATTTAATTTTTATTCGTGCCATAATAGTTCAGTGCTATAATGTAATGTTTTGTTATGTATTACTTATTACTTAACTGGAAACAAATGGTGAAATGAATAAATGACTATATGACTATAGTCAAAGGTTCTAAAGTAGTTGATTTTTAATTTTCTTCATTTCTTCACTGTTAACTCTTTACTAACTGACTTTTTAAAAGCAGCATTGTTTTCTACATTGGTTACATTTTATGTGCATTCATCCATCCATCAGCCATAAGAAGTCCACTGCTGGACATAGGCCTCCCCTATGGATCTCCAATAAGACCGGTTGGAAGCGGCTTGCATCCAGCGCGATCCTGCGGATTGTTATGTGCACTACGGAGCTCAAACTAACTTGAGTTCATTATCTTTCCCATACCCGGGCTATGTTCCTTTTTTTTTCTTTTAGAGGGTTTTATCAGCAGGATAATGCCACCCTCGATGCACTATTAACATTTTAAACTTATAGATGTAAGATGTCCCCTAATATTTATTGTTTACTATTATAGATATCTTACACTAGGTTTGTTGAGCTATACCGTATTTCCAGAGTAAGTATATGGCTGAACACATCACTAGTGCTGGCCTGACGTGGACGTTTGGCCTGCTGTACCTGAACAATCAGTTCGTCGTGATGGCGTACGCCTTTACTATCCTCAACTCTCTGCAAAGACTCGTCATATTCATCTTCCAGTGTCTGCAGAATGATAAGGTATGTGTAGGTCACTTTAGAGAAGTTCCCCGTTTTCCAATTGTTTTATGTCGCGTCACGTAAAAAGACCGCTGAAGTGTCCAGCATCGCATAAGGAAATTTAACTCCTATTGCACATGTAATTGGAATTAAATCTTTTGCTGCAGTTAAAGCTGCGTACTAAGTGATTTGATTCCTATTTTCCGTGTATTAAGAGTTAAATTTCCTTGGGCACAATTTGAAGCTTCAGTGTTCTTTTTACATGACGCGACCTGTAACTGCTAAGTCAATTGAAAACCCACAAGGCCACCACTCAAAAAGTTGCTTAACTTCGGGAATTACTAAAATCGGCCAAGTAGGTACGAGTCGGACTCGCGCACGGAGGGTTCCGTACTGTATGGGAGCCCCCCTTAAATATTTGTTTATTTTAATTTCATCATTATTTATTATTGAAGTTAAGATAAAACTAAATATTCTGTGAATATTTCAAGCATCTACCTGTTACCATTATTAATATCGAGCAAAAAACGGCTCAAAATGTAGGTTTGTTGTATGGGAGCCCCATTTAAATATTAATTTAATTTTGGTCTTAGTATTTATTAACATAGCGGCAACAGAAATAGATCATGTGTGAAAATTTCAGCTTTCTACCTGTAACGGTTCATGAGATACCGCCTGGTGACAGACAGATAGACAGACAGACGGACAGCAGAGACTTATTAAAAGTGTCCCGTTTTTACCCTTTGGGTACGGAACCCTAAAAACAACACAGTTTAAAGGCTTTTTCCGTCTTCATTACTGTTTCGTTAAAAAGTACCATAAAAAATGGAACAATTGCATAAAACCGAACATGATTCGCTGAACTGACATTGAAATATTTGCTAACTTATGATGTCGTTAAAATATTAGCTCTATTTGCATTTAATTTAAAATAAAGTGTGTGTCATAAAAGATCGTATTATTCAAACGACTGCCTTTGCTCGAAATAACGAGGAAAATCGCGCAAAATCAACACTTATTATCAAGTGTTTAATGTAGTAAGAATAAATACAGGAGCTAAGAAATTTTCAGAATGGACAAGGCATGCAATGGATAATTATATTTTATATCATCGAATATGATTTATTGTAATAATCATTTTTTGTAAAAAATAGCATGACCATTTTCACCCGTGTACAGAATTCGCGTATATTTCGCACAGATCGATATGGCATTTTTCACATTATGGTGGATTTATCAAAAATGGCTTAGCCGATTTCGATGAAATATAAATGGAATCAATTTCGAAGTATATTCTTTTCAATAAAAAAGAATTATTGAAATCGGACTACTATAAAAAAAGTTATGCGTGATTATACATAAAAAAATATTGGCGTCGAATTGAGTACCTCCTCCGGTGGTTCGTCAGTCAAAAATGAATTGTTCATTGAATATTGAGTAAGTTAAACCGACTTTAGTGTGTTTAAAATATAGGTAAAATTTACGTAGCTATTATTTGAATGAGTATGGAAAAAGGAAAAGTTACGTGCTTTTTATGCTGTTTCATAAATTTTATATATATAAATAAAATAAAGTGTAATGGATAAATCGCGCTAGTTTCAGTAATATTTATGAAAAAGAAATGAGTGAAATGAACATTTACTTTAAAAGCTATCGTAAAACCATAAGGTTTTTGGTCTATAGACTCTAGTCATTTTTACAAACTTTTATTTAACTTGCAATGGATGTCTTACTAGAGATCTATAGGGGAGGCCTATGTCCAGCACTAGACGTCCTATGGCTGAGGAATGGATGGATGGATGTACCTATGTATGTATGTAACTTCGGGTAAATCTTGTAAGTTAAATTTGACCAACTTCCTGGTATCCGATTGATCTGAAATTTTGCACGCATATATTATGTGTACCGCGTGACAATGCAATCATATGGTACCATGGAGCTGATCTAATGATAGATTCGAAAGGTGGCCACAGGATCTGTACTAAACAAAATAGACCCGTCGTTTTCAGGCTCGTTTTACTTGTCTTGGCTAGCATTCTGCTGCTACACAGCTAGGATCTCAAAAAATTGTATTTCAAAAATTTATATTTTCATAATAATTTATTTTGAGTGTATTTACTGTTTGTCATCCTTGTTGTTGTAACGAATTACGGCTGCTAATAAATACCTATATTATACTATCCTACGAATTTTCGTTAACCACGCTCAATGAATCTCAAAACTACTTATACTAGTGTTTACGTAACAATCAAGTGTACAAGATAAGATTTGGTTTTGAATTACTGGCTGATGAAAAATGAAAAACCGCATTGGTCATGATATACCGCATCCACCACTTTATATTTGTTCCTTCACCAAATAGTGTCCCAAAGCTACTTAAACACAGTCCACACTTCCCTCTTCCTTTATCTCTATGTTATTAAGAACTCGACTCATGCAATATCCGGTGTAATACAAAAATCACATTCTCACTGGTTCGAGACTATCCCCATCCCTCTCATTCTCATAAAATGTGGCTTAAGAGAGATAGAGATGGACTTTTTTTCGAGTTAGTGACAACAGTGTTCCAAGGTTCAATGTTCTATAGTTTCATTATTTAAGCATTATAGCCCAGCCTTATCTCGCTTTGCTTTCTTTTCATTGGCAGTTTAGAAACTTGGAGAAAATCGGACTTTTGTTACTGTTTTCTATATTTTCATTGAGATGACGCTACGATTTGAGATAAGCTTGGAAATGAAATGAGTTTTTAATAATAATTGTCGTCTTTTTAACGGCAACTTTTGCAATATCGTTGTTATTTAAAAGTGTTATAGAAAATTGGACAATAAGACAGTCAAGTTTAGTTTGTACTAGCACACACTGAAGAGCAGTGTTTATTCCTTCAGTTGTGAATTTATCTGCACTCTATACAACGTAGCAGTTATCATTATGACCAACTTTCACTATGGGACCCAATCCGAAATCGCAAAAAAATCAATTAAACTACTCTCTCTCTCTACGAAACAGCAGATTATTTTTGACCAATTTTGCAGTTGGTCTCGTAGTTGTTCATAATGATGAACATAAGTACTAGCTTAATACTAGCTTTTGCTCGCGGCTCCACCCCCATATTATTTATTTTTTTTGTGTTCTCCCCTCTGAACATTTTGTTATTCCGGGATAAAAATAGCCTCAGTTTTCAAGTGTCACTTCAAGTGTCTTCACTTTCAGAGGTCACTTTTCAACTTTTAACTATGCCCATGCCAAAAATTAAGTCTATCCGTTGGTCATTGCGTGAAAGAGTAACAAACCACAAATTTAGAGTATTAGTAAGGAAGTAAGTAAAGAAAGTTCCCTTGAAAGTACCTGATTTTTAGGGTTCCGTACCCAAAGGGAAAAACGGGACCCTATTACTAAGACTTCGATGTCCGTCTGTCCGTCTGTACGTATGTCTGTCTGTCCGTCTGTCTGTCACAGGGCTGTATCTCATGAACGATGATAACTAGGCAGCTGAAATTTTCACAGATGATGTATTTCTGTTGCCGCTATAACAACAAATACAACAACAAACCTGAATTTTTAGACGTTTTTCGCTCTATATTAATATAATGGTAACAGGTGCTTGAAATTTTCACAGAATATTTAGTTTTATATTCACAATAGTAAATCATAAAATTAAAATAAAATAAATGTTTAAGGGGGGCTCCCATACAGTACGAAACCCTCCGTGCGCGAGTCCGACTCGTACTTGGCCGATTATTTATTGCAAAGCTACGTCCTGTATGAAGAATGTGCCTAATCCAAGACAATTAATATTTAAGGAAGATACGATCTAGCAAAATCTATGCGGGTTATTTTAATGACAAAAGCTATTGTCTAATCACATGAAAACACTCAGACTGAAGAACATTGCCATGCATTTGCTTCAAACCAATCCATTTGCACATAGAAGGAACCTTTGGTTTAATTGTTAGAATCGCACGGTATCTCACCGTTTTTCATCAATTATACGAGCGATTTTCAACTTTATTTCGATGGTCATAAAGATTTTGGGTAAGTTTGTCACGTTTTAAAATAACATAGTAATGTTGCCAGATATTTTGCAGCTGTGAAATCGTTTGTTTAGCAACAATAGTCTTAAATCTTTTAGATATAAAGTGCATGGTGTTTTTCTATAATGACGTTATAATGTGGTTTTTGTTTGGTAGTGTCGACCCAAAATACGACTATTGTTCATTTCACAACTCGTGAGTGAATTGATTGTGAATTTTGAAGGGTTTACTTCAAACAAGATCTTGTTTCTCATCGTCATTATTGTTTCATTTCGGATGTACATCGCTGGACATAGGCCTATGAAATACAATAAGAGTGATTGTATGGTGCTGGTTCCGACGTATTTCTATTAATCTAATTAGATCGATCGATATATTGCGGGTGGATGTCCTACGCTGCGCTGGATGGTCTGTTGATTTTACTATGGAAATTAACGTGGTTTTCACACATTTTAAACGATATAAAACGGGACTCACTCAAGTGTATTTTAGGATAGTCATAATCACGACTATAGTTTCGGTCGCGTTCGATGACCTTTCTCAAGTTGGCGAGTGCTAGCACGCGGAGCCGTCTCGCAATGCACTGAAAAAAAGTCTTTTTGATTTCTATTCAAGAGATTACGATTGTACATTCTGCGAGCTGTGTGCCTTGTCTACTATAATGCCAATCCACTGTTAGTACAAATAATAATTATATGTGTAGGTATGTATAGAAAATACCAAAGTAATAAGACAAGCAAAAACCTCGAATGCCAGTAATATGATATTTCAAAAGGAAGATTCAATAGTTTGGGCAGAATAAATAAATACTTATGTGGTTCCGTACAATATTACTCTTATCTATTGAAATATCGTCGACTTATGTAATATAGTAGTAGTCTGACTATAAATTCAAGAAAGTCTTAAATTTAATTATAGGCCTGCTTTAAACTTTGTGCTAATAAATTCACTAGCTATAATTATTTATTTATTTTTCAATAATATGTTTTGCAAATCAACACCTTATAAAAAGTTATGCATTCATGAAAATCATCAAAATTAATATTGCACCTGCACTTTATACTGCACTTTGCAAAATACAGTGAATGCCTACATTTTTGATGTATACAAGTTTGTATATTTACAGAAATGAGTATGAGTAATCTTGTTTATTGTACTGTTTTTTTCATAAACTGAAGTCTTAAAAAGAAAAAATCTTTTCGATTCCTTGTGTAAAACGGTACCCTAAAACGGACATGTGAAGACCTTTAAAGCAAAGTCCCCAAGGGTACCCAATTTAATTTACCAAAAACTGTCTATTGGGTGAAATCCAAAACATATTGAACGTGATACACGAAAATAAAAGCTTTGAAGTGATCCAATTCTATTTTCTTTTTGTAAAATATTGGCTTCATTTTAGGACGGTCCGTCGTTTTAAAGTGGACGTGGGAGGAATTTTTCGTTTGTTTAGGGGAGCTCTGTAAATTGATCTTATTTATAATAAATAAACAACCTATGTAGTGTGATTCTCTAAATAACGGACATGTTTTCAAGATTGACTTTTGTCTTCGTCTTTTGCAATGAGATCAACGCAGCAAAATCACGGACTTTCCAGAAAATATGTATACCTAATTAGGTTAAATAAAAAAAATTGCCATTGAAACGAAATGATGATGATGATTAGGTTAGGTGATAAAATGAGTATGTACCTATACTTTGTTAAAAAAAAATTGTCCAGAGTTTTATCACTAGGAATTTATGTTTGGAACAGATTTTATTATTTTTCGAGATTTCGCGAGCGGTTCCATAATAAGTGTTGTTCATAATGATGAGTTTAAAACAAAAGTTTAAAGTAACACCTGTAGAACAACTGATTTTTTCGCAACTTCACATTATAATAGTGCTCTACACTACGAAAAACAGTTGTTCGTTTATTCTAGTTTTAAAAAATCTGCCTTCTTGTTTTTTTTTGGGTTACAGTCCGTACAGTAGTAGATACGATGGTAAAAGAAGGGACGGCTTGACTTTGGTGCCGAGGAAAAACGGCAAGTGCTTATTAGTATGGGACGCTACTTGCGTAAGCACTATTGGCGCTACGCACATAGGTCGAACCATCCTCAGCCTGGCAGCTGCAGCGCAGGAAGCTGCGGGTAGAAAGCGGCTGAAATATGCAGCGATGGAACCGATCTATGACTTTGTGCCCATTGCGGTGGAGACCATAGGCAGTTGAGGAGCCCAAGCTAAGGCTTTAGTTCGCGAAATTGGGCGGAAGATAACGGGCAGAGGAAGTGACTCCCGCTCTGTGTGGCTCTTGATGCAAAGGATGTCTATCGCTATTCAGCGCGGTAATGGTCTTAGCATTATGGGTACCTTTGCACCAGGAACCATCAGGAGCGGCTTATTTGATTTATGGGCATATTTGAATCAGCAATTTTGCAATTTTGTATTATTTTTGACATGTATTGTTTAATTTAACCTTATTACATTTTTTTTTTAAATAAACATACATGAATTTCGTACTAATGGAGAAGCTTTTCTACACAATCAATCACGTTATTGAAAACAATAAGGTCTTTCACAAATTTTGTTTAGAGTTCACGATTTTGTGTCTATTCATCTATTATATTCTTAATTGCATTGCGATACTAAGCAGAGGGTCTGTAAAAAAATGCAAATCACAATTCGCTCTTTAAATTCTAAAAATTAATTTCCAAACATCAAAGATGCACATTTGGCAAAGAGGACGGCAAATTATTAAATTTTAATAGGCGTGATATCAAAATGCCGGCTGCGTCGACGCGTGACCGACTCAAAGGGATCGCGCCTTTGACCAGATCGACGCATTTTGTTTTCAATTTCTAAAATGTCGTCTGAAATGCGTAATTTGCGATCATTTAGATACCTTTTGTGAAATTTGTAGGTATAATAACAATGCTAATAACTAATGGAATCAGGCCTTGTGATAAGTTGAATAATGACCAGTTCCTTTATCTACAGTAGTACTACCGTTTAGCCATGTCAAGCTTCAGGCGCCTTAAAAACTCTAAAACCAGGGCTAGCCAACCAGTCTATACGAACTTACTTAATTAGTAGTGGTAATACGTGTAGTTATAAAAAATGACAAATTAAGAAATCATCCAATCTAATAAATATTTTTATATACTTAGATAACATGAATCACGATGCCAACTGAGAAATAAAATATACAATATTTAAGCTGGTAAAAATAAAACATCGTGCTGAAAATCTAACTCTTTATGATCATTTACAAATTGATTGCCTTGATCCAACTTACAGCCAATATTATTTATGTTACGGTCCATCCATCCATCAGCTGTAAGAATGAGACTTCCACTGCTGGACTAAGATCAGGCAGTTGGTATTTTTAACCAAAATAATGATGAAAATAGATGTGACTTCCATTTAGAATCGACACAACAAACCCCAAACGTGATTCCCGTGCCACCCTGTCATTAAAACTTGCAACGAGATAAAACGCAGTGTTACATTAACAGTTTACAACTCATCATGAGGACGGCTGCTTAAATCTTACTTCTTACGATCATCTGTCAGTTTAGAGGTGGCCGTTTAACCGGCAACTTGGCTGGCATATTTTTGAGCGATTACTGACATTTAAAAAAATTAGTATGCTAGAATAATGCTTATAAAGTTATGAAGGCTGATTGAGAAATGGTTATAAACTTAACTCAATGAGCTTGAAGTTAATAAAATAATGTTAGTTTTACAATAAAATTTATCGTGTCGTGTGTGTGTGTGTGTGTGTGTGTGTGTGTGTGTGTGTGTGTGTGTGAAATTAAGTTGATACTTTTGTCATAGTCAATAAGTTACTTGTCATAGTTATCCTGAAATCCATAAACATACGTAAGATTTCTTAATAGAATTTTACGGCTAATGTATTCGTAATAAATCTACCACCACATAATTTATGATTGATGTATTCACATACGCCATTGTTTATTTTACAATATTTTATTTAGTTTCACCTGTCCCGTTGTCAGTCTGTCGGTCTGTAATCAAATCTTGCAAATTAAATATGATCCACTTTCCGATTTCCGATTGAGCTGAAATTTACATGTGTAAATTGCGTGACGATGCCATATTATGATAACATGGTGCTGATCTGATGATGGAGCTAGAAGGTGACCAAAGGTACTTAGCAATGAAACGACACAACCTCATCGAGTTTGGGCTCATTTGAATCGTCTCGACGTGTAGTTGGTCTATCAATAGTAACCAGGGTTTGATAATGGAGCTGGAAGGTGGTCCTAGGAACTCTGTATCGAAACTATTTGATTTGACTAAAGTTGGCGAGAACTTGTTCAGTAGAAGCTTGTTTTAAAATAAAATTGGTAAAACCTTTTTCATATTAAACGGTTTTATGTAGTACTTACGAAAAGCTAGAAAAAAATAATCCGACAAGTACGAGTCGGACTCGCGCACGGAGGGTTCCGTACTGCATGGGAGCCCCCTTAAATATTTATTTTATTTTTTATTATTTATTATTGAAGCACAACTAAATATTCTGTGAAAATTTCAAGCATCTCCCTGTTACCATTGTTAATATAGAGCGAAAAACGGCAAAAAAACAGGTTTGTTGTATGGGATCCCCCATTAATCATTAATTTTATTCTGTTTTTAGTATTTGTTGTTATAGCGGCAACCAAAATACATCATCTGTGAAAATTTTAGCTTTCTAGCTATAACGATTCATGAGATACAGTCTGGAGACAGACAGACGGACAGACGGACAGCGGAGTCTTAGTAATAGGGTCCCGTTTTTACCCTTTGGGTACGGAACCCTAATAACTCAAAAATAAAACCGTGGGGTACTTCGCCTGGAAGATTTCATTATACATACTATACGTTGCGTCCCACGATTTTATTTTTGAGTTATTTTTTTTTTGCTTTTAGTAAGTACATAAAATCGTTTAATTTAAAACAGATTTTACCAACTTTATTTTAAAACAAGCTTTTAAAAAACAAGAATCAATTTGAATCTGTCCACGGGAAGGGGGCCGATTTCAATCATTAGATTTGACCCAAAAAACGGGAAACCGAAGTTAAATAAAACCGTTTAAAAGGTTTTTCTAATTATACTTGTTTCTCTGAAAGTGATACATAATAAATGTCACAAAAGTTATCTTTAGAGGATAACTTTAAAGGTATTCAAACCTTTGGTAAACCACGCCCAAAATTCGATTAACAAGCAGGCACATCCCTAGTTAAATCTAACCGACGATGCTCCGTTAATGAGCACTCTGACGATTAACATTTCATCTGCCAGTTTACGAGTAATTAGAGATTAAGGTTGAGAAAGCGGCCCTCTAAGCTGGAGTGTTTGTTTTATATCAACGTAATTTTGAGATGTCTGTAATTATTTTGAAGTTTCAGAAATAGCGGTTGTTTGGTTTTGTTTACATTTAGCTCTGCTCGACAGTGAAAGATAAAAATAATGTTTAATAAATTGACTAACTAAATATATGAATATAGGTATACCTAACTATGTTACACCGAACACAAACTTGAACACAAACTTAAAATTAGCTTCTTAGGTTTATCTTCGAGAATCAGCTAAAGCTCGATTACATATTGGCAGATATACATTTGTGTCATGACATTTCATCTTAAGCCGGCTAATGTGCTTAGCCGAAACAAAGCGACTGTAAATGTATTCGATGTATAATTTACGAAGTGAATAATAATCCTAACAAGATTTGCGAGCATGAACGAAATCGGTCAAGAGCGAGTCGAGATATAGATTTATGAAAATTCAATTGTACATAAATGCAAGGTCTGAAAGCAGGATTTCAGAAAACAACTCTTTATTACTTTAAACACTGCAGAACTTGTTAATATGTCTGTTAAAAAATTGATAATTTTTACGAAATAGTTCCTTATTATTTGAATATTCCGCGACTTCGCCCGCGTAATATTTTAATGTTAATGTTATCGAATAGGAAACTGTTATTCAACCTAGTTTGAATGATCTGTGTCTTATGTATCTATTTACAAATTTATATCAGGTAAGAAACCCCAGGAAGAGTTCGTGCGCGTCCACCATTAAATCTACGGATGTATGACAATTCAATTTGAGCCCCAATAATATCGGATTACGCAATAATGGACAAAAGAACCCGAGAACCGAGGAAACCTGCTTGCTTCTGTCGGGTTCACAATGGGATACTTCAATTTCAATTGTGAAATCCACAAATATAAATTGTGAAAAAATAATCGGCCAAGTACGAGTCGGACTCGCGCACTGAGGGTTCCGTACTGTATGGGAGCTGTAAAAATGTACTGTTAAATATTTATTTTATTTTAATTTTATTATTTAATATAGAAGTGAATATAAAACTAAGTATTCTGTGAAATTTCAGCATCTACCTGTTACTATTATTAATATAGAGCGAAAAACGTCTAAAAATTCAGGTTTGTTGTATGGAAGCCCCCCTTAAATATTTATTTAATTCTCTTTTTAGTATTTGTTGTTATAGCGACAACAGAAATACATCATCTGTGAAAATTTCAGCTGCCTAGCTATCATGGTTCATGAGATACAGCCCGGTGACAGACAGACAGACAGACAGACGGACATCGAAGTCTTAGTAATAGGGTCCCGTTTTTCCCTTTGGGTACGGAGCCCTAAAAATGCTCTTGTTGAAGTCATTTTCCAAAAAACTGGTTCATCTGTTTAGAAGTTACAGACAGATACACGCGAAAAAACTATTTCACCCTTGTTTTTAGGGTTCCGTACTCAAAGGGTAAAAACGGGACTCTAATACTGAGACACCATTTTCCGTCTGTCTGTCACCAGGCTGTGTCTCATGAACCGAGATAGCTAGAAAGTTGAAATTTTCACAAATGATGTATTTCTGTAGCCGCTATAACAACAAAAAATAGAATAAAATAAATATTTAGAGGGGCTCTCATACAATAAACCTGAATTTTTTGCCGTTTTTCGCTCCTGTGCAGTACGGAACCCTTCGTGCGTGCGTCCGACTCGCACTTGGCCAATTATTTTTGTATCATACATCAAGTAATGTTCGGCACGGTCACATCAGTCTACGGAAGAGTGACCGCGGGTGGCACTAAAATTGAATTGCGGGCCCCGTATTAATTTGTATTATTTTTTTAGTTATGTCAGAGGCCTTCAGGCGGCTTAAGACACCAGGGTAAGCCATACGGCCAATACATACTTACTTATAAATTAAAAAAATACAAAAATATAATACAATTAAAATACAGTCTTCCTGCTTTTCTGTTTTCTAAGAGATAATTATAATCTAAAGCTTTTCAAGGTCAGAGTGAATAGGTGTCTTCTAGGTCTGCGTGCTTCATCTTCGACCACAACGTCGATCACCATCAGGCGAGTTGGTGGTAAAGCATGGACTTATTCGCGATAAAAAAATAGTAGTTTATGCAACTGTCATATAATGAAGTGTATTGTCACAGTGAACTTGGCGCCATTAAAATCTAACCAATGAGAGCGCAGCTGCGCGCGCAGGGCCAATCAGGAGCGAGCGCGCGATGTTATAATGAGATTTTACGATATCGATGTGGATATTATAATATCATGTGAAATTGCTTAAATTGAGTGTTTTGTTGTCTGCGCTATAACAGTAGTCATTACAAGTCAAGTATTGGAAACATAAGTAGAATGTTACAACATTAGTGTAGATAAAATAGTTTTAAGTATACCATTCTGAACCATACACGAGGGTTCAGTATAATAACATCGCCGAAGACGCATCAAAGCGTAAACGGAGGGCAGTAAATTGCACCGGACTACGTGATACTAGAAATTGTGGTTTTGTACGGATGCACGGCACGCGATGGAAGTTTTTTTGGTTGTTTATTGTTACCGTGATATTCGAATATATTCTGTGAAGTAATTTATGTTTATTTATTTATTCAAAAAGTCAATACAATCCATCCATCCATCCATCAGCCATAAGAAGTCCACTGCTGGACATAGGCCTCCCCTATGGATCTCCAATAAGACCGGTTGGAAGCGGCTTGCATCCAGCGCGATCCTGCGGTCTTAATGAGGTCATCCGTCCACCTTGTGGGTGCCGTAGCCCAACGGATTGGCAAGTTGAAATGGCAATGGGCAGGGCACATAGCGCGGAGGACTGATGACCGATGGGGTCGGAAAGTTCTCGAGTGGAGACCACGTACCGGCAAGCGCAGCGTAGGACAATACAATAATGTCTAAAAATAATAATTTATTTAAGCAATTTATTTAAGCATTTTGTAAACATGCTTATTCTAGGTGTAGGTAAAATAAGTAAAATAATGCTGTTTAATGTGGAATTTAATCATAACAGTCTTAGAGGTCTAAAATATTTATAATGTATTTAAAAACACAGCATGTAATAATTATTTTTAGCGAAAAATGGCAAAACCGCTTTCCATCGTGTACCTACAAAATTCGAATATTTCGCTAGAATTGTTTACATTATTGTTGATTTTTCAAAAAAGGCTTTGCCGATTTTTGTAAAATTTAAATAGGATCACTTCGAAAATATATCCTTTCGAAATAAAAAAGAATTTTTCGATTTGGTTCACAATTGGCGAAGTTTATTAGCTTTTTGGAAGTCGGTTAAAAAGTAAAACCACTCGACAATAAAATGTTATTGTAAAAAATTGTGAGAACAAATGTAAACATAAGTCGGTTTATTTATTTAGTAGGTACTGTATGGGAGCGGCAAAGTTGGATAGATGCGCTCAGAGGATAACCCCCATTGACAACTCGCGAAAAAAATCAGCCAAGTGCGAGCCGAACCTGCGCACGAAGAGTTCCGTACCTTATGGAAGCCCCCACTCCTTGCCTTTATTAATAGCGAGCAAAAAACTCCTAAATATCACGTTTGTTGTATGGGATATATAATATATATATTTAAGTTGGGCTCCTCCTAATACTAATAATTGGCTAAGTCCGAATCGTACTTGGCCGATTATTAGTATTTGTTAATATAGCGGCAATAGAAATACATCATCTGTGAAAATTTCAGCTGCCTAGCTATCATGGTTCTTGAGACACATCGCGGTGACAGACAGACAGACGGACAGACGGACATCGAAGTCTTAGTAATAGGGTCCCGTTTTTACCCTTTGGGTACGGAACTCTTAAAACACAGCCGTAATAAGCATACTTTTCTCGAAGCAATTTTTAACCCCCGTGTAACTTCATTCTGGATAAAGCTAGACGTTTGAATTTTACGAAGATGACATATTAATGGTGCAAACAATTTAGCAAATGATTTGAGTACTTACTGGTTGTCCCGCAGCACTCCCTTATAAATGTAGTCCACGGTTGCCCATCTGAAAACTAAACGGACAAATCTTATCTTTTAACTTAAATCTTATCTTATATTTTATATCTTATATATCTTATATTATATTATATATTATTATATATATAAAAATGAATCGTGGTTATTAGTCTCGCTAAAACTCGAGAACGGCTGAACCGATTTGGCAAATTTTGAACGGTGAGAAATTTTATAACAGTTGCGAGAAAAATAACAACAACATGGATTTTATTTTCCCATACAAAATTTTCCAGCATGGACAAAATGTCATTGACACTTGACAGATGGTGAGATGAAGTTCACCGGGACCGCTAGTAAAATATAGTTATTGCTAGTTAGTGATTGTTACAGAACACCTACGTCACTACGATAAAACAAAATAGGTATATAATTACTTTTTGCAAAAAATCAGAACACCGACTTCCACCGTGTACATAATTCGAATAGTTTGCACGAATTGATGTGACATCCACGTACATTATTGTTGATTTATCAAAAAAGGCTCAGCCGGTTTCGATTAAATTTAAAATTAAACCACCGCGAAAACTTACTCATTCGAACTAACATTTTTTTTCTAAATCCATTCATAATTGGCGAAAATATCGAGGAATATGCACTAAAAATACATACAGACGAACATACTCGTAGTACCTTCTCCTTTTTGGACGTCGGTAAAAAGAGCGCTGCTATGTGGTGTTGAATTTATGTGTTTGATTATTATGTAACATAAACAAGTACGGAAACACGACTTTTTACTGCTTCCATCGCCTAAATCACACTCCGCACCTCAAAACCCGTCTCAAAAGCTCAGCCAGTAAATCTGCCGTGAACCATAACCTAACGTGAACGAACAGACATTAAGACCGATCCACCATTCCTAATTAAGCAGATTGAAGCGAGTTAACGACTAGAGCACTAAACTGCGTTTAAATACGAGAATCGGACAGTTTACGGCTACCTTCATCTTACCACAATCGACATTACTTCCCTCTCTATTCCTCATATATAAATTGCCATAAGAGGGAAAGTGACAGAGATAATGTCTGGTGGTTGTAGTTGGGACATGAATAGGACAGTTTATGGCACCGGATTCGAGATGTGCTTTGTTTTATTACGAAGGTTTTGTGGGGTTCTGCGATAATAGTTTGCGAGTGCTTTAAGTATTGCTTTGGTTGTGTGAAAATGCTTTATTAACAGTTCAAGAAACAGTAGAATTAAAAAAATGTTGAAATGTTGGTACTTTTTGATCAAGCGAGCTTAAATAATCGAAGCGTGATTCGGTTGACAAAATTTTCATTCATATCACCGGATGTTTGTTACTTTTTTAGTTTGGATGTTGCTTCTAGCGTACAGGTCACAATTTTTAAAGAATCTTTACGAAATTTGGTAGGAACATGGCTTTTGTATATTTTGAAAATTATTTAGTTGATGGTTATATCGTTGTATTGTATTTCCTTAAAAAAGTGAGGAAATTTGCTGTTAGGTACACCATTTACCAGCCAATTTTGATAACATTCAACATTTGATCATATTTGGAAATATCGATGGACATACACAAAAAAATACACACCGACGAACATAGAACGTCCTCCTTTTTGGAAGTTGGTTAAAAAGCATTTGTGCTATATTTAGGTGTATAGGGCGCTAGCCTAGTTTTGAGTTGTTGATTTATATACGCCATCGAATTACTTCTCCGTACGCATGCACGTTCCTTCACGATGTTTTCCTTTATTTTCGAATCAATAGTGTGGAAATCTGTTCCTAAAATCCAGGAAAATTTGTTGTTGTTTTTTTACAGGAATGAATTAAAATACGCCTCTCGCTTGTAAAACAAGTATTCACTCACTAAGCCACCTCGGTTTCTCCACTACCATAATAATAATTTTCCCAATTGAACCGATCATATTTCATTTCACATTTTTATTTCAAAACAATAATTGCATCTCGCGATATTATTTCTCATAAATCACATCGCCCGACAACTCAGGCGAGGTTGCATCGCATCGCTGCAGGGACGCCATTTGTCATAAACTGGCGCTAGGGGCGCCACTGTCGAAATTTTCTTTTTCTGTTGAACTGTCGAAATTACCTATAATTATTTTTTGCAAAAATAGCATGACCGACTTCACCCGTGAACAGAATTTGCGTATATTTCGCACGGATCGATGTAGCATTTTTCACATTATTGTTGATTTCTCAAAAAAGGCTCAGTCGATTTCGATAAAATTTTAATGAGACCGATTTCGAAGTACATCTTTCTAAAAAAAAAGATTATTGAAATCGGACCACCACATAAAAAGCTATGCGTGGTTGTACATAAAAAAAAGCAAAAAAAATATATCCGCGTCGAATTGAGTATCTCCTCCGGTGGGTCGTCGGTCAAAATTAGTTGTCTACATCTTCCGTGATACCTATACGAGTAGGTATAGCAAAGGTGTAACCAGACGTAAAAGATAGTATTTTCCATACAATATCATACAAGGTTATCTGCTTACCCTGTTCTAGGCTGAAAGAATTCGAGAAACAAATCAGCTCATACAAAATCGCAACTCTGAATCGACGAAATGTATGACACAGTTGATTTTTTTTCTCCGATTCCGGGTTGGCCCCATAGTAAAAGTAATTCATAATGATAGTCTGACTTACTTCTTTTCGGCTAAGTAAGTACCAATCTACTTACGCCAGTTCTTGATAACTCTGAAGCTACATACATTCATCTATCTCTTACCCTATAGTCTTTTCTATGTTAGTCTGGCGCTTCATGTCTCCCAAGCGAATGTACCTTTTTGTTGCGGTACCTACTTTAAAAAAAAATGAAAATTGATGTAATCACAATGGTTTGAATGTCAAATTAAATATTGATATAGGTAGTAGTTATTAAGCTATTGCATAGCTTCTATCGCGGGCCTTGAGCGCGGGGACCGAATCCAGAAATTCCGTAACGAAAAAACCTCACGCTCCCCACTCCGACGGCAAAGAGGTGTGGCTTGAAGGCCGTGCAGCGTCTAACGTCGTTTCAGTTCGGCAGTCTTCAACACGGCGTTGTGTGCGATTAGACGTATTGTAAAATTATGCAATAGCTTTACCGCGGCAGTCCCCGAGTGCCACACGTCTTTTTTTTTTTAATTTAGAGACAAGACAACCCTACTCTCTGTAAGGAACGCGACCGAGCACGTGTGAGCCGTGATTGCACCGAGTGCATGAATCACGCAGTGTGGATTTCTGTAAGAAAACCTCGAGAAATATTGCGCTCAGTGCACATCCGTCTTATAAACATGAGCGTGTTACGAACTTACGATTTAACACTATAAATCGAATATCACGGTAAATTTTGCGGTTTTAAGTTATAGCCATCATCCGTCTATCAGGCATAGGACGTTTACTGCTAGACATAGGCCTCTCCTATAGATATCCAACAAGACAGGCCTCTACATAGGTTTTTGGGCTACTTGTAGCTTACTTATATTAAGGCTCATAGTTATATTTTACCCGGAGCTTAATAAATGAAAAAAATCAAGATTATCCGTTATTTGTTGTTCTGTTGCTGCGAGAAATAGTGACATTATAACCGTTACCAAACCAAACCAAAAATACATTTCCGATTAATAATATAAATAAGGATTGCGTTGTATTTTATTAATAACTAGACGACCCGCCCCGGCTTCGCACAGGTGTATTTACAATGTAAACCTTCCTCTTGAATCACTCTATCCATTAAAAAAAACCGCATCAAAATCCGTTGCGTAGTTTTAAAGATTTAAGCATACAGACAAACAGACAAAAATACCGACTTTATTTCATACTATGTAAGGAAGTAGTTTTCAAAGAATAATGTCGCAAACGTCGTTGGCTTGAAAAAACTTTACATTAGGTTTTGATGAAATGGTAATTATATGTTTCGTGAAAATAAATATTTTGGTGTATTTTTGTTACAAATAAAAAAAAATGTTTCTATTAATATCAATATATGCAAATATCAAATATTTTTGTAAAATAAATAATTCGTTAATTTAATCAGTACACAGTTACTGTTGGAAATACACAAAAAGTATTCATATCAGTCATAGAATTGTACGTAAAATAACAAAGAATTCTGTACACGTGAAAGCTTTTAGAAATATTACCATACGCCGTCCTCCCGAGAGGGACTCGAATCAGCTCGGTTATTGAGATTTTATTGAACAAATTCTTCAGGATACCTATATTGTGGGTCTACCATGGGTTTCAGACTACCGTTTAACGTTCGAGATGAAAAATAAATTAAGAAAGTCATGCTCAAAGGCCTTATTACCGCGAGTAAGTATTTTTTAAACAAAATTCATTAGTAAATACAATGGGTACCATTGGATTTTAGACCTTAATGCAACTAGCAGCAAAAGGCACATAAATGAAAAAGTATATTTGAGCACTAACTCTACGAAACCTTTTGATGTTGTTTTGTTTAAAAACTGAAGTCCCTAATCAAGGTAGTTCCAAACTGTATTTGATAAAATTATCTCATCTTTCTATTTTTTTCAGTTTTACTCATTGTACTCACATGTATTTATTTTGCAGTTTATTGATCCTATACCTAGTACACCTAGAGACGTAACTCAATGTTGAGCTCGATTATTTTTAAAATACGAAAATTATATTATTAAGCCGTACTTCAGCGCGATGGCAAATATCTTAGATTTACGTTAGAAGATATGAAAATTTGGCTATATTTAATAATTATATAATTCAGGATAATATTATTTCTAATTCGATTGACTTTGAATATTTTTCTGGAATGGGGTGTAAGCAATTATGTTTCGTGGTTATCCTCAACACAGCAAATATTAGAAGAGAACAATGTCTGAGAAGCTCTATTCAATTATTTGTATTGTTCTGACTTTTTCAACGAGTACTTGCGAGGCAGTCTGGGCGTACGCGACATTGCCGACAAGATGCAGGAGAGTAGGCTGAGATGGTATGGCCACGTTAAGAGAAGACCACCGGACTACGTAGGCAACTTGGCTCTGCAACTTTCTATCCCGGGTCGAAGAACTAGAGACAGACCGAAGACAAGATGGAGGGATGTAGTGCTGAGGGACATGAGAGAGTGCAGTGTTTCCGAAGATCGAGCGAAGTAGAGGAGAAAAGTGAGGAAAGCTGACCCCATCACCATGTGGGATACATAGCCAGGAAGAGAGAGAGAGAGTTCTGACTTTTTTACTAGTCTGCTGCCGAACATAGGCCTCCTCACGAAGGGTGTTACTTTATTTATGTATGTACCGCAAATTCATTTCGTACATAAATCACTAGTACCCCCCTTCCAAAAAGTACTCAACCTCTTTCTCAAGTTGGCAAACTTCTCAATATTTCAGTTTGGCAGACTGTACGTTCCACCTGCATTAAGTGATTAGTCCCATTTGCAAACGGCACAGCTTGCATTGTTCCAACTTGTCCAACTCTGCAGCCGGATCATTTGGAATTAATGTATTGAAATGTATTGGAACTTGATTGGATTTGAATTATTTAAGTTATTTTGCGAGCTAATGTTGTATTATTTTTATGTACCTTAGCCAACAATTCTACAGTTTCGAAAACCAACCAAAGTCATATCAACATAGTAAGTTGAAATGGCAGCAGGCAGACCACATAGTTTGAAGAATGGCCGATAGGTTCTCGAACTCTCGAGTTTTTGGAAGTAAAAATAATGCACTGGTTGTAAACCGTTTCCAACCGGGTTAATTGGAAATCCATAGGGGAGGCCTGTGTCTAGCACCGGAAGTCCTACATCCTGATAAGTTTATGGATGGAATAATAATTGTAGTCGTACTCGTAGTTACAAAAATTATATAACAGCCACAGTTATCTATGTCATACAGACTGTATTGTCAATTAAAATCAAAAATAAATTATTAGAAAATGTATTTTTTTTAAATACTAACTTTTGAGATCTTTGATATCATGTAGCAGCAGAGTGATAAGATACAGCCTGGAGACAGACAGACAGACGGACAGCGGAGTCTTAGTAATAGGGTCCCGTTTTTACCCTCTGGGTACGGAACCCTAAAAATGATTATCCGTAAAAGCAACATTATCTGACTGTTTTCCACCGCCCGTTGCTTCCGAGTGTCGCGCTCAAGTTGACTGATGAAGCCGAGAAAACATTATCTTGAGGGTGTAAAGCTATTTGCTGCTAGCTTGTTTACATGACAATAATTTTATTGTTTCTGCGATACAAGAGAACATGTTAAGATATTAATTACCAAGTAGATGTCTTTTGGGTTGTTTTCTTCCTTCAAATATGGCTAAGGAGAGCGATGGCTGGCACATGCTTCAAACTGTCGCCGGTCGCCTGTTAGAAAATAACGAAAAAAACGTGATTTTATACATATTTTGTAAATAAATAATAATTTGTAATATTGAATTACACTTCAATCTAAATTACAATTTTACTAAGAATTGTTTTCTTTTAATTCAAAACTATGTAAATTATAATTTTAAGCTAAGTGGATTTTTGTAAAAACAAAACAATAAAATGCTTTCCAGACTGTCATGGTGGACTAAATTAATACAAAATCAAGGAATCCTGAAACGATTTTGTTCGGGACGATTGTATCCCAATCCGGTAAAGGAAGCTAGCGAAAAACATCGCTGAATACAGATGAATGGAACATACACACGGTATATTACAATACGAAGCACAATCTGGATTAAGATCGAATTAATTTCTATATTTTTCCGTGATGATATAACTATAAAAATAAATATTGCTGTACTCCTATATGGACAAATAATAACAGCATCATGAAGACTGTACAGTGTACAGAACATACGAGTATTTTTTAAGAACCGCATGTAAATATTACATGTACTGCATAAATGATTGATTATTTTTAACTGATCATGTTTGAATCAGTTGCCTCGGTGGCTCAGTGGTTAGTGACCCTAACTACTGGGTCAAAGAGGTGTGGGTTCGATCCCCGCCCAGGTCAAGTATTTATGTGGTGAACATACCTAATTGTTTGCTCTGTGTCGGGGTGTTATTTAGTTATATCTTTAATAAGTATGTATTTAAAAATATGTGTAAGTAGTTTATCAGTCTCTAGCAGCCATATCACAAGCTTTGCTTAGTTTGGGGTCAGAGGCAGTGTGTAAGATGTCTCCAAATATTTATTTATTTAATCATCAGCCGTCGAATGTTGCTGGCATCCAACATGTTAATGCGGTCAGTTTTTTTTTTTTGTAAAAGTTGTTCATAAAGATAGTTTTAATCACTCTCTTTCACTTTAGTACGAGGCAAGCAAATAACTCTGTATAATTGAGGATGTTTGTTTTCGCCAATATCTAAGAATGTTTTCAAAAATGTCCGCCCGTGTGTCCCATCCAATCCTCTGCCAAATACAAATAGAAAGACTGACTCAATTGTAGTCGCGTCGTTTACATACTGTTTACAGAAATAGAAACAAAAATGCAATATTCAATTGCCATACGCCATTGTGCTACGGGAAGCGACGTTGCTTCTTTTGCTAACCTGTCTACCGTTTTAATTCAGTTAAGTTGTCCGTTTCAGAGTTGATTGAAATCTGTTTATTGCTTTGGTGATGTGTATTTTTTGGTTCAAAATTCGCGATAGTACATTTTTTTTGGTAAGGCTAATATTAACGTTGTAGCTTGAAAACCTGAACACTGTGTTTGCCTGCTTATAAGACTAATTTTCTTGTAATTAGTAGTAGTGTCTATTTTTATGGCTGGAAGATGATAAGAGGAAACTGAGAGTAAATTCAGATCATTATGACGAATGAAAGTGATGAATGTGAAACGCATATAAACTATACAAAGTACCTGTACTAACCCCACATAAATATGTGGTATAAGGATAACCAGCTGAATATGGTATTTGTACTGCACTATTTTGATTTTACATTATTTTTAAAATTCTATATTTTTTTTTACTTACAATTGCATGAACTCGTGATTTTTGCCTTTTAATAATTAATATACTTAAACGAAGCACTAATACTCATCTCTACTAACATTTCATTATACGATGAAAACGGACTTAACAAAAAAAAAATATTTTATCGAGAGTATATTTGTTCTTATATAGAGAGGATTTTGGTTTGCAACGGATTTTTCCGTGACATTAAACTTCAGTTTTATAGTAACAGTCGTTTAGGACATAGTACTAAAACTACCATTACATATTTTTTTCTGCATATCGTTCATTTACAACAGAAAAAAAAAACCACCAAAAAGACAACTAAGTTCGCTCACTTTTATTTGAATTTATATTACACGTGCGTGATATAATAACAAAGATTCATTTCTCCACAGATACAAAAAGAGCATAGCGAGTGTGGAAGCTAGATTCAATTTATCATGTTGGCAAAATAAAACGTTTTCCGATATAACCCCGTCTAATGTTTTGAACATTTGCTGCTGCGGTAAAGAATTTTTAGGGATCCCCAAACTAAGTCCAGAGATTTTAGTCTCAAATGTTTTTATTTTATTTTTACGGAATGATAACTCAAATAATTTGTTTTATATTTTACATTTTACAAAGAAATTACTTTAAATCTAGACTAAACTATTGGTTACCTCTGAATCATAGTGATCTCATTTCATTTATTTCTACTCACATACAGTAACAGATTTTAGTTCTTAGTAAAAAAAAAACTTAGAATTGTAAATTTTCAGACAAAATAATCCAAACAAGCGCCGTTTCACTCAGTGTTCATTAATGAAACATGATTTGCTATTGAAATAAATTAACAGTTTGGCTTGAGTAAGTTCATACACAACCTACGCATAATGCAATATAACAACAATTTTCACAGAAAAAGAAACGGTTAGTGATAAATATTTTAATTTTTAAGTATTACATCAAGAAATAATAATATCGTAAAAATCACTTAAGCTACTTAAATTTTATTTACATATATACAAGACTTAGAGAGTAATATAACTAATAACAATAACTGTAAAAAATATGTACCTAGCTAGAAAATCAATCGAATAACCCGCCCCTCATCGTCCCCGGTGCAAAGGTGCCCATAACACTTGCTGCATTACCGCGTTGGATGGCTATGGACATTATTTGCACCAGAAACGAGGTAGAACGAGAGTCATTTAAATAAAATAACTCTTAAGATTACTTAAGGAAAAATAAAAAAATAATCTACGGAACCCGTCATCTTTTCCAGTACACAATAAACCTCGAGGTGTTGTTTGACGGATGACTGCGCGGGGCACGTTATGATGTGTACGATGTTTATGTGTGTTTGTATGTATGTATGGGTTATTATGGCGAACGCTATTGATATGGGGTATCCACCCGTGACGTGGGTTATGAGGATCTGTTATTTGATGTAAAAGCTGGAAAATGGTTTTATTTTCTTGCTTGAATTTGACTAGAGGCGCTAGGTTGATCGTTATTTTATTGCTGGAAAATATTTTGCTACGAGGCAGTCGATAGTAAAATGGCAGTGAACAGAGAACATAGCATGGAGGACTGATGACCGATGGATTGAAAAGTTTTCGAGTGGAGACCATGTACCAGTAAGCGCAGCGTTGAAACCTACAACATGTACGGATGACTTCATCAAGAACGCGAAATCACGCTGTACTCGTATGCAAGCCGCTTCCATTCAACCTTCCATTCTACTACAGGACAAGTAGGAGGACGCCACATTACCACTGTTGATTTTCCTTCAATACGTACGAAGCGGTTTGACTCAACTTTTCTGATTCGTACCGCCAGGGAATGGAACAGTCTTCCTGCTTCCCTGTTTCCTAAGATATATAATCCGAAGCTTTTCAAGGTCAGAGTGAATAGGTATCTTCTAGGTCTGCGTGCTTCATCTTCGACCATAACGTCGGTTACCATATTCAGGCGAGTTGGTCAAGCGCGGTCTTATTAGCGATAAATTTTTTTTTACTAGAAATCTATAACGTACACCTATGTCCAACAGTGGATATCCTATGACTGTAACGACGAATTGGTTTTAGCTTTATTTACAATAGCTAATAGCATTAAAACAAATAGCCGATCGAGTGAGTGATCCACCGATAGTTATTACATTATGTATGCAAACTCGATAATGATGCGACCGCTAATGGCTTCCACGCCACTGATTTACATCATGCATAATGTTTGTACAAGGTTTGAACGCATATCCATGCTTGAATAATCAATCATTTATGTAGATACCACGGACAGATTTCGTGAGATTGGATATATCGCGTCGTCTTGATTTAGCGGGCTTACATTCCGAATTTTTACATTTTTTTGATTTCTGAAAAACTACTCAGCCGATTTCGACAAAAGTTAAGTGGGAGCAGCACCTTGTGCTTTCGAAATATTTTTTCTCGAAATGTTTTTTTCCAAATCCATTCTAATTTGGTAAAGATATCGATGAACAATTATTTTAAATAAAATTTAATTTAATATCTACAAATACATGCAGACGAACATAGAATACCTCCTTTACCTTTTTGAAAGTCGGTAAAATCTCAACTACGCGTTAAAAAAATAATTTAACAATTCGTCGTTTCAGCCAAAGGAAAACCCCTGCTGGACATAGGCCTTCTCAATAGATGTCCAATACGATCGGTTGGAAGTGGCTTGCGTCCAGCGCGATCGTGTGGTCTTGATGAGGTCACCCGTACACCTCGCGGGTGGATGTTCTACGCTGCTCTTGCCAGTACGTTTTCTCCATTACAGGTGTTATACCTGCAGGGCACATAGTACGGAACCGGACTGACGTGTCGGTCACAGTCCTTCCTGGTTACTAAGTACCCTGCCAAAAATACATCGGGTATCTCGATCTGCCCACTGCCATTTCAACTTGCCAATCCGCTGGGCTATGTCGATAACGTCAGTACATCTACAAAAAAAACAAATGAATTCTAATGTTTGGTAAATCCGTTTATACCTATACACTTTATTTTACACAAAAAAATAAGACTAACCGTAATACAAGAAAAACTATTGACTTTATTATCGACATAAATCTCAATGTTTTTTTTTTATCTATTAGATTAATTTTAATAGTTAGCACAATATCATCATATCAGCCGTGGAACATCCAGTACAGTTTCAAAGATAACTTGTCAAAACAAATTCTAAGCCGTGTTTATAATAAAAACCTTCAATCATATCAATCCTCAAAGCTCAAAGCAGCCCGGTATTTGTACAGTCCATCACATAATAAGCTGCTTATAAAACCTTTTTACTCAAAAACTTCTTTCGATTTCACAAACAAATCGGCTCAAATCCCTGGATAGTACAAAACCTTTGGATTACCTTTGCCACAAAATATAATATGGATCTTATTTATTACACAAGAAAGTTTCGTTTTGGGTGTAAAGCTAAATTAAATATTATTTTTGGATTCATATTTGTCAACATGTCAAAATAGCCCTTTGATTTCTATACGGTGTCCCTTACCTTTTATGGGGAACAAATATGAGAAGGGTGCTTTGGAATAATATCAATTTAGGTAAAATGATGTGAGAGATTGGTGTGGCAACCCTATTTTTACCTGAATGCTGAGAGAGGTCCACGTTCTTAGATTTTAGGTATACCTATTTGTATGTTACAAGTTTTTGGCATAATCCACGTAAAACTGCTGAAACAATTTTGATATGTCAGATGTACTTTTGACGAAGTAATTTTTGATTTCTTCGGTTTAATTTGTAACTAAATTTTAGTTATTAGCATTAGTCATCAAGAACTTATTGCTACTTATGATATTAATTAGATGTGAAATAATATTATTTTTTCTTATACTATAATCATAAATATAAGTGTTTACCTAAAAAAATAAAAGTTATTACTTTAAAATAAAGTTCTCAAAGTATAGACTTCATTAAAATTTCCATTACTTAAACCTAAACAACATTCGCTTAAATCCAGTACAGTCAACCTAATAAATTAATCACACCACGTATACACGAGCTAAATTAAAACTTGGTACGTGCCAAACCCCAGGTTCTATTTGAAAATGGAACGTCCCAGAACAAAGGAATGTTTTCTGTCAGCGGCATTTCCTTTCGTAAATAGAATGCAATGCACTCTGTGTCCAACGGTCGTTGTCTGCGATGGGACGAATTTATAAAAGGTACAATCGAATGAGATTTTTTTGTTGATTGTACTTTTATGCTTGAATGGTTCTCTTCCATGTGTTGCAACAACTGATATTATTAAAAATTATGATTTATTGTCAATTGTGATTTTGTATCATTAATTTTTAGGGTTCCGTACCCAAAGGATAAGAACGGGACCCTATTACTAAGATTTCGATGTCGGTCTGTCTGTCACCGGGCTGTATCTCATGAACCATGATAGCTAGGCTGCTGAAATTTTCACAGGTGATGTATTTCTATTGCTGATGAAACAACAAATACTAAAAACAGAATAAAATAAATATTTAAGGGGGGGCGTCCATACAACAAACGTTGTTTTTAGGAGTTTTTTTGCTCGCTATTAATAACGACAAGAGGAATAGGGCTCCAATACGGTACGGAACCCTTTGTGCGTGAGATCGACACGCACTTGGCTGTTTTCTTTTTAACCATCATCAGTTCAGCTATAATGCTGCTACTATTGGTTTATAGTCATCTTTATTAGTTTCCAATAAGACCGTTTGTAAAACATGTGTGGCGTACACATATAAAATAAATACTATATAGTGATCCAAAGCTTAATACAATAATGTCAAGTAAAATAAGAATTTACAAAAACAATGAAAATGTTAAGTTACTAACGTCAAAAACAAAATTAAAATGTCAAAGAAAATTAAAAACCTCAAATAGAATAAAAGAATTTAAAAAAACTAAAGTGGTCAAGATATTAACGACGTCAATAGACAACTCCTCCTTTTTGGAAGTCAGTTAAAAATACTGAAAGATAACATGAAAACATATTTAAATATTATATTATTTATAAACTTTCGTGATTTGAGCACATTGTCCATATACTACGGGACTTATCACGCAATAAAACATGAGATATGTCCTAATTTAATACCTACTCGTTTTTTCTTATTCTCCCTTACATTATACGTAGGTACAGGTGAAATAAAAACAGTAATTTAAAGTATTAAATGCACCTCACATGAGAATAGAACCACAATCCATAACTCAGCACTCATTACTGATCTTAAAAGTAGCTGGTCACGCGTTTTCCACATTCACAAACTATTTGGTCCAGAAATGGTCCAGGATAACCCAGTAGGGGCCAATATCTGGTTAAGTTACCACGGGTATAAGGTCGTTTACTAGAAAATTTACCTTATTGCATAGCTATTAAGGTCGGTGGAATTGTTTCCCCGCTGTTTTATGGTTGATTCAATTGCTACTGGCTGGTTCGGTCGTTGTTTAATTTTAGAACAGGAAGTTTTTGTTGGTAGGTTTTTTTTCTACACTATTATATACAGGGTTATTTCTAAACAATTAGCATCCTTTTAGGGGCTTATTCTGTACATCAAAACTAACAACTTTTGTTTTTCGTAAGTAATTAAATAATAAAAAATGTTTTTTGACACCAATATACAAAGAAATGATGTAAGTACATATTAGCATCCGGACAAGAAATTCTTGTTAAGGGGTATACGGCATGTTAATTAACATTTAAAGTAAAATAAAAAAAAGTATGGTTTATTCATGAGACAAATACAATGCCAAAAAAGTCGTTAAAAATTCAGCTGTTAAACAAAAACAGATAACAAAATATGTGTTAGATTGGTCGAACATAAACGACGAATGTTTAAACCATGTGTTCACTAGGGGAACAAAGTCGCTCGACATGTCGCGGAACATTACGTGAGACTGTCCTTCGACAAGTAGCTCAACATTTCGCTTGTTCACACACCCAAGTTGAGGTCTAAAGCGTTCTTGCCATAGTCGCGGAACTCAGAGCAACACGTGTCCTCACTACTCAAAAAAATGCTGTCGCGGGACACGAAGTCGCGCAATGTCGCGCGACATGTCCTGCGACACGTAGATGTCGCCTGCGATATCGGAAGACATGTCTGCGACGTCACTCGACACGTAGAAACCCTGTCGAGCGACAAAGTCGCGGGACAAATGTTCCCTAATGAATACATGTCTTTATCACTATAACTATTTGACTGAATAATGTTTAAAGTTATAAATATTGTTATGTTTTATTGGTGAAAACAATAAATTAATATTAGAAAAATGGTATCATGCAAGTTCTAAATATTTTCCTAGATTCACAACAGTTATAAAACATTACTAGACCTGCTATACAATACAATGGATCTAAGCGAAGTAACTATAAGCATCAGCGATTCCAAATCACAGTGTATTTGATACGAGAGCTCATCGATCATAGTTGTCAATGTCTAATTGACAGTTCAAGTGGCGATCGCTTGCGCCGAGACATGCCAACTCATCTTAGATAACGCCCTGCTATACAGGGTGTTCGAATTTCTTTTAATTTATTATCATTATGTATTTTTGTTTTACAACTCACGGGTTGCCCCGGATCTTTGAAAGTCATTGGTGGGGCAAACCAACACCAAGAGGCCCTTTTCTAATCATTAAGTAAAAAAACAGTTTTTGGGTGGTAAGAAAAGGGAAACTGTTGTAGAGACGGGGAATAAGTACTTCTTGGGCTATTATAATGAATGATTACGTGATTATAAGCTGGTCTATGGAATTAGGTGCGGCACCCGCCAAGCCTCATTTCAAAATATTTAGGGAGGTGGTGACTTGCCATCTACTGAATGGGCCCCCATAAAGGCAACCTTAACTTGGAGCCGGAATGTTGCCCAACATTGGTGTGGACGGCTTAGGGTGTCGAGAAGTGTGCTGCGCTTTCACTAGACGCTACTCGCGGTGTTATGCCTTTTAAAACTTCCACCCTGGAGCTTAGGTTCTTAGCTCTTGCGGTTTCCACTCCAAGCCGGCTAGTTAAGGCAAATGAGGAGTTAGGGGTCTCATTTGGCCACAGGGAATCAAGGTTCGCGGTGTCGCCACTCACTGACGGCTCACCACAAAGCCGCTCCTGCGATTCTAATAATTTATTATTTTTACTATTGTCGATTTCGATGTCTCTCTACGAAATCAAATCAGAAATTAGAAGATTCGTAGACTAACCAAAGTTACCGACTAAGTCCAGAGAATTAGCAAGTTAAAGTGGCAGTAGGCAAAGAATAGTTCATAGAACGGATTCGATAGAACGGAACTGCTGATGGGGTCGTAATAGAGATCATGTAATAAAACCCCCCCCTCTAATCTAGCTATAACTATAAATATCTCTATATCTAATATCTATATCTAGAGCTCTAAAGCTACCTATAACTATAAATAGAAAATATATTCCTATATATTCCTATACGTACACTGCTAGCCTACTTAACCTGCAAGCCTAGTTTTATTTACTATATTATATAGTATCTAATGTTAAATGTCTAACCTTATTGACCCGCAAAGCTGTCTAAAGAAGTCCCTAACCTACTACAAATCTTAACGCTAACCCAGTAGCAGGTACATAGATCAAAAGTCGTTTGTAAACTGATATAATATTTATTAAGACATTATGTTACATTTTAGATAAATATTACTAAATTACTTAAATCTAAGATTGGCCAGTGATCGTTTAGTATAAACCTAACGTTATGATCCGCAGAACTCAGGTGATGGTGATTTGGAATATCTACCTAATTAAATGTCTAAGTTTTTAGAATTAATTAAACTTCATACTACTAGAAAAGTTGGAAGCTAAAAGGTAAATTTAGATTATTGCAATTATAATTCTATTGGCTACTTCTGTACAATGTTATTCGGAGGCTCGTATACGCAATAATAACTAGAATGAAATCACAATGAATGCACATAGTACAAACGAGGCTTTACTTGGTCTTTTATGAGTCATGACTGTCTGATGATAGTTTTCATATTTTTCTATAAAAAGTTTGCATCCCTATTTAAAGGGTTGTTGGGGGGGGTCCCCCCAAAAGGCCTCCTTTTACCTCCCCTCACAGCCTTCCAACTTCCACCAACAATGGCATTTTATTTTATTTTTATTTTATTTAGAAGTTAGATAAGATGATATCTACTAGTTAAGCAAAGCAAAATTTAACTTTAGAACTCTCAGTATCATTTGTACTGGATAGTTCAAACTTCATTCATTAAATTGATTACCATTGGACAATAATAATGCCATTCAGATTATTTAAAAATTATATTATGAAAATCATATTAAGGTAAAATATTTACAGTCTTAAAATACAACTGGACTGAATTTAAAAGGAATAATATCAACATTTGAAATGACCATAATCAGACAGTCAACTTATCATTAAGGTGTTTTACACCAATCTAATAGAAAAAATATGCAAGGTTCAAATTTCATGAATCTTTTAATGAACTGGACTTTAAGGGCCAAAGTTATATGGTAGACTGATTGTTATCAATTAAATTTAATGTCTGTCAAGTAAGTTGTACAGCATCTTAGAATCTAGAAATACATTCACTACGATTAAAAGAAACATAAGAGCTGATTAAACCTACAATACGTACTTTAATTAATCCTACAGTTTAAAACAATATAAATTCTACCTAAAGTCCCCCACACGTTAAAATCAGAATGCTCACCAAGGACAACTAATGTGTTTAACAAATTTATATTTCTCAGTTTATAGAAAGACTTCTCTTAGTAATAATTCTAATTCTGTAATAGCAACAAGCTTTTGGTTTATAGACAGAAAATTGTCTCTCTGTTAACGTAGAACGGTTCTCTGGCCTTTTTCAGGACTCTCGCAGATACTGAGTTCCTCGGTACTATAGCCCGATACAGAGGTTTAATGCCATAAATCTCAGCTTTAAGCTAACTCAACTTTCGTGAGTAAGAATGTAAAATTTGATGATGAAATATTTGAATGAGCAAAGCCAATTCTTAAAACTTCTGTAAGTTCTTGAAGTATCAATTATCCTTTGATAGAACATTCAGATTCCTTTCAGAATACAGAATTTTATATGGAAGTAAAACTAACTTGAATACACTAATTCCAGCAATACTGAGAATTAAATTACACTAAACAGTGCACATTTCTTTTTACAGGATCGAACTGTAAAATTATTCGTAGTAAATGATTCTCAATCATATTCGCAAACGTACGACATTTTCCTTCAAATGTTATTAGGCTTTAGTAAGCTCTTAATTTTGTTATCTTTTGATTGAATAGGTACTAAAAATGTTAACAACAAACATTTCGAATTAAGTTCATTATCAAAAATGAACTAGTTAATATAGGTCGCATACCGCAAAACAAAATCATAAAATTAAACAATGAGTTCATACATAATTCGCAATGCAAAGTAAAAATAATCGCACATAATAAAAATAGAGCAATCATTATACAAAGGGAAAAGTATTAAAATATTATTTCAATTCAAACAAGAAATAAACATTTCTTATTTAAAATAGATAACAAAATGATATTGAAAGTCAAAACTCTGATTCTGCAAATTTTGAACATTTTCGTTATTAACCTTCAGTAATGGAATTTAGCAAGATTCTTAGATCTCTTTACAACTCATGAATAACCAGAATTGACTCACCCGGCTTTTACTAAAGATTTAGTAGAAGAAACAATCCAAACACAACTCGTTTTCCACTAAATATGAAACACTAAAGTACTTAGGTAAATCACTATCGAAAACGTGATACTAAAGTTCTAAATTCACTAGCATGTAATCCCGATAAAGAATGTTCTCTTCCAATGCGAGTTCGCAATCGTGACTCCATGTCCCGGAAGAATTTCCGATATTCCGGTAGAGTTTAACACTATATTATTTCGAATTAAATTCACTCTCACGATATCCCGGTAGAGTATTTCACTCTATAATCGCCCAAGAGTCACCGTCTCGTTCATTGAAGAATAATCCACACGATATCGCGGAAGAGTATTTCACTCTATCGACGCTCAACAATTACTGACCCCTTTCCCTCGCGTTCCCCTCTGTTTTTCTTCCTCGTCACCTGTTCTTAATATCCTTGACAAGCTCTTAATCCACGATCTCTTGAAAGTTTGCGAAATCTGTCATCGGCTTCATAAGCTCCATATCCTCGAAATCCCAGAAATCCAGGAAATCACATCTAATGTCACTTTTCAACCAACTCCACTGTGTGCCCTCCCATAGAAGCAAATCGGTATTTATACAGTTTTCTTGTTAGTGATACACATACAAATTCTATTTTCTTTGTGTACTATATAAACTTTAGAATGATTAATATGTAGAAAACTACAGACAATTAGGTCTGTTATTTACCCTTTAACGCTTTTCCCGCGTTATCCTAGACCAAAAGTTAATTAACGAAACATTATACCGTAAATGTTCTCTTATTTTTTTCAAATCATGAGCTAGCAACACTGATTCTCAGCAATTAAAAAATGTCAACAAACAAATGTAATAGAAAATTATTAAAATGTTAAACAGTCTTTAAATATTAGTGCTCTTTCTATACAAATGATAAATATATCTTCGGCAAGAATAAAGATATGTTTCAAAGAAGCAAATGTGCTGTGATTATTTACAAAAATCTACATAAATATAAACTAAAAGTGTCGAAACAACATTCAGTGCAGTTATTGTTCAAATGCAGTTTCCAAATGGATTTTCAGTTACAATTAAAGACTGAAAGCATTAGTTGACCTTTCTAGAGCCTGCCAGAAGGCTTCTCTTGGAAATAACGACAAAACCGAACTAAATCATTCTACAGTTTTGCTTGGAACAAAACACGAAAATTCGCAAACATAACCTCGGAAAAAGCGAAAAAGGTATTTATCTACAATGTTTTAACATTTTAACTTCTATTCAGTAGCTTTTTCTTAAAGCATTTCATCAATTTTAATAACGAACTCTGGCTGCAATCATTCCTTTTTTAAAACAAATTGGTGCTACATCTTATCACTGCTAATTCAAGCAAACGTTCTTTGATCCTTTGTTTGTATGTGATTGAATTCTCTAATCGCTCATTCTCTGCAAATCTCGACGGTTAATTTTATAAATACTTGTAGTTTTTCAGTTGAGAATAACTTGATAATCTGAATAATATCATTCAGCATATTGTTTAAAATGCATCTTGAATGTTCACAAACATTTTGTTAATTCTCATGTCTTTCTGACTTTGTTTATGTGACTGCAACATAGAATTCTTATCTATTGTTTTAATTAATTTCAGCTTGTGGATTTTACAAGAAAGAAGCAAGTTCTTTTCCACTTGAATCCTGCGCCTCACTTTCTATCCGCCTGAAGTTCCTGGATCATTAATTCAATTCTTCTCCAGCGCTTCTTTTATTGTGATAACACATAATTCAAGGTAACATATTGTCATATATTCCGTTCACTGCATTATTCTAGTACCTGTCAGTTTATTTAACCAAAAATCTAGTTAAAATTTGTTACAATTTTAATACATTAATGTGACTTCTTAGTATATTAGTGGGAGACATAGTTTACTACATGAATCATGCATCATATGGATACCTATTTATATGTGAACAGCGAGTGTGATCCTGTACAGCGACCCCAAATTTGAGAAGACTAATAAATTTGTTAATCTGAGCAAATTTCCTTCATTTTAAAATGACTTTGAACCTCTTTCAGAGCAATCGCGTTCAATGATTTAAATTTAAACAAGAATGCAATATTGTATCCATCAAGATTCGAATTCCAGCAATACAATTATGTGTATTAAAATGTGAATGTGTTCTTTTTTATCCCTATCACAATATAATTTCAGTGTTTTTAAACCAACGTCGAAATGATCATCTTAGATCTCAACTCAAGGTTTTTAACAAATCGTTCATGCAACAGTTTTCTTCGATCCCACTGCAATATCAGTAACTGAGAGGAAAGCCGGTTGTGAATCGTCTTAGAACGAGTATCTTGGTTTTGCTTAGAGTTGCAAACTAATCTTCTGTTTACAAAAATTAACAAAACCCTCCTGGCTGATACTGGGATTGGTACGTAAAATCTAAAAAACTTCGCATGAAACCAGAGTTCCACGATGAGTTAAAAATTACCAATCTAACCATCCCTATTTGGCGCCTGTGAAGTGTAGTCTTGTTCGATCCTTGTAGAGTGCAAGATCTTCATGGGGTCAACTGCTTTAGTTGGCGGGATGGCACGCTTGCTTAGACCTAACAAAATCCCTCCGTCCATGAAGTTCGAATTGTAAAAGTCCCCTTGCCAGAACTGAATGCTGATAGACCGCTCATAACCTCTAGCAATGCTTTTCTCTACAGCTACTGTCATTCCCATTCAAAATTGCCAATCCTAAAATTTTCTACCTAAGCGACGTCTAATTAAAATTCCACTATCTATCATTCATTCTTTCAGTCCAGCCTGCATTCCCATCAAAACAAATCCCTTTTGTTTTCGCACATAGTATCATACCTCTGAAGATGAAGCACTACCTCTGCAAGATTAAGAGCGTTCCAATGTTTGCATATATACCCTTAAGAAAAAAATAAATAAAACTACCCCATTGCCATTCACATTTACAAAAAATTAACAATATTCAAAATTTTAGAGGCCTAAAATATCTTATAACAATGAATGTACTTTTTTTTTTTTTCTACATTTTAACGAGAATGTCTGAGACCTATTATATCTAAGAACAAAGAATGCTATTACAACATAATAATACATTTATAAAATTTAAACTATTACACTTTTAAGGTACCTTTAAGCTGTAGAAATAAATTACTTAGCAAAACTTACAAATTTTCAAATTATTAAATTACAAATTCTTAAACTATAACAAACTGAAAATTCAGCATCAAATTCGAAATCTTATAAATAATTATAATTTGCAATCGTATAAAATACTCACAAATTTTACAAGATTTGCAATCGCATACATTACTTTTAAATTGACCAACTTTTATATCTTAAGAGTTAACTTAACAAAAGTTAAGTTACAAATAAAATTAGGAATAAGATTTCCTTACTTACATTCACCTAAATAACAAAGCTCACCCATAATAAAAATGAACAATACGATGGTCTATTTAATTACATTACAATCAAACAATAAGTACACTTGAAAGTTTGTTTAATTCTATTGCAACACAAATTCAGGTAAGTCCGTTAAATTTTGCTACAATCGGACTTTAGGTTACGTTACGTTACGTTACGGTTAGGTACGTTTAATTGAAATCTAGTTACTAAAATTCTTTCAATTTTATTCCAATTGAAATACAAGTATGTGAGTTCGTCTAATTCCTTGATCATGCTATTTGGATTGTAAAACATTAACAAAACTAAACTTTTGTTCGTTTCAGGCGATTTTGCTAAATCATCCTGAAATGCTTTTGATATTTAAAAACTTCAAAAAAAAAATATCCAACTTAAATAAAATTTCAAATGAACTTCTAAAAGAAATTCATATTTTCATAATCAACTAATTTCGACGCAACCCTATAAATTAATCAAATTAAGTTCAGAGTTGTCACCTAATGGAAAAACTTCTCGATGTAAAAAAAAAAAAGAATAACATCTACTAGTATACTCTTACTTACTGCCACAATACCAAACAACAAAAACAAAAACACATTACCGACGCTGTGCTTATCGGCAAGTATGTGTATACTACTCAAGGACTCTTTCTACTCGATCAAACATAAAGCGTCCGTGCTATGTGCCCTACCCTTTGTCATTCCAACTTGCCAATCTGCTAATAATCAAAAAGTCGTAAAAATAAATAATAATAATATTTTTAATTTTATTTATCTCCTATGTTGATTAAAAGCTGGAATGCAATTTCACACACTGTATAATGAAATTATATTTACTCCAAACTTGAAACGCACTAATGTTGATATAGTCATGGAGCAACTATGTTGAGATTAAAGTTGATTGGTCATCGTCTTGCAGATCCCATAGATACATAAGCGACCGCTGATCTGAAGTTGCTCATATTCAAACTTAAAATTATATTTATATAAACTAGGTACTTACACTTATGTAAAATTTCTAAAATATCGATGAAGTGATACCCGAGTCATCGCCGAACAAACATACAAATTTACAAACATACATACAAATATCCGTTTGTCCCAGAAAATTCTGAGACCTCGCTTCGCTCGATCTAATATTCCTCAAACATCACGCAAGCACTGATCTCCAGGCCTCTTCATAATTTCTTCTTAGTTAGTCAAAAGAATCAATTCTTTTGTACCTTCTGTTTATTATGACTAAGTCATTAAACCGAAATTGATGTGGATGCAACTTGCTCCCAGACTTTAAGATCGCTAAAACTTACAATGCTATGTTAGTAACGCTATAATGATAAATGTGTTAAAAATCAGTCAAGTGAGATCCATGTGCGAGTCCGCACACGAAGAATTCCGTATCGTATGGTATGGCCTCCTCTATAATATCCATCTTCTTTCAACATTCGCTGTTAAAACAGCAACAGGAACACATCATGCATGAAAACTAAGATGTCCAGCCAACACGGTTCAAGGAACACAGCCCGGCGACAGACAGACAGACAAATGACAAAGTCCCAGCAAACAGCGTCTCGCCTTTACCCCTAGGGTACGGAACCCTTAAAATTATGAGGAAAGGAAAACATGTCGTTTATTGTTAAAATATTTTTTTTTCTAAAAATTGTTTAAAAATTGACTGAATAAACTATACGCATACTTATACCAGAATAAAGTTATGATCCGTCTTGATCCGGTGGTAACAAACACTCTTCCATCATTTGTGAAGTCGTCATGGATTCAAATCCCGGTCCCACACCAACGAACTATCTGGAACCTAATTGACATACCTTCACAACAATGGCTTCTTGAAGAAATAAAAGCATCGCGAAGCAAACCGTCTATGTTCACAGAAGATACCCCGTTGTTGCACGCGAATCCACCAACCCGTTCCGAGTCAGCGCGGCGGACACGGCCCGAACATTCTTCCTCGTAGGTACTCCCGTCCAGTGAAAAACAAAATACATAATAAAATTTAAAATGTTGAATTGATTAGAAAGATAATAATTATAATCTATGTAAAAAATAAGTAAAAGAAAGAATTTGCTTTTCTCAACACTTAAAACCATTATCCTAAATATTCCGAAAATTACGATAGTAGCGCTTAAGGCGCGACTAGAAGATCATGCGACGTTTGAGCACGATGCGGCGCGGCGGCTCGCCGGTGACGGCGGCGGCGGCGGCGGCGCGGTGCGATGCGGCCCAAAGAGTACTGTAGTGCGGCTGCGGCCGACCAGCCCCTTCCTAGTGGGTCTCAAAACATAATTACATTTAGTACCGCAAGTCAAATTGAACAATGCAATTTACGTCCTTAATTCTTACAGAAGTAATTCGATTGAAAATAAACCGGTCTGAGAACATCTGAATTCCACTGCTTGTAGCGTTTGTGCGTTTTAAGGCTTGCTAACGCCATCTATTTTCATTTTGCGTAAACTTTTTCCGCTTAATTGCCGGGTTTTTCAAAATACTTCGCTGTGCTTTACGCAATCAGATTTATAAATCCTACGTTCTTCAAACAGTATAAATTATTATTTTTATGTAATATAATTATAAAATAACTATCTTTTTTTTTCATAAATAATTATCTACTTTACAACAAAATATTTCACGGAAATAACATCTATCACACCATATCGTCAGAAAATCGCTAATCAGGGTAAATATTGTCTAGAAAATTTGTAAAACTCGGAGGAAAGGCATTATCATAACAATTTTTAGCCGACTTCAAAAGAAAGAGGTTAGTTACTACCGATTTGGCTATCTTGTATGTTACGCGATTTCTCCGCCAATTATGTTCCGATTTTAATGATTCTTTCTCCATCTTGTTTGCTAGATTCTACTTCAGAGGTGGACGTACTCATCTACTGAAAATTTTGGCTGAACCGTTTTCGAAAAATCAAGAATAATGCGAAACTGTCACATCGAAACAAAACGATACGCGCGAACCGTTTGAGCTCCGTACACGGTCGAAATCGATCATGCCTTCCCTGAGTGCAAGCAAAAAGTATTTATTTGTATAGATAAGTCATTATAATAACTGCTATTTGTTTAAATAACCTACTCTCGTTTTATTTTTGATAAATATTTTCTTACACACTTTACAATAGTAGTGGCTTGTGACGCAAAGCGACAAAATGTGGTACTAAATTATGTTCGATCAGAAAATTACAAATAATGCATTTATACCTACGTCTGAAAGTATACGTAAAAGGTCATGATGATAAATCATAGTTATGCTACATTTTAATGCGAGAAAATGGACGGTCTGCAAATCTTAATTATTTTTCGGATGAATTAATTTACAGCGTTTTTTGTTCGAGTGAAATGTAACGAAACTGGTATATAAATTCTGGTAACCTGCAAAAATGTCGCTGAACGTAAAGCCCACGTAAAACAATAGGACAATTATTGACATACCTTATCGAACACGAAACAAAGCAACCTCGAGGACATATTAGTTCCAGCTCGTTTGTGTAGATGGCGCTAAAAGACATTTGAGGGAAAATATGAGGAAAGACAAGATTACATTTATTACTGATTTATTTATTTATGCATTTATTTATCGTATAAACTTACACAAGATACAAACTACAATTTCATTACAGAATAGATCATACAAATCGAGAATATCTCTTTCATAAAGCTAAAGTGAAAGGAATGAAAATTACAATAAATTGTTTTATAAGCTACTCTAATTTACAGAAAACATTATTATGGCTCACTCTTTAAAACACCTAGCTATTCATATTTTTATATCCCAAATTGTAAATCTATTAAGTCATTTCAGAAAAATCATAACATAATTTACAAAATCGAATGACAACCAAAAATTAACAATTTAATCACTAGGTACTAATAGTACAAATATAAAAATGTTTTGGTTAGTTTACCACGTTGTCTGTATTCACATTGAATCAACCTGGTTTTTGGCATGACTAATTTCCAAAAATCTGAGAGATGCTACCTTTTATTATAGTAAAATGAAAATTGCTAGGAGACTGATTTTGATTGAATACAGAAGTCAAAAAATTACACAAGCAAAACAGCGGGTAAAATTTAGTAAAAACAAATTTGTCTTAGTACATTCAACTCGTTGATACATCAAAATTTAAATTGAGTCGAGACAGTTAAAAGATAAACATAACTACTAATTTCAGAGATATCCTAAGTCTTTCACAAAGCTTTTATATACCTAGTTTTTTAATAAAATAGAACTCAAACATAGTACATATACCTGCCTGTGTAACATGCCTACAAAGATATTGTCACGGTTCAAAATAAATCTATGTTCACCGCAAACCTGACCGGGCTCGAACCAATCATATCGGACAAAAGGTCACTAGCCCCAAACTAACCTGAATATAAAGATTATTTATTACAGAATCCAAACCTACATTTCATTATAAAGTTCAAAACAAATACTATCATTTCAGGCAATAGCAGTGTACTTAAACTTAAACAACTGATACTTAAACAACTAAAAATCTCAAAAACATAAAAAGTAAAACCAGACACAATGTTAGCGGCTAATATAGCTTAGAAAATAAACTTCACGACCCCCAGCCTACAAAATATCTAAAGTGCTGATTAAACGCTTTTTCTGAATTATACAAATAGGCCTAAACATTTTAAGCTGCAAATATTACTACCATATATCTACATAAAATTGGCAATTCATTGTTAGCATACCTTACATGAAATGTGTTACAAATATAAAATATAAATGAGACAGTAAGCATCTGACTATAAACATTTGAAATACGTTATAAAGTTGTACGACCTCCCCGTCTATCAAACTGAAATTATAAACCGGACTTCATTACTTTACTAAATCCAAAAGTGTTTGTCTGATATACTCATAACAACAAAACAAAGTATATTTTCATAGTGTTAACATAATAAATGGCATTAATAATATTTTATTGTACTTACTCTGTTTTACTACAAACCCATAATCATACCATTGCCTAGCCTGTGTCTGATTTATCTCAAACTCCAATTCTTTTATTACTTAAATTGTTTTGATACATTGTAAACAAAATAAAACTGATTCTGGTAATGTTTGTATCTACCACAGTGTAAATGTTAAGTTTTGAGTTCACAACAAATCAAGGTACCTAACTACAGTTTCACTCATAAATTATAAATAGGTATGATAACATCACAGAGCCCACTATACCTAGGTACTTTACAACAGGCACTAAATCACCAAACGTTTTGATAAAATCACTTCTAATTCAACTTCTTTAGGTTAATTTCAGTCTTCTTTATCTGGGTTAATTTGTCCACAACGAGTTGTCGTCTCTGCACAGAATAGCAGCATCTTTAATACCGCTGAAAATCCTGAAATAAAATCAATGTTTTCAGTCAAAATTCACAAACAAAAGTTTTCAAAAACAAACACTTGAGCTATACTGTAACCAAACAAAATGCAAAAATAACAAGACATATATTAACATACCTTCTTCTTCTCGAAACATTGACCATCAATCGCTGGTATTCTTTCCTTTCTTTATTTCTTTAATACTACACGTTAATACCCGGTAAAATTATATTTTATGATTTGAAAATTGTCAAAACAAACAAGCCATTTCGCGCTATTTGAAATTCTGATGTATCAGTGTTGCCAGTTAACAACCCGAAATCACGGTTTTTTTTTTTACAATAAAAATTAAAATATTTTATATTTAATTTATCGAAAGCTGAATTGACTTTCAAACTATAAGGACGTTATTATTGTTATTAAGAGCTTACTAACCCAATTACAACAAAAATAGTTTACATCTTACGACATCTAGCTTAGAATCAGAAATTCTCAATAAAAAGCCACGGTTGTTCCCTACATGTTTACATTATGTTTTAAGAGTATTATAAATAACCTGTCAACCTGTTTTAAAACCGTCTAGAATCATCTAAAGAACAATGATATCTCATACTCATAGCAACCAAATACTTAAAATATCGTACATTTACACAATATCACAGACATGTAACTGGTATTCATAGAGATTTAAGTGAGTGTCGAATTAAGTTGTCAATAGAACTTTTTTCCATGCAAAATTCTGATCCTGGAAACTAAAGTGCAAAGGCCTGGTATTTGTTTATACTCACTTTTATTGGCCAGACTATACCTTTTGATTTACAAATATTCAAATACAAAAGCTAGAACTGAAAAATACCAGATAAATGAACTGATAAATTAAACTTATAATTGAACCGATATTTATGATAAAATTCTATAGTGAAACTTCATATTAAGTATTTTACTTCAATTAACAACAATGAAACCGTAGTAAATTAAATCGACCCCAATTCCCTAGACTGTTAATAAGTTTCATAAAACCTACTTCACGTGACAAAAGTTTAACTCATTTTTCAGTATGTAAAACCTAAAAGTATGTTCCTGTTAACTACTACTATATTCCAAATCACCTCGTTTCCATTCCACAACAACAAATTGTGTTCAGGTAGTCTGACTACTGAACACTGACCTACTTATACCCTAAACCGACTTGTTCAAACGTACCTATATATAAATATAACCGGAGTAGCATTATCTTTTTTTTTCGAGATATATTGAACTGTAATAATGAAAATAATAACTGTATATCCATAATAACCTAGGTCCAATCCTGTTCGCGGCACCACATTGTTATAAAACCCCCCCCTCTAATCTAGCTATAACTATAAATATCTCTATATCTAATATCTTTATCTAGAGCTCTAAAGCTACCTATAACTATAAATAGAAAATATATTCCTATATATTCCTATACGTACACTGCTAGCCTACTTAACCTGCAAGCCTAGTTTTATTTACTATATTATATAGTATCTAATGTTAAATGTCTAACCTTATTGACCCGCAAAGCTGTCTAAAGAAGTCCCTAACCTACTACAAATCTTAACGCTAACCCAGTAGCAGGTACATAGATCAAAAGTCGTTTGTAAACTGATATAATATTTATTAAGACATTATGTTACATTTTAGATAAATATTACTAAATTACTTAAATCTAAGATTGGCCAGTGATCGTTTAGTATAAACCTAACGTTATGATCCGCAGAACTCAGGTGATGGTGATTTGGAATATCTACCTAATTAAATGTCTAAGTTTTTAGAATTAATTAAACTTCATACTACTAGAAAAGTTGGAAGCTAAAAGGTAAATTTAGATTATTGCAATTATAATTCTATTGGCTACTTCTGTACAATGTTATTCGGAGGCTCGTATACGCAATAATAACTAGAATGAAATCACAATGAATGCACATAGTACAAACGAGGCTTTACTTGGTCTTTTATGAGTCATGACTGTCTGATGATAGTTTTCATATTTTTCTATAAAAAGTTTGCATCCCTATTTAAAGGGTTGTTGGGGGGGGTCCCCCCAAAAGGCCTCCTTTTACCTCCCCTCACAGCCTTCCAACTTCCACCAACAATGGCATTTTTTTTTATTTTTATTTTATTTAGAAGTTAGATAAGATGATATCTACTAGTTAAGCAAAGCAAAATTTAACTTTAGAACTCTCAGTATCATTTGTACTGGATAGTTCAAACTTCATTCATTAAATTGATTACCATTGGACAATAATAATGCCATTCAGATTATTTAAAAATTATATTATGAAAATCATATTAAGGTAAAATATTTACAGTCTTAAAATACAACTGGACTGAATTTAAAAGGAATAATATCAACATTTGAAATGACCATAATCAGACAGTCAACTTATCATTAAGGTGTTTTACACCAATCTAATAGAAAAAATATGCAAGGTTCAAATTTCATGAATCTTTTAATGAACTGGACTTTAAGGGCCAAAGTTATATGGTAGACTGATTGTTATCAATTAAATTTAATGTCTGTCAAGTAAGTTGTACAGCATCTTAGAATCTAGAAATACATTCACTACGATTAAAAGAAACATAAGAGCTGATTAAACCTACAATACGTACTTTAATTAATCCTACAGTTTAAAACAATATAAATTCTACCTAAAGTCCCCCACACGTTAAAATCAGAATGCTCACCAAGGACAACTAATGTGTTTAACAAATTTATATTTCTCAGTTTATAGAAAGACTTCTCTTAGTAATAATTCTAATTCTGTAATAGCAACAAGCTTTTGGTTTATAGACAGAAAATTGTCTCTCTGTTAACGTAGAACGGTTCTCTGGCCTTTTTCAGGACTCTCGCAGATACTGAGTTCCTCGGTACTATAGCCCGATACAGAGGTTTAATGCCATAAATCTCAGCTTTAAGCTAACTCAACTTTCGTGAGTAAGAATGTAAAATTTGATGATGAAATATTTGAATGAGCAAAGCCAATTCTTAAAACTTCTGTAAGTTCTTGAAGTATCAATTATCCTTTGATAGAACATTCAGATTCCTTTCAGAATACAGAATTTTATATGGAAGTAAAACTAACTTGAATACACTAATTCCAGCAATACTGAGAATTAAATTACACTAAACAGTGCACATTTCTTTTTACAGGATCGAACTGTAAAATTATTCGTAGTAAATGATTCTCAATCATATTCGCAAACGTACGACATTTTCCTTCAAATGTTATTAGGCTTTAGTAAGCTCTTAATTTTGTTATCTTTTGATTGAATAGGTACTAAAAATGTTAACAACAAACATTTCGAATTAAGTTCATTATCAAAAATGAACTAGTTAATATAGGTCGCATACCGCAAAACAAAATCATAAAATTAAACAATGAGTTCATACATAATTCGCAATGCAAAGTAAAAATAATCGCACATAATAAAAATAGAGCAATCATTATACAAAGGGAAAAGTATTAAAATATTATTTCAATTCAAACAAGAAATAAACATTTCTTATTTAAAATAGATAACAAAATGATATTGAAAGTCAAAACTCTGATTCTGCAAATTTTGAACATTTTCGTTATTAACCTTCAGTAATGGAATTTAGCAAGATTCTTAGATCTCTTTACAACTCATGAATAACCAGAATTGACTCACCCGGCTTTTACTAAAGATTTAGTAGAAGAAACAATCCAAACACAACTCGTTTTCCACTAAATATGAAACACTAAAGTACTTAGGTAAATCACTATCGAAAACGTGATACTAAAGTTCTAAATTCACTAGCATGTAATCCCGATAAAGAATGTTCTCTTCCAATGCGAGTTCGCAATCGTGACTCCATGTCCCGGAAGAATTTCCGATATTCCGGTAGAGTTTAACACTATATTATTTCGAATTAAATTCACTCTCACGATATCCCGGTAGAGTATTTCACTCTATAATCGCCCAAGAGTCACCGTCTCGTTCATTGAAGAATAATCCACACGATATCGCGGAAGAGTATTTCACTCTATCGACGCTCAACAATTACTGACCCCTTTCCCTCGCGTTCCCCTCTGTTTTTCTTCCTCGTCACCTGTTCTTAATATCCTTGACAAGCTCTTAATCCACGATCTCTTGAAAGTTTGCGAAATCTGTCATCGGCTTCATAAGCTCCATATCCTCGAAATCCCAGAAATCCAGGAAATCACATCTAATGTCACTTTTCAACCAACTCCACTGTGTGCCCTCCCATAGAAGCAAATCGGTATTTATACAGTTTTCTTGTTAGTGATACACATACAAATTCTATTTTCTTTGTGTACTATATAAACTTTAGAATGATTAATATGTAGAAAACTACAGACAATTAGGTCTGTTATTTACCCTTTAACGCTTTTCCCGCGTTATCCTAGACCAAAAGTTAATTAACGAAACATTATACCGTAAATGTTCTCTTATTTTTTTCAAATCATGAGCTAGCAACACTGATTCTCAGCAATTAAAAAATGTCAACAAACAAATGTAATAGAAAATTATTAAAATGTTAAACAGTCTTTAAATATTAGTGCTCTTTCTATACAAATGATAAATATATCTTCGGCAAGAATAAAGATATGTTTCAAAGAAGCAAATGTGCTGTGATTATTTACAAAAATCTACATAAATATAAACTAAAAGTGTCGAAACAACATTCAGTGCAGTTATTGTTCAAATGCAGTTTCCAAATGGATTTTCAGTTACAATTAAAGACTGAAAGCATTAGTTGACCTTTCTAGAGCCTGCCAGAAGGCTTCTCTTGGAAATAACGACAAAACCGAACTAAATCATTCTACAGTTTTGCTTGGAACAAAACACGAAAATTCGCAAACATAACCTCGGAAAAAGCGAAAAAGGTATTTATCTACAATGTTTTAACATTTTAACTTCTATTCAGTAGCTTTTTCTTAAAGCATTTCATCAATTTTAATAACGAACTCTGGCTGCAATCATTCCTTTTTTAAAACAAATTGGTGCTACATCTTATCACTGCTAATTCAAGCAAACGTTCTTTGATCCTTTGTTTGTATGTGATTGAATTCTCTAATCGCTCATTCTCTGCAAATCTCGACGGTTAATTTTATAAATACTTGTAGTTTTTCAGTTGAGAATAACTTGATAATCTGAATAATATCATTCAGCATATTGTTTAAAATGCATCTTGAATGTTCACAAACATTTTGTTAATTCTCATGTCTTTCTGACTTTGTTTATGTGACTGCAACATAGAATTCTTATCTATTGTTTTAATTAATTTCAGCTTGTGGATTTTACAAGAAAGAAGCAAGTTCTTTTCCACTTGAATCCTGCGCCTCACTTTCTATCCGCCTGAAGTTCCTGGATCATTAATTCAATTCTTCTCCAGCGCTTCTTTTATTGTGATAACACATAATTCAAGGTAACATATTGTCATATATTCCGTTCACTGCATTATTCTAGTACCTGTCAGTTTATTTAACCAAAAATCTAGTTAAAATTTGTTACAATTTTAATACATTAATGTGACTTCTTAGTATATTAGTGGGAGACATAGTTTACTACATGAATCATGCATCATATGGATACCTATTTATATGTGAACAGCGAGTGTGATCCTGTACAATCACATACTAGCAAACGCAGCGTAGGACGTACATGGACCAGATAGACCGACGATATAATTAAGGTCGTTGAAACGCACTGGATGCAAGCTGCTTCCAACTGAGCTAATTAGAAATGCATAAGGGAAGCCTTGGGAGGGGGAGGTCCAGCAGAAGACGTCCTACGGCTGATGGATGGATATATGAATATAAAATAAACAATAACCAGTTATTTAACATACGCAAAATCTTAAATACTTAAACTAAATTATTATTCGTCTATGCGAGCCGTTGTAGCGTGCTAAAAATTATATTCCGGCTATGTGAACTACATAAAGCTGTACCCAAAGTGGATAAGTGTATTATAGGAATGAAAAAATGGCCAAGTGCGTGTCAGATACATTACTAACATTATTAATTTATATTACCACGTTATTATGAATTTATCCTAATTTCTCAAGCAAGATGGAATTTGGAGTATAAAACGTTTTAAAAACGAACACCCTGTATAAGCGGGTTCACCTCGCCTGTCGTCGCCAGGCTCGTTAATCACGGTCTAGCTGGAGGTATCAAACGTAGTGCCTAAGTTAAGACCTAGGTATCGTTAGGGTAGTTTTGATTAATGACCTTGCTATATCCGTAAAGGATTTATAACGTAGGTAGAAATAAATATTATTACTGTAGAGGAATCAATGAAATGAAAATCTATTGTAATCCATGTAACGTCATTGAATTTTTTTTTATCGCGTTTTCACATACCATGTATGAAACGTATTTGCAATAAATGAAAATAATAATAGCAATATAGTTCTAAAGCCTATGTATGTCTTTTCAGGGTATTGTATCCCGTAAAACGGGACCCTATTACTAACACTCCACTGTCTCTCTGTCTGCCTGTCTGCCACCAGGTTGCATCTCATGAACCGTGATAGTTAGACAGTTTGAATTTTCACAGATGATCTATTTAAAATTAAATTATAGTATAAGGTAATGGTGCGGTGTGCAAATCTGACAAGCAATTGGCCATCGTTTTATTACTATAAGGGTACATTTTTCCACTTTGAGTACAGCTTTACGTAGTTCAAAAATTTGTGTTGATATCCCTTTCTTCTATCTTACGGCTAGACAGACGCGACCAAAGCGCCACCCTTTTATGGTGGACATCCCACGCATTAGAACCAAGCGTTTCGAGTCCACATTCCTCATACGAACTGCCAGAATGTGGAACGCTTTGCCTGGGTCTGTCTTCCCGCTAAAGTACAATGTAAGTGTCTTCAAATCCCGAGTAAATAGGTATGTTCTAGGTAAGCGTGTTACATCCTAGACCGCATATCTGCTTAACATCAGGTAGTGTGTAGTCAAACGCAAACCTATTCGAATAAAAAAAAAAAGTATGATTTTTTTTTCAGTATATTGCCTTTTAAAGACGATTATATTAATTATGCAGTTCTGAAATTCAACAATGTAAAGTTAAACTCATGAAAATTAATGTTTTTTTTTGTCCCGGTGCCGTCAAATATAACAATTAATGTCATGCTTTGTTGCAACTAGCTTGCCGCAACTTGTAAAAACTCCATTACCTAAACGTACAACCTTTACAAATGTTACTTAAAACTACAGTACTTATAATTATCAAATGCGACACGTATACCGTAATCACATAAGTGCTAAGTTTAGCCCTTTTGCTACCAAAGGGTGGATCCAAGGGATTTTTCTCAGTGAATGCATGCCGATGAATAATTGGCGCAGCCCTCCAGTTCAATGCACCTTGGCACCCTTTTGTAATATTTAATATTAGCAGTATGAGCTTTTGGTCATTGCTTTGAAAAGGTTTGATTTTAGTTTATAAGTAATATTGTCAGAGTATTTGCTAAATACTTCCTTTGGCAAAGACTGACTTCAAGCTATTGTCATTTTAGATTTTTTTTATCTATATTTAATTACTGCATTTTACAGAACCTAAGTCATTAGGTTTTATGACATTCATTGTTTTTTCGTACATATAGAGCAAAACCAAGACAACTTGAAAGACAGTTCAGAAAAACTGCATTGATGGCCTTTTCGGCTTTGATCGGCAAGAGCACCCTGCCTTTTTTTACACAATATTTTATTATTTTTAGTTTTTTAGTCGTTCAACAATAATTTTGATGAAGGTTTTCAACTACAGGTCGACAGGCTAAGTTATTGAAATCATAGATAAATATCCATCCATCAGCCAAAGGACGTACACTGCTGGACATATAATTAAGGCCTTCCCGTATGGATCTCTAATAAGACCGGTTGGTAGCGGCTTGCATCCAGCGTGATCCTGCGGTCTTAATGAGGTCATCTGTCTACCTTGTGGGTGGACGTCTTACACTGCGCTTGCCGGTACGTGGTCTCTACTCGAGAACTTTTCGACTCCATCGGTCATCAGTCCTCCGCGCTATGCGCCCTGCCCACTGCCATTAATACGCTGGGCTATGTCGGTATTTGTTTCTTTTGCGGCTTTGGTTCTTCTGCGATTTGATCTCGCAGAGAGACTTCGAGCATATCCCTCTCCATTAGCTCATTGGGCTACTAATATAGATTAAATATTATATGGACGCAATTGGTATAAGGCTGATTTAAACGACAATAAATAGGCCTACCCAGTACCCATATGCTGAAATTAATCCATCATTTTCTATTACGGTGATGAGTCACATAAAACATTTTATTCCAATTTGTCCTTCTGTAATAATATCTGTAAGATTATACATTTGCATGATTGTAGGTACGAGTAAGTCACTGTGTCAGTGACATCTTACATACAGAATATCACGTGCGTACTTACTCATACAGAAGTGGTATAGGTGTGGCGTGGAGGGGAGTCTTAGGGCGCTTCCCGCGTTTTTAATTTCTCAGTTTTCCATTGTGCTTACAAAGCCTTAGATACTGATAGTCCTTTGTTGTTTGTGCTGAGATTTATCTTTCTAGTTCTTACGTAATACCGAAGTATTAGGTACATAATGTATTCTATCTGTTATATCCAGTTTTATTTAAGAACTTGGAGTTCTCTCTAAGGTGAGACGGTATTTCACACCTGAGCAACTGCTTAGTCTTTATAAAGCACAAGTCAGGTCTTGCATGGAATACTGCTCTAACCTTTGGGATGGCTCTGCCAAATATCAACTGGAGGCTCCGGAGTCGATTGAGAGGCGGGCCAGGAGGCTGATTGACAACGACAACTTGACTAAGTCGCAGCTGCAAAGTCTTGAGCATCGACGTAAGGTGGCGAGTTTATCGGCCTTTTATCGGATACACTTCGGAGAGTGTGCTCAAGAGTAAGTACATGCACTTAATTGGAAGACTCCCTTCTTGTAATTAAATACATATACATAGTTAAAGCTTTACAATGAACATTTTTTACTATGGGGCCAACCCGTGAGACAAGAAAAAAATGTTACTATACCTATATATTTAACCGATTTCAAGTTGTAATTTTGTCTGGGACATGTCATATAATCTTTAGCTTTTATATAATTTTAATGTAAGAACATTATGTTCGATTTTGGTTCTGCTTATTTTGTTTACATTACAGACAGCCAATTTTTATTCATTACAGCCTGAAGCTTTGTACGCAAAGTATAACAAAAAATACTGCTCTTCTAAACAAGAGAATGATATTTTTTAACTTCTTTGCTTACATTACCTTTCCAAAACAATATGCTGGAGGTTAGAAACTATTTTATACGATACGATTTTAAATAATTCTTATTTTATGTATTAAAATAATTATAAAAATAAAAAAATATATTATATTTCAGCTTGTGAAGTATGTAGTGTTCTCATTCTACAACTAATATTTAACTTTATAACTTAAAATTATTTTTGGGCAGCCCGGTATACGATTATTTTGTTTTGGAAAAATATAATTCAAATTACTCCTTCAAAAATGCCTAGCCATCGACAAAAATAAATTAATGAATTACAACTACTAATTATTGTTTAAATTTTTCCATTTTATTATGGGACGCAAATTTAAATGCAACTCGTAAGCCTATTTTGACGGAATTTTATAAAAAATTAAATTTTAAAAGGCACATCTCGTTAAAGTGGTGTTATAAAATTATAGAGTGGTATGGTAACAAACATACAATTAAAGTATACTATTTCACGCAAATCAAGAGCCTCTTACATTTTAAACAGCAACGTAAAGATACAATCAAAACAAATACATGTCTCCCGAAAATTCTCTCTTAGCATGTATTTGGTGAAATATAGGTTTCATAGATCGCTGAATAAAAAAAGCCGAAGTTCCTTAGTCATTTTTTCTAAAAATCACATAAAAAACTTGCCAATCGTATCGCAATAAATAAACGGCTTCAACAACAACACACGGCGTATTCGGAAAATATCCAGAGGGCATGATAATTACAATATTTCTATGTGTTCCCGGTTCGGGTGGCTGGCCGCGAATAAAAAATGCTATATTTTGCAGTCTTCATGGATAATTTGGTAGGGTTTTGCGTTTGTTTGTGTGTTCTATCTATTTCATCTTAGTACTTTTTTGTAGGTAGCTTTAAGTTTAGATTAATTTAAATGTTTAAAAAGACTTTGTATTAAGTATTAGAATTGATTATTATGTCGGATGATTATTAGATACTTTATTGCAAAAAATACATGCATACTTTAAAATTTGCAATAAATTTTAATAAGCTCTATTTTCATAAACTATCATTTATTTTACTGAAAATAATCAAGCTACTGGAAACTTATAAAATTCATCTCAAACTCTGATACCATTAGACATTGTTACATTTCGAAATACAGTAACTCATAACCTACTCATTTTTTGGAATCCATGTTGACATAAATTCCTAAAAATCTAATGTATTATTGATTAATGCATATCAAAAGATGATCATATGAGTATGTCAAACGGTGATGTTTTTGAAATATACAAATTTTAAACATATTCATTGATTAGACAATAATTATTTTTCGTAAAAAATAGCTACACTGACTTTCACCGTGTGCGTAGTTTTTATTGATTTATCAAAAACGGCTCAGCCGATTTCGATAAAATTTAAATGGGACTACTTCGGAAGTATATTCTTTCGAACTAAAAAAGATTTTTTAAATTGGTTCACAATTGGCGAAAACATCGATGAACATGCACAAAAAAAATACACAAACACGATCATAGTACCTCCTCTTTTTTTGAAGTCGGTAAAAATAAAATCGTGGGGCACGTCAAATAGCTACAGGAGTTACGTACGAGTTTTTTTTTCTTATAGCGAGCAAAACCATGTAAGAAAGCTAGCACATTGAGTAAAGCTATTGCCTCGTTGGACTCTGCTTTGTTTACCAGCGTTTTTATTTTTCAGTCTGATTTTTGGTGTTTTTGTTTGAGACACGTGAGATTTAACGTAAAGATTCTGTTACTGTAAATGCATTTCAATTATAGTGTTACGGTTTCATAACCATTACAGTAAAAATAGTATTTATTTTTAAGGTGTGTGTATTTGTGTATGTTGTGTGGCTAATAGTTTACCTGAAAATGACTAAATTGTTAAATCATCTTAAAAAATACCTTGGCAATAGTAAACATGTTTTATTGGTTTTTCAAATTATATGTATAAACCTTTGCCCAGAAGTGGCATAGGCACACATACAGTAAAGATTGAGAAAAAAAAATGAGTTTAAATAGAACCGCACAACTGCAAGTCAGGCTTGCACACCAAGGGTTCCGTACAAATCCTGAATGTTGCACAAAATTGGGAACTAAGTTGATAAAACCTCAGGGCATAACTGTAATCAACGATAAAAAGTTTTTTTTTTTACTTTTCTCATCGCACATCAAAAATTACACGTCTTAAAAATTATTTAGCTTGTGTTAATGGAGTTCTTTCATAATTATGATACCCCAGATGATACGGTTGTCTCACTTTGAAATTGGCGCTCATAATTTTTGCTTTTAAGCCCTTTTTATACGAATAAATTAAAATGTATATAGTTTTTTGATTTATTGGTATAAATTGTGTTCTTTGAGAAAATGCTCTATGCCACTTTTTTTTTAATTCTTTACCAAAGTTCTTTACCTTTTTTCTTATTTCAACGAGTCGAAACTTGCAGTTTTTACAATATAAACGGCACTAAATTTTATCTACGAAAACTGAGAAGTTTGATTTTTTCACGACTGTAAGAGACTTATGTACGTATATCGTTTTAAATTCAACTCGATAACTATACGCGTTTCTGAGATAAAAGATCTTGACATACGGACTGACGGACAGATAGACAGACGGACAGACAGACAAACGGACCACATAGTGATCCTATAAGGGTCCATTATTTTTCATACCAAGACAACTCTTTTATCACTATCTTATTCTTAAAGATGTAATTTTCTAGCTTTCCGTCCAGCTAATTTTAATATCCGTTATTTATCATAATAATACCGGCATCCTGATAAATCATCGAGCAGGAGAGCACGCAATTGCATCCCTCCATCACGAGTGCATAATAAGGACAGTATACAATAATCCAGAATATCACGTCAAGTTTTTCTGAAAAATGTAAAGTAATGATTTATGGTACCTACTTCCTCAACTTATAAACGGTGTTATAATTTAGTAAGTAAGTAAGTAATTTAGTAAGTAAGTTTAGTAAAGTAAGTGTAATAATTATCGGCCAAGTACGAGACGGACTCGCGCACGGAGGGTTCCGTACTGTATGGGAGCCCCCCTTAAATATTTATTTTGTCTTATTTATTATTAAAGGTATTATAAAACTAAATATTCTGTAAAAATTTCAAGCATCTACCTGGTACCATTATTAATACAGTGCGAAAAACGTCTAAAAATTCAGGTTTGTTGTATGGGAGCCGCCCTAAAATATTTATTTTATTTTTATTTTAGTATTTGTTGTTATAGCGGCAACCAAAGTACATCATCTGTGAAAATGTCAGCTGCCTAGCTATCATGGTTCATGAGATACAGCCCGGTGACAGACAGACGGACAGACGGACAGACGGACATCGAAGTCTTAGTAATAGGGTCCCGTTTTTCCCTTTGGGTACGGAACCCTAAAAAGTAAGCAGTGAAGCAACACGTTGCTGTGCCAAAGTAATCTGGCAACACATACTCGTCGAATACCGGTACTTAGAAGTAAATAAGTTTGTACGTACAGCCTGGGTGGCTAAGCTGTTGCAAATTATTAAACCACTTGGAGGCCTCTTATGTGTTCGAATGGTTAAAACAACCGTGACCTACATCTTAGCCTGTCATACGGGACAAGGTAGCACTCAGATGTAAATGCCACACGCAATCACCCGTCCAAAGATTGACCGTTTCAAACGTTGCTTGATTTCGATGAACACTAAGAAACATCTAGCCAAACTAAATAATGATTATTATCTTATAAACAGGGTCAGATTTGTAAAAACAGTCTTTTCAAATAAACTCTTTTTAAAACAATGGGATACGACCGCGTATTGAAAATTTGTAGCGAAGGCAAATGTTTCTACGAAAAAATGATTTATGGTACTTACTTCCTCAAGTTATAAACAGTGTTATAATTTCTCTAAAGTACGTCCCTAGAACAACAAATTTTGATATTTGATTGCTACAAGCTAAGGCGTAAGTGCTACGATCTACGATACATATTATATTATCTCATTTATAAATGGTACGCTATTAATGGTACAACACGCTACAAGCTACGATATAAGTGCTACGAGCTACGCGACATGAGATAAAATAATATGCTACGCCATCAATGCTACAACCTAAGTTGTAAGCGCTACAAGCTACGCAATAAAACATTTTCTTACTCTATCGAAGCTACAATCTGATACAAGCTACGGTGTAAGTGAAATATGACTGAGTAAATTTATAAAATGACTAGCCTATGCCCGCGGCTTCGCCTGCGCTTACTTTATAGTCTATGGCACTCACAGATAATGTGGCTATCTATTGGTAAAAGATTTATCGAAATCGGTTGAGTAGATCCAGAGATAACCCCCCACAACTGAGGTTTACTTCTTTATTATATTAGTATCGATAAATTATAATTTGTTTTCTGTTAGTTGCTACGTCTGGAATGCTACAAGATATGCTACGGCCTACGGAGAAAATTCTAAAAAAGTGATTCCTCGTGGCATTTCTAACTGAGCGCTACCGTAGCTTAGACAATACCTACGTTAAATTGTGTCTTCGTTATTTTGTTTTAAATGTTTGTCATGTGAGAGCTCTTCTCGCGGCAAAACTCTGACACCAGGGTTACCCACTTAGCCCAACATACTTATTTTAAAGGATTGTTTCAAGTTGAACTATTTAGTTATGCAGTATACTGTGTCCAAACGCTGAGTCTTGCTAATTATCCTCTTAAGTTTAATGCTTGATCTCACAGTTTTATATTTCCTTGTATTTTTGCTCGTTTTAATCCACTCCGTTGTTCTCTGGATAAAAGCTTCCTTTTAAGCTGGATGAATGAGCAATGCTGAAACTAGGGTCTTATCTATTGTCGGGGAAAATTATGCTTCTACCTGTATCTATGATTAGAAAGTTATGTAATATCTTCTTTTAGTCCTGCATATCTTTATTAAATTGTATTTGTGAGGATGTGCCGCAAAGTCTACTTTCGAAGAACTACTAATAAATATGTGAATCGAATGCTGTGTCATACATAGTTTAAAACAGTCGCTTCCTGGTCTGTCTGTCTCTATGTATGCTTATATCTTTAGAAAAACTACGTACCGGATTTTGATGTTTTTTTAATAGATAGAGTGATTGAGGGGAAAGGTTTATATGTATAATACATCTGTGCGAAGCCGGGGCGGGTCGCTAGTAAAAATAATATAGTAAAGAAAATCAATAGACGTTGTTCTCAAATGTACTAAAATATAGCTTCCCAGATCAGAGATAAAATTCATGTCGCACTGACGTATTCAGTTATTCATAGAGAATCATAAGGGTTCGTTTATCTAGATCTATTTCCTTTCAGTTATGATGATTTTGTACCCTCTCTATAGAAAATTGAATAGCAGAGAATATTGCATTAGCTTATACTATGTATTATGAATCCCGCAGAAAAGTAAGTATTATGTAATATGTACCTTTATATTTAAACAAATGTTTTGTTATTGAATAAGTTACATTATGATAAATTTAGAATTTCAAAATCATATGATTTACGTATTCTTTTCGTTTTTGCATGATAGGGATACTTTTGGCAACCAACTCGCCTGATGGAAGGTAAAGTTGTAGCTGAGGATGGAGTATGTAAACCTAAAAGATACCTTTGCATCACTATTGTCTTAAAGATATTCAAATTGTTGTAATAGTCAGGAAACAATGACAAAGGTAAGGCATTCTAATTCCTGGCAATCCGCATTATGGAATAAGATTGGAATCGCTTGGTATGTGAATTTATTTACTATTTGGGTAGTTCAATTGATAAGCGTCCTGATATTAAAACGTCACCGCCGTTTGGCTTGCAAACAAGTCGTTACTAGTACGTTACTAAAATACATTAAAACTCCGGTCACACAGAAGCGGGAGCTGCAAGAAAGCGTTCCAATAGCGGTCCAGTACAAAGGATCGCGCCCGCTTTTTATGTGTCAGGTTGCATACAAATTCGAATATTACAAAAAATTCCCGTCCCGGATCGCGATCGCTTCCGCCTCTGTGTGACAAAAGCTTTAATGCTAAGTAACTGCAACATTAACTTGCTAATACGTTGTCAGTAACTTAAGTTTGCCTATAAATTTATTTATACCTGATCACGTCGGGAGACTCCAAGTATTTAATAGACCTCTCCATATCAGGGCAACTTTGAACTTACTCGATAAGGCCAGCACTTAATGACCAGGTGTCTGCGTAATGATAAATAAAATATGGGTTTACATTCATACACACGGTCTCCAATCCAAAATAGAGGAAAGATTATGAGAAGCCATCACTGTTATAAGAGTACCTAAACTGGTAAACACAAAAAGAGCAAAATACTCAACATTCACAGAAAAAGTACAGCATAAAGCAAAATCTTTTTTTTGGAAGTCAATATAAAAACTGTACATCTACCACTACACAAAATGACTATTCATGTGCGCATATTTGCAGTACCATCGTCGGCTTTCAGCCCGTAATGGTTTTCGAGCCTTTTCAATTGTTTTCGGATACATCCAAACTGACAAGCACATAAAAGCAACCGGAAGTTTGCAAATACAGAAGAAATTGAATTAAAAAATTGGCTTTTAAATAAATACAGAGTATTGTCCTGAAATATCTGCTTTCTTCTCTTAAGTTCAAACGTAGACTGTTAAAAAATCGGCCAAGTACGAGTCAGACTCGCGCACGGAGGGTTCCGTACTGTATGGGAAATTAAAGTGGCCCCCCTTAAATATTTATTTTATTTTAATTTTATTATTTATTATGTTATTGTATTATTATGTGAAAATTTCAAGCATCTACCTGGTACCGTTATTAATATAGAGCGAAAAACGTCTAAAAATTCAGGTTTGTGGTATGGGAGCCCCCCTTAAATATTTATTTTATTTTGTTTTTAGTATTTGTTGTTATAGCGGCAACCGAAACATATCATCTGTGAAAATTTCAGCTGCCTAGCTATCATGGTTCATGATATACAGCCCGGTGACAGACAGACGGACAGACGGTCGAAGTCTTAGTAATAGAGTCCCGTTTTTCCCTTTGGGTACGGAACCCTAAAAACCAGGGCAGTTATAATTTCTGCAAGCACTGAATTTGTATTATTCTTTTATTGTAGGTTTTATGAGCCACTAATTTCTTATTAACAATTTCACCTTCTAGATTTCGATATAAATGAGCTTGGTAGTTTATCTCACCTAGTTCCGTTATCACTGAAAATGTATATCTATGACCTGTCTCTCATTACGACACGTACACACGATTTAACTCTCACGGAGACTAGTCACCGCGGCGTAGGTACGTAATATTCTAGTAGGTAAAATAATGTAAGATACCTACTCCGTGACGATTAGTATCCGAGACTAAAGTCTTGTACATGGAGGAGGTACGTGGACTTGACTTTGCTTTTAATTTGGAATTGAACTACTAAATAGTCAGAAACACCGTTAAATACTGTTTTTAAATCGAAAATTTATCTTTATTGCCCAAGCAAAAATTTACCTTTGACTGCGACAAAAATGATGTAACATTGATTAATCCTTTGTAAATCCTGATTGCGTTCACATTTCATTTGTAAACCGATGTCCAATATGACTCTTAATTTTACCTTTTTAGGGTTTCATGCCCAAAGTGGTTATAAAAACTCTTTTAATATACCTATGTATTTACTTATGTCGGTGAAATTTTTAACTATCAATTAACAAATCAAAATGAATACAGTGTTGTAATTACATAGCTACCTAAGTATGGGCTTGCGCCTTTTAAGATAGCTATATGTAAGGGTAACTGTTTTTTTGTATATTAAATACGTATCATGATCGTAAAATATATAAAATGAAGAAGGAAATATTAAAATAAAAAAACAATGACACAAAGTTAAATTTCAAATCTTAATAATGTTAAAACAACTCAACTAGGTGTTTTCTACCAATCATACTAGTAAAGGTGGTGGTCTTGTTTCATCTGCAGGTAATCAGCTTGTCATCTGTAGGACGTCAGCTGTTGGACATTGGTCTCCTCTATAGATTTTCTATGAAATTGGTTAGGCTGCAGAACCAACGACCTCATCATCGACTGCTCTACTCAGTGTTTGTTAAATATTTATTCAACTTGTCGATACGTAATTTTTATTAGAAAACATTATTTCGCGGGTGGTATATTTACGAGTAAATACAATTGGACTGGACGCAAGCCGCTACTAACCGGTCTTATTGGAGATATTTTCGGCCTATATTTTTTTTATTTCGTATAGGTTTGCGTTTGACTACACACTGCCTGATGTTAAGCAGAAATGCGGTCTAGGATGTAACACGCTTACCTAGAAGATACTTATTTACTCGGGATTTGAAGACACCTACATTGTACTTTAGCGGGAAGACAGAATCAGGCAAAGCGTTCCACATTCTGGCAGTTCATTTGGACTTGAAACGCTTGGTTCTAATGCGCGGGATGTCCACCATAAAAGGTGGCGCTTTGGTCGAGTTTGTCTAGCCGTAAGATCTAGAGAAGAAAGGGGAAGGTGGGACCAGGGGCCTTACTGTGTAAGCGCTCTGACGTTCGGCTTCGCTTTCCCTCCCGCTCGCTCTCGTGGCGTGAGTAACTGGCGCGAGCAGGAGAAAAAGCGAAGCCGAACGTCAGAGCGCTTACGCAGTAAGGCCCCAGATTGTGCAACTGGGCGCACTCACCGAAGTGTATCCGATAGAATGCTGATAGACACGCTACGTCGATATATCCAGCAGTGGACGTCCAATGGCTGAAAAGAAGAAGAAGACGATTGAACGCTACTAAATGATACTTAATAGTATTAATTTTTGTTTCTTTGACAGCTACGTAGAATAGGCTTGAAATGCTTATACTGAACACTCGAAATGTGTTTAATTCGCGCTTGCCCAGTTTTTTCCGTTCCCGTCAATTGAGCAATAATAAAATTTAAAAGCAATCCGCCGTTTTAAAATTCAAATGGAGATCCGCGTATGGATGTAAATCACAAAGGTATCATGTAAATGGCTTTACAAGCAGAGTGCCGTTAAACCGATGGTAAACCAGCGGTAAAACGGTTGATTTGTGTGTTTATTGCTGGTTTGACGAAGGATTTATTGCAGCAAAATACTTTATTATGCAACTGTATAAGAATTGGTAACAAAACTTGTTGCAAATTTTATCTGGTAAATAACTATTTTTTTAGTACTCATATTTAAACACTGAATTTTATGTAGCGCTTATAGCAAACTTTGCATAGCATTCTATGGCTTCCGTAGCCAGCACGAAGCAATTTTGTCCTCACAGTTAGACCGAATTTGGACGGGTGACCGCCGATTGCTTTTATGATTGAGCACTACTATGGCTGAGATAGCCGTGGTGGTCTAGTGGTAGTGACACCCGCCTTACAATCGTGAGGTCGTGGGTTCAAATCCCGGTTCCGTACCAATGAGTTTTTCGGAATTTATGTACGGAATTAAACACCGCTGGCTTTTCGATGAAGGAAAACATCGCGAGGCAACCTGCATACATCAGTAGATGAAATTCGATGGCGTGTGTGAATCCACCAACCTACACTGATCCAACGTGTTGGATCTGGCCCAATCATGGGTAGGTCTACATCCTGCAGTGGACTATTAAAAAAGCTGATACAGTACAATACAGATGGCTCAGATGATAATTATGTAAATTGTAGAGTGTGTTTTTTTTCACAAGTCCTTTAGTTGTTCAAAAATTTGCCATTAAGTTAAGACATTACCTGACTTATGAGATTTTGCTTTATCTCTTTATTTTAGGATGCTTAAAGCTATAATAATCACGTTTTTTTAAATTTATGAATTAAATTACAGCATAAAAACGCTCGATTTTATTTACAGGGTATCTCTACAACCAGCAGTGGGTGGCTGAAGATACTATGTCTGAGATGATGATGATTTCATCCGACGTTTTAAGTATTCGAGATATCCATGTAACGGCAAATATGCTTACAAATGATAGGGAGGGACAAATGAGTACGTTCAAATAGGCTTCCATATTTACATAGCTTTGAATTATCGCCTCACCATTACACATCTCTCTGTATTAATAAGCTTTTCAATATCAAAGCCAAAATATTCTCTTTCACACATGCTCAATTAGCCATCTCGATAGCGTCAGGGATCGCCAACCCGTCGCTTAAACGATGAATGTGGATTCGACCCGTCGATTAAACGATCAGTGTGGCAAAGGTTGGCGAGACATGATCAAAGGGTGATAGCTCATCGTTTGACTTGACATGTTGAGTTTTCGTACTGTTTGTAGAGAGACTGGAAGGAGCAAAATTTTATTGCATCACTAACTTTTAGGGTTTTGTAAAAATGAAACTTATTAGGGCCCGTTATGGGTCTCTAATTTTTCGCTGAATAGAGCTACTAGAGTTACGTGAAGGAGTTGCGTAAGGCCTTGAAAAAAATACAGCTTATTTAATTTTGTTCAAACGTCAAAAATTTCTTGATGACTTTTTCATCAACACAAAAAGGGAACGATATATCTATGGAATAAATATAATCAACCGACAATTTGTTGAACATTTTAGAAAGATTTTTCAAAAGTTCTAATTTTGGTTTTCATACAAAATAAACATATTATGGGCCCAATCATAACAACGGCTATGTAACGTCTATTAGGCCTCCTTTAAACCTATACATTTCCAAAAAGCTATTTGAATGAGAATGACCTTATCGGTGGCAGTTGACATTAAGCTATTTCCAATCTAGAATTTCATAGCGCCATGGATGGTATCACCCGTTTGACATGATAGAACATTTTATAGAACTAAAATAATAAAATAAGCATTTCCAGCAAAATTGTACATCCACGAGCCCATATATGAGTGGGTGTTTATTGAGTTAGGCTTCCCGTTATTTATCCGCTGACCAGTTTCCTGCCTTTTGAAACTGTGGTTTGGTTTGAATGCCGTTTGAAATTGTATTAACATAGCCACTTTCAACATGTGAATACGTTTTGTGATTTAATATTATTTGGATGAAATGTCAATTACAGGTTTGGATAAGTCAGTTTATCCTTACTTCACTACATAGTATAAAACAAAGTCGCTTCCCGCTGTCTGTCCCCATGTATGCTTATATCTTTAAAACTATGCAATGGATTTTGATGCGTTTTTTAATAGATAGAATGGCTCAAGAGGCAGGTTTATATGTATAATAGATACACCTGTGCGAAGCCGGGTCGGGTCGCTAGTATATTTTAAATCCGTAATATTTGTTGGTTTGTTCCTCTTTCACGCAGCAACGGAGCATTGAATTGGCTTGATTTTTGGCTCGGACATAGTTTGAAAGACGGCAAGTGACAAAGGCTACTTTTTATCCCGAAAAAATATAAGGTTCTTAGGAGATACCACAAAAGTTCAACTTTCACGCGGGCGAACCCGCAAGCAAAAACTAGTTTTAGATAAAATGGCAAATTGGCTTTCTTGATGGTAAACCAGGTGTTCCAGTGGGCTAACTGCGTTCGCACTACTATGTATTTTTGTGCCATCCTAAATACGTGTTCCAAATTTATTTGTCATAGGGCTACATTTAGCCACCTACTCGCCTGATGGAAAGCGGAGTTGTACCCGAAGATGGAGTATATACCTAGAAGATGACTATTCTATTCACCCTTGTCTTAAATATATTGTATTGTCATAAATATATTGTATACTGTTCGTTTGAAACAAGATTTTTATTAATAAACTCAGAGTTTTATTCCATGTTTTGACTTACGTAAGAAAGTTAAAATACGTATTATCTACCTACTCTACCTTTATGTTACTCGTATAGTGATGATAATCTTAAGGCAGTAAATGAAGAGAATATTCACTGAGTTAATATCATTAGACTTTTTTCTATTTATAAATGTTGGATACAGTATGAACTATTTTTCTAAACCTACATCTACTTAATTCGTCATAATATCTGATTCTGTCTCATTTTACTAATGTAGGTACCATCTTTTCAAGAGTTTGTTTATATTTTGTATTATCCATACTCTTCGAATAAAAAAGTGTTTAGTAATATCAGACATGGTAATGAGTAAATTATTAATTAGATAACAAGTAATTAGAGTGTGTTATTCCATTACGTTAATAGAATTTCGTCAATTAAATGCTATGGTTTAAGACTGGGTACACTGGAAAAGTAATAGTTTGATCTATTTTCAAAACTATTTTTCACAACTAGCTACAAAAAATCGGCCAAGTACGAGTCGGACTCGCACACGGAGGGTTCCGTACTGTATGGGAGCCCCCCTTAAATATTTATTTTTATTTAATTTAATTATTAATCACTGAAGCGAATAAACAACTTAATATTCTGTGAAAATTTCAGCTTTCTAGCTATAGCGGTTCATGAGATACAGCCTGGTGACAGACAGGTAATAGGGTCCCGTTTTTACCCTTTGGGTACGGAACCCTAAAAATTAAATACGTTCACGTTTTTTTTTTAAATTATTATAGGCAGTCAGTAAACGTAGAAAGTTTTGAAAATGTAAAATATGTGTGTCATTGAGTTTAGTAATAAGTTAATGTAGTCTTAGTATCAGTTAGATTTTTGAAACTATTAGCCCCCACTAACTAGTAGTGAAAACAGTAGCATAAAATTGTTATGCGTGAAAATTGCTCTACGTACCCTACTTTAAAATAAGTCATCTTTTTTATTTAAACTTTTAAATTGCTACTGGACACAACAAATAAAAACTGTAGGTATGATAAACACTCATCAAAGATACTTTTGAAACATGCAAAAATAAACTTACTGGAAATTTGCCCAATTTGTTCAACTGTTGAAGAGATGGTTGAACATATTGGGTAGACGTACTCAAGCCACCGTCAGTGTAGTCAACGCCGTAAACGAGACTTGTACAAAGTAATTTTATTAATAAACTTAACTAACCATTTTCATATTGATGTTCACACTGAAGAGACCACAATGATAGAAGTTACTTCAAGGAACGAAAAGTTCTCTAGAATTGTGTCAATATTTTTCAAATTCACACACATTATTAGCTGCGTGGATTTTGGTTTTATACGATTTAAATCACTGACAGTAAAATATGTTGTGAATGTTTCTTTATCTTCACTGTATGTAATCTTGTCTGTCGCGTGTATGATTACAATATATCATGATGAAAGTTGGTACACCTGGATTCGTCATGGCCTTTTCATAGTTCAACATTTTTTGTACTTGTGTGCCTTTATGTTTATAAGTAAAGAAGCTTCATTGTCGGGATTAACCACAGTTTTTGAATACGTTGATACAAAAATGAAAATTCCGGGACAGTACTACAATTTATACGTTAAAATCTTTGTGATGGTTACCATTTGCCTTCTCTATCGACTTATTATTGTACTTTTAGTATGTGGTTGTGCCCAAAGATGTCTTGGATCACCAGTAGCGAATGTATATTTCTTATTGTTGGCAATATATCGAGATATCGTCGTTATTGTAAACGTGTTTGTGTTTTATGTAATCAAATATCGACTAGCGAAGTTAGCTTGTTTATTGGAGAACCCTAATATTGATATCGTTTATTTTAGTAAAATTTACCAGAACATTACCGATATAGCTGTTAAATTAAAGCGAGAATATGATTTTGTGGTAAGTTATTACACAATTAACTTGTTAAAGGTATTATCAGTTTCTAGAAAGTAAAGCCTATTAATTAGCAGAAGGTAGTTTACTCACTCAATTATTACTTATTTTGTAAGTATAATGAATTTAGAACTGCTACGAAGAACGTTCTATCATTGTTTGCGTAGCGACCCAAAACGCTTAGGCATGCCTAAGCTTCTTATATTATGAGCCACTATCTTTCACTGTCTTGAGTTATTTTGGAACAGATCTAAATAATATCTAAACTATGAATTTCTTAAAATTGGCGTAGAAAAATATTTTTAATTAAATTAATTATTAATTATTAATCATATAATAGGCATGATGAATACAAAAATATAATAAGTCCGTCAGATAAGACTAAAAAAATATTACACACGTATTTTTTCTTTTATCAATTAAACAAAAATTGATGAAGAAATAGCCTGTTAAAGTTTCGCATGATGTCATAAGTGCCGTAAAAATGTAAAGACTTCTGTAAGAGAGGTGACGTCACGACCACTCCCCAATTTTAACAAAGTTTATTTTTATCATTTGTTGTTTGATTGAGAAAAGAAACAATGCGTTTCCAATATTTATTGATGACCTAATTCACGGACTAATTCTAACAATGTTTTTTTATCATGCTAATTCTATTATTCATTACTTCTAACCAGAATCATAAATATTGTTACGGGCTCTTAAAAATGTTGAGTTTGTAGTACCTATCGATCACTATACCATCTTTTTTGTTTCAGTTCACAAATACTCTATTTTTCAACGTAGCCCATAACATGTGGTATCTTTATTTTAGAGTCACAAAAAGAAAAGATATAATTTTTACGGTAAGTCATAGCATATTCTTAATTGTTCAGTAAATAGAAGGAACTTTCAAAAAGCAAGGTAGATTGTTATGTATGTTCTAAGCATTCATTGTACCTCTATTATTCCATCAACCCTCTTGTTACTGAACTCATTTTGTTATTGTTTGTAATGAAATTCAGGTATTATGTTTCTCTAGGTGGTTTTATGTCTAGCAAAATATACTATACTAGTTGAAAAGCAGAAAAATGAGATCCTTTGCAAAGACGCTTGTAAAATACCCTGTCATTAGCATATTGTATGTAAAAGCTATTAATAGGAAGTACTCGTAAATTTACTTTTTACTTAATACAACATTGGGCATGTATCATCTTTGTGTGATAATTTTTGACACATCCCTGGGGGTGGAATGTGACGTCACAAGATTATCAAGAATTTTCTTAATGTGAATGACTACTCATCTTACTCGTAGCTGCCTTTTTGGTACTTTATGAGGTGATTGTTTTAATTATGCCGGGAATATTGGCGAAAATTTTGTTACATCCGCTCTGGTGTCCTATTTTTTGTTTTTTTGATAAGTTTCTAGAAGAGCCGTTGCAATGCATCCTTGGAGATGCCACTGATCCAGTATTCATTAGTCATTATGATTTTTTTTTAATCAGGCAAAAGTGCCTTTATTAACTACAACAATACTACACTTCTATCACATAAAAATCATTGGATCATCCTCAGACCTTTGAAGGTCTAAAGATAATCCAAATGCTCAAGCCCACTTTATGATATAGATGTTAAAATGTAGATGTCCATTTAATACCTCTAATTTTTTCATTATAATATGTTTTTATGAGCACTGATTGGTCAACTTGTGCAGATGTATTTTGTATGGATGTTGTTGTATCCTTGTATCCTTCCGAACAAGCCGGATTCCGAAAAGGCTTTAGTACCATGGACCACATACATACATACGCTGCGGCAGGTTATACAGAAGACTGAGGAGTATAACCAGCCACTCTGCTTAGCGTTTGTGGACTATGAGAAAGCTTTTGATTCGGTCGAGACATGGGCTGTGCTTGAGTCTCTTCAACGATGCCGTATTGACTATCGGTATATCGAAGTGTTGAAGTGTTTGTATAATAACGCCACTATGTCGGTCCGAGTACAGGAAGAGAGCTCCAAGGCGATCCCTTTGAAGAGAGGCGTAAGACAGGGAGATGTTATATCTCCGAAACTGTTTACTGCTACTCTGGAGAACGCCTTTAAGCTCCTGGAATGGAAAGGATTCGGCATCAACATCAATGGCGAATACCTCACTCACCTTCGGTTTGCCGACGATATCGTAGTCATGGCAAAGTCGATGGAGGAACTCAGTACGATGCTCGAAGGCCTCAATCGAGTATCTCAACAGGTGGGTCTTAAAATGAACATGGACAAGACAAAGGTCATGTGTAATTCTCATGTTGTACCCACCCCTATTTCAGTTGGGAACTCGGTTCTTGAAGTCGTCGACTCGTACGTCTACCTAGGACAAGTGGTCCAGTTAGGTAGGTCCGACTTCAAGAAAGAGGCCAATCGCCGAATCCAACTCGGCTAGGCAGCGTTCGGAAAATTACGTAACGTTTTCTCGTCCGACATACCTCAGTGCCTCAAGTCGAAAGTTTTCGACCAGTGTGTGTTGCCAGTGATGACTTACGGCACAGAAACGTGGTCTCTCACTATGGGCCTTATTAGTAAGCTTCAAGTAGCCCAACGAGCCATGGAGAGGGCTATGCTCGGAGTTTCTCTGCGTGATCGAATCAGAAATGAGGAGATCCGTAGAAGAACCAAGGTTACCGACATAGCCCAGCGGATTGGCAGGTTGAAGTGGCAATGGGCAGGGCACATAGCGCGGAGGACTGATGACCGATGGGGTCGAAAAGTCCTCGAGTGGAGACCACGTACCGGCAAGCGCAGCGTAGGACGTCCACCCACAAGGTGGACGGACGACCTCATTAAGACCGCAGAATCGCGCTGGATGCAAGCCGCTACCACCCGGTCTTATTGGAGATCTTTAGGGGAGGCCTATGTTCAGCAGTGGACGTCCTATGGCTGAAAGGAAGGAAGGAATTTTGGTTCTTCCATCCCCACTTTAACCCACCATAACTCTTAAACGGCTCAATCGATTTTTATAAAACATAGCTAAGAACACTCTCGATTAAGTCTCCTTTCATCCAAAAAAAACTAAACTGAAATCGGTTCAGTGGTTCGGGCGCTATGATGCCACAGACAGACACACAGAGAAACAGACACGTCAAACTTATTACACCCCTCTTTTGCGTCGGGGGTTAAAAATGAGTCGCTTCAACCTAATATTTGAACCCCAATCTAGGCCTAGTCATCATGCCTACCGTGGTATGGGATTTTAATGTTTGTTTATTTTTAATAATTATTTTTTAGTTTGCCGAAGTATGGCTACGGATAAATTGGACAGTACTTGATTTTATCCTAATGACTTTTTTGCCTGCAATTGTGGCAGAAATTGTGTCTTCAGAAGCTGAAAATATAAAACATATATTATTTAACAAACTGCTTCTATGCCAAGGTATGTAAAAAAAATCAACAGGTACTGTACTTTTGAAGGCTTATTGCTTGATTCAGTTGAAATTGATGGTTAAAACTCTTTTGTGCATAAATTATCAAATGTTGGTGTCAGGGTTCTAATCAGACATTAGGTATTCCACCACACTTGCCCGGTTTTTGGTTGTATTATCGTCGTAAAGTTCTCGAATGGAGACGACGGACCAGCACGCGCAGCGTAGGACGTCCACTGACTAGGTGGATTGGATTGACGATATAATAAACTAGACGACCCGCCCCGGCTTCGCACAGGTGTATTATACATATAAACCTTCCTCTTGAATCACTCTATCCATTAAAAAAAACCACATCAAAATCCGTTGCGTAGTTTTAAAGCATACAGACAAACAAACAAACGAAAATAGCGACTTTATTTTATACTATGTAAGGAGGTCGCAGGAACGCGCTGGATGCAGGCCGCTTCCAAACGGCCTTATTGGAAATCCATAGGGGAGGCCTATGTCCAGTAGTGGACGTCTTACGGCTGATGGATGGATGGATGATATCGTCGTAAATAAGTGAATAATAAATCAAAATTTACATCTATTCAAATCGATTATTAGGTTCTAAGCTTGTAGGTCGTCCAGATGTCAAAAACAGGAACAATTAGATAATCAAAAAAATATTGTACACATTTTTTTCTTTTGTCCAGCAAACCATAAATGACAAACATAAACCATGCCTTGACTAAGAGAAGCTATGGTGGTCTAGTGGTAATGACATCCGCCTTACAATGGTGAGGTAGTGGGTTCAAATCCCGATACTGTACAAATGAATTCCTTGGAATTTATGTACGGAATTTCACACCAGTGGCTTTTCGGTGAAGGAAAACATCGTGACGCAAACTGCATACGAAATTCGATGGCATAATATGTGAATCCACCAATCCACACTGGGCCAGCGTGGTGGATATGGTTCAATCACCCTTCGTGGGTAGGCCTACGTCCTGCAGTGCACTATCAAAAAGGCTGGTACAGAATAAACCTTGTCAAAGTTCAAGTTTTGCCCTGTTTTTTAGGGTTCCGTACCCAAAGGGTAAAAATGGGACCCTATTTCTAAGACTCCGCTGTCCGTTTGTCCGTTTGTCTGTCTGTCTCCAGGCTGTATATCATAAACCGTTATAGCTAGAAATCGGATATTTTCACAAATGATGTATTTCTGTTGCTGCTATACCAACAAATACTAAAAACAGAATAAAATTAATATTTAAGGGAGACTCCCATACAACAAACCTGAATTTTTAACCGTTTTTCGCTCGATATTAATAATGGTAACAGGTAGATGCTTGAAATATTCACAGAATGTTTGTATAATCAATTCAATAATAAATAAATAAATTAAAAGAAAATAAAAATGTAAGGGGGGCTCCCACACAGTACGGAAACCGGCGTGCGCGAGTTCTACTCGTACTTGGCTGATTATTTATTATATTCCCAACATCGACGCGAGGCGCCGTGTAAAAACAATGACTGTTACGTCATATTGAACTCACCCTGAACTATTTTCATTGACGGTGCGGTGTTCAGTTCGGTAACGGTGTTAGTAACTCGGTAGACATCACTCGGTCAAGAGTTCAGGCTTTGCGGCAGCGGCAGCGGTGGGGAGGTCTTCGAGCGTTCGGAACAGGACATCGTGGCGACATTCAAATATTTTAGTACCTACATTGGTTCTTTGCTGATCAACGCCCCGCGCTCCGCTACCACTCATAGTGGCGACTCAAGTGTCATACTTTTCTTTTTCAGATGAACGCGAAGGTCGAAAGATAGATGTATTCATTCGCTACGTGGAAGCTCATCCTTTGAAGTTCATGGTGTACAAAGTGATTCCCCTGGACGCCAGGCTGCCCGGGATGGTTCTCGGCTTCTGCATCACTTACCTCATTGTTTTGTTGCAAATGTCTCATGCTTATTGATGTTTTACTCAACATTTTAAATCGATACCCGTGATTCAAAAATCCAGGCTTTCAAACATCAGAAGCGCTGCATTCGATCCATGTTCAGATTGAAGCCAAGGGATAGTTGTAAACCGTATTTCAAAAAACATAGAATATTCACTCTCCCATCAATGTATATATATGAGTTGGCAATATTTGTAAGGGCAAATCCCAAAACATTTCCTAACATCTCAGTACAATCAAATCGGAACCGTCGTGACAAATTAAAATTGCTGCACCATCCTAGTAAAACACAACTTTTTAGAAATAGTATTTTTGGGATGGGCTCCTTAGTATACAACAAGATACCCCAGAGTATAAGGGAACTGAGTACAAACCAATTCAAGAAGAAACTTAAGGATTTATTGTCTGCTAAATGCTATTATAAAATAAATGACTTCCTGTGTGATAAGCTTTGACATGAATATTAAGATTTATTGACTGCTAAATGCTATTATGTAATAATGTGTTCTATTTGTTCCACTGACATTTAATAATTTTTCCTCATCACAATTTTAATTTGATTTGATACCAAAAATGTACTTTTAAATGTCTATGATTGTAATGAACTAATGTAATTAATTAATGAGCAAATCGCCTCTCACTTTTTGCACACCCTCTTGTAGGGTAGAAACATGTTGAGATAAAATACCTAAGATAAGACCTATAAATGTACACATGTTTAGCAAATAAATGAATCTTGAATCTTGAATCTTGAATTCAACGATCCTGATGCTAATCTTGATGCTGATGAATTGAATTATACACCATTTGACTTGTAACACTTCGTAAGTAAGTTCGTTAAGTAAGCCGTGGTGGTCTAGTGGTAATGACAACCGCCTTACTATCGCGAGGTCGTGGGTTCAAATCAGGGTCCCGTACCAATGAATTTTTTGGAATTTATGACGTATGGAATTTCACACCACTGGCTTTTCGGTGAAGGAAAACATCGTGAGGCAAGCTGCATACGTCCGTAGAAGAAATTCGATGGCGTATGTGAATCCACCAACCCACACTGGACCAGCGTGGTGGATATGGCCCAACCACCCTTCGTGGGTAGGCCTACGTCCGTGGACTATAAAAAGGCTGGCACAGTACAGTACAGTACTTAATTCGCACAAACATCAAATTAAATTTGATTTGATTTGATCTTGGAGTTTGGCCGTAACGCCTTAATCTCGGGAGAACTGATGTCTAGTAAGCATCCCCACACCAAATCATGACAACGCGTATACAGCAATAATTATATAACTTCACTGGTTATAAGTTAAGCTTCGAGCTTAGATACTTGCTCAATAAAGTTAAGTGTAAATTTACTGACTTTAAGTTATAGCTATGCGGGTGGAAACGTTCTCCACAATATTACACAATTAAAAATTAAATATAGTTGGTAGCAATGAACGTTACGTTAAAAATGTGTGTTACCGCTCATTCCTAAATGCTACTGGTCATTCATCCATTCGAAAACTGACAGTATAGGCTGAATCAAACTTCTTGACGGCTGTGATGTTAGCCACAAGCTGCAGATAACCCAATCTTACTTAACAGCTGCGCGACAAATGTCATAGCTGCTAAGACGTTTAGTCCGGTATTGGAGTAAGACCCAAGTTGACCAACGCTTGTTTAAGTTAAACTTGTGATTTATATTTAAATTAATTTAAAACTTTATAATTTAAACAACGATTAAACTCAGGTTTTAGACCCTAGTTCTCCAACAGATGTTTAATTTATCAACCGTTGATTAAAACTTGAACAGCTTTTGATCGAAATTTTGCTGTTCAGCAAGCAAACACAATTGGTTGAATACAGTTAATCACACGTTTAAATTAAACAAGCGTTGGTGAACTCGGGGCTATGTACCTATGTTATGGAGAAGCTACCAGCGTATAGGGTGTAAGAAAAAAATATGTGTTCTATAGACACTTAGAAAGCTATATCTATAGGTACGCGTTGTTATGATTTTATCATATTCAGACTCTAGATAATAATAAAATAGAATTGATAGAAAATATATCATAAATATGTTGATTTACTTAAGCATCTCATCAAATATTCAACAGTAGTTTTTGGCTTTGTGCGTTGTAGTCAAACAAAAAAAAACGTATACGCAAACAGAGACAAAAGATAGTAGATTCGTCATGTTGTCACTTTCATACTTGTACATCTCGCCCTCTCTTACTTTTGTAATTAATATTATTTAGCGCCCTGTCCAGTTATACTTCACTATGGATTTGGTCTATACCAAAATCTGTCACAAGGAAAGTCAAACTATACCATGAGTAATAATACGTGTCATTAACCTTTTACAATACAGGCTATAGGTACTATATTGCAGTAAAAGGTATGCATATTTGCATGCAATAATCCTGCATAATCCCCCATCCCCAGTGACCCAGTTCCATCCCCATTTTTCTGTAATTACTCACCGCTGCTTTGTGAACACCCCTGTTTGGGACCCCCTGTATTAAGTATAAGCACTACTGCTAGAATAAATGACTGTGCCTTTGCATTCGCCTTTTTTTTCTTATTTTTTTATTTTAACTATTTTTGGCGACGTTTTACCCATCTTTAATTCACGAATTCTTTACTAACTAATAATATAATTCCAAAAGTGTGTTTGTTGGTTTGTTTTCTACTCTTTAACGCAGCAACAGGGAGAGAGGTAAAATTGATTTTTGGTTAGATATAATTAAAAGGTTGGAAAGTGTCATAGAATCATTTATTTATCTAACTGACATTGTGTACCTACTAAAATTATAATTTGATGTAAGACGAGTTGTATATAAGACGAGTACTAAAATGTATCATTAAATGAGTATGAGTTTACAAGAAAAATAAAAGGTTCCATCAGATGGCACAAAAAACCAAAACATTACAAGGTTGCAAAAAAGAGCTAGTGTATTGGAAAAATCGTATGAGGTTTCATTAAAAAAATAAATGAAATAATTTATTGTCATAATAGTTACACTTATAACAAATAATTAACTATTCGCATCGATGTTCCTATCCATGGACTCGTACAATATGATATCATAATAAAACAAAACATAGCAATTAATAACATCAACTAAAATTAATAATTAAATAAAAAATAAATAAAACCATGCTCAAAAACCAATTTGTGTCTCCGTCAGAAAGCGACAAATAATCTACCCGCAAATTGTCTACTGCACTAAAAACGTCGCGTCGATCAGCTGTACTGTTAAGTCATACCTAAACAAAGTAGATAACAATGTTTTCAAAGTAATATTTGTATTTTTTAATCCGCTGTATAAGGACTTCGTTACTAAACAATATCAGTGATTCACTCACATTATAAATTATATTAATTAAAAATAAATAATCAAATTAAAAATCGAATTAATAAAATGTTTTCAGCTGTACAGGGGCCTCGTCAAAAATAATTATTTCTATGTCATAACTAATTAAAAATTAAAAAAGTACTTAAATATAAGTAAATGGAAGTTTGATTGTTTATTATAAGTTCAAAAATGTTCAAAGGTTTTAGTCACATAATTTAACGCATTTGCCACATTTTCTTTCCCAGTAAAACATAGGCTAAAAATATAGATATCAGTATTTTAAAAAAAATCTTCTTAGAAGCATATCCATCCTACGTTTTACTAACTATACTTCAGCAAATCGTCACTGTCACCTGCACAGTAAAACCTAGGTATAACTACCGTTAAAGATTCGAACCCCACACTTTGATGATAATGGGAGGGAAAGAAAAAATGTCCTTTCGTATGAAAATCATCGTGCTTTTATCTAGGGAAGTAGTTTAAAGTGTTTTACGCGGTGTATTCGTCCGGGTTTATTTGAAAATCATAAGAGAACCCTATGTCCAGCAGTAAACGTCTGATGGATGAATGATGGATGTATTCATTCATCAGCCAAGTCTTAATTTAAGGGTTATAAATTCGCAAAAAATGGCAAAACCACCTTCCATCGTGTACAAAATTCGAATATTTCGCACGAATTATTAACATTTTTGTTGATTTTTCTAAAACGGCTCAGCCGATTTCTGTAAAATTTAAATGGGACCACTTCGGGAGTATAGACTTTCGAACTAAAAAATATTTTTTCGATTCGGTTCACAATTGGCGAAATTATCGATGAACATACACAAAAAAAATACATACACTCGAACATAGAACCTCCTCCTTTTTGGAAGTCGGTTAAAAAATCACAACACCAACCCCCAATTTACTGTAATTCTGACAAGGAGTGATTATGTACAACTTTTACTATCGGACTTACTGTAGCCTATTGCAAGCAGCAGCAGACGTAGTGTTGCGGCAACGTGTATAAGGATTATCTATGATCATCTGTGAAAATTTTATCTATCTAGCTATCACGGTTCATGAGATACAGGCTGCCCCAGCTTAGCATATGACCACCAAAAGAGTTTTCCGTCGAGGTGTGAAGAGTGGCAGATATTTACTTCACCATAACATAACTCTGTCTCGTTCTGTCACGTCGAGAGAATTATTTCATGGTGCGTATACTATTCCGACTCGTGACAGACAGTCAGACCGACAACGGAATCTTAGTGATAAGGTCCCGTTTTTGCCCTTGGGTACGGAACCAAAAAACGGTTAACTATAAAGTCTGTTTTTGGACTACAAATTTACGTGATAACGTCATGAGAAAACATTATTGAAACAAACGGAACGCTTAGGCCGATCCTGCCTCTCTATCGCTTGTTCAGCGCTCTCGCTTGTACGCTGGGTTCAGGCGGAACGTGAAAATGATTCATGTTTTTTCATGCGAGCAGCTGGCGTTCACCTTGCGTTCATCATTTATAAGACATTATCATAGTGCTATACTAAATGATTTTTCATCAAATACATGTAGAAACCGAAAGTGATTTCCCATTCAAATTACCTATACAGGGTTATTCCTAATCAATAAGCATCATTTGAGGAGCTTATTCTATACGTTAAAACTATTTTTGTTCTGCGACTTTTGTCAAAACTAAAAAAAAAACAGCTGTTCCAAACATTTTGTCGAGGGTAAACGATATTTATCTATGGAACAACAACTTTTTATTTTGAGAATTATCAAAAGTCGTAGAACAATAAAAGTTGTTAGTTTTGATGTACAGAATAAGCCTCTAAAAGAATGCTAATTGATTATAAATAACCCTGTATATGCTAACACTTATGTCACACCAGAGCGTCACTAATGCACTTCTAATCTAATAACTTACCATTAGTTCACCCACGTTTCCGCAATTTAATCATACATAGTAATACCTACAGTCTACCTATTGCCCTTTCACCACCCTGTCATTGCGATGTCGAATGACGTCATTCAGCCCAAAGATGGATTTGGACCATAATTTCTGAACACACACTTCCACCATGACATTTGACCAACAACTTTTCAATCGCAAAAAATCAAAACCATCACTGGCTATTTTGATGAAATATTTTGTAGGCTTGCACTAAAGCAGCAATGGTAGCCGTGCGTGCTAATATTTTCGTGCCATGGTAATGGTAATTGGTAAATGACGTGTCCCATTTAGGGGCCTGATGGACAGACATTAGGACGTCTGCGTTGTTGTGGCACAAATTCCATTTGTACTGGGGTCCGGCGTAATTTTGCAAATGTACGGGGAAGTGTTGGGATAAAAAAAGTGACGAAGTGTCAAATGACAAAAGATAGGGCTTTTTAATTCCGTCTGGTGTGCGGTTTGCGTTTCATGAATAAAAACAAAGGGATCAAAATGCGTCGGTCAGAGTATAATATGACGGAGCTTAGCTGTTGTTAGGGACGTTACGGATGAAAATCGGCATATTTATCTGCGCTGAAAAAAAAAACATTTTTTTGTTTACTTACACGATAGAAGAATTTTTATTTGAGTACACGGCTCACTCATTACAATATTTTAAAAAGAAGCTTTTATCCAATTATAAATATTATGGTTAACATTTAGAACAAGCCAATTTTTTGCATACGTTCTTCGTGTCTGTAGGATTAACGGACAATCGCCGCGTTCAAATTGTATATCGAACGAGATGTTTTTTACAATCATATAAACACCCTTGCATAACATTGACTTTAAATTTCTATTGACTTTAGAAATTATACGGCCGCTATGATAACCGCGATGATGAATACTTTTTAATTTATTTTCTTCTTGCATGCAGACACTGAGAAACCTTGCAGCTTTCGTGTCATTATGTCGTCATTGTTTTAATACGATCGCTTATTTCTAACCAACTAAACAAAAGCAATTTACTGTACTACCCACATGACATGATTATTTAATAGATTTTCCTTGCCATGTTTAAAGTAATTTTCCTTTCATTTCCGAGAGATTTACTCGGTTCGTATTTTATCCTTTGTGCAATTAGCCTTGAACTAGCTAGACCGTTGGATCGTATGAATATCTGAATCGCCTTGGCATTGCCCTTGGATTAGACTGGATGGGTTATTCTTGAACAAACTTGTAATCTTATTTTTTTAACTTCATTTTCGTGGTTTGAAAGATTTGTCGTCGTAGAAATTCAGTATTATCGAAGGTAAAATTTGCCTAAAAAATTTTATAATGAAATATTGTGTAAAAGATACTCATAGTATAGCTCACATTTTGGGAGGTATTTGGATTCTAATGCGGTGGTTTCGGATTCCAAGCACACTTCTTTTTTTTGAAGCAAATTTAAAGAAAGCAAGACTGCAGCAGCTCTGATTCCAGTGAGGTCAAGAAAATATCACCACAGGTAAACGTGAACGACGGTAAAACGATAACTACCATATTTTCGCATATCTGATTATACTTATTCAGATTTAGATAAACAACATTTGAACAAGTCCCTGAATGAACAGATTGACAGGTTAGTAATTTATTTCGTAAAAATAACACATGTTATATTTATAATTTTACTATACAGTACTATTATTTAAGTTATTCTAAGTTTAACCGCCTTAACACAAAAGATTTAAACACGCTTTAAACAATGTTTAGCTGTGCAATTTGCCCTGTCAAACATTACCTAAAGCGTGCGTGAAACTTTTGTGGTTAGACAGTTAAGTAGTGTTTTAGTATAAGTTTTTATTTTAGGTAGGATAATTTTCATAGTTATAGTTTATAAAATTTTTTTTTTTGGTGTGGAAAAATAATATATCTGGCTACATAAAATATATATTAATGTACAGAATCACCCTTCCAATTTCTCCTTGACAGTGGCCAAGGTCCGCAGTAACAAAGGTCCGCCCACGCAGCCACGTGTAGCTTTCTTATTTAACTTTGTTAGAAGTTTTATTACCGTTAGAGTGCAAGGCGAAAGTAGTATGAAAATTAATGCAACATTTGTTTAGATAAGCTAAGTTTATCAGAGATATTATTCGTAATAGCATGTTTAGTTTGGTCAAGGTTTTACTTATGCTGTTTTCTGTTGGAAGATGACGTCATTATCATATGCAACATTAGTCTAAATCAGGTATCTTTCATCATCATCATACTCGTATTCTGCGCTTTTCTGTACCTACGTAGTCTCTATTTGAGAACTTAACGGCCCAATTGTAATTTAGTTCTCCGCGCTTTGTGCTAACTGCCACTTGCAATGTAATTCTTTAGACCGCTAATAGACACTTGCTAATTCATTAGACTATATCAATAAATTCATATAATCAACGGATCTTCCAATTTAAGGTGAAGCGTTAGAGGCAGCGCGCGTAATTATTTTTTTTTGGGTTTTAACAATGTATTGTTAGACTCACCTTGGTTTTACAAAAACTGATTTTGCAGCAGTAAAAAAGTCGTTTTAACATGTTACATGCACCAAAATAACAATATTACAGTCAATCTATGTGAAAAGGTTGATTTAACCAAAATTATTATGAACTTCAACCAATTGATAGTTATCGGTAAAATAAACCAAAGGTATAATTGTGGCCGTAGTGACCGAGTCCGTAGTGCAGAAATCCAACGGTGGACAAAGGTTACAAATTAATGTTGGGAACCGTATTACGCGACTCAAGTGGCGCTGAGTAGGACACGTGGCCAGGCGTAGTGATGGCAGGTGGAGTAGAGTCCCTTTCTGAGTGGCTTCCATTAGCAGACAGGCGTTCCGCAGGCATAACACCAGCCCGATTTGTCGACGACAACAGATTCATCGCGGGACACACGTGGATGAAATCAGCCCAAGACCGAGAAAACTGGCACAAGGGAGAGGTGGCCTATCGCCAGCAGTGGGTCAATACAGGCTGATTATGATGATGTATGTGGCCGTGATAATAAAATAGAAGCTATGACCGGGAATTGGAGCGCCCTACCTCCTTGATCCGCCCTCCTCCTAGCCTAATGTAGCCCCTATCATGTATTAAAAAAAATAAAGCCATACTACTAATCTTTACCACATAGCATAGAACTTCAATATTTTTCTCATACATTTTCCGCAAACTACGTACCTATTTCGCCCTTCCATTGAGGTCTTTTCAAGCAAACTTCAAGTGCACTTTGAATAATTGAAAGAACTGCTGAGAGGTTAGGGTCCTACCCTTTACGTGCGCTGTATAAATTACTAGAGTACATTAACTTGTACGACAGTACCGTGGTACACAATGTTATTGTCGTAAAGACTTTTTATTTTATTTATTTCATGTTATTTTATATAACGCTTCACACTCATAGTACAGTACAGTTAAGTTTTGTTTAAGTGTCAATTTATAAAAGTCACAACTCGAACTGCTGCCACTGACTCAACAAGAAGAAGAATGTATGAATGTAAAAATTAGTATATAATAGAGAGTAGATTGTATAGAATAGATAATAGAGATAATAGAAGCAATAGAGAAAATAGACAGAGAGCGAATAGAAAAAGACTAAGGAGTGAAAAAAGATAAAAAAGAAGATGGAGAAAGTGGAGAGAATGGAGAAAATAGAAATAGAGAATACAGAGTAGAGAGTAAAAAAAAAAGATTACTCTATGTCGTTAGCGAATCAGAGTCCTGAGTTGATTATTTGAACCTTGGGTACCGTTTTCAATGTATAGATTCTCTATATTTATAGGTCACCAGTGCAATGTAAGGTTGTGAAAGGGTTGCAAGGGCCAAGGCAGTGTTAAAAATGTAACACCTAGTTAGTCAAAAGAAAAACTATTTGTATTATTAAGACATACAAGTGGTATGGATGGCACACAATACGAAATATTTAAAATCATGCCTCTATTAGATAAGAAAATAATGGCAAATGATGTGTTCACATAAGTGTCATAGAGCTTTGGAATTGACTGCAAACAGTAGGTAATATGTTAAACCCTTTTACTTCTGCCGATGTATTTCTGTGTATGACGTCATATTAGGTTGAGGAAAAAGTCTTTTCGCATTATATAGTTTGTATGAACTTCTAATAAAATCTCTTTGGCTATACTATTTGTATCTGGCTGATTTTGGTATCATTGAAAGTTTAAATTTTAAAGAACATAATTCCAAAATCAAATTAGGAAAATGTGTGATTTTCATTTGTTTTTCGTACTGTCAAGATGAGTGAAACTAATGAAGAAATTCGATACATTTTAAAATTTTACTACAAAAAAGGGTAAAAATGCAACGCAAGCCGCGAAAAAGATTTACGATGTTTATGGACCTAGTGCAGTCTATGAGAGTAGCACAAATTTGGTTAAGGCGTTTTCAATCCGGAAATTTTGATGTCAAAGACGCACGTCGCTCTGGTCGCCCTATTACGGATAAAATGGATGACCATTTCTGAAAAAGTGGAGCAAGTTCGGCATATCAGTAGTTACGACGTAGCTGAAGAACTGTAAATTGACCACAAAACAGTTTTGGCACATTTGAAAAAAAAAACAGGGTACACAAAAAAGCTTTGGGTACCTCACGAGATCACTGAAAGAAACCTAATGAACCGTGAATTCATAGAAGACCTCACACATGTTTAGCCACTCAGCAAAAATCAAGAGAGTTTGGCTAGGAGGTGTTAATGCATCCACCGTATAGTCCTGACCTTGCACCTTCAGATTTGCACCTGTTTCGGTCTCTTCCGAATTCTTTAGATAGTGTCAGGTTAACATCACGAGAAGACTGCCAAAACCACTTGTCGCGGTATTTTGATCAGAAGTCCCAAAATTTATATAGCAATGGGATCATGTCCCTACCTACAAGATGGCTTTAGTTAAATGTTAATAAATTACCTACATTAAAAAAAAGTTTTGAATTTTCTTAAAAAATGCGAAAAGACTTTTTCCCCGACCCAAAAATGGACTGATTTTGATATTTTTCAGCAAAGTCTGGTTTTGAAAAAAAAAATGTTATAATTTCCCATGGGCACATTATATACAATTGACTGCCTCGCTGGCTCAGTGGTTAGTGACCCTGACCTCTGGTTCAAAGAGGCGTGGGTTCGATCCCCACCCAGGGCAAACATTTGTGTGATGAACATAGGTGTTTGCTCTGTTTCTGGGTGTTATTTATTTTGATACTATCTATAGAAATATGTATTTAAAATATGTATATGTAATATATCAGTCTCTGGCAGCCATATCACAAGCTATGCGTAGTTTGGGATCAGACACCGTGTATAAAATGTCCCCTAATATTTAAAACAAAACCTTTGTTAATTAAATTAAATAAAAGTCGCAAAATTAAAAACTCATTTTGTGCCGATACATTACCCCTACCAAAATAATATCAACTACTAGGGGCAAGACTCTTGAATAATTAATTAAGCATTCCAAAACAAAAATGAACCAAGTTCACTTTTAAAAATTGTCAGACATTATAAATAATTGCTGGTCATCCCATTAATAGCGGTGAAAACGACCGGTCATTTTGAACCGTGACATTTTTGAGGGGCTATAATCGTTTTTAATATACGTGTGATATCTAATACTGAGTATTTATGCAAATATTTATAGGGTTCCGATATATTGTTGGAAAAAGTGTAACATCATGTCGATACACAGCAAATTATTATAAAATTTAACATACAAAAATGAATAAATATTAGCGAATATCTTATACAGGGGCCACTTGCCCCTGTGTAAGTAAGTGCTTTATTAACTACAACAAAATACATTAAAACTACATACTAAATGCAGTTACAACTACATAAAAAGCACACACAGTTCCACAGGTCTAAGGATAATCCAAATTATTAAAAAAAAAATGCAAATACCAGTTGAAATACAAGTTCAGTGTACAAGAGTTTTTTTTTAAATAAAAGTGTGACTATTGTTATTCTGACACCTAGCGTTTTATTCATCATCATTATTATATTAATATTTTGTGGCATACTTGTAGACAAAAGTTTTTTTTGTTGTTCTCTTATAATTTTTTAATGAAAACTTATTTCAAACTTTTCAATAGATTGTATTATTGTTGATGGCAACTTGCGTACCTACAACGCTTTTTGTAATGGTTCTTAGTAATCAGCATGTAGCGCTGATATCGTAGTTTGACTAGTGTTCGTTAGCGATCATCAAAGTTAAGCAAAGTTCAGGACTGTCAGTCTTCGGATGAATGACCGTGGGTGGCATTGAGAACTGAGCGCTGCTGTGCCTCGGACGACACGATAAATTGTAGGCCCCAGTCGTATTGGTTATGTCAGAGGCCTTCAAGCGCCTTAAAAACTCTGACACGAGGGCCACCCGGCCTATTATACGAAATTACTTACTCTGCGGGATCAAATCAGAAAAGTTACCGACATAGCCGAGCGGATTAGCAAATTAAAGTGGTAGTGGGCAGGGCACGTAGTTCGAAGAACGGATGGCCGATGGGGCTGTAAAGTTCTCGAATGGAGACCACAGACCAGCAAGCGCAGCATAGGACGTCCACCGACTAGGTGGACTGACGATTTAATAAAGATAGCAGAAATGCGCTGGATGCAGGCCGCTTTCAACCGGCTTTATTGGAAATCCATGATGGGAGCCTTATGTCCAGCAGTGGGCGTCCTTCGGCTGATAGATAGATTAAAAAAGCTACAGAACCCTTCACTTCACGTGACTCGATACGCACTTGACCACTAATTTTTCTCCTCAAACCGACAGCATTTGCATACATTTGAGGCATCGTTTTAGCTGTTTAATGGTACGTATAAGACATAAATATTGTCTCATTCCGTTCGCCATTTTGTTTTTCGTTTGTTCTCTGTTTTGCATAAAAACCGCCCTGGAGGCCTCATTACGAATACCGCTTTGAGGAATTAAGGAAAACTCGAGTTTTAATCGCATTTAATGTATTTTGGATTAAATTTGGAAAAAATATTTATGACGCATTTTTGCAAATAGCAGGTAGGTATTATGGAAATTATGTTTTTATCTTGGGTTTAATCTTCAGTTTACCTAATAAAGTTAGTGTGCCTAAATAAAAACAATTTTACACATTGCCTAAAGATACCCAGTAATATAGAGAACACCTAGGAATTCCTAGTTGTTCTACAAACATATAAACCTGTGGGTATACATTTTGCCACCAACATAAGTAACACTGCAGCAACAGTCGGTGTCGGTCTTTGGATGGATGAGCATGGATGGCATTTAAAATTGAGGTGGCACAAATTACATGTTAATTTGTAAGTTTTGATGGATTGAAAGGTGTTCTGTACTTACAGTAAATGTACCAGCATTTTCAATAGCCCACTGCAGGACGTCTACCCCTTAAGGGTGGGCCATATCCACCACGCTTGCCCAGTGCGGGTTGGTGGATGCTGAATTGAATCTTGTAGCATTGTCAAAAGTCTCCAAGTAGCTTATAAACTCAGACGTATGGGTAGCAATGTGGTTTCCTGCTTACACCTGCTAAATCTGCAACAAGAATAGAGTACGTGGAATGGCATACATTGACGGAAATTCCTATTCCCAAAAACACAGCACGGGTAGCATGGCAAAAGGACTAACTGTTTTTCCACCATTATATCCCTTTGAAGAGGAAATAAAGTACGGATTGACAATGACAACAGACATTAAAAGTGAATAAAATGTTTTTTTTCCCTTTGCCAAATATTTATTCGTGCAGGTGATTGAGTGTACCTTGTTTTGAAATTAGCGTTTTACAATAAGTTTTTATTATGCACCAATTTTACAATACAATAAGTACAACACAAGATCACTTTCTTGAAACCACAAGAAATAAAAACAAAACAGAAGAAGAAAAAACGTCAGAAGAAAGGTACAAAAGGCGGTCTTGTCGCTAAAAGCGATTTCTTCCTGACAACCTCTTGTGAATGGAACACATTCCTTATATGAACTGCCAGAATGTGGAACGCTTTGCCTGAGTCTGTCTTCCCGCTAAAGTACAACGTAGGTGTCTTCAAATCCCAAGTAAATAGGTATCTTCTAGGTAAGCGTGTTACATCTTAGACAGCATATCTGCTTAACATCAGGCAGTGTGTAGTCAAACGCAAACCTATACAAAAAAAAATTTTTGGATTGGTTTTTGTGACATTAAATGATTTTTCATTTTGATTTGTTTTGATCTCCAACCAACTTACTTTTTAAATGCGAATCTGTTTATTCATCCTATTATCTTGTAAATCCATCTCGTGAACGTAATCTCTCCGTGTAACGACAACGCTGGCAATTAACCAGAGTGCGCCGGTTTTATTGTTAAGCCTATTAGCGATAGAGACATCTTTTGTCTTCTTAATTCGGCGGTCCAAGTCACGAAGGAACGCGACTATACTAAAACATACTTATACTCATTTATTCGAATCAGAAATGAGGAGATCCGTAGAAGAACCAAAGTTACTGACATAGCCCAACGGATTGGCAAGTTGAAATGGCAATGGGCAGGGCACATAGCGCGGAGGACTGATGACCGATGGGGTCGGAAAGTTCTCGAGTGGAGACCACGTACCGGCAAGCGCAGCGTAGGACGTCCACCCACATGGTGGACGGATGACCTCATTAAGACCGCAGGATCGCGCTGGATGCAAGCCGCTTCCAACCGGTCTTATTGGAGATCCATAGGGGAGGCCTATGTCCAGCAGTGGACTTCTTATGGCTGATGGATGGATGGATGGACTCATTTATTCATAACAATTGGCCACAGGTCATACCATATAACTAATAATCAATGAAAAAAGTTAATCAATGAATTATTTCCCATAACCACCAAGGGAAGAATGCGACTGTGGCTCCACTCAGCTGACCATGAAGCATCTACTACAATGCCCACAGTGCCCTAACACCTGCACAAAAGAAGATCTCTACAAGGCCGACACCGCCGCAGTTTCCGTGGCCTCGTACTGGTCGAACAACATACAGCCAAATATAAATTTTGTGATCGAATCGCTGACTCGAAAAGAAGAAGAAGATGAATTTCCCATAGCCAGGAAATCAAACTTTTTAAATAAATAGTAGGTATAATAATCTTAGGTATGAATATTTAGGATACCATCTTGAGCAAAAAAAGGAAAATGGGCTAAACGCTGAGCTTAATTTTGTGGAATTATACGTGCTTCTACTTTTATAGTCCACTCAAACCCACGCCTGTGAGTGTGTCAGCATTATGCGCAATTTATGTTACTTACATTAAAAATAATTTGAAAATTAGGACCCTTAAATTGGCCATTATGTGTGTTTGTTAAAACTAATACTGGGACAACGATGATTAATAAATAAATAAGCAAATACATTTCTGCTAGTAAAATTATTATTCAATGTACCTAATGCACAAAACACCCCATGAGGGACGTCAGGGCAGAACTGATTGCCCCCACACCGAATAAGAATAGAGTCGTGTGTTCACACAGAGTTACCAGAGGGATAATGTGGTCGATCGAGAAATGAAAGAAAAAGATGCATTGATTTAATATGGCATGAGTTGGAAAGAGACATGAGAAATATCTCGATTCATTGGCTAGTTATCGTGTTTTGACAGTTGACAACTAGTGAAAATGATTGTCCATACATTTTTGGGGTTGAGAATTGTCTTAAGCGACAACAGCACTATCTCTCGTGTTGTAATAGCGCTGTGTGTGTTCATATTGACGGTCCTTAGGTTTTCTAACGTTATTCGTCTCTACTTTAGCCCACAAGCCAGCTATCTGGCAGAACTGACGACTATTTATCAACGTCTCGTGTCAGGCACCCGATTACATCGTGACGTTTTCATTCCTCCCTCGGATTCACTTATAATTCGCTTCTTGATCTCAGACGCCCTTGTTATTAATGCTGTACATCATTAATTGTGGGCCAATTCATTTATCTGCGTGGCGCCGTTGGAGATTTTTGGTAATTGCTTGTTTTATATTTATGTATTGATTGCTACTTTCTTTGTTGGTTTGTTTCTCTTGTATTTGTATGTGTCGCATTCTTACTCAAATGCTACTTAATACTGGACTACAACTGGTCAATAGTCAAATATTTTTAGTTACAACCATTAATTACTCAACTACAAACTATAATGATGCTGGATGTAATGTAAATGCTGGATGTGAATTTCTCTAATTTATCTCTTTTACAAAACAAAGACTTCCATAAAGAACGAAATTCTCAATTTGACTACATTCAGTAAAAATAAATGAAGTAAATTTGATTCATCAGCAATTAAATACATTACGGCGTGACAGCGTTATAGTTTCCATCAAAAGGAATGTTTATAGGAAACAAGCTAAACGGGAAGCCTGTGCTCAGCAGTGGTACATACATCATACAGCTGAGATGATGATAATTATAAGTAGATTTTATATCGATGCAAATTTTAGCGTTCCAGGATAACAAAGGCCATAAAACTTGTATAGGTGTTTTAGAATTCTGAGACCATTCGAAAGACATGGCAATGCACTTCTGGAAATTTTATAAAATTCACCAGTAAATTTATAAAATTGTCAGTAAGTTTGTTTATTTGCACGTGGTGGTCAAATGTACAATTAGGACCCTATGAAAATTGGGACTTCTTTAATGATTTATAATTTTGGTTTTATAATGTTACTGTATCTGTGTGTATTTAATGTCGAATAAATATCATTTCATTTCAATTGATTGGCACAATGCAGAGACTCCCACAGGTATACTCCACTATTATTAACAAATAAATATTACGAAACCAGAAGGTCAGTTCTGGCGAGTCACGTATAGACCTACATAAGGAAAACAGAGCTTTAAGCAATCAACTTTTTTCCATTCGATTTAATATCTTTACTATACACCCGAAGTAGATAAAGCCACGAAACAATACTAGTCACACATAAAACTAAAATCCCATGGTCAATAAAATCTGTCGAACCGATTGAGCCGTCAATACGGCAGTTTCAATCGTTTATTGTTTCGAGAAACGTAAAATAAATGGCTGGAATATATGTGAAAGGTTTAAAAATGGTTTTAAACTTGAGGTCTTAAAATTGTTCGTACCTGTGTTAAATTTTTATTCCTAGGTTACTACGACGGTAGATATCGAGTGCCAAAAAATGTCATCTATATTTCATTTATGGCTTTTGAACCGTACATCATGTTTTCGTTTTGGTTAACTTAATCGTTTTTAACCACAATTAAAATTTATAAAATTTGCGATAAGAAAGGAAACTTAGAATATTGGTAGGTAGTTATAATTACATATTATCTCAAGGTACCTACTGTACCTACTATGTATGTGCAACACTTTTGTTCATAAAAAATACTTTCAAAAAAGATGGCGTATAATTATACAGTACAACTATTTTTTTTATTATTTCAGCCTGCGTTCTCCCACTTCTGGGCAAAGGCTTTCCTTCCCTCCTTCCAGACTGCGCGGTCTAATGCTGTGGTGGCCCAGTGCTTGTCATGGCCCAGACCTTTGTCCCACCCAGATGGTGTGCTGAACTGAATTCTCATGACAAGTACTACTACTTGCTATTGTTAAAATTATACTAATATTGCTAGACAAGTTAAAAGAACAAATCAGTCATTGGTTTGTCCAATAAATGCGTAGCTGTATTGCATTTCTACATACAAAAATCACTAGATTAGATGTCTTTTAAAAAGGCATTTTTTGCAATTTTTAGGGTTCCGTACCCAAAGGGAAAAACGGGACCCTATTACTAAGACTTCGGTGTCCGTCTGTCCGTCTGTCTGTATGTCTGTCTGTCTGTCACCGGGCTTTATCTCATGAACCATGATAGCTAGACAGCTGGAATTTTCACAGATGATGTATTTCTGTTGCCGCTATAACAACACATACTAAAAATATAGGTAGAATAAAATAAATGTTTAAGGGCTCCCATACAATAAACCTGATTTTTTACACGTTTTACGCTCTATAATATTAATGTTAACAGTTACATGCTTGAAATTTTCACAGAATATTTAGTTTTATATTGACTTTAATAACAAATAATAAAATTAAAAAAAATATATATATTCAAGGGGGGCTCCCACACAGTACGGAACCCTCCCTGCGCGTGTCCGACTCCTACTTGGCCCATTATTTTTTTTGATCAAGCAAATTATGGCTTTAAATACCAGTGTTACTCCCAATTTTAATACCAGTAGTTAGATTGGTAAATGTAACATGACCTGTTTTATTGTAAAAAGTTAATTGTTTTTTTGCAAGAACGCAACTTCGAGGATTATTAATTTTGTGCTCTATGGAATCAACATTCGTTAATGTCTCGTAATGATAACACGACAATAGGCTCAATAATAAAAGCGCCATCGTAGTTATATACCTAAGCAATTCAAAGAGTTTCTGTTTCTTTTTCATCATAGGCATTCAATAGAGAGAACACTTTTTACGTTGCTATTAAATGAACTATGGAGACTTCATAATTGAGCCTAATATCGAGGTAAAAGAAAGAAAGAAAGAAAGAATTTTTTTTTATTTCCCAAAATATGATTAAGTTAGCAATGTTAATAAAATTATACCAATATTGTACCTAACTATACATTTAAATCAACAGTGGGTCCCAAACTCGGCTAGGCCGGTCTCTTGGGAGCCTTACAAACCTTAAAACTTACAGATATAAAACTTCATTCATGTTTTTATGACTAAGATTGAAAGGGTACATAGCAAAGTAATCTCTTCGCGCTTTTATAAAATTTCAAATTAACTTAGCAGCACCAGGTGCGCTCTGAAAGGTTTCCCAGGAAATGCTAATATTACTAGCACCATCTGTTTTTATTCATACTACTTGCACTCACAGAGTATTAGCATAATATGGTGAATTATATTTGAACTATCAAGAAAATATTAAAATGGAAAATTTACTTGAAGTGCACAAAGGACATCCTCAACCTTTGGAATTTTGAGTACCTAGTTAGATATAAGTATAGATTTTTACCGTGAAATATTCTTAATGAAATTACTTTCACTCAGTTATTTTCTCTACCTATAGTTAATAATCTATTTACATTTCTGCAAATTCTATTTTATAAAAAAAATCCAAGGTAAGTACGTAACTAAAAATTCTGAAAACTATCAACCATAGTGTTGAATGCTGATTGACTGAACGTTCGTGATCCGTACGGACAGGGAATGAAACAGACCGCAGGCTTTCTTGTTTTCTGAGATTTTTAATCTGAAGCTTATCAAATTCAGAAGAATAAAAAACTTCGACCACAGTATCGCCTTCTTACACTCAAATTGGTGGTCAAGCACGAGCTAAATTAATTTAGTAGACGTTTACAACTAAGAACTCATGACTTACAACAACATTCAAAATAAAATAAAAAAATGATTGATATGATGATATCCACACTGCCAGAAATAGACATACATCATACACATCAAACCCCTCGGTAGCCTGGATTGTCGATAAATAATTAAAAATAACACCCATAAACATAGAAAAGTATCGAGCTACATATTATAACCTCAGTTTCTCTATAATCTGTAATAGAGTTGTACGTACACAAATGCGTTCAAATTACATACCACGGTGGAGCAGATGGCTGGAATCGCCAATTAAAAACGTATTAGTTTAGAAGTAAGTGGCGTTCTGACTTTTTCCTACGAATTTGGTCACAGTTTGTGATTATTTGTGACCATCAATCACTCGTAAATGGTTGGGAAATTGCTTCAATAAAGTTTAAATTAAGTTGATTCCTTTAAAAATAGTAATGGTGATTACTTAGAAGGGGTGAAACAAACTATCATCAATACAAGTAATTGATACATCATCATTACACCTACCAGCCGAGGACATCTACTGCTGGACATAGGTTTATGTTATAGACCGAACTTAAGCGAGGTCTCACTGTCTACTGTGTTAGCCGGCACTTATGTTTACAATTGTATTTTTGCATGTATAGATTTTGTTCGACGATAACTCAATTAAGTACCGCTCAACCGATCTCCATGAAATTTAGCATACACAAACTCGTAGTTTATAATATAAACTACGAGTTTGTGTATGCTTTGTGTCTATATAGGTATATATATAGGTATATCCATCCAAAACAGCGTAGCTCAAGTGCAACAGGGCGGGGATGGGCAGCAGCATCCCCGTCGCGAGAGCTACGCACTGCGATTGCCAACACGCCTGCCCAGCGCGGCAATTACGGGCAAAACCCCCTTCATGACTAACAAAAATAAGACCAGGCCCCCAGTCCCCGGCATTCTCGTTCACAAGTCTCACGTTAACAACATCATTACCATTGAAAGTGTGTCGAGCAGGGTTGTATACCTAATACTCAGAATATCTAAACGATATTCGTTGAAGGTCATTCAGGTATACGCACCGACCTCGTCACACCCAGATGATGAAGTGGAGGCTATGTATGAGGACGTAAGTCGGGCCATACATACGTCTAAGACCCGCTTCACGGTTGTTATGGGAGATTTCAACGCAAAGTTGGGCAAAAAAAGCGATGATGAGTTGAGGGTGGGGCAATTTGGATATGGGCAACGGAACCCCAGGGGCCAGAGGCTGGCAGATTTTCTGGAGAAAGAGGGACTCTTCATGATGAACTCTTTCTTCCAGAAGCCATCCACAGGAAATGGACCTGGATGAGCCCCGATGGTTCTACGAGAAATGAGATAGACTTCATCATGACTAGCGAGAAACGGATATTCAACGATGTCTCCGTGATCCACAGGATAAAAACCGGTAGTGATCACAGAATCGTGCGAGGCAAACTGAATATTAACGTTAAACTCGAAAGGTCCCGCCTGATGAAGTCTACGCTCCGACCTACTCATGCTCATATACAAAACCCCGAGAACTTTCAGCTCGAGCTCTCAAATCGCTTTGCTTGCCTGGAGAACTTTGCATCGGTGGACGAGATCAATAACGGGCTCGTAGAAACTGTCCAAACGGTGGGTTCTAAGTTCTTTAGACCCCGCCGTTCTGATAGACCTCAGAAATTTTCCGATCATACTCTAAATCTCATGGCCGAACGACGCTCGCTAAGACTGCAGTCTTCCGATGATGCAAAGTCATACAGGCGGCTCAATAGACAAATTTCTAAATCAGTGCGGTGCGACATTCGTCTCTTAAATACTAAACATATTGAGGAGACGATAGAGCGGAACAAAGGCTCTAAAGTGTTTGCGAGGCACTTGTCTATTGGGCAAAGCCAGTTGACAAAGCTGAAGAGAGAAGATGGCAGTACAGCGTCGACCAAGGCAGAGGTATTGGAGGAGATCGAAAAGTTCTACGGACAGCTATACGCCTCGATAGCAAAGCCTGTGAGCAGCGCGGCTAAAGACCCAAGAGCCAAGCTGACCCGACACTTCACCGAAGACATCCCGGACATCAGCCTGTACGAGATTAGAATGGCCCTGAACCAACTTAAGAACAACAAGGCGCCGGGTGACGACGGAATCACTTCAGAGCTTCTGAAAGTGGGTGGTAAACCGGTACTTAAAGTCCTTCAGAAGCTTTTCAACACCGTCGTCCTCGAGGGCATAGCGCCAGAAGCATGGAACAGAAGCGTGGTGGTGCTATTCTTTAAAAAAGGTGACAACACCTTATTGAAGAATTACAGACCCATCTCGCTTCTGAGCCATGTTTATAAGTTGTTTTCAAGAGTCATTACGAATCGTCTCGAACGCAGGCTTGATGACTTCCAGCCTTCCGAACAAGCCGGATTCCGAAAAGGCTTTAGTACGATGGACCACATACATACGCTGCGGCAGGTTATACAGAAGACAAAGGAGTATAACCAGCCACTTTGCTTAGCGTTTGTGGACTATGAGAAAGCCTTTGATTCGGTCGAGACATGGGCTGTGCTTGAGTCTCTTCAACGATGCCGTATTGACTATCGGTGTATCGGAGTGTTGAAGTGTTTGTATAATAACGCCACTATGTCGGTCTGAGTACAGGAAGAGAGCTCCAAGGCGATCCCTTTGAAGAAAGGCGTAAGACAGGGAGATGTTATATCTCCGAAACTGTTTACTGCTACTCTGGAGAACGCCTTTAAGCTCCTGGAATGGAAAGGATTCGGCATCAACATCAATGGCGAATACCTCACTCACCTTTGGTTTGCCGACGATATCGTAGTCATGGCAAAGTCGATGGAGGAACTCAGTACGATGCTCGAAGGCCTTAATCGAGTATCTCAACAGGTGGGTCTTAAAATGAACATGGACAAGACAAAGGTCATGTGTAATTCCCATGTTGTACCCACCCCTATTTCTGTTGGGAACTCGGTTCTTGAAGTCGTTGACTCGTACGTCTACCTAGGACAAGTAGTCCAGTTAGGTAGGTCCGACTTCAAGAAAGAGGCCAATCGCCGAATCCAACTCGGCTGGGCAGCGTTCGGAAAATTGCGTAACGTCTTCTCGTCCGACATACCTCAGTGCCTCAAGTCGAAAGGTTTCGACCAGTGTGTGTTGCCAGTGATGACTTACGGCACAGAAACGTGGTCTCTCACTATGGGCCTTATTAGCAAGCTTCAAGTAGCCCAACGAGCCATGGAGAGGGCTATGCTCGGAGTTTCTCTACGCGATCAAATCAGAAATGAGGAGATCCGTAGAAGAACCAAGGTTACCGACATAGCCCAGCGGATTGGCAGGTTGAAGTGGCAATGGGCAGGGCACATAGCGCGGAGGACTGATGACCGATGGGGTCGAAAAGTCCTCGAGTGGAGACCACGTACCGGCAAGCGCAGCGTAGGACGTCCACCCACAAGGTGGACGGACGATCTCATTAAGACCGCAGGATCGCGCTGGATGCAAGCCGCTACCAACCGGTCTTATTGGAGATCTTTAGGGGAGGCCTATGTTCAGCAGTGGACGTCCTATGGCTGAAAGGAAGGAAGGAAGGAAGGTATATATAATATATATACCTATATAGATTGTCTACATTCAAATTCAGCATCTTCTGTTCATTGGTTGCGAAGGTACGAGGGCCGTGCTGCAAAGAAGCAAAACGGCGCGCCGTGCGGCTCCACTTTCTGCGGAAGTTGCGGATGACGTACTCGTAATATCACCGCACGCTCAAATGTTTTGTTTATAATTGTAACTAGCGACCCGCCTCGGCTTTGCACAGATGTATCATACATACGTACCTTCCTCTTGAATCATTATATCTATGAAAAAATACGCGTCAAAATCCGTTGCGTAGTTTTAAAGATATAGAACAATAGCAATTTTTTGCATAAACTCGTATCTCAAATACTTCACCTAATCTATACCAATATTATAAAGAGGAAAGATTTGATTTTTTGTTATGAATAGGCTCCGAAACTACTGAACTGATTTGAAAAATTCTTTCACTGTTGGGAAGCTACACAAACCCCAGGTGTCATAGGCTATACTATATTTTTAAAAACTTTATTGAGGCTGCTAGTGATATTATAACCATATCTATTTCATTCACATGACTAAAATTTCATAGTAATATTATTAATATTTCATTAATAATCTTTTATCTAATATTATAAAACGGTTTATAAAATCAATAGAGACTGAGTAGAAATACCGTCCATTTTGCTAACTACGCCTCCGGTACGTATTTAACTAAACGAGGAACCAAACCAACAAGTATAGGAAGTAACAACAACCATAACCCTTCAATAACTCACGGTCATAATGAAACAATTTCATACAATGACCGCAGCCAAATTGGCGGAGTTAACCCTGCATTGCATCCGACGGGCCTTAATGACTTGGTCTAAGTTTAATTTAATATTAACTGCAACAAGACTGGCGTCTTATACGCAACTTTGTAAGAATAAGGTTGGGCGCAAGCTTGTGACGTGTTTCTACAAGATTTAAATACAATTTGTGAATAATTTTAAACCAATTTAATATTTTTTAAATAGGTAGGTAATTTAAAAAACTTGATGTTATAATTTTTGTTAGGCAGAATTTAACAGAAAATCAATAAAATAGCTGCTCGTCTTGGCATTGCCTGGCTACATATGAATTGTAACTACAAATGCAGAAAAACAGATAGGCACATTAAATAGGGTCTTAATATTTAGTCATAATCATTCAAGTTACATTTTAGCAAAATCTTAGTTTTTAGGGTTCCGTATCCAAAGGGTAAATACGGGACCCTATTACTAAGACTTCGATGTCCGTCTGTCCGTCCGTATGTCTGTCACCGGGCTGTATCACATGAACCATGATAGCTAATCAACTGAAGTTTTCACAGATGATGTATTTCTGTTGCCGCTATAACAACAAATACTCAAAACAAAATAAAATAAATATTTAAAGGGGGCTCCCATACAACAAACCTGAATTTTTAGACGTTTTTCGCTCTATATTAATAATGGTAACAGGTAGATGCCTGAATTTTTTACAGAATATTTAGTTTTATGTTCACTTCAATAATAAATTATAAAATTAAAATAAAATAAATATTTAAGGAGGGCTCCTATACAGTACGGAACTCTCCGTGCGCGAGTCTGACTCGTACTTGGCCGATTATTTACAGCAACAGCTGCAAAGTTTTGTAGCAAGTGCGACTAGCGCCTATGTCTTAAAAACACCATGGAAATGGCTGTCGCGTACAGACGTTCCCTCAATGAGCGCTCGGATTACTCTATACCGTCAACAATGGCGTAACTTCACACTTGCGATTTAATCGAGATCGGACTGGCGAGATTGACGGGTAGTTAGGAACGGCTTAGGTATTACAGGGTTACAAACGCTGAATGTGTAATTTGCATTATTAATGCTTATTTTTAGTGGCTGATGAAGCAGTATCGTGTCGTTATACTGAAAACTACTGAATTGTATTAAATTTATAATACTACTAGATTTTACCCGCGGCTTCGCCCGCATGATATTTCGAGGCCCTACTTTAGCACCATTAATAAAGAAGGTGGAAAATAAAAAACAAAAAAATTCAATTTGACATTTGTTCGATTTGACAGTTCTTTTTTGACATTTCTTGGAGCACACGCTAGAATAGCTCGCAGATGGCAGAATTTTTCCTACTTACTTAACACTTATTGTTACAATATGGAAAATTTACGCAATATCATTATAATTGATAGCCTATGTGTTATTCTGATGTATAAGCTATATAATTGCAAAGTTTCATCTCAATCCGTTCAGTAGTTTTTTGCGTGAAAGAGTGACAAACATCCATACATCCATCCATCCATACATCCATCCTTACAAATTTTCACTTTTATAATATTAGTAGGATTTACGAGTATTCAATGAGAACAACATAAGGTTTTAAGTATTTTAAACTTAAAAATTCGGGAGATGGAAGCTGTTTTCAACTGATCTTTCTATAAACGTATAGGAAAAGCTGAATGAATACATTTTTTTTTTAATTTTCTTTGACTGAAAGACGTGATCATATTATAATTATTGATTTCGCGTTGGCCAGAAATTGACAAGAAAATTATTACCATGCAGTAGGCTGCCCAACTCTGCCTACAAAAATAATTAATATATAATTATGCCAATATTAATTTATAGCATACTTTCGTGAACTGTAAAAGTAGATAAAATTTTTGCAGCGCGTCTCGATTTCTTGCGGATATTAACGTTACTCGGGAATAAAATTGATGTTATTCAAATGCTTTATTTTTTAAAATTGGCTGTGTGGTTTTAAGATCTTATTCATAAACAACAACAAAAAATATCTCCTCTCTACAATATATGTGTAGATAAGAAAAGTAATTTCAACGCAACTTTGTAACAAACCAACGTGCCACTAAACTGCCCACTAATTAAATCAGTGCAGAATGTTCGCCATCTGCGCCAAAGGGTTAAACTCATCTGGCCACGTCGCAGCGGTTAGTGTAAGATATTATTATCAGTGATTGACGTTTTATTGTCCTTTTTTCTTCATGTACCATACCAACTTTAATGTTACCCAAAAAACTACTGCATACTTTACTATTAGCTAGTTAATTTTTTTTTTAACGTGTCAAACATTTAAAAATTTGAATTGAAAGAATGTAAAAATCCACGTTAAATTTCAAAGAATTCAAAAACTTTATAGAAAGTTAACGTGATTTGTACATATGGAATAATAAAATAGTAAAAGTGTCGGCGATAATGCCTGAAGATTGAATAATTGCATATTTTCTAGCATAAAGATCGCAGGAACGCGCTGGATGCAGGCCGCTTCCAACCGGCCTTATTGGAAATACATGGGAGAGGCCTATGTCCAGCAGTGGACATCCTACGGCTGATGGATGGATGGATATTTTCTTGTATTTTGTAATTTTTCAAAGAGCTATTTCAATAAAAAAGAATATTTAGTTTTTAAATCTAAAACACTCGTATTGCAACCTTTATTCAAAATCTGTTTTCATTTTTAGGGTTCCGTACCCAAAGGGTAAAAACGGGACCCTATTACTAAGACTCCGCTGTCCGTCTGTCCGTCTGTCTCCAGGCTGTATCTCTTAAACCGTTATAGCTAGAAAGCTAAAATCTTCACAGATGATGTATTTCTGTTGCTGCAATAACAACAAATACCTACTAAAAGCCGAAAAAATACTTATAAATTTAAGGGCGACTCCCATACAATAAACCTGCATTTTTAACCGTTTTTCGCTCGATATTAATAATGGTAACAGGATAGATGCTTGATTGTTTAATTGTTTATACAATTCAAAAATAAATAATTAAATTGAAATAAATATTTACGGGGGGCTCCCATACAGTACGGAACCCTACGTGCGCGAGTCCTACTTGTACTTGGCCGATTATTTATAGTTTGTATTTTTCTTAACACCAGAGTTTGTGAATTTTGGCAAACTATATGATATATTTGTTTAAAAAAAAATACGTGCAAAAGTAGCATGGGAGCTCAGTAACTGTCTTTAAAAATGTATCCAATTTTCTCTATCCAAGAAGTGTAGGTAACAATATTACTCATAATTGGATTAAGCGCTAGCCGAAGTGAATCGTAGCAGAATTTATTTGAATGACATGTATTTTAACCCGTTAATAGTCGACTGAATGAAATGAGGGTCTTAATTTCCAAAGTAATTTGATTAAAAAAATTAAAGCTTGTATCTCGCTGTTACAATTGAAATGGTAAATAGAGGAATAAAAGGGTTTTTGCAAAGTGTGGCATTGTGTGGTAGTTTTTTTTTTTTTTTTGCAAAAATTGCACTAATGAATTCCACCGTGTACAGAATTCGAATTATTTGCACGATTCGATGTGTAATCCATGTACAATGTGTTGATTTATCAAAAAAGGCTCAGCAGATTTCGAATCTCGTGAGTACATCCTTTTAAAATCATTGGTTAACAATTAGCAAAAATATCGATGAACATACACAAAAAAAATACATAGGTACAGGCAAATATAGTATTTACCTCTTCCTTTTTGGAAATCAGTAAAAATGTAAGCATCTATAGGTATTTGACTCGTGTAACGTGCAAAATATTTATATTAGTTTACCAGCACCAGTTAACAGCTGTGCTTATTTTAAAATTAAAATAATTGTAAAATATAATATCCTTGTTCGTTTTTGTGAGCTTAGAAACATTCAAATTATTATCTAGATGCTATACTAGATGATAGACAAGTCATGACAATTCATTATTATTCTCACTAAATAATTTGCAAATTATGAGTATCAACTCAACAACCGAATAGCAACAATATTTATTTTTATTATATTTCCGACGCGATCAACGCATCTCAGTCAGACAGACTTTCCATAACAAAACAAAAAGAATTCGAAATTTGACAAACACCAATCCCTCAAGCCCACTTTGAATATTTCAAACGTCCAATCCACATTATCTGTTCAAATAAAAATATCATCGCAAAATATATACAGAACGTCGACGGGAAATGCGTTAATATTTGTCAACGTCATGTCCCTCCAAATAAAGCGTACAAAAAGAGAATTCGGGACATTTTTTTCGCAAATGAACCGTGTCGACTTCGGCTTCTCTTATTAGATTAACAGGTCGATTTGCAATTCTGTGTGTTCACATGTTTATTTTACGGAAATGAATCGCAATTTGGGAGGGGAGTGTGTTGTTGACTTGGCAACATTTGTTTTGTGGAGGTGGGTCGTTTTGATCGTGGCGGGTGGTTACGGGTTAAGTATTTTAGATTATTCTAAGAACATATTTTTATTGAATGAGTTAAACAGATCTAGTAACGTAAGTTAACTATAAATTGACTTGTAGGTATCTGTATAAAGAAAACTATTTTACCTCAAAATGGATGCCTGAGGTTTTAATTCTATTTTGTAGTCAAATAAGTATGTACTTATGTCCTTTTTTTACATTCTGCTCATCAAAATAAGCATTTTAAGAATGTTAAATTTCGTATGATTCATTTATAAAATAGTAGTAGGATATTTTACTGATAGTAGGAATCTATACATCGTATCAATACCTATCATATTATTATGCATATTATAATATAATTTATTTTAATTCAAGTATCTATTCTAATAAGTTTAGTCTACGAACTATCGATATTCAAATTCCAAATTACTGGTAACAAAGTTTTGAACAATAGTAGCCAATAGGACTTTGTTTATATAAGCTTGGATAATTTTACATAGTAAAAAGACTTTAGTTCAAAAACCCGGAATATAATTTTTTAGCACGCTTCATCGACTAGCAAAGAAGAAGAAGTTCAAAAACAAACAAAAAAAATTGAAATATAGTTTTGAATCAATGTATTAGGTATTTAATTAGGTTTGCAATAAAAAAAAAAAACGTTTAGCCCGTATGGCTAGCCTCGTCATAGACTGTCATAGTCGCCGAAAGTCTATGACATGGCGAAACGGTTGAAACAACAAGCAGCACCCACAATACCTAAACGTATTATTTGAGTCGCAACATGACAGCGCTCTGTTGTAAAATATACCATCCGCGATCACCCATCCGAAAAGTGACTTCGGTGATCGCTATTAAAAAATCTTTTTGTCAAACTACGCAAAGACGGGCAATGTACTATTGACTAAAACCAGTATTAATTGATTCCTAGCATTTATTTACACCCCACTAAAATAGTGTAGAAAAACAAATCAAACATGCAAAGGAATACAAACATTACAAACTTTATTGTACACTATGAAATTATCTCATTTTTTAACCTAAAACTAGTTAATAATTAATTTCTTCCATTTTAAGATTTGTAATATTTCTAATATCTCTATCTTATAAATCTGCTCAAGATCAGGCATTATGAAGTCAAACGCAAACCTGTACGAAATAAAAAGAAAGAGATTTGTAAGTACATACTTTTTGTATTTGCCTGTTTACTATTTGACCCTATTCCCAATACATTGCTATTTAATCCAAACAAATGCCAAATAAAATGAACCGTGACTTTGACCGATACCCCACCAGCGGGTGTCGTCACGTGTCCTTTGATTACTTCTACATTTCTTGCATTCGAGAATGTTTACTTACCAAATCAAACCATACTAAAATCAATCTTAGCTTAACAACATAAAACTTAAAATTCCAAATTCCCACTTGATAAAAACATGAAAACGTTTGTCAGAAGACCATCAAAGAAATAGTAAACCATGATTATAAAGATTTAAGGTTTATATTGGTGTAAACAGTTTTGTTAAGGGTTCACAATCGAATTAGTAGACCGCCCGTAGTTTTTGCTACTCAACACAATAAGTTCCATGGAAAATGGTCGGAGTCACTCCAAGGGAATTAACTTAAGGTTTTTCTAAAATAAGTTAATACTGTTTTTAGTCGGAAAGTGGGAGGTGAATTTTTCTTTGAAGTTTGATGTTTGTTTTTGTGTTATTATTGGTAATAGATGGTTGAGACTGTTATTAACGTTTTGTTTTCTTTAATAACGAAGTTTATAAACGCTTTTCTACTTTTCGTGAGTAAATTATGAACATTAATAAAACACAGATTTTCGTACCGTACCATGATAGTTTCTCTATTTTACCGACTTCCAAAAAAGAGGAAGTACTGTGTTCGTTCAATATTTATTTTTGTGTATGTTCATCGATATTTTTGTCAATTTGTCAACTGATACAAAAAAAAAAATTTTTTCAGTTTGAAAGGGTATACTTCCGAGGTGGTCCCATTAAAATTGTATCGAAATCAGCTGAGCCGTTTTGGATAAATCATCAATAATGTACATGGATGTCACATCATTTCAATTCGTGCAAACTATTTGAATTAGTACACGGTGGAAGTCGGCATTGCGATTAAATAAAAATAATTGTTATTGATTCGTTTGTGCCGCGGCAGCGGCCGGCGAAGGACCGGGATTTAAACCCACGAACTCACAAATGTAAGGCGGGACCTACCACTACACCAACACGGCTTCCGGCTTTGTACGATAATACTCTACTAAAACAATGCACTATGTCTCCCTCAGTAAGAAACTAGGTATAACGTGACAAATATTTGGTTTATCTTACCAGTCACAACTTCTGAGCTCGTGTGTGTGACGTCAGGAGTAGTGCTTCGTATCATCTCTTCGTTGAGTTCAGGCTTTATGGGCAAAGCTGAGGCGGCAATCTGAAACGTGACGGTAGAATGTTTGAGTTTGGATTTTTGGAAATGAAAGTGGTTTAAAATCAGTTTATTTAAATAGTCGTCATTTCAACCATAAGGCCCGGTTTTCACAGGCCCAGTAGCTGGCGGCCAGTGAAAGACAGTTACTGTAAAGCAGCTACTGGGTTAGTAAAAACATAGTTGAGCCAGTACTGACCGATCAGTTGAGAAGTCTACTGCAAACATACAACTAACCGAACCTCACCTATAGAAACCTCTCCACTAGTGCCATTAATAGTTCCATGATGGAACTACTGTTAAAAATTTACAACACTAGTTCCATTTAAAATGGATCTCGATATAAAGGAACCACTGTTAATTCTGAGTTAACACTAGTACCATTCGCAGTTTCATGATGGAACTACCTACTGATAATGATTTTTAATACTAGTACCATCTATGTAGTTAAATGGAGGAACAGACATTTTTGCAGCTGAATCTAAACCTTGATTTGAAATACCTATGAATATGAACCAAGCTCCGCTTGTAAATCCTAGGAGCATGTTCTTTTTGCCCAGAGCAACTTCTTGGCAGGTTTCTTCAAATTTAAAAATCTACGAAAGTTTGAGTTTGCCGTAACTCGCAATTTGCCTTGTAATTGTTTAAAAAAAAATTTTAATAAAGAAATGACATGTCATGGAAAGTCATTGAAAAACTTTGGTATTATTTTCAGTTTATAGGAGAACTCTAGAAGCGCCTAATTAATACAAAGTAAAGTAAATTTATAAGATTTTTACAAAAATATTGCCAATAGTTAAAAATTGTCTCCATCACCTATTTATTAGAAGGAAAATATTTATTCTTCTTCTTAAATACAGATGGCAGTCTTGCAGATGACAGTTAGGTGCAAAGATTCATGCGTCAAACTTCTAATATGTCACTTAAGTACACAGACACATGCGTCAAACTTCTAATATTTAAATTTTACACCTGTTTTATCTTCGAGCGGTAAAAAAAGAATCAACTACAAAAGTAGGGGTGACCCCGAATGTCTTGGCATCCTATATCTCAAAAACCTCTAAATAAGCGCATAACCCAGCTTTACAGATTGAATCAACACTCTAATCCCGTAATCTCATTGTTACCCGCGGCTTTGCCTGCGTTTTATGTGACGTTTAGCAATATCTGTCAAAACCTAATACTATAAAATGCGGACTTGAAATGCGGTGATGTTGACGATTTGGCGTGCGTATGGTTGTGATGTAGTAAAAGCTAAGCTATGCTAGTTTGAGTCGAAAACTTGTATACATGCTGTGTGCGTACGTGTACTTCAATCCATAACGATGTTATAAAGTTGTGTTATTTGGTTTGTTTGTTACTGTTTTACACAGTGACGGAACATTTTTTTACATGGAAATACTTTGAAGTTTGGCGCTTTTAGCGGGTGCAGCAAAAAATGTATTCCGCCTTGACCGCTAATAGACTCTTCAAGCTTTTATTATAGAAACAGCAGTAACAGTCTGCGTTACTTTAACTGTTTATCCCAGACATCAATTCTTAGTCAAATGTTAGTGTACATTATTGAGAACGGCCGTAAATGTTTATCATCGATCACAAAGTTAAGCAATGTTTGGCTCGGTAAGTTTTCGGATGGGTGACCGCGGGTAGCATTTATAACTAAGCCCTACCGTCGTTAGGATGATACGTTAAAATGCAGGCCCCGATTGTATTAGCCGTTTAGCCATTAGATCAAGATTATTTAACAAGAGTATGGCAAGTGTCATAGGATACTTTTTTTTGTAGAATTAAAATTACTAATTACGTTTATAGTTTTATAGAAAAGCGTTTAAAATATATTTGTTGTACAAATATCATGTTTTATGAAACGTAGGAGATTAAATAATAAAAAAGTACAATATCCATTTTCTTCTAACATTGGATATGAACCCTTACTATTGGGGCACAACAGACCCCATCTGCACCGAAGGGTTAAACTGTTACGAGGCCATAGCAAATAATGAGAAGTGTTTAAAAGAAATTTAGATCCCCGAGGGTGCTTACCAAACGCTGTTTTAGGGTTAAGAATGCCGTCTCTTCTAAAAATGTTGGCGTGAAAATTAAAAACCACGGGGTTTTTTTTTTTAGAAAGAAATTCACTGAAGGGGTGGTGTGAAATAACAAGGGGTTAAAAATTTGGCTTATTCCACAAATCCCCTTAGAAGATCCCCTGCGAAGGGGATAAGTGGACTTTTTGTCCATTTATCCCCTGCGGTTTTGCGGCAGGGGATAAATGGACATTTTGTCCACAAATCCCCTTCCGCAACGCCGCAGGGGATAAATGGACCAAAGGTCTACAAATCCCCTGAATCAATATTTACACACTTTTGAAATAAAATAGCAGAACTGTTTTAGGTAAATAATCGATTCTTTATTTTTTTGTACATACATAATATATTAAACGAGTGGTGAACCAAAATATAAAAAAAAAAATCTTCGATTATTTTTGTATCAGTGTTGATATTTGTAATCTCTCATGCACATATTTCCAAATATAACATAATATTTGGAATAGTTAAAATATCACAAAAAATCATATTTTCACATGAATCATAGATTATTTGTACAATGATAATGAAGATTTTAAACCTAGATGAGTTGCGTTGAAATGAAAAAAGGTACAAGTGGTATCACAAATAATATACAATAAGTAAAACATATTTTAGTCTTTGGTTATTAGTCTTTTTTTTGTAGGTACATAATATACGAGTAGTGAACAAAATTTACAAAGTCATTTTATCACACCTATGTAATCACATATTAGAAAATTATTTTCACAATAATCATAGATTGTATAGATGATATAAAAGTGATGAAGATTTAACCTAAATGTGTTAACTGAAAATACTTTTATTCTTTTTTTTTTTATTCTTTGGAGATGGGACTTTCTGGATCTGTCTTAAGCCCTTTTATCAACTTTATACCATCCACGGGGATTTGGGCAGCACAAAAAAATATATTAATGTTTTGCCTTTGATATACGTGCTTATGAGTAGCAAAACTCAGCAAGCATATGAAACTGTTTTTTCAATGGTCAAGTCTCAACTCCCAGCATGGAAACCAGACACATTCAAATGTGATTTCGAGGAGGCGGCAATGACAGCAATGAGGAATACGTTTGAAGATGTCTCAATTACTGGTTGTTATGTCCACTACAAAGACGCAATTTGGCGAAAAGGCAAACTATTGGGACTAACAAAACAAAAATTGATAAAAAGACAAGTGGCACTAAGTGCTGTTTTGCCTATGTTGCCTGAAGACAAAATTATCCAGGGCTGGTTTTACATTGCCTCCCAAAGTTCCGACGACGGTCAAAGTAAGAAATTCAGGAATTAAATGTTGACGCAATGGCTCAAAACGAATTTTATCAAAGTATGGTGCGCATTCAATCAACAACACCGTACTAATAATATGGCTGAATCCTGGCACGGCAAAATGAAGAAACGAATAGGAAAAAAGAATCCAAGCCTAATGCGACTGCTCACTGCATTATCAGAAGACGCGTCCTTTTACAATGTCCGCGCAATGCAGTTCCGTGATCTTCAAGATGGCATATCAGAGCGATTACAACAGAGCATTGATCGTGATCATTTCATACAGGAAGTGCTACTGGAACTCGTTAAAGGAGAAATAACGGTTGGACATTGTTTGGAAAAACTTCGTTGATATGTTGTCAAACTGCAATCAGTCTCTAGCTAATAAGGTATATAATATTCTACAATAATTGAATTATTGTAAGGTAGATATTATTTAATGACACCACAATAGTACCAATAAGCCAAATTTTTGGCTTATTCCACAAATCCCCTTAGAAGATCCCCTGCGAAGGGGATAAGTGGACTTTTTGTCCATTTATCCCCTGCGGTTTTGCGGCAGGGGATAAATGGACATTTTGTCCACAAATCCCCTTCCGCAACGCCGCAGGGGATAAATGGACCAAAGGTCTACAAATCCCCTGAATCAATATTTACACACTTTTGAAATAAAATAGCAGAACTGTGTTAGGTAAATAATCGATTCTTTATTTTTTTGTACATACATAATATATTAAACGAGTGGTGAACCAAAATATAAAAAAAAAATATCTTCGATTATTTTATATTTGTCTAATCTGCGATTGTTGTAAAAAAGCGTTGAAACTAATTAATATTTTGATGTTTAGTTGAGATTCAGCAAGCTTGAATTAAATTAAATTTCATTTATTGAGCTTATAACACGGCAAAACCAATTACATTATAACTCACTTAATATCTAATTAAAAACAAATGTCAGGAAGTAATAAATGATAATAAAAATAGAACAGAAGATGTCAATACAAAATGTCAAATAATCAAGCTACTGTCCGCATCCGTCGCCTCGCGTCCAGCCCACTGATCCACTATGGATTCGCAGTATACCAGAAGCGACGCAACAACATGCTTCCAGTCGTCAACTAATATATCTATTTCGGTGTTGGCAGCACGGAGTGAGTTGAGGTGACGACGACAGCGCAGTAGAGGCGACATAGCGCGCGCCACCGTGCGGCTGCTATTGACATAAAAAAGGTCGTGCGGTCGGCCGCGCCTATCCGTCGATACCCCGGGCTTATCTGGCACAAACAATGAGCATAAGATGTTATGTAGATCCGTAGAGTCGACCATCCCCCTGAGCACTTTACAGCACATAGTGAGCTGGTCGACCATGCGCATCACCTCCAGCGAGTTGTAACCCAACTGGCCGAGCAGAAATTTGGTTGGATACATGTACGGATAATATCCGTAGACCTTCTTGTAGAGTGATCTCAAGAAGGCTTTTTGAACCTTCTCGAGCATACTCGTATATGTGACGTGATGCGGATTCCACACACATGCAGCCGACTCGAGTTTGCTTCTTACCAGTGAGTTGTACAACGTCATAACAACTTGCGGGTTTTGGAAGTCTCGAGCATTACGAAGGACAAAGCCCAAACGACGAAAGCCTTCTTTCGCAAGATCGGTAATGTGGTCGTGGAAAGTTAATTCCCGGTCGAACTTAACCCCCAAATCTTTAACGGCACCCACTCTATTAATAGGAAGATTGTCCAGTCTATAGTCAAAATGAATAGGTTTCTTTTTACGGTCAAAAGTCATTGTATTACATTTACTAATATTAAAAGTCATTTTATTTGTCACACTCCACCGAAATATATTATTAATGTCATCTTGTAATTTGAAACAGTCTTGAAGGGAATTTATCTCCAAATAGAGTTTGAGATCGTCAGCATACAATAAACATTTGGCATTAGATAAAGCTCTTGTTATTTTATAAATCATGATTTGAAAAAGCAGAGGACCGAAAACGGAACCCTGAATTACACCGGATTTAGTAGGATACGAATTGGACTCATGTGTGCCATGCTTGACGTACTGACTTCGATCCTTCATAAGGTCAGCAAAAAAGCGGAGCAAACCCGGACTAAAACCTATGTCACAGAGCTCGCGGAGCAATATGTCGTTATCTATTTTGTCAAAGGCCTTCTGATAGTCAAAATAGATGACATCAACCTGAGAACCCCTATCCATAGCACTAGAGATATAATCAACAAGACACAGCAGGTTTGTATTAACAGAGCGGCCTGGCCTGAAACCGTGCTGCTCTTCACCTATCTGATGTCTTACCTGTCTATATATTTCTTTATGCAGAATATATTCCAATATTTTGGCAGGTGCGCAGAGAATTGCTATTGGTCTGTATTCCTCTACTGATGTACTTTTACTGCTTTTGGGAATAGGGGTCACTCTGGATAACTTCCACTGTTTAGGATACTTTCCATGTTTAAGCGAGAGATTTAAAATATGACACAGAGGAGATAACAAATATTTTTTACCTGCCTTTAAAACAAAGCTTGGCACACAATCGGGACCAGGTGAGCTACTTACTTTTAATTTATTAAAACCGCGCTCTACATCCGCTTGAGATACCGCAGGCACACTAACATAGCCACCAAGATAACCATGTTCAGGACACGCATCGACGTTTAACTCAGGTGTGTCATCTAAAAAGACGCTGGAGAAGTAGCTTGCAAACGCTTCCGCGGCTTTCACTCCACTATGCATCTTCCCGTTATACGACACACAAGGCTCAAATCCACCCCTGGACCTAAGATTATGCACATGCTTCCAGAAGTGCTGGGGCTGCAGTTGCAGGCTTTCCTCAATCTGAGCCATATGCGCTTTGTAGGCTTCAAAGATTCTGTGTTTTAGATTAGAGCGCAAGTCCGAGAATAACTTGTACGTCGCGCTACATTTTGAATTTAGCCAAACTCTATGCAACCTAGCTTTGCGCCGAATATCCTTTATGATACTGGCGTCATACCACACGGGGTACCTATTAAGATTAGCGAGCCGCCTATTCTTTTTAGGTACCGATAAATCGAATAAATTGTAAATAATTTCGTAAAAGGCATCGGTAGCAGCACTCACGTCAGAGGATTCTAACACCGGAGCCCAAGAGGTATCTGCAAGCAGCGAGTTGAAAAGAGGTACATCCATTTTATTGAAATTCCAATCGCGCAAAGAATTTATGTTACTAGGCTGTAATTTAGTAGATCCGAGAGCGTGCAGCCGTAGCGCGAGCGTTATCTCGAGTGCGGGGTGGTAGAGAGCGTCAATCGGGACGAATTCGTCTGTAGCGCGCTGCACGCGCAACGGCCGCGCCGCCGCCCCCTCGCTGCACTCTTGCGCCAACACCACGTCAAGAATTCCGCCGTGTGAATTAAATACATCGTTATAATCAAATAAATTACAATATGTCAGAAAATAGCCGTAATAGTGTTTGATATTATTTGAGGCACTATTCAAGTTAAGGTCACCCAAAATAAACAGCTTACAATCTGAATTTTTAACTGAAAAGGTTTCAATGTTGCTGAATACATTCATATAAACTGAATCACTTGCCTTAGGCTTAATGTATACAACACAAACGTAGAAAGTCCTACCACGGTACGTGAGGGAAGCCCACAGGTCTTCGCCAAGGTCGGACTCGAGCTCGAGTCGACGACGCGCGATGACGCCCGGTCTCGCGGCAAGCAACACACCCCCACAGGGAGTCGCGCGATCACGGCGGAACAAAGTCCAACCATCCGGTACCACCTCATTATCTTCAACCGAGCTGTCCAGAAAAGTTTCCGTGGCTGCCACGAACAAATGATCAGATAGCAGCATGCTGGTATACCATAAACGAAGCTTCGTCTTTAGGCCGCGAACATTTTGATAGTAAATGTTAACGGACTCCTTACAAACAGCGGCACGCGAATCACCGCGTGCCGAGTCCGCGACGAAATGATTGGTCATCCTGGGCTGGGCGGCGCTGTCGGTAGTTTATCCATTTTTTGACCCGTGCGTTCTCCGGCCAAACATTTATCGAAAAGCATTTGTCGTAGCAGTCATCTGGAACGCCTATCTTGAAAGATTTGTAGCTATTGGTAGTCTTGAGTTGCTCTACTGTTATCGCTCTCCCCGGACAGAGCTCGTTCAGGTATTGTTTGACCTCATCCAATTCCGACAGCATGTTCCATAGATGGAAATGTTTTCGAGATTCAGCCGCTCTCAGTGACGTCACAGATGGCCCTCCAACACAACGAAGCGATAGGGACTGTCGCGATTTTTTGTAACGCACCTCCTTCCAAGCCTGCTCGTGGTTCACTGCAGACGCTGGTGGCACCGATACAGGCGACGACTGGCTGGGTTTGTCAGTTACGGACGGTTCCAATGATGTGACAGCTGCAGAAGAAGGACGGGTATCACGTACCGGATCGGTGTGCTTGATTTTCTGCGCTAGGCGCGGTTCAATTACACGAGGCGGCGCCGGACGACGAGAACTGAGCTCAGCAGAGATTGCCGTCGACTTTCCCGCAGGCACCACGGTCATAGGCTGGACCATGTCGGGCTTCTTGCATTTGCACTCACATTTGCTGTACATGTCGAAGAATTTGTCAAGACGTGCCGTGACCTCCATCAATTGCTCTCTCATTTTCAACACTTCGCCACGCAGCTCCCCAACATCGTTGCTAAGACACAGGGATTCATCCGCTTGTCTATCTCTACCTGCGTCGCCGCGAGGAGCCGGTTTGGAGCGGATGGTAACATTTGCGTCGCGTCTTTTAGAACCCCCAACAGGAGTTGAAGAGTTGTCTCCGACTCGCTTGACTCCCATTAGACATTCAGGACATGTCCATGTCTCGGATTGCAATTCCGTCAGGCGCTTTTCACCAGTACATAGGCAGTGATAGTTTTTATTGCAGCCTTGTACAGTACAACGTACATATTGATCCACCTCTTCATTTATAACGGTGCGACATGCTGCACAATCCATTTTTTCGAAATAAATAAAATAGGTATACGTTTACTGTATTAAGAAGGTAATCAGCGGGTGGCGCGCGGTGAGTCACTCAACTGAAACAGACATCATACCTATTTGTGAGCCACTGGTGTAGGTATATAGTTACTTAAGTACCTACTTATTTTCTTTGTATCACTGATAAGTTAATTTAATTGTAGTTTGACGGCACTAAAATTGATTTATTGAGCTTAAATTAAAATTTATTAAATATTTATTTTACTCACATACAAGAAACGTGATTTTTTTGCTCAATTTTAATAACGGCAACAGGTAGATGCTTGAAATAATCACAAAATATTTAGTTGTATATTCATTTCAAAAACAAATCAATAGGATAAAATATATTAAGGGGGGGCTCCTATACGGTACGGAACCCTTTGTGCACTAGTCTGACTCGCGCTTGGCCAATTATTAAATAACACGACTGATATTGTGAGTTTACATAGTAATTTATTTGGCTGCAAAACACGACAGATCTGGATTTTCATACATCTTTTGCCGCCCGCAGGTGACATGTATTTGGCCAGTACACAACAACAGTACAATTTCGGTTTACCTCGAAGAAGATCATCAAAATAATGCCCAAATTTCCAAGCATGTTTCAGGAAATGTAATTTACGTGCCCGTCATTACTAAACGCAATTAAATATCCAATAAACTTGTCCCATAAAATGTCCCACTAACCATAACTTAATAGGTATTAACTACTGAGCCCAAGATATACAGTAAAACATAATATCTCATTTGTTCGAATCATAACTGAGGTTGTAAAATGAGATATGGTAGATTTTATTAGTCATTCTGTGTGTTTGTAATCATGCTCGGGATTAGGCAGTGTGGGATTGAATCATTATTATTATCATCGCAGCCTCACGATGTAACCTACTATACAGGGTCATAGGTATTAAACGCAAAACCTTTTAAGGGCGGGCCTAGTACATCTAGACAAACAACTTTTGTTCTACGACTTTTGGAAAATTACGAATAAAAAATCAGCTTTTTCATACAAAAAGTTGGTCAACGCGCGGTAAAATGAAATCGACAAAATGAAATGAAACATATTGAAAAGCGAATTTTATTTGAAAATTTTCGAAAATCGTAGTACAAAAGTTGTTTTTCTAGATGTAACAGACCCGTCCTTAAAAGGTTTTGCGTTTAATGACTATGACCCTGTTTAATAGCTTCAACTGAATATATATTATTGAATACTTCCACTTAGCAAAAGTAAAATGGTAAAATAAACGAGTAAACCCTTTAGTAGCTATAAGATCGCAGAATTTTAAACAACCCGTGTTCAACTATCTATAAACTTATCGTGCTGACCGTTGCGGTTTTGTGATCAGTAAGAAACATTTACTCAAGCACGCCATGAGCACTAGAATCATGTAACGTATTGGCAATTATCAAAATTTGATACAACGATTGATCATAAAGGACCTTAGTCACTGGCTGATTAAAGCAATAGACTAGTAATAATAGATAGCTGTGTCAACATTACCTGTCTAAACAGCCGCATGATCAAGCTTCCAAACAGTCTGCCGCCGCGGGCTGTAATCTGCTAAGTGATAGGAACATCCTGTCTTGCTGAATTAACTCGATGCATGCCTTCGGATATTGCCTTTGCGGCGATGGACATGGGTGTGCAGAGGTGCTTGCAAATAATAAATTAGTAATTATGTAATTTAAAAGATAGATGAAATGTGTAGAGCGGTATGACTGTAAATAGGTATATTTTTGTTAGACATAGTCCACTTTTGACGAGCGAAGGAAAAAATATCTACTAAAATCGTAAAAATGAACCCAAAATTTGTAAAAAAAAACAACTATTGTAAATATTTTATCAAAAGTGATGAAAAATTTTGCATGATTTTTTAACCTTCCAAAAAGGAAGAGGTTATATGTGATTTCGCCAATTGTGAACCGAATCGAAAAAATATATTTTAGTTCTAAAGGGTATACACCCGAGCTAGTCCCATTTAAATTTTAAAGAAAGCGGCATGGTCGTTTTTGAAAAATCAACAATAATGGAAATAATTCAAGCGAAATTTTCGAATTTTGTACACGATGGTAGGCGGTTTTGCCATTTTTTGCAAAAAATAATTATTTATTTTGCGATCAATCAGTTTCACTTTTGTGTCACTGGAATTCATTCACAGGTGCCCACGTATAACGATGGATATCCTACGGCCGATATTAAAATGATGTTGAACTATATGATTCAAAAACTTACGTAGACTTAACTGTAAGATGTATGCCAAATAAAATAATTTCGTTTATAACGTCACTTAGATCGGATTTAAATAATAATTATTTTTCGCAAAAAATGGCAAAACCGCCTTCCATCGTGTACGAAATTCGAATATTTCGCTCGAATTGCTTACATAATGTAAGCAATTCGAGCGAAATATTCGTTGTTGTTTTTTTTTTCAAAAACGGCTCAGCCGATTTCTGTATAATTTATGGCATCAATATGGCATGTTAGCAAAAAAAATCGGCCAAGTGCGAGTTGGACTCGCGCACGAAGGGTTCCGTACCGTATGGGAGCCCCAATCCTCTTGCCGTTATTAATAGCGAGCAAAAATTGCAAAAAAATCACGTTTGTTGTATGGGAGGCCCCCTTAAATATTTATTTCATTCTGTATTTAGTACCTATTTGTTGTTATAGCGGCAACAGAAATACATCATCTGTAAAAATTTCAGCTGCCTAGCTATCACGGTTCATGAGATACAGCCCGGTGACAGACAGACAGACGGACAACGAAGTCTTAGTAATAGGGTCCCGTTTTTACCCTTTGGGTACGGAACCCTAAAAAGCCAAGTCAATGGTCGATTTTGAGTTGTATCTAAGGAAGTTGAATACGAGAAATTTAACTTACTTGATTGTAACTAATAGGTACAGACAGCAATTATTTTTCTTAAATTCAGAGTTGGCAATATAGTAAAAGTGATTCACGATGATGGTCTAGTCCCTTTTGGTTTAGTACACTCTTTCTGAATTACACATTCAGAAAGAGTGTACTAGTCCTACGTTATCTAATAGGCATAATTATCATCATTCGAAACCCTCGAAATTCATATCAGATCTTCATTCAAAAGGCCCATCAACCATTGCTAAACGTCAAAGAGATACTCGCAGACATTAACCACCTAAACTTGAACTCTACATTAACACTTTTGCAAATAAAAATAAGCTTCATAATCGATCAGCAAGATATCTCCAATACTGGTAGGTTCTTCACATTGCTAATTCATCGTCAAATATGTGAGCAAATGTATTGCAAATATGAATAGGTAATGCTGAACAAGTAAACCTTTGCAAGTATAGAGATTAGAGGACTGATATGATTTGGCAAACATTACGAGGAAACCGACCGTTGGGCACAAATAGGAATCTATTTTGAGATAGATTGACTCTCTGATTCACTTTGTGACATAAATAAGTTTATCTACACTAATGTTGTAACATTCTACTTATATTTCCAATACTTGACTTATAATGACTACTGTTATAGCGCAGACAACAAAACACTCAATTTAAGCAATTTCACATGATGTTATAATAACCACATCGATATCGTAAAATCTCATTATAACATCGCGCGCTCGCTCCTGATTAACCCTGCGCGCGCAGCTGCGCTCTCATTGGTTAGATTTTAATGGCGCCAAGTTCACTGTGACAATACACGTACGCGTGAATTTAATGTTTCGCAATATGTTTTTTATTTTATTTTTATTAGTGAAGATAAAGTAGTGTATGCAACTGCATATAACACGGGTATTAAAACACTCGTTACTATTATGAAACTCGCTGCACTCGTTTCACAAACTCACACTCGTGTTTTAATACCCTTCATTATATGACAGTTGCATAAACTACTTTAAACCTACTCTTATATAATATTACAAACGCGAAAGTTTGTATGTACTCGTAGGTATGGATCTTTATTCCTCTTTCACACAAAAACTAATTACGGAACGGATTGAGACGAAACTTGGCAATAGTAATGTTTGTACATCAGAATGACACATAAGCTATATCTATACTAATATAATAAAGAGGTAAAGTTTGTGAGTTTGTGAGGTTGTAGGGGGTAATGTCTGGATCTTCTGAACCGATTTTGAAAATTATTTTACACTTAGAAAGCTACATTGTTTGTGAGTGTCATAGGCTACAAATTAAGTGCGGGCGAAGCCGCGGGCAACAGCAAGTAATTTATAAAGATATTGCGTGAAACGAAGTTCCCCGGGTGAGCGAGTAAAACATAAATATAACTCCGACATCAAGCTTTAGCGAAACATCTTACTAAATAGTCTATACATAAAATAATAACTGTACAGGTCGTGGCATATAAGTCTAGCGCTGAGCGAAGTGTGGTGGGGATGGCTGCGCATGATTTTAGTATGGCGGTCAACATGCGCAGCCATTGAGCCATCCGCTCCACAGTACCCTCAGCGCTAGATTTACGTGCCGCTACTTGTAATTGGTTTTGATATGGCAGTAGGCTGTCACCATTGCCTTGGCATTTTTTCTGTTTTAAACCATATTGATGGCTGTCACGTAGTTCGATGAATGGATGGCCAATGGACCCTTATAGTTCTCAATAGAGACCACATACCGGCAAGCGCAGCGTAGGACGTCAACTGACTAGTAGGATCGACGATATAATAAAGCTGGCAGAACCGCGCTGGATGCAAGTCGCTTCCATCCGGTCTTTTTGGAAATCTGTAATGTGGTCTATGTTCTATGTAATTGACTAGCAGTTAAAATCCCATTCTCATATTAGCCAATTATTTGAAATTCATTTTGGGATTTTCATAGCACCAACTTTTCGATAAAGGAAAACGTAGTGAGAAAGCTACTCGCGACTGGTGAAGAAAGTCAGTGTCATTTTATTATCATCTATTTAAAAATTTGAATTTGAAAAAATCTGCCAGTCTGTTGGATTTGGCTTTGTTCTCAAAATAATAACTAATAGCTATAAATTTGGCGCAGAGGCCAAATATGCTAACATAATATGCTACGCAAATAAAAATAGTATTTAGCTTCAAAATTCGCTGCAATCGCTTAAAAGATCAATCTTTCTTCAGTAAAATTTGACTATCAACCACAAAAGCGATATAAGTTGAATACATCAAAAAACATTCATGTGTCACCGTAGCCGTGACGTACCGTAAACGTTTAACGATAGCCGTTGCCGGATAACTGTTTTATGCGCTATAACTGTTTAACACGTTAAATTCGCTTTATGCGTAGTTCTGTACATGTGAATAAGTTTAATCGTTTCTAGTGCCGTTAAAGTTTGCGTGATTTTATTGGACGTATGATGAGCGGTGGTTCTGTTGATACTGTCATATTTATTCTGTGGCTTTATTATTGTCAGCTTTTTTACGATTCAACAAGCAGCACGAAGGTTAATGGAATTTACCTCACTGCCCAAAAAGGTGTATACTCTTTAGAAAGACATTTAATAGATTATTTTGATGAGGCTGAGGATGAGACAGTGCTTCTAATTTCATTAACCTAAATTGAAATAAGATGCCTTAAACTGTGCTGAAGCTTTTTATAAATTAATTTCACATTCAAATGTAGACAACTAAAAACTAAGAATAAAAAAGAAAATTAAAGAAGAGTGTCGGCATTATCTCTAAGACGATAAATCGCTTTGAAACTTCTCATATTAATCATCACTTAGAATCAATTGGAAAATCTTTTTGTTACATTTATTTTCCTTATTAATACTCTCAAATATTTCCAAACGTAAATTAGTGTGAGTCAACTGTAACAACTCCGATTCGAGTCACATTATTTTAAACATCAGACAAGAGGTACAGCAAAATCGAATAAAGAATTTAAAAATACCTGCAAAATATCCTCACAATTTCAAAGGAAATATGCTAATGTGACATCCAACGTGTCGCCTGCCGAGCGCACTGAGTACTAAGACACATAAATCATATTTTGCATACGGAAATATAGTCAGGAGTTCATCGGTTCCTTCGATTTTAGACTTGTTCGAAACTACCTGCGATACTGCGATATGCATGAAATGCTGAAAATATAGACGCGACATGAGGTACCTATTTTAAATTTTGAATTGTGATTCTAGAATTCTGGCTTTGGAGCTGCTTTTCAGAAGTGAAGTAACGTTACAATGTGATAATAAGGTTGTGTTTTATTGCAAAGCGTCATGAGTTATACTTATTGCATTTATTTTGCACTGGCTTATTTAAAATGCTAATAATATTATGTGATCTTGTACTTTAGATAGTAGTGTAAGATAATGTAAGATTATTGTGAATGTCGTTATTATTACTGATGTTATTGACGTAATGTCGTGTAATTTTTAGAATAAGTAGATAATTTTTATTATATCGCCATTTGTTTTTTTTTTTTTTTAAATTATGAGTGATATTGTTTCTGATTTATTTATGTACACTATCGAATTAGAATACCTATAATGATAGCTGTAATTGTTGGCAAATACATGACATAAATGAAATGAAATAACAGTGATCTTTGCTATGCCTGTTTAGAGATACGCTTTTGCCAGTGAATTGTTTGTCCAGCGGAAGTATGCCAGCTTTACCCTATTTCAGATTAATAAAATCAATGTTTTTAGTAAATCATTAGGGCAAAAAGGAATTGTATTAGAGTGACTTATGTACATAGTGTTGTGGTTTTTTGTTAAAAACAACTTTTTTTTTAAATAATTATGAGTAATCATTTTACGAAAGTATTATCAGAGTAATCGACTTCCAAGAATCCAAAAAAATAAATATAATAATATGCTTTCACTCAAGAAAGCATATTATATTCGCTTAAAAATAAAACTACCTATAAAAATCCCACAAAAAACCTATTTTTACACAGGACGAAATTTTCACGTAACATACAAATCAATATACACCTGATCCGGTTCAAAACCTGAAATAGATTAAAAATCGCTAAAAATATACTAATATTATAAATCCGAAAAGTTTGTTGGTTCGTCCCCCTTTCACGTAGCAACGGAGCAACGAATTGACTTGATTTTTGGCATGTATATAGTTCATAGGTCGGAAAGTGATATAGGCTACTTTTTATCCCGAAAAACTAAAAATGTTCCTGTAGGATGGCACGCGGGCGGAGCAGCGAGCAAAAGCTAGTATCATATAAAGCCGCATCCAGAAATACTCGCCCAACTTTATTTCCACAACTCATAGAGAAATGCAGTGAGAAACTTATGAGTTAGCTTCTCACATCGAAACGAACTTATCCTAATATACCTAGACTTGCATTGGAACCGGGAAACTTCCAGAATTTAATATAGTTTACGACACCTTTGCTTTACACCCGTGTTTATACAGAACTTCGAAGTGCATTAAAGAATATCTTATTCGTAATGCACGTCTCTAATAAAGTTGGATATGTTATGGTAATGGCTGAAATTTTTAAATTTTTGAGTTGGCGCGTCTTTTATTCTGTTACGGAGATATAAAACTGTGGTTAAATCCAGGTTTTAGATAAGTTTACTATCTTTTTGAAGTTCTACAGCTATTATTTATAAAATAATTTATAATAGGTACGAGTATTTTTGTCCATCGATCCATCCATCTATCAGCTACATGACGTCCACTGCTGGACATAGGTATCTTTTATGGATCTCCAGTAAGACTGGTTGGAAGCGATTTGCATCCAGAGTGATCCTACGGTCTTACTTAGGTCATCCGTCCACCTCATAGGTGGTCTTTCTACGCTGCGCTTGCTGGTACGTGGGCTCCACTCGAGAACCTTACGACTCCATCGGTCATCACTCCTCTGAGCTATGTGTCCTGCCCACTGTCATTTTAACTTGCCAATACGCTGGGCTATGTAGGTAACTATGGTGCTTCCGCGAATCTCCTCATTTCTAATTCGACCTCGCAGGGAGACTCCGAGCATAGCCCTCTCCATAGCTCGTTGTGCTACTTGAAGCTTCGAGGTTTCTGTGCTATAAGTCATCACTGGCAACACAAACTGGTCGAAAACTTTCGACTTCAGGCACTGAGGATGAGAAGATGTTATAACTGCCTCGGTGGCTCAGTGGTTAGTGACCCTGACTTCTGGGTCTAAGAGGCGTGGGTTCGATCCCCACCCAGGGCAAACATTTGTGTGATGAACATAGGTGTTTGCTCTGTGTCTGGGTGTTATTTAGGTACTATCTATATAAGTATGTATTTAAAATATGTATATGTAGTATATCAGTCTCTGGCAGCCATATCAAAAGCTATGCTTAGTCAAAGACCATGTGTAAGATGTCCCTCTATGTTTAATGTTTATATTTATATATTTAAATATAAATATAAATGTTGGTCAATTTTTATTTTAAATAAAAACCGTCTTACCACAAAAGTTTTACGCACGCTTTAGACAATGTTTAACGGAACAATGTCAAACGGTTAGAGAGTGTGTAAGGCGTGTTTAAGTCCTTTGTGGTAAGGCGGAAAAAGTTTAAACACAGCTACAATATTTAAATTGAAGTGTAAGAAAGGCATGGTAGCTTAATTACTATTACCTATGCTTCAATGGTAGCTGCAAATTCACTACTTAAAAATTAATTCAGTACCTAGTAGAGGTTCGAATAACAAAATCCATACAATGAAGTATAATAAAAAATGAATCATGTGTAAATTATAACACTTTTTAGGGTACCGTACCTAAAGGGTAAAACCGGGACTCTATTACCGTCGTTTTGCTATATTATGTTTGTGACTAACAATTAAATTTACTACTATTTCTTGCTTTTACTCGTATTTTAGCGATTGTAGAATTTTTTCCATTTTATTTTTTAAACATTTTAGTTTCATTTAATTTATTTCAATGTACTCTATTGACACGTAACCTATGGTTATAAATAAATAAGTATGAGTAAGTAAATGTTATTACAATTAGGGTACAAATTTTGATTATGTGGATTGATGAAGTCGCGTCGCTGTAGTTATTTTACTAAAATTCGTACTGTTTCTTAAGACAAGCTATTTTTATTGATATAACCTAACAAAACAAATCCAAATCCATTGTTTTTATTAATGTTCTATTGGTCCGTTTTGCACAAACAAAAATTAATCACTTTAATCTTCATTCGATCGACGTTCTTATGTTTTATTCAGTCTAGTAAATAAGTTTCGGACAAAACGCTCCCATGTGACACAGATACAACACAATCGTTTTTGCACTTAATTTGTTTACTTATAACTCCTATGGAAAAGAAAATAGAGCATAAAGTCGAGTTGCAAAAATGTAGAGCCGCATACGTTAGTGATACGTGTATTCTTTGCAAGGGAAGCCGACAATCCGTCAAAGTCCGTTTTATTTATCGTTTTAGTTGAATTTTATCGAACTAATAGCTTCGGAGATATATTTACGATTGGTACCGGAATTGTAGCGAAAAGGGTTGTTTTTTTTTCTGTCGATATGTGGAGGAACATAGAATATTTAAAAGGTTTGTCGGCGCCAGGTAATTCGAGTTGAAGTGGAAAGATTTATTTATTAGAATGAAAAGCGATATGTTTGCTAAAGATAAAAAAGTAAAGAAATACACCGAGATAATTAGGTATGTATTTGGTAGATAAGTTTTCACTTGTAAGGGATGACTCGATTCTCCAGAAGGGGTAAGTTAATAAAACTTTCGGCTCGATTCTAATTTTATAAACGCAGAGTTACGCACTTTGACTCAGTCTGAGTTTTGTCTTTCAAATTTAGCTAAAATTTGATAATTATTTTTTGCAAAAAACAGCATGACCAGCTTTATCCGTGTACAGAATTCGCGAATATTTCGCACGAATCGATGTAGCATTATTCACATTATTATTGATTTATCAAAAATGGCTCAGCCGATTTCAATAAAAATTTAATGGGACAAATTTCGAAGTATACTCTTTCCAATAAAAAAATAATTATTCAAATCGGACTACTATAAAAAAGTTATGCGTCGAATTGAGAACCTCCTCCGGTTTGGTTCGTCGGTCAAAAAGATGGAAAACGACAAAACATGAGCTAACTAGGTACTCCAAAGTAACGCTGCGTTTGTTATTATACCTAAAAAGATCTTTTGATTTTACATTCGATCAGTGCTGTAAGAGTGCAAACATAATATTTATGTATAAATAAAAATCTGAAAAATATACCGACAAATCTTGTCAATTCTTTTTCGGGCTTGATGGTGGTTGGCCGAACGCTAACTTATTAACAGCTGATAAAAATGTGCTCTACTTTTAAGTGTAACGTTGATTTTAGGGTATCTTTCGTTTTAAAAAAACAATTACAGAGCATAGGTAAATGTCCCGAACTGATTATTGTATTACACTCAAAACAATCAATAGTACAGTTGTTTGGTCGAATATAACAACTATAACGTACTTCTGATTCCTTTTTAGCAATTTCAGTGTAGGTACAAATATTTCAACATGGCAAAAATGTAGAACAACAGTTGGATATACCGTACTGTACGGTACCGGCCTTTTTTAGGGTTCCGTACCCAAAGAGTAAAAACGGGACCCTATTACTAAGACTCCGCTGTCCGTCTGTCTGTCTGTCTCCAGGCTGTATCTCATGAACCGCTATAGCTAGAAAGCTGAAATTTTCATAGATGATGTATTTCTCTTGTCGCTATAACAAAAAAAAATTAAAAAAAGAAATAGAATGAAAATAATATTCAAGGGGTGCTCCCATACAAAAATCCTAAATTGTTAGCCGTTTTCGCTCGATATCAATAATGTTAACAGGTAGATGCTTGAAGTATCCACAAACTATTTAGCTGCATGCTTACTTCACTATTACTACATAGTATAAAACAAAGTCGCTTTCTCTGTCCCTATATATCCCTATATACATATGTATGCTTAAATCTTTCAAACTACGTAACTTACGTACTTTGATACGGTTTTTTTGAATAGATAGAGTGATTCAAGAGGAAGGTTTATAATGTTTAATACACCTGCCCGTGCGAAGCCGGGGCGGGTCGCTAGTTAATAATCAAATTAAAATAAAATAAATATTTAAGGACGGCTTCCATACAGTACGGAACCCTTCATGCGCGGGTCCGACTCGTACTTGGCAGATTATTATAGTCTACTGTTGAACCTAAACACGATAGTTTATTGGACATATCCACCACGCTGTCCGTGTGCAGGTTGGTAGATTCACATAATATGCCAAAAGATTTGCGTCTTAATAAATACAAATAGATCTAAGAACAATCTTCGTTCGTGAATTCACATGTACCAAAGGATTTACGACGTAATAGATACAAATAGATCTTAGAACAATCTTAGCCAAACATATTCCTACAGGAAGTGCACACCCATCAATTCGCTCCACGCGTCGCAACACATCATTAATCTCTGATCTATGTGACATTTAATTACCTACAACACCATATATTAGGCATTCTTCCGTCCCTACCCTTATGGGTCACATCACTTCATTTACAAACTTATACAAAAACAAACCAATCTAATACCAACTCTATTATGGGGATATAAAGTTTACAATGAGAGTTAGGTTAGATCGCTGGGTAGTAGTAATTAATATTGTCTTTCTTATTGCTTCACGCCTTAGATTTTATTGCCCTGGTTTTATTGTAGTATATTATGATCACGTAAGACGTTGATATTAGTGACACTATGAGAATACCAAAAAAGAATTACTTATTTCATTTTCGTAGCAATACATATATTGCTGATCGCATGTTAATGTTTCGTTTTCTAATTAGGTATCAGAATCAGAATTTCGCATCCGCCATATGGTAAAATAATCGGCCAAGTGCAAGTCCGACTCGCGCACGAAAGGTTCCGTGCCGTGTGAAAGCCCCCCTCAATATGTTTAATTCTAATTTAATTATTTGTTTTTAAGGAAATATTAAATTTAATATTCTGTGAATATTTCAGGCATCTTCCTGTTGCTGCTATTAATATTGAGCAAAAAAAGATCACGTTTGTTGTATGAGAGCCCCCTTAAATATTTATACAATATACATCTAAGTATTCTGTAAATATTTTAAACATTACCTGTTACCATTAATAAATAAATAAATACTAAGGGACATCTTACACACGGTCTCTGACCCCAAACTAAGCAAAGCTTGTGATATGGCTGCCAGACACTGATATACTACATAAACATATTTTTAAATACTTACTTATATAGATAGCGCCTAAATTACACCCAGACACAGAGTAAACAATTATGTTCATCATACAAATGCTTGCCCTGGATGGGGATCGAACCCAGGCCTCTTTGGTAAAGAAGGCAGGGTCACTAACCACTGAGCCACCGAGGCAATCATTATTAATATAGAGCGAAAAACGGAAAAATATCAGGTTTGTTGTATGGGAACCTCCCTTACATATCAGTTTTGTTTTTAGTACCTATTTGTTGTAACAGCGGCAACAAAAATACATCATCTGTGATAATTTCAGGTTTCTAGCAATAACGGTTCATGAGATACAGCCTGGTGACAGACAGACAGACGGACAGCGGAGTCTTAGTAATACGGTTCCGTTTTTATCCTTTGGGTACGGATCCCTAAAAACGCGTAATCCTAATCCTATTATAAACGTGAAAGTTTGTAAGGATGGATGTATGGATGTTTGTTACTCTTTCACGCAAAAACTACTGAACGGATTGATATGAAACTTTGCAATTATATAGCTTATATTTCAGAATAACACATAGGCTATAAATTATAATGATATTGCGTAAATTTTCCATATTATAAGAATAAGTGTTAAGTAAGTAAAAATTCTGCCATCTGCGAGCTATTCTAGCGTGCGCTCCTTGAAATGTCAAAAAAGAACTGTCAAATCGAACAAATGTCAAATCGTTTTTTTTATTTTCCACCTCCTTTATTAAGGGTGGTAAGGTAGGGCCTGGGCCTCGAAATATCATGCGGGCGAAGCCGCGGCACAGTCAGGTGTCTGAAACTGGATTCAGAATCTGAATGAGAAAACCGGTCGATGTTTTCAATCCAGGTATTGACAAACCTAATCATGAACAATCATAAAAAACACGTAAAATCGACCGGGATCCGGTTATCACTGGGATCCTGGTCAATTTCAACTAATATTTGATATAAATCATAAGAATGACATAATATAGAAGTTTTACCTATGCTACGTTAAACTATGTAAATGCAATTATTCTTGAATTTAAACAACGCAGCCGTATCACTACAAAGTTAATCATATGCTCTCAACAAATTCTCAATTTCCCTCAAAGTCTTCGTATCAATTTTGGATTTAGAATTTTTGTGTTCATCATCATCATCAGACTCTAATGTTGACGGGCGTCACGTAAACAAGCGCTGCTATAGCTTTACGTTAATAGCACAGAATAGGCCCTATTACACAGGGCACAGAAGGAGCCTCTTCATACAAACCAAGACTTGGAAATGTGAAAAATACATTTTGTACCATAGACAACTTTTGAGTGAACTCACCACTTCAAAAGTGATTACCCAATTTTGTAGGGGAAATATTTACAAATAGATTTATTAAAAAGAAGTCACATGACTAAAAACAAAGCGTATGTTAACAACAATGCTATGTCGAGTATAAATAAATAAAGAACGGAACGACATTTTCGAAAAAAAGTGTTGGTTGGATCTTTTTCGCTTGATTGGTTCGAAATAAAAAGGCTACTTTGATGTTAATGAAAATTTTTGATCATATTCACACATATTTACATATTGATAAATAGTCACGTAATGACTTATTACAATGAGTTGTCTAAAGTTATTGTATTCGGCATTGAGTTATCACTAAATCAGTATTCGGGAATATAATAAAATTATAAACAACTTAAAAAAATTGACAGCTGCTTGTCATTACATGCTACGACATATGGAATATGCTAGTCTGTCTTCCTGTCTGAATGTCTGTCTGTCAGTTTGCGTGTCTTTTTTATAAGACTAGGTGACGAGATGAACAACTAAAACAATATCTTACATCTAACTACTATTTATACTACAACTTAATAAATGGCTACCAATACCAACTTACAGTGGCCAACCTTTGAAGGGCCACTTTTCGTTAAACATTTATCTTTGATGCGGAAATGCGCAGAACAAATTGTCGTTTCCAAAAATAATATAATTTAGGTACTTTGGCGTACTACTTTTATCCACCGATAGGCTCAAACTGGATCTCTAGGAAATCTAAACAAAATGTATAGGAAAATTACAAAAATATCTTGTGGCAACACTGAAATAACTTTGAAATAGGGATTTCAAAATACATGATGAAAAGAATCGATTCCTAAATTTATTCGAGTATAGCATGACGTCATGATTTATCAGATGTTAAGTTGGACTGGCAATGAAATTTCGATTAATCTATTCACATCTTGATTATTTTTAATCGATGGACTTATGTAATGTAAATACGTTATATCGTTAATTCCAGAAGTTATCGACAAAAAGTCAATAACACTAGTATTAAATAACACTAGTATTAATAGAGTTTACATTGTCCCCTTAGTGATATCCAGCACTGGAGTCATTCCTAAACACCTCCTTTACTACTTAAAACAAATTGACCTTCATACCAGTATATACATGACCATGCAAAAAGCAGCTATACTGAACACATGCCGGATTGTTCGGAAGTTTCTACAGGACGAGTTAGTAACCGAAGATAACTCCCACCATGAACTCCACTTGGCTTAGGCACGTGGCGTTTCATTAATACCGAAACTCTTAAAGTTTCGAGAAAAAATAATCACTGATATAAATAATAATAATCTTTATTGACATCAAAATACATGAGATATACAAAGATGTGTTAGCACCCGGACAAGAATTTCTGATTCCCGGATGCTAACGTTTTCCAACGTGCTAAATAATTTTGAAGTAAATGAAAACTGAAAAATAAAATTAATTCTAAAAATACATTCATGTGATAAATACAATGCCAAGAGATTAATAATATTAAAGTTATAAATTTGGAATTTAGTTCTTAAGTAAAAACAGATTATAGAATATATTGCTCATGTTACAATATTCGAAACAAAATATACTTAATTATAAAAAGATCAGATCTGTATGGCAGAAACATTCATAAAAACAGAGAGATAACACAACTAAATAACAGCTGGCAGCCTTAAGTACCGATAAATTCGATCGCTTCTCTTCCAGAAATAAAAAAAACCTTATTTGATTCGTGAACCTAAAAAAAATACATACAGACGAACATAGAACCTTCTCCTTTTTGCAAATCGGTTAAAATATGAACACATCACGTGAAACACAAATCGATCCGCTTCGTTGTGTTTAAGAATTGCTTCATATTGTTAAATCGATCTAAAACCAGTAGTTCGACCCACATTGACCTTGCGACTTTATTCCTTTACTTACATCGCCGACCGCCCGGGTCTAAATCAATTTTGACCTTAAAGTTAATCGATTTGACGAGTCATTATTCGATCTCATACAGACATTATCCGACATTCCTAACTGACTATAGAGAAATGTTCCATTCTGTTTACATTTTCAAATGATTTAATTTTATTTATTTTGCTTGTAAATCACAAAGATATTTATTACTTACCGGTGGTATGTGACAGTGCTTTTCGTTTTTCTTTTGAAACCGTGTAATTTCGGCAAGATGAAATGGCGCAGTTCACCATATTTACCTCGTTGCTTTGAGATGCGACCGCAACTCCAGTCTAATGGAGACTAGTTATTGGATTGGTGAATTTCTCTATGATTGGTTGATTTTGATCGGCGACATTTCATTTTGTACGATTAGATGTCTATCTTTAAGGTCGCTGGTTAATAGTCGTGGAATGTATTTTTTTTCATAAAAATGATGTATGAAATTGTTCTGTACTTTACCTTCCAATAGTCAACTGCAGGACGTAGGCGAAGGGTGATGAAGGGTGATGAGGGTATGAAATTATTTTTACAAAAAATGGTATATAAAAATCAGTACAATAAATTCCAAAGAACTACATAATAAAATAAACTCTAAGTAGATGACTAACTCTGCCAACAAAATTGCAGCAGCGAAGTATCGTGTCACAAAACAAATACCGTACATTAGTCGCCGTTTCCACACGCGGTCCCATTGTGCATGCTTTTATCACGCAATCACCAGACTGTGAAATGTACTAGTATTTGTCAACTACTCCACACTATTGTGGCGTTCGGTGCTGGCATTAGTTAAAATAGTAGCGGGAAGTAGATAGATAATAGTTTATTGTACACATCTCATTAAAATCATAGAATGTATGTTCGATTAGCCAATTTTTCAATTGTCTTCTATATGACTCTCTAGAAGGTGCCTCTACCACCTCTTTTGGTAGCCGGTTAGTGATTTATCGGCGCGTTCATGTGTTTCAATTTACCCGTTTTTGCCAGTCTGCGAGGTAGAGCACACAAACGATGCGCATGCTGCGGTGGTTCTGCGGTAATCACGTTGCTCCGAGGTGCGGGAACTCCTCCGGGTGATCCCTGGCGTACATACCCGCCTGGAAGAAGAATAGGCTCGGCACAGTCAGTATCTCCATGGATCGGAAATACGATAGTGCAGAGATGTCCTGTGGCGCTCTCACTATTGCACGGACGGCTCTTTTCTGCATTTTGAAGACGCGCTCCCAATCAGCAGCGCGTCCCCATAGCTCGATACAGTACTGAATTATCGAATGCACAGAAGCAAAGTAGCATTGCCGAACCATGGAGTACGGCAGAACCGAGGAAACTCGCCGCAGCGCGTAACAGGCACTACCTATTTTCCCACAAAGACCCTCAATGTGGCTCTCCTAGGTCAATGCGCTATCCAGCTGAAAGCCTAGAAGGTTTGTTGACTTTACTTGGTCCATCCCAACGCTGCCGATTTACTACCACTAGACCACCAGTGCTTTCACGGCTTTATATTCTGTGATACACGTACTATTATTTCTTCTAGTAGGTGATCAAAACATTGCCCTCATATCATTTACACGCGCATCCGAGTGCTATAAACGTTTGGTTTATAGCGTCGAACGTTTCGCAGTTATAGTGCAATGAATGGGATGGCTTCCGCGCTATCTCAGTAATTAAAAGTAGGTTATTGCACGCTATACTACCTGGTTGGAGGTTGTAAAGCGTTGGAATAAGAACAAAGAGCAAATCGAAACTAGAGAGTCATTAGGTATAATCATCATTTCTGATGCATAAGAACTTTACAACACTGGTTTTTCGGTAAGGGAGGACAACTGCAGATTTTCGTAGAAAAAAATTGATGTCGTATGAGAATACATCAATCCCAGCAAAATGAATAAGGTCCAATCACCTCTAGTGGATAAGCCTGTTCAGTAGTGGCCTATTACATAGGTCAAGTACAGAGCACCGCAGAATAAAATGTAGGCATGTGTACGAAACATACTTACGAGTCATTTACGAGTATCCAGATAGGGTCCTAATATAATAATTATCCTCGTGATACGAATAAGTGATTTGTTGAGCTCTGTGAGCAATAATTGTGTATTTATTATTTGTGACTCCAAGCAAATAGTTTCGTCGGAAATCAGATACTCGCTAGAGCAAGACAACAGGTCCGAATTTGCAAGATCTGGGGGCAAGACGATCCGTACATTAATTACAAGTCAACTTGAAAATAAAAACGAACAGCCTCCCATAACAATATCATCTTTCCGGCACCAGTTAACAATATTTATTAACATACTATTGTTCACCCCCGGCGCCTCTCGCCGGAAGTCGACCTCGTGCCGCGACCGGAAGTACGCGAATAATTATTAATTGCCATTCGTAAGAAAACGTCTTAAGACGTCCCTGTGGGGAGTCCGAGACAAAATGATTTAGATTTTAATGAATTTTGCTTGCGATTTGGTTTAATGTTTTGGAATTAGACTTAGGACCAGTAATTTATTAGTCATTTTATAACGTGAGCTGAATTCAATTAATTATGGCTTGTTATTCGACGCGCGCTCGCAGTGTCCGCTTGGCGAGGAAATAATTATATAAAATAAAAATATATAATAAGGAATTAATAATGTTGGAAAAATATAAAATAATATAAAAGCACTTTATTTATTTTTTGTATTCTATGGACAAAAACTTGAACAATATATAAGTATTCGTATGTATGTAATTTAACTTTTGATACAAAAACTTGCAAGTAAATTAAAAATTAATGGAAACTATTTCACACAATTTTCGTAAGCAGGGTTCTGAAATGATAACCACGTACCTGCAAGCGCAGCGTTGGTCGTCAACCGACAAGGTAAGAATACCTTTTCCAAATGCAAGCTGTTTCATACCAGAAATCCATCATACATCATCACATTATAATTTTTTTAGGGTTCCGTACCCATAGGGTAAAAACGGATTCATTCAATTCAATTTCACAGATGATGTTTTTCTGTTGCCGCTATAACAACAAATACAAAAAGTAGTGAAAAAAAAATATTCAAGGGGGGCTTCCATACAACAAATGTAAATTTTTAGCTGTTTTTCGCTCAATATCCATAATGGTAACAGGTAGATGCTTGAAATATTTACAGAATATTTAACTGCATGCTTACTTTAATAATAAATAATTAAAACACAATAAAATAAATATTTAAGGGAGACTCCCATACGGTACGGAACCCTTCGTGAGCGAGTCCGACTCGTACTTGGCAGATTATTTTTTTATTGGAAATCAATTGCGGAAGCTCATATTATCCTTATCATGTATTTCTATTGTGGATTTACTGGACATCTTCCGTCTGCGACTTATATGACGATGATGATGATTCTACCCAACTCAATCTCTAAAGCACTGCATTTTAGCACTTCCAATCCCACCCTACCCTCGACCCCAAACCCTTAATTTATTCTTTCATTGCGTCTTATTATTTGCAAATGGTCTATTTGTCGCGACTTAACCCTTACCGCGCAGATGGGGTCTCCCAGACCGCGGATTACTCGCTCGTCTCGAATCGTCAAAACGACGTCGTTTGCCCTAAATGCTCACAATTTATTGATGCGGACATTGACAGATATTGGCGTAGGTCTCGTAAAATGCAAGCCAGATTAAGGGTTCACCGGAATTTGCAAATGGGACCAGTTGCAACGTATAGACAGTAAAGGGTTGATAAAGTAAAGTACAAATATATGTCATATTTTTTAAGGTTAAAATGGAACAAACATGATGTTAGATCCGTAGATTGTAACTTGTTTAGTGTCTCAATGTCATTTGTTTCTCTTTAATTGGCTGAATCGTATTTGTTAGGTGATGGAGGTGACACCCCTAATAGGTGAGCTTTATTTTTAAATCATAATTATTTGAAAATTAAAAATGCTGTAGTATTTTTAACTGCTCAACTATGACAATATTGAGGGATAAACCTATGTTCAACACTAGACAGACTAAAAAGACAGATACATTCAGGCTACATGAAAACTCATACTTACATTGCTAAAACGAGAAAAGACTAAAGGTCTCAAAGAGTTATCTTTGTGATAAGCATTTCATAGATCGAAAGCGAACGCAGGATTTGAACCTGCCCCTCTGGATCACTATCCCGGCGCTCTTCCAACTGAGCTAGCCCGCCTCCTAGGCAAAAACAAAGACTAAGCGTAATAATCCGACAAGTACGAGTCGGACTCGCGCACGGCGGGTTCCATACCGTATGGAAGTCCCCTTTTATGTTTTATTTTATTTTTTTTAACTTGAATATACAACTAAATATTATGTTGCCTTTATCTCAAGCATCTTCATGTTGCCTTTATTAATATCGAGCGTAAAAATCACAAAAATCAGTGAATATTTATTTTATTTTTATTTAATAATTTATTTCTAAAGTAAATATTTAACTAAATATTCTGTAAAAATTGCAAGCATCTACCTGTCACCGTTATTAAGAAATTATAGAGCGAAAAACGCCAAAAAATTCATGTTCGTTGTATGAAAGCCCCCCTTAAATATTAATATTTTTCTGTTTTTAGACTATATTTGTTGTTATAGCGGCAACAGAAATACATCATCTGTGATACATCATAGAAATACGTCATCATTCAGCTGCCTAGCTATCATGGTTCATGAGATACAGCCTGATGACAGACAGACGGACAGACGGACTGCGGAGTCATACCTAATAGGGTCCCGTTTTTACCCTTTGGGTACGGGACTCTAAAAAGATATGGCAATTTAGATTATTTCATGCAGATACGATATTTTTATGATTCTACAGAACTATTTCTCACTGTTTTCTTGTTTACGCTTTGAGTTGAGTTACTGCCAAAGCTGTAATTTTACACCGGTTCGGTCTCATTACGATCAGGATTCTGTGTGAAACGGTTTATAAGCTATTGTTGTGCAAATTTGGCCCGAGCGCGTGATTAGATTATATGTGTGGGTTTATGTCTGTAACTCTATAAGCTGACTGTATTTTATCTTGATTCTATTTGTCTTTAATACTAAGTTAGCTTCGTTTCGGGTTTTGAAACGATGTAATAAAAAGCTGTCATGTACTCGTAATATTCCTGTAAATGTATGTGAGGTAGAATTTGTGAAACTTAAATAGTTTCGGAAACGTTGAGAAATCTGCGTAACGTCTTTTTGTTGTAAATATGTAGGTACCTTAGTTGGTTCCTAGTCAAAAGCCTACGATGGACTTGTTTTCTGTATGGTTATTGGTTCAACATTCACTTATCGTGATTTCAGGTTTGACCTCATGATCAAAGTGAGTCATAACGATAACAACAACTACATCCCAGGGATAATTCGCTGGGCAATTATATCAGTAACATTGGTTCTGCTACGAATCTTCTGATTCGATCTCGCAAAGAGACTTCAAGCACAGTACTGTTCAATAATCTATAGCTCGTTGTGCTAATTTAAGGTTACTAATAAGGGCCATAATGTAAACCACGTCTTTGTCATCACTTGCAACACAAATTTCTACTAGCTTGTTAACGGTTAAAAAGCCGTGGTGATCTAGTGGTAATGACACAGGCCTTACAATCGTGAGGTCGTGGGTCCAAACCCCGGTCCCGTGCCAATGAGTTCTTCGGAATTTATGTACGGAATTTCACACCCCAACTTTTCAATGAAACACCGTGAGGCAACCTGCATAGTGCATACGTCCGTAGAAGAAATTCGATGGCGTATGTGAATCCACCAACCCGCTCTGGGTCAGCGTGGTGGATATGGCTTAATGACCCTTCGTGACTAGGCCTACGTCCTGCAGTGGATTATTAAAAAAGCTGGTACAGTACAGTACATCACACTTAACGGTTAATACGTATAAATGTTGTCGTCTAGATATTATCATTTTCAGACGAGATAAATGACCCAAGATGAGTTAAATAGAAACAAAAGACGTCTTCCTGTAAGAAGCATGTATTCACGCTAACGGCATCTTAATGAGCGGCGAAGTGAGCAAAGCGAGCGAAACGAGCGAAAATAAGCGAAGTGAGCGTCAGACGCGAACATATTAATTACGCTCCCTTGGTTTAATGCACGACGGCGTATGATTGATGCGGGAAAAGACATGGGTTTTATCTTAGGAAATTGGGAAAAAAAGCTTAAAAATACTTGGAAATTTTGTGTTTATTAATTACCTACGTACGGTCACTACCGTACAGCGTGTATAATTTCCGCAAAATACGTAGGTACCTACTGTATTCCGTGTATGTGCTTAGTTGCTTTAACCAAGGATATGTTTAGTTTACCTTTTAGATTAAGATAGTTTAGGAGATTTGATTAGCAAATAAGTATTATACAAATACAAAATAATTTATAACCGCAACAAATATACATTAGCTACAATTACTCGTACCAGTGGGCCTCAAATTCGGCTAAGCCTGTATCTTGAGGTCCGGTGTAGAATTGAGCAAATGGACTTTGTTGGGCGCGCTTATCAGGAAATATTTGAAATTAATTACAAAAAGACTAATTAAATTATAAATGCTGTCCTAAGTTTATTTGAATTTGTCTGAATACAAGCTCAGAATTCGTCAAATATAAGCTCAGAATTGAACTGACTCAAATGATGACTATAACTGTAAACTAGTAAATACGCAGCCTAGCAGAGTATACAGTTACTCCACCATCACCTACTTATGTGCAGACTTTGGCGACCATAGCAGCAGACTGTACAGTCAATACATATTTCTAGTACCTTGGGAACGAAATTTATGTAATAAAATTACGAAATATGTAATTTTTGGTTCATACGGAGTGACAGTGACTGCAAATTCATTCGCAAAATTGCAAATCAGAATCGAAAAAATGTATGAAACAGGTCATTTTGTTCTCGAATTCTGAATTATGAATGCAGGCTGCTACCAACCGGCCTTATCTACATCTCGACTCGCTCTAACCAATTTGGTTCAAACTCGCAAATCGATCACTCGCTGATTCCGAGTTGCAATTTTGTGTAAACAACAGCTGATTATTTTTTCTGGCATTTTGTTTTGAGGGTTCCGTACCCAAAAGGTAAAAACGGGACCCTATTACTAAGACTCCGCTGTCCGTCTGTCTGTCTCCAGCCTGTATCTCATGAACCGTTATAGCTAGAAAGCTGAAAATTTCACAGATGATGTATTTCAGTTGCCGCTATAACAAAAAATACTGAAAACATAATAAAACTAATAATTATGGGGGGCTCCCATACAACAAACCGGATTTTTTTGCCGTTTTTCGATCTATATGAATAATGGTAATAGGTATAATATGCTTGAATTTTTTACAGAATATTTAGTTGTATATTCACTTCAATAATAAACAATAAAATTTAAATAAAAAATATTTAAGGGGGCTCCTATACAGTACGGAACCCTCCGTGCGCCAGTCCGACTCGTACTTGGCAGTTTTTTTTTATTTCGTACAGGTTTGTGTTTGATTCACCACATTGATTGATTTTGTTCATAATGATGTACTTAATCACCCCCTTTTGGCTTAGTACACCAGTAACTCTGTATACCAGTTACCTTGTATATTTATACACTCTCTCATGTAGTAAATCCCAATTCTCTCCACGTAAGATGAGTTCCGCACCATTTGTTCTACCCGTCAACGGCGGATCGTTTGTCAAAAACTCGGATGTCACTACTCACACTGATTTATGGATAGAAATGCAATTCATGTAATGGATAAATATTGTAATGCCGTTAGTAATTTTTTTTTTGCTTGGATGGTTGCGAATCGGAATCAATATTATAAAAGGTAACGCATTGAAAATAATATGGCACATACTGCCACAGTGACATATTAATGTTTTATAATGGGCTCTTTCGTGGTTTCGCCCCGCAAGCTGTTCGGCCCGCGGGGCGAATCGACGAAGACTCTTTTTGAATGCCCCTTTTCGCCCCGTTCCAAACAATGCGGGGCGAAAGAGGGCCTTCAAAAAGAGTCTTCGTCGATTCGTCCCGCGGGCCGAACAGCTTGCGGGGCGAAACCACGAAAGAGCCTTATAATGTAGAGCACGACTACACACCCCTCTTTTGCGTCGGGGGTTAAAAAGAAATCATCTAAAAATGGTTATTTGTTTAGGTTTTAAACACAGCTTACAACTTGTTATTTTTATAACTTCAATTAAAAATATCTCTTTTTCTCATATCTAACGCTTCTTTGCGAAAAATATAAATTGAAAGATGCTTAGAATAAACCTACGCAACCTTTTAACATTTTCCTGAAAACTGTCAAGCAGCCAATTATATCAGGATCTGTTAATAAGTTATATGTTAGAAATCTGTTAACAATTATTCTTGATTTGATCTAACAATCGCACGATTAACTAGCGCAAGCCTAACAGCAAACTTACCTGTCCGAATTGGTAGGATGCGGACTGCGGCTTTCATTAATGACGCTGTAGGTATTGTCGTCGGTACGGACATCAGCCAACTCCATTTTTCAACAGAAATGTTCAACGCGTTGCACTAAATGCACTAAGCACTAATATTACACGATCACTGAATATTATAAGGGTGCAGAGTCATAATAAATATTCTAAGTCTGAACTATAATTATTATTTACACAACATTTTAATTACTAATAAAATACAAATTATCAAATTTTTGCGGCAATAGAAAACATGATGTGAAAAAAACAAAAGAAGGTCGAGTTTGACATAATCTTTATTTAAAAAGCGCGCGCGCTGTCCAATGAGGTCGGACGCGTCGCGCGACAAGGAAAGGAGTCTGGTAGCACAGGCGAGTGTTAAGGTTCGCCACAATGTATCTACTTTCTACGACTGAAGATGATTGATCATTTTGATGATGATAGGGTTTTTGTATGATCGTTCTTGGTACTATCTAAACATTTTTAACCGACTTCCAAAAAGGAGGAGGTTCTATGATAATGATAATTTTATTGGTAATTGTACAATATTACACGTCAGATATAATTATAATAAAATAAAAATTGAAAAATAATACCTATTAAGTAGGAACGTAAATACAATTACATAATTACATACCCTTGAGGTCAACATTGTTATTAAAAAAAATGATGTAAAAAATTTACAATTTTATTCAATTTTTGGAATGAATTCCTTGACGCTATAGGGAGCCATGTCAGTAAGGAATATTTTAAGCTTTCTTTTGAATATTGCAAGAGAAGCTGCGTTTTTTATAATATTTGGCAAGGCATTGAAAACCCTTACTCCAAATATTCGGGTACACTTATGGGACTTAGCTAGCTTCAGGATGGCGTGAGTGGTTAAATTTCCTTCTCTCCTGCCATGTTTTCGATGTCCTGTCGAAAAAGAACCCAAGTTTTTATATACATATATACTGGTATGGTATAAGTACAATGCCGGCATATTCATTAATTTATGTTGAATAAATAGTTGTTTCGCTGGTGTCAGCGGTTTGACTCTGGCAACCACTCGCACGGCCCGCTTCTGGAGGACAAAAACTCGATGCCAGTCTGCGGCGCCACCCCACAAGTCGACGCCGTAGGTCAGCAGAGACTGAATTGTCGCAAAGTAGCAATCGCGTACCGCTTGCTGCGACAACACGCGTGAAACCTGTTCGAGGGCGAAACAAGCATGCCCCAGTTTGTCACACAGGGCGTCTATATGACCAGCCCAGCTTATTGATCGATCTATGCGGAAACCGACCATAGTAAAAGCGTCCACCTGCTGAGTTTCTCCCTCCATTGATACACATAGAGGTGGATAACGCCGCCCGGACAAGTTGAAATGAAGCATGTTTGTCTTTTTAGGGTTCAGTGCCTGGCCGTTCGCTCTGAACCAATGAGCCAGTTGACTGGCAGCATTGTTCAGTTTTTGTTCCAGCTCCGATCCTGTCGGAGCTGTAACAATCGCCACCACATCATCCGCGTACATTAGCACCTCGGCATCTAGAACAGACTCAGGTAGATCGTTCATGAGGAGGCTACTCCTATCTTCAGCTCAATCGGATGTGATTTGATCTCTCCCGAGTCTGCGACTACAGTCTGCTCTCTGTCTTGCGTCGAATCCGTAATTAGAACCAGAGATGGTCCTCTCACACCGTAATGGTCGAGTTTCAAGCTAATTAGGCGGTGGTCGCAGACATCGAAGGCACGCGACAGGTCGCAGCTGATAACTGCGACCTGCCGGCCCGCCTCTCGCGCCAGCGCCACCTGCCACACGAGTTCGCGCACCAGATCCGACGTGGAGCGCCCTGCGCGGTATGCGTATTCTTTATCAGACAAGGCTTCTGTCGTGTCAAGGTGCCCTTGAAGCCTGTTACAGATGCCCGCTTCCAGCGCCTTTGCTACTGCTGGTATTATGGATATGGGCCTGTAATCTGAACAATTTTCTTTCTTTCCTTTTCCTTTAAAGATAGGTGACACTTTAACTTTTTTGAGAGTTTTAACAAAGCTGCTCTGGGCTAACATACAATTATACAAATCTTTAAGTGGAACAATCAATTCTTTTTCAGCAGCTCGAATCAGATAGCACGAAAGTCCATAAATGTCCTTAGTATTTTTAGGCGCGATTTTTCTAATGATTTTTTCGATTTCCTTTTCTGTAAAAGAAGTCATCCTCATTGAACTTGGGCAAGGGGGGCGACTGGTATTTAGTAAGCGCATAGCTTCTACTAAATTACACGCGGGTGCATTTGCGAGTTGTGCGGCGTTTGCAAAACGGTGATTAAAGTGATTGACAATACTCATACGCGAATCGAAAGCCATCCCATCGTCCTGCCTTACATATTCTGTGTATTCAGTACGATGTTTTAAATGGGGCTTAGTTCTTTCGCGCACTATTTGCCAAACTTCTTTCACTTTATTCTGGCTTTGTTCGATGCGACGCGAGTAAAAGGCAGCGCATTCTGTGGTTAATTTAGAGTCGAATACTTTAGAATAATTATGCGCAAATATTTTTAAAGCTCCGTTAGTCGGGAAAATGCGTTCCAGATCGTGAAGCTCTTTGAGGAAATCTTTCATAGCGATGATATCATCACTAATCCAGCTTCTATCATCTCTCTTTATAGGGACTAGTTTCAGTGGAAAACTAATTTCCGCCGCATCCGACAGAATACTAATAAATACAGATGCATATTTGCTAGCGTTTTTTCCATATTTATTCTTAATTTCGTTCCAGTCAGTAGCTTGAAGACTTTGCACATAACTGGCGAAATTGTTAATAGTGTATAATCTTTTCTTTACAAGAACGGGTTTTGCTCTTGAAATCCGCGCGGAAAAACACTCAATATCAATACGCTGGCCGTAGTGGTCGCTTACTGGAGCTATAACCGGTTTAACATTTATACGGTCAGAATCTAAATTACTTAAACAGTTGTCTATTATACTGCTTGTCGACCGAGTAACCCTGGTTGCGAAATCTATATGCGCTTTAAAATTGTGAGTTGATAGTATGTCGTTAAAATTACGAGATTCTCTTGACTGTTTTTCCATATGAATATTGTAATCGCCGACTATAACAACGTCTAGCGGCTCGTCAACAATCTTATCTAACAAACGATCTATGCAATCGAGGAATTCATTCACGTCAGAGTCTGTTAACCTATAAATACAAATAATTATTAAATTATAGTCAGATATCTGAATTGAAGATATCTCGCATGTCATTTCTACAGATAAAGTACAATAGTCAATTCTATTAACAAAATGTTATTATGTACTATGTTCGTTGTTATGTATTTTTCTTTTTGTGAATGTTCATCGATAATTTCGCCAATTGTGAAAAGAATCGAAAAATTATTTTGTTAGTTCTAAAGGGAGTATTCAGGAGTTTACTACGTCGACTACCTCGGGAGTATACTCCCGAGGTAGTAAAGCACAATGTGGGTATCTTCAAATCCCGAGTAAATAGGTATCTTCTAGGTAAACGTGTTACATCCTAGACCGCATATCTGTTTAACATCAGGCAGTGTGTAGTCAAACGCAAATCTATGCGAAATAAATCCCATTTAAATTTCACAGATATCGGCTGAGCCGTTTTTGAAAAATCAGTAATAATGTAAACAACTCGAGCGAAATATTCGAATTTTGTACAAGATGGAAGGCAGTGTTACCATTTTTTGCGAAAAATAATTATAGTGAAATATTATTTATTACTGTTTGGATAATTTCGTTACCATAGTGCCTATATTATACATCTTGAGTGTTTCTTAGTGATCATCGTCGGTAAACCTAAACTCTTGACGTCCTACGCTCCGCTTATCTGTACGTGGTCCCTATTCAAGAACTTTACTGCCCCATCGGCCATACGTTTTCCAATATGTGCCCTGCCCGATGCCATTTCAACTTGCTAATCTTCTAGGCTATGTAGTTCGTCTGTGGATCTCCTATTGTTTGTTCGATCGTGAGAACCTTCACGCTCGCCTGGGTTACAGGACTCCTTGCTGTACAATAGGGTGGATCTAAAATAGTACATTGTTCACCGAGAGGAGAAAGTGACCGATTACCGTCGAGGGTGTCGGTTACACCCGAGATCGGGAATCGCACTTTCTCTCGAGTGATACATAGTGCTTTATACTACACCTACGAGGAAAATAAAAAACTAAATCTTTACTAATTGAAATTTATATTGAAATTGTTGCAGTTAGTGAAGCTTAATGTAACACTTGAAAATGGCGCCAATGGCGTCTGCAATTTTCACATGTTCTTTTTTCAAATTGTTTGACACCATCCAACACACAGCTAGTGGCCAGTGTCATTTTGCGAACCTGGAGATAAAAACTCACTGTTAAAACTTTTTGGCTTTTGATATTTAGGTTACCAGCGCATAGTCTTACCCAAAATTAAAAAAGAAAAACCACGTAAGAAATGGATTTTCATACACTTTTCTCTCCCGCTTAGATGCGTTTTCTCCCCGCATATTTGTTCGATATGCAATGAGGTACTTTCTACCGTAAATTTGATAAAGTATCAAGGTACTAGGGACGCTGCGTCATATTGGCAGCTTAATAGACAAATTTCTAAATCGTTGCGGCGTGATATACGTCTCTTTAAAACCAAACAAATTAAAGAGACTATCGAGCGAAACAAAGGCTCTAAAGTGTTTGCAAGGAGTTTGTCTATTGGGCAAAGCCAGCTGACAAAGCTAAAGAGAGAGGACGGCAGTATGCTCCTCCAATACCTCTGCCTTGGCGTCGACCAAGGCAGAGGTATTGGAGGAGCATCGAAGGAGAGATCGAAGGGTTCTATGGACAGTTATACGCTTCGGTAGCTAAGCCTGTTGACAGCACGGCTAAAGACCCGAGAGCCAAGCTGACTCGACACTTCACCGAAGACATCCCGGACATCAGCCTGTACGAGATTAGAATGGCCTTGAATCAGCTTAAGAACAACAAGGCACCGGGTGATGACGGAATCACTTCAGAGCTTCTGAAAGCGGGTGGTAAACCGGTACTTAAAGTCCTTCAGAAGCTTTTCAACACCGTCGTCCTCGAGGGCATAACGCCGGAAGCATGGAACAGAAGCGTGGTGGTGCTATTCTTTAAAAAAGGTGACAACACCTTATTGAAGAATTACAGACCCATCTCACTTCTTAGCCATGTTTATAAGCTGTTTTCAAGGGTCATTACGAATCGTCTCGAGCGCAGGCTTGATGACTTCCAGCCTTCCGAACAAGCCGGCTTCCGAAAAGGCTTTAGCACAATGGACCACATCCATACGCTGCGGCAAGTTATACAGAAGACTGAAGAGTATAATTTGCCACTTTGCTTAGCGTTTGTGGACTATGAGAAAGCCTTTGATTCGGTCGAGACATGGGCTGTGCTTGAGTCTCTTCAGCGATGCCGTATTGACTATCGGTATATCGAAGTGTTGAAGTGTTTGTATAATAACGCCACTATGTCGGTCCGAGTACAGGAAGAGGGCTCGAAGGCGATCCTTTGAAAAGAGGCGTCAGACAGGGAGATGTGATATCTCCGAAACTGTTTACTGCCACTTTGGAGAACGCCTTTAAGCTCCTGGAATGGAAAAGATTTGGCATCAACATCAATGGCGAATACATCACTCACCTTCGGTTTGCCGACGATATCGTGGTCATGGCGAAATCGATGGAAGAGCTCAGCACGATGCTCGAAGGCCTCAATCGAGTTTCTCAACAGGTGGGTCTCAAAATGAACATGGATAAAACAAAAGTCATGTGTAATGCCCATGTCGTACCCACCCGAATATCTGTTGAGAGCTCGGTTCTTGAAGTTGTTGACTCGTACGTCTACCTAGGACAAGTAGTCCAGCTAGGTAAGTCCAACTTCAAGAAAGAGGCCAATCGCCGAATCCAACTCGGTTGGGCAGCCTTCGGAAAACTGCGTGACTTCTTTTCATCTGATATACCTCAGTGCCTCAAGACGAAAGTTTCGATAGTTGTGTGTTGCCAGTGATGACATATGGAACTGAAACGTGGTCTTTTACTGTGGGCCTTATGAATAAGCTCAGGATAGCCCAACGTGCTATGGAGAGGGCTATGCTGAGCGTCTCATAATTCGGAGAACGGATGGCCGATGGGGCAGTAAAGTTCTCGAATGGAGACCACGGACCAGCAAGCGCAGCGTAGGACGTCCACCGACTAGGTGGACTGACGATATAATAAAGATCGCAGGAACGCGCTGGATGCAGGCCGCTTCCAATCGGCCTTATTGGAAATCCATTGGGGAGGCCTATGTCCAGCAGTGGACGTCTTACGGCTGATGGATGGATGGATCAAGGTACTTTCCGAGCAGGTGTAGTTTAAACACTTTTTTAAAATTTTGAAATTTCTGTTTTTTCAATCATTGACCTATATGTTCAGGAGTATTTGTGCAAAATTTAAGCTTTCTAAGTTAATATCCTAAGGTGGCGCGTAGGACTTAAAATTTGAAAAAATGTGAGTAGTTGGAAAATATAAACATATGCAGAAGTCTTGTAGCAGAGGTTTATATCCGCTTGCTTGCCCGTGTCAACTAGTAGTTAACAAATCGAGAATTTAGAATTGACCATGTCAAGTAGTAGTTAACATAACCTTGAAGTCAGCTTTGCCCGTGTTAACTGGTAGTTGACATTGCATTTCACTCAGCTATGACCATGTCAACCTGTGGTTAACATCGCTCCCGCCGTCAAAAAAAGCTGATTCTACCCGTCTTTATCGCTCCAGGGCCTAATTTGTATTATTTGTCCCATTTCTTCGTGAATTTTTTCCTCCACACAACCCCAGTCAAGCATCCAAGCCAATAGCCTTGTTAAGTTAAGATAAATTACGCCGCGCGGCGCCAGATATTGGTATGGAAACAAAGGCCTTTTAAATAATAAATATCTATGAACAAGTGATCATTGTTTTTTCTTATTCTATTATTTATTATATTGACAGCATAATCAAAGAATAAAAACCATATGTCATTGCTTTTATTTTTGAGGTATGAGATTTTGAATACAAAACGCCCTACTTCTAAGTTCAGCACAGCATAACTCTGCACCAAAGTCGTAATTTGATAAACAAAAGTTAATACTGTTTAGCTAGTTTCATAATAAACATAAATATATACAACATTTGACACTTTTTTAAACAAATTGAGTCACAAGAAACGATTTTGTGAAACCCGACCCGCGCGCTGACGGCGCAAAAAATGGCGGGGCAAAGTAGGGTCGTCACGTTTTTTTCGTGGGACATTTTAGGTAGACACGCGCTGAGGGCCCGGGGCAAAGACACGTTGCGCGCGGACCCCCCTTGGGCAAGCGAGCGGTTATGTGTTTTTAGACCAAATAGAAGATACTTTTTCACTGAATTCAGTATACAAGCCACGAAAGCACATCTTGTCATTACATCATCAAATTTTCAAGTCGGTAAAAATTAAGGTATTGTAATTTCTCACTTAATTAATTAAAACATAATTTTATAACTAATTAATGTTCGTTTTATATAGTTACATATGTTTAAGTATAAATAGTGAATTATGTGATAATATTCACAATAATTAGGTTCTGGGAATGTTTCAAAAACTAACATTTATTCAAACTTCAAATGCAACGCGCCACCTTAGGATATTAACTTGGAAAACTTAAATTTTGCAGAAATACTCCTAAACATAAAGCTTAATGATTGGAAATACAGGAGTTTCAAAGTTTAAAAAAAAAAGTGTTTTTCACTCCACCCTACTGTACAACGCGTCCGACCTCATTGGACCGCGCGCCCGCGCCTTTTAAATAAAGAATAGTCTTGAGTTCGAACTCGATCTTCTTTTGTTTTTTCACACGCTTAAGTTTTTCTATAGATTCAAATATTTGTTCATTTTTATTTCGTTTATAGCTTTGTGTAAGTAATTATTATTTTATATGGAATCTTGAATAAGTATTTATTTTGAATCAAAGTACTTCCTTCCTTTTAATATGTGGTGATCGTGTGACTTAGTGCATTAATAACATAGGTATTTCAAGTGTAGTTACAGTGACCAGTTTTTAAACATTTATTTTGTAAAATGGAGTTCGCCGATGCCCGTGCCGAAGACAGTGCAGCATCACAGATGGGAGTCGGAGTCGGCATGTCACCATTTTATACAGGTAAGCCTGCTGTTTGGTTTGCGAAAGAAGGTAAGGTAACTTCGAACTTTCTGAACAACATAGCTGACGAAACAACGTTTTTCTCCGTCTTTACACATTTGACATATAGTCACGCCATCCACTACCGACAATGCTATGAAAAGTTAAAATAAGAGCTTATAATTATACCTATTGAAAGATTCGCTACACCAGCGATGTTCCTGATATGGCTTTTGCCATATTATACGGCTGTCAGGTCCTCGAGGAACCCAAAATAAGGCAACAATGTGCAACACCACTACTGGACATAGGCCTCATAGGGGAGGCCTCTATTTCCAATAAGACCGATTTGAATCGGCTTCCATCCAGCTTGATCTTGTAGTCTTCCTAGTCGACGTCCTACGCTACGCTTGCCAGCACGTGGTCTTTATTCATGGTCAGAGCCCCATAGTCTGACAATAAGGTTTCTACCATTACCTCGCCGAAAAGCAATATTCCGAAAGTAATGGTATTAAAAATAAAATTTAATGGCAATAATCCCAATATATTGTCGTAAATTCGAATGGAGACTGCGTATCATCAAGCGCAGCTGACGTCTACTGACTAGGTAAACAGACAATATAATTAAGACCGCAGCAACGTCTTGGATGCAGGATGCTTCCAACTGGGCTTATTGGAAATCTATATAGGAGAGGCCTATGTCTAGCAAAGGACGTCCTACGGCTGATGGATTGCTCTTTAGCGCCCAGGCCAGAGTAAAAACAAATATTATTTTATCGTCTTAGGAAAGTTATACTGTACGACAATACAAATCTAGAGATAACTAAGCAGGAGCAGATTATTAAGCAGCACACTTAGTTGACTCAGCAGAACCTCATGTCCCTAATTAAGCCGTTGATAGTCCTAGTTGACAACCCTTGATAACTAGTTAATAACGATCTGTTAATAATATGTTTTAACCAATTAGAAACTACCTATCTAAAAAGGAATAAGGAGATTTGTACCTACTGTATTGTATCAGCTTTTTAATAGACCACAATTTTGTAACCATATAAGCTAAATAAAACTTCTTGACGGCTGTGAAATTTATTTATTTATTTGTATCAATTACAACTACCATTACAGAAATTCCGATGCGATAGTGTAAGTAAGTTTACAATCTAGCTACATAAAGTTTACAAAATTCATATACAATGTCACACTTAATATACAATGTCAAAATTTGATACAATAATAATGATATTCTAAAATTATATTATTAGAATTATTATTCTAAAAAAACTTATTATTATTTACATTTTATTTGGCTAACTGCATAAACCTAATTACTTATTTGCATTTAATCCTTACATAGTCCTTACATAGTATAAAATAAAGTCGCTATTTTTGTCTGCTTGTCTGTATGCTTAAATCTTTAAAACTACGCAACGGATTTTGATGCGGTTTTTTTTAATGGATAGAGTGATTCAAGAGGAAGGTTTATATGTATAATACACCTGTGCGAAGCCGGGGCGGGTCGTCTAGTAGGAAAATAAAATCGAAATTTGAAATCTATACATAAAAAATTACAAATATTAGCCACACACTGCGCAAAACTCAATCCTGACCGAAACTCACTTCACAGCTGCGCAAGGATTGGATTTCGCGCAGCTTGGTTTCAGTCAAGATTGAGTTTTGCGCAGCGTGTAGCTAATATCACAGCCGTCAAGACGTTTGATTTGGCCTGTGGGTGATTGGGTCATATCTACGACGCCTTTCCTGTACTGGTTGATACTTAGATTCAATTTGCAATTATTCTATAAACGTGTCATACTCATCATCATCCTGTTTAAAATGGGAGAAGTATTTATTTTGAATACTTATTTGGGCAATAGGTGATATTTTCTACCAAGCTGAAGCAGTTGGCTTTTATTTTAAGGCAACAATTTACGGAAGTATCGTTAAGGATTACATACTAAAAGTAAAATTAAAAAGAAATGTAGATCTGTAGCAACGAGAATTAAAAAACCATCACAGGGTGTCGATTTTTTTGTTATTTTTTGAAATGCCTATAATTTTGGAAATACAGATTTTTTAAATATTTTTTCTGATAACAACTATGACTTTGTCTAACACTGTGTTCCGGCTTGACGTCGACTTCTGGGACACCCTGTATATTGGTATGATTCCTGATGCAAGCAATGAACATTTCATCTATTTTATCTGCTTAAAACCAATCATCCATTTCTATAGACATGCAAAAGACCGTATTCACTCAAAGAGTTTAATAGATGTCCAGTTTTAATCAATTAACAAGCACATTGTAGCATACTAACTTAAATCTAAGTTAACACACAATAGAATCCAATCTGCATACTTAATTCTAACTTAACTATGTTTTTGTCACCGGACATTAGGGTAAAGGGGGCTATTGTTGACCACCTCCAAATGTTGACAGGGTGACAAATGGAATGAATAATTTTATAGGGTGTTAGTTTAGTAATTGGACATCAGCGTAATTGAGTTGACTGGACCAATACTGGACATATGAATTAAGTTTACAGTATTACTTACGATCCACCCTGGCTTTGTTTTCAATTTAATCACATAATTTAGCATGTTTTACATAATACACATCGACATTTATAAAGTAATAGGGTATAAATGCCACAAATCATATTGTATGGGTAAAAAGTTAAAGTATTTTACTACCGATAGACACTCAGATGAAGCATTTTTTTTTTTTGCTTAGGCATGAGTAACAAAAGTTTTTGTACATACATATAGGAGAGCATTTCTTGGCATTCATAACTCATTTTCGACCAAAATAGAACTTATGCACTATTTATCATCTTTTTTAAAATTCCTGCTTATAAGGTAGTGAAACTCCGTTGAGTATAACTAAAAGAAACAGACAAACACACTTGATTGTGACTTTATTTAAATATAAGTTGAAAAAAGGGTTAATATTGATTTCTTTTCATTGCAGGTATTTGCTATTAGTAACGTGTTAGTCTGTGTTACAGGTAAGTTATTGAACGTACATTTCGTTTATTAGATAAAATGAATAGGTACTACTCATAAATTCCCGACTTCTGGTCCCTCGACTGTAACTAAAACTCAATTATTCGTAAAGAAATGAATGTGAAGAAAAACCAAAGCCGTAAAAAACGTGACGTCCGCCACAAAAGCAACAAATAGCCAGCATCTTGTAATAATAATAGACCCGTCGAGGGGTTAAAAGGAGTTTGATATTTAGCGATCATAACAGATATTTATAAAGTATACAAAGCTTCAACTTAGCTTGTATTACCAATAATAATCTGCCAAGTACGAGTCGGACTCGCGCACAGAGGGTTCCGTACTGTATGGGAGCCCCCCTTAAATGTTCATTTTATTATAATTTTATAATTTATTATTGAAGAAAATATACAATTTAATATTCTGTGAAAATTTCAAGCATTTACCTACCTGTTACCATTATTAATATAGAGCGAAAAACGGCTAAAAATCAGGTTTGTTGTATGGGATCCCCCCTTGATTATTAATTTTATTCTATTTTTTTTTATAGCGGCAAGAGAAATACATCATCTGTGAAAATTTCAGCTTTCTAGCTATAACGGTTTATGAGATACAGCTTGGTGACAGACAGACAGACGGACAGACAAACAGCGGAGTCTTAGTAATAGGGTCCCATTTTTACCCTTTGGGTACGGAACCCTAAAAACTATGGTTTTTGTAAATTTTAGTATGTGTTAAGGAAGTAAAGCTTGCAGGGAAAATTACAAGCGTGAAAATAGTACGTCCGTCGAAAAAGCGACGAAAGGCCATAATTTTGTAAAATATACCTACCCCTTGTGTGGTTTAAAGGGTTTAGATATGTAGCGGTTATAATAGATATTCATAGAGTATGCAAGGCACAACTTATCTTGTATATTACCTATGAAAACTAAAATGTTTTGTGCATTTTAGTTTATATTATGTAAGTGAAGATAAGTCACCTGAAGTAACTAAGTAACGATCATAGCTTATTGTTTGTTTTAGTTTCATATTAATATATCAACATCATATTATTACGCACATTTGTGTAAGTAGATGAATGCACCAAAGGCAGGTTAAAAACTTTAATTATGTATTTATTTAATACGCGTATGCTTAATAATAGTTTTAGTACTTATAATACGTAAACTCCAATCAACCGCGTCTAAACACACTTACATTTTAACAAATATAAATATTTACATATCATTTATTTTTCATGGTATATTATTTGTCGTTATCATTTGTGATTGTACAAAGTAATCGAAAAATCTGTTCAATATGAATTTAAAGACTATAGTACCTACAGATTGTCCATTTGTAAAAACCTTTTCATTTGACCCTTTTCGTCCATTGAATAATATTCTGCTTCTTATTATGGAAATAGCGGCGTTTTGACCCCTTCCTCTTTATATTATTTATTGCGGAATGGTATCAATAAATTGTTGTTTAAGCTACATTAGCTTTTGCTTTTCCATAAAATGTATTTTTAGGGAGAAGTTATGGACAAGGTGTGACTGACATCCAAGGGTTAATGCATGGTTTTTATATTGGTAGGGTTAGTTTCCGTTTCTGGTTTGATAGGGTCCGGTGAGCGCAAGTAGAAAGTCCACTTACAAAGTGAAAAAAATTGCCTGAGGTAATCGTGTTAATTTTTACTTAGCGTCTGACATGGCTAAACGGCTAAATAACCGGCACCTACAATTTAACTAATCATTCGACCCCAGCAAGGATCTGTTGTAAATGCCACCCGCGATCACCCATCTAAAGACTGACCGTGCCTTCTCTGCTTAACTTTGGTGATCGCCTAGGACCACTTAGTCAAGCTACGCTATGAGAGCTACGGTTTTGAGACAAGTGTTTCTGTTAAATCTCCTAGCCCGTCCAAAGGGGCTTAAGATTTCAAATTTTTTTTTGTCCGACGAAACGGAGGAGGTAGTCGTCCTGTACATTCTTTTTTTATGTATTACCACTCATAACGTTTTCCAGAGTGGTACAATTTCAACAATTTTGTTTTATTGGAAAGGGTATACTTCTAAATTGGTCATTTAAATTTTATCAAAATCGGCTGAGCAATTTTTGATAAATCAACAATAATGTGAAAATTTCTACATCGATTTGTACGAACTATTCGCGATTTCTGAATTTCTGAACGAACAAAAATCTACTAAGTTTGTATTATACAATAAATGCTATAGGATTTAAAACAATGTAAAATCGATATTATCCAACTCCAATAAATTTTTATTTTATCGCAAACTAGCTGCCCGTCGCGGCGTCGCCCGGGTACTATTGGCTAAAGAAGACAAATAGTAACGATCCCTATTTTTTTTGAAAATATAAGATAGCCTATGTTCACCAGGGATAGCGTAGCTTTCCAACAGTGAAAGAATTTTTCAAATCGGTTCAGTAGTTTCGGAGCCTACTCGATTTAAACAAACATATACATAATCAAATCTTTCCTCTTTATAATATTGGTACAGATACTCGTAAGTCCGCGCTTGACTACCAACTCGCCTGATGGTAAACGACGTTGTGGTCGAAGTGTGGTATATTTTACGGCAAATCCATTGCAATTTAAAATGAAGAGCTGATAAAGTGTAATATCCGAAATCAAATCTCCATTCTAATCTGTTCGAAATTAAAACACATACGGCAATAAAACGATAAATAACAATCAGTCGTTGATACATCGGCAGCGGTGGCAATAAACCAGATGATTAACAGGTCGACGATTAATCACAGGCGGATAACCGGGCCGTGCTTCTGCGTTTAGGGATTGTGCTTTAAAACCGTTTTAATACCACCTGATCGAAAATATTTATTACATGTCGTACAAATATAACGTAAAATAAGATAAATTATTATCTAAACACAATCTTGAGGGCTTGGCAGGTCAATAATATTTTTATAATAATATTTGATTTTATAATAATATGTAATAATATTTGACTGCCTCGGTGGCTCAGTGGTTAATGACCCTGACTTCTGGGCCAAAGAGGCGTGGGCTAGATCCCCACCCAGGGCAAACATTTGTGTGATGAACATAGGTATTTGCTCTGTGTCTGGGTGTTATTTAGATACTATCTATATAAGTATGTATTTAAAATATGTAAGTATATGTAGTATATCAGTCTCTGACAGCCATGTCACAAGCTATGCTTAGTTTGGGGTCAGAGACCGTGTGTAAGATGTAATAATATTTATATTATATTTATATTTTATATTGTATGAAACTCCCTAGGGAGTAAGTAACATTTAAGGAGATCGTAAAGAGTTTTTATTTTGTAAAATCGAATAAAACCTCTTCATATTGCACGGCAACGGGCATTGTAAGGAGGTTTAATTCGATTTTATAGAATAAAACCTCTTTGATGCCCGTAATTGGCTATGATAATCGAACTGGCCATGGTCTTATGTTTTTCACGTAGTATTAACATTCTCTGTTATATTACTGATTTGTGTGCTTTTCTATAAAAATTCATAGTTACATTCTAATTTGTTTTATTTTATTGTGAGCAATACCGAGTTGCCTAGTGAGTACCTACACTTAGTGAGTTTATATCGTAGGTGTTACTCATATTCCTGTGGTTATATTTTCTCGCAGGAGGTATGAAAAGTAGAGTATGCACTGCTAGAACCAAGTTTGTCTTCGTCTTGGGCGACTTGAATTCAGGACTCTAAGTAAACTTAAAACACCATCGCTGCGCTCGGGAGTTCACTGTGAGTAGGGCGCTACTCTCAGGGTCCAACATGTCGTCCGTGACGTAAGACACGACTTGGTTCTCTTGGTACGTAATCTACTATTATCCCCCGTGGATCTACTGCTTGGCACCACTAGTAGAGAGTAGGGAAAATTTATTTTCCAGTGACATTACTAGTAGCGCTTCGGTAAAAGTACATTTCCCATGACACTACACTATTTTCAGTAGTTCCAAGGGTAATATTATTTCCGGTGACATGACTGGGCTTAGCTGATACAGACAAAAGTTTTAGAGACAAAAATGATAGATGTCAAAGCGACAGCTGTCATAGTCTAAAATTCACAGGGACTAGAATTTCATGGGGTTTGTTTATATCTACAATCAAGAGGTAATCTAAATAAAAAATAACGACGGGTTGCACGGCCGAAGTGCAAACTTGACCATTAATGTTATGCTGTTTTTTAATATTTTGGAACGGTTAAGAAATAATTTCTCACAAATCGTTTATTTAAAAATCATAAAAAGTACTATCATTTATGTGGTAATTTACAATGTCACATGTGCACATTCGTGCAAACGCCCTGCGCCGCTTAAACGAAACGTCAGGAGCAGGCATACGCGGTAGAAGGAGAGAGATATATTACTTACTCTCTCCCTCCGTCTTACGAATTTTAGATCAGGTCACGTGTCCACACGCGAATTTAACATTTTGTTACCCCATACCAAAAAGTGCACAACGCCTCTAAAGAATTTTTCAAAGAAGGCTTAGAGACAATTTAAAATTCTAAATTCTCTGGCCCCAACTGGTAGCGCTGTCACTTTGAATGGCAATACTTTTACACCTTCAACAGCATTTGGTCTCGAGTCCCATCCACCAGCTCAGATAAATTCGCTCAGATAAATGTTGAATATTAAATTGAGTTACTTTTATTATCGTTGTTCGTTATTCAATATTTTATTGGAAATAATATACAGGGTTATTCCTAATCAATTAGCATCCTTTTAGGGGCATTTTCTGTACATCAAAACTAACAATTTTTGTTCCGCGACTGTTGTCAAAACTCAAAAAAAATATTGTTTCCCCGCGACAAAATGTATGGAACAGCTGATATTTTTTTTTAGTTTTGACAAAAGTCGCAGAGCAAAAGTTTTTAGTTTTGATGTAGGTACAGAATAAGCACCTAAAAGGGTGCTAATTGATTAGGAATAACCCTGTATATTAAGTGCATCATTCATGCACAGTATAATAATATATTTTTCTTATGGAACATTTTTGGTGTACCTTTCGTTATGTAACAATATTACCTGAATCATATGAGTCAATATTTTAATTGTGAAATAATAACATTATTGTTTATAAAATTGAAATAATACTTCTTGTATTCCTATTTAATAACTGATTTTGATTTTTCGTACTGGACACACACATTGCAAAAATTACTTAAAATTTTGGATGAATGACAAAAAGATTGCAACAGTTAAAATATATTCGTAGATAGGTAAGTACCAAAATTCAATCAAATTCACTAAAGTCACTTCAATAAACTAACATCAAAAGAATCCCATTTTCCAAAAGAAATCATTGAAGCTTGCCATTAATTAACGTCAACGCTAAAAGGGTTAATACTTTAACCCTTTCATACTCTCGTTGGGGTAAAAAATGCCCTCAAGCCATTTTATGCACTCGTAAATTCTTTCAAAGTTATTGTTTCTTTTTCGAAAAGAGACTGAGATATCGCAGTTATTACCGTTTGATGTTTGTCGTTGAGTTGATAAAAGATTTTTTTTTCAAAGAGTTCTATTAAAATTTCATGTGCAGTGACGCGGTACTTAAAGTTTGTTCCGCAGGTTCGCTTATTCCGGTATATAATAAAGTTGTCTTTTTGGTCAAAAGCGTGTTTATTGAACTGGTAGAGGCGATGTTTAATTTTACCAAAGTTTGACGTATGCTCTACATGGCAAACAATGAGTTTAACACCGATAATAAATAACCACTCCAATTTTGAGTACCAATTAGACGCTCAGAAGAATGACACGTCGTTACTTCAAAGGTAAGTACCTAGTGTCAATTTTTTGAACTGACTCTGTACTGTTGCAAACGGGGAAGCCGGTCGCAGCACTACAAGTTAAAAGAATTGGAGAGAAACTGTAATGTTGCAAGCAGGGTAGCCGGTTGCAGCACCACAAGTTAAAAGAATTAGAGAGAAACTGTCTAAAGCGTCCTAGAGGAGCCTAGAGGGTAGAATTCACTGTCTGAAGTGCTTGTTTCCTTGATAGTGGCTATTCTGGGCAGGTCTAGGACAAGCGTTTCATTACAGACTGTAAAGGAAACAAGCGCTTCATACAGTTGATAGAGTATTTATTTCAGAGGTAGAATATAAAAATACGTAGAAGCAAATATATAGAGACACAGGACTTACTCTAGGTACTTAGGTTTAAAGTTCATTATAGCACAGAGTTTCACGTTGAAGTCGTTAAGGATAGAGCACGGAGTAGACGAGTATGACTGAAGGGAGGGCTTCTTACGGCGGGCGGACCCCGAAGCAGAGGCAGCCAGAGGCTTCAGCAGTGAAGGGCGAAGGGCGTCGCGGTTCACCTATTCTGCAGGCGCTTTTGTGAGCAGTAAGTGGTAACGGGCCGCGCAGACGGCCTTTATTGAAAACGTAGGAAAAGGTTAGTTTTCCTACAACTCTTAAAAAAGAAGAGGTTTTCAGTTTATTGGTATTTTTTTTTATGTTACTTGTACCGATGTTTTAGTCGATTCTTAAGTATATGTTAATTCCTTGAAAAACCTTGCTAAATAATCCCATAAAAAATCATCTTTGCTTGGTAAATACTTTTGAAGCAATTCCAATAAATTGAGAAATTCCAGCGACTATAGAAACTGAAAAGCAGAACTACTTCTTTCACACTCTCCGAACTTCAAACAATATCCTTATAAAAATCAAGTCTATTCTTTCCACTATATAAATAAGTGAAAGAGTAACAAAGAAAGTAAATTATTCTATACGACGAATTGACGAAACATAAACAAGGTGCGAATATTTCATTTTACTCAAACTATAATGTTAAGATCTGCGTTCAAGCCAGACTTCTTTTCTTTGGTGTTTGTGTTATATTTTTCTCACCATTGGCTTTATATCTTGAAAAAAACCTGCACATAACCGAAGAAACAACATGTTTGAATCTGATTTGAACCTGATTTTGGTTTTATCAATTTTCAAGAATCAAGACTTTCAGTGTTAAATGTGTTTTAATCACTGTGAAATTAAATTAAAATTTCATGATTATTTCACTGCACAAAGTGCACTAGTGCAAGATAGAACGGAAGTATTTACAGATAAAAACCCTTTTTTTTTTGGATGCCATCGAAATGGACGAAATAAATTTATTTATTCGTTATCTTGAAGCGCGCCCTATGAAGTTTTATGTTTACAAAGTAATTCTTTGAAATGCTGATTTACTCGGGATGATATTCAACTTTTGTCTCACCTATCTTATAGTGATCATACAATTTGCACATTTACTCGTATATTAATGTATTTCAAAATGAGAGTAATAAATTATTATAACAAGTAGTGTTACAATTTTTTTTTCATGTTTAAACTTATAATTGAAGCATATTTTGCTACATTGGTTTTTAGGGTTCCGTACCCTAAGGGTAAAAATGGGACCCTATTACTAAGACTCCGATGTCCGTCCGTCCGTCTGTCTGTCTGTCACAAAGCTGTATCGCGTGAACCGTGATAGCTAGACAGTTGAAATTTTCACAGATGCTGTATTTCTATTGCCGCTATAACAACAAATAATAAAACATAATAAAATAAATATTTAAGGGGAGCTCCCATACAGCAAACGTGATTTTTCGCGGTTTTTAGGGTTCCGTACCCAAAGGGAAAAACGGGACCCTATTACTAAGACTTCGATGTCCGTCTGTCCGTCTGTCACCGGGCTGTATCTCATGAACTATGATAGCTAGGCAGCTGAAATTTTCACAGATAATGTATTTCTGTTGCCGCTATAGTAACAAATATTAAAAAGAAAAGAAAATAATATTTAAGGGGGCCTCCCATACAACAAACCTGTTTTTTTAGACGTTTTTCGCTCTATATTAATAACTAGTTGACCCGGTGAACTTCGTTTCACGCAATATCTTTATAAATTACTAGACGACCCGCCCCGGCTTCGCACAGGTGTATTATACATATAAACCTTCCTCTTGAATCACTCTATCCATTTAAAAAAAACCGCATCAAAATCCGTTGCGTAGTTTTTAAGATTTAAGCATATAGACAAACAAACAGACAAAAATAGCGACTTTATTTTATACTATGTAAGGATGGTAACAGGTAGATGCTTGAAATTTTCACAGAATATTAAGTTTTATATTCACTTCAATAATAAATAATAAAATTAAAATAAAATAAATATTTAAGGGGGCTCCCATTCAGTACGGAACCCTCCGTGCGCGAGTCCGACTCGTACTTGGCCGATTATTTTGCTCGATATTAATAACGATAACAGGTAGACGCTTGAAATATTAACAGATTATTTAGTTTTAAAATAAATAAATACATTTAAATAAATTATGGGGAGTTAATCCCACACGGTACGGAACCCTTCGTGCGCGAGTCCGATTTGGACTTGGCCGACTTTATCATAATTTGGCTATACTAAAAGTAAGTAAGTTCGTATAGGCCGGGTAGCTAGCCTTGGTGTCAGAGTTTTTAGCTACACTTACAACGATAGTATCTAAAGCTGATATAGGACTAAGTACTTATACGTTGATGTTTTCATGTATTTCTTAGAATAAGTAATTGAGACAAAATCGTATTATGTTATGTAGTGATTAACAACCTGAAATGTTTGTGGATATGCAAAATAATCTTCCGTTCTCTGGGACATAGCTTCTAAACTCCTAGAATAGAACCTCGGTATCCTCGGTGACCATTTATTCCAAAAATTGCAGCAAGTGTAAATGGCATGCTGCTGCTGGCTCTTTTAGCACACGTGGTACATAAAAAGTCAGGAAACGAATATCAAATTTAACGAGTATTAATGATATCTTTCACTTGAACAGCAGTTGTTATTTAGGGATCCGTATCCAAAAGGTAAAAACGGAACCGTATTACTAAGTTTCCTATGTCCGTCTATCTGTCACCAGGCTGTATCTCATGAACCGTGTTAGTTAGACAGCTGAAAGTTTCAAAGATGATGCATTTCTTTAGCCTCTATAACAACAAATACAAAAAACAGAATAGAATAAATACTTAAGGGGAGCTCGCATATAACAAGCGTGATTTCTTGGGAGTTTTTTGCTCGCTATTAATAACGGCAAGAGAATGGGGCTAAGGGAAATCCAAAACGGTACGGAACCGTTTGTGCGCGAGTCCGACTCGCACTTGGTTGATTATATTTATTTGAGCTTGAGCTGATTTTATATTACCTCTTACCTTTCAAAGTCCTGCTCTTTGTGAATCCCGTAAAGTCGCCAAATATTCTATAATGTTACGAGTATATTATATGTTTCTTGTTGGTAATATTCTGTTTTTTTACTAATTTGTGTATAAACTTCCAGTTACTGTATTGGGACTAGTTTTTTTCATTCTTTCACAAGCATGTTCGCTATGATTATATATTATTATGTAGCTATATTAATGTAATGAGTAAGCATTCTACGGCTGAGATGATGATAGTGACTTGTTCATAACCGCGTAAAGTAATATAAACAATATTTAGTAATAAATTACATAGCTCACAAATCAAATTTTATCAAGGTGAGCCTTGATGTCACTTACTCAATTAATATGAATACAAAGTCATTCATTTATATTTTAGTAAATTGATTGCTTAATTGAAGTATATTGCGCCGTTATTTCCAGCTTATTCTATTCTCTTAATCTGATGTAACCGGTACAGAACTAACCTATATTTTGTAAAAATTTAAATCAAACACAAAAAAAAATTATGGACACCTCACCGAAAATAAATACGTTTTTCAAAACATCAAGTCACTACAGTCCATCGAAAAGTGTCGAGATTTTTTATAAATGTCTTTACATAATTTTTGCTCTTGACTTTGGATATTTTACCTTCCAGACAAAGTCCATCAATAAAAAATTCAAATACTTTATGCTTTTCTTTAGTTTGGCATTGGATGTTTTCAACATTTTGTGGAGTCAGTATTATCTTGTAGATAGCATGCGCCACTTAATAATTTATCATACAGTTGTGCATGTGTTGAATGTCATTATGCTCTTCAAGATGAAAACTAATTTTTGTAATTATGTGAACACGATGAAACATATAGAGAAAAACATAAATATTGCAAACAAAAAGTGTATTGATGAAGAAAAACTTGCTATACTTATACCACTTTCAATAACGTTGATTAAAATAAGCTCCACAGCATATCTTTTCGCTTTTGATAAAAGATTTGATGGCCCTGTGTGGGGGCTTGTTGCGTTTTATATTGGATTTCTTAGTTCAGATTATGTTTGGGCAACAAATTCGTTAATATTTGTTTTGTCATATAGCTGCTTAAAAAAACTTGTACGTAACTTGAAACTGGCGACTTTGCCATTTAGCACTTATAATCAATTATACAAAAATATTGTTCATACCACTGAATTGATAAAATCATCATATGATCCCGTGGTAAGATTTTAATTTGTTGCTAAAATAAAATAGGTATATTGCAAGACTTTTTCTTAAAGTTGTAAGTTATTTTTGTTTTCAGTATGTTATAATCATTTTATTTAAAGTCCCGGAGTTTATGCTTTACATATATGGACAAGTGGTTACTGTAAAATTTGAAGTCGTTCCGGTATGTTACGTTATTTTTTTTAAACATTCTCGTTATTTTGTTAGAAGCGTATGGAACAGAATCTGGATTACTTGGGAGAGATTATTTAGACGACAGATATGTTTTAGGATATTATTATCAATGTATTTATCATTATTACATATTTTTACAATTAGACTGACCCCGAAATCTCAATCAAAAAATGATTTGCTTTACATTTTGTTGAGAGTCATTTACATTTTTGTATCGAATAACTGATTAGCTATATTTTGTATATTTACATTATTAGAATAAGTATATCTACCTATATCGCCTAGAACAAAGCCCTGTTAACCCCGTATGTTTTATTTCAGCTTGATTCTCCGGGTTTCATATTTTCAACTATAGCTGTGGTTATTACTATGTTAGAGACAGTCACACCAGCCTTACTTGCTGGCTTGCTTGAAACACAGACGAATAAAATAAAAATTATGCTATATGACATATTGACGAAACATAAACAAGGTGCGAATTTGTGATTTTACTCAAACTGTGATAATCTGCGATCTAGCCGGATTTATTTCCAATATGATCTTGTTATTTGCGTACTGATTATCTCACCGGATAGACTTTTGATCATGGACTTCCGAGTTGGCGGCTGCAACTTTTATGGCGTAAAGAGTTATTTCTAAGGAGTCACTAACCAAAGTTAAAAGCTGCGGAAACTCGTAGTTTTTTAGTAATTAAATAAACAAAATTCGTTATTTCAGGTTAGATTTCGACTTCTTTTACTTGATAAGTTTGAGTGTTGTCGACTTTTGACGTAATTCTGACGTGACTTTGACAAGTATGACAGTTTTTTTTTTTTAGAAATAAAAGTTGTTTAATTTTTTAATAATATTGAAGAAACGGAACGTAAATTTAATAATTTTGAAGAAACGAAACGCAAAACGCAGCCGGAACATATGGTGAATAATATAATATATTGGTATAAAAGTCATTGGGTTAGGTTAGTTAGGTTACTTGTGACCCTAACGCACGAGCCGAGCGAGCGAAGCGAGCGTGCCGCGGTAGCGGCCGGCGAAGTGCTAGAAACGAATTGGCCCCTGGTTACTAGTCTAGGCAGACAAAACTTGTATCAAAAAATAATACAATATATTGGTATAAAAGTCATTGGGTTAGGTTAGTTAGGTTACTTGTGACCCTAACGCACGAGCCGAGCGAGCGAAGCGAGCGTGCCGCGGTAGCGGCCGGCGAAGTGCTAGAAACGAATTGGCCCCTGGTTACTAGTCTAGGCAGACAAAACTTGTATTTGCAAGGCTTTTTGCATGTTTCATAATAATATGAAAACTTAAAAAATTCATATCTCAAAAACTATAAGTTTCCGCGGGGGGGTGGGGGTGGTACAGGGGGTATAACCTCCCCTAACCCACCCCCCTCCTCCCCTCCCCACCCCCCTCCCCCCTCCCCACCCCCTTTTCGGAAGTTCATATTCCAAAGTTCAACCATCTCACCACTGGTTTTTTGAAAAAGAAAAAATCTTGAAAGAACCTGCACATCACCGATTTTTTTTAAATTTGTCAGTGTGAATTGGCTAAATCGCTTTATGAGGAAAGCTCTGTACTTAGCTGTACTTACGAATTTATAAAATACGTAGGTACTTCAAGACTTTCAAGATGTAACAAAATGTATTTGAATCTGTGTAAAGTTAAATAAAACTTAAACATATGAAACTTAACTATTTTTTAAAAGATAAAACGACAGTCTGCTTATATTTTTTACATTAAAATATTTTTTTTCAGATATTAACAAAATGGAAGAAATAAACTTATTTATTCGTTATGTTGAAGCGCGCCCTATGAAGTTTTGTGTCTACAAAGTAATTCCTTTAAATGCTGATTTACTCGGGATGATATTCAACTTTTGTGTCACCTATCTTATAGTGATCATACAATTTACACATATATATTAATTTAGAACGGTTGGCCGATGAGACTGTAAAGTTCAAGTATAATTTCGCCAATTGTGAACCAAATCGAAAAATTCTTTTTTAGTTCGAAAGGGTTATACTCGCAAAGTATTGAATTTTACAGAAATCGGCTGAGCCGTTTTTGAAATAGCAATAATTCGAGCGAAATATTCCAATTTTGTACACGATGGAAGGCGGTTTTACCATTTTTTGCGAAAAATAATTATTATTAAAATGGGGGAACAATGGCTTCATCTAGAACAGGCCTTTGTTTAGTATTGTATAGTTGTTTATGTTTTTTCTCGTTGATTCAGTATTTTCGTGGAGCCCCTTACAGAAGCTTTGCGTAATCCTAGGGGTCCGCAGAACACACTTTGAGAATGTATGCTATAGACAATCTTATCATTATCTATTTAGGTATAAAGAAAATGTAAATATATTGTGTGAAGAATACGAGGCTACTTTTATTTCATTAAATATTAAGTACCATAAAAATTAAAACTAACTTCGTAATAAAAATAAATTGGCACCGTATGGAAGCCCACTTTCAAAAATTTTATTTAAATTTATTAGGTATTTATTTTCGAAGGATATATACAGCTAAATATTCTGTGAATATTTCAAGCATGTTCCTGTTGCCGTCATTAATATCGAGTAAAAAATCGCGTTTCTTGTATGGGAGCCCCCCTTAAATATTTATTTTAATTTAAATATTATTTTCTAAATAAAATATTCATTTAAATATTCTGTGAATATTTCAAGCATCTACCTGTCACCGTTATTAATTTAGAGCGAAAAATGTCTAAAAATTCATATTTGTTGTATGGGAGAATGGGAGCCCTTAAGTAATAAGATTTTTCTGTTTTTAGAATTTATTGTCATAGCAGCAACAGAAATACATCATTAGTGAAAATTTCAACTTTCTAGCTATCACCGTTCATGAGATACAGCCCGGTGACAGACAGACGGACGGCGGAGTCTTAGTAATAGGGTCCGTTTTTACCCTTTAGGTACGGGACCCTAATAAATGGTAGAAAATAATTACTAAACACAGGAAAAACTAGGAGAAACGTAGTAGGACCAAAGTTACTACGCTATATGAATGACGTTTCCAACCGTCTTACAGCCCGATAGTGCCTGGAATACTGCTGCCATCTTTGGGATGGGTCGGCATCTTTGGCTCGAAGCCTTGGAATCGGTGGAACGGCGTGCTGTTCGGCTTATAGGCGATGAAAAATTAGTTGCAAAAAAACTTCATAGCCTGGAACATCGCCGTAGGTTTCTATAGGTTTCATTTCGGAGAGTGTGCATCTGAGCTGCACGACCTTAGTTATTACAGGACAAGTAGGAGGACACCACATTACCACCCCTACACTGTCAATTTTCCTTCGATACGTACGAAGCGGTTTGACTCAACGTTTCCGATTCGTACCGCCAGGTAATAGAACAGTCTTCCTGCTTCCCTGTTTCCTAAGAGATATAAATCTAAAGCTTTTCAAGGTTAGAGTGAATAGGTATCTTCTAGGTCTGCGTGCTTCATCTTCGACCACAACGTCGCTTACCATCAGGCGAGTTGGTGGTCAAGCGCAGACTTATTCGCGATAAAAAAAGCCACGTCAATTATCACGTTGTCAGCCACGACTTCGCCTCGTTTCTTATTACTAAATGGCAGGGAATCGATAGAGGAAATTCATAAATATTACGTGAATTGAAATTAAAAGAATGATTTAGCGATGTCTCAAGTTCATAAATTAGATATTTAGTAGCCAATTTGGCACCTTTTTGCAAGATAATTTAAGGCAGCACTTACAAGTATAGTTCTTGTAACTCATATTTGAAAATTGATTACGTTTTTTCTTATTTAAACTTCATTTTAAATCAAATTGTAGGTACATATCTGAACAGTTTTAGAAACATCATAAATTACTCCGATGATAATAACATTCTAAGGAACAAACTTGGGAGAAAATGAGTATATTCTTATACAACAGGTATTTGCTTTGTTAGGAGATGGGTTCTTGGATTATCAGTTAAAATGTCTTTGAGTTACTTTATGCACTTTATAATTACAATCACTGCAATTGAACACGATAAACACACGACGAAAGTTTTATGGTAGATTTATTTTATGTTGTTGCAATTAATAAAGACACTTGCTTTATTTAAGCATGTAAATGTTATTACAATTCTGAATAAAATTGGTCTATTTTTCTAGTTGAATTGCAAAACAAATTATCGTTTACATCCATATTCTGCGTGTTGTGAAAATACAATAATTATTATTTTAGTCGCTATTATAATATTATTTAATTTGCCTATATGTAATCAAGTATACCAGTCATAATATATTTATTTTATTACCAAATGTATTAGTTCTAGAACTTTCCCATTGTATATGTATAGGTACAAGTAACGTTATCATTTCATTAGCAAGGAGTAAATGTTTAATTTGATTAGAAAGTAGCTATTGTCGATAATGGAATTTAATAACGAGTTTTTGGATCCTTTAGTCTAAATTAGATAGTATCACACTAGCTCGACGTCTTTGCTATTGAAATTTCGCTTTCAAATATTTTACTAAAAATAAAGTAACCATGATTCGTTCATCAAAAATAAATCCATCATTGACAACTGAAGCTGATAGCAATCTCATGTCGACACATTTTGTTTTATTTTACAAATTTATTCACGTTTGTTTTTGCCTGGATTTTGGTTTTTTTAAGACAGCAAATAAAAAAATAAAGCTTATTGTAAATTTTGTCACGTTCATTGTGGGGATATTGTCAACTTTATTGAACTCGTTTTTTATCTACTATTTTGCACATCATGAAATGATTTTTATGTATGGGTATTATTCCATGGAGCATTTGATATTTATAGTCATTCTTTTGAAAACAAAGTACACGCTAAACAACCATTGCCATGCTATAATACAAATCGAAACAAATCTAAATATAAAAGGCACGAGGACATATCAAAATAAGTTTGTCTTTGTAACGCTCTTGATAATCTTTTTTAAAGCTGGTGCAACAATTATTTGGAATTCAATGAATTCCAATTCTGGTGACAATTTAATGACAACGTTAATGCACTACTATATGTGGATTTGTCATGATTTCATGTCGATGGCGAATTCTATGATTTTTTATTCCATTTACTATAATTTAAAATCACTCTCATACCAACTAGAGGCTAGTAATCGAGAATATAAGTATTTTAATAACATTTACAAAGCAATCGTCGATGCGGCAGATGCAATTAAACGCTCTTTTGATTTATTGGTAAGTTTTTGCTGAATTAATTATTTTAAAGCCCTCAAACACGTACCGATTTGGACAATCAACCACCAAATTCTTCTATAACGTGGTCGGTCCAACGTACCTAATACTGCTAATACTGGTTGGAGGCGCTAGGGTCCAACTATACATCGGCATACTGTCGGAAGTTTGTAGCAATGTTTGAAATTATATTATGAATTGTATATAATATCCATATCGATCCCAATTTGATTGGCTTCGGCCAAATCGTTAAGTGTATAAAGACTAATTTATTTATAAACGCAGAGAGGTATTTCGGATTCCGAATCAGTCCATGTTTTTTGTCTTATAAAATTGAATCGAAATTTTTAAACAAATATAATAACTACAAAATACGGATTATCTGCGTCAAAAGTAAACAAATACTCCGCAGTACCGTTGCATGTGTGTTTATGAATAAAGTGGATAATTTTTAATTAATAAATATCACAGGTGTTACTCACGCGTAATTTTTATGGAAGAGCAGACAGGAAGGCTGTTATAGTTGTGACTGCATTTGGTGATTTTTTTCAAGATATAAGACTAACTCGCGAGCTAGTGCATACTTACTCCTATCCTAAAAAGATTGAAGAAACTTTAGATTTATTCTTATTAAAAATTTGCAAAAACCACGCCGGTTTCCTTAATCGAGGTGGATAATGTTTTTAAAAACTATTGTAATGAGATACATACTGTTTTATTTCAGTTTTTAACAGTGCTATTATTTAATATACCGGAAGCCATGCTGTATATCTTCTATGTGGTTGCCACCTTAAAATTTCAAGAAGTTTCGGTAAGTTTGTTGAATGTTTTTTTGTCGATTTCATGTTCAGATAAGTTTTTTTTTTTTTTTTTTCAATATAAACAGGAATACTACAGACCAAGTTTAGTAGATTTAAGTTTGATTGAAGAAACAATTTGCTTTTAACAATGAGGCAGCTAGTAATGTTTATAGGACATACACAATTGGATATAAGCCTCCTCTATATGCGGCTATAGCGTGATCTTGCGACCTTAATGAGATCATTTATTTTGTCCACCTTTTCTGCCATGTGATAAATATTTCAAAAATTATCTCGTCAATATTCAGAAGTTTTTATAACTTTTATTGAGTAATAACCTGTCTAATACGCTACAAGTTGGTGAAAATGATAAAAACTTCACAAATTTGACGCAAAGTCAGGACTGCGAATTTTATAAAATTAAAAATGCGAATTAGCTCAGTTGGGAGAGCGTCGAGCTAGTGATCCGAAGACGCAGGTTCGAGTCCTGCATTTCCGACGAAATTTTGAAATGTTTATTTGACATTACTGTGGCTCAAACGTTGATTTTTTTTTTTCAGGTTGGATCTTTTTTTTTTTATACTCTCGACTGTGATAGTAATTATAACATTGGTGGAAACTATTTTGCCTGCAATATTTTCTGGCTTGCTCTCTTCTCAAGCAGAGAAAATTAAAATCATTCTTCACAACAAGCTGATACATAATCAAGGTTCAAAATTTTCTTTAAAAAAATATACTTACACGCAGCCTAATGCTGTCAGCATGAGGGGCACGCTATTATCAACTAGGCTTGAGCATTTGGATTATCTATAAACTGCTTGTGGTCTGTGTATTAACCTAATGTTTTTTGTTACGTAGGTAGTAGCGTAGAAGTGTTGCTGTATGTCGAAGTCTTACCTACCTAAACCTCTTACTGTCTTACGTATACGAGTAGAGACACTTGTAGAGAAACAAAGACCCTTACTTAATAGAGAACAATTTCCCCTATTTATTAGTAAGGGTAATTGCCACAGTAAATTAATAGGTTCGTTCGTTAATTCTTCAATTATTTAATCTTTATTTTTGTTTTCAGACGAATCAATTGAAAGGGAACTAAATATATTTATTCGATATGTCCAAACACGGTCCATGGACTACTATGTTTTTGAAATAATTCCATTAAATGCAGATCTGCTCGGCATAATTTTTAATTTTTGTGTAACTTATCTTATTGTTATGATACAATTCACACATATATATTAAGATGTAATGCAAAATTTACATCGAGTTTAGGCCATTACCTGGTACAGTATTTAATTATTTTCTTTATCTACACTAATGTTGGAACATTCTACTTATGTTTCCAATACTTGACTTATAATGACTACTGTTATAGCGCAGACAACAAAACACTCAATTTAAGCAATTTCACATGATGTTATAATGTCCACATCGATATCGTAAAATCTCATTATAACATCGCGCGCTCGCTCCTGATTGTCCCTGCGCGCGCAGCTGCGCTCTCATTGGTTAGATTTTAATGGCGCCAAGTTCACTGTGACAATACAAGGACGCGTGAATCCTAAGAATAAGAACCCAAAAACTGTACCGTCCCGTCCCGTCCAGTCCCGTCCCGTCCCGTTCCGTCCCGTCCCGTCCCGTCCCGTCCCGTCCCGTCCCGTCCCGTCCCGTCCCGTCCCGTCCCGCCCCGTCCCGCCCCGTCCCGTCCCGTTCTGTCCCGTCCTGTTCTGTCCCGTTCCGTTCCGTCCCGTCCCGTCCCGTCCCGTCCCGTCCCGCCCCGTCCCGTCCCGTCCCGTCCAGTCCCGTCCCGTCCCGTCCCGTCCCGTCCCGTCCCGTCCCGTTCCGCGCCGTCAATCAAATTAGAAAATATGAAATTCCATTCATATTAAGCATTCAATGCGGTTGCTTTATTATCGTACGTATTTGTTTACCATGTTTTAAAACGCTGCCTCGGTGGCTCAGTGGTTAGTGACCCTAACTACTGGGTCAAAGAGGCGTGGGTTCGATCCCCACCCAGGGCAAATATTTATGTAATGAACATAGGTGTTTGCTCTGTGTCTGGGTGTAGTTTAGTTACCATCTATATAAGTATGTATTTAAAAATATATAAGTAGTATATCAGTCTCTGACAGCCATATCACAAGCTTTGCTTAGTTTGGGGTCAGAGGCCGTGTGTATGATGTCCCAAATATTTATAATTTATTATTATAATTATAATTTATTTTTTAATACATTTTTCGAGTTACTGTACGCAGTCTGATACCATTTTGCATTATCTTATTTTAGTTTAAGCTTTTTAAAGATATCAGTTATCAAAGCTCTGTAGGGTCTTATTACAGATTTTTTGTATAACTATACAGAACATGTTACTTAATCATCGTTGGTTTTCTCGTGGTATTTACCATAATCATCGTCGGTTCTCTCGTTGTATTCACACAATTCTCCATAACTACTAGCTTGGGCTAAGTTTCATATGAACTCCTCTCGATGTATAGTTGAATCTAATTAACTGGGTATATACTTACCGCATGACAATATTATAAACGAAACAAGACACTAATTAAACGAGAAGATAAGAAATTTTTAAGACCTGTAACTATAGGTTTATCGTAGCTAAACAGATCCATTTCTATCTATTTTTCTTAGCAAATTATCTTGTTTAGCAAATAATTAAGTTCCCTAGGCTTATGATTATTTTTTGTCAATTAAGAAGAATAGTATCATTGTAAGTATTGTTCTGTGTGAAAAGCTAGTATGTAATTAATTTTAAGGAGTGCAAAAATTATATCGTGACATAATGTGAACGTGTTGTTTTTTAATGCGATTGAGTAATACACAAAAGTCACGCACAAAACTTGCTGCTCTAGAGGCTACTTATGGTTAATGGGATTTTATACGGCAACTTTCCATTTCGGTCGCGAATTGTCATTTTATTAATTAATAATAACAACATGCGTATTTCTAAAATCTATTTAATATACTAATTTTCACAAAATTACGTTTAGTAACAATCATTTAAACTTACGTAGAAAACCGAAAAAACATAAATGGCGGTTTCTTCGATCTTTTCTGTTGATGCCAAAAATGTGAAATAAAACTTTTCATTAACACAGTCATCTTATACGTGTATAGGTTCATCAAAAAATAAAATAGTGGTCTGAAAATTGTTTGAATTTCAAAAATAGGACAAAGTTCCAATAAAGTATCTCACCTATTTGTTATAATATTCTATAACATACTCGTATTACTATTAATCAGTACGTCGTTTTATTCGATGAAACTACTAAGGAAGGCAGTAGGCCTACTCTACTTTCAGAGAGAATCGCGGCATTTTAAAAGGCTGCCGCCACATTTTCTGTGTCATAAAATCTATTGAATTTAAGATATTCCTTTAATTTTTTTAAATAAATAAAATCTAGAGTATATAATGTGTCTGACACTTCATGGCCATTGAACCAATAGGTATTTATTTAACGTAATTGTCAAACTCGGTCTCCCACTTAGCCAACCATCCTAAGCCGTTCAACTTACACATACAAGGAACCGACTACAGGGATGTCTTTTCTTACATTTTCTAGGACAATAGGCAAACAATGACTCGTAAAATACTGTACTTATTGCATAGAGTAACTGTTGCAAAATAACTTATTCATGCTTAAATATTGACATCACTTTTTTATTTCATCGATTATACTTTATGTACTTTTGTATACTATTTTGCTAACGATACCGAATATAATAATAATTGTCTTATGGTTACAGTAAATTTACAATAGTACCTATTAGTGTTGAGTGTTCATATCTCTTGGTGACATCAATAAGTGTGGCGGAATTTTTGTCATTTAGCCAAATTCTGGGGTACCCATCCAACACAAAGCTGCTTACCAGCTAAATAGTCCCGAAAGTTCTTTTGTATTTAACTTATAGCAACGCCACAATTTTTCTGATTCTGCTGGTATTTCAATTTATTTAGATTTAGACAGTGGGATCAGCCGATTTGCGAACTAGCACGGAAATCTCTTCTAGATACGTGTTCTAGCGTCGCGGATTGCGCTCGAATCTTTGCGGTCTCTGTATGGGAGTCCGGTCTTTGGTTGCAAGCTTAGCCGTCTTTCAATACCGGTAACCTTTTAGACCCAACTGCATTTCGTCTGGCTTTCAGCTTACGCTTGGGTGCATGGTGTTTTGAGGCCCATCGCTGTCAGTGTGATACTGCAGTTGACCAACTCGGTCACCACGGTCTCTCTTGCTCAAGAAGCGCTGGTCGGATTATGAAATATCTTTCTTTTTTTTTTCTTTTTTTTTGGATTAGCCGCCATGCCAGCCTTAACGATGTCATACGCAGGGCTTTTGCCACTGCCAATATCGCAGCCGTACTCGAACCTTATCTCTTGATGGATAGTAAATTTTTGTGGCGCAAAAAATGTCCATCCTATAATTACCTAGTAGGGACAGGCGAGACGACGGATTGTTGCGCCTGGTATTCAAGGAGGATCTTGGCAATCAACGCTAATTCGAACTTAGAATCGATTAAGTTACGGTTAAGAATTAGTTAATAATAGTTTTTCACTTATTTCTTTTCGTTCTATTAAATTCGATGCATCGAACATTCTGGAAAGATGTTCTAGAACCTATTGACCTTTGTACTTAGCTACCCCCAAGGAAGGAATTAAAGGTTCTAGAAGGTTTGATGTGCTCTGATTAGTCAAACGCGCTAGGTGGGGATTTGATTAGCCAATCAGAGCTCAGGTGCACAAGTACTTGATTAGTATAAAAAGGCTGCGCGTTTTGCACAGTAATCAGTCTTATATTAAGTCCGATTACAGAGGTGCCAGCGTAAATTTAATAGCAACGTAAAAAGCGTTCTCTCTATCGAATGCTTAAAGTGAAAAAGAAACAGATATATGCCATTTAGCTAATATAATTACGATGACGCCTCTGTAATCGGGCTTATTGTACGCATAATCGGAACAAAATCTCCGAAGTGATCTAAAGCCAAAATTTAAAGTAGTGCATCAATTTTAAATCTGAACAGGGTTGAACTAGTTGTTCAATAGTGATCTCAAGCCAGAATAGTAGAGATTGAACCTTAAATCAGAAATATTGTGAATTTGTGTGTAAAGTGTAAAATTAAATAAAGTGATTAAGTACGAAACGAACTTTTCATAACTGTTAACGTAGACAACCCATCCTACATAGTGTTTACAGTCCACTAGCTTAACGTCGACATCTATAGTTAATAAATATAATAAACGAGAAAGTTTGGGTGTATAAATGTTTGATAAAGCGTGTCCTAAGCGTGATCATCTTTTATTTATGTATGTGTGTATCGATAAAGTTTCTAATAGCCTCAGGAGTCTTGACATAGTGGAGAGCGTATCAATACTCATGCTCTCCACCACGTCAAGACTCCTGAGGCTATTAGAAATTTTACCACCCAATTTTTTCTTACTTTATTTAGCTAAATGAAAATGGCCGTATAGTTCTAGATTTTTTCCACCATGTTGAATAACGATTGTGACTTATCTTACTTACAGTAGATTAATTTGATTTTTTCTGACATTGCTGCAAAATATGAAGATTAATAATTAATCATCATGACAAAATGTACTGCAGAGTAATTAGCTTTACCTATAGTTGTCACTTGTAGTTATCACCTGTCAGTAAAATTAATCAATCATAATACCTATCTACTAGAAACAAGATTTCCATACAGCGTGTATTCCTATATATGTATATAAATGTACATACCTATTTTAGTATATCATAGTAGGGAGTTATAATTATCACCAACTTTAAAGGTGCGTACACATTAAATTAACATAACACTTTATAAAATCCTTACTAATATTATAAATCCGAAAAGTTTGTTGGTTTGTTGGTTTGTTACTCTTTCACGCACCAACGGAGCAACGGATTGACTTGATTTTTGGCATGGACATAGTTTAAAAGGCGGAAGGACCTTTAGGATACATTTTATCCCGAAAAATTGCATAGTTCCTGTAGGACAGGACAAAAACCACCGAAAGCGAAACTGTCGCCACTATCACAAAGATGCTAAATGATTAATTCCTCTATGACGCTAATATGGACTAACGAAACGTCACAGCCAAACGTAATTAGATGACAGGTAACATTGTCTGCAGACTTTTATAAATCACAAGTAGCATGGCAAGGGGACAAATTGTTTTTCCACCATTATATCCCCTTGAAGAGCAAATAAAGTATGGATTGAAAATGACAACTGACATTAAAATTGGATAAAATGTTTTTTCCCTCTGCATGTTACATGTTACTATGACGTTTAATACCAGGCCGTCATTTTGTCTGACATTAAAAATATTTTTAAATCTTCTATCATTAGAGGTTTAACATGTTTCTTTATTCTACCTTTATGGTACAGAATCATCATACTTTAATATTATCAATCCGAAAAGTTTGTTGGTTTGTTTCTCTTTGACGCAGCAACGGAGCAAAAGATTGACCTGATTTTTGGTATGAATACCTATGGTTTAAAAGACAGTAAGTGATAATAGGATACTTTTTTATCTCGAGAAAATTCGTGATTCCCATGGGATAGGAAAATAACTGTTTCTCAGCAATGGAGCAACGGATTGACTTGATCTTTGGGGTAGGCATAGTTTGGAAGACGGAAAGTGACATAGGATACTTTCCATCCCGAAAAAATTGTGGTTCCCGTAGGACTTAACAGTAAATTTTTCTCAGCAACGGAGCAACTTGCCTTGGCTTATTGCTTGAATATAGTTTGAAAGACGAAAATTGACATAGGCCACTTTTTATCGCAAAAACTTTAACAGTTCCCGTAGGATAGGATAAAAAATAAGTGAGCGGGCTGCGGTAGCAGCCGTCTAAGCACCCGAAAAAACCTGTCATGGCAAGTTGAGGACGTTCCTACATTTTTCGCACTCCTTCGCGGCACTCAACAGCGCTAGCCCAGACTCGGGCTCCATAACGGAGCTTGCGCTCTCGCCATAATGACGGAGTGTTTCGGAGCACAAGACACATCGTCATCCACCACTCGGGTCTAACCAATACTGAACGTCAGACAGCATTCCAACCCCCTGGTCCCAGTGCAACGGGTCAGTCATAGTAGCCCAGCGCCTGCCTCTTCAACTGCAGAGAGCAGTGAGAACGGCCATAGCGATACCGACACCTCTCTTCCCCTGCAGCCCCACTAACTCTGCCAACACGTTGACGGCCTAGCGAAAGGTAGGGTAGGTGGCGGCACCCACACCACCAGTTCCATATATCCCACCGCGGCCCTCGGCTGTCATATCAGAGTCCAGGAAGCAGCCTTGCTTTATGAAACTAAGAAAGGTTATTCCTAGCAAGTAACTGGAGATAGAGAGACAGAAAAGAAGGCACACCCAGCGCAGCAGGAGGAGCTGGAGTTCATATGCCTGGCAGACGGAGCAGCACTAGAGCAAAATCTTAACCGAGAAATTAACATATTTACAGACGGCAGCAAAATTAAAGAGAAAGTTGGGGCGGCATTATCCATTTGGGATGATGCCGCTGAGATCAGTACCCGCAAGCTGAAATTGGCCGATTGGTGCTCTGTGTACCAGGCCGAGTTATTGGCACTTCTTGAGGCTACCGAAAAAGCAAAAATCTTTTGTGACTCCAAGTCTGCACTGGAAACGGTAGTTGGCGTATCTTCCCTCCATCCCTTAGCAGTAAATTCAAAGCTCACATAAAGTTACTACACGCACAAAATAAAATAGTGAAACTTTATTTGATTAAAGCACACGCGGGGATGGAGGGAAATGAGAGAGCAGACCAGCTAGCAAAGGAAGCAGCACTGTACTCGAAGTGTAGACCTATTTACGATAACTGCCCCGTTTCATTCGTCAAGCGAGAAATCCGAAAGGACTCTCTTGACGAGTGGAACCGGCGGTATCAGGATGTACACACAGCGGCGGTAACCAAAACATATTTTCCGGATGCAAGGGCGGCATACAAGATCGTAAGAGAAATAGCACCAGTGGGAATCATAACTCAAGTGCTGACGGGGCATGGTGAGTTTTCCCAATACTTACATCGATTTAAGTTGAGGGAAAGCCCATCGTGCATCTGTGAACCCACAAAAGAGGAGACTCCACTGCACATAATCTTGGAATGCCCAGTTTATGGAAAGCAGAGATTTGATTTAGAACAAAAAATTGGAATTAATCTAACACGTAAAATTCTTCGAAACAATTTTAACGAATTTTTTCAAATATTTGTAAAAAAAGCAATAATTAGGAACAAGTAGGCATAAACTTTGCTGTACCATTGTAATGTTTATTATTAACTGCAAACAGCCAAAAATATTGAAATATAGGTTTAGTTTTTATTCATTTGTAATTAAGACCCCTGATCATGTCAGGGATAATTCGCGATATAATAAAAAAAAATCTTCGGATGCAGCGTCGCAAGAGCGGCACTGCAGCCCGCCTAAGTTGCGACACTCCTCATAAGGCATGCAACCTACCGGCCATCCTCTCAGCTGCTTTACTTAAAAGTGGCTAAACCTCGAGGTTTACATACACTCCAACCGTAACTTAACCAACAAAAGCATTCCTCTAAAGTATTTTGATATTTGTCGGTTAGGTTAGGTTTCGCAGCCGACATAAACATAAGCCAAAATCAAAATATAACGCGGGCGAAGCCGCGGGTAATAGCTAGTATTGTTATAAAACAAATGTAACAGTAATGTCTTGTTATAATATTAATGATCACTCTAACTTATGCAGGAGAATCCCAGAATAAAGTAGCAAGTTATTAACTCCGGGTGAATATTTCCGGTTCCAGAAAAGTCAACATCGTAACTGTAATCGTGTTCACTAATATTACTCTAAAAGTTGTTTAAAACTAGTTTACTGCACTGATCGCCACACCAAAAGGACCAATATAGTGAAGTGATCATTTATGAATAATTGCTGTTTTTCCTTACGAAACAAGAACAAAAATGTTGTCAAAAACCGGAAAAAGTTTTGTCGAAGTCGAAAATCTTTTTATAAATAATCTAATTTTTTTTCTTGATTAAGAAGGATTTTATACAGTAACTACTTATACCAGTTTAAGAGCCATGGTGGTCTAGTGGTAGTGACACTCGCCTTACAATCTTCAATTGTGAGTTAAAATCTCGGTCATGTACCAATGAGTTCTTTGGAATTTATGTACGGAATTTCACACCACTGGCTTTTCGGTGAAGGAAAACATCGTGAGGCAATCTGCATAGATCCGTAGAAGAAATTCGATGGCTTATGTGAATCCACCAACCCACACTGGGCCAGCGTGGTGGATATGACCCAATCACTCTTTGTAGGTAGGCCTACCTCCTGCAATGGATATTGAAATAGCTGGTAGAGTACAGTACAGTGAACAGTAAAAGCCATTCATAACGGTGGTTACAATGTCATATTTTTATCCGTAGTCTAGAGAAATACTCCAGATACATTGCATTTTTTGAAACACATATGATAAGTGCATGAGGCTTTAAAAATTCAATGTATAAGTGACTTACACACCACAAGTAAATTGATGAGGAACTATTGACGAAGTAAATTGATGACATTATTCTCGGAACGCCGAACATGATGGAGGCCAAAAATATTATAAACGTGAAAGTTTGTAAGGATGGATGGACGGATTGATGGGATGTATGGATGTTTGTTACGTTACTTTCACGCAAAATAACTACTGAACATTTTTGACCAACTAACAAAAGAAGAGAGGTTCTCAATTTGTACATACTTTCGCTCTCTTATAAATTTTCAAAATATTACTAAAAAATAGTATAATTTACATACTCGTATTCAGAATAATACGTAAGATTATAATTACAATGTTAAATCTGACATAAAATCGAAGTAAACAAGATATTGACATGGAATGCATGAAGACTTCTATAATTAATGTTATCATAAAAATTCAGAAATTAAAATGAATATTCTAATTATCTTTATACAAAAATAGCATGGTAATAAGTAAAACGACTAAAAGTTGAATGTATGTAAAATAACAGAAAAACATTGATTTTCGAATCGTTACTTTCTCATATTCAAATATTTACTTCTTTACTTATTTAATATAATAATATCTCATTCAAACTACATATAATTAAATATCTCTGAAACAGTGACAACCCTGTCTTCAGTGTTCGATTTATTTCAAAACTATATTTCTGTCAACGCAGTAAATAAAAAGGGAAAAATATGACTTCCTAACATGTTCTACAGAATTTTAGAGACCCCAGTACTTCAGACACTCGAAAGTTTAAAGCCTCTAGTAATTTGCGGTTGATCTGTGTCAGAGAATAGCAATTTTGGACTTTATTCTTTAGTGCTTTAGACTCTCTAACAAACACTGACCAGCAAACTGTCGTGGTATTTTGTCTAGAACTTCTCACGACTCTAATCTTTTAAGAACAATAAATATTTAAAGATCAACATTAGCATGAAAAGGATAGCAAACAGAACAACTTTACCAAGTCTGAAAGAGACAGAAAATGTTACTTAATAATTTATAAAGTAAATAGTCGACATATAGCATAAGTACATGGAACAGACGTTATGTATATATATAGATACATAACGGTGGTTACACAGCCGAACGTGCGCAACGTGCTATACTTAAAGTAATTATGTTTTTGCCCTTCAGGCGTCCAACAATTGAAGTATATGTTAAAGCCAAAGTCTTTAGCGTCAGGAAATTATTTATCTATGAGAGCATACGGCGATACCATAGAAAAACAGTACCTTTCTTGACTAACGAAGCGAAACGAGATCGTAGCTGTCCTGTACCAGGTGCGAAACGAAAATTTGCTCGAAATAAATACGATACTATTGTTCCACTCTTATAAAATAAAATAGATAAGGAGTGTAAAATAAAGAAACATAATAATAAAGAAGTTAAGGCAACTTGATGGCATTGGCTAGATAAATTTGATTACAATGATATTGAAAATGTCTTAAACAATATTCATATTTCATAATTTATAAGTAATAGTATTTTATCAGATACCTATATTATATAATTATGTGTATCAAGAACAACACTTACAAACACACGCACACACACTCACACACACACACACTTTCACGTAAATAGATTAGTCGCTTGCGATGTTAATTGTATTGCTAGTAGTTTATAAATTGTTCAACTAGTTTTTATTATTAGTATTTATTGCAAACATTTATATAAGGAGAAGCCATTGACTCCGTCATACAGTGTATACTAGTTCGGAGCCAATGGATTCAAAACATAATTGTCAAAAATATTTCTGGAACAATAAATTTTTCTATTCTATTCTATTATATTCTATTTAGAAAAGCAACGCGACGTGCAATCGAAATGAACAAATGTAAACTTTTACCGTTTCTTGTAACAAACACGGACTCATAAACCGTCTGAAAAATATATTTTTTTCTCACAATTATTGATAAAATTACTAAAAATTTATAAGATAAAAATTTAAACAATGTCTAAATAAATCTTATTCTATCTCTAAAGCACGTTTTGTCGGATAGAGCTGAATCTATTCGGTTTATTTCGATCCCAAATTTATGTAAACTTGCGTTTGAGGGTGCAAGAGCAAATACAGTGACATACAGTTTTTTTTTGAAAATTAGACCACCAAACCAAATGGCATTATCTATCGACAATGTGAGAAATATGTTCGATATTAATAAAACTGTCACTATTAGACTTTGGAGAATGCATAAAGTTTTAGCGATAAACATTATTTTTGGGGTATCGTATTTGAAATAACCAAAACCATACCTAACCAAAAAATATTTGCAAACAATTTACAGCACAATACTGATATTTTTGATGGATAATACATTTTTGTAGCGTGAAAAACTATGTTTGATTAAGCAATCAATCACGTAACTGTTAAAATATGAATGCAAAATTGTTTTTTTGATTTTTATTCAACGCATGAAAAAATATTTTTTGAGTCGCTAAGTTAAAAAAAAATCTTTGATTAATTTTTCTTCCATTACATTAATTGGATTAATTTTCCCTTACTAACTACTGCGCATTATGTAGATTAATGACCAAAGACAAAACTCGACACGACTTATGAAACAAGATTGAATTAAAAAATGAAAACAACCCCCCAACGCAATAATGTTCCTACCGCATCTAACAAAAGAGCTGATATAACTTTGAAACAGCTGAACTTATTTTGATGAAACATGTCAAATGCCCGCTCCAGACTCTCGAGAGGCGCCTTCTGGAGCTCAGCACGAGTCTTGGCGAGCGGAGGTGGCAGGAGTGCTAGTTTTCCACACTCTCGACTTATTCGGGTCTTGCGCGCTACGTCTACAACAAAATTGACTTTATTAAAATGACTGCATTAGCTACCTACTTTATGTGCGAAAAAAGTTGTAGTACCTATCTTTGTAGTTGTAACAACCTGTATTTAATTCTTTACCAATCCGATCCCGCGCGTCATTCACTTTATTATCCTTTGGATTCCAAATGATTGGTTCCATTTGGTATAATTATTGCATAATATTATTTTATTTTATTAGTTTACATTAACTCACAAGCAAAGCTTGTTCCTTTGGTAGGCATTAGTGGAGCCGAAGCCAACACTGAGAGGCCCTTTTCCATCACTTTTTAGGGTTCCGTACCTCAAAAGGAAAAAACGGAACCCTTATAGGACCACTTTGTTGTCCGTCTGTCCGTCCGTCCGTCTGTCAAGACCCTTTTTCTCAGGAACGCGTGGAGGTATGAAGCTGAAATTTATATCAATTACTCAGGTCTACTGTCCCTTGAAGCTGTGAAAAAAATCAAACTTCTAAGCCAACGCAATCAAAAGATACAGCCGTTTATGCCGCAAATTTTGAAACTCGCAAGTACTCGCAAGGGAATCAAAACCTAAAGGGTACTTCCAGTCGACCTAGAATCTTGAAATTTGGCATGAAGCAACGTTTTATAGCACACATAAAGGAAAAATTCCGAAAACCTTAAATTTTTAGTTACATTACAAAATATATATTTTTTAATAAATATAAACTTATTACTTTTTTTGTCGTAATGAACGAACTTTGTAAACCTTGCAGGTTTGTACGGAACCCTCGGTGCGCGAGTCCGACTCGCACTTGGCCGGTTTTTATAAAACATAAAATGTTGTGTACAAAAAGTAGAATGAAAATAATTATAAATAACTATTGCTAGATGTGACTTACAAGATGTCGGGCTATTGTGATGTAGTGATCGATGACTTAAAAAGATGGTCTATGGAATGAGGGCGGCACCCGCCAAATAATGCCACATATCAAATATCCAGGCGGGTGGTGACTTGCCATCTACTAAATGGGCCCCCCGTAATAGCTACCGTAATTTATTTATTAGTTTTATTATTGTATTTTATTTTTGTTTATTGTATTTTATTTTTTACAACACGCGTGCGCACACGCACATACACACACACACACACACACACACACACGCAGACAAGTGAAACTTATAACGTCCCGACGTTTTTGCGTCGGGTAAGGTTACAAAAACTCATTTGTCGGCATGAGTAAGTAATGTTAACGATAAATATACACCTATGTGCTTAGCATACAAGACCACGACAAGAGTTTATCGTCGTGTGCAAGGGTGACAGATATATGCTTCATCATAGCTCTGTCACGTTCTGACACGTCGAAAGTATAATTTTATGGTCCTTATGCTAAGCCCGCTAGAAACCAAAATAGTGGCCACATCGACATGGAATTTTTGATTCCATATTGATGAGTGGTCAGTTTATACACAAGAGTCCACTAACTAAAAACTAAGATAATAATCAGTTACTTAATGCACTTTTGTGCATAAACTGACCACTAATTTGGTTTTTAAATGTATGTAACTCGTGAACGCTATAAACTGACCATTAATTTGGTTTTTAAATGTATGTATCTCGTGAACGCTAGACGACCGTGAACACGACCGTGGGGTGCCGGCAGAGCGAGCCGTGGGGTGCCGGCAGAGTGAGCCGTGGGGTGCCGGCAGAGTAGAATAGCACCCCCCTCTAGTACCAGGTGTCGTAGGAGCCGACTAAGGTACAGCGGAACCGACTAATGGCGGTATAACCATTCAAATAAAAACGTAGCTAAAATGGCACAGGGCAGGGATGGGGAGCAGCATCCCTGTCGCGAAGCTACGTTTCTGCGATCGCCACCACGCTTGCCCAGCGCGGCGATTACGGGCAAATACCCAATATGGAACAATCAAAAAGACCAGGCCCCCAGTCCCCAGCAGCTTCGCTAGCCCGGGGCTACGGTAGCGGCCCCGGTAACGGCGGAGAAGGGGGTGCTAAGAATCGCTGGCAGACGCCCGGCTACCACTCCCGTAAACGACGACTGGCCCTGGTAACACACAACGTGCGCACGTTGAGGACTGACGAGAAGATTGCTGAGCTGGAAGAAGAGTTGAGTAGGTTGCGTTGGGATATTGTGGGGTTGTCTGAAGTCCGTAGAGAGGGGGAGGACACGATAACCTTAAAATCCGGCAACCTGCTTTACTACCGGGAAGGTGACCAACGGTCCCAAGGAGGTGTTGGCTTTCTCGTTCACAAGTCCCTCACCAACAACATTATTACCATCGAAAGTGTGTCGAGCAGGGTGGTATACCTAATACTCAGAATATCCAAGAGGTATTCGCTGAAGGTCATTCAGGTATACGCACCGACATCGTCACACCCAGATGATGAAGTGGAGACTATGTATGAGGACGTAAGTCGGGCCATTCATATGTCTAAGACCCACTTCACTGTTGTTATGGGGGACTTCAACGCAAAGTTGGGCAGAAAAAACGACGATGAGCTGAGGGTGGGGCAATTTGGATATGGGCAACGGAACCCTAGGGGCCAGAGGCTGGCTGACTTTCTGGAGAGAGAGGAACTCTTTATGATGAACTCTTTCTTCCAGAAGCCGCCTCACAGGAAATGGACCTGGATGAGCCCTGATGGTTCCACGAAAAATGAGATAGACTTCATCATGACCACCGAGAGACGAATATTTAATGATGTCTCCGTGATCCACAGGGTGAAAACCGGCAGCGATCACAGAATTGTACGAGGCACATTAGATATTAATGTTAAGCTCGAAAGGTCCCGCCTGATGAAGTCCACGCTCCGACCTACTCGTGAACATATCCAAAACCCCGAGGACTTTCAGCTCGAGCTCTCGAATTGTTTTGCTTGCCTAGAGAACCTTGCGTCGGTGGACGAGATAAACAACGGGCTCGTAGAAACTGTCCAAACGGTGGGTGCTAAGTTCTTTAGACCCCGCCGTTCAAATAAACCGCAGAAATTCTCCGATCACACTGTAAATCTCATGGCCGAACGACGCTCGCTAAGATTGCAGTCTTCCGATGATGCAAAGTAGGCGTATAGGCGTCTCAATAGACAAATTTCGAAATCCTTGCGGCACGACATCCGTCTTTTTAATACTAAACATATTAAAAAGACAATAGAGCGGAACAAAGGCTCCAAAGTGTTCGCAAGAGATTTGTCTATTGGACAAAGCCAATTGACAAAGCTGAAGAGAGAAGATGGAAGTTTAGCGTCGACCAAGGCAGAGGTATTAGAGGAGATCGAAAGGTTCTATGGACAGTTATACGCTTCGGTCGCTAAGCCTGTTAGCAGCGCGGCCAAAGATCCAAGAGCCAAGCTGACCCGACACTTCACCGAAGATATCCCAGACATCAGCCTGTACGAGATTAGAATGGCCCTGAATCAGCTTAAGAACAACAAGGCGCCGGGTGATGACGGTATCACATCAGAGCTCCTGAGAGCGGGTGGAACACCTGTACTAAAAGTCCTCCAGAAGCTTTTTAACACCGTCGTCCTCGAGGGCATCACGCCAGAAGCATGGAACAGAAGCGTGGTGGTGTTGTTTTTCAAGAAAGGTGACAACACCTTATTGAAGAACTACAGACCCAAAATCTTGAATTTTTTTTTGGCAGGCTGGCTTGCCAGTTCGGTTCGGGGGTTTGGGCTTACGCCGATTGCGGGAGACTGGTCCCAAGGCCTTCCTTTCTTCCTCTCATGGGGTCGCGGGTCTTGTCTCCCGCATTCTGCCATAAACTTACATCCCGTTCCGTATGCCCTACGCAGAATAGACTTTCAGGGCTTGGTCGCTGCTGTGTCCAGGCACTGATCTACCTGCAAGACCCGAATCACAACGGAGTTGGGACGAAGTGTTAGGTAAACACATTTTCACCCAACTGAGTGACGGAGCATCTGGAACTGAGTCAGCTCGCCTCAAAGCAGTGTCCAAGAAGAAATCAGGTGCCTGGCTTCATGCCCTACCTTCGCCACACTTGGGTACGCTGCTGAACAACGACTCCCTCAGGGTAGCTACGGGTCTTCGACTCGGTTGTTCAGTGTGCGAGCCCCATGTGTGCGTTTGCGGTGCGAGGGTAGAGCCCAATGGATAACACGGGCTCAGTTGTACTAGATGTCTTGGACGCAGACCTAGACATCACGCAATCAATGAGCTTATTAGGAGAGCGCTCATTTCAAGCGAGACCCTGTGCGCTTTGGAGCTCCCGGGATTATCGCGCGCTGATGGCAAAAGACCCGATGGTTCACCGAGAGGAGAAAGTGACCGATTACCGTCAAGGGTGTCGTTTGAAGCCCGAGCCGTAGGCGATTGGCTTTAAAACACCCGAGATCGGGAATCGCACTTTCTTTCGAGTGATACATAGTGCTTTATACTACACCTACGAGGAAAATAAAAAACTAAATCTTTACTAATTGAAATTTATATTGAAATCGTTGCAGTTAGTGAAGCTTAATGTAAAATTTTCACATGTTCTTTTTTCAAATTGTTTGACACCAATTTCTCCCCGCATATTGGTTCGATATGCAATGACGTACTTTCTACCGTAAATTTGATAAAGTATCAAAGTACTTTCCGAGCAGGTGTAGTATAAAAACAATTTACCTATTGTAGATGATTTCATTTTTATGATTTCTCAGTTAATCTCATAGTAAAAGTTGTTCCAAATGATGAGAATAGGTATACATACATACACCTCTGAAAGTTCCTACACTTCGCAAAGCCACACCTTGCACAAAACTTAGAGCATTCAAACTTTCTTATTATAATTCATTTTCTCTTTTTCAGTTTTTTGCTCTGCTTCTATTTAATATTCCGCTAGGAATGAGTTACATGTACTTTCTGGTGGCCAACGTAAAATCGGAAGCTTTATCGGTGCGTGAGTAAAGAAAGTCAATATTTTAAACTGTACCTATATCGACTTTAATTCTTACCTTCAGATTAAGGTTATGCCTTTGGTTGCCGCTCTCAGAAAGCTATCAAACTATGGTTTCTGACCAATCACTGATTGATATCTACAACGTGTAACAGAAAGGTTGAAAAATACTTAAACCACGCATTGCCCAGACATATTTAAAACTTACTTCAAAAAGTATAATAATCCTCAGCACGTTAGGTATATTACGGGTTATAAACCAAGTTAAAGTTTTGCGTAAAATAACCCAATGTCAATCCTAACAATGCCGCCTGCGCCGCGCAAAGATCGACCGGCCGGCCAACGACGGAAGCCGAAAGGCGACGCGCAACAAAGCGATTAACGAGGTCTGCTCGCGTCCGTTACCGTTTTTAGGGTTCCGTACCCAAAGGGAAAAACAGGACCCTATTACTAAGACTTCGATGTCTGTCTGTACGTCTGTCTGTCTGTCTATCTGTCACCGGGCTGTATCTAACCATGCTAGCTAGGCAGCTGAAATTTTCACAGATGATGTATTTCGGTTGCCGCTACAACAACAAACACTAAAAACAAAATAAAATAAATATTTTAGGGGGCCTCCCGTACAACAAACATGAATTTTTAGACGTTTTTCGATCTAAATTAATAATCGTACCGGGTAGATGCTTGAAATTTTCACAGAATATTTAGTTTTATATTCCCTTCAATTATAAATAATAAAATTAAAGTGAAATAAATATTTAAGGGGGGCTCCCATACAGTACGGGACCCTCCGTGCGCGAGTCCGACTCGTACTTATACGTACGTATTATTTGTTAGGGTGGTCCAAAATAATAAGAAAAATATATTTTTTAGATAAAAAAAATAACAGCTTTTGAAGTTATAAATTTATACAGGCGATTCTTAACTGGATACACACAAATATTGTCATTCAGTATTGTCCAACCTTTCTGCGACACGTTGTACAGGAGAACAGGAGAGGCGAGAAATCGTCGATCAACAATCGGTGTGGTGTGTGATAGCTGGTGATCAAAATCGACCTTTAACCATTAATACGCTATTTATTGATTGAAGCAGATTTAAATACTTTCTTAAGGACTTAGTAAGTCCGTGTTATGTATTTCTCTTTTTGTCAAATTTGATTCACTCGAACTCGTCTTAATAAACACAGATTAACTACTACCGAAATAATTCTGCATAAATTTAATATTAAGCGGTAGTAATATTTTATGTATGTTAAATAGGTAAGTAAGTAATATGTATGGAAAATTATTATTCTGATCTTAAAAATACACAATTTAAATTTAACCAAAATTCTTTTTTCAATTCTCACTAGCATTTCCCGCGGCTTCTCTGAGGACCCTTCGATTTTTCTTGTATAAAAAGTAGCATATGACGGTTTCCGCCCTATGAACAATATTCATTTTACCAAAAATCCAGTTGACAAGGATATTAGGTGTAATACTGTTATTTTTTTGTGTTTCTTTGTTGTTAATATATTGTATCTCTTATTTTTTTGGAAAAAAATTATATCAACAACAAAGAAACACAAAAAAATAACAGTATTACACCTAAAATTTCTGTATTTCATTAATATAATATAATATAATATAATGTATTTCATTAATATAATATATTAATGAAATACAGATATTTTTTTGGAACAAAAATAAGAGATACAATATATTAACAACAAAGAAACACAAAAAAATAACAGTATTACACCTAATATCCTTGTCACAAAACTAGTCCCAACTCAGCGTATTGCTGTTGCGCTTACGAGCAACCAGCTCTGGTATTCTGCTGGAACAAGCAAGTGACATTACGCCCGAAATAATGCGCGGACAACAAAAAGTAAACAAACATAAAACAAAAATACAATTCTAAAACAATCGACAAATGACATATACAGATTATAATGTTTTTTTTTTTGTCTTCGTCGATATTTGATTAAGGGGATATTTCCCTCAATGAGGGGGAATATTGCTGCCGCGCTATTTATCAGCCGATTTTGATATTATTTGGCGAGATTGTTAAGTAAAAAAAAAAACAGGATATGCTAGTATGTACCAAATCATCCAAGAGCGAGTCGAGAATGGGTCGTTCCCGAAAGTTCTACTATAGTTCTATAGTAAAGTTCTACTATATCTCGGAAATTATGTACATAGTTTCCGAGATATCGGCCAAAAACATTTTTCAAGATGACGTGTCAGGAACGCATTCTCTGAACGGCCGAACTATAGTAGAACTACCGGGATAAAATTTTCCCAGTAGTCCTACCGTAGCACTACCGGGACAAAATCTTCCCGGAACTACCGGGAAAATTTTGTCCCGGTAGAACTCTACTGTAGAACATTTCGCTTTTAGTTAGGCTTATGAAGATTCAGTTCAGTAAGAGATGGGCGGCCAGGTCAACTGTTCAGAGAACTCTAATATTATACCTCTAGTACCTAATCGTACATAGTTCTTCGAGCAAATACTATCTATAGAGTCACAATCGTGCAAAAAAGTGTCCGAGGCAAAACTCTGCCCAAGCTATGTAGTGAACAGGCTTTTTAGGGTTCCGTACCCAAAGGGAAAAACGGGACCCTATTACTAAGACTTCGATGTCCGTCTGTCCGTCTGTCCGTCTGTCTGTCTGTCACCGGGCTGTATCTCATGACCCATGATAGCTAGGCAGCAGACTGTGGCTCTGTAAATTTTGCTCGATGACATAGTTGGTAATTTTTCACGCAGTAACATAGTAACGGATCGACAGGATTTATGACATGGATATATTTTAAAGGTTAAAGTTAAAGGTTGGAAAGTAGGTTTCAAAGGCTTATTTTTATTTAGAAACAATTTAAGTATCTTGCGAGATTGCGATTTAAGGATTGAGAAATATAGTTAATACTTTTTTTTTCAGCTGTCCTCCATTAAATTCGCGTTTTCAACAATTACTTTACTCATCACAACGATTGAGACGATCACGCTGGCCTTGCTTGCAGGCTTGGTTACTGCACAAACTGACAAAATAAAAATTATACTCTACAACAAACTGATGATGAATAGACGAGGTAAACTGTAACTGATAAGAGCATGCTAAAATGTACAGATTATTTTAAGTCGTTTATCCGATACTGAAAACTGAATTGAGATACGCGAGAGATAATCGGAAACACTGGTTTTCCAGTGATCATTTTGATTTTAAACATATTTGAATGTTTTATTCATTTAAGTCAATTCATTCAGTCCATTTCATTTTCGTAGTTTTACTTCATAGGGATGCAAAATGGCTTAAGATGCCAAGAATATTTTAAAATTTTGTTTACTTCTTTAATTTGATTATTTTTAAAGCAAAATAGTTATTAGTTTGTTATGTGCTTTTAAAACATAACTAAAGCTTTATTGATAGATCTAGGACAAGGCGGATTACTCAAAAAAATATCAAATCAATTGAAAATTTAATTTATTAAAAATTGTTTAATTTCACAAATATAGTAAAAGCTTGAACTGCGCATAAGATCGACGCCAAGAAATAATACTATTCCCCATTTGATGTTTCTCCATAAGCTTTGTCCTAGATTGGTGACGAAATTCAACTGACCGATGAGCTGAAAAACCACTAGATAGATTGTCGCTGGCCATAGAATACGGTATCGGTATCCCCTGACTTTCAAAGGAGGCTCGAAGGTGGTTGGAAATGGGCCTCTAGCCATCCACCCAGACGGGCCTGGGGGGAACATCAACGCTGAGTGGCCATGTTGTCGTATGTAACTGAGGGTTAACAGAGGACGTTAAACGAACCGTTGCATCGGGACCAGGGCTGTCGGACACGGGTGCTGTCCGACGCCCAGTGCTGGTTGGTCCCAGGTGGTGGATGGCGATGTGTCTGGTGTTCGGCACATCGTCATTCTGGCGGGAGCCGAAGCTCCGTGGTGGGGCCCAAGTTGGGCCAGCGCTGTCGGGTGCGGCGGAGGAGTGCGCAAGCGTGTGGTGGAACACCCAGGGGTTTTGGTGGGTATACCGTCCAGTCGGCAGGACTCCCACATAACCACCCGCCTGCCCTCGAGGTGTGGTGGTATCTATAAAAGATTTCCCCTGGTAAAAAAAAAGAACTTTAAAAGAAAAGTACTGGAAGCTCCGGTGCGTTCCCTTGGAGATCATGGAGCTCCTGAGACAGCGCAAAGACAGGCCACTTTGGGTGCCATCCCACATAACCCGGCTGTACCCCGAAGGAGCCGGATATCTTGGGATAATTTACCCATCGTAAAAAAGGTAGGTCGTCGCAGATAATAATATGTATAGTCTGACCGTTCAACTGAGTCCTCGCCTGCGCGGTACAGAGGCGCGGGGGTAGACGACAAAGGGGACTGTCCCCCTTTGTCGTCTACCCGCGCGCCCCTGTACCCGCGCAGGCGAGGACTCAGTTAAACGGTCAGACTATAATTGTCAAATTCCATACAGGGGAAAAACAAATAAAGCTTACAAGATATTTATAAGTGCAAAACGTAGTGGTATGTAACTAGAATTGTGAAATGATACGACAATTGATTGTATTGTGTACAATACTGCCACTACACCACCACGGCTCGTATTCGATATTCGATCATATAGCTAGAATGTTGATAGAGGATTGAAGTTCAATTCAATCTGGGTGTTATAATATAAATTAGTAAGAGCTCTGACAGTGTTATAATTTAGTTAACTTGGTGTGATAAATTTATTTATTTTATTTCACATACCACACAACTATAAGTCCATTTACCAAAATTAAAAAAGAAAATGATAAGGTATTTGAGATCAAAGTAAAACTGACCGGCCTGAAACTTTGGGGTGTCTAAAAGTGGGCTTTTCTAAAAATTAAAAAAATTATCTGCTTACCCTAAGTAAAGTGTACACATTTAGAGTAAATCTCATCAAAAACATAAATGTGAAATGGGAGCCAAAGTGTCGCCTCCAAAAGAATTGAGATCTACATGGGGGCCAAGTGTTCTATAGAAAATCCTAACATTTTAGCTACAAGAACATACCTGCAAGATTCTAAAGGAATTTACTTATGTATTTCAAGCTCTTAATTAAATATTAACTTTATTCTATTTTTAGTATTTGTTGTTATAGCGAGAACAAAAAACATCATCTGTAAAAAATTCAGCTTTCTAGCTATAACGGTTCATGAGTCACAGCCTGGTGACAGACAGACGGACAGCGGAGTCTTAGTAATGGGGTCCCGTTTTTATACTTTGGGCACGGAACCCTAAAAAGAGAATGAATAAGAACACTGACACTATTTAAGCATCGATATCATTTTCAGTCGTTGGACGTGCATCGCTGGACATAGACCTCCTCCATGGATTTCCAATAAGACCGCTTGCGGTTGTTCCGGCGGTCTTGATTGTCTGTTCATCAGTCCACCTTATCGTAACTGTTTTATTTTATTTTTTCAGATGCCAACAAAATGGAGGATTTAATTCTATTTATTCAATATGTAGAAGCTCGTCCTATGAAATACTCTGTTTATAAAATAATTCCTTTAAACGCGGATCTAATTACGATGAGTTTTAACTTTTGTGTGACGTATCTCATAGTTATAATACAGCTTACTCATTTGTATTAATAAATAATTGTATAAGTGATTGCCTTGAATGATTCAAGGACTTCTCAGGGAGTTATATTTGTATAAACATCATTATAAACAAAGTTTGTTATGGGAAATAACCAAGATCGCTTGTAATAAGTCAGTTGAATTTGGTAATTGTTACAATACAATGCTATTTCACAGTAGCATTTAAGTTCATGGAACACGTTTAATAATAATGAAGTATTTGTTTAAAAACTGTACACAATAAGCGGCTTTACAATTATGTACTACTAGCTGCGCCACGCGGTGTTACCCGGGTTAGCCCGAGATAAAAAGCAACTTGTGTTAATCTAAGGTCTAAGATACCTTCAAACCAAATTTCATCCAAATCGGTTCAGCCGTGTGTGCGTGAAAGAGTAACAGTCATCAACATACATGCTCACAAACTTTCGCGTTTATAATATTAGTAGGATTTGTCCAATTGAAGTAGCGTGAAAGACATATTTTATCTACTTTAAGAAGCTATAAAAGTATCTATTTTCATTTAGGAATCAATTTATTAGGTACTAGGTACCAAATGTGCATTTGAAATTAATTTTTTTTTTTTGTAGTTATGGTTCACTATTTTGGCTATAATGGCTTACACATAAGATATACAGTCAAACCTGGATAAGAGAGAGTTGAAGGGACCGCCGTCTCATTCTCGCTTATAGAGGTTTTTCACTTGGCCAGGTTTCTCACCCAGTTTCAGAAGTGGCTTCTCTCTCTTATAGAGGTTAAAAATACGTCTATTTTGTATTATATGTAGGTATTTACATGCGTGAAGAATGATAAATATGTTTATAAATAGTAAATAGGTACTAATTGTTTGGGTTGTGTTGATAAGAATTGAACATAGATGATACTCGTAGTTTGTTTTATTCATGCTAAAATGCACTTTTCTCAATTCTGAAAATTAAAAAGTCGACTCTTTTTAATATTTTCATATCCTTTAGAACACTGAGACCATATAGGTGCTTTTGATTTTATTATTTTATATAAGTTTGATTCTGAAATTAATTCGTATTTTATTTCGAGATTTCCACTTTTGAACGCATTCAATACCTATCTTATGCTTATCACTTAACAACTTATTTATTTATTCCTAATTAAGCGAGAGTTTAGGGTAAATCCATTACCCTCAACTCTCGCTTATAGAGGTTCAGACAAGTAGTACTCTCAGTTATAGAGGTCAATGAGGGAAAAACGACTCTCTCTAATAGAGGTTTTGCTCTCTCACTTATAGAGGTATTTGAGGGGTAAAATGACGGGACCTGGCAATTACTCTCACTTATAGAGGTTTCTCACTTATCCAGTTCTCAGTTAGCCAGGTTCTACTGTAGATATATAATGTGGCATGCTTTTTGTAGGACTATTTAAGATAAACATTTTCCATCATAGATTACATACTCGTAGGTATGTGTACCTATAACTCTAGCGGTTTTGGCTGTGCACGCCAGAATAGCTTGCAGATAATAGATTTTTTCCTACTTCCTTGACACTTATCGTCATATTTCGGAAAATTCACACAATACCTTTATAAACTGTAGCCTATGTGTTATTCTGATGTACAAGCTTTGTTATTGTAAAGTTTCATTACATTCCATTTAGTAGTTTTTACGTGACAGAGTATCAAACATCCATCCATCCAAACTTATAAACTTTCGTGTTTAAAATATTAGTAGGATGTAATAATAAAAACATTATCATTATAGTACATTTATAATATCATCTTGTAATAAATAATGAGCGTATTACTAGACATGTCATCATTTCATGAACATAGAGGATATTAATGTTATTTTGCTTAATTTAAGTGGATTAAAAACGATATCGTGTACCTACTAGATCATACTTGCAAGTTTTTCAGTTTTTGTAGTCTACTTATTTGAAAAACGTGTTAAAGACCTAGTTGCTTCGGCAAAAAATGTAGTAAGTACTTAACTTTTTGACATTTAGGCTTGGTTGCACCAAGTTACTTTAGCAATGACAAACATGTTAAAGTAATGGTTAGGGAAAATAATGTGTTGCACCATTTGACAATTTGTAAGATGACGTCATAACTTTAACTGTAACCGTAACCGCCCACGGTTTACTGGTTAATGTTATTGTTAACGTTAATTGCCTGTCAGAATTGTATAGTCCTGATAACTTTAACTTTTCCAAGGAATACGCTGGTGCAACACATTTCGCAGTCACTGTTTAAGTCAGCGTTATTGTTATTGTTAAATTTGACAATAATCTTAACTATAACTACCTACCAATATGGTGCAACCGAGCCTTAAGTTTCTCTTTTTACCTTTAAGGGGGACCGCTAAAGGTAGCGCGCGAAATTCAATATTTTTCGGGTCTTTTGCAATTTGTTACTTAACTACTCACCTTGGATTTACAAAAACTGATTTTGAGGTAATAAATAAGTCGTGTTAACATTTTTCAGACACCACAAATCCAGTGTAATAGTCAATCTATGTAAAAAGATTCATTTAACTGAAATTCTGATTATATTCAACCAATTGACAGATTTTGATTATAAACCAATTCAAGTAATTATTGTGGCCGTATTAATTAAAAAGAAGCTATTGATTGTCGCAAAAGTATTTTTCGTATATTAAAAGTGAGCAGTATTGCTAAAGTCCATAAAAATGAATTTCGCGCACTGCCTCTAGCGCTTCACCTTAACTGCTTATGTGATTTTTTACGTAAGTTCTGACGTGGGGTCTGACGGGCCAGAGCACGTAAATACTAGTAGTTCTCCGAGCAGTAGATCTCGCAACGCATCTCTTTAACTGTTTTTTTATAAGCCTATAATTATCTAGAATCACTCTTGACAGATTTGGTTTATACTGTACAATCTATTTTGTTATGTGGTAGTTTATGTAGTCATAGATTGTGTAGGTCATGTATTTAATGGTAGTTAATAAAGGCACTTGACATTTACTTACATTGGTCTAATTGATTTTGGTCTATTACTATAATAGATAGAACCTTGAAAGACGTGGCTTTCAGAGGCTTTGCACTTCTTGCATTAGTTTTTAAGTCACTTTTTTTGCTGTCGTATACAATGTTGGCTCTATGTGTACACAATACAACTTACGTAATTATATAAATATAAATAAAAAGTTTCCGATAAACTACAAAACATTTTCTGCCGTGACTTTTATTTGCTTAAATAGCAACATAGTACCTTTATACCATACACTTCAGGTGCATACGTGATAATATATTGATACACAAGGTATGATATATCAATGACCCGCTGCTTGCGGGTCACCGGTCTGCTCTCGTAAATCACTCGTGTAATATAAAAGAGTCCTTAAGGATATCCAAATATAAACAAAATTGTAATCTTTTGATAGAACGGGTAAATAGACTCTAATGGGACTTGCTATGGAAGTAGAAAACAACAAAAATTAGCAAATGGAGTACTGTTTTCTCGGAAAATGTGAGTGGGTCGTTCGGGATATCAATTTTTTTTTCCGAAATATCCATTCGAAATTCAATTAAATACAGTTTGACAATACCTTCCCTAATTCCTTCAGGAAAAACATACCTACATAGCATTGAGACGGATTCTTGATACGACATTGAATTCGTTTGAAATTAGTTATGGGAGTAGGGAACAACATGAATTAGCATATAATTATGTTTTGCTTTTTGCACCTTCTGTCACGACAGTCGCGGTCATTTGGGGAGCAAGATATAAATTTCTGTAGTAGATTGAGTCAATGTTTCTGTCAAAGATATTTATTTGTCTTTCGGTTTTCGCTACACGAGGTCGTTCAGGGGATACAATTGTACTGTCCTTTCCCCTACTCGTACTTACAGCACGCATTTTTTTCTATGTACTAGTGGGCTCCGAATAAATCGAACTTTTTTGTGTCTTTCTATTACTTGTTTGAGACTATCATTTTCAGATTTTAAGTTGTTATTCTCCGTACAAAGAACCTTTGTTTGGAGAATCTTCACTTCGTCGTGGGCTGATAGCAATTCGATGCTAAATTATTCTACTTGTCTACTGATATCTATAAATGTATTATATTACATATGTATGTATTACTTTCATCTAGTGTATTTTCGGGCAAGCTCAATATGGTACTCTTAATTTCTAAAGTATCCAAGATAGCATCCTCTAACTTCCTGAGTTTTTAGACCGTATTAAAACATTCTCTTAAAATTGTTTCGAGCACTGTGGGATTATAACTTTTTGAGTTATAAAAGAAAATTGCACTTTTATTACTTTTTAAAACGTACGTTGTTACTTCACTGGGGTAATACAGCACCCAACGGTATACATTCCCACATCAGTCGGCTATCACCGAGGAATCGCCGATCAAACGAGAATGACTTCAAAGTATAATACGCGGGACGTCAAACTCGTGCGTTAGCGAAATCCTCGCGAAATAATTGAAAAAAAAAAACAATAAACTTCGTGGAGTGCTCGAGCACCGCCAGTAGGGTTCTTAGGTTAAGGCCTAATTTCACCGAGCGATGTCAAATATTTGATGCCGTGTTATAGCTATTAACAGACTGTCTACGTTATCGAGTGTCCCACCATGCGCTAATGCTTTGTTAGTTCTCTTGACATGATGTTAAATCTAATCACTGCTTTTGAGGTCCGTTAACAGATGACAGGCTGCCAGATGACAGATCTTAGGGGGAAAACAGGGCAATGGTGGTCAGCGGGGAAACATGGTCACGCTCATAATTAAAAGAAATTTCAAATCAAAATATATTTTTGCTTCTGTTTTAACTCTTTTGTTTCCATTAAGTCTGTTGCATCAATTAACCACAAAAAGGCAAAAGAAATTGAAAAAAAAATACTAAAAAGAAAGATTTAAAAAGGCTAAAAAGGAAAGTTCTTCAATAAGAAAGCGATTTCTCATTAACTAACGTAGATATTGCGGACTTCTGCGTAAATGATGATGAACCGGAAATCCATTGTCTTATATTGGTCATGACTTTATTGTGTGTACAATGGTGGTCAAAGCCATTTTTTTATTTTGATATATCTAAAGAAGCCTGGAAGAAATCGCTTGAAGCGATAAGGCCGCCATTTAGTATAACTTTGTAATGTTTTTTTTTTCGTGTTTTTTTTTGTATTGTAATTGTGGTTAAACTAATAAAAAAAATCTATCTATCTATTAGATGAATACTCCAAAGATGATTGTTTTGATGTCAAATAATATTCCGATAATGTAGAATAGCTAAGTTATGTTGCTCATAAAGCTGTGATTTATATTGTGAATTTTATTTTAAAAGCTCTTAATTGACCGTCATTGTTCTATTCTCCCCCACTGATTGTCAAAAGATCAATTAAATCTGTTCCTCCTGTGACGATTGACCCAAGTCGAGTCTTACCCTTTTTAAATTTGACAGATAAAAAATGATGAGAAAAAAATTGCGAACTTTTTGGTATCTATTTACACGGTAAATCTGTAGTTTAATCAGGGGTATAACTAGACTTGTATCATTCAACATATATTTCAAAAGACTAGAATTTAAGCAAACTGATACAATTCAAGTAAATTATGATAATACAGACGGACAAGTGAACCAATGTAATCTATAGGTTAATATGATTATTATTTGTTTGAGCAACATTTGGTTAAGAACATATTATAATGAGCTATTACGTTTTTCAACTTCTTGTATATAATTTTACACAAAAACAACTTAAAAGATGCAAAATGGTTTAATTGTACTTGTATCACCTACCACGTAATTTAAACACATATTAAAAATAAAAAAGGTACAACTTACAGATTGTTCATGAACTACTTTAAAACTGTAATAGGTATGTAAAATGAAAATTTAAATGCATATTGAAAGTAAATGTTTTTTATCTGCAAAACGAGGTACTTAAATGTAACTAAAGCCCCTTAATTCACGAACTAGATTTTTTAGAACTTGCTTTTGCTCTCCTGTAAAATGGTGATTTTTGACTTATATCACTTTTCACAGGAGGCACAAAAATAACTTCAGTCAAATTTGACATTTTACCTAAGTATTAAAATAAAAAGTAGGCGGGTTGCATTATAATCCTACAGAGTGATCGTTATTTAAAATTGGTCACATAGCATTATAAGCAACTAAGAAGAAAGTTGTGCAAATGTACATGCAATTATATATCAAATACAAACATTTCGATTAGGTCGTATTACAATGAGAATGAACATAGAGTGAACAATTTGCTTAACGTGGGATTTACTAACGATTTGTTATATTTTCTTCATAGGACAGAAAATGATCCAGCGGTTCTGTTACTTTTAAAGACCCATCAGCTAATGCCTCATTAAGAACTAACAAACATCGTCCGGTGAAATTGGGTCTAAGCCGCCTAAAAGCCTTTGACAATCGTGCTACCCGAGCCACGTCAACGATGGCGCCACGCGCGGCCACCCATCCGAAGACTGACCGTGCCGAACAATGATTTAACTTAGTAAGTAAGTTAGTTCGTATAGGCCGGGTGGCTAGCCCTGGTGTCAGAGTTTTAGGCCGAGCAAAAGCTTTAATTTTCTGATCGCTAAGATAAACGCCTATTCTAACTAAGCTACAAGCGCTTCGTAACATAAGTTATACTCATCGTAAGTTATGCACAAAAAACTTTTACATTAAATAACTGTATTTTTGTGGTTTTCTCCTTATTTTTTGATAAATAAAATTTACATCTATATACTTTTTTCAATAGTGATCTCAAGCCAGAATTTAAGTAAGTAGTGCTTAAACCTTAAATCAGAAATATTATGAATTTGTGTGTAAAGTGTAAAATTAAATAAAGTAATTAAAAGTACAAAACGAACTTTTCATAACTGTTAACGTAGACAACCCATCCTACATAGTGTTTACAGTCCACTAGCTTATCGTCGACATCCATAGTTAACAAATATAATAAACGAGAAAGTTTGTATGTATAAATGTTTGTTACTCTTTAACGCACAAACAGCTATACCAATTTGGATAAAATTCGAAATGAAGATAGTTTAGACTGTCATTGTACAAGCGTGTCCTAGCCGTCTTTTATTGTATGTGTGTATCGATAAAGTTTCTAATAGCCTCAGGAGTCCTGACGTAGTGGAGAGCATGAAATTTCACCACCTAGTTTATTGTTACTTTATTTTATATGTTAGCTGAATAAAGTTAAGTTGCATAGAAAATGCAAGGAACTGCTTGAAAATGGCCGTACAGTTCTAGATTTATTCCAGAATGTTGAATAATAATTGTGACTAATCTTACTTACGTTAGATTAATTGGATTTTTTCTGACATTGCTGCGCATTATGAAGATTAATAATTAATCATCATGACAAAAGGTACTTACTTCAGAGTAATTAGCTTTACCTATAGTTGTCACTTGTGTTGTCACCTGTCAGTAAAATTAATGAATCATAATACCTATCTACTTGAAACAAGATTTCCATACAGCGTGTATTCCTAAATGATATACGTAAGTGTGTATCTCTACTATGATATACTAGAATAGGTATGTACATATTCTAGTATATCATAGTAGAGAGTTATAATTATCACCAACTTTAAAGGTGCGTACACATTAAATAACATGACACTTTATAAAATATTGTTATAAAACAAATGTTATAATATTAATGATCACTCTAACCTATACTTCATTCAACGAGACGAGCTAATATGGCGCCCTCTCCCTTGCACAATCGTATGAAAGTGATAGGGATGCAGCATCGACTTAAATTACCAGGATTGGTCAATGGGCGTGGCTAATTCACGAAAATGTAAGGCTGCGTTTACATTGCTAACTGCTACTTTATCTGACTGTCTTGCAAAATCAAAATCAAAATATTCTTTATTCTTTAGACATTAATTAGAAATGCGCTTAGAATCGTCTTTTTACAAACATAATATAATTTTATAATAGGTGCAAATTTACATATTCACCAAATTATGAATACCTAACAATTCAATTAATTACATACCTATGCATCACGTATCGCGCGTAAATAATTTCTTCTCCAAAAAAATATATCATCTCTTTCAGTCAGCATACTATTTCGGCTTCTTTGGGAAAATTTGAAACCAATACTTCTCAACAGTTTATACAATGAAGTGCGCTTGAACACACAGAAAGCAAGCACCCAAACAATACGTCTGCACCGCTCAAGAGACTGAATCGAAGTGACATTTGGTCGCAACGTGTACGCACCCTTAGCTCCTTATCGGCAACCAATGAACCAATGACGTTCAGCGCTTGATTTCCCTATTAGCTCGTTTCGTTGAATACAGTATAATGCAGGAGAATTCCAGAAGAATGTGGCAAGTTATTAACTCCGGGCGAATATTTCCGGTTCCAGAAAAGTCAACATCGTAACTGTAATCGTGTTCACTAATTTCACTCTAAAAATATTCATTTTTTAATTCATTTTTGGGGTTCCTTACCTAAAGGGTAAAAGCGGGACCCTATTACCGAGACTCCGCCGTCCGTCTGTTACTAGACTGTATCTCATTAACCGTGATAGCTAGAAAGTTGAAATTTTCACAGATAATGTATTTCTGTTTGAAAATTGAATCGAATAAAATATTTAACGAGGATCCCATACATTAAACCTGAATTGTTAGCCGTTTTTCGCTCCTATGCAGTACGAAACCCTTCGTGCGTGAATCCGACTCGCACTTGGCCGATGATTTTTCTTCATCTTCTTTGTCAGCATTCTTAAGATTGTTAAAATATAACACTTACCAGTATTTCGGAGGTCTAAAATAACATAGCTAGTTACACTTATACAAACAAAGGCGTTTACGTTTTGGCAAATTTTGTTTGTATTCACTAGAACAAAGAGAAGTTTGTTTCACGGGACTATAAAAAATACTAGCTTCGGGCTACGTGTGACGTGTGTACGATAGTGACACAAACACGAATGAAGGTATTGGATAGGCCGTGATACATACAGGATACTTTAAAAAAAACTCAACTGTAGTACGGATTAGTGCATTAAATACGCGATACTATTACTAGTAAACATCGAAGTTAATTGATACGGAATAACTTCATATAATTCGGGGACACACAAATGGACTTGATTATAATTGTTTTTCGCAAAAAATGGCATAACCGCCTTCCATCGTGTACAAAATTCGAATAATTCGCTCGAATTGTTTAAATTATTGTCGATTTATCAAAAACGGCTCAGCTGATTTCTCTAAAATTTAAATGAATTTCGAAACCTTGGAATTTCGAACGAAAAAATAATTTTTCAATTCGGTTCAGAATTGGCGAAATTATCGATGTTCATCGTGTACAAAATTCGGATATTTCACTCGAACTGCTTACACATTATTGTTGGTTTTTCAAAAACGGCTCAGCCGATTTCTGTAAACTTTAAATGGGACCACCTTGGGAGTATATATTTTCGAACTAAAAATTAATTTTTCGATTCTGTTCACAATTGGCGAAATTATCGATGAAGATACACAAAAAAATACATACACACGAACAGAACCTTCTCTTTTTGGAAGTCGGTTAAAAATGTCTGCATTTGGTACTTTATGTGCGTAAAAAGTTGTAGTACCCATATGTAGTGTAACAACCTATATTTAATTATTTACTGATTCGATCCCACGCGTTATTCTCTTTATTATTTTTTGGATTCCAAATGATTGGTTCCATCCAAAATAAAGTAAGGGAATGTGAGAATGTGGTTGATGTCTCGCTTAGCCTCCTCGCGTCCTTTGACTCGCGCTTGAAAAACCGACACAAAGCGATGCGACAACGAGGCGAGGCGAGGGAAAACGACACGAGCGCACCGTTCTCACTGTCGCACTCGCGTTCCTTCCTGTAGCCTCGCGGAGAGTTTTGTATTATAGGTTTGCCTTTGACTACATACTGCCTGATGTTAAGCAGATGTGCGGTCTAGTCTGTTTAGGGCATAAGAAAACTCCCGACTAAAGGCTCGTACACATAGAACGTCCGTTTTACAAGACCGCTTAAACGTGTGTTATTAGCGTCAGATCCGTTAAAATCGGTTCTGTAAATGCTGTGTGAATATTAGCACCACTAGCGACGAATCAGTTAAAAAGGATTCTATAAGATCGGACATTATGTTTATGCGCACTAATTCAGCTTTCAAAAAATAAAAATAATAAAAAACACAATTCGGTTCGGAGCTACGATGACATACACACACTCACACACAAACACACACACACACACAGAGAAACGTGAAACTTATAACATCCCGATATTTTTGGGTCGGGGTTAAAAAAATACAACAGAGTAATTAGCTATAGTTAGCACTTGTCGTCAATAGGTTTCAGTACAATTAATTAATCTAATCTGCTAGAAATAAAATTTATATACAGAGTTTACGAGTATTTCTAGACCACAGACATATTGTAATACATACATAAATAGCGAGAGAATACATAACTTTGTCCCAAATTAATTATGAAATTTAAAAGCTGTTAGAAAAAGATGCACATACACTCGAACTTTCGTAATTTCGAAATGTATCATTCGACTGTCCAAATTCAAAAAGGTAGTAAATAGGAACATAAAATGATCAGAGATTTGAATTTTCTGATGAAACTATAAGGTTTAAATTTTTGATCATGTCGAAAAAGACAAAGTAGACCAAATTCCAACCATTATGACGTTCCAACGTGTAACTTTGATGTTAGACGACAGACAATGCGATTTTTTGACTGATGACATTGCTGAATGAAGCTTGTGCCAAAATTACTTAAGAAAAACCGGCCAAATGCGAGTCGGACTCGCGCACCGAGGGTTCCGTACAAACCTGCAAGGTTTACAAAGTTCGTTCATTACGACAAAAAAAGTAATCAGTTTATATTTATTAAAAAAATATATATTTTGTAATGTAACTAAAAATTTAAGGTTTTCGGAATTTTTCCTTTATGTGTGCTATAAAACGTTGCTTCATGCCAAATTTCAAGATTCTAGGTCGACTGGAAGTACCCTTTAGGTTTTGATTCCCTTGCGAGTACTTGCGAGTTTCAAAATTTGCGGCATAAACGGCTGTATCTTTTGATTGCGTTGGCTTAGAAGTTTGATTTTTTCACAGCTTCAAGGGACAGTAGACCTGAGTAATTGATATAAATTTCAGCTTCATACCTCCACGCGTTCCTGAGAAAAAGGGTCTTGACAGACGGACGGACGGACAGACGGACAACAAAGTGATCCTATAAGGGTTCCGTTTTTTCCTTTTGAGGTACGGAACCCTAAAAACTAAAGAAGACTGGGCAAAAGTGGTAGAAAAAACTCGAAAATTAATAAATGAAGACAATGACAAAGATGTCAATATCGACAACATAATTGAAAAAGAAATAATTATCAAAACAGGTGACGATAGCCAACTGACAATTTGGGATCATCATCTGAAGAAAATGATTGACAGCATATGCACTTTTTCTCGTTTTTTTTTTTTTTTGATTGAGTGAATGTTATTTTAACCAAATTATTAAATGAAAGAAAATTGACTTTTACAATATATATTCAAATCGATCAAATAGTCAAGCAAACTTGAATCGATTTATCGTGTGTATCGAGTACCGAGTCGTATGGTTACATCACTAGTTACGTCGCGAAGGCAAATGTCAAAACGGGCCTATTATTTTGTGACGAGTATAGTAGGTCATATTACTAATCCCTCTCTATTAAGATGAATTCAGTACGTCAGCGCGGGAAATTTTAACTTTTTTTTTGGCATAAACAGATTAACTCAATGTAAGGTTACGAAATTTTTCTATGTAAGGTTGTCGGCCATGAGTAAGTAATGTCAACGAAAAATATATATACCTAGAAACCAAAATAGTGGACACGTCGAGTTGGCACTTTTGCTTCCATATCATAATATGATTGCTGGCCAGTTTATGCACAAGAGTCCACTAACTAAACAGTTTATAGTTCATGTATGTTTTGGGATGAGTGGCATCCCAAAACTAATAAATGTAAGTTTGCCGAACTGCTAGAAACGACTTCCTAGTTGCTTTTCTTTCTAGGTATACAAGTGGTACCCCCAGTATAATAAAAATGTACTAACTTTATTATAGTTGTTCCTAGCAATTATGGTAACTTCTCACAAATTAATGATTTAATGCTAAGCCATCCTTCTAGTTAAATTATTTATGTTGTTAACGTACGAAAATGCGAAGTAATACGTGATTAGAAATGTATCCTTCTCGAACTACCCCCTACTTAAGATTTAATCAGTAAATTTGTCAATAATTATTATGATATAACTTTTAAAAGGCGACTTTAGCCTACAAAACGAATTATTATTATTATTAAGATAAATTGTTACTTAGTCTATTAACGCTGAGTCTTCAAATTATGTAATTCTTTTATGACAATAAAGATATTTAAAAATCAAAATCAAGAGTTCATGCACTTTTGTGCATAAACTGACCACGAATATGGTTTTTAAATATAAGTAACTTGTAAACGCCACCAATCCATGGCCGCTAAATGAGTTTTCGTAAGCTTGAAATGAATAGTTTATCTGTATAATTATTTTTTGCAAAAATAGCGTGACCGACTACACCCGTGTACAGAATTCGCGAATATTTCGCACGGATCGATGTTACATTTTTCACCTTATTGTTGATTTATCAAAAATGACTCAGCCGATTTCAATAAAATTTTAATGGGACCAATTTCGAAGTATACTCTTTCCAATAAAAGAAGGATTATTGAAATCGAACTACTATGAAAAAAGTAATGCGTGGTAAAACATACAAAAAATATATATCCGCGTCGAATTGAGTACCTCCTCCGGTTTGGTTCGTCGGTCAAAAAGGCAAAAAACCCAAAAAAATTGGTCTCCTCCGCAATGGTCTCCTCCCCAATGGTCTCCTCCGCAATGGTATCTTCCCCAATGGTCTCCTCCGCAATGGTCTCCGCAAGCCTCTATTGTGCAGCGTGAAAGCGCATCGACGCCCACCCCTTCTTTTGTTTAGATAAGTGTGACGTAGGATAAGTTTTGTCAAGCATTAGTTAAGTTACCATCTAAGGGAACAGACTTCCAACTAAGTCCGTTTGGTTAGGATTAGATTAGATAATAATAAAGTAAATGACTTCAAAATTAGTTGTACTTTTATTGATAGTGTTAATTATCAAACACCACCGCGACGCTCCCGAATTCTTGACTAGGTATGTTCTAATTTTTATTTCATTTCTATTTAAGCAATACCAAGCTGCATTAGTGAGTACACTTAGTGAGATTATGACAGTGTTTACCCTTTTTAACTTGCCCGTTTCATTTTTGCTGGAACAAAGTATGTCTTTGTCTTGGGCGGACTGAACCCCTCGCTTCACTCAGGACTCTACATAATTCCCTCGTTTTTTCGGGAAATGACTTCTAAACTCCCTCGCCACGTTCAGGGTCTATTAAATCGCCCGCGACACAAGACAGTACTTTTTCCCCATGTAGAATACCTGTACCAGCCTTTTTAATAGTCCACTGCAGGACGTAGGCCTACCCGCGAATGGTGATTGGGTCATATCCACCACGCTGGCCCAGTGCGGGTTGGTGGATTCACATACGCCATCGAATTTCTTCTACGGACGTATGCAGGTTACCTTACGATGTTTTCCTTCACTGAAAAGCCAGTGGTGTTAAATTCCGTACATCAATTCCAAAGAACTCATTGGTACGGGACCGGGATTGACCCACGACCTCACGATTGTAAGGCGGGGGTCACCACCACTAGACCACCACGGCTCCCACTATACCACCACGAACATAGAACATGTAGAATAACATACTATTAATTAGTCATCTACCTAATTGAAATTATCTGATGTTCTCAATTTGATTAATGTTAAAATGTACTTAACTAAAATAGATAATTTAGTGGATTAAATTTATTCCCTATAGTTAGATACGTTTCTACCTTTACTCCATACTCATATGTTGATTCGACTGGCAAAACGAATTTGTATTTTGTCTTAAATTCAAACTAAAAAATAAAAACCATCATGAATAATATTTTGCCCAAAATAAATGGTTTTGTGAAGTCACCCCAGAACAACCAATCTTCATTTGTGATTTTATTTTACAAATTCGTGCATATTTTTTGCGGACTTGACTTTGGATTTTTCAAGTTTCGATCAAAGCATATTGATTGTTGTTTTAAATATGGTCTGCTTATGTTTCATTTGACGATGTGCACCTCATTTATCGTTTTGATTTATTACGGTACTTCTAATGACCCGATTTTCTATTTTGAGTACCATCGTACCATACAGACAATGATTAACATCGTCATAGTCTTTAAAATGAAACTCAACCTCTTCTGCTTTTTATCAATGATGAGAAATATTGACGCACATATGAATTATGTAAACAAAAGACAAGGAACTGTTGAAGAAAAGCTATCCGTTCTAATATTACTTCTGATCATTTCAGTTAAAACTTGTATAACAGTTGTTAAGTGGGGCTTTTTAAGCGACGTCAATGGTTATGTATGGGTGACGGTTATTATCATATCTTACATTTTATGGATATCTCACGATGTTGTTTGCATTTCAAATGGCCTCGCTTTTATCTCATCTTATCGTCGATTAGTGACGCTGTCATCTCTACTGGAAACTACAAATACTCGATATGTTCTATTACATGAAACATTTAAATCAATCGTAGATGCCACTGATATGATAAAATCTTCTTTTGATCCCTTGGTAAGTTAAAATATGTTGAAGAAAAACTTTTGGAGGTCCAAATAAAGGGTTAGGTTTTGGTGATCAATTAGCATCCTTTTAAGGACTTACTCGTATTCTGTACATCAAAACTAACAACTTTTGTTCAACGATTTTAAAAAAAATACTGTTCATGGTCTTTTGAATATTTATTTTTTGTGACAAATGAAGAGATCGTGTATAAGTTAAAGTACAAAACTATTTTTATTTCATTTTTTTCGTTACAATTACAAAGTTATGCTACATTAAAAAATTAAGAACCAAATTCTCGCAATTACTCGAACGCAAGGAAGTTACATACGAGAAATGGAAAGCTTACGAAGAATTATTAAAATCGGCCAAGTACGAGTCGGACGCGAGTCCGTACAGCACGGAGGGTTCCGTACTGTATGGGAGCCCCCCTTAAATATTTAGTTTATTTTAATTTTATTATTTATTATTGAAGTGAATATAAAACTAAATATTCTGTGAAAATTTCGAGCATCTTTTTCTCTCTTCTCTCTGTTTAGTTCTCTTTAGTTAATATAAATATTTTAGGGGGGCTCCCATACAGTACGGAACCCTCCGTGCGCGAGTCTGACTCGTACTTCGCCGATTATTCCCTTTGGGTACGAAACCCTAAAAACGTTCCGAGCGGGACAACCAGATCTGTGGGCGTTGTCTCTTTCTCAAAACTTACCAGTGTTAATAAAACTCTTAGATGGTAGATTATTTCATCCATCTGGTAACCATTAAATCGCATTTAATCGTACACGTTAATAAATAGATTAGCATAAAATGTTCTAATCTAATTAAGGTATTGAGTTCTAAAATTTACTGATTTTAATATTGGTACGTCATTATTTATGCAATACAGAAACTATTTTCTCACAAATGAAAATCACACATTTTCCTAATTTGAATTTGGAATTATGTTTTTTTTTAATTTAAACTTTCAATGATACCAAAACCAGCAAAATACAAATAGTATAGCCAAAGAGATTTTATTACAAGTTGAGTTCATACATACTATAATGCTAAAATACTTTTTCCCCAACCTAATATATCAATCAGTCGCGGCACGGCCGTAGTGACAAACGAATGTGGGTTTGCAACTAGTAAGCGTGCGATTTACGTACTTCTTTTCAATATTGAAAAATGTAAACTATGTTGTGCTGTTTACGGTTGTTTGAATTCTTCAAGAGCGAATCCATAGATTGCGTTTTTTAAATTGCCTGGAAAAAGTGACCCTAAATCTTATACTTAAAAGAAAAAAAATGGATCGGAAATTTAGTGCAAAGTTGATCTAAAAAACGTTTGTTTTTTTCTTGAAGTATTTTCATAATCAAATAAGTTATCAAGTGTGTGTCTCGAGACACACGTATAATAATAGGCTTCCGTAGATGGTGATGATACTGATGATAATTATGATAAACGCAATTTTTACAGAGAGATAGTCGAGTGCTAGAAAAGCAAAATTGGCTAAGAAATATGTTTGTACATAGTTGACCTCTGAGCTACACACATAGATCAAAGGTCAGTGACCGCTGAGCTGTACAAAGAATTTCAATTTTCAAATTTCATCCGATTTGGTTCGTAAATGTATAAGCTTTTTTAATATTCGGCCGAACGGACAGACGGACGGACGGAAACAGCTAAGTATAGTACCTCGTTTTACTACGGAACCCTAAATAAAACATCAAATAACACAATATGTATTTTTAATTGAATGCTTACTTTTTCATTCACAACGAATTTCTTTTCTGGAATAAATACATATAATAATTTTGCATCATTATAGGTAGGTATAATAGGATAGTGTAATAAATTTTATCCACACTAATGTTGTAACATTCTACTTATGTTTCCAATACTTGACTTATAATGACTACTGTTATAGCGCAGACAACAAAACACTCAATTTAAGCAATTTGACATGATGTTATAATATCCACATCGATATCGTAAAATCTCATTATAACATCAATAAAACGCGACCAATTAACCTGGCGAGCCTTATGTCAAAATCCTCAGACAAGTTGTATAAAATTTTAATATTAGGCCATAGGGGCGGTGTTTGAAATGACATGGCATTATTGCTATGCCGATAAAGTTCAAATTAAAAGCCCTGCCTAGGAGACGTTTGAAGTTTGTCCACCATCTTTGTGAAATCAAATTTGACATTTGATCAGCAGTTCTAGTGTCATTTGTGTCTAGATTACATAGCAGTTTCTATGGATTTTCGACGCCATGTTTGTAGAATCATGCATCACAACTTTTTTACTTTATGTCGCTTCTACTGTTTTTCCTTATTCTGAGTATTAGGCTGGCTTTTGAAGACAGTTGGGTTATACGTGAAAACTTCGTCGAAACTACTAAATTTACATACACAAAACTCTTTGGTAAGATCTTGTGCCAATGAAATAAAAAAAGAACAGCGCGCGCTCGCTCCTGATTGACCCTGCGCGCGCAGCTGCGCTCTCATTGGTTAGATTTTAATGGTGCCAAGTTCACTGTGACAATACACGTACACGTGAATTTAATGTTTCGCAATATGTTTTTTTTTTTTTATTAGTGAAGATAAAGTAGTGTATGCAACTGCATATAAAACGGGTATTAAAACACTCGTTACTATTATGAAACTCGCTGCGCTCGTTTCATAAACTCACACTCGTGTTTTAATACCCTTCATTATATGACAGTTGCAAAAACTACTATAATACACAAAACTAGAAAGAAACTCAAGTAGGTAATGAGTAAGTTGTATAAAATTAAAAACTGAAGGCTTGCAGCCCTAACGCGTGGTTCGCTCTGCGAGGCCACGAGACTGTGTAGATAAATATCTCAAGGACAGGGCCGAGTTACACCACTGTTAGATATCATTACCGTGCTTCGGTGTAGTACGAGTATCATTTTTAACCGACTTCCAAATAGGAGGAGATTATAATTATGTTCGTGTGTATGTTCATCGATTATTTCGCCAATTGTGAACCGAATCGGAAAATTATTTTTTTAATTCAAAAACGTATACTCCCGAGGTGGTCCTATTTAAATTTTACAGAAATCGGCTGAGCCATTTTTGATAAATCAACAGTAATGTAAACAATTCGAGCGAAATATTCGAATTTTGTACACGATGGCAGGCGGTTTTGCCATTTTTTGCGAAAAATTAATGTATTATTATTACAGCAAAAAAAATTTTTTGTAAAGAAACTTATACATGATCTTCACATTTCAAAAGAAATTTTGAAAAAAAAAATATTGAATTTACCTTTTTGTAGATGATTTCATTTTTATGATTTCTCAGTTAATCTCATAGTAAAAGTTGTTCCCAATTATGAGAATAGGTATACATACACCTCTGAAAGTTCCTGCACTTCGCAAAACCACACCTTGCACAAAACTTAGAGCATTTAAACATTCTTGATTAAACAACTTGATTGTACTCTATTTTTTGTGAAATAAATATCATTTTATTTCATTTTTTATTATAATTCATTTTCTATTTTTCAGTTTTTTGCTCTGCTCCTATTTAATATTCCGCTAGGAATGGGTTTCATGTACTTTCTGGTGGCCAACGTAAAATCGGAAGTTTTATCGGTGCGTGAGTAAAGAAAGTCAATATTTTAAACAGTACCTATATCGATATTAATTCTTACCTTTAGATTTATTTAAGAATATATTTTAATTAAGTAAAACACAGGTGTTCCTCACGTTTGATATCACTATATTCGGTTCGATAGAGCGAAAGTGTTAGAGAGGGAAAAGTTTTTCGTTCCCCGAAAAGTTAGAGAGGCTATTGAAATAAGTAGACGATTTAACTTCAATAGCGACGGGGGATGCAATCTACCACCGACTTGGAAGCCGTGTTTGCCAATAACCAAGGAACTTGACCGCTGGGCTGGTGGTGACGTAGTGAGTTCGGCGTGCTGGAGTATTCCCGAGGGATGCCAGGATACCGACGAGGAAGATCTTCAGTGCGCGCCGACGTTACAACATAATGTTATTAATATATAATTTATTATATTGATTATTATATTAATATAAAATTTACTGATAATAATATTTCCCTCAATAAGGGGGACATTTTGTTGCCGCGCTATTTATCAGCCGATTTTGATATTATTTGGCGAGATTGTTAAGTAAAAAAAAAAAACAAGACATGCGTGTATAAACCAAGTCATCCAAGAGCGAGTCGAGAATGGGTCGTTCCCGAAAGTTCTACTGTAGAACATTTCGCTTTTAGTTAGGCTTATGAAAATTCAGTTAAAGAGATGGGTGGCCAGGTTAACTGTTCAGAGAACTTTAATATTATACCTCTAGTACCTACATAGTTTTTCGAGCAAATACTATCTATAGAGTGACAATCGTGCAAAAAAGTGTCCGAGGCAAAACTCTGCCCAAGCTATGTAGTGGACAGGCTTTTTAATTAGTCGTAAGGCGATTGCAAGCCGACTACAACACGGCTCGATGCCAAAGTGCTCGGTTACTAGGTGACATAAAGTCGAGATTCGAAAAAACAGGTCATAGTGAATTATTTAACGTAACTATCTAAGTCAGTATGTATGACGGCGCTCGGTCATTTTTTATTACTTTCAGTAAGGGACTGTGGCTCTGTAAATTTATCTCGAAGCACAGAACAGCAGAATTTTCCATTTCTCTTCTGTGGCTCGATGGCATAGTTGGTAATTTTTCACGCAGTAATATAGTAACGGATCGACAGGATTTATGACATGGATATATTTTAAAGGTAAAAGGTAAAGGCTGGAAAGTAGGTTTCAAATGCTAGTTTTTATTTAGAAATAATTTAAGGATCTTGCGAGAAGATTTAAGGATTGAGAAATATAGTTGATACTTTTTTATTTTCAGCTGTCCTCCATTAAATTCGCGTTTTCATCAATTACTTATCTCATCACAACGATTGAGACAATCACGCCGGCCTTGCTTGCAGGCTTGGTTACTGCTCAAACTGACAAAATAAAAATTATACTCTACAACAAACTGATGATGAATAGACGAGGTAAACTAAAACTGATAAGAGCATGCCAAATGTACTTGGATTATTTTAAGTTGTTTATCCGATACTGATTATTGAATTGAGATAAGCGAGAGATAATCGGCAACACTGGTTTTCCAGTGATAATTATGATGTTAATAGTACATTGTTCACCGAGAGGAGAAAGTGACCGATTACCGTCGAGGGTGTCGTTTGAAGCCCGAGCCGTAGGCGAGGGCTTTAAAACACCCGAGATCGGGAATCGCACTTTCTCTCGAGTGATACATAGTGCTTTATACTACACCTACGAGGAAAATAAAAAACTAAATCTTTACTAATTGAAATTTATATTGAAATTGTTGCAGTTAGTGAAGCTTAATGTAACACTTGAAAATGGCGCCAATGGCGTCTGCAATTTTCACATGTTCTTTTTTCAAATTGTTTGACACCATCCAACACACAGCTAGTGGCCAGTGTCATTTTGCGAACTTGGAGATAAAAACTCACTGTAAAAACTTTTTGGCTTTTGATATTTAGGTTACAAGCGCATAGTCTTACCCAAAATTAAAAAAGAAAAACCACGTAAGAAATGGATTTTCATACACTTTTCTCTCCCGCTCAGATGCGTTTTCTCCCCGCATATTTGTTCGATATGCAATGACGTACTTTCTACCGTAAATTTGATAAAGTATCAAGGTACTTTCCGAGCAGGTGTAGTATAAAACATATTTGAATGTTTTATTCGTTTTAAGTCAGTTCATTCAGTCGAAGCAAAATGGCTTAAAATGCCAAGATTATTTTAAAATTTTGTTTACTTCTTTAATTTGATTATTTTTTCAACCAAAGTAGTTATTAGTTTGTTATGTCCTTTTAAAAGATAATTAAAGTTTTAATGATAGGGCCAGGACAAGGTGGGGTCAAAAATATTTTAATTGAAAATTTGTTTTTAAATATTATTTAATTTCACATGAAAAGCTTGAGCTTGAACTACTCATTAGATCGACTTCAATAAATAATACTATTCCCCATTTGATTTTTCTCCATAAGCTTTGGCCTAGATTGGTGACGAAATGCAACTGACCGATGAGCTGAAAAACCATTAGATAGATTGTCGCTGGCCCTGATGCCGGGGCTATAGAATACGGTATCGGTATCCCCTGCTTTTGAAAGGGACCACAGGGCTCGCCGGTGGTTGGAAATGGCCCTCCAGCCATCCACTCAGACAAGAACAAGTTACAAGAACATACCTACAACATTCTAAAGGGATTTCCTTATGAAATTCAAGGTCGTGATTTGACTTGGCTAGTTTTCACGTACAGAAAAATACTTATCTTAATACTTATCCTTTAAAAATATAGATAAAAAATAATCGACAGGTATGACTTAAATATTAAATTTATTCTATTTTTAGTATTTGTTGTTATAGCGAGAACAAAATACATCATCTGTGAAAATTTCAGCTTTCTAGCTATAACGGTTCATGAGTCACGGCCTGGTGACAGACAGACGTACAGCGGAGTCTTAGTAATAGGGTCCCGTTTTTATTATTTGGGTACGGAACCCTAAAAAGAAAATGAATAAAAACACTGACATTACCGTTAGACGTGCATCGCTGGACATAGGCCTCCTCTATGGATTTCCAATAAGACCGCTTGCGGTTGTTCCTGCGGTCTTGATTGTCTGTTCATCAGTCCACCTTATCGTAACTGTTATATTTTATTTTCCAGATGCCAACAAAATGGAGGATTTAATTCTATTTATTCAATATGTAGAAGCTCGTCCTATGAAATACTCTGTTTATAAAATAATTCCTTTAAACGCGGATCTAATTACGATGAGTTTTAACTTTTGTGTGACGTATCTCATAGTTATTATACAGCTTACTCATTTGTATTAATAAATAATTGTACAAGTGATTGCCTTGAATGATTCAAGGACTTCTCAGGGAGTTATGTCTGTATATACATCATTATAAACAAAGTTTGTTATGGGATATAACCAAGATCGCTTATAATAAGTCAGTTGAATTTGGTAATTGTTACAATACAATGCTATTTCACAGTAGCATTTAAATTCATGGAACACGTTTAATAATAATGAAGTATTTGTTTAAAAACTGTACACAATAAGCGGCTTTACAACTATGTAGTGTGTAATAATAAAAACAGTATCATTATGGTACATTTAAAAAATATCATCTTGTAATAAATAATGAGCGTATTACTGAAATATAGAAATGTCGTCATTTCAATAACAAAGAGGATAATAATTTTATTATGCTTAATTTAAGTGGATTTAAAAAGATGTCGTGTACTTACTAGATCAATCTTGCAAGTTTTTCAGATTTTGTAGTAGAATTGAAATAGTAGTTTATGCAACTGTCATATAATGAAGACACTCGTTACTATTATGAAACTCGCTGCGCTCGTTTCATAAACTCACACTCGTGTTTTAATACCCGTGTTATATGCAGTTGCATACACTACTTTATCTTCACTAATAAAAATAAAAAAAAACATATTGCGAAACATTAAATTCACGCGTACGTGTATTGTCACAGTGAATTTGGCGCCATTAAAATTTAACCAATGAGAGCGCAGCTGCGCGCGCAGGGCCAATCAGGAGCGAGCGCGCGATGTTATAATGAGATTTTACGAAATCGATGTGGATATTATAACATCACGTGAAATTGCTTAAATTGAGTGTTTTGTTGTCTGCGCTATAACAGTAGTCATTATAAGTCAAGTATTGGAAACATAAGTAGAATGTTACAACATTAGTGTAGATAAAATATGTTAAGACCTAGTTGCTTCGGCAAAAAGTTTAGTAAGGACTTAACTTGTTGCCATTTTAAATTCTCTAAACGCTAGAGGTAGCGCGCGAAATTCAATTTATTTCGGGTCTTTTGTAATCAGTTACTTTACTACTCACCTTGGATTTACAAAAACAGATTTTGAGTTAATAAGTAAATCGTGTTAACATTTTACAAACACCAAAAATCCAATATAATAGTCTATCTGTAAAAAAAGATTCATTTCACTAAAATGATGATGAAATTTAACCAATTGACAGATTTTGCTAAATTAAACCAATTCAAGTAATTATTGTGGCCTAATTTAATTTAGTGGTAGTATTAATTAATAAGAAGCTATTCATTATTGCAAAAGTAGTTTTCGTACCTATATTCAAAGTGAGCAGTATTGCCAAGCCCTGCCTCTAGCGCTTCACCTTAACTGCTGAAATGATTTTTACGTAAGTTCTGACGGACCAAAGCACGTAAATACTAGTAGTTCTCCGAGCAGTAGACCTCGCAACGCATCTCTTTAACTGATTTTTTATTATTATCTTGATTCACTCTTGACCGATTCCTACTCTACAATCTATATTGTTATGTAGTCATAGATTGTGTAGGTCTTGTATTTAGTGGTACGAGTAGTTAATAAAGGTACTTGTATGTAAAAAAAATCAGAAGAGACCCAATGTAAAAAAAATCAAGATATAGATACAAAACAGTCGTGCCAAATATTATCGTAATCAGATGATAAATAGCGCGACAACGAATTTCGCTCTTCTTGAAGGAAATACCCCCTGGATCAAACATCGTCGACGACAAAAAAAAAATTTTCATTGGTTCACAATTTGTTGGTTGGTTGGTACAATTATTATGCAATTTTACATTGGTCTAATTGATTTTTGTCTTTTACTATAATATAACAGATATAATCTTGAAAGATGTGGCTTTCTGAGTCTTTGCACTTTTTTTGCTGTTGTTTACAATGTTGGCTTTATGTGTACACAATAATACTTAATTATATAAATATAAATAAAATGTTTCCCGGAAAATACCAAACATTTTGTTCCGTGACTTTTATTTGCTAAATATGTGTAAGTCTAAAATAAATAAATAACTTTTTATAAGGTGTAGGTATTAAATTTACATTATAAATAAAAAACTGCTTTTAGGTCGCTGTCCGCTGGCAAAGTACCTAAGAGACTGGTGACATTACCCCGTTGGATAGCAAGGCTAAGTCTTTGACCGAGGTAAGCACCAGCTCTTGGGTCATTTGCTCTTTCTATCAATTTTAGTAAGTTACCTAGTACCATAATTATTATTACCTTTACAACATACACTTCAGGTGCATACATAATACTTTGATACGCAACGTATGTTATATCTATGTATTTTAATTTCATTTTACTCTTATTTTGAACTAAACAAAGCCGCAAAGTAAGCAAGTTCCGAAAAATAAGTATTGGGTGTGTACCAACTGTGTAACTATAATAATACTTTATTTATCAGAATATTGTGTCATGTGTGAAGTTGCTCATAGAACTTCATCCGCCATCGATGAAAAACAAACGTTTTCGAGAAAACGGTACATAGTGAATCGAACGTTAACCTGCAAGTTGTAGCACCCCTAGATTTCAAAGTAATGAAATCATTTTATCTAGTTATAACGTTAGCTGTCAATGTCAATTATACATTGTCTCCAAGGAGATAAATTTGCGGAAAGACAATTTGTCCCTTTGCCATGTTACCCCTACTGCAGCACAGTAGCATGTAATATACAATCCAACAAAAACATTTTCATGTGAAATGAAGCTAAGTCACAGTTTCCACTATCAAAAAGTAGTCAGATCTCACGTAAAGCCAAGCTTCTAACTCTACACGCCTTACTCTACAAGCCCTTACTCCACAAACTCTACAGCTTAGTCAATATATGTGACTAGCTGAAATTTTGCATGGACGTTAGTTACACCACTATAATGAAATTGTTAAAAGTCCCCACTGATCCCGAGCCACGACAACGACGAATTACCGCCCGCGGTCACCCATCCGAAGGCTGACCCTGCTTTTCGTTGCTTTAATTTAGTAAGTAAGTAAATTCGTATAGGCCGGGTGGCTAGCCCTGGTGTCAGAGTTTTTAAACCGCCTGAAGGCCTTAATTTAGTGATCCCTAGGAAACACCTATTTTAACTAAGCTACATGCGCCACATAACATGAGTTTTACTCATCGTTAGAAACAAGCTTGCTTGCTGTGAACTAAGCCGAAAAGGGTTGATAATGACCATTATTGTAAACAACTTTTACTATCAGGCCAACCTGGAATTCCAGAAAATGAATCAGCTGTTCCATACAAAATTGCAACTTGGAATCAACAAAATGTATGAAACAGCTGAATGTTTTTCTCGAATTCCGGATTGGCTCCATATTATAGGTTATTCATAATTATGGTCTGAATAACTTGCTTTCGGCTCAGTTCTGCATAACCCTGCATATGGGAGGTGTGCATATTTTATCGCTTGCCTCCCGGGATATTATAGGCCGACCGCTTAACTCGCGTATTGCGGGTGGATACCCGCCTAGAAAATAATGCACGACAAAGCAATTCAATGACATTTATTGACTAAATAGCTCCCGGTTAAGCGTAACGTAGGACGTCTATCCACAAGGAAAACTGACGAATTCATCAAGACCGCAAGCTGCGAGCTCCTCCTAGCTTTTCTTATTCTCTCCGTAAGAGAGCCCTATGTCCACCAAGGAAAAATCTAGGAGGGGGCACATAAGGACGACGATAATAATTGGTCAAAACAATATCATCGTCCCATTCGAACTGCTTGGTCGCCAATAGCCACGCTGAAAACTTTTTATCTGGCAACTTGTATTTTCCCCTCTCCACCCACGGGCTTATTTTCAGATCTGTTCTTTGTATGGCGTCCCAAATAAACTTCACCGATGTATAGATGAGAAGCACTATTAGAGCCAGGATGAGTAAATCTAGCCAAATCAGGTTCCTCTTTAACCATTTTGCCATACCGTACATTGTATGGAATTTAGCCTTCTCTAGTCCTTCGCACGGCGAATCCATCACTGCGTAGGGTATTGTGAGGTAAACTAGGAAACTTATAATAGATAGAAGTATGGATATAAATATGTTCATCCGGTGGTCTGTCTTCAATTTGGTTTTGTACGGCTCTTTTGGTTTCTTGTGCAATAATAACTCCTTGAGTTCATCTTTGGGGAATAGTTGATCTAGATGTAGGTATTTGATGAGTCTGTAAATAAGTACAAAAACATTTGATAAGAAAAAACTTTGCTCAGAATATGTTCGATTAGAATAACCCTAGCAAGGATACTCATATCAACATATTCAGAATGTTTTTTTTTCAAAGTGCAGGGACTTTCAAAGGTTGATAATAATAATTAAATCATAATGTTCCATAGTTATGTACTTATTTTTTTTATTAAAAGACCAAAAAAATTGTGAAATAGTAAAAAAAACATCACAGTGTTTCAGATTCAATAATTTTACATTAAAAGTTGAATAGGACTGTTACACTTACTTGAAAAATGTACTAATAAATATTCAAAACAAAGATAAATTCAGTAGTTTATGCATTACTGGAAAAAAATCAGACGTTGTAGACATGTTTTATTTACATTACTAGTGAAGTACGTTTTGCCCGTGGTTTCACCTGCGTGCTATTTTGAGTTTTATGCTATTCTATAGGAAACTTTGCTTTTCGCAAAAAAATCGCAACACAGACGTACACCGTGTACTTTCAGAATTCGAATAGTTTACACGAATCGATGTGACATCCGTGTACATTATTGATGATTTATCAAAAACAGATCAGTCGATACCGATAAAATTTAAATGAGTATACCCTTTCGAACAAAAAAGTTTTCTTTTTATTCCATAGGAACTTTTTGTGTTTCCGGGATAAAAAAGTAGTTTATGGCAACCTTTAAACTATAGGTATCTAAGACATCAATCAAGTCAACCAGCAACAGATAATTTATGCTCTGTTGCTGCGTGAACGAGTTACAAACTGACATACACACTTTCGGATTTATAATATTAGTAAGGATAAGGATATATAGGTACTTACCGCAAAGCCAGTCGATATATAATCATGATTGATAGTCGATTACTCTTGTATTGCAGAAGAAGATTTTCTTGAGTATTCTTATCTCCAGAAAAATACTATTTTCACCGCTTTTATTCAAATAGGGTATTTCAAAAATTGTGTCCAGTAGTTGTTTCTAAATAATCTTTTAAATACTTATCACTAGGTTTACAAAATCGAAGTGGTAACAATAAACCTTTTCGTAAAACTGATGCAATTTGCTTGTAACGCTCAAATGTATGTCATTGATGTCGATCATTAAGATATCTATTAAGTTAATGAAATAGTAATGACCATGCCTAATTAGAATCCATTAAATGATTCCAACAAAGTACAGGTTAACAATGATTCCTATGCAATGGGCCTTATGAGTAAGCTCAAAGTAGCCCAACGCATAATCGATAGGCTGTATACTCTGATTACCTGGATGAGTAAGTTCGTACATATTATGTACGAACTTACTTGTCACACATGTATTAGTAAGATAAATGTATAAAATAAATATACATAATATAAGATAAATGTATAAGTAAAGATGGGGTGGTAGGGCACGTAAGTCACAGATGGCCGAAGAGGCCGTTAAATTCTTGAACGGAGATCACATACTCGCAAACGCAGCGTAAGACGTCCACAAGGTGGTTTGATGCTCTAATTATGACCTCAGAAAAACACTGAAGGCAAGCCGCTTCATCGGAAATCCATGTTATCGACGTCGTATTTGTGTATTTTTTTATTTTCTTTAAATAATTCGTACTTATACATGATGGTAAGCGGCAGAAATGGGAGAGGGCGACAAAAGTATGAATAAAAGCATGCATTAACTGTGTGAAACATGATACCTATGCAAGAGAAAGGAGTTAAGGATAAAATGACGTATGACAGAGCGAAGTGGCGAAAGGAAATGTGTTGTGCCGACCTCGCCTAATGGTATAAGGGCACGATAATGATAATGATGATGATGATGGACTCTAGGCTTAATTTTAAAGACGCCATCGATAATTTAATAGCAACGTAAAATAGTGTTCTCCCTATCAAATGCATATAGTGAAAAAGAAACATATCTACTCTAAATTGCTATTATAATTACGAAAGCGCTTCTAAAATTGGGCCTATGGTACAGCAATCTCGTGCGCGACCGTCCCGCGGAGAGACGGACGATGGCGGGGACGAGGTAATAGTAGTAACTACGCGTCATTCTAGCATTCTTTCCCTTCCCCGCTACACCACCCGCTACCCGCTGACATTTTGGGTACCTCGTCCCCGCCACCGTCTGTCACCCCGCGGGACGGTTGCGCACGAGATAGCCGGACTAGTTAGTATTCATTATTTTCGTAGGTGGTTTATTAAGTAAATAATTAGCTTAGTTAGGTACCTATGTAGTTGTTATATGATATATGCTAAATCAAACTTAATGGCCTATGGCCTCTGTGAAGTTAGCTACAAGCTTCACAATTCTCTACTCCATGACCCCGCTCACATAGGAATTTACTACAGCGCAATATTACGCTTCGTATTCACACGCGCCATTAAGTCTGATTCGGCCTGTGTAATTGGATTAATAATAACAGATACAGATACAGATCTTTATTGGTGCTAAAGTACATAAAACACAAGTCACAAGAGTAATAATTAATTTCAGTACGATACATTGTACATTTGAAATACTAATTTATGTTGTGGGTACTATCATACACTTTCAAGGAATAGTACTCGTAAGCTTTACCGATCAGAAACTTTTTAAGCCTGCTTTTGAAAATTGAGATAGAAACCGCATTTCTTACGTCGTCGGGCAGTTTGTTGTAAATATTGGGACCCTTCATACACCGATTTTCCTGCTTTGGTGAGCTTATGTTCTGTAACTATAATATTGCGTGTCAAAATTTGCTGTACTAAAATTTAAAAAATATTTCCGTTAGGTACTAATTATTTAAGATTTTAGTGTTTTTATTTTATTCATTCAAGTCATACAGTAACAAATTGTTCTTATAATTACAATCCAAATTTTAATGTTAGAAACATAAGTCAAAATGTTAAATAGGTATATTTAAGTTTTTTTGTAATACATTTTTTTTGTAAAGTCACATACAGGGTTATTCCTAAACAATTGACATCCGTTTAGGGGCTTATTCTGTACATCAAAACTAACAACTTTTTTTCCGCGACTTTTGCCAAATCTCCATAAAAAAGGTTGTTCCATAGAAAATATCGTTCAAATATAGTTTTGACAATAGTCGTAGAACAAAAGTCGTTTTTGACGTACAGAATAAGTCCCTAGAAGGATGCTAATTGATTAGGAATAACCCTGGATTGTAAAAAAAAAACAAAATTAAGATTTTAAATGAATACCTGATAAAAATAAATATTAGGGGTCATCATATACACGGTCTCTGACCCCGAACTAAGCAAAGCTTGTGATATGGCTGTCAGATACTGGTAAACTGCATATACATATTTTTAATACTTACTTATAAAGATAACATCTAAATAACACCCAGACACAGAGCAAAAACCTATGTTCTTCACATAAATATTTGGCCTGGGTGGGAATCGAACCCATGCCTCTTTGACCAAGGAGTCAGGGTCACTAACCACTGACCCACCGAGGCAGTTAATAAATTGTATCAGTAAGTAAAACTAAATAGGTATTTAGTTACTTGAAATAAATTGCTAGACGCTTGAGGGCGCCATGTAAATCAGAAAACTTAGGTATCGGCCGAATCCTACAAGTCAACGGAAGTGAAGCTAGCCACAAGCTGCGCAATATGCAATCAACACGCAGCTTTATGTGAGTTTCGGTCGGGATTGGATATCGCGCAGCTTGTAGATAACTTCACATCCGCCGACTTATATGATTCGGCCTAAAGTTTAAATTGCTTGAAACAATAATCATTTATTATCCAAAAAAGTATTTTGTTGCTAAAGTTATATCGACGCAGTGTTATTTACTAAAGGAAATTAAATTAGGACTAGTCATATCGCAAAATAATACTAATTTAAAGAATGAATATGCGTGAACGATGAAACGAAACGTAAAAATCGGCCAAGTGCGTGTCGGACTCGCGCACAAAGGGTTCCGTACCGTATGGGAGCCCCATTCCTCTTGCCATTATTAACAGCGAGCAATTCTGTTTTTAGTATTTGTTGCTATAGCGGCAATACTTCATCTGTGAAAAATTTAGCAGCCTAGCTATCATGGTTCATGAGATACAGCCCGGTGACAGACAGACAGGTGGACAGACGGAAAAACAGACATCGAAGTCTTAGTAATAGTTCTCGTTTTCACCCTTTGGGTACGGAACCCTTAAAATGAATATAATGAACATGACGTGATCACTTAACTATGTATTAGAAATTAGACATTAACATTTTGTCTAAAAATAATGACTGCCTTAATAAAGATGAGTTAACTGTATAACTATAATAAGATACGAGACACAAAGGCTTAAGATGATACCGGGAAGGTTAGCATCTAATGGAATTACTTTCAAAGTCGAAAACTTTAACGGACGCGCTTCTACGTAATGGATAAACTTTTGCATATCTTGTACTTTACGTGTATCTGAAAAAGATAACAAATATTTTATTCACATATGTAGGCCCACTAAATTTAACATTGCATAATCGTTTTGAAACGTATCAGGCACAGATAACAATAGTACGATACGCTCTAATATGACTACAACGTGCCATCATCGACTTGGCATTAAGGCTGATTTTAGTCTTACGCTCACCGTCGGCGCGTGTAGCTCAGCGCGAAGTTCGTCAGCGCTGAGGTTCGGCGTGGCAGCTTGGCTCAAAATGTGGAGTATATCAATTATTGCTGCTCTACCCAAAAAAATATAAACCGGCGACGCCGAAGACTCCATGTTCATCCATTGATTGATTGATCAGAGTGACTTTGCAGCAGACTTTGTCTTGTTATATGACACTTTGAGGTCTAAATAGTATTTAACTCGACCTGTATGCACTTCGCGTTTCGCCACGACTGTACACGCTGATGACGTCCGCTCCGCTCGACACTAGAACGCTCACTGAAAGCAGAGGCGCTCGTGCGATTGTCGGTGCCGACAGCTACGCGGTGCCGACGTGTACGGCCGCGTAGCTGTCGGCGCTGATCACAGTGCGCGCTGATAGCTACGCGTCATTCAAAAACGCTTCCTAGAAGTTTATTTATCTCGGCCATCAGCTCCGACGGTGCGCGTGCGATCGGCGTAAGACTAAAATCAGCCTAAGCATACCAATGTATGTCAACTGTAGCATGTCAAAAATAGTCGTCGAGAATATTTCGCCGGTGCCGAAACGCTCCGTGCAAAGCACTCGACGATGCTGGAACAGCCAGTGGGCATCCTTTTCAATACAATTTTTTTTTTTGCCCCAAACGTTCCTAGCTCGGTCAATACGGTGATGGTGTGATACGTTATGCTCCAAGGTCCGTCTCTCAGTACGATACGCATACAAGACTTTAGTCTCATGATTATTCGCCGCGGAGTGATTTATATACATTCACCGGTATCGTGGTGTGCCATTTAATAGTAATGTATGCGAGATACTCCGCGGCAATTTGTATCTAACAAACAAAGACACTAAGTTTAAAAAAAATAAAAGATAACTTTGAATATGCAAGTCAAAGACTAAGAGTCGTGAGTGTGTATCGTAATAAAAGTCGGGCTAAACGTATGAGTTAAGAAAAAAACTAGATCAGCCATGGAAACCAATGTTTGTTAAAAATAGGTAATCTTCATTAAAACCATGAATTTAATGTGTCTGCAAGACATTCATTCAAGAATTCATTGTTTAACTGCAGTGTAAGAAATTACCTCCTTCTTCAATGAGCTTGTCATGAAGTGTTATTTTCATTTCCTCAGTGTGATTCGCCAGCAGTCCGGCTTGTATTGCTGGAGCGAAAGTTAGTAAAACACTCCCGGATAACATGAAGAATTCCCCTCTCAATGCCCATACACATACCTGAAAATAGCATAGTCATAACTTATATTCAACATGAATTATTATTTTTAATAATGTATTTGACTCAACGTACGTAAAATATCATAATAAACAGGGTCATAGGTATTAAATGCAAACGGGTTTAGTACATCTAGACATACAACTATTGTTCTAGGTCTTTTGGAAAATCACCAAGAAAGAATCAGCTTTCTCAAACAAAAAGTTCGTCAACGCGCGGCAAAATGTATGGAGAAGCGATTTATTTGTGAATTTTCTAAAGTCGTAGTACAGAAGTTGTTTGTACTAGGTGTACTAGACCCGCTCATAAATGGTTTTGCGTTTAATATCTATAACCCTGTATAAACTATGAAAAATAAAAATATACGCATAATATAAACGTTGCCATCCGTTCTACGAACCATTTGCCCTGTAGCCACTTCAACTTGCTAAACTTGAGGTCGCAAAGTTATTGAAGTGGACCGATGATCTGTTCAAGATTGCCGGAACAACATAGATGCAAGCCGTTGCCAACACAGTGTTACCTAAGTATTGGAAATCTATAGAAGAGCAGCATGAACGAAAACCCAAAGCGGTCGGCGGCCATCTTTGTAACGTAAAAACTAACTGATTCAGCTTTTTTCTTTCCCTTCCCTTCCCTTTCCTTTTCCTCTGCAAGATCCAGATTGAGACGCATCGACGAATACTTTGGTACCAGTGCAGTTGTAAAGTGCAGTAGTGCAGTTTATAAAGCAGATGGTCCGAAAAGGAAGAAGAAAATCAGCCGCCCTTTCAAATATTTGCGGCGAACGCGCCGAAACGCTGAAACTCTTGAATTTGCGAAAAATATCATGTGAAATATGTTAAATCTTACAAATTACTTACCATTTTCATTTGAAACTTAATAATTTTATTTTAAAATGTATCAAAAAGGAGATATTATCAAAAAACTTCTTTAAAGACGCGATTTTTTCAATATGGCGGCGCCAGCGGCAATGGACATTTGAAAAGAGCTACAGAATAGCCAATTTTCAAAATTCCCGGAAAATTTACCGCTTAAAACTGTTCCCACTAACTATATTTACATTAATATGTGAATTACCGGTGTACTTTGTTCCTTCATCTGCGCCACTCTGAAGTAAATGAATACAACATTATCCAGCATATTGAAAAACAAACTTACTCTAAACTGCAACATAGAAACGTAAATTATTATTATTTTAGAATTGTAGTATAACTCTAGCTAGTACTATTTGAAACACGCAAAAATACATTAAATACAAAGAAAGTGTAACAAAGTAACATATACCTTTGTTACTAATATAACAAATAGAAAGGTATAATATAGGTACATTTTAAATACACCCAAAAATTAAAATTATGAATTTATTTAAAATTTTCCCATATCATTTCTTTTAGTTTTATCATCACTATCACTACATAGTATAAAACAAAGTCGGTTCCCGCTGTCTGTCCAAAGGAGGATTATACGTATAAACGATAATACACTTGTTCGAAGCCGGGGCGGGTCGCTAGTTAACAATATAAATATTTACTAAATATAGCAACAACATAGCAACAAATTTAGTCAAATTCACAAAAAATGTTGATTAATTGGATTGCTTTTGAATTGTGACTAGGTACAAGATGGACCAGCGAACCAAAAAAACAGACAAAGTAATTAGATAAATACTCTTGAACTGTACAGTATACAAATCGTATTAATTCTATTTATGAATAACTAGCAACCCGCCCAGGCTTCGCACAGGTGTATTAAATATTTATATACAAACCTTCCACTTGAGTCACTTTATCTAATAAAAAAAACCGCATCAAAATCCGTTGCGTATTTTGAAAGATATAAATGTATACTTGGGGACAGACAGCGGGAAGCGACTTTGTTTTATACTATGTAGTGATGTTTTGATTCTTAATAAAAACAGTTTCACAATTTATACAGTGATTCTAAAGAAAAACTTAATGTTGAATGAATGATTACAAGTAAATGTTAAAAGGCTAACAAAACTTACCACAGGATCATAACCTGTTTTAATCTTTAGAGCTATTTCACAAATTTCTCTGTATACACGACGATATGTTTGTATAATTACATCAGGAGACTCCAAGCACTGTGCAAGTATAGCCAGTCTGCATTTAACCAAATAAAATACAAAAATATTCGTCACAGTCGATAAATCATGTATATAAAACACCAAGAAATAGAAAACATTCGTCCACACTCCCGATAAACAAAAATTTGGCTGATTGCAGATACATGATGTTAGTAATATTCTATAGATTACACAAAACAGCATAATAAGCAGATGTTTTTTATGATATTCACATGTTTTGTACAGTTTTAAAATTGAATCTGTATACTGGAACGTAGTCGTGCACCCTTCCATGGTGATATTTCTGTCCATGCACATGAAAAAGTAAATATACATATACATTTGGATGATGTAAGCAGCGTAGCGATAAAAACTATATTCATTTTCATCGTGGTAAACAGAGGCTAAAGTAACGCCACTCAAACTGGTAATTATGAGAAAAGTAAAACCTCTCACAATATACTTCATTTTTGAAGATTTGAATTTGAGAAATCCAAAATCTATGCAAGTGACTATTTCGATAAATTTATATATTGCAGATATCATATTGCTTTTGTCTATCATTTTATTGGTTTTGAAATGTGATTTTTTGAAACGAAGATTATTACGTTTATTAGTTATTTTTGGATCAACACTATCTTAACTGCTGTAATAAAAATGTTTTATTTATCTGCAGGGAAGTTTCCAATTCTCTGCTACTATTATAATTAATTAGTGTGAAATCGTTTGTAAGTTTATATAGCAATGTCGTTTACAAAGAGTTTAGTTAAAATGTTTAAAAATATGTTTTTGTTCGTCACTCTGTACAGATATTAAAAAGTCTTTCTGTCACCAGTGTGACCATTTTCAGTTCATGTATATATTTAGGATTTTTTACTTGTTCTTGTACATTGACACAACAATACTGATATCACCGGCTACTGCAATGATCAATTCTCTAATCGATTGTAATTTCATAATTCGTTCTTGATTAATTAAGTTTACTTGGCAGTCAATATGACATTGACAACCTTCATTGTGAATAAAGTCAACTGTGTCAAAAAAAATACCGATTTATTTTATTACCAGACAAAATGGAGTAGGTCATTAAGTCGACGCGTACCCATATATTTTTAACCGACTTCCAAAAAGGAGGAGGTTCTATGTTCGTGTGAATGTATTTTTTTTGTGTATGTTCATCGATAATTTCGCCAATTGTGAACCAAATCGATAAGTTCTTTTTTAGTACAAAAGGGTATACTCCCGAGGTGGTTCCATTTAAATTTTACAGAAATTGGCTGAGCTTTTTTTTGAAAAAAACCAACAATAATGTAAGCAATTCGAGCAAAAAATCAGAATTTTGGACAAGTTGAACATAGATAATTTAGCGAATTTTGAACCAAATCGAAAAATAATTTTCCAGTTCAAAAGGGTATACTCCCAAGGTAGTCACATTTAAATTCTACAAAAATCGGCTCAGCCGTTTTTGATAAATCAACCATAATGGAAACAATTCGAGCGAAATATTCGAATTTTGTACACGATGGAAGGCCGTTTTGCTATTTTTTGTGAAAAATAATTATTTATGTACGAAGACGTAAAACTTTTACAGAGTAGTCCGATTTTAATAATTCTTTTTTTAATAAAAAAGGTATACCTAATTCCCTACCTTAAAATTAGTGTGATATACATTTCATCAAATTATGTTTCAGTGTTTAGTTTGAAGATATATTTTATATACTAGTCTGTAGCACCTACAATGTCGCCTTGTCAATCAATGCACTAAGTTTGGAGAAAAATAAAACGAAAAAATGTGGGTAGTTTCCTAGCCCTTCATTATTTCGCGCGGTAAACTGGTTCGTCATTGACACTTCAGTGCTTCGTCGCGTCGCTCATTTTAATTCGTTTTATAAAGTTTTACCGAGTTAGGCACTAGTTTTCTGGTGGAAATCAACATGCCGAAGAGAAAACTAGAACGTGAGGACTGGAAGTATTTGGATCACATCAAGAAGAAGATGGAAAAGTTGGAGAGAAAATTGTTAAAACGCAGCAAAAAATTGTCGTCATCCACAGAATCCGCGCAATTGTCAAACGACCCGAAAGGTAATTACTTAAGTATATTACTATTAGTGTGTGTGATACTGTGATCGGTTCAGGTTTCAACGATCTGAGTTGCTACCTACTGATTATTGTCGTACTTATGAGGATTAACGTTCCAACGTTTTGAGTTGTTATCCTTATAGTTACTCGAGGTCACGATGCAACGCCATGAGTTCATCTTACACGCTATACATACAATATTCTAGCTACGCACTACTACTATTCTACACGCAGCAGCGTGACTAAGAAAACCAAGACTAAAAAAAAGGCGACGCAGCAGCCGTGTGTAATATTACACGAACCATCTCGAGCCACCTTTGACCCCTTCATAACTCGAAAACCATTTTACCTAAATATATGAAATTTAGCATATTTGTTAAAGTTTTTTAGTTTATCTAAAATACAAAATTTCATTAATTTTACTCTAACATTTAATGAAATTTTAATGTTTAAAAACCGGGGTTTCATTGACTGATTCCCTGATTCATTGACTCACTACTTATAGATCAAAAACCTAACCCACTTCTAGATGACCTAGAAACTTGATATTTGGCATCAAGGTAGAATATCAGGCATATACAAAGAAAAAATCTAAAACTTTGATTTTTTACCCCTCAACCCCATATAATAGGGGATGAAAGCTTGGATGAGACTTCTACAAATTTTCATGCTATAAGTCTAAAAATTGATATATAGACTCCCTGTTAGAAATAATTAAAAAAAGTATTTTAGGAATTTTACTAAATCAGCCCCCTCTACCCCTAAAATTGGGGGATGAAAATTGTTAGTCACTTTCGAAACTTTTGGTGCCAGAAGTCAGAAAATGGATTAAAGAACTCGTTGAAATAGATAATAAAACACAATTTCAGAATTCTTTATATAATACCACCCCACAAACCCTAAAACTGGGGGATGAAAGTTTGTACGACACTTTTGCAGAGTTTGATGCTAGATGTCCACAAATTAATAAAGAGACTCTTTGTTACAATTAATGAAACACGTATTTCAAAATGTTTAGCAAATCACCCCCTAACCTTTAAAACTGGGGGTTAAAAGTTGGTATGAGACTTCCGCAAGTTTTGAAGCTAGAGATGTGAAAATCGATAAAATTACTCCTTGTTTTTAGAAGGATTATGAAGGGTCGTTAACTTCCCAAAATACACATAAGTATATTATACAAGATAAGATAAGATAAGAAAATTTTTTATTGCAAAAACTTACACTAGGTACACAATTTTAAGTACGTACGTTTACGTGAGATCTGACAACTTTTTATTGTATGAACTGTAATTTAGTCTTGGCTGCATTTCACATAAAAATGTTTTTGTTGGATAGATACTACCTGTTCAGGTTCACACACACACTATGTGCGCGTGTGCAACACACACACACACACACACAAACACACTAACGCAAATGCTCTTTTTTGTATTGTAAAGCGACTTCTTGGTTTGTTTGTACTTGCACTTGACCCATCTGGAAGACACTGCCTTTTGCAACACAGTTTTAAACTAACGCAAAAGGCAGAGCTACGTACTTAAAATTGTGTACCTAGTGTAAGTTTTTGCAATAAAAAATTATCTTATCTTATCTTGTATAATATACTTATGTGTTTTTTTGCGACCCTTCATACTTAATATTGCAATCTCGTTTTGTAATACTTACCTCGTTGCAGAAATCATATTGTAGCTATTTGGTAAATAGCGTATGGAGGGTAATATATTTGTAAATGTAGTACATCAGTACCTATTGATTTCAATTTCAGCTGACAACGTCGAACCTGTGAATGTTGAAAATGAAAATCTGAGCGAACCAGGCCCCGTCGGACTCCGCTTTGCACACAGATTCAGAGCATTTTAAAAATATCCCGATCATACCAGCACCGGAGGAGCCACCTCCAACGGCTGGAGATTTCTCTAGTAAGGATGATGTTCCTGAAGTCGAGCTTGATCGGTTTATGTTGAGGATCTAAGGGAAAGATTTACAACCATCTTTGGAAAAAATATACAAAAAGATTTAGCGCTTCGCTACAACTTCATTGCCACAACCGGCTTGACCAAAGAGGTACGTAAGGAACTGTTAGATACTCATTTGACCCCAAACAACTGTAGGCTGATAGCAGCGCCATCTCTGAACCCCGAGATAAATGCAGCTATCATCGAACAAGTAGTAAAGCGGGATAAAGCAATAGAAGCTAAACAAAAACAGATTTGTAGTGCTATTGCATGTCTAAGCGAGGCTATTACTCTTCTTTTAGAACAAAAAAATTAAAGATCCGACAATTTAATTTTTTTTTTATTGACACTGCCCGTATCATATGTGATTCTCAACATAATGAGTCGGTAATTAGGAGAAATTTCATATTGGCCGTACTAAAAAAGGATCTACAGGATCAGATGTTGCTCACAATAACTAATATAAATTAAAAATTTAAAAAAACCCCGACAGATTGACAACCATTTTGGGCACATTTGTAGAATTTTGGTTCTTCCATCCCACTTTAACCCACCATAACTCTTAAACGGCTCAATCGATTTTTATAAAACATAGCTAAGAACACTCTCGATTAAGTCTCCTTTCATCAAAAAAAAAAAATAAACTGAAATCGGTTCAGTGGTTCGGGCGCTATGATGCCACAGACAGACAGACAGACAAACAGACACGTCAAACTTATAACACCCCTCTTTTGCGTCGGGGGTTAAAAATAGACAGCCTTCTTTTCGGGCAGGAACTGGCAAAAACGCTAAAAACGGCTAAGGCGATCAATAAGTCAGGCGCTGATCTCAAGGCCCCCACATCAAACAAAAATACAACTACAAAACCGAAGGCTTAACCTTTTAACAATAATTTTAGCTGGAAGGCTCCGGCTCAAGCGCCGAACCACAGACCGCAGCTGGGGCCCTCCAAGACGAAGAAGTCTGCGCCTCCGAGACAACAGCACGCGCCATCATCGCGAAAATCGCGACAGAACTCAGGTCGCGGCCGCCGCTAGACAATACGGTAAATTACGCCGGCAGGCTTTTAGATTTTTACGACCAGTGGTTGCAAATAACCGCAGATAAAACAATGTTATCGTGGATACGTGGTTACAAAATCCCGTTTACTGAAACGCCATACCACTGTAATATAACACAACCCCAAAATTATTCTCTGTCAGAAATAAGTAATTTCGATAAAGCCATAAATAGCCCTATATCCATCGGTGCTACATCACAATACCAGCAATGTGATGGGCAGTTTATATCTAGTATTTTCTTAATACTGAAACCAAAAGCAAAACTCGCGTCATTCTAAACTTAAAAAAATTGAATAAGTTCATTGATACTGTTCATTTCAAACCAGAAGACTTCAGAACAACGATCAAACTTGACTCAAAATTTTTTCATGTCAACTATTGTCCTCAAGGACGCGTATTATTTACTTAGAATACACGAAAATTCAAGATAATACTTAAGATTCGAATAGAAGGGTATTTTGTTCGAATTTAATGTTTTGCCGTTTGGTTTCAATACAGCACCTTTTGTGTTCACAAAAATAATGAAACCAATTAACCAGTAGTTATAAAGATGTTTCGCTGTGCTAGTTATTTATCGACTATAATTATATCTCATCAAAAACATAAATGTGAAATGGGAGCCAAAGTGTCGCCACCAAAAGAATTGAGATCTAACACGGAGGCCAAGTGTTCTGTAGAAAATCCTAAAGTTTAAGCTACAAGATCATACCTACAACATTCTTAAGGGATTTACTTATGTAATTCAAGCTCGTGATTTGACTTGGCTAGTTTAAGAATAAGTACAGTGCAAATAAGCATTTGTCTGTGCGTGTAAAAAAAAAAATTAAATTGTATGTTATCTAACTGCAACATATATTTCACAATGTTCTCTCAACATCTACTGATATATAGGGATATAAACATCTCTTCAAACTCAGCACTGAAACATAATTAATGATTAAACGAACTATGACTTACCAGTAAGTGAATTTCTATCATAATTATGTAAAGTCTTGAGTTTGTAGAGATAGCATCCCTCCCTCCCTGATTTTTTTATGCCCTAGAATAGTGAAATATCCGTTTGAGTTACGAGTAGCTCTGAACTAAATGACGAACCAGTTTACCGCGCGAAATAATGAAGGGCTAGGAAACTACCCACATTTTTGCGTTTTTTTTTTTCTCTAAACTTAGTGCATTGACAATGCGACATTGTAGGTGCTACTACTATTTCATATAAACATCTCGTCAAACTCAAGACTTCACATAATTATGATAGAACTTCACTTACTGGTAAGTAATAGTTTGTTGAAATATTCATTGGTTTGTTTGTTTTTGAAAATTCAGCAATAAACTGTAGATTGCAATGGTTGATGTCGGTTGTGCTTTAATTGTAAAATTAATAATTCTTTGCAATACATACTCCGATGAATTCAGTTTTTATAAATTTTGAAACGTTTTAATTTAGATTACTCCTGTGTTTATGAAGGTACCTACGAGACTTAATGAGAACACGGGCGCTTTAGAATACTTGAGTCATGGGTTCACATCCCGATCCCATAGCGGTCGAATCAAACATAATATCTGTGCAGTGCGCTACAAGCAGAACCTTACCGGTCACCCCCGTTGACCTATAAAATAGCGCGTTTCGTGTTCACAGAATCTCATACCTCTAAGATGTTTCTAAGTACCCACATCCAGCGACCTTAAAGATAGACACCTAATCATACAAAATGAAATGACGCCGACCAATATCAACCAATCATAGAGAAATCCACCAATCCAATAACTAGTCTTCATTTAACTGGCGTTGCGGTCGCGTCTCAAAGCTACGAGGTAAATATGGTGAACTGCGCCATTTCATCTTGCCGAAATTACACGGTTTCAAAAGAAATAACGAAAGCCACTGTCACATACCACCGGTAATTAATAAATATCTTTGTGATTTATAAGCAAAGTAAATAAAATGAAATCATTTGAAAATGTAAACAGAGTGGAAAATTTCTCTATGGTCAGTTAGGAATGTCGGATAATGTCTGTATGAGATCGAATAATGACTCGTCAAATCGATTAACTTTAAGGTCTAAATTGATTTTGACTCGGGCGGCCGGCGATGTAAGACAATTCTTAAACACAACGAAGCGTATCGATTTGTGTCTCACGTGATGTGTTCATATTTTAACCGATTTACAAAAAGGAGAAGGTTATTTGGTTCAAGCTTGATGAATTTAGCGGTACTTAAGGCTGCCAGCTGTTATTTAATACTAGTGTCATTGACTTTTTGTCGATAACTTCTGGAATTAACGACAAAACGTATTTATAATTACATATAAGTCCATCGATTAAAAAGAATCAAGATGTGAATAGATTAATCGAAATTTCATTGCCAGTCCAATTTAACATCTGATATGACAGTACGTCATACTAGACTCGAATACATTTAGAAATCGATTCTTTTCATCATGTATTTTGAAACCCCTATTTCAGTGTTACCACAAGATATTTTTGTAATTTCCCTATACATTTTGTTTAGATTTCCTAGAGATCCAGTTTGGGCCGATCGGTGGATAAAAGTAGTTCGCCAAAGTAAAATAAATTATTTTTGAAAACCTAGTCTCTACACTAGACAGACTAGCAAATTCCTTATGTCGTAGCATGTAATGACAAGCAGCTGTCAATGTTATTAAATTGTTTTTAATTATATTATATTCCCGAATACTGCTTTAGTAACAACTCAATGCCGGACACAATAACTTTAGACAACTTATCGTAATAAGTCATTACATAACTATTTATCAATATGTAAATATGTGTGAATTTGATCAAAAATTTTCATTAACATCAAAGTAGCCTTTTTATTTCGAACCAATCAAGCGAATAGGATCCAACCAACACTTTTTTTCGAAAATGTCGTTCCGTTCTTTAATTATTGCTTAGACTCGACATAGCATTGTTACAGTTGTTAACATACGCTTTGTTTATAGTCATGTGATTTCTCTTTAATAATTCTATTTGTAAATATTTCCCCTATAAAATTGGGTAATCACTTTTGAAGTTGCAAGTTCACTCAAAAGTTGTCTATGGTACAAAATGTATTTTTCACATTTGTCTGAATTGTTTTTTCACACTAAGTCTTGGTTTGTATGAAGAGGCTCCTTCTGTGCCCTGTGTAATAGGGCCTATTCTGTGCCCACATCTTAAGGTTTATCATCTTTATCTATACTTTGTATGAAACTAGGTTGAGTTTGTTATGTGTACCTATATGTATGTTAAGTATGATGAATAAATGAAAATAAAAATGGAAATAATCGGCCAAGTACGAGTAGGACTCGCGCACGCAGGGTTCTGTACTGTATATGGGAGCCCCCCTTAAATATTGATTTTATTTTAATTTAATTATTTATTATTGAATCGTATTTATAACTAAACATTCTGAGAATGTTTCAAGCATCCACCTGTTACCATTATTAATATCGAGCGAAAAACGGCAAAAAAATCAATTTTGTTGTATGGGAGCCCCCCTTATTTAAAATGCATTTACAATAATGTCAGCTACACTATAAGTAACATATATTAAACTTAACAATACTTAATGATCACTTAACTACACTTCACTTCACTTTTAATTTAGATACGATATCAAAACTTTAGGATATTTTTTAGCGGATTTAACAAAAATAAATCAAAAGTATCAAGATAAGTCACTGCAGAGCTTCTTTTAATCTGACATCGCATTAAACTTGATACTTTGTTTCAAATTGCGTTTCTGACTTCACTCTATAAAAAGCTATACATAATGCATGTGGCCCCTGCATCTGGATTTGAAAGCTTCTACTACGAGTTTTAATTCACGCTTGTAGCGCTCATAGCGTAGTTTGACTAGGTGTTTGTCAGCGATCACTGAAGTTAAGCAATGTTCGGCACGGTCAGTCTTCGGATGGGTGACCGCCGATGGCATTTACAACTGAGCGCTACCGTGGCTCGGATATCACGTCAGATTGTTAATTCTATTTGTTCAACCGCTAAGCCATGTCAGAGGCCTTGAAGCGGCCTAAAAACTCTAACACCAGGGTTAGTCACCCGGCCTATACGAACTCCCCGTTTAGGGTATCGTTGAATACAGGGTTTTAAAATGATTGTAAGATTTGGTATAATTTTTGTGCCGGCCGTGGGGTGCCGGCAGAGTAGAATAGCACCCCCCTCTTGTACCAGGTGTCGTAAGAGCCGACTGAGGTACTACGGAACTGATAGATGGCGGTATATCCATCCGAAAAAGCGTAGCTCAAGTGCAACAGGGCGGAGATGGGCAGCAGCATCCCCGCCGCGAGAGCTATGCACTGCGATTGCCAACACGCCTGCCCAGCGCGGCAATTACGGGCAAAATCCCCCTAAATGACTGTACGCAATAAAACCAGGCCCCCAGTCCCCGGCAGCTCCGCTAGTCCTGGTTACGGCAGCGACCACGGTAACGGCGGAGCAAGGGGTGCTAAGAATCTCCGGCAGAGATCCGGCTGCCACCCCAACCGACGACGACTGGCCCTGGCAACATATAACGTGCGCACGATGAGGGCTGATGAGAAGATTGCTGAACTGGAAGAAGAGTTGAGTAGGTTGCGATGGGATATTATGGGGTTGTCTGAAGTCCGTAGAGAGGGCGAGGACACGATAACCCTGAAATCTGGCAACCTACTTTACTACCGGGAAGGTGACCAACGGTCCCAAGGTGGTGTCGGCTTTCTAGTTCACAAGTCTCTCGTTAACAACATTATTACCATCGAAAGTGTGTCGAGCAGGGTTGTATACCTAATACTCAGAATATCCAAACGATATTCGTTGAAGGTCATTCAGGTATACGCAACGACATCGGCACACCCAGATGATGAAGTGGAGGCTATGTATGAGGACGTAAGTCGGGCCATACATACGTCTAAGACCCGCTTCACGGTTGTTATGGGAGACTTCAACGCAAAGTTGGGCAAAAAAAGCGATGATGAGTTGAGAGTGGAGCAATTTGGATATGGGCAACGGAACCCCAGGGGCCAAAGGCTGGCAGACTTTCTGGAAAAAGAGGGACTCTTCATGATGAACTCTTTCTTCCGGAAGCCACCTCACAGGAAATGGACCTGGATGAGCCCCGATGGTTCAACGAGAAATGAGATAGACTTCATCATGACTAGCGAGAAACAGATATTTAACGATGTCTCCGTGATCCACAGGATAAAAACCGGTAGTGATCACAGAATCGTGCGAGGCCAACTGAATATTAACGTTAAACTCGAAAGGTCCCGTCTGATGAAGTCTACGCTCCGACCTACTCATACTCATATACAAAACCCGGAGAACTTTTAGCTCGAGCTCTCAAATCGCTTTGCTTGCCTGGAGAATTTTGCGTCGGTGGACGAGATCAATAACGGGCTCGTAGAAGCTGTCCAAACGGTGGGTTCTAAGTTCTTTAGACCCCGCCGTTCAGATAGACCTCAGAAATTTTCCGATCATACTCAAAATCTCATGGCCGAACGACGCTCGCTAAGACTGCAGTCTTCCGATGATGCAAAGTCATACAGGCGGCTCAATAGACAAGTTTCGAAATCAGTGCGGTGCGACATTCGTCTCTTTAATACCAAACATAATAAGGAGACGATAGAGCGGAACAAAGGCTCAACAGTGTTCGCAAGGCATTTCTCTATTGGGCAAAGCCAGTTGACAAAGCTGAAGAGAGAAGATGGCAGTATAACGTCGACCAAGGCAGAGGTATTGGAGGAGATCGAAAAGTTCTACGGACAGTTATACGCCTCGGTAGCAAAGCCTGTAAACAGCACGGCTAAAGACCCAAGAGCCAAGCTGACCCGACACTTCACCGAAGACATCCCGGACATCAGTCTGTACGAGATTAGAATGGCTCTGAACCAACTTAAGAACAACAAGGCGCCGGGTGGCGACGGAATCACTTCAGAGCTTCTGAAAGCGGGTGGTAAACCGGTACTTAAAGTCCTTCAGAAGCTTTTCAACACCGTCGTCCTCGAGGGCATAACGCCTGAAGCATGGAACAGAAGCGTGGTGGTGCTATTCTTTAAAAAAGGTGACAACACCTTATTGAAGAATTACAGACCCATCTCGCTTCTGAGCCATGTTTATAAGTTGTTTTCAAGAGTCATTACGAATCGTCTCGAACGCAGGCTTGATGACTTCCAGCCTTCCGAACAAGCCGGTTTCCGAAAAGGCTTTAGTACCATGGATCACATACATACGCTGCGGCAGGTTATACAGAAGACCGAGGAGTATAACCAGCCACTTTGCTTAGCGTTTGTGGACTATGAGAAAGCCTTTGATTCGGTCGAGACATGGGCTGTGCTTGAGTCTCTTCAACGATGCCGTATTGACTATCGGTATATCGAAGTGTTGAAGTGTTTGTATAATAACGCCATTAAGTCGGTCCGAGTACAGGAAGAGAGCTCCAAGGCGATCCCACTGAAGAGAGGCGTAAGACAGGGAGATGTAATATCTTCGAAACTGTTTACTGCTACTCTGGAGAACGCTTTTAAGCTCCTGGAATGGAAAGGATTCGGCATCAACATCAATGGCGAATACCTCACTCACCTTCGGTTTGCCGACGATATCGTGGTCATGGCAAAGTCGATGGAGGAACTCAGTACGATGCTCGAAGGCCTAAATCGAGTCTTTCAACAGGTGGGTCTTAAAATGAACATGGACAAGACAAAGGTCATGTGTAATTCCCATGTTGTACCCACCCCTATTTCAGTTGGGAACTCGGTTCTTGAAGTCGTTGACTCGTACGTCTACCTAGGACAAGTAGTCCAGTTAGGTAGGTCCGATTTCAAGAAAGAGGCCAATCGCCGAATCCAACTCGGCTGGGCAGCGTTCGGAAAATTGCGTAGCGTCTTCTCGTCCGACATACCTCAGTGCCTCAAGTCGAAAGTTTTCGACCAGTGTGTGTTGCCAGTGATGACTTATGGCACAGAAACGTGGTCTCTAACTCTGCCGTCCGATTTCTAAAAAACGGCTAAGTGATTTTACCAAATTTTGAGATATGGACAAAAAGGTGGGAAATGATATTTCTAGAAATTGGCAAGACGTATGGTTATTTTTTCTATACCATTGTTTTCCTTTTATTATTTCCTTTTTTTGCATGAGTACAGAAGGCTTCTACGTATTGGTGTTGCATAGAAATTGCATTTTTTGTATTTTAGTCGAGTTATCCCAATCGAATCTGTGTACATTTGCTCCACTAAAAAACGGTTGGCTGAAGTGCAACCGTTTTATAGAGTTGTAAACATGCTGTAACTGTGTGATGATTTGAATGGAAGCTACAGTTATAAAAAAATGCCAACCTAAATAACAGTTACGTCACTTAGCCGCCTTTTTATGTTGTAAATACTACACTATTTAATATGCATTCCAATATCAATAAATGTTTAATGTTTTTAACGGCTTATTTAAATACAATTTAAATTAAGATTTGTCATTATGTCTAAACTTAAACACAGTTTTGGAGAAAGAATTTTCCGAAAACTTTTCTAGTGTAGTAAATATTAGTCCCGATCGTATTATTATAATTTCACATCAGCGGCAATGTGCACTTTTTTTGCTTTTTACTAGCAGCATCCTGCGTTTGGGCCAAATGGTGATCATGATGATGATGAATCTTGGCATGTATGTCATCCATCTATCAATCAGCCATAATTATGACGTCTACTGCTGGACATATGCCTCCTATGTGGATCTCTAATAAGACCAATCGGAAGTGGCTTGCATTCATGTTCTGTGCTATAAGTCATCTTTGGCAACACGCGCTGGTCGAAAACTTTCGACATGAAGCACTGAAGTATGTCGGACGAGAAGACGTTACGCAATTTTCCGGACGCTGCCCAGCCGAGTTAGATTTTGCGATTGACCTCTTTCTTTAATTTGGACCTAAATGTATTATAGGGGTAGATAGACGTACGAATCAATGACTTCAAGAACCGAGTTCTTAGCTAAACCTTGGGTGGGTGCAACATGGGAATTATGAATTACACAATACGACCTTCATCTTGTCTATGTTCATTTTAAGACCCACCTGTTTAGGGAGCTGATTGAGGCCTTTGAGCATCATGTTGAGTTCTTCCATCGATTTTGCTATGACTACGATATCGCCGGCAAACCGGAGATGAGTGATGTATTCAGCAATGATATTGATGCCAAATCATTTCTTATTCTAGAATCTTGAAGGCGTTTTCCAAAGTAGCAATAAAAAGTTTCGGAGATATTACGTCTCCCCGTCTTACACTTCTTTTTAAAGGGATAGCCTTGGAACTCTGTTCGTGTACTTGGACTGACATCGATATACCGATAGCTAATGCGGCATCGCTGAAGAGACTCAAGCACAGCCCAAGTCTCGACCGAATCAATGGCTTTCTCATAGTCCACAAACGCAAAGCAAAGTGGCAAGTTATACTCTTCGGTCTTCTGTATATCTTGACGCAGGGTATGAATGTAGTCTACGGTGCTATAGCCTTTGCGAAACCCGGCTTGTTCAGAAGCTTGGAAGTCATCAAGCCTGCTCTCGATGACGAATACTCGAAGTCATCGAGACGGAAATTGAAATGACCCTTGAAAACCACGTATTAACATGGCTCAGAAGTAAAATAGGTTTGTAATTCTTCAATGAGGCGTTATGACTTTTTTTTTGAAGAACAGCATCACCACGATTCTTTTCCTTGCTTCTAGCGTTATGCCCAAGGAATGCATGCGTCAAGGAAGACGGTTAAATAGCTTCTGAAAGACTATAAGTACCAGTGTTCCATCCGCTTTCAGAAGCTCTTATGTGGTACCGTCTCCACCCAACGTCTTGTTGTTCATAAGCTGAATCAAGATTATTCTAATCTCGCACAAGCTGATGTCCGGAATGTCTTCGGTGGAGTTCCAGGTCAACTTGACTCTTGGATTTTTGGCTGCGCAGGCTTAGAAACTGTAGCGTATAGCTGTCCATAACCTTCTGATCTCTTATATCTCGATCGTACTTAGGGTATAATCAACCTTTATTTCGCATTTCAAATCAAATTCTGTTCAGCCGTTCCAGCGTGAAAAGAACAATCATACTTTCGCATGCATTATACCAACTTTCGCATTTAGGGTGATAATGAAACATTTAAATGTATTTTTACATGATATTTTTAGAGGACTGGAATAATTGGTACTTATCGGCATTCTGTACTAATTGCAGATAATTCTGCGACCAAGCGCGGTGGTGGCAACTGTGTGTAGAGTTGGGTGCGTTATTAGTCCGTGCAATGTAATGTTTTTTGCTAGCTTCACGCTTATAGATAGATAGATAATTCTTTATTAGTTTAACCACAATTACAATACCAAAAACACACGAAAAATAAAAACATTACAAAGTTATACTAAATGGCGGAAAATAATATCGCTTCAAGCGATTTCTTCCAGGCAACCAAGCTTATAAGCTTACACAATAAATTACAGGCGCCATTGTTATTATTGGTGTGGTGTCGTGGTTAACAATATAGTGAAATCATTGTCTTAATAAAATATAGGCAATATACCTTATCGAATAAACATTCCTTATTTCGATCCCGCGTCCATTTTGGCGGTTACACACGCCATTTTTCCTCTCGCGGCATCCTGGCGACGAATGACGGGTGCGTAATCGGGCCGGGCAGTTGCTCGGGCGCCTTCGCACTTAAACGCTTTATAGCGTGGAAATGTCACCTAACCGTTTTCTAATATTGTTTCTACCGGCCTGCAACACTGCACACTCGCAGCTGAAGAACAGTCACCGTCTTTTAAAATTGTAAATTATAAATGTTCAGAATGGTTTATCAACAATTATTCGGTTATGTAGAGTTAGCTGTTTTATAGAATAGTTGAGGTAATAAAACCGTTTTTAAGCATTGCAGGTATTACGCAGGACTGGGTTACTACAAATTACTACAAAACGTGTTAAGTCGGGTAACGGTGAAATAGTAACGCAAAGATACTTAGACGTTTTCTAAAATTGCAATCCAGAATAAATGTAAAGCTTCAAACCACATGTATGCGCACTTAATAGCATTTTAGTGTTGTAAAATGCGATAACTGTGTTTAAGAATTGTAAAATAGCAAAAAGTACGTAGTTAACTGTGCACGTGGTGTCCGTAACTCAGCAACTAATAAAAAGAAAAAAATAAGACCCAGACTAGAAAAAAGAGGAAAAAATTCTGATTTTAGTAGTGTATAAAAGTCAAAATCGCAAAAATGTCACTTAGCCGTCTTTAAGCAATCGGACGGCAGAACTATGGGCCTAATTGGTAAGCTTCAAGTAGCCCAACGAGCCATGGAGAGGGCTATGCTCGGAGTTTCTCTGCGAGATCGAATCAGGAATGAGGAGATCCGTAGAAGAACCAAGGTTACCGACATAGCCCAGCGGATTGGCAGGTTGAAGTGGCAATGGGCAGGGCACATAGCGCGGAGGACTGATAACCGATGGGGTCGAAAAGTCCTCGAGTGGAGACCACGTACCGGCAAGCGCAGCGTAGGACGTCCACCCACAAGGTGGACGGACGACCTCATTAAGACCGCAGGATCGCGCTGGATGCAAGCCGCTACCAACCGGTCTTATTGGAGGTCTTTAGGGGAGGCCTATGTTCAGCAGTGGACGTCCAATGGCTGAAAAGAAGAAGAAGATACAAGGTGGAAGCTTCAAACTTTCTTACTTTATAGATTATACTTAAATCTCTCTCGGAAAATTATTTTGAATACTGTGGTATTATTACTTTCTGAGATGTATAGGAAAATTGAAATTTTTAGACTTGTACACAGCTTAGAAGTCATTGACCTGAGAAACATATTTCTAACCTTATTATGTTTTCTAGTAGTCAACCATTTAATGACATAAAAAACTGGTTTTTAAAATTATCCTCACTATCTATGGAAGCCTATTACGAGTATATGCGTGTCTCGACACGCACTTAACAACGTATGGTATCTGTATGTGTGTCCTCTTAGATGTGGATCTACTTACGCCACCAAATAATACATCAGACGAGAATATTAGATTAGAGATGTAGATAGAGTATTTGACGCTAAAAGAACCTACTTAAAATTGTACTTAATGACATTCTATTTTATCGTATTATTATTTTAGATTTTTAGATGAATTGTTATTTTTAATATTGACTTGTTTTTGATTATTATTATTGAATATTTAATTTATTGTTGTATTAATCACTGTTATTGAAATTTTAATAATTATGACTTTTTTTTTTAAATTATTGGAATTTTCCTATTGCTCTATTTGTGACGTTTACTGTTGTATGAATAAAGGAATATGAATATATTATCCACGGCGATCAGAGGGAGCTCGAATCGAGTATGTCAGAACTTACTTGTGGTAAAGTCCTTCAGGTAACTAAACGAGTGAGATAGCAGTTGTTTCGCCTCCGAGCTGAAATGCAGCCTTATCTGGCTCTAGCGTTTCTCAATTCCAAGCTTCGCCTCGAGGTGTTACTCTGATGCTCGTATAAACTTATTGCGGTATCTTATGGACTGAGAGGTGAAATACTCCTATTTTTAACCGACTTCTCCAAAAAGGAGGATGTTCTATGTTCGTGTGTGTATGTATTTTTTTTTTGTGTGTGTTCATCGATAATTTCGCCAATTGTGAACCGAATCGAAATAATATTTTTTAGTTAAAACGGATGTACTCTCGAGGTAGTCGCATTTAAATTTTATAAAAATCGGCTGCGCCGTTTTTGATAAATCAACAATAATGTAAGCAATTCGAGCGAAATATCCGAATTTTGTACACGATGAACATCGATTATTTCGCCAATTGTAAACCGAATCGAAATATTCTTTTTTAGTTCGAAAGGATGTACTCCCAAGGTGGTCCCATTTATATTTTACAGAAATTGGCAGAGCCGTTTTTGATACATCAACAATAGTGTAAGCGATTCGAGCGAAATATTTAAATTTTGTACACGATGCAAGGCGGTTTTGCCATTTTTTTGCGAAAAATAATTATTAGCTAAGTAGTTATTGATAAACTAGTAGCTCTCGGAACAGTAGACCGCGCGACTCATATTACAATTACTCTCAATACAATAACGTTACCTGGTAGAGATCGCTCAGAATACAATAAGGTTGGCTGGCAGAGATCGCTATCAGCGATTAGGCCGCCCATTGTTACACTGTTTATGTATGTTTGTTTCTTCTTTTTGTTTATTTCTGGTGTGAAGATTTATCTATCTATCTATCTCCTTAACTGAATCTTCATATGCCTATTATCTCGACTCGCTCTTTATTGATTTGGTTCATACTCGTACTTGCAAATCTTGTCGAGATTTAGATACTAACAATCTTGCCAAACATTATCCAAATCGGCTAATAAATAGCGCAAAAGCAAATTTCCTCCCTTTTTGAGGGAAATACCACCCAATCAAAAATCGCCGATGACATAAAAACCATCAATATACTGGGTTAATGGTGTGGTTGATCATAATCAATAAGCATCCTTTTGGGAATATTCTGTACATCAAAACAAACATCTTGCGTTCTACGACTTCTAAAAATTTGTATTTAATTTCTGTCATACAAATTTAAAATAATCGGCCAAGTACGAGTCGGACTCGCGCACGGAGGGTTCCGTACTGTATGGGAGCCCCCCTTAAATATTTATTTTATTTTAATTTTATTATTTATTATTGAAGGGAATATAAAACTAAATATTATGTGAAAATTTCAAGCATCTACCTGTTACCATTATTAACATAGAGCGAAAAACATCTAAAAATTTAGGTTTGTTGTATGGGAGCCCCCCTTAAATATTTATTTTATTTTATTTGTTGTTATAGCGGCAACCGAAATACATCATCTGTGAAAATTTCAGCTGCCTAGCTATTATGGTTCGTGAGATACAGCCCGGTGACAGACGGACAGACAGACAGACGGACATCGCAGTCTTAGTAATAGGGTTCCATTTTTCCCTTTGGGTACGGAACCCTAAAAAATTGACTGGTCCAAGCGTAATTAGCTCTGTATAAAAGTGCGCGCGGATTTTGAGGCGTGCGTGTGAGTATGAATGAATCGTGGATTAAAAGTAATGTATTAGTATTTTTTAGATAATTTAAACCGTCCGGGACTACCACCCGCGCAACACAAGGTCGCCGTAGCTGTGCTACGCTACTACGCGCTGTTAGCTACATGGATGGCTACACGTAGACGAATGAAGCGGATGCGTTATAGTTATGAAGTGTTAGAAAAAAAAAAGCAAAAAAAAAGTTCTTTTGTTTTTTGCATTTGTTGTGATATGGGTAAAGTTGTAAAACAAAACTTGTTTGTTTTGATGTGCAGAATAAGTCCTTAAAAGAATGCTTATTGATTACCAATTACCCTGTATCGAGTGTGTGTGTGTTTTGTTTGTGTGAAATTGTCGACTTGAAACACAGATTTTCGCTCCGCTTCGGTTAATAAATCCTACACTTTGGACACTTACAATATAAACAGAGCATTGTAAAGAGTAGCTAAAAAACTAGTCGGACATGTTTTTTAGCTACTCTTTGTGATCTCTTCTATATAAAAATCAGCTTTAATTAATGCCTATTTAGTTTGTAGAAAATATTTTCCAAATTTGTTTTTTTTTTTGAAATTAAAACAAATAATAATAGGGCATCTATTTTTTCGCGTTTTCGTAGTTGGTCGTTTACCATCAGGCATGTTGGTGTCGCGGACTTATTTCTATTAAAAAAATGGTCCCATAGTAAAAGTTATGCTTGATTTTAGGCTGCCATTTGGTTTATTTATTTAAGAGAATATTGTTCTCCAATAGTTTCATAAATTAAATTAGGTATTCACGCCACGAGTTTTAAGTTTAATCGAGTAGTTATTCCTTCGGCGACTGACTGAGATTACTCACTAAAACTGCGAACTGGACCACCTCAGTATTGCATCGTAACTAGTTTATCATGGCTTACCCCGGGTGCTGGAACCGTCATGGTGCTAGCGAAAAGCGTTTGGAGGCTTTCAATACTTCTATAACTAGTACCTAGATTTTAACCGACTTCCAAAAAGGAGGAGGTTCTATGTTCGTCTGTATGCATTTTTTTTCGCGCATATTGATAATTCCGCCAATTGTGAACCGAATAGAAAAATTCTTTTTACTTCGAAAGGGTATTTTATATAAGCGAATATTTCGCACGGATCATTTAACATTTTTCACATTCTTGTTGATATATCAAAAATTGCTCAGCCGATTTCAATAAAAATTTAATGGGACCAATTTCGAAGTATACTCTTTCCAATGAAAACAAATTTTTGAAAAAACTATAAAAAACGTTACGCGTGGTTATACATTAAAAAAAAATATACATACGAGTCGAATTGAATAGCGCCTCCGGTTCGTTGGTCAAAAAACTGTGTACAGCTGTGTGAAGCAAAGACCTTCGCTTCGCTTTCGATCAATGACTAGAAAGCATGAAAGGAAAGAAAAAAAGAACGTTCACTTGAAAAGGGGTTTAAAACATTGCATATTTACTTAGCAGGTACCAAAATTTTTTGCGAAAGAAAAATATTACAAAAGTTGAAATATTACAGCCACGTTACGGTCTGTCTAAAATTATAATATAAATAATATGTTACTAAATTAATGTCAATGTATGCATAGCATAAACAACATTATTCCTCGTCGATTGAACCAGTACTATTTAAAACGCACAATCGGGCAGCAGTCCCCGGTTATAACATTTTAATAGTCAACTGCTGTACACAGAACCTACGATTGAAAGGCAATTCACGTTTGACCATCACTATAAATGTAAAAAAAAATTACAAGTTGATGCGTTGGACCAGTTTCGAGTTAACGGATTGATACGAGTACACGCCATCTATACTTGGACTAGAAATTACTAACGCTGTAAGTCAGACCCATCCCCAAACGAGGTATAACCGGTGTCCTGCTATCGTGCACGAGCAGACTGGCTCGTAAATTATATTCTAGTGCCTCAGAGACTTGATTTTACGTCGCACTGGAATATATGATTAATGTATGTATTACTCTTGGAGAACTTGGTGCGGGAACCCTGGATACTCTGAGATTTTGAAGTTGCGAGTGGAACGATCAAGTGTTCAATCAGCTGTTCAGCTGTGTACAAGAAGTTCTCTGACTTTTACCATAGTACCTATTTGGAATATTTAAATTTACTTCGCAATTTTGCAGTTGATCCCATTGTTAAAGTTATTCATAATAATCTACTTATACAGGTTTATTCACAAAAAGTATATTGAGTCGATAGAAGGTGACTCAAGCCATCATTGTGAAAAACTTTTACTATGGGGTCAACCCAGAATCCGCAAAAAAGTCATTAGAATAAATGTTTCATACAAAATTACAACTCAAAATCGACAAAATATATGAAACAGCTGTTTTTTTACCTCGGTCTCTGGGTCCATACAATTTTTTTAAAATTCGACTTTTCTCCATTTTTATAGGCACCTAAGCAGTATTTAAAAGAAAGCGTGCATTTCGATTTTTTAATATTTTTTGCTTCGAGTGAAGCTTCCACTACATTTACTTACATATTTTAATACAAATAGAGAGACAAAACATTAAACTTATCCTGACATAATATGGCTCCGATCCATCTCAATGAACTAAAGACTACACTCATAAATCGTTTCAACCCTCGAATAGTTACTTTAATTACCTGTTCTCAATACGGCTCGTCTGTACACGGACTAACTTTACTCTGGACCCTTCAAATCCGTGTTTAATGACCGGGCTTTGGCTTTAGAAATGTTCTGGTTATGGTCAAGGGATTCGACATGAGAATACATAATATTTTTTCAATAAAAACGGTACAATACACTTCATACAAGAATGTGCCAACTGGTGATAAAAAAATAATATTAACTTGATTAACTGATTGAAAAGCGATGGAATTTTCGTAAATTATCTGGAACTTCATAATTTATGCTTATTAATTTGTTAGTTTTTTAAACCTTAGATGCCTTTCAACTTGCGTTAAGATGTCTTCAGTTTTTGAAAAAAAAAATTAGTCATTAGACTAAAATTTGTAACCATAATGATGAAAAATTAATTAAATTTATTGGACATTAACACATTGTACAGTAATTTTTTTTAACCAAAAATCAGAGTCGCTCTACGAAGCAAGCCTAGCTCAAACTATAAAACATCTCAAACGCAAAATAAAAAATAAATATAACAAGGATCAAACACTGGTGCAGTAACCCGACTACTTTGTCCATTTCTATCGTATAATTTTCCCATACGTCCATCCGCAAATACGTCTCACGTTTACCTGTAAATTATATACCGTATATAAACCGTCTACAGCACGCAAATAGGGTGATATGTATTGTGACGTCCCTTTGTTTGACACATAATTACTGGCATCACTGGTCTGAATTGAGAGATTTTGTCAGAGATATTTAGTTACGTAGAGAGCGCAGAGTACGCTCGGCTAGGGACGGAAATTTGTAGGTACTTATTTGAAGTATTTCATATTTTATTTTATTTTCATGTTAACATGTGAAATTTTCACTAAAAAGGCAGAAAAAAAAAACTTACGTATATTTCCCTATAAAATAATTTTGACAAAAGATTTCTGTAATAGTTTATCGATATTATGACGGCAGGGACAAGAGTTTTCAACCGATAGAAACAAATCGTCTACCTTCTTATCATACTTCGCTATCCCGCTTGCACTAACACAGAACTTCAATGCTCGTTTCTGCACTTATTCGGTTTCGTGAACATTGAGGCCTACTCATAGTTTCGAAGCCGATAGCCGTATACCTGTGGTGGTCAAGAGGCAGTACACGCGCCTTATAATCGTGATGTCGTGGGTTAAAATCCCGATCCCGTACCAATGAGATCTGCAGAACTTATGTACGGAAAATCACGCCACTGGACTTTCAGTGAACGAAAACATTGTGAGGCAACCTGCATTCGTCGGTAGAAGAAATCTAACAGCGTATGTAAATCCCCCAGCCCGCACTGGACCAGCTTGGTGGATAAAGCCCAGTCACCCTTCTTGGGTACGGTACAGATATAATTATATTCAAAAATAGCCTTTTAGCATTTTTCAAGGTACGTATAATATTATCATTATCATCAGTGCTAGACCTGCGGCCACAGATTAGCATCTTATTACGCTGTTATAACTAGGTTGACTATGAATTACACCTGGTTATCTTCAGCTAAAGGTTTTTCGGCATTTTTATATTTAATTATGTCAAACTTTAGAATCTTCTAACCTGCGGTACCTACCGGATAGAATAAGATCAGATCAATAAAATTCTCTAGCTCAAGCACGTTTCGTAAGTTACAAAACCTTCCTTGTAAACATCAATCGTTATTCAACGGAAACTCAACGAAAATGCATTATTTTATCTATTTTCGTTCACGAAAGCAAATGATTAATGCTCTTTATCTAAGAGAAGAATCTACAGAACCCTTTCAGCCGGTATTGTTAAGATTTTAAATTAATGAACCCTATCCAAGTCTTTGTTATGGGATAAATACATTAATATTAGTTTTTGCTGCTTGCTTAATTTATTTTTAGTCCATTTTTTCTTGTCGTTAGCTTTTAGTTTCACCGATTTTATTATTTATTTTGCTGTTTATACGGATTATACCGGTAGCAAGGTGGGTCGACGATCTCGTCAACATCGCGGGTCGAATCTGGACACGATTGGCAAAGGACCGAGGCAGATGGCACTAAAGGAGAGAGGCCTATATCTAGCAGTGGGATAAAGAAGGCTGTGGATGATGATGATGATGACCGATAATTTTTTTAAATAAACTTAGTGAAATGAACGGATACCGCGAAACTTTAACGCAATCTATCGGGAAATGAAATCAAATTGGAAATGCGAACATCCTTAGAAGAACCAAAGTCACCAATATAGCCCAGCTGATTGGCAAGTAAACATAAAAGTGGGCAAAGCACATAGCTTGGAGGACTGATTGGGCCGATGTTCTCGAGAGGAGCTCTTGTACCGGCAAGCATGGTGTAGGACATCCATCCACGAGATGAACAGACTGCTGTATCACGCTGTATGCAAGCCGCTTCCAACCGAGCTTATTGGAAATCTGTAAAAGAGACATCCAGCAGTAGAAGTCCTATTTATTTCTTGTTCGTCAATAGGCCCAATTAACAAGAGGCCATCTAATAATTATACTAGCTAGTTAAAATATTTCTGTTGCTTTTTTACTTTAGGCATTCGATAGAGAGAACATGTTGCTATTAAATTTACGATGGCGACTTCATAATTGGGCCTTCTGTCTACTTAACAATTTCCAACACAGCTTCGGTGGTAGGTGTTGCGCCTTGGAGGCATTACAAAAATTTCCGAGTCCGCTACCCAATAGTAGGTAAGTAATATTGTTATAAAAACTGCTCCTAGTTAAATGAATTACACCTTGTTCAATGAAATTGATTACTATTTTAAGAAGTTACCTATAGGTATATACAAGTTTCTAGAAGACAATTAGTGATTAATTGAAGTGCGGAGACAGTCATGACAAATAAATTTAATTAATGTACCCGCTTGAAATAATTACTTACGAATCGATATTTTCTGGTACCTTTAACATAAGCAATATTACATTTATTACTCTATTTCTATACTTTTGGTACACTATCTGCAGCAGTATCGTATTCTAATACCTACTACCGAGTTCAAAATGAAAATGTGAAACGTCACGACAATTTTTTTCGCAAAGTTCATAAGCTTGCTGCAACTGCAAAGTTTGTTAATATTATCTTTAAAAAAAAAACATTTTTACAAATTGTTCTTTCGTATTCCTAAATTCAGTAGTGCCGTGCATAGGGGATAAATGTACCACCTTCTTTAGTGCCAGCGCTTCTACCCATTCAATCACAGCTCTTTGGGTTGGCAAGTCGAAAAAGCCTTTGGAGATGTGCAATGCTTTGCAAAGTTGTCGAGCAAAGACATCTCGAGACCAAAAACAATTGTGCCGAGTAGGACTTTAACTAACTTACGCTAGAATGTAGATGGACTGTGGGTCCCGAATATTTAAACTGTGTAAAGACTTTGAAACCAGGGCTATATTATGTGTAGCCACGCGACTCATACGATCTTTCTTTTACGGAAATAGTGGAACTGATCAAGACTATTCTGTCAATTGTACCATTGTAGTACCCGCGATTCAGGAAGATTTCAATCGATCCCATCGGTTTGATTGGTATATTTAGCAATGGACATTACATTAAGTACATTCCGAAACAACAGCACTTTATTGTGACGCAAAATCGATTCATGATATTTGACGAAATGGTCGCGTAACATAGCCGAATTGAGAACCCTATTTTTATGGATACTCATGCATGCATGCCGACGCTGGATGAAAACCGCTTCCGATGGTTTTATTTGGTGTTATTTAAGATCAAAGAAGGGAACCCTACGTTAAGCAGTGGACGTTGAATGACAGAAATGTTTGCTTATATGCCACTGTAATATGATAACGCGCTAAATTAGCCGTGTACATGTGTATGACGTATACATTACGTGATGGGTAGGCAAAATTCAGCCTTCTTAGCTAATCGTACCCAGGCGAAGCCGGGACGGGCAGCTCGTATTAAGTACCCAAAGATGAAAATGACCGAGCTGACACGTACCATAAAAATCCACAAGAAAGTAAACAATTTCTTAATTTGATAAATTGAACTGCAAAGACAGTTTGTGGTTATTAAATTGAATTAATAATATCGTTTTACATTATTACGTTCGAATCAATATATTTGTCTGTAACAATGACTCATTTACATTTCTGAACCAAGTACAGTACAATGATAGACTTCACTCTATTACTGAACCCTAATATTTTAATGTCAAAATGAATGACTTTATAAAAAAATATTACAAAAAACCTGATTCTTATTTGACAGTATTTTATAAATTACATCATATTTGTTTTGGCTTTGATCATGGATTTTTTACTTATAAAACTCCACAACAAAAATTTGCCACAAAGTTTGTAAATGTACTTCAAAGTTTATCGCTATCTTTCATTTGTATTTGGGCATTACATTCAAGCCAAATATACAGCACTTTAGCAATTATTGAGCTTAGTATTTTGTTGGGTCAATATGTGACGTATACGCTAATTTTAACTCACAAATCGTCTGATGAAACTTTATATCAGTTTTATCGCGACATGCAATTTGTTGATCATAAGTTAAGAGCTTACACTGCACGCAAATATGTTGAAAAGAGATTAATAGCTATGATATTATTTTGTCATATTTATCGTTTGTTGGTAACTTCGATCTACTGTGGAACTTATGACAACTGCCTTGAACCTGTGTGGGTTTCAGTCATATACTTTATTATTTTATTGGGTTGTGATACAATTTTAATCATTGTTATGTCTATATATTACGCATTTTACCACCGGCTAAGAATCTTTACTGCAAATTTGATGTACGTCGACAATCAGCCGATATCATATAAATTTCTGTACAAATTGATCGCAGATTTTGTGGAAAAATACAAGAGGGCCTATGATTTTGTGGTACGAAAATTATGTTTTATATTTCACCTTACTACGTCAACTAGTATATTTTTTTGTTAATATTATAATTGTTTTTCGCAAAAAAAATTAAAACCGCCTTCGATCGTATACAATATTTGTATGTTTTGCTCGAATTCTTTACTTTTTATTATTATTGATTTCAAAAATTGCTCAGCCGAGTTCTGTAAAATTTAAATAGGACTACCTCAGGGGAGTATACCCTTTCGAAATAAAATAAAAAAATATCGATTCGGTTCACAATTGGAGAAATTATCCATGAACATACACAAAAAATACATAAAGATGAACATATAACCTCCTCCATTTTGGAAGTCGGTTAAAATATTTTTTTATCGTGTATTTTTAGACCTAAAAAATTGGTAGTAGAGAATGTGTACAAGTTATAATCAAAAGTTTTTTCTTGTAGTATTTGACAGCAGTTTTATTCAATATACCGATGATAATGACTCCGATATATCACGCTATATGGCTTAAAAAAACGTTTAATGCACCGGTAAGTACTTTAATATTGGCCCATTTATCGTCTTAAATATTAAAATTGTAGAGCATCTGTTGTTGGACATAGGCCTCCATAATAATAGACTCATCATCATCCTGCCCATATCCCACTAGGTACGGTCGGCACAGCACGTTTCATTTTGTCACTTCACTCTATCATACGTCATCTCATCATCAACTCTTTTCTCTCGCATATCATCTTTCACACAATTCCTCCACGCTATTTTGGTCGTCCACGCCCATTTCTGCCGCTTACCATCATGTTTAGGGTTCTTTTCGTGACATGACTCTCTTCCCGTCTCTTGATATGAACATTCCAAGATACTGCCACTCTTTCATTTCTCAGTCACTTGCGCTACTTTCAGACTTCCTCTAACATACTCATTTCTAATCTTATCCATTCTTGTCACTCCGCACATCCATCTCAGCATTCGCATCTCCGCTGCATGCAATTTCCTTTCATTCTGCTCTTTGAGTGCGTGTCGTTGAGTTTGAGTATCACTTATTCTTTACAAAGTGCATTTTCAAAAATTGCTGTTATGACCTATCTACATTATTTCACTAGCAATCGAGCGCTGGATTCGATCTCGGGACTGGATATGTAAACCGTTCATTCGTTTTCTTACAATTTCAATGATATATTTTCGGCTTGTTAAACGCATTGTATGATTAAAAGTAAAGTAAAAAATAAAATATGAAACTATGAAATAAAGTGAAAGTTAATTTTCAGGTTTGGCAGCTGGCGCTTACGCCGCAAAATGCGGCTATGGGCCTCTTACTGGGTCTCACAGTAGGACCCGCCTTATGCGCTTCTCTTCTAGCAGGTCAAGTGGATAAACTCAGACTGACATTACACGAAAAACTGCTGTTCGTAAATGGTAATAATATAGGGAAATCTTATCTCGAAGTAAATAGCAAATTAGATGTTTAATAGTGCTAATAGCGTAGTTTATCTAGGTGTTTCTTAGCAGTCACCAAAATTAAGCAACGTTTAGCGCGCGTTGTTGCGGTTGGGTGACCGAAAGTGGCATTTGAAAACACTGTAGTGGCTCAGAGGACGCGTTAAATTGTAGATCTCATTTGTTTAAACTGGCCATGTCATGTCTTTCAGATAAAACATTTGATAGCTTTTGATACCTACTAAGTACCTATATGAGAAATTGCATTTGTGAGTATTGAAGTACCATGTACATACCTACATATTAGAAAAGTCCAAAATACCTTAAAAATTAAAATACTTTTGAATTATGTTATTATTTTCAAGGTTGTGTACCCAAAGGATAAAGACGTGACACTATAACTACGTTGTCTGTCTGTATGTCACCAAGCTGTATCTCATGAGCCGTGATAGCTAGGCAGTTGAAATTTTCACAAATAATGTATTTTTGTTGTCACTATAACAACAAATACTAATAATCGGCCAAGTGCAAGTTGCACTCGCGCAAGGAGGGTTTTTAATGTATGGGAGCCCCCCTTATATATTTATTTTATGATATTTTTATAATTCATTATTAAAGTAGACATACAATTAAATATTCTGTAAATATTTCGAGCGTCTACCTGTTACGGTTATTAATATCGAGCGTAAAACGGTAAACCCCCATAAATATATCTATTTTATTTTGTTTTTAGTATTTGTTGATTTGTTGTTATAGCGCAACAGAAATACAGCATCTTTGAAAATTTTAACTGTTCAACAGCTATCACGGTTCATGAGTTACAGCCTGTTGACAAACAGATAGACAGACAGACAGCGGAGTCTTAGTAATAGGGTCCCGTTTTTACCCTTTGTATACGGAACCCTAAAACAGAATAAAACAAACATTTGAGTGGGGATCCCATACTTACAACAATGTTCTATTTTTTTTTTTTTTTGACATTTTTACTTGATATTAATAACGGTAACAGGTATTCACTGAGTATTTAGTTGTATAATCACAATTCATAATAAATAACTCAAATAAATATTTTAGGGCCCCCCTTAAATTTATTTTGAACGTACCGGAACCCTTCGTGCACGAGTCCGACTCGCATTTAACTGATTTTATTTTTCAATTCACAGAGGAATCAAAACGTCGCGAGATTAACAGCTTCATCCGCTACGTGGAAGCCCGACCGCTCAAGTTCTCGGTGTACAAGGTGGTCCCGCTCGACGCGAGCCTGATCGGGATGCTGCTCAGCTTCTGCGTCACCTACCTTATTGTTGCTATACAACTCACACATCTGTATTAAATTATATAGTAAACTTAGGATTTAAACTTATAAGAATTGTTGCACGAGAGCGTTTCGCACGCGGTCGTCGCAGTATCACGGCACACCAGGTCCTTCACATACTTCGCCGACAACGAGGAAGACGCCATCAGCCGCTTTGTGCGGCGTGCGACTACTGCGTCACCTAAGGTCATCGTAGACTATAATTTAAAGATGGCCATTAAAGACCGGAACGCGGCGGTGATGGAGGCCCTGAGCGGTATAAGTAGTTATTTGGAAAATAATAAAAAATAATTTAATCGTAGTTTAAAATCGTATTTAAAGAGAAAGAAAATTAGATTTAGATTCATTTTAGTGTCCTCTTGTAAAGCCTTTAGTTATAAGCAATATTGTTAAAATGTCATAAAAAAAAAATGTAAATCTTAAAAAGCACAGACCCCGGAGTCTGTGGAGTGTAACATTCAAATAAAAAAAAATAAAAAATAAAAACTTATAAGAATTTAAAACTATTCAGCTAACTATTTGGTAAGGTACGAAAACTTTAGATTTATACCTCCCGGCGTCCATAGGATAAATAAAGGAATGGGATAATTCTTTTGGGTGCCCAAAATACAGGCTTAGCCTAGTTTGGAGCCCACTGATAACTATTTCAATATGTGAATAAAAATGCATGCATACATACTCGTACCTAGCTACGAAAAAAAAAAATTATGTCAAATCTAATTACCAAGTTACATTTGGTAGCGATGCCAAAGAGGCCATGCTACGGCACAAGGATCGACACGAGGTTTTCTTTATCCGAAAAAACTGTGGTGTTACCTATATTCGAAGATACATTTCACAAAAAGCTTATTGGTACGGGACCGGTAGCCGTATTGTGTACGCGTTATGAAGTTTCGCTTCGCTTTTTGTCCCGCTCGCTCTCGTGGCGCGAGTAACTGACGCAAGCAGGAGAAAAAGCAAAGCCGAACGTCAGAACGCGTACACAATACGTGTATTCTGGTTTGAATCGACGCCTTACCAGCGTAGATCGTCCACCCACGAGGTGGACAGATCATTTCATCAAGACCGCAGGATTACAAACAAACAAACAAACAAACAAATAACTCTTTATTGTACACAAAAATGAAACTTACAAAAAAAAAAAAAATTACTATGGATGCAAGCCGCTTCCGACCGGTCCTATTGGAGATCCTTAGGGGAGGCCCTTTTCCAGCAGTAGACTTCCTAGGCTGATGGACGGGTGGATGGAAAGCGGCTTTATACAGGGTTATTTTTAATCTATAAAGATCCTTTTAGGAGCTTATTCTGTACATCAAAACTAACAACTTTTGTTCTACGACTTTTGTCAAAATTAAAAAAAAACAGCTGTTCCATACAAAAATATTGTTCATCCTCGATAAAATGTATGGAACCGCTCTTTTTTTTTTGAGATTTGACGAATGTCGTAAAGCAAAAGTTGTTAGTTTTGATGTACAGAATAAGCCCCTAAAAGGATGCTAATTGAGTAGAAATAACCCTGTATACATCAGGTTCCTGTCAGTGTTGCCATTGATAAGGTAATTATCGTGTTCGTCGGCTTTTAGCAAAATTTACGGCTTATTTTGGTCAACAAATATATGCTCTACTGGGGGACATTCCACTCACAAATTTTAAGCATTTTTTTCTGTTTGTGTTATTTGTCTACTAGACTTATTAGATGATGCAATAAATTTTTTTCATCTATGTATAATTTCGTTACCAATCATAATATAGCGAATGAAACAAAATGTTCTTGTGTGACAACATTTATATAAAATACCTTAGGTGTGATATTATAACGTAGCAATACGAGTAGTTTACTCTTACATATACCTACATGAAATCATGTGCAATGTGTGTAGCACTTTGTAATACTTTAGTGTTAAGATTTTCAATTAAATCATGTGCAACGTGTGATACATTTGGTTTTATATTAATTTTAAGTTATTTCTTCTTCATCCCTAGGTTATGGTGAAAGAAAATATCGTGATAACGCTGCGTTACCATCAGAGATTGCTCTGGGGTTTAAAAGTGAAAATCTGAACTACGCAAGCCGCAGCGGTACTTGGCCGAACTCAACTGGCTTTTGTTACTACGCAGTCAACCTACCTTTTTAAAACAGCAGTGTGGTTCTGGGCCGCTGGCACAACTACTCTAGTGGTTAAGTTAGTATCTTAGATAGCGATGTGATATGATATACAGGGTTATCCAGAATTGATGTTTTAAATAAGCAAGAAGGTGATCCAGACTATCATTATGATAAAAACAGTCAGTCTGTTGGCGCGGCTTCGTCTCTTAACATCTCTTAGTAGCTATTTGTGTTCTCCCGGTATTCTGATAATAACGTTGGAGTCTTGCTTAGCTAGTTATGCTGAGTGTCGGTACTTTTATATTCGAAGCCAAGTCCAGTGGACGTCGCCATGTTGCTAAAGTTTGTACTTTGTGTAATATCTAAATCTCATCAAAAACATAAATGTGAAATGGGAGCCAAAGTGTCGCCACCAAAAGAATTGAGATCTAACACGGGGGCCAAGTGTTCTGTAGAAAATCCTAGAGTTTAAGCTACAATAATATACCTACAACATTTAAAAGAAATTTTGCTTATGTAACTCAAGCTCGTGATTTGACTTGGCTTGAATCACCCTTCGTGGGAAGGACTTCGTCTTGCAGTGATACAGTACAGTACAGTGGAGCTGTCTGTTGTGGTACTTACGTTATTCAAGAACTTTACGTCCTTATTGGAGTCAATTCTTCTTAAAATTCAGGAGCTAACTTGGATTATTCATCGAAATATAGGATCATGAATTTCGAATTTAATTTTTCAAAGTTAAAATAAACCCAAATTTATTCAGAGATGATGTATATTTTCTTTTTTTTGGGTTATTTGCCTACTAGACTTGGTAGACTATGCAATTTTTTTTTTTTCTAAAATATCGTTATCACTTAATATTGCCAATGAAACAAGATTTGCTTGTGTGCTAATATTTATATAATATACCTAAGGTGTGATACAATTTGTGTATGCATTATAACGTAGAAACGTATCGTAAAATTACTTACACTCAGATACATACATATATAGTTACATATTAAATCATGTGCAACGTGTGATACATTTGGTTATACGTTAATTTCAAGTTTTTCCTTCCTTATTCCTAGCTATCTACTGGTCCGAGGTGACGTGAGTTCGATTCCCGCCCAGGACAAGCATTTTTGTGAAGAGCATAGGTGTTTTCTTTGTGTCTGTATGTTACTATGTATTAAACAATATTTTATGTATATACAGGGTTATTTCTAATCAATTAGTATCCTTTATGGGGCTTATTCTGTATATCAAAACTAACAACTTTTGTTCTGTGACTTATGTCAAAACTAAAAAAAAACAACTGTTCCATACATTTTGTCGCGGGCAAACGATATTTTTCTATGGAACAACAACTTTTTTTTGAGAATTAGTAAATTTGTAAGTCAGAAGTCGTTCGTTTTGATATACAGAATAAGCCTCTAAAAGGATGCTAATTGATTAGAAAAAACCCTGTAAACTATATCATTCACTGGCAGCCATATAACAAGTATTGCTTAGTTTGGGGTCTGAGACCATGTGTAAGATGTCCTCTCATCTGATACTCGTGTGTATTTATTTGCACAGTGCAAACACTTTCTAAAATGTACAAAAAGTTCATTGACTCTCAAAAATATGTATCAAACAGCTGAGTCTTATTCGCGATTTCGCAGTAAAGAGTAACAATTGTTCATAATCATGAGTATGTACACCAATAAAATTCCCTGTACTTTGCAAAACGTTTCATATATTTTGTCGATTTCTAATTGCATGTTGTATGAAACAGCTGATATTTTATCGAATTCTCGGTTAGCCACATAGTAAAAGTTGTTTATGTGATGGTCTTAATCACCTCCGTCGGCTTAGTTAGAATAAGTACAGTGCAAGCAGATAAGACTATATTATGTAATGGCACTGTTCTAATAAATATGCGACATTTGTAATACGACAATAAGGTAAGTGGCGCAGATGCCGGCAACCCTGCAGACTAGTCTGGCGTCCAAGGGAATTACTTTGTAAACCACGAACTTGAGAGGACGGGCTTCCACGTAGCGGATGAACTTATTTATCTTTATGGCTTCGCGTTCATCTGAAATAAATAACAGTAAGATCAAACAACAAACAAAGAATGACACTTAATTTGAAAACCACATTACATAAAACAAATTACAGGTACAAAACAATATAATTTAAAGGTTTCTACCTGGCGGCCTTATCACTTTCAGCGATTTCTTCCAGTTAACTTAGTAAGGATAGAAAAAAGAAGTTGGTAAAAAACGTGGCCATAACAGAAATAAGAAATTAACAAACAAACAGTTAACAAAATTACACTAATATCTACCTAACAAACATACCAATAAATGATACACACATACATGGGTAATTAGGTATCATATAAATTACCAAATATTATCTAATATAAAAATGATTATAAACCTATATACACTATTACATATATTTAAATACTTTTATTGCACTTAAATAAATATAACATATTATAGTAAATAATGATGTTGTTATCATATTTTATTTCATTATTAAATATAAATAGGACAGTCAAAAAAGAGAAATAGCCAAGATGACAGACAATGCGATTTAACTCGATTCTTAAAAATATCCAGCGATGAGGCACGTCTGATTTCTATTGGCAACTCAATGGCTTCAAAAGATGAACCAGAGAAGGTGGTTCTGTGTTGTGGAAATGTAAGTTTTATATTCTCTGACGATTACAAAAAGCGGGATAGAAAAGATTGACGGAAAACGAAACGTTCTTGAAGGTAAAGAGGAGAAGAAGGATTGAAGAGAGTGTTGTAAACAAGAGAAAGAATATGAACATCCCGGCGACGGCGAATGGGGAGCCACTTGAACTTGGCACTAAAATTTTGGTCATATTTACGCAGGCCAAATATGAACCTGATGCAAAAGTTTTAAAGTCACTCAAGTTTATTTAGCAATTTTGAGTAAGATCCATAAATCAGACGTCAGCGTAATCTAAAATTGGGAGCAGAAGGGATTGTGCGAGCGCAATTTTTGTGGTAACACGAAGAAAATTACGGAGCCTACGTAGAGATTCCCCGGAGGCAAACATCCTACGACTCTTTTTCGCAACCTGCGGACCCCAAAAGAGACATTTATCAAAGTGATTCCTAGGTAGTGATACTATTAAGAAACAGCGTCACTATAAGGTACAGTAACACCGTCAAAAACTACTCTGGAAAGAGAGTCCTAGTCAACTTGGGCAATACTACGGGGGCTACCTTTCACGATGGAAACCTTGCGTTTTTGCCGGGTTTACCTTTAGTCCAAATGATGATCCTGATATACTGCTCAAGTCTTCATTTATAGCTTCCACTGAAGAACTGAAGAAATACTGAAGATATGAGATAGAACTGGATTTAGGTAATCTAGGATGGGAATAATCATATTACGTCTTTTTAGGTCGTGTCCAACAGCATTTGAGGAAATAGAGAGAATACACTTTCTAACATCGCAATCGGAAAATTGACGGAATTCGAGAGGAGGAAAATTAGGAGCGGCGGCAATGTACGAGTATGAAAGATTATTTAACGTGCCAGCTTTGGTAGCAGCATCCATGAACTCACACACATAAAAAAGAAAAATGCCTCAATGCTCTACTTTGTTGTCCAAGTTACGATGGATAGTTTCTTGCTTTGTCGAGACTTGCCAACTCTTTTTTAATAGTCCAATGCAGGACGTAAGCCTACCCATGAAGGGTGATTTGGTCCATATCCACCACGTTGGCCCAGTGCGGGTTGGTGGTAGTAGAGAGAGAGTACTGGTTCATAAATTCATAGCTATCCCGCAAATTATCTTGTATGTCCCGCATACCTTTTATACATTTTAGGCACTTATCTCAGAATAAGTTAAAAGTATATGTACCTTGGCATACAAGCAGAGTGTCGTGCAGAATATGTGCTATATTTTCAGTTTGTGATGTTAACATCCCTGCCACAACTGATGGAGAAAACGTCATGAAAATGAAATCGAACAATACCCAGCTAATTCTCACGCAGAATTCTGAAATCTGAAATAACAAACATTTTATGTAATTTTGCAGTCTTCATTAATTAATTTATGTTTTTTTAGTTCTAAGTACAAAAAAGGCCAATGTCTAACACACTGGCCAAAACACAGTTTGCTATAATTTATAATATGTATATTGATTCACAAACGGCAACCAGTTTTAAAGCTGCAAACATTTTTAAACTGGATTTTAGACTGTGAGTTGCGTAAAGTGAGTCGTCTGAATTCAAAATTGCGCGACTCATTTTACGCGACTCGCGTCTTACAAAATTGCGATCTTTTGGCCTCGTCCTGATTGAATCGCCCCTTGTAGAGAAACTAACCTTTTTGTTAGCTTCTCTACATTCAGACTCTTTCAACGATAACACTGCCAACTTATAATTCTAGTTATGAAATTATTCAAATTTTTGAAATGTTTATCTTTGACAGGATCAGCGATCCTTGTTTGGTAAAATTGGGCAGTCTTGAGTTGGAACTGATCTGGAAGACACCTTTTTTCCTAAATATGTGACGGTGTGAATTTGAGGGTTGCGTGGACGAGTCCTGTATACGGCATGAGCGTCGAGTAACAGGCAGGGTGAGAGGCTCCGGTTCCTTTAACTTTGATTCCAGGAGGATCTCTTGTTTTGGGGCCACTGACCCCTACCCTAGAGCACTGGGCTGGCGCTCACTTCGAACCCTGTCGGCCAGTTTGGACCGGCGCCTGTCGGCCGGTTTGGGCCGGCGCCTCCACCTCAGTCGACAGATGTCTTCACGCTAGCGCTCACCTAGCGCTACCTGGCTGGCGCCACACTATCGGCGGGTCCAGCTCAGGCTATTGAAAATCCTCGGCCAGCCTCCAGCGTGGTTCTACGAGTGCTACCCTCTCCCTTTTTGGCTAACTTTCCAAGGACTTCTACAAAATTCTCTCTCTCTCTCTCTCCGTCTCTTGAAGATTTAATTGACTATAAGTGCAGTGCGTGTTAGTGTAAATAAATGTGTAAATACTAAGGTTAGTTTTCTGTTTTAATCTCCGAACCGTTAGGAATCCTATCCACTAGGTAGGACTCTTAGGTTGGTTAGGTTTCTCCTGAGGTCTCTTAACCTGTGGTGCTGCAACCGGCTCCCCCGCTTGCAACATTACGGGTTCCTCTCCAATTCTCTTTTAACTTGTGGTGCTGCAAACGGCTTCCCCGTTTGCAACATTACAGTTTGGCGCCCGACCTTTTTACTTATCCACCCCTGACTTCTTATATTTTCTTATTTTACTGTTACTTGTTTTCTTTCTTTTCTAAATTCTAAACCGATACTTCCACAAGTATCCACCCATCGCTTACACCTTAGGTATTTTGGTTCTCTTTTGGTTATCATACTCCGATTCTCCATACATTACTCTATACTTGACTTTACAGTACACAGGCTACATAAATACCGCACCCCTACATACAGTCACTTACTACCTGGTTACCTCTGTAACCTACACCCATTCTTCGCTTGACGGTGTTAAAACCTAACGGTCACCTTCAAGTTGGGGTTTGGGAGACTATACGGCGAGCTGGAGGAGAGTATCCTCTCAGTGTACGTCACATACAGTTTGTAAGTTACCTAACTTACAGCTGAACACTCTTCGTAGTACATAGTAGTACATATCAACACTTGGCCTAGTATATAAATTATATTCTATTACTACCTGGTATTATGTGCATATTATTCCGCGAGTCTCTCTTTGTTCTCATACGTCTTCAGTCATTACTATTCCCTTGACTCTACAGTACATTTAAACAACACAATACCGCACCCTCTCATACAAGCACTACTACCCGATTACCACTGTAATCGACATCCATTCTTCACTTGGAGGTGTTAAAACCTATCGGTCACCTACAAGTTGGGGTTTGGAAGACTATACGAAGAGCTGGAGGAGAATATCCTCTCAGTGTACGTTACACGCAGGTTGTAAGTTGTCTTGGCTTACAGCTGAAGTATTCCTACATTCACAATACGTTTCAAGGTACTAAGCGATTTTTTACCTTATTTTTGTTGAAAGAGATTTGCTCATGTGAATTTTATGCTCATGTTCTCACTAACCCTAATTTATTAATATTTCAGATGTGTAAGTTCTATTGAATATTAGTTAATTTACCTAATACTATTTTTTAGCTATTATTTCTTTCTTATCTTTGGTAATACGTCGTATCTTATTATTTTTAATCTAATACCTATTAGATTTACAAAAAATGGCTAAAAACATCGTTTATTCTCATTTAAACAAACTTGAACTTGAATATGAGATCTCAATTCGTCATGAAACACCTTCAGGGAGTGTTTCCTCTCTCAAGGAGCGATTGGAGAGACTTTCTATACTGAAACCAGCTGAAGTCATTTCCAAGTCGGTTTTCTCAGTGTCAGTTGACTTAGATCAAGTGTCAACGACTTTGAAGTATATCAAAGATAAAGTTTCAATGTTAGAGTCTTCTCCGGATAGGTTGCTAGCTAAGAAGGTTGAGTCATTTTTGAATCATACTCATTTTCGTCTTGATAGTATTGACGTTTCAACGATTTCGGAAGAATCCTTAAAGCAAAACTACAAAGTTTTAAGGAGCGATTTTTTTTCAATTAGGAAAAGATTCGATGCAGTTCTTAGCAACTTCGAGCATCTACCGAGTATTGATAATACTCAAGACAATGACGATTCTCCCTCTGGATCAGTTTCGGTTTCGCCCCGAACTGAACATAGAGATCATCAACCTGAGTTACTATTCTCAAAGGCTGATTCTGTTCCACAGATACCTACAATACAGGAAAGCACTTCGAATTCTACACAATCTATACTTCTACCACAAGAAGTGTTGCTTACCTTAGTCAATGCTTTAATAAAGAATACTCAAGTCTCTCATTCTAATGTCATGGTTGATTTTAAAAGTTTGACATATGATGGAAAATCATGCCCTCGCTCTTTCTTGCAAAAGATGGAAGAGTTCCGTCGATCTAAAAGCATTTCTGATGAAAGTATTGTCAAACATGCTTTTGAAATCTTTAAAGGTGATGCTTTACATTGGCTTAGGTTTCAAATCTCTCAAAATGACTCATTGTCTTGGGATGAAATCAAAAGTTTGTTGATTAGAGACTTTGGTGAATTTGACTTCGATTATAAACTCTTGGAAGCGATTCGTAAGCGAACTCAAGGAAAAGACGAGTCAATAGCCGTTTTTGTTTCGATAATATCGGGTATGTTTTCCCGTCTACAAACACAGTTACCAGATGCAGAAAAGTTACAGATTATTCTGCGTAACATTCGACCTTGTTATTCGATTTTTGTAGCTTTGAAGGAAGTAAAAACTCTTAACGAGCTGATTAATGTTTGTCAATTGTATGACAATTGTATGGATAAGAATTCTAGTTTTCACGAACCTCTCCATAATGATGCTTCCTGGGCAAAGGATTTTAACTATCGTCCCTCAACTTCTGGATTTTCTAAAAATGTTTTGAAAGCAAGTGAAGTCGTTAAGGAATCTCACCCCTTAAACTCGCAACCGCATACGATTCCTACGCCTAATTTCTATAATTTCTGCCCACGTTGTAGAGTCACAGGCCATTCCTTAAAAACTTGTACTAAACCAAGGACTTTGGTTTGTTTCAAATGTGGTCTACAAGGTGTAAAGGTAACAGACTGTCCTAAGTGCTCCGTTACTTTAAATCAAAAAAACTAAATTATGACTTGAATGATGATTCTAAATCTTACAGTGATTCTAATGATTGGCAGCAATGGTTGAATACGGTTCGAAATTTTATGTTTTGTTATAAGACAACTGCTGTGTCTTATGACAAAGAAAAAGATTTTAATAGACCTTTTATTAATGTATCTATTAATGAACAATCTTTTTCGGGTTTATTAGATAGTGGGAGTTGTATTACTATTTTAGGTAACAATTCTCATAAGGATATCTTAAAGTTAGGTTTCAAGTTATACAAATCATCATTTCAAGTCATGGTTGCTAATAAACAAAAATCAACGTCATTGGGTTACTTTCATCTCCCGATCAAATTTAATAATCGGATAAAATTTATTAAAGCTTTCGTCTTCCCTGATATTTACCCTTCCTTAATTCTTGGTTGGGATTTTTGGGAAAAGTTTGACTTAACGCCTAAAATACTTTCTCTTGAAGTTAACTCTGAACATAAGGAGCTTGTGTCTTGTTCTATTGAAAAGAAGGTTACTTCGTTTAACCATTTATCTAATAATCAAAGTGACATAGCTAAGGCTATGATTGAACGTTTTAAATCGATTTCTTTTGAAGAAAAGGGTCATTTGGGTCGTACTAATCTGATATCACACCGGATTGATACGGGTGATGCTTTACCTATCAAACAAAGGTGTTATCGACTTTCTCCGGAAAAACAAAAAGCTCTTATTGTTGAAGTCGATAAAATGCTTGACTTAAAAGTTATTGAATCATGCGAAAGCCCTTGGCTATCTCCAGTTCTTATTACTCCAAAAAAGAATGGAGAATGGCGTTTTTGTGTTGATAGCAGGAAATTGAATGCAGTCACTCGAAAAGATGCTTATAGTCTTCCCTTTATTTCGGAAATACTAGATAACCTCAAAAATGCTAAATATCTATCAAGTATTGATATTGCTAAAGCTTTTTGGGAAATTCCGCTGCATCCTGATGATAGAGATAAGACTGGTTTCTACGTCCCTGGTCGTGGAATGTATAGATTTACTGTTATGCCTTTTGGTTTAACTAACGCTCCAGCTACTCAACAAAGGTTGATGGATACCTTATTTACTCCAGAGTTTGATAATAAGGTATTTTGCTATTTGGACGACATAATAGTAATAAGCGATTCTTTTGATGAGCATATATCTCTTCTACTTAAAGTTCACCAAAAGCTTTCTTATGCTGGATTAACCATCAACTTTGAAAAGAGCAAATTTTTTCGTAAAGAGCTTAAATATCTGGGTTATGTCGTGGATGAGCTAGGTCTTCGTGCTGATCCCGAAAAGATAGAAGCTATCATCGCTTACCCTGTTCCTACTTCTAAGAAGGAAGTAAGACAATTCTTGGGTACTTGTAGTTGGTTCCGACGTTTCATACCCAATTTTAGTTCTATTGCTTCGCCTCTTTGTAAACTAACGTCATCGGGCAAGAATGTTTCTAAAAAGTTTATCTGGAACGATGATGCTGATGCTGCTTTCAATAAGCTAAAAGAGCATTTGATTTCTACGCCTATTTTAGCATGTCCTGATTTTGACCTACCCTTCTCTGTTCACTGTGATGCGTCCAATTTTGGCATCGGAGCTATGTTAAGCCAAATAAAAGACGATAAAGAAGTGGTTATAGCGTATATGAGCAGAACTTTAAATAAGCATGAGCAAAACTATTCAACAACTGAACGTGAAACACTAGCAGTTATTAGCGCTCTTGAACATTGGCGTTGTTATCTTGACAACGGTAAACCTTTTACTATTTATACTGATCACGCAGCTTTGAAGTGGTTTCAAAATTTGTCTAATCCTTCTGGGAGACTAGCGCGTTGGACTATTCGCTTATCTTGTTTTAACTTCATTCTGAAACATAAAAAGGGTAAAGAAAATGTTGTCCCTGATCTTCTTTCACGTTGTAAAATACCTAACGTTGCAGGCATTGGTTTTACCGAACCAATAGCTGCAAATGTTGATAATCAATTAAATTATTTTAATAGGTTGTTTGCCAATTGTCATGATAACCCCGATGCTTATCCAAATTACAAAATTGTCGATGGCAAATTATACCGCCACTTTGACACACCTAATTACTTTAACGAAGATTTTGCGTGGAAAGAAGTTCCTCCTCCAACAGAGAGGAATGAAATAATTAAGTCTTGTCATGGGCTATCCGATAACAGCCCTCATATTGGGATATTTAAAACTTATAAAAAACTTTGCTTGAGATTTTATTGGTCCGGTATGTTTAAGGATGTGGCCAATATATGCTCGACTTGTGAAACTTGTCTCTCTTATAAATATTCGAATCATTCGCCTTATGGTCCTATGGGCAAACCTAAAATTTGCTCAAGGCCATGGCAGAATATTTCTTTAGACCTCATGGGTCCATTCCCAATGTCAAGACAACGTAACCAACATATCTTAGTGGTCACGTGTTCTTTTTCTAAATATTGTCTCATATTCCCGATTAAGCGAGCTACTGCCCCTAATATCATTCGTGAATTAGAAAATCATGTATTTTTAGTACATGGTGTACCACAAACTATAATTATGGATAACGGTTCTCAGCTACAATCTAATGAGTTTCGGAATTTTCTTAACAGTTATAAAATACCTTTCGTCTTTTATTCACCTAGATATTGTCCTCAAGTCAACCCAACAGAACGTTATAATAGAACTATTATAACGGCTTTAGCTCAGTTAGTGGGTGATGATCATAGATCATGGGACAATCATTTGAAAAAGATTCAAATGGCTTTAAATAGTGCAGTAAATGTCACGACCGGTTTTACTCCAGCGTATCTTGTATTTGGCCGTGAAACAATTCCTTGCGGGTCATACTATAGTTCCTGTTCTAATCTTGACAGCGTCATCTTCGCTCCTCGAGACATTTATGCCCATAATTTAGGGTTACTTTCCACAATCTTCGATAAAGTACAAGTTGCTATTCATACAGCTCACTCTAGAAACGCTACAAATTACAATCTAAGACGAGATTTCAAAGAATTTAATGTCGGGGATATAGTTTGGCGGAAAAATTATGTACAAAGTAATGCTAGTGCATATTTCAGCGCAAAACTTGCGCCGAAGTACATAAAATGTAAAATTGTTGAAAAATTGTCTTCTTTGGTCTTTGTCTTGGAGGATCCTAACGGTTCGAGAGGTAGATGGCATGTTAAAGATATTAAATGCTAACTGTACATATAATATATTTTAATGATTTTTCTTTTTTTAACTAGTGCTGATCTATGTTTTTGTTTTTCTTAAGAAGGTTGTAAATAGTTTTTGTTTTGTTTGGTGTATAATGAGTACTTATAATGTTCTGATTAAGTATTCGTGTAATTCTTTTTTACGTACAAATGTACCTGTTAATGCTTCACAAAGAATCTAAACCCTTTGGCTTATTTTTTTGTAATACCCTTGATTTTTTTAATTTGAATAATAAAAGGCTTGCACAATGGTTAAGTTACCAATAAAGCCTATATTGTGCTTTTATCTTTCGATATTTCAAATTGCACACGTTGCAATTTAAATATTAACTTCATTTGAATAGAAAATTACTTTTTCTCTTCATATCTCTGAAGAGTTTTAAGGCTTACTTAGGCCATATGTGTAAATATTAACTTGTAAATATTATTATCTTAACTTTTATCGGGTTTTCGAAAAGGTGCGGGTTACGACACCTAACTCTAAAAAAATAAGCCTTCGTAATAATTGAATGATAATTCCTTGTGGAGTATGGTCATCATGGATTGTGAACCATAACCCCAACTTATGATTGAGTGTGCGTGCGAGGGAGTATGGAAGATGTGTGTGAATCTGTCTGGATGGTCAAGGTCTTGTTCTTAACCTGCAAAATTTTCAATGAGTGAAAATTTTTCTGGGGTTTTGGGGGAAATGTAGAGAAACTAACCTTTTTGTTAGCTTCTCTACATTCAGACTCTTTCAACGATAACACTGCCAACTTACAATTCTAGTTATGAAATTATTCAAATTTTTGAAATGTTTATCTTTGACAGGATCAGCGATCCTTGTTTGGTAAAATTGGGCAGTCTTGAGTTGGAACTGATCTGGAAGACACCTTTTTTCCTAAATATGTGACGGTGTGAATTTGAGGGTTGCGTGGACGAGTCCTGTATACGGCATGAGCGTCGAGTAACAGGCAGGGTGAGAGGCTCCGGTTCCTTTAACTTTGATTCCAGGAGGATCTCTTGTTTTGGGGCCACTGACCCCTACCCTAGAGCACTGGGCTGGCGCTCACTTCGAACCCTGTCGGCCAGTTTGGACCGGCGCCTGTCGGCCGGTTTGGGCCGGCGCCTCCACCTCAGTCGACAGATGTCTTCACGCTAGCGCTCACCTAGCGCTACCTGGCTGGCGCCACACTATCGGCGGGTCCAGCTCAGGCTATTGAAAATCCTCGGCCAGCCTCCAGCGTGGTTCTACGAGTGCTACCCTCTCCCTTTTTGGCTAACTTTCCAAGGACTTCTACAAAATTCTCTCTCTCTCTCTCTCCGTCTCTTGAAGATTTAATTGACTATAAGTGCAGTGCGTGTTAGTGTAAATAAATGTGTAAATACTAAGGTTAGTTTTCTGTTTTAATCTCCGAACCGTTAGGAATCCTATCCACTAGGTAGGACTCTTAGGTTGGTTAGGTTTCTCCTGAGGTCTCTTAACCTGTGGTGCTGCAACCGGCTCCCCCGCTTGCAACATTACGGGTTCCTCTCCAATTCTCTTTTAACTTGTGGTGCTGCAAACGGCTTCCCCGTTTGCAACATTACACCCTTAACAAGGAAATAATATGATCTAACTGTTGTTTGAGAATAACTTTTGTATTTTTGATATTTCTGTGCTGTACCAGCCTTTTAATAGTCCACTGCAGGACGTAGGCCTACCCACGAATGGTGATTGGGCCATATCCACCACGCTGGCCCAGTGCGGGTTGGTGGATTTTTTATATTTATTTTAACAGAAAAAAAAACCTGGTATGTTTTCCTTTTTTTTTTATTATTATGTTCAACCAAGATTTTGTTCATACAGAGAGATTACTCGAAGGAGGTGAAAAACTGGCTATTAAAATTCCCTTAAATACTTACAACAACTTTAACGTCACTCATTTCTAATGTGATAAAATAAATAAACCACATGGTTTGGGCTACGTTGCAAATTAGGGTTGTAGTAAACTGCAACAGTAAAAATGTTTATATTATATTTTTACAACTTATATCCTAGTATTTTTTTTTTTGCGATGTCAGTTTGAAAGTTTGTTGTAATAGCGAACGAGCGCAAATACATCCTCGAGATAATGTGTTAATCTTCCTAAGTCCGCGTCAAATTTTGTAACATCTATACCCGCTTACAATGACACAGACCCTAACTTCGGAACCCTATTTTTTATTGTAAGTAGAAGAAACTATGTAGACAAAATTGTTTATGGTAGCAACAGAATTTAATAAGGAAATAAATTTATTGAATCGTACAAATACTATCAGTCATATGTTAGTATGTATTTGCGTAACAGCCTTCAAATATGTAAAATTTTGGTTGAAGATTAGAAATAAGATGTCAAGTAGATCATTACTATGATGAATATAAAAAACAATTTTTATGATCTCATTAGATGGTTCAGTGCTAGAAAAGCATAATTGTCTAAGAAATATGTTAGTGATGTCAACGACCTCTGAGCTAAGTGCAAGTTTAAAAATGTCAATATTTCTTTATAACTCAAAAAGTTAGAATTCTACAGTGCTCAAAACAAGTTTCAGAGAAAGTTTTAAATGTGATCTACAAACTCAGAAAGTTTGAGCATTCCTCTATAATTTAGAAATTCAGGAGGGGGGACACTCTTTTATTAACTTTGGCGACCTATATGTCACAAATGGAATGGAACGTGACTAAAATATAGCTTAAAAACCTGATATTTATTTTAAAAACTCTATTCAACAATACCCCACATGAAGGGGGCCACTTTGCATGTATGGGAGCTACCCTTTGAATACACAATTTTGAAAAATTTAATACTTTAAAATTGAGATATATACCTAAACTATTATACTGTCTAATTTTATCCAATTTGGTTCATAAACGTGGAATTTATAAAGCTTTGTAACATGAGGATGGACGGAAGGACGGACACAACGAAGTTATAGGTATATTGTTCCTCGTTTTGCTACAGTAAAACTAACTAAAATCGGACCTGTGGATGGAGTTGCAAATTTAAAACCTCCCATGTGACATTTTTCTTATAAATTAGATTTTCATATATTTTTCAAGATTCTTTTAGGAATTATCGTTTACAAAAACACTTATGTGAATATCTTAAAATTTCACTGACAAACGGTGCATTTATAAATTGCCTTATGTGAGAGCCTACTAAGAACTGTTGACCAGTTCTTTTTGTTTTCTCAAAATGTTACTTTTTGCACATAAGAGATTTAAATTTGCAACGACGTATATGTAGTAGTAGTTTATGTAGTTTTAGATTATGAAAGTTTTGAATTTAGTGGTATAAATGCACTTGCCCTAGTAATAAATCAGTTTAAAACCTTAAGCAGTTTGTAGCTAACAACAATAAAAAAAAACATTTAACTAATAATAAGGCCTCGCTGTGGTAGTCAGGGTACAGCATTACAGCATAATTATTTCATACAAAAACATTTGGCACACATATACTCGCGTCGGTCTCACGGACCGATTGGCGCAAATACACACACACAGATTGTTCAGAAATAATACTACAAAATTGACATCATAATTATGTTAATATAAATCTAAATTGAATAAAAATATATGAAGCACAATTACTTAGTTGAAGACTACAAAAACTCACCACAAAATCATATCCATGCTTTATTTTCAGTCCAATGTCAGAAATGTCCTTGTAAATTTTATGAAAATATACAATATCAACATTTTGAATTTCCAAAATGTTTATTAATTTTGCCAGTCGACATCTGATTACATAGAAGATGAACGTATTCACGATAATAACTATATCTCGACAAAACCGCAGTAAAATTAAATAAATGCGCACGGGAGTTGAATTTAAGCATAATTGAGAATAAAAACAAACAACTCCTGTCCATATCGCCCTACCGACTAGATCTATAGCAAAAATCGCCGTTAATTTTGTATTTAAATTGTAAGATTCCTTTGACGTCTTCAATTTTGAATCAACAAGGTCAAATATTGAATTACATCCCGCCAAAGTGACCTCTTCATTCATGGTCATAAAGGCGTACACGTATAATAAATGCTGAATTAAGAATAGTACATGTCGAGAAAACGTGTACCAAGTTTCATTATAATAGGTGTGACATATGTACATAAGAGAAAAGCTGACAATCAAAAGAATGGACAGAAAATAAGTGACGCATTTTAGTTTAAAAGATTTAAATTTTACAAAACCAAAATCTATGAAACTACATATATAAATAAATATAAAGAACAATGATATGATTTTTGAAAATATTCCGTTTTCTAAAGACATTTTATACAGTGGCCTCCTCGCAACGAACATTAAGCTGTAAGTGGCTCTCAAAAATAATAAATCAATAGGCTTAATGATAGCTAGCGTTGTTATTCTAATAAATTAATTGTTTTAGTTTGTTACAGATTATGTGTAGTTACGAAATGGAAAAATAAATGTAAAGGACTACATTTTGTCTATAGGCAAGTCTATATTTATAACACCAATGCACAATCCCTAAACAAAATAAAAATCAAAATAATTCAACGAGCTATGGAGATGGCGGAATAAAGAGATCTGAAGCAGAACCAAAGGTTCAAAGCTCCGCATTAATGGTAATGTACGAAATAACTAAATGTAATAAGTACTCCTATTTATAACCAAGCTGCTAACTGCAATTATTACAAATGCAGACAGCGCGTGCAGCGGCTAATGCACAATCATTTTTCAATAATCAGAAAATTGCGAGTCGGGTTCGCAGAGTCTTAGTAATAGGGTCCCGTTTTACCTTTTACCCTTTGGGTACGGAACCTTAAAAACGACTCAACCAATTTCCATAAAATTATAATGGGATCATTTTTGAACTATGATCTACCAAAAAAATCGGCCAAGTACGAGTCTGATTCGCGCACAAAGAGTTCCGTGCCGTATGGGAGCCCCATTCCTCTTGACGTTATTAGCAAGCAAAAAACTCCTAAAATTGACGTTTGTTGTATGGGAGCCCCTTTATATATTCATTTGATTCTATTTTTAGAATTTGTTGTTATAGCAGCAACAGAAATACATCTGTGAAAATTTCAGCTGCCTAGCTGTCACGGTTCATGAAATACAGCCTGGTTACAGACATACAGACGGACAGACGGATATCGCGGTCTTAGTAATAGGGTCTTGTTTTTAACCTTTGGGTACGGAACCCTGAAAAGAATCATAAAAATCGGTTTATAACGGCGGAGTAAACGCGTGACATACTTACAAAAACAACATACAGACGAATTGAGAACCTCCTTTTTTGAAGTCGGTTAAAAATAGTAGTATAGCTGCGGCCGACATCAATTGTTTTGGCCAGAGCTGCCCTACTAGTTTGCTGCCGCTGCACGTGCGGTCTGCAGTTGCATTTGGCAGCTCGGTTCCAGATGGCATGCCCCGCATGCTTCGAGCAAATCTGCAGAGCCACAGCCCCTAAGTGAAAGTAGTGAAAAAAATATCCGAGCGCCGTCATACACACTTAGAAATTTACATTAAATAATTCGCAATGACCCGTTTTCTCGGATCTGGACGCTATGTCACCCTTGTAGTCGGCTTGCAAACGCGTTACGACTAACTAATAATCGGCCAAGTACGAGTCAGACACGCGCACGAATGGTTTCGTATTTTTATATGGGGGCCTCCCTTAAATATTTTTTTTATATTGTTTTGTTCATTGAAGTAAATATTCTACTAAATATTCTGTGAATATTTGAAGCATCTCCCTGTTACCATTATTAATATCGAGCGAAAAACGGCTTAAGATTTGGGTTTGTTAAATGGGCCCCCTTAAATATTAATTTTATTTTGCTTTTAGTATTTGGTATCATAGCGGCAACAGAAATACATCATCTGTGAAAATTTTCGGCTATGTAGCTGGTTCATGAGAAACAGCCTGGTGACAGACAGGCAGACGGACAGCGGAGCTTAGTAATAGGGTCCCGTGCTTAACCTCTGGGTACGGAACCCTAAAAAGCCTGACCACTACGTAGCTTGGGCAGGGTTTTGGCTCGCACACTTTTTTGCACTATTGTGACTCTATAAATATTTGCTTGAAGCCCGCATGGCATCCCTAGCGTCACTTAAATTTTGCCAAAGTTTCCTATTAATATACATGTGACATCTGCAATATAACAATAAGGTAAGTGACACAGAAGCCGAGGACCATCCCGGGCAGCCTGGCATCTAGTGGAAACACTCTGTACACCACGAACTTCAGTGGGTGAGCTTCCACGTAGCGGATAAACTTGTCTATCTTCTGAGATTCATTTATATCTGAAATAAACAACAATATTACTGAAATACACGTGTAAATAATGACAATCGCGATCACAATTTATTTTAAATTATTTTGTCGTCTTACGGGACTGATTTTAGCCTAATCAAGGGCTTAACTCAACCAGAACTTTTTTTTACTGTTTTTCGGAATCTGTTCAAAACTTTGAAGCTACAAGTTTGGTATGATTGATGAATCGATGTCAAGATAAAAATACCTTCTAGTTCAATCTGATTTAATTTCGTCTTTGATGAGATTATTCTAGATTCACAACAAAAAACGCACCGAAATACTATATTTTATTAGTTTAGAATATAGCTTTGATAAGAAAATTTGATAAGGTAAGAATGTAGATAAAATTATGTCAAAAAATAAATCCACCTGCTTGTACCTACTAAGCGATTCACTTCCTCCTTTGTAATGTGAACTGGAATGCATCCGTTATTCAGCCTAACTTCCGTCATTGTTTTCTGACGTTTAATCTGGGTAATAATCAATCAATCAATGATTCCCGGCCGTTTTCGGCCACGGCGACTGCATATATCTTCTTAGGTTACTTGATGGGTCCTCACATGACTGAAGTAACCAATTTTAGCGGCGAAAGTTCGAGAACATGTGCTACATGTGAGGATACCATCAACATAATTGTAAGGTATGTTTGCAGGCGGTCTGTTTTTAAGTTGTTCTCTTTTCGCATCTAGATCGCGCCTTCGTTGGTCTTCAAATGCGTAAATCTTTTTGTGAATCGACTGTCTCCATTCAGAACGATTGCTGGCTTCATCTTCAAATGTTGATGGCTCGATCCCACACCCCTTCATGTGGCGCTTCAGCACATCCTTATACCTCAAGAACTGGCCTCCACTTTTCCGCTTACCATTCTGAAGTTCCGAGTAAAAGATGCGCTTAGCTAACCTTTCATTGGGCATGCGGGATACGTGCCCACTCCATCTCAGCTGGCGTCGCATTAAGTATGCTTCTATGCCGCACACATTCGCACGCCTTAATACGTCTGTATTTCTGATACGGTCAGACCATTTGACGTTCAAGATGTCTCGAAGACATTTAAGGTGAAATTTGTCAAGGGTGCGAATGTGCCGCCGATACAAACCCCAGGTTTCTGAGGCGTACAGGATGTTGGGTAGGATAATCGCCATATATACTTTTATTTTTGTCTCTAGCTTGATGTCATGTGAGCGGAATACCTTGACTCGCAGTCTCCCAAAAGCGGCAGCAGCAGCACCAATTCGGCTATTTATTTCGGAGTCTAGATCACCTTTGGATGATATTGAGCTCCCTAGATATTTAAATTTGTCGACATGTTTAAGATGTTTACCGTTTAGCTGTATATTAAGAGGTATTTGGTTGGTAGAGCTTGTTGACATAACTTCCGTTTTGTTAACGCTGATTTTCAAACCAAATTTGCAACATATATCGTTAAATCTGGTGACTAGTTGCTGCAAACCATCGGGAGTATCTGCTACAAAACACAAGTCATCCGCGTACATGATCTCTGTTATGATATCGAGGGAGACCTTCGTCTTAGCTTTTAGTCTTGCTAAGTTAAAAATGCCACCGTCCGTGCGGAAACGGACTCGAATACCCTCCTCATTGTCTCTAAGAGTGTAAGCGACTACTGCAAAGAAATACAAGGCAAAGAGTGTAGGTGCCACTACGCATCCTTGCTTAACGCCACATGAGACGCTGAAGAATGTAGATTGCTCGCCGTTAGATGTTACACAGCACTTCATATTGTCATGCAGAAGTCTTAACAATCGAACGAACTTCTCGGTACAGCCAAATTTGATTAGAACTATCCACAAAGCCTCCCGAGGAACACTATCAAAAGCCTTTTCTAAGTCAACGAAGCATAGGTACATTGGTTGACTTTGCTCTTTACTCTTTTCTTGAAGTTGTCGTACTGAAAAGATGGCTTCGCTAGTTCCTCTGTTGGGTCTAAAACCGAATTGAGTTTCTGGAAGGAGGGATTCAGATAGTTTCAAGAGGCGGTTTAGTAGGATCCTTGCAAAAATTTTACCCGGGGTGGATAGTAACGAGATGCCGCGGTAAGAGTTACAATCAGACCGGTCCCCCTTGTTTTTATACAGAGAGCAGATAACCGAGATCTTAAAGCTATCTGGTACTTGTTCTTCTGACCACATCTCGGAGAAATATTGCAGCAGGATGTTATGTAGCTCATCTCCTCCATACTTTATCAGCTCTCCGGGTATGTTGTCAATACCCACCGCTTTTTTATTTTTTTGGGTTTTTGTAGCTTTAACAACTTCTGCAAGTGTAATGGGTTCGTCTAGTTCATGTAACTGGGGATGGTTCGGTAAAGACTTTATAAAATCCAGATCTGCTGATCGATCTACGTTGAGAAGACACTGGAAATGTTCAGACCAACGCTTCAATATCTCATCTTTGTTAGATACTAACGAGCCGTCAGTAGACTTTAAGGGGGTATTTTTTCTAAAGGGAGAGCCTCCAGTTATGTTACGGACCTCGCCAAAAAATGCTCCCAGCTGGTTTGTATCTGCCAGCCACTGAACGTAGCGAACTTTATCCTGCCACCATTTGTCTTTAGTAGCGCGCGCAAGCTTTCTTAAGTTTAATGCACTCTGCTTGATTTTATTAGTCTGTGAATTTGAACCTGGTTGACGCAAAAGTTTTCGGTGCTCAGATATAGCTTGTGTTAGTACTGTATCGTTCTCATCAAACCAGTCCTCATGGTTTTTTAACTGCAATCCGAGAGTCTCTGATGCAGCATTCAGTATTTGAGACGACAAGTGGTGCCATCTTGCTTCCAGGCTATTGTTTTCTGAAGTGGTTGTTAAAATTGTACGTGCAAGAGTCTGTTTGTATTGGGTTTTGATTTCTTGACTTTCTAGTTTATTCAGATTAAGACGTGTAGTATGTGTCCGATTTTGTCTGCGTGGCAGATGAAGACGCAAACGCAGTTTAACAATAACTAGACGATGGTCAGACCAGCAGTTTGCACCACGCATTACTCGCGTTACCATTACTTGGGAAATATCCCGTTGACGCACAATCGCGTAATCAATCAAATGCCAATGTTTAGACCGTGGGTGCATCCAGGTGGTCTTGTATTTCATTGGGAGTCTAAACATGGTATTGGTAACAGTTAGCTGGAACTGGGAACACAAGCTCAAAAGCAGTTGTCCATTACTGTTCATGTTACCAACACCATGTCTGCCCAACACCCGTGGCCAATCATCATATTCTCTTCCAACACGAGCATTGAAATCGCCTAGCAACAATATTTGTTCAGAGTGAGGAATTTTTGTTAGAGTTTGCAACAATTCCTCATAGAATTTGTCCTTTACGTCGTCACTTTTATCTAGAGTTGGAGCATATATGCTGATTACATTAAGGTGGTTGACGTTGTTTAAGCGAAGACGCAAAGACATGACACGATCAGATATTCCTACTGGATGTTCGGTTAGTTTTGAGGCAATGTTGTTCTTTATTGCTAATCCTACACCAGATCGTCTTGGTTCTGAGCTGGGAGTACCTTTCCAAAAGAACGTGTACCCACCACCTCTTTCTACTAGTTCGCCTTCATCCGGTAAATGCGTTTCGCTTAGAGCCGCGATATCTACATTATAGCGGCCGAGCTCTCGGGCTACGACAGCAGTTTTACGTTCGGGGCACGCGTTCCCAGTACGGTCTAGTAGGGTACGCACATTCCAGGCTCCGAAAATCATTTTATGATTGTTGGTGTTTTTAAATTGATTTGGTTTTTCTTTTTGTTTCGACCACGCGAAAACGGATGCGTAGGCAGCCGTGGTTACTACCTCCCGTACAGTTTTGGAGTAAGCATTTGTTTGGGACACCTTTTCTAGTCCCCTCCCCGGCTGAGCGGGGGAAGCAGTGCGTCTCTAAATAGAGCTGTTTCGTCACAGTGGGTGCTGCCGAGTTGCACTGTTACTCCGTTGCAGTGCAGAAGCGACCACTTTTCCCAAAGCCGCCAACGTGCAAGTATCAGACAAAGCACGGCTTACATCATAACCGAACCTCTCTACCTCTACTCATCGCCGCTGGACTTTTATTTCCTCAGTAACCTTTAAAACATAAGCAGTCAGATGCGCAGAACATATTTAAGTGCGTAAATGGTCGCGCTACCATAGACGCACTCTCTCGTCCATTCTCTCTTGTGCCCAATGGAACGGAAACCGCTACGATTCGAAGAGAGCTGGATGCAGTGCTCTGGCCGGCAGTAACTTTACGACTCCTGCTGCCGCCCTTAGCTTTCACACAATGCTTTGCTGTCCGCCGGATCCGCCAACATCAGTCGCTTATCAGCCGTCGAGTTGCCTTCACCGCCGAGACAGGCTTTCTGCACAGTACGGGGAGTAGCCGTACTAAACTTGCTTGGGATCGCAAGTTCCCCTCTACCAGGTTTAGCCCACGTGTCGACGTGGTTTACCGGGGTGTGGCCGCTGCGTGCATAGCAGCTGCTTGGAGCCACTGGTGAGAGATTGTGGTTGGTAGTAAAATTGATTCTCTGTCTCGCAGTTCGAGACCGACAAAGGTAATAATATCAATAGGGCAATTGTGAACATATAGGTATCAACTAGGTCTACATACTTCATCTTAACCCACGATATCACTTTTCACTCGGTGAGCTGATGGCTGGTGAATATAATCCTACTAGGTACCCGTCCTAGGCTTTGCCCGGTTACGGTTGAATTAGAGCTATGAACCTTCCAGAATAAAATTCTAGAAGATAGTGAAAACCATATTGCAATATGTTAACTAGGTTGGAAGATATAAGCGGATACACAAACACACAGAAATAGCGGTTTTGCTTTATACTATTATATTTATTGTGTAGTGATAATGTATTTAAGGAATCACCTCGGCATTCAATCCATTTGTTATATAGCAAATGTGTTATATTTGCAGTTTTTGTTGGTAATAGTCCCGCTATTATAGCTGTAGAAAAGGTCAAGATCACAAAATCGAATATTATCCAAGTTGCGTGTGTGCACCATTCAAAAACCTGAAAAAAAATCTCATTAGCCGAGTGAAAGAAGTGAACTGAAGTCGTCTTTTAAATTCGACAATTTTGCTTTCTCCTATCCGGATGTTGATCCTCCTCTACATATCTTTCAATGAATTTTGACGAAACTTAACACGGGTTTTATAATTGTTTTTATTTTATCGACGGTGATTTTGATTGGGGCGGGAATTTTCCTCAAAAAGACGGGAAACTTTTTGAAACGCTCTTCGAGCAAATATCTAGAGAGCCACAGTCTCTACGTGAAAGTAGTAAGAAAATGTCTGAGCGTGTCATACATCTTCTATTTTTACATTAAATAATTCACACTGACCCGTTTTCTAGAATCTCGACGTTGTCACCTAATTAGTGCTCGTAACCGAGCACTTTGACATCGCGCTGCGTTGTAGTGGGCTTGCAATCGCCTTACGACTAACTAAAAAGCCTGCCCACTACGTAGCTTGGGCAGAGTGTTGGCTCGGACACTATTTTTTGCACGATTCTGACTCTATATAGATAGATATAGATTCGAAGTTAACGCCATTTAAAAAACGATTCTGATTGGTAAAAATTGATTTTCTGTAACGCTATTTATAAACCGACATTGGTAAGATTGGGAAAATTCTTTCGTATCTCAATCCTAACAAAATTTTCGTGTACGAAAGAAATCAGTCAAGAGCGAGTCAATAGTATAGGCTTATGATCAGTTAAACGGATGCGAGGTATATTGCTCGGAGAACAGTTTGAATATTGGTTCAGCGGTCTCATTGACATAATTTTCTCACGTACTGAACACGTAGCGACCTACTGGCCAGCCTCCGCACGGGCTTGGCGAGGGCTAGGACCCGGAGAGGCCGGTCCCACCGTATAGGTTTGCGTTTGATCACACACTGCCTGATGTTGAGCAGAAATGCGGTCTAGGATGTAACACAGTAAAATGTAACAGTTAGGGGGGCTTAGTAGCCAGGTCTGCCTCAACCTGGTGAACCAAGAGGAACCCGAGGTGTGGACAAGCCCGTGCGGAGGCTGGCCAAAGTAGGTTGGGTGCCTTATGGGGGGTACCACAACTGAGGCGGGTTGCAGTGTCGTATGGGCGGCACTGCATCTGAGGATTGGAGGCCGCGGCGGGAGAGGACTGCTGGTGTGTCGTTACCACTTTTCCTGCCTTCCGCGGCCTCGACGGGGTCGCCACCGTTATGATGGCGGACGCGGTGGGGCTGCAGGGGAGGAGGAGTGTCGGTTATGTCGTCAGCCGCTCTACCTATCCTCTGCAGCCGTAGTGGCAGGCGCGGGGCCACTTAAACTGACCCGTTGCATCGGGACCAGGGCTGTCGGACACGGGTGCTGTCCGACGCCCAGTGCTGGTTGGTCCCAGGTGGTGGATGACGATGTGTCTGGTGTTCGGCACTTCGTCATTCTGGCGGGAGTGCTAGCTCCGAGGTGGGGCCTGTGGAAGGCCAGCGCTGTCGGGTGCCGCAGAGGAGTGCGGAAGCGTGCCCGTAGCCCCAACATCTGGTGCAGTGGCGGAACACCCAGGGGTTTTGGAAGATATACCGCCCAGCAATGGGCGGGGACTCCCACATAACCACCCGCCTGCCCCGAGGTGCGGTGGTATCTTTTAAAGATTTCTCCTGGATTAAAAAAAAGGTACAATGTGACAAAAAACATTTAAAAGGTGTGTCTAATTGGTAAAAATGCTTTTATTTAACACTCCGAGGTTACTTAATCAGGGTTGCTATACCGAGATAAACTACCCATTGAGCCAAATATATTTATTTATTTTAACAATTTCGAAACTATTTTTTAAAAAATGAGAGGGCTCTTTTTTGTTTTTAACTGATATGTAGTTGACTCAGAAAAATATGAAATTTCTCAAAATGTTATGTGTTGTGATTAGAATTTTTGGTTATTATTATACCAGCCTCCATACTCGTACATTTTGTGGACGTGCCCTTTACCAAAAGAAATACTCTAAAAGTTATTGAAAACAGCATTAGAATTTGTTGGATAGTTTGAGAAAAAAACGATTAGATAGCAAGGTGTGTGTCAAACGTTCCGCACTGTCCGTATTTGGATGGGTGACCGCGGGTGGCATTTTCTAACTAAGCGCTACCGTGGCTCGGATAACACGTTAAATTGTAGGTCTCGGTTGTTTTAACTGTTTAGCCATGTAAGAGGCATTCAGGCAGCGTAAAAACCATTCTGACATTAGGACTAGCCACCCGGCCTATACGAACATACTTACTTATATATGTGTCAAACTCCATGATGATGTCATTCCTCATTCAATAAAACAAATTTTCTGCTTTTGTAGTTTCCCGTTAAAATCCGAATAAAACGTGTAGTATATCAATTAATACTAGTATATCAATTAATGACATTCACACTTACCGTAATTTCAATGAGTTTTATTTTTAAAAGAAAGTAAATAAACCACATGGTGTGCATAACGTTAAATAGTAGAGATATAGTAAACTGCAAAAAAGAGAGTTTCATTTAAGTAATTATTTCTTATGGCAACAGTGTGTGTTACGGTCGATACGTAGCAGGCATCTACAAGGGTTATTAGGTGTACTCAGCCAAAATAGGGTGATTCAGACCAACTATTACTTTGGCGCTAACTCGAAAGCCAAGAAAAAATTGGCCAAGTGCGAGTGAGACTTATGCCGGGGCGCCAAGGGATTAAAATAAGATGCTTGAGTCTGACTATGTCTCACTATATTCTATTAATTTAATACGAATAACAACAGCTTATATACTAAATTATATCTACACATAGTGATCTATCTATGTCACGTAAAACATCCAAATCACGAACTAGATAATCACGCTATACTTATCTAAAACATTCCATCGAGCTGCAACAGTACTTCCCCCTTGGAAAAAAATGTAATATATATTCACAAACTCGTATTACCTTAAAATACATAGATATAACAAAATAAACAAAAATCCGATCAATTATGTTGCAGCGACTTCGCGACTTTACAGTGCGTCAGCAAAAATTAAACCCACTGGCTTAGTCAGCTCCGTAGGCACGTGCTTCTATTGTCTTTAAGTACATTCACTGATCAACCTTAACCTTTACTTATCAATTGACATAACTCTATTAAATAAAATATTCTAAACATTCCGCATAGTTACACTTCGTCGGTCAATTGGCACGTTTTTCGATTTGCAGTATGACGCTACTCGAAATTTGATGACAAAGCTCTAACGCAGCAAACACTTACTACTACTGATCTAATTACCTAGTAAAATATAGTTTACAAAACAATGAAACTGAATGTAACAATACAAATTATACAGATATGCCTATAGTTGAAAACAAAAATATTTAACACAATTCGCACAAAAATACTATCTCATCACTTAATCTATGAACTTGGACTTCGACATTTTTGGGCAATACACAATTTCCGTCTAATTTTACGTTCCTATTACCGATTTCCCTGATTTTATCCTGAATTTGCACAAAAGACTAAAACAATGTTGTCACAACACACTTTTTCCGTAATATCTGAACATTTTAAATATCTTCGTGCGTTCGCAGCTTCAGCCATATTTCCATTTCACATATTCTCTATAATATATCACTGACCAGTCGTTTGGCAATGGAAACGAGTCTGGACAAATCCTCCAGTACTACGCAATTTTCCGCCACCTTCGATTTGTCCTCGTACGGTGGTGCCAACTTCGAAAAAATACTTGCAGATCCAACCTGAATTTTCGGCGGCAGCATTGGCATCTCAAGTTCCTGTGGTCCTATACTCGGCTGCTGGCGACTGCTGATTCCATTTCATCAATTCACACGTAAACAAAATACCAAGGGTTATTCGCGTTTCATTGCAGCTACAGAACCCTGGATTTGGCGTTTACTCATAACTTCAAAAATTGCGTGACAAACTGCTTCTCGTCAATCATGTGATTTGTGTTGTTGTTTCTACATCTTTCTTGCTGAATTATGCGTATTTGCCGTTTTCCTGTCTTGCGAAAAGTTGTCCACAAAATTTCTTCAAATTCTCGAAATAAGCTTCCATAGATTCTTCTTTCCGTTGCCCAGGTGTTGTTGATTATTTATCGTTGTGATGTGAGGGTATAGGTATGGCGTCATCCAGCGGATTTATCGCCAACCCCCAAATCTTCTTGCGTGTTCACTACATTCCGCGACACTCGGGTCGGGGGTCACCACTATGCCGGTATGGCAGTGGGACCCCAAACTGATACTGCACTCGGGGTCACCAATTTGCCAGGGTGACAATGGATTAAAATAAGACACTAGAGTCTGTTTCTCGATCTCACTATATTCTATTAATTTAATACGAATAACAACAGCTTATATACTAAATTATATCTACACATAGTGATCTATCTATGTCACGTAAAACATCCAAATCACGAACTAGATAATCACGCTATACTTATCTAAAACATTCCATCGAGCTGCAACAAGACTCACACACGAAGGGTTCCGTACCTTATGGAAGATCGTTTAGCCCTATTTCAAGCGTCTACCTGTTGCCGTTACAAATATCGAGCAAAAAACGGCAATCTTTCACGTTTGTTGTATGGGAGACAACCTTAAATATTTGTTTTATTCTGTTAGTATTTATTGTTAATTAAAGTGGCAACAAAAATACTTACATCATATTCTGCGAAAATTTCAACTGTCTAGCTATTACGTTTCTTGAGATACAGCCTGGTGACAGACAGATGAACAGACGGACGGACGGACAACGATTTCTTAGTAAATAGAGTCCTGTTTTTACCCTTTGGGTACGGAACCTTAAAAATGGGCTGTTTCACAAGTACATGAATAATGCCGAGTCACAATTTTGTATGGGACAACAAATTTTTATTTTTAGGGTTCGCTGTTCGTCCGTCTGTCCGTCTGTCTGTCACCAGGCTGTACCTAGTTCATTAACTATGATGGCTAGAACGTGAATTTGTTTTTTACAAATGAAGTATCAATGTTGCTGCTAAAACAACAAATACCAAAAAATATGAAATATTTAAGAAGGTCCCATCGGTCGATATTAATAAAGTTGACAGGTAAATACTTGAAATATTCACAAAATATTTTTAAACGTTTACTACATTTAAAATAATTATAAAAAAAAATTGAATTTCCTCCAAAAAAAAATGTCGAAAGGGGCTTCCATACGGTACGGAACCCTTCGTGCGCGAGTTCAACTCGCACTTTGCCGATTATTTTTCTTGGTTGCCTCTGTAGAGAAAGTTTTAAAAAATTTGATTTGAATTATTACCACTTTTCTTCTTAGTAAACCGTATCTAAATAACCCTGTACACAAGTGGGTATTTTGACAGTAATATATAGGAGTAGGTAGTCAGTAGGTATTTTTACAACTTACCACAGAATCATATCCTCGCTTCAACTTGAGTGCTACATCGTGAACATTCTTGTAAATTTCATTAAAGTAAGCAATATCGACATCTTGAAGCTCCAAACAGTTAATAAATGTTATCAATCGGCTTTTGATTATGTAAAAAACGAACGCATTCACAACAATGACAATGTCTCGGCATGTACGCAACCAAAAATAATATGCGTTCAATGGGACTGATTGAAGACAAGAATTATAATAAACACAAACATACCAAGTCCATAACATTCTTAGAATTATGCAAGTTGTAATAGCCCTGAAGCATTTCATATTGATCTTATAAGTTTCTCCATAAATTTTGAGTTTAAGATCAACATGTCCAAAGATTGATCCAAAGCGAGCAAAACTAACATCTCTATTCATGAACATAAAAATGAACATGTAAAATAAATGTTGACATACATATAATCCATGTTGTAATAAAGTAAACCATGTTTCGTCATAATACGTTAGAATCATACACGCAACAGAAGGAATGATCGTGGAAACAGCTAAAAGAAAATTAACAACACATTTTACGTTGAATGACTTAAATGTTATAAAACCAAAATCAACGCCACTCGTAACATGTAAGAATTTGAAAAATATTGAGTTCAGTTTCTTAAATTTTGAGGTTTCCGAAACAATGTTAAACATTGTGCACAAGCGTCTAATATAAGGGGACAATAAGGTGTAAGTGTGGTTCCGTAGCAATATTAATCAATTTATACTTGATTACTACGTATATCTAGTATAACTTTATGTGTATGTAAGCGCTGAGTACATACACATATAATAACCGAGAATGTACTTAATAACATTGTTCTAGCATGTCATGTCTGATAACGAAATGGAACTTGTACAAATATACCTATAGGTAAAGGTGTAGGTGTATGTAACGTTCTGCCAGTGCTAGATTATGAATGTAGTAAGAGTAATAGGTACCTAATTGCTATAGACTTAATCTAATCTAGGTAATAATATAGGTAATAGTACTTCTCCGAACACTAGACTTTGCGTTTGTGAAACTGAATCTTCATAAACATAATTATACAGGGTTACTGGTAATCGATTAGCATCCTTTTATTTTATATATATCCATTTTAGGGGCTTATTCTGTACATCAAAACTAATTACTTTTGTTTCGCGACTTTTATCGAAACTTAAAAAATAAAACAGCTGTTTCATACATTTTGTCGGGGGTAACTTGAACGTCGCCGTCTCAAATCCATTTTTGCATCTTATACGTCACCGTCTCGAATCCATTTTTGCATCAAACGTCACTGCCCCGTATCAAATTTTTCGCGCGCGGTTGCATGGTATCCGGCCCTCTAAAAACGTATATCAAAGGAACAATAGACAAGCAGCTACGTTCTAATAACTGCAGCACTACTCCCGAATTGAACCAAAGTGGGCGCGGCGCCGGCACAAAATGGCGTCGGACATCTCCGAAACAGTGGGAAGAAACTGTTTAGTTGACTTGAAGGCCGTCTATGGTTCATTCCGAATATTAAATACTAGCGTTATTACGAAAAAGAACTCTAGCTTTACGGTTTTAAGCTGATTTTTGCAAAATCGCACCTTAAGGACAAAAGTTCCCATCGACGTTTGAGGCAATTTTATTTTTGGGACTAAAGTTCTCATAGACGTTTGGGGCAATTTTTTATCAAGTGGATAGTGACGATATTTTACTATTGGACAAAATTTTTTTTTGAGATTTGATAAAATTCGTTGAACAAAAGTTGTTAATTTTGACATACAGAATAAGCCGCTACACGGATGCTAATTGATTACCAGTAACCCTGTATATCTCGAATCGGTCTTGACCGATTTCATTCATACTCGCCAAATTTATAAGGAATTAAATACTAAAGAAGCTAGCCAAACAACACCAAAATAATTTGATAAATTGCACTACAGCAAATTCCCCCCATTTTGAAGGAAACACCCCCAACCCTTTTACTACGGAACCTCCTACGGTTCCTCGTTTTACTACGGAACCCTAAAAAGTTACTGACATAATCAGGTGGATTCAGTAACGTCAAATTAACAATGGCCAAGACACATAGCACAGTGATAGGGCCCTAATGTTTTTGAATGGACCCGGAACCTGGAGTATGTGGTTAGTAATATTTCATCATACGTGCTGGTGAGCGCAGCATACTATTATATTATATCGTCGATTTGTAACTCTGTAGCTGCGTGACACGTGAAAAAATAACAAACCCACAAACACACTTTCAGATATTCAGGGTTATTTCTAATCAATTAGCATCTTTTAAGGGAATTTCACCATGGAAACTAGCGTGGTTTTCACACATTATAACTAAGTTATTTTGCACTTTAAAGATTTTATTTTTTATTTATTAAGTAAAGCAGGTGTTACTCACTCACAATTTTAGTAGAAAACTGCTACTATAGTTTCAATCGTATTTGGCGATCTTTCTCAAGGTTGGAGTACTATCACGCGGGCACGCCAAATGCGATTGAAACTATAGTAGCAGTGTTCTACTAATAATTGTGCGTTAGAAACACCTGTTTTACTTAATTAAAATTTAAGGGAATTATTCTGAACATCAAAACTAACAACTTTTGTTCTGCTACTTTTGTTAAACTAAAAAAAACAGCTGTTCCACACATTTTGTCGCAAGTGAACCATATATTTCTATAAAACAATATTTTTTTTTGATTTTTGACATAAGTCGCAGAACTAAAGATGTTAGTTTTCATGAAATAAATAAGCATCTAAAAGGATGCTAATTGATTATTAATAATAATGATAACTTTATTGATAATAGTACAATATTACACGTCAAATATTTACATTACATTAGCTAATGTATTGGCTCTGGAAAGTTCACAACATTAATTTTGTCATACCACTATTTCATCAATATAGAAGAAAATGCTATATGTTTAATTTGATTAAAACTATCGTAAAAGAGATACTGTAGATTAAAGTACGTAATAAAAGTATTTCATTCTTGTATTCTATACTAGCAACCCGCCCCGGCTTCACACAGGTGTATTATACATTTAAACCTTCCTCTTGAATCGTTCTATCTATAAAAAAACCGCATCAAAATCCGTTTGCATAGTTTTAAAGATATAAGCATACATGGAGACGCGGAAAGCGACTTTGTTTTATACTATGTAGTGGTTAAATTGTAGCTTACACAATACCAGTTACTTTCTCTATGAAATATAAATATTACTTATTTAAGTATGATTATTTTTCGCAAAAATGGAATCACCCACTTCTACCGTGTACAGAATTCGAATAGTTTGCGCGAACATCATAGTTCATTTTTTCATGTACATCATAGTTCATTAATCAAAAACAGCTGAACCGATTTTGATGAAATTTAAATTAGACCACCTCGGGAGTATACCAAATCGATTTTAATGCTTGTAAAATATGGAGGCCAGATGACGGCCTTGGACAAAAATCAAACTGGAAAATTTCTAGGTTTTTTTTTTTTAATTATTTCTTGTAGGTTTGCGTTTGACTACACACTGATGTTAAGCAGATATGCGGTCTAGGATGTAACACGCTTACCTAGAAGATCCTACATTGTATGTACTTTAGCGGGAAGACGGACTCAGGCAAAGCATTCCACATTCTGGCAGTTCGTGTGAGGACTCGAAACGCTTGGTTCTAATGCGCGGTATGTCCACCATAAGAGGGTGGCGCTTTGGTCGCGACTGTCTAGCTAAATAAAGCATTCAATGGGGTTGTTGTACTCTGCGCATTTATTTACCATATTTAAATTTATTTTTTGAGCTACTGTACACAGTTTGGTCCCACTTTGTAAGACTTTCTTGCAGATTATCATTGAACTCATCATTATAACAATTATTTACTATGAGACCAATTAAATAAACAATTCTAAGCGCGTTTGCATGTAAATAACGCAAAATATTGACATTGATTTTGGAAGGGCAAATAAAAATTGGCTGCTCTCAGAAAATTCAATTACTTGCTAAAACCAATTTTGATGTAAAAAAGTTATAAAGTTCAATAAACTTACATTCATATCGTTTTGAGTTTTTCCTACATTTTTCATTTTTTTACTAATAAATGATACAGAAAACTCATGATTGAGCTGGTGTGCGGTACGATTCTCGTAAATGCTTTCTTTTCAAATGGCAAAATGACGATTACAACCTTCAGAGAAAAAGTCACTGACGATATGATACACGGTAGACATTTAGAAATTTTCGTCTGAACTCCTCAGAAAAAGAGAGAAAGAGAAAGCAAGAAATAATCGGCCAAGTGCCAGTCAGACTCCACGAAGCGCTCGAAGGGTCCCGTACTGTATGGAAGCCCCATAACTTAATATATTTTATTTTGAAGTGAAATTTCTAATGCGACTTCCAACAAGGTTGCGTTAACCGTTTAACGCTACCATGGAGGGGGCATGAAAGCACTGTTGCGTCGAAGTTTCACTTCTTCCGCGCGGAAGAGTCCCTCCGCGTTTTGCGCAAATTTGCATTTTTTTAATTTACTTATTTATTTATGAAGGGATATACTCGTACAACTTAATATTCTGTGAATTTTTCAAGCATCTTGTTGCCGTTATTCATATCGAGCAACCAAATCACGTTTCTTGTATGAGGGCCTCCCTTAAATATTTATATTATTTTAATTTATCTATTCATTTTATATGTGAATAATTAATTATATATTCTGTGAATATTTCAAGCGTCTACCTATAACTTAACTGTTATTAATATCGAGCGAAAAACGACTAACAATTAAGGTTTGTTGTATTTGAGCCTCCCTTAAATATTTATTTTATTCCGTTATTAGTAATTTTTGTTATAGCAGCAACAAATATACGTCATCTGTGAAAATTTCAATCAACGTTCTAGCTATCACCGTTCATGAGATACAGCCTGGTGACAGACAGGAAGACGAACAGACGGACAGCGGAGTCTTAGTAACAGGGTCCCGTTTTACCCTTTGGGTACGTAACTCTTAAACTTTAACACAATTCCAAACCCCAGATGTATCATACGATTTGTAAATTTGCTATTAGTTACACTAGATTTTCTTTGACGTCAATTCAATTAATCATTAATTACGCGTAAAATGGGGCTAAAAACCGTGAAAATATGTCACTGCAACATTAGTAGTAACCATGGCACAAATATTCTTCCCGTGGTCCTACCAAGCACTTTAGTTATACTACGGGGAAAAATACCGTTCCTGTGGTACTACTAGTAGTACCGCTGGTAACACACGTTTGTAAGGGCTGGCTGCAAAGCTGAGTATAAAGTGTTTAGAGCGGTGTGTATTCACCATTACACCAGCCTCTGAGATTGACCACTATATTCAGATATACACTGGCCTGTGAGATTTGCATGTTTGCTATTTTTTGTTTGATTGACTAAATAATAATACATGTCTAATATTTTTTTAGTTTTGGTAGACTTTTGCATCACTCATTAACTGGCACCTTGTTGTGTTTATTTTTTAATTGCCGTGTTAGTCTATTGTCATTTAATTGTTTATTTGACAGAATTTAACTGGAATTTGAGGATGCTCAAATATTAATTTGTATCATCATCATCACCATCATCATTTTCTGCCTGTAATCGCCCACTGCTGAACATAGGCATCTCTTCTTGTACGCCATTCACTTCGATTTTGTGCTAATCTCATCCAGGTTGGAATCGCGACCTTAACGATTTGTATACTTGTGAGTATTTTTTTTAAAGCGAATACTGTTTATTCGATTGTTTTTGACTTTTCATAATTGTTTCTCTGACACTCATTTACTAAAAACTGTATTGTACTGTATCAGATTTTTAATAGTCCACTGCAGGACGTAGGCCTACCCATGAAGGGTGATTGGGCCATATCCACCACGCCACGGAATTCCTTTTACGGACGTATGCAGGTTGCCTCACGATGGTTTCCTTTGCCAAAAAGCCATTTTCAAATTTCGTTTACAAATTTCAAAGAACTCATAGTTACAGGATCAGCATTTAACCCCACGACCACACAGGTACACCACGGCGTCGAAGTCAATAAACTGAAATAAAAAAATCAGAAGTTTTTCTTTTTAAATAAAGATTTATTTAGATAGTATAATATATATGTTTCAACATGTAACTTATGTAACTAATTATTCAACTTTTATTTAATTACTATATTAGATAAATTTATACATTTTTACCTTTGTCATTTAGGCAAATTATTTAAATATTTTCACTGTGTTATAATTCGTGTGTAGTTTTAAGCGTGACGGTATTAAAAATATATATTTTTTTTACCTAATTAGTACAAGTGAGTAAGTTGAATAATAACAATCAAATATGTAATACAAAAATTAAGAAGCATTTGAATTAGACCCGCATTTAAAGGTATAACTCTATAAACAATAAATAAGCACGGTCGTGCCTCTATATAATCTATGAGTTTCTGTATAATTTTTTCTCGTGCATCATCTGAAAATAATTATAGATGTAGAACTACAGAGGTAAATTTGTACACATTACGTCAACGAATGTACAAGGCTATTCCTTGTCAATTACCATTCTTTTAAGGGCTTATTCTGTACATCAAAACTAACAACTCTTGACAAAACTCACAAAAAAAAATGTTATTGCATGGAAAAATATCGTTGACCCGCGACAAAATATATGGAACAGCTGTTTTTCTTTTTCAGTTTTGACAATAGAGAGCAAGCGTTGTTATTTTTGATGTACAGAATAAGCCCCTAAAAGGATGTTAATTGATAATTGATTAACCCTGTATAATATAAAATTATTATTATGCAATATATTAACTATTTTGGCAACTGGCAGTGGGCTTGAGCATTTGGATTATATTTAGACCTTCAAAGGTCTGTGGACGATCCAATGCTTTTTATGTAGTAGTAGTGTAGTTTTGTTGTAGTTAATAAAGGCGCTTTTGCCCGGTAAAAACAAAAACTATTATGCTTTAACAAGTATAGCTTATGCTTTCTATAAAAAAAGCTTGTGAAGTTGTAATCTCTGGATTTACAGAACCGATTAAGAAAATTATTTAACCAATAGAAAGCCAAATTATCTGCATCATAGAAATATCACGCGGGCAAAACCGTGGGCAACCGTGGTTAATAAGGTTTAAAATAATAATGTAATATCGACCTACACTTCGCCATAAAAAAATAAATGTTAATTCCTGAGTGTTTCTATATTTACCTTTTTCTGACAGAAGTTTGTTATGCAAAATAATCCTTATTTTAGACGTTTGAGAATTTAGCATGCCAGCTAATAGAGCCGGCAAACAAGTGAAAATCAACGTTCCTAATGTCATTGTGGCAGAAATAATCATATCCAATGATCCAACCTAGAAATATAAATGACAATTTTAATAACTTCCTGGGCATTATTAACTATGTACACTTGGTTGCAAATAAAGAAATAGGAATATGTATAAAATAGAAGTTACAGCTACAGATAAAATGCTGCAAGTAGCATTCACTTGTCATACTGCTTTCTGGTCGATTGGAATACGCCTGTAATGTAACAATTTATGTTCGACTTAGAGCATTAAAAGGTGGGTTTGCCCGGCGTTATGCGACGTAATATTACGTGTTACTCAGCGAGCGTTCATGCAGCCAGTACGGGAAAACAAGGTTGCCGAGTGCTCCACCCGTACTCGGTTTTTAGCGAAACCTTTGAGTGCTAAGCTATGATTCCGAACTCCGCTGCCCGCTGCAGTGCTGCCGCAGCACTACAGGTCCCCGTATAGCTGCCGCGACATTACTGCGTAGCTCAAAATGTAACTTCATATAAACTTATAGAGACTATACGAGTAATGAGGACCAGTAGTGTTGCAGCAGAGTTCGGGATCACTTATGCTTATGCTTCGGTCAGGGGTGCGTTTTTTGAACTTCGAACGCCCTAGGAACGTAAACATAACTTTGACAGTGACAGTTCGAAAACCATTCGCCATATTTGTTTTGATAGTTTTCTTTTTAATTGACGTTCCATTTCACGATTTCCCCCTTTGCAGCCTAGATGGTTTCTTTTAAAGTAGCCAACTCCAGTACTAAAGTTTGCGTGAATTGAATAATTTAAAATAAATTTTGAGAAAAAAAATGTCACCCGTAAAGTTAAGTGTCGCGTCGCGAGTTAAGTTAAGCGTCCAAGGTGTTCGAAGTTTTGAAGTTCAAAAAACGACCAGGACGTCGCAACAAATTGTCACAAGCGTACGTGGCTCAAGATTCGATTGCAGGTACTTCGGAATTTTAGTTTTAATTATTGTGATCAACAAGCAAATGCTGTTGAAAACGTGAAGTGTGATAATGAGAAAATTCTCGCCTGAAAGGCTTAATGTTATTAGAGTAAAATCAAAGATCCCAACACAACTTCGTCCCCCAAAATCTTGACTGAGTTGGTTTGCAAATCTGGAGCACGGAAGACAAAAGAGTTCGCAACGAGCATGTTACACTGATTTTAGCATACGGCGTAATGTGTGTTGACGCCATGTGCTGAAATCAGTGTAGTCTTGCTGCGAATAGTATACATATTACGCCCCGCAACACCGGTCAGTAGAAATCTACGCTAACGTGGCCCGTCCCTGCAAATTATTGTTTTAATGTGTGTAGTGTTTTAAATTTTTAATGTGTGTCGAGCAACAAATCTTGGATTTGCTAGCTCGACTAGTTGTTTGTCGGCCGTATCAGTAGGTACGCACACATGCTGTTGGCGCGTTGTAAATACTTTCACAAATCCTTTCAAGCGTTTTTAATTTTGATAGGGCGGGTCATGTTATCGTAGAGATCTCTATCCTCCATTACGTTACAAACATTCAAAGATATAACTTTATATTACAGGCAAATGCTCCGCTGAGGGAGCACCTGTATCTATATTTGTATATATGTCACCGGTTTATTGTAAGAACGGTTTGTTTACAAACTCTCGAGTTAAATTATAAACTATCGATAGATTGTGAACGGACACAACGATGTACAATTTAACGCTTTACATTTTCGTTAGTTTGTAAACAAACAGTGTTCAAACGTGAAATTGTGAACTTGTGTGTAACGAAACTCGAAGTGGACAATGATTGGTTCAACGCATCATCCCTTTTACGGCCACTCCTCCTCCGCCGGGTGCAGCCATCCATTGTTCTTTTAACGGTGTAAAGATGGCTCTTATTATCCTGTATATTTTTTATGTATGATCACGCATGATGATTTTTTTTTATTGAATAGGTGTAGGTACCCTAAAGTTATTCCCATACCCATATACATGTTACTAAAATTGGTTTCTAAAAAATCAATTGTACTTACAACGGTTTGATCGAACTGTCCGAATATTGTACGTAAGTCTTGATTGAAGATTGAAGTCGATCGTACTGTTTTTGGCGAAAAATAATTATGTTTACAATAAAATCTCAGATGAAAGTGAGGATTAAAACGTACGAAATTATTTTTAGGAAGATCAAACTAATATACAAATTATCCAACCTTTAACCAAAATGTACTACCTATTGACAAATTAAAATTAATGTTGTTTTCCTTTTTTTATTCCGAAACTAAGATGCAGACTCGAAGGCGGCTCACGGATCCAAGGCTGGCACATAGGGAACAAATCCCTCCCAAAATTTCAATGAGACAATGGTTAATTCTACAGCATTTGTTGTTTGCTCTATAGAATTATATTCTATTATATAGAATTTTATAGTGTTTTATACACTAGCTAAAATGGATTATTTGAGTAGAAGGTAAAAGTATGTTGAAAGCTGTTACTACATAGTAATGCATGACCCTAAAAATGAAAGTGACTTGTAAAATGACCGTTGGGCTATTGTCCTGCGGATCTTCAAAATTCTCGACAAACAAAAAGACATGCACATCTGTGCTCTCCGGGGTTATTTTACGGAAAGACCCAATCTAGTGATGTGCAGTTATTTTGGAGTCTCAGTACAATACCATATTATTATTTACCTATGTTTGGCTTTTCACATAGTATTGAAACTAGTGGCAAAATATACCGGACAAGTGCGAGTGGAAAGTAAGCCGTCTCCGCACGTGGATATTTTTTTTGTTTTGTGGGTTTTTTATGTAGATAGATAAGTGTACTAATTTATAAGACGGTCTTTATTGCCAATCATAATTCTAGGTCAACAGAAAGTACGCTATATGTTTTTTTTTTACCATGTGAAAATCGAAATTGATTATTAGTTTTCGCTAAAAATACTACAATTAACTTCAATCATAGCTGTCTACTTACGGACAAACTTCGAATGTTTTATTTTTATTTTAGCTCGCCAAACTACCATCTCAGACCTGGCAACAGCCTTAGGTGGTTTATAGGTAAAATTGTCTAATAAGATTGTCGTCTTCTTAGCAGCACGTAGCCAAAGGTCGGCTTGCTCTGGTCCATTCAATCTAACTTGGATTATGTTATCTTTTCGTCCAGTTTGAGGCGGGTTTTGCTTGATATGTTTCACCTGTTTACTATCGATCTTGAGTGTCCGCTAATATTTATTCATTCAGTAAATTAAATTAAATAATTCATCTAATAATTAGCTTAAATCAAACGATTACTGAGTTTTTATAGTCATCTTGCACCTCCAGCATCAGACCCTGGTTATCATCTAGCACCAAAGTACTCTTCATGATGAATTAAACGAACTGACACTCGATGGGGTTGCGTTGTTTCTTTACTGAGTTCATTTGACCACCTTGCATCTCCATCATCAGATCAAACTCTGGTAACCATCTAAAATTAAAAAACTCTCTAAAGCGAATCAAATGAGTCGAAATTCGATGGGGTTGTGTCGGTTCATTACAGAGTTTCTATGACAACCTTCCAGCTCTATCAACAGACCCTAGTTACCACTGAAAGACAAACTACTCGTCAAGACGATTGAAATGAGTCCTAACTCGATGAGGTAGTGTCGTTTCATTTCGAAGTTCCTTTGGCCACTTTCCAGCTCCATCATCAGATCGGCACCATGTCGTCAAAATATTGCATTGTCATGCGATTTACACATGTATGTAAAATTTTAGCTCAACCGGTATCCGGTAAGGGGATCAAATTTAATTTGTAAGATTGTCAAACCCCAGACAGGTAAATAAAAGTTTGTAAAAAATCATCATGTGTGATCATAAATTAAAAAAAAAAAAAAACACGAGTCGAAAACAGTCTGATTTTTTTACTTATATTGATCTTGAGATATCTTTTTAAAATTGAATAATGGCGCACTCAGTATTGACTCTTTACACCGTTAAAAGGACAATGGATGGCTGCACCCGGCGGAGGAGGAGTGGCCGTAAAAGGGATGATGCGTTGAACCAATCATTGTCCACTTCGAGTTTCGTTACACACAAGTTCACAATTTCACGTTTGAACACTGTTTGTTTACAAACTAACGAAAATGTAAAGCGTTAAATTGTACATTGTTGTGTCCGTTCACAATCTATCGATAGTTTATAATTTAACTCGAGAGTTTGTAAACAAACCGTTCTTACAATAAACCGGTGACATATACATATCTCTGTTTTAGTTATTTGGCGCAAGCAGAATGTTTGTGTCGTCGTACCAAAAGTTGATAGCGTTGTTTATAAACCAATGAATAAATGTACCACATCATCTCAGGGACTTTAAACAGCAATGCTGCGAAAATCTGTAACAAAATCATGTTACATTATTGCCGATGACATCATTATCATCAAAATATTAGTCATTTTTTAACAACGCGCATCGTTAATGTTAGTAAACGTCTAAGTTCGTCATCATCTTGTCCTTATCCTACTAGGTGGGGTCAGCACAGCACGTTTCCTTTCGCTACTTCACTCTATCATTCATCATCTCATTATCAACTTTCTATCCTCTATTTCTATATGATCCTTCACGCAATTCATCAAATATTAAAACTCCTGACATTACCAAAAAGAACTTCCATAAACCATATTTTATAAAACTAGAAACTATATCCCTGGTGTCTATCTATATATTCGAAATATGTAAGTTTGTCAAAAAACACCCTATTTGAACAAAGCGTCTGATAAATTGCTCAAAATTAGATCACAATACGGACGTAAACTCGGGGGATCAAAGTCCAACTTAGCAATGCATAGTTCCAGCCCGCAATGTATGGCTATAAAATATTTAATAAACTGCCAAATAATCTAAAAGACATCGAAAAGGTAAACGGTTAAATTAGCCTGTTAACCAAATACTATTATTAATTTGACGATTTTTTTAACGATAATCTAGAAAACATAACAATAAATCGTTCCAATACAAATAATAAAATTGCCATACTCTTATCAGTGTCATAATATGTTAACTATACAAAACATGTTAATTAAGAACCGCGTGTAAATTTCATATGTTGCAATAAACACACACATGTTGCACACTCGTTTTGGTCTTACCGCCTCGCTTAAAAACTGTACAGAGTTCTTTTCCAGTGGTATGGAATTTGAAACTCATGTATGGATTTTTACACCACTGGCTTTTCGGTGAAGGAAACCATCGAGAGACAACCTGCATATGTTCGCAGAAGAAATTTGATGGCGTGCGTGAAACCTCCAAACTGCACTGGGCCAGCGCAGTCGTTATGGTCCAATCACTCGTCCTGGGTACGACTCTGTTCAAAAGTGAACTATCAAAAATCTGCAAAGTACGAGTCGGACTCGCGCATGAAGTGTTCCGTACTGTATGGGAGCCCCCCTTAAATATTTATTTTATTTTAATTTGATTATTTATTATTAAAGTAGGCATGCAGTTAAATATTTTGTGAATATTTCAAGTTCAGTGACCATTATTGATATCGAGCGAAAAACGGCAAAAAATTTAGAGTTTTTTATGGGAGCCCCCCTTAAATATTATTTTTCATCATATTTTTATATTTGTTGTTATACAGACAACAGAATTACATCATCTGTGAAAATTTCAGGTTTCTAGCTATAGCGATTCATGAGATACAGCCTGGAGACAGACAGACAGACGGACAGCTGAGTCTTAGTAATAGAGTCCCGTTTTTACCCTTTGGGTACGGAACCCTAAAAAGGTTGTATCTATCACAGGAAATTGTATCACTAGAAATAAATAATAGAAAAGAAATTAAAATTACCAGAGGGTCCATAGATGTTTTCATTTTTTCTGTAGCATCCACAATTGATTGGTATATGTTACAGTTATTAATGTATGACGTAATAGAATTATATCCTTCTAGTTTTCTGGTGAACGTCGCTAAATTTATGTATACTATATAGTAAAATAAGGAATTGGTCAACAAAATGCAATCATGAGATAACATTAGCATGTAGAACACGATTAATGTCCAAAAAGGACGCATACACTGTTCCTCAGTTTTCGTCACACACCAAGAAACTGACAACGCTAATCTAAGAACTAGAATAAAAGCTATTACAGTTATTGCAATATTTAACAAATAATTAAAATTTTGTGAACTGAATTTTGCATTAACATTGCTCATAACGAGAATAAATCTACAAAAATTAATGTTGAATACGAGAGTAATAAGAAAAAACGTCAAATACTGTGATAGGTAATACATAAACAACCCAAATTTACGTTTCGATGAATACATATACACACATATTACGGTCGCTAAACATATGAAAAAAATTGAAATAATTGTAAAACACTTTGTTAGAACCCTAATGTTCTTTGTTTTATATTTAAAAAATCCTAAATCAAAACCAAATGTAACATTAAGAATTTTGTAAAAAAGTGAACAAGTTCGGGGTACATGTTTTGTATGTTTTATTACAAGAAAATTCTCTTTTGCTGGTTGAACGACAATCATGTTGACTAATACCAAGAACAAAGACAAAGTACGGAGCAACACCATACTAATGTGAAATGAAATTACTTATCGTAAATGTGTCTAGGCATAAGGAAATATTAATACATTGGTCACTAAAAACACACGTAAGTAAACAATGACTATACAAAACGTGTACCTTTTAGTATATTAATTTTTTTAGCGGAAGTACAGGGATATACTTATAGCTGCTTGCCCCGTACCTACTCAACAACTTTTACTATAGTTAGGACCAACCCGGAATTCGAGAAAAAAAAAACTGCTTTTCCATAAACAAAATCGGCCAAATGCGAGTCGAACTCGCGCTCGAACGGTTTCGCACTGTATAGGAGCTCCCCTTATTATATTTTATTTATTTTTCAAATAAATATACAACTAGATAAATGTTCTGTGAATATTTCAATCATCTACAGGTTGCCGATATTAATATCGCGCCGAGAAATCACGTTTCTTGTGTGGGAGCCCCCCTTTTAATATTTATTTGTTTTATTCTTATTAATTATTTTTAAAGTAAATATCTAAACAAATATTCTAGAAATATTTCAAGCATCTACTTCTCACCGTTATTAATATCGAGCGAAAAAAAACTTTTCGCTTCATAGTTTTACATTTAAAAAGCACATAATATTAGGCATATACATAGGAATGTATACGCCTTATATTATCTTGAAAATAAATTCCTTAATTTTTATTATCAGCTTTTTTATTTAAAAAGGTGTTTATTTGCGGTGCTACTTCTCTTCCGTGTAACATTTTATTTGGAAATTTATTCAAACTTGTGATATGACAAGTAAATGTGAATATTTTGTTGAAAGAATAACACTTTTCAATATTGGTATAATTTTCGTAATGTATCTTAATACACTGTAATAAGAAACTATTATTACATCGAATAAAACAATGTAAATGTAGGGTTTCGTACTTAGAAAAAATTTAACCTCAATTAGATCAATTTGTTGCCCATCATTCCATCTAACTTCTCTATGACTCGATTTGTCCCAAGGATTTAACAAGTTGGTTCCCGGCTTTGTAGGATTTCCGGAATTTGCACGGAACCCTCGGCGGGCGAGATTAGCTCCCACTTGTTGGGTTTTTGTTATTCCATTTTCTATTTCTTAAGGTGGGCATACACGATGCGATGATTTGATCAAATTTTCGCTTCATGCCAACTGGGAAATCATTCAGTTAATTCAAAGGTAGGAATTGGTAGTTAACGATTTGTACTACTACCTGAAACTGGGCGCACAGAACGCGATGATCGCATCAATTCATCAGATCAGTCCAGTGGAGGCCAAATATAGGTAGTTAACTGTAGCTGGTTAGTAGTTATTGAGGAAACAAAATGGTTCACCTCCTACCTTTGAATTAATTGAATGAGCTCCCAGTTGGAATGAAGCTAAAATTTGATCAAATCATCGCATCGTGTATGCCCACCTTTACACATTTCTAATTACATATTCTGTTGTTTAGTAACTACAACAAAATACCATAAAACTACATAAATAGCATCAGCTCTACTGTTGGTGTTTATTTGGATTTAACATATGATTATTTACCATTGTAATGCTATCAGCATGCTGGGTACGCGGTCTACTGGCAGTAAGCTCGACCATTTAGATTGTTTTAAGACCTGCAGCTGCTGAGCTGTGGTCTGCATGGATCATCTACAGACCACAGTAAGTCTAATAATTACTTAAATTAAAAATTTAAAAAACCCCCGACAGACTAGAGAGAATCCTACCACTGATAAAACATCTTTCATTTGACAACCATTTTGGGCACATTTGTAGAATTTTGGTTCTTCCATCCCCATTTTAACCCACCATAACTCTTAAACGGCTCAATCGATTTTTATAAAACATAGCTAAGAACACTCTCGATTAAGTCTCCTTTCAACCAAAAAAAACTAAACTGAAATCGGTTCAGTGGTTCGGGCGCTATGATGCCACAGACAGACAGACACACAGACAAACAGACACGTCAAACTTATAACACCCCTCTTTTGCGTCGGGGGTTAAAAATACCTCGGGCCTATTGGCAGTTGACAACGTGCACAGCCTGCTAGCAGCATTACCACGCTAAAAATTTATACGTTTAAAAAAATTGGCCATAATTAAGTTATCGTTATCTAATAAAAAAATCGGCCAGCTACGAGTCGGACTCGCGCACGAAGGGTTCCGTACTGTATGGGAGCTCCCCTTAAATATTAATTTTATTTTTATTATTGAAGTGAATTAAAACAAAATAATCTGTGAAAATTTCAAGCATTAACATGTTACCATTATTGATATAGAGCGAAAAACGGCTAAAAAATCAGGTTTGTTGTATCGGAGCTCCCTTAATTATTAATTTTAGTATTTGTTATTATAGCGGCAACAGAAATACATCATCTGTGAAAATTTCAGCTTTCTAGCTATGACGTTTCATGAGATACAGCCTGGAGACAGACAGACGGACAGACCGACAGACGGACAGACGGATAGGGATCCCGTTTTTACCTTTTGGGTACGGAACCCTAAAAAGTAGGTAAGTATTGAATAAAAGGAAATATTTATGATCAAAAATTTTATATTCAAACCAGCCTAAACAATCTTTCACACACAGAAATGTCTAGTCTAAGTTAAGTACAAAAAAATAGATGCCTACTTATGTACTTTTCGATAAATAACACAGACACACTCTTATACTATTTACTCTTACAACTCACGGGTTTTAATGACACGGAACTTTTAAAGGTGGGGCCGAAGCCAATACCAAGGGGCCATTTTACAATATTGTAAAAAAATCTTACAAAACACTGTTTGTGGATGATAGGGAGAGAAAATCTATTGTAAAGAGATATAAATTAAACAATTCTAGGCTACTTGGTATTAATTTATTAGGAACTGGGCAATGGAATGAGGTCCGCACCCTCCATATAATACAATCCTTATTTCAAAGTTGTAGGTGGGTGATGACCTGCCATCCACTAAAGCCCCCCCTTCCCCCCATAAGGGCAATCGTAAGTTGGCGCCGGAGGGGTAACATTAGTGTGGACGGCTTAGGGTGTCGAGAGGTGTGCTGCGCTTTCACAGGACGCTACTAGAGACGTTATGCCCTTAACTATTCCACCCTGAAGCTTGGGTTCTGAGCTTTTACGGTTTCCACTCCTATAGCCGGCCAGTTAAGGCAAGCCAAGAGTCAGGGGTCTCATTTAGCCCCAGGGAATCGGAATTTGCGGTGTCGCCACTCACCGACGGCTTGCCACAAAGCCGTTGGCCACCCCTGCTATATTTACTCTATTTTATTATTCTCAATTATCTAAAAATAATAATATAACATTATTAATAACTTTTCGATCCTATCAACCTTGATTTGTATTTAGTCTTGTCACTAAATACTGACAAACCTTCAGACCGGGATTTTTTTTACGCCTAATTATATTTCACTCACAAAATTGTACAGAATTGTTGAGATTAAATATCACATTTTAAACGATATTAAACGGGACTCACTCACGTGTTCGTATAGTCATAACACGACTATAGTTTCGATCGCGTTCGGCGACCTTTCTCAAGTTGGCGAGTCCTAACACGCGGAGCCGTCTCGCAATGCACTGCGGGCTGCGGCGCGTAGCGCTCGCGATGACAGCGGTTGCGGTGGCGGGGCGGGGGCGTGTAGAGAGGATTGTTGTGTCGGCGCGCACTGAATATACACGCGCGTGAGTCCCGTTTAATATCGTTTAAAATGTGTGAAAACCACGTAAATTTCCATAGTAAAATATTAAATATCACTTTTGAATCTAATGCATTTTTGACGGGATAGAACGAAAACAAGTTTTATTCGATCTCTCCTGTTAAATTAGAAGACATGAAAACCAACCAATATTTAATACACTCAAATGTGTTATTAGTAAAGGCTACATAGGGTTTTAGAAATTCAACGTCTATAAATAGACCGAATCAAACTTTTTGGTGTCTGTGAATATGCTAGCGGCGCAAGAGGAGGAATGTGCGCAGCGTGTAGCTGAATTCACAGACGGCAAGAAGTATGTCTCGCCCATACTTAAACTTTCAAATGTGTGAGTGAGACAACTGTAGCCGGTTGAAAAGCCTTTAAACTTTTTACCGCTAAGGTTTATTTTTTTAGGGTTCCGTACCTCAAAAGGAAAAAACGGAACCCTTATAGGATCACTTTGTTGTCCGTCTGTCCGTCCGTCCGTCTGTCAAGACCCTTTTTCTCAGGAACGCGTGGAGGTATGAAGCTGAAATTTATATCAATTACTCAGGTCTACTGTCCCTTGAAGCTGTGAAAAAATCAAACTTCTAAGCCAACGCAATCAAAAGATACAGCCGTTTATGCCGCAAATTTTGAAACTCGCAAGTACTCGCAAGGGAATTAAAACCTAAAGGGTACTTCCAGTCGACCTAGAATCTTGAAATTTGGCATGAAGCAACGTTTTATAGCACACATAAAGGAAAAATTCCGAAAACCTTAAATTTTTAGTTACATTACAAAATATATATTTTTTAATTAATAAATATAAACTTATTACTTTTTTTGTCGTAATGAACGAACTTTGTAAACCTTGCAGGTTTGTACGGAACCCTCGGTGCGCGAGTCCGACTCGCACGTGGCCGGTTTTTTTTATTTCATATTATGGGGCCCGGATTTTTGTCGACTACTTATAGATAATTATGGTTTATGGTTATGGCCCGGAACTGCTGGTCAAGTATAGGTGACTTTCGGAGTCAAAAGGTTAATACAGGTGCGTGAACTGTATCACGACAATCAAGTAGGTAACACAGAAGTTAAAAATCATCCCGAGCAGATCCGCGTTCAGAGGGATGACTTTATACACGTAGAAGTTCATCGGCCGCGTTTCGATGTATTGAATAAACTTTGTTATATCCATTACATTTGATTCATCTGAAAAATTAAAAATTACCAACTTAGTAATATAAATTATAATAGTCTTCAGTACTTTTTGGCATCTTTACTTATTTTTATGATCAACTAGTTTTTGCCCACGGCTTTGCCCGCGTGGTAGGTATTTTTATTTAGGTGCTATCCCATGGGGAAAAAATTATAGAATAAAACGTATCTTTTGTCATTTAACGTTTTTCAAACTATTTCCATGCCAAAAGTAAAGTCCTTTACTACGTTGCTGCGTGAAAGAGGAACAAACCAATAAACTAATAACATTATTAGTAACGAAGTAAGGATATCCTTACAAGTCTTACACCGCATAGCCATAGACAACAGACTGTCGAATTTTCCGTTTCCTAAGAGATACAATATAAAGTTTTTTTTAGAATTAATAAGTAGTGGTAAGTCCACGTGTTTCATCTTCAACTATCATGTCGCTTATCATCAGGCAACTTGGTGTTCAAGCACAGACATTTTCACAATAAAAAGCTTAAACGCAATGCTTCACCCGCGTGATATTAGTAGCCTATCACACTCTGACTTTTCAACTATATCCATGCAAAAAATTAAGTCGATGCATTACTCCGTTGCTGCGCGACAAAGTAACAAACATCAACAAACATACGTTCAAATTAGTAAAAAGTAAGTAAAATTTGAACATAAGACATCGAGTAAATAGGTAAGGTTAACGAAAAAGAGAGGTGTGACGCCATTGCCTGAGTAACTATCGTGGCACAAACATTTAAAAGTAGAAAAAAGTCCCTAAATGGTAGGTACATATTATTTTACATAACATGTAGTAAAACATTGTTATATTAACATGTTTCAGTAATGGGGACATAAAACATGTTGTTATTTATATAAGTTATATGACATGTTATCTATCAAAGTAATATGTATTCGTGTCAGAGGCCTTCAGACGGCTTAAAAACTCTGACTCGCCTCGAGCTCACAGAAACCAAAAATTTTGATTTGCCATAATATACACCCTAGACCGTATATCTGCCTAACAGTTGGCATTATGCAGTCAAATGACAACCAATAAGGTATAAAATATAAATCTATCCATATTAGCTAAAAATATTAACCTTCATCATGTAATAGCTTGTTGTGTAGAATGATTTTTATCTTCTCTGCTTCTGAAGAAAGTAAACCAGCAAACAACGCGGGCATGACGGTCTCCAACATTGTAATAATCACTGTTACTGTTGATATTATAAAAAATACCGAACTAGCCTGAAAAAGATAAATAATTAGCATTAGATTATTGTGTATCTGTGTATATGGACAAATTTTAATACAAACATCAAACCTGTTAAATAGTATACATTAGTTTTGTTTCAGCAATAATAGCTGATGACAGACAGACAGACGGACAGCGGAGTCTTAGTAATAGGGACCCGTTTTTACCCTTTGGGTACGGAACCCTAAAAATTTAGTACAGTACAAAGCAAAACAAAATATAAAGTAAATTTTCAAATGAATTACCGAGACAAGCTGAAATTTCAAAGTAGCCACAATGTAGTAGATGTAAAACATAGTTTCCGGGATGTTGAATACAAGCAAGATCAAAAACTGGAAAAGAAAACATTTTTAACAGAATTATTATTTTTCGCTAAAAATGGCACCACCGTCTTCCATCGTATACAGAATTCGAATAGTTTGTACGAATCGATGTGTCATCGCTGTACTTTTTTGTTGACTAGCTTAATGCCCGTGGCTTCGCTCGCGTCGTCTGAGTACTCGCTTAATATGATAACAGCCCGCAGTTTGTTTAAGTACTTGCAAATGAAATCACCCCGCGGTTTAGCCCGCGTTTTCTTTAAAATATAAAAGCCTCCAGTGTGGCCCGTGCTGTCTTAGTATTTAGTTAAAATAATTATAGTCCGCAGTTTGGCCTGCATTGTCTTAGTACTCACTTACAATAAAAATAGCCCGCGATTTGCCCTGCGCTGTTTTGTCCTTCCCTAAAATGATAAGGTATAGCCCGTAGTTCACCTCGCATTGTCTTAGTAGGTACTTATTTAAAAATTATAATAGCTCGTAGTTTGGCTTGCGTTGTCTTAGTATTGACTTAAAAAATAGCCCGAAGTTTGATACGCGTTGTTTTAGGTACACTTCTTTTTCCTTGAAATATTTAATTTATAGTTATTACTAGCTTTTACCCGCGGCTTCGCCCGCGTTATATTTTGATTTTGGCTTATGTTTATGTCGGCTGCGAAACCTAACCTAACCGACAAATATCAAAATACCTTAGAGGAATGCTTTTGTTGGTTAAGTTACGGCTGGAGTGTATATACAACCCCTCATGGAATTCCCGCCTTGTCGTGGGGGAGGCAGCTAAAAAGGCGGCGCTCGAAGTCTCCCTCTTCTTTGGGCCTTTTCCCCCAAGGAAGCTTAGAGGCTGGCACTCGAGGTTCAGCCGCTTTTAACTAAAGCAGCTGAGAGGATGGCCAGTAGGTTGCATGCCTTATGAGGAGTGTCGCATTATTATTATATCGCAAAATATCCCTGACATGATCAGGAGTCTTAATTACAAATGAATAAAAGCTATACCTATATTTCAATGTATTTGGCTGTTTGCAGTTATAATAAACATTACAATGGTACAGCAAAGTTTATACCTACTTGTTCCTAATTATTGCTTTTTTACAAATATTTGCAAAAATTCGATAAAATTGTTTCTAAGGTTTTTTTGACGTGTTAGATTAATTCAATTTTTTTGTTCTAAATCAAATCTCTGCTTTCCATAAACTGGGTATTCCAAGATAATGTGCAGTGGAGTCTCCTCTTTTGTGGGTTCACTGATGCACGATGGGCTTTCCCTCAACTTAAATCGATGTAAGTATTGGGAAAACTCACCATGCCCCGTCAGCACTTGAGTTATGATTCCCACTGGTGCTATTTCTCTTACGATCTTGTATGCCGCCCTTGCATCCGGAAAATATGTTTTGGTTACCGCCGCTGTGTGTCCATCCTGATACCGCCGGTTCCACTCGTCTAGAGAGTCCTTTCGGATTTCTCGCTTGACGAATGAAACGGGGCAGTTATCGTAAATAGGTCTGCACTTCGAGTGCAGTGCTGCTTCCTTTGCTAGCTGGTCCGCTCTCTCATTTCCCTCCATCCCCGCGTGCGCTTTAATCCAATAAAGTTTCACTATTTTATTTTGTGCGTGTGGTAACTTTATGTGAGCTTTGAATTTACTGAAGGGATGGAGGGAAGATACGCCAACTATAGTTTCCAGTGCAGACCTGGAGTCACAAAAGATTTTCGCTTTTTCGGTAGCCTCAAGAAGTGCCATTAACTCGGCCTGGTACACGGAGCACCAATCGGCCAATTTCAGCTGGCGGGTACTGATCTCAGCGGCATCATCCCAAATGGATAATGCCGCCCCAACTTTCCCTTTAATTTTGCTGCCGTCTGTAAATATGTATGTTAATTTCTCGGTGAAGATTTTGCTCTAGTGCTGCTCCGTCTGCCAGGCATATGAACTCCAGCTCCTCCTGCTGCGCTGGGTGTGGCTTCTTTTCTGTCTCTCTATCTCCAGTTACTTGCTGGGAATAACCTTTCTTAGTTTCATAAAGCAAGGCTGCTTCCTGGACTCTGATATGACAGCCGAGGATTAGGGGCCGCGGTGGGATATATGGAACTGGTGGTATGGGTGCCGCCACCTACCCTACCTTCCGCTAGGCCGTCAACGTGTTGGCAGATGCAGTGGGGCTGCAGGGGAAGAGAGGTGTCGGTATCGTGATGGCCGTTCTCACTGCCCTCTGCAGTTGAAGAGGCAGGCGCTGGGCTACTATGACTGACCCGCTGCACTGGGACCAGGGCGTTGGAATGCTGTCTGACGTTCAGTACTGGTTAGTCCCGAGTGGTGGATGACGATGTGTCTTGTGCTCCGAAACACTCCGTCATTATGGCGAGAGCGCAAGCTCCGTTATGGAGCCCGAGTCTGGGCTAGCGCTGTTGAGTGCCGCGAAGGAGTGCGAAAAATGTAGGAACGTCCTAAACTTGCCATGACAGGTTATTTCTGGCGCTTAGACGGCTGCTACCGCAGCCCGCTCACTTAGTTTTTATCCTATCCTACGGGAATTGTTAAAGTTTTTGCGATAAAAAGTGGCCTATGTCACTTTTCGTCTTTCAAACTATACTCATGCAATAAGCCAAGGCAAGTTGCTCCATTGCTGAGAAAAAATTATTGTTAAGTCCTACGGAAACCACAATTTTTTCGGGATGGAAATTATCCTATGTCACTTTCCGTCTTCTAAACTATGCCTACCCCAAATATCAAGTCAATCCGTTGCTTCATTGCTGAGAAACAGTTATTGTCCTATCCCATGGGAATCACGAATTTTCTCGAGATAAAACAGTATCCTATTATCACTTTCTGTCTTTTAAACCATACCAAAAATCAGGTCAATCTTTTGCTCCGTTGCTGCGTCAAAGAGGAACAAACCAACAAACTTTTCGCATTGAAAATATTAAAGTATGATGATTCTGTACCATAAAGGTAGAATTAAGAAACATGTTAAACCTCTAATGATAGAAGATTTAAAAATATTTTTAATGTCAGACAAAATGACGGCCTGGTATTAAACGTCATAATACGATGTAGCATGCAGAGGGAAAAAATATTTTATCCAATTTTAATGTCAGTTGTCATTTTCAATCCATACTTTATTTCCTCTTCAAGGGGATATAATGGTGGAAAAACAATTTGTCCCCTTGCCATGCTACTTGTGATTTATAAAAGTCTGCAGACAATGTCACCTGTCATCTAATTACGTTTGGCTGTGACGTTTCGTTAGTCCATATCAGCGTCATAGAGGAATTAATCACTTAGCGTCTTTGTGATAGTGGCGACAGTTTCGCTTTCGATGGTTTTTGTCCTGTCCTACAGGAACTATGCAATTTTTCGGGATAAAAAGTATCCTAAAGCTCCTTCCGCCTTTTAAACTATGTCAATGCCAAAAATCAAGTCAACCCGATGCTCCGTTGGCGCGTGATAGAGTAACAAACCAACAAACTTTTCGGATTTATAATATAAGTAAGGATTACCTATAATAGTAAGGCGCGGGCTTCAAGCTAATCATTCATATTTCCCGGGACGTCAACACTTCGTTCGTGTCTAATTTAAAATCCATCTATCCACCCATACATCAGCCATATGACGTCCACTGCTGAACATAGGCCTCCCCCATGGATCTCCAATAAAACCGGTTGGAAGCGACTTGCATCCAGCGTGATCTTGTGGTCTTAATGAGACAATCTGTCTACCTCTTAGATGGACGTTTACGCTGCGCTTGTCGGTAAATCGGGCAACCTATTCTACTACTTGGAAGGTGACCAAAAGTCTCAAAGTGGTGTCTGGTTTCTCGTCCACAGATCCCTCACTAACAACATCGTAACCATCGACAGTGTGTCGAGCAGGGTGTTATACTTAATACTCAGCATATCCAAAAGATATTTGCTGAAGGTAATTCGGCACCGCACCGACCTCGACACACGCAAATCATGAAGTGGAGACTATGTATGAGGACACAAGTCAGACTATACATATGTCTAAGATCCACTTTACTGTTGTTATGGGGGACTTCAACGCAAAGATAGGCAAGAAAGATAAGGATGATCAGAAAGTGGAGCAATTTGGGTACGGGCAACGGAACTCCAGAAGACAGAAGCTGATTGACTTTCTGGAGAAAGAGGGTCTCTTTATGACCTTTTTCTTCCAGAAGCCGCCTCAGAGGAAATGGACCTGGATAAGTCCCGATGGTTCCACGAGAAATGAGACAGACTTCATCATGACCAACAAGAGACGAGTATTCGATGATGTCTCCGTGATCAACAGGGTGCAAACCGGTAGTGATCACAGAATGGTAAGAGGCATATTGCATGTCAACGATAGACTTGAAAAGTCACGCCTGACGAAGTCTACGCCCATATGGGCGAGAGCAGGTCGGAGCGTAGAAAGCGGAAATGACGGAGCGTTGGGGTTTTGCATATCCAAAACCTTTCAGCTTTAGCTCTCAAATAGCTTTGCTCGCCTTGATAATCTTGCATCGGTGGACGAGATCAATAACAAGCTCGTAGAAACTATCCAAACTATGGGTTCTAAATTTTGTAGACCTCGGCGTTCAAATAAGCCCCAAAAACTATTTGATCACACTTTAGACCTCATGGCTAGACAACGTTTGTTGAAACTGCAGTCTACAAGGGACGCTGTGTCATATAGGCAGCTTAATAGACAAATTTCTAAATCCTTGCGGTGCGATATAAGTCTCTTAAAAACCAAAAGTATTAAAGAGACTATTGAGTGTAACAAAGGTTCCAAAGCATTTGCAAGGAATTTGTCTTTTGGGCAAAGCCAGTTGACAAAGCTGATGAGAGAAGATGGCAGTATAACGTAGACCAAGGCAGAGGTACTAGAAGAGATCGAAAGGTTCTGTGGACGGTTATACGCTTCGGTAGCTAAGACTATTGACAGCACGGCCAAAAACCCGTGAGCCATATTATATAAAAATTAGTTTTATCATCATCATAATCACAATCTATGGAAACTATACCCATGTCTCGACACGAATTTGACAACTTATTTTTATTTATCCCAGGCCCTCTGAGTGAGTTTAGGGACCCCAGAGGCTCGCGACCTACAGTTTGAAAAACTGTGTTCTAGAGTAAACAATCATCATCGTCGTCATTTCAGTCATAAGACTTCTATTGTTGAGTATAGGCCTCCCCTATAGATCTCTAATAAGACAGCTTGAAAGTGGCTTGAATCTACCGCGATCCTGCGGTCTTGATGAGGTCATCCGTCCACCTTGTGGGTTACTCTGCGCTTGTCGATAAATACGTGTCATGATCTCTATACAGTGTAGGTACAAGTGTAAGTACATTCAGTAAAGAGGTATAAGAGTATACAACAAAAAAACTTACCAGTGCATCAAACGAGCTTTTGATTGATTCAACAGCGTCGACTATCGACTTGTAGATATTATTAAAGGAAACAAATTCTGATCTCGCCGACTCTAGCCGATAAGAAAGCGATTTTAAATGACGGTATGCCGAAAAGAAGGCAAAAGTATTTGTCATTAACATTAAATCATGACAAATCCATATATAGTAGTACAATATTGCTGTCACCATCAGGCCTATGTACTCTTTGTTGGCTATACTCCAAGTAACGGTTACAACAGCTTTGATGATTAATACAATAAGCGCAAAACAAAGATATATATTTTCAAATCGAGTCTCGCTCGAGACGTTTAATTTTGCGTTAATAGCCGTCATCGCATGATAATATGTGCACAAATTGTATTTCGTTGTAAAAAGAAGAACTACAAATAAGACATGTTGCAACGAATAATATACATTAAAAAAAGTTTCTTGCATATCGGTTACATATAAAGTTATTAACAAATTTGTTATAGATATCGTTAATCCTATAAGTAAGGTAAGGTATTTGGCAGTTTTTCGTTTTTTTCCGTCGAATGAGTCATAAAATCCAAAATCCAAACCGAGTGAAGAGTGAAGAAATTTATAAAATACAACAAAATTTGTTGGTTTTGGCTTGGTTTCGTTAGGAGTTTTGATAAAGAATGAATTTATTTTTGTCGGACGATTCATGGTTATTTAAAAGTTGAAATTTGTTTAAAGTTCTTAATTGAAATGATAAGTTTTACTGGCTGCGTGGTTAAAACAACAATGCATAACATACTACAGGGACTGAATGAGTTATTAGAATATTCTAGTGATTACATGGTACTCTAATCAAATTAACTATGACCTTGTTAAGTCGTTACTATCGTTGACGAAATGACATTACTCGTCCACGTCAACGAAGTTTCTGGCACTAATTCGTTAGGTAATTAAATTTCAACAGAATCGTAAGAGCTGTTTCAGAGGTCAGAATTTTGTATAGATAAGTTTACATGAATGTGAAAATCAAATGATTTACTAACACCAATGTTAGAAAGGACACTACTAAAAATAAATATGCCGAAAGTTAATAATATACTCGACATAATTACAAAAAAACGCAATTATATATATTTACTGGAACTGGCTGTTGCACGTAGGTCTAGAACATTCGTAGTTAAACTAAGCTACTGGCATTAAAACGCTAGAAATGCTTGCGAAAAGGTACAAACTTAATACAAATATGAAAATTATAATGATTATGAGATTAGTAGCACAAAAGTAAAAATTATTCCGAGCAGTCTTGCGATTAAAGATTAGTACATTGTTCACCGAGAGGAGAAAGTGACCGATTACCGTCGAGGGTGTCGTTTGAAGCCTGAACCGTAGGCGAGGGCTTTAAAACACCCGAGATCGGGAATCACACTTTCTCTCGAGTGATACATAGTGTTTTATACTACACCTACGAGGAAAATAAAAAACTAAATCTGTACTAATTGAAATTTATATTGAAATTGTTGCAGTTAGTGAAGCTTAATGTAACACTTGAAAATGGCGCCAATGGCGTCTGCAATTTTCACATGTTCTTTTTTCAAATTGTTTGACACCATCCAACACACAGCTAGTGGCCAGTGTCATTTTGCGAACTTGGAGATAAAAACTCACTGTAAAAACTTTTTGGCTTTTGATATTTAGGTTACCAGCGCATAGTCTTACCCAAAATTAAAAAAGAAAAACCACGTAAGAAATGGATTTTCATACACTTTTCTCTCCCGCTCAGATGCGTTTTCTCCCCGCATATTTGTTCGATATGCAATGACGTACTTTCTACCGTAAATTTGATAAAGTATCAAGGTACTTTCCGAGCAGGTGTAGTATAAATAATTTTATAAACGCAAAATTTTATCGGACGAGCTTCAACATACTGGATAAACAGATTAATGTTTGTTATATTCTTGTTATCTGAAAATAACAACAGAAAATTACATAATTGATTGTACATTTTAATTAAGTAAAACACAGGTGTTACTCACGTTTGATTTTTAGTAGGATACTACTATAGTTTCGATCGCATTTACTTAATTAAAATGTACGAAAACCACGTTAGTTTCCATAGTGTAATTGATTGTACATAAAAGATGTTTCTGTAATTTTAAGGAACAACAGGTTGTCTAAGCCCAATTACATAATTATTTCAACAGGTAAGAGTGAAGTTTTTAGTGGCCCAGAAGAAAGAAGAAGGATGACAATAACAGTTTTGTGTTTCGCTATGAATTTCTGAAATCAGTTCATAATTGTATTACGAGTATGTGAAAAAGTTTAAAAAGTCGTGACCGAATATTTCATTGAAATGTAGCTAAAAACTGTTATATTGATTTGATCAGCTAGGCAATCCAGCTAATATAATTGTATTATGTTGAAACTGAACTGAACCGATCTACCTAAGCGTAGCTGGAACGCTTTATGAGATATTTCCTCAAGCGAAAATATAAGTAATTTTAACTACGGTTCACAAACGTTCTAGTATAGTTACGTGTTTGGTAGCTAAAATGGTACATATACGAGATACAAAGCAAAAAATTAATTAATTCAGCGAATATGGTGAAATGTGCGTGGCAAATTTGTTTTACTAATATGTTTACCTATATATTCAATAGTACCATTGCCATTTTAAACAGCCAAACAGAAAGCACTACATTTAAGCTTATTATAATCGATGTACAGTCACCGAAAATAAACATGGTTTTTGATAAAAATAAAGGCAATAAATACGTACCTCAAACTTACATGCTTCTTTACAAAATGATATTTGTCCTGTTGGGTTTTGATCTTGAATTTGTCTCCTACAGAACAAATAAAAACAAAATGTTGTTGAAGTGCATTCGAGTTGTTTTGGCTTTATCGATTTGCTTGGCAACTTAAAAATGCGCATTCATTTATTCAGATATTGGTGTTTTTATCGTGGACATAATTATGTATATTACGTGATGGAGTACTTCATTATGTTGATGTGTGGCAATCCGTTTTGTCATTTCAGTCAAGTTATGGGAGCTATTAATTTTCAGATTAATATCTACTAACAACCTTACCGATTCGTTGAACACTTTGCGTGTCTTCGTGTGTAATAAACAACGCTTGTATAAGCCCTGGTTGGGTACTATTCGTACGTTACGTGTTTTTGATCTCTCATGATTTTGTACTATTAACCCCCTTAATAGTTTTCTAAATAGTAAGAATTAGCACTCTTCTACCAATTACAAGGAAGTAATAATAAATATCGCCACATTTACGTATCGATTGTTGATGCTACCAAAGACAAAAATATATTTTGATAATCCTTTGGTAAAATATTTTCATAATTTAAAAATTAATATTGAAATAAATTGGTTACATAATAAACTTGTGATTTTTATTTTATTGTAATGCTTTTAAAAGATGAGGTGTATGTAGGTAATGCTTAATAGGTAGGGGTAGGTGCGATAACTGACTGTTGCCTGAAGGGCGTAAAAAGGGGTTCACAGTTTGAAAGTAGTTAATTTTGGCTCCGTTGAAATACAAATATCATATTAGAAAAGTTAAGCATAGGCTGGCTTAAAGATAATCTCAGGGCGTTATGACATTGGAAGCGACAATTAAAAGACGTCGTGTCTGCTTGAAGGCAGTTTATATAAAAGACTTAACTAATAATTTACACACTACATCAATATGGGGTTATTGAGAAAAAAAAGAAAATTACAATTTTTTTGTAGTTAATTGCAAATTCGTATAGCTTAATTTTTAATTTTTCTAACAATATCTATTATAATTCTATAACTAACAAGTATAACTAACAAGTCGAAGCAAGCGGGGCTATTTACGTTTGTTTTACCACTTTTTCGACATGGCGATATGTAACAGCTAGTTTCTCTACAGAAAAATAAATGCTGAAGCCGGAGGACCTAGCAAAAGTCTGAAATCGGCAGACTTTAAACTTATTATTACTGATACTTCATCATCCTTACATAGTATAAAATAAAGTCGCTAAACTGTCTGTTTGTTTGTCTGTATGCTTAAATCTTTAAAACTACGCAACGGATTTTGATGCGGTTTTTTTTTAATGGATAGAGTGATTCAAGAGCAAGGTTTATATGTAAAATACACCTGTGCGAAGCCGGGGCGGGTCGTCTAGTGCTGATATAAAACTGCAAACCATATGATGCACCTCTGACCTAGAAGGTGCTATTCAGCTGAAAAAGACGAAAGGTTCAGCTTGAACCTTCCAACCAAGGATGTCAGATTAGACCAGACTGGCCACCAGCCTATCTAGCTCGGCAAACAAGCCAGAAGAAAATTTTCTGGCTGCAAGAGCTACACGCAAACGACCTGTGAAAAATGTGGGGCTGCACTGTGTTATAATAAGCATAATAACTGTTTTAAAATGTTTCATTTCTCATATCTATAAAGCTTTTTATAAAAATATGTAGATTTTACGCAGTTTTATATTTCTACAACATTTTAAGAAATATAGTCGAAAATACTTTACTTTACATAGGGTTTTTTTTTTATTATTTTTCCTGTTACTGGTACACCACGTAGCATAACATATTAAAAAAATACGAAAATTAACGCTCTTGCGCAGTGAAGGGTTAAGTAACTTACTGACTGAGATTAAGTCTCGAATAGATTATAAAAGATCATTACAACGAATGGATTAATATTGATTGAATGATAACATTCAATTTATAACTTTCTTTTACTTTACGATGACTTCGAAAATATTTGCGACATAAATACTGTAACTATATACAATCCGTAATTTTTTACTCCAGATAATTGAACTTTTAGTTTACAATCTTCTTAATATTTTGCATTCAATGTCTTCACTTATCTGTTCTCTTGGTGGGGCGTTGTAATGATTAAAATTTTGCAGTCAAATTTCACACTTCATGGCACTACCAATTCAATTTAAAATCGCGCGACACCCCTGGTGGGGCAGATTCCACTAGTCTAAAAAGTGAGTGGAATTCGCCCCACCAAGATCAGGTGAGTGGGGCAGATTCCACTCCAAAAAATTAAGAAGTGGAATCTGCCCCACCAGTGGGGCGCTTTGGTGGGGCAGAGTGGAAGTACTCCGATTTTGGGGTTCTTAAATGTAAAACGTCAATAATGACGTTAATTTCAAAATTTTTACGGACATTATTCAAAGCTTAGCTAATTTTTGTTGTGCCCATGAGGCATTTCTTCAACGTTTGATATTGACCAACTTTTCGTTGCTTGGAACATTAATTGCTTTGTTAGGTCAATATAATTATGAATTCTTATGTTATTTTTCATTCTTCAAAAATCTAGTTTCACGTTGTGTCACTTTTATAACGATACACAAATTATTAATTTTAAATTTAAAAGAGCCCAAGCAAAAATGCCACTAAGATGGCCACAACCGGTGCATCTACCCTATTACACTTTTTGCTAGAGTTTGCGAATCTTAACTACACTTTTGACAACTAGCGACAATTTACTTTTAGTGTCGTATCAGTTTCTCTTTTTTTAAAAGTTTTTTTTTGACATTTTAGCTATTATTTGACTTGTATTTATTTGAAATTGTTCTGTTGGTAATATGGGCTATGCCATATATGCCTGAAATAAATGAATTTTATGTTCTTTATTAAAGTGATATTTTCTTTAGCTGCATTGTGTACTATTAGGTACGAATAAAGAAATCATTATTAAAAAAAAAAACGCGTCAGGACACGTAACCTGATAGAAAATTTGAAGACGGCGAAGGGCGCTTGCGCGAGTGTGCGTGTGTGATATTGTATGAACACATGGCTGGATGCGCTTCAGCGCGATTAAATTTTGCCACGTAAATAGTACTTTATGTGTTTTCACTTCTGCAGGAACTTCCGGAGTGCTACCCGTTGTTATATTTATTTATTTTATGCCCTTTGCCAGCGTATAACTGAAGGATCTGAACTAAAACACACATTACATCATTCAATTCATTTATTTTCAAACTTAGGTTATTAAGTACACAACGATACAAGTGCCATTACGAACACACACAGTTTAATATTATAATCTTTTATTACAATGTACATTAAGTATATTATTTAGTAAAGTTTCAGTAATATCACTGAAAGTGTAGGTACTTCATATTAAAATATCTATTGGAGACACTAGTTTCAACTGTCTACACGAGGTCACTGGTTGAAGTTGATTGCCTCGTTGGCTCAGTGGTTAGTGAACCTGACTTCTCGATCATTGAGGCGTGGGTTCGATCCCCACCCAGGGCAAACATTTACTCGTATGTGGTGAACTTAGGTGTTTGCTCTGTGTCTGGGTGTTATTTAGGTACTATCTATATAAGTATGTATTTAAGTAAGTATATGTAGTATATCAGTCTCTGGCAGCCATATCACAAGCTTTGCTTAGTTTGGGGCCAGAGACCGTGTGTAAGATGTCCCCCAACATTTATTTATTTATAGTTATATCGAGCCTTATAAGAAAACATCGTAATCGACAAATCCCTTTAAATAATAGAGATGATATTTTCTCAATGAAAACCGCTGATGAAGAGGTTCAAATCTAAGTTTTGCATCAATATTTAGTGATTTCCGCTATATTGTTGTAGGCAAATAAGTTTAAGGGCCCTATTCAATACATTAGTTAATTATTAAAACAAAACATAAAACCGTTTCAGTATAATATTACAACAATTACCTACATTTATAAACAAAATTTTACAAAATAGAGAAAATAATAATCAATTTCACTCCTATTTTCACCACACTCTATTGTAAATATCCGTTAAAAACTAAACAAAGAAATACTATAAAATTCAGTTTATTTTTAAACAAAGATTTGAAGATACATTTCCGTAAAGTAACGCCTGATTTAATTAACTATCTGAAGAAGAGGTTACTATAAAATACAGATTTGGCAGACAATGTTTTTCCTGAAAAGACTCGATATGTAACATAAGTATTTTTTTTTTAAATTTTCATGATATTACACGCATCTATTCAAACAAAATTAAAATACATAGGTATATAATATATTAGACAAAAAATACCAAGTCGATGATATTTTACTAGGCAATCTTCATCTAGACTGTCTCGGAGTGGCCCAGTGGTTAGTAAGTGAGGCAACCATTTTTTGTGATAGAATTCGTGCTAAAAGAGAACCGTTGTGGCGTTACGGTGAACTAACAATAATATTTTAATCAGCAGCCAAGGTACCGACTACTTGGTAGACGCGAGTTTACTGATGAAAACCGAATTGGTGTCTACCAAGTATCAAACACTTAGTTGTACTAGCAATGACAGAGCAGTTTTGTCAAAGTAACAATATTAGTAAATTGCACACGAGCGACCTCACCTGCTACGCTTCTCTTTTTGCACAAACTTTAAACATGGATGTTATTATCTATGTATTTAAAAATATGGACATGTAGAGTATCCGCATTTAGCACCATATCACAAGTTTTGCTTAATGTGTGTAAAATGTCTCCTGGTATTTTTTTAAATGGTTATTTTTTATTTGTAGAATAAAAAAAGTATTTTTAATACATATGCGTAAATTGAGCGATAACAATTAGGTAGGTGACGCAAAAGCCCAAAACCATTCCGAGTAAGTTTTCGTCGAGCGGGATCACTTTGTACACCGAGAACTTAAGCGATCGGGCTTCCACGTAGCGGATGAATCTTTCTATTTCGAGACATTGCCGATTATCTAGATAAAATAAACATGTAGATAAAGTTAAAAAATTAACATGGTGTTCAGGTTAAACGCTAGAGTCAGTGTGAAATTCAATTTATTGGGTAATTTACCTTACTATTCTCTATTCTTTGGCAATGAATAGCTTCTGTCAAATTGTTACCGCCACATTTATCACTTATATTCAAAGACCTTATATAATATATAAGGTCTTTGCTTATATTAGTTTAATTTTGCTAAATGTGTCAATTATGTCATACTTGTCATAATTTTGCTTGATTTAACCATTTTACATAGACTGACTATAATATTGTTTTATATGTGTGTAAAATGTTAATACTAACTATTCATTGCAGTTTTTGGAAATCCAAAGTTAGTAGTTCAGCAATAAATTGTGAAAAACCCATAAAAATGACGCGCTGACTCTAGCGTGGGTCCGATACAAAACGCCGCTTTTGGACTAAATTTTTACTAAAACGTCAGTGGCGACGTTTTTTTGCCGCGTTTTGGGACTGTAATCGAACAATTGAATATGGTTAACATAATATATAATTATGTTAATGACAAACTATTGCTTTGATATTAAACTACTTCAGGACCCCAAAACTGTTAAAACAATTTCATATGTTTCTTGATAATATTAAAATTTTGAACCATTTTTTTTTACCTAAAAGATCAACCCCAAAATTGCTTAGGAAATTTGCTTTGGCCAAATGTTTGGAACAGACGTTGTTTTGGTCTCTCGTTTTAAATGTTTCAGTAAGATTTTTTTTTTAACAATTTATTGGAAATGAATATGCATCCATCAAAACTAATAGCTCAAAAGTTATTATACTGCTGTATGCGGGTCGCCGGTTTGCTCGTGACTTTCACGCAATGCACTACTAACTTAGGCTAAGATTTAAACTAACCCATCTCTATTTGAACTAACACTCTTTGTATAGTAAAATCAAATAATTGTAAATATCAGTTAACAAAGGACAAATACTCAGGAGTCTGAGGTTAGTAATCTTCCAATAAAAAAAAGTTCCATCCGTCCATCAGCCGAAGAACGTCCACTGCTGGATATAGGCCTTCCCTATAGATTTCCAATAAGACCGGTTGGTAGCGGCTTGCATCCAGCGGGATCCTGCGATCTTAATGATGTCATCCGTCTACCTTGTGGGTGGACATCCTAGGCTGCGCTTGCCGGTGCGTGGTCTCCACTCGAGAACTTTTCAAACCCAACGGTCATCAGTCCACCGCGCTATGTGCCCTGCCCATTGCCACTTCAACTTGCCAATCCGCTGGGCTATGTCGGTAACTTTGGTTCTTCTGCGTATCTCCTCATTCCTGATTCGGTCTCGCAGAGAAACTCCAAGCATAGCCCTCTCCATAGCTCGTTGTGTTACTTGGAGCTTATTAATAAGGCCCAGACCAAAAAAAGTGACTTTACCTTTTTCCCAAAGTAGTTTGTTATGTAGCACCACAACAAGCTTCTGGACTTCGTGAACTAGCTTACCAGCAATCAAAGCGGGTGACAGCGTTACAAAAAGGGTTATGAAAGGTGTGATGATCTCAAATAACTTCTGGAAAAAAATATGATCTTTCCTTGGTAGTCGGAAAAAAATACAAAATAGGGCAACTACACTTGTGCTACTGTACAGAGCTGAATCTTCGCCGATATCTCACTTGCTCTTAACCGATTGGGATCTTGCAAGAATTTAGATATTCAACTTTCTTTTTTATAGGCCAAGTGCCTTTATTAACTGCCAGCATGCTGGGCACGCTGTCCACTGGCAGTGGGCTTGAGAATTTGGATTACCTTTAGATTTTCAAGGGTCTGTGGATGATCCAATTGCTTGTTATGTATGGAGTAGTAGTTTATATAGTTTTAGATTACGTAAAACTTCTAGTTAGTTAGTTAGTGTTAGTTAATAGAGGCACTTGACCTATACAAAAAACTTCAATAATCTTGATAAAATATATTCAAAATCGGTTGATAAATAGCAATACAGCCATTTTCCCCCTTTTTGAGGGACATGCAGTCAAAACTAAGACTCGGATTTCAATCCTTTCGCTCTGGCAATAACTGAAGACGAAGAAGACGCGAACAGTGATTTCTTTGCAAAGGCCGAATCAAAATATTACGTCCATAACTTTGAAGACCTCCTGTTGCATCGGTAAAGAATATCTCAATGATAAAATTTTATATGTTTCTGTCGCCTGTTTTTGAAATAAAATGAATGTCCCTAAGTACAAGCGTCCCATAGTACACTAGATGATACGAATTAAATTTACAAAGAAATCACTGTTCACCTTACATTGGTACAAAAAGTTTTAGCCGTTACCTTTTTATACCGACGTCTCTGTCTGCCGAAAGAATGTTAATAATAATAAAATGTTCTTCTATGAATTCGGCTGAAAATTTCCTCTTTGTATCAGGTTAAACAGTCCACAAACTACAGTTAGGAGCTCACTAAAGTTTTCCTATGCTCAGCAGTGGACCATGATAAGGAAAGTGACCAAAACGCTGGTGTTTATTTGGCTCAACGCATTTGCATTTGCGTAACAGCATTGCCATTCAGCGTGGCAATGCTGCCAGCATGCTGGCCATGCTACCAACTAGCAGTGGGCTTGAGCATTTGGATTATCTTTAGACCTTCAAGGGTCTAAGGATCCAATTGCTTGTTATGTAGTTTTAGATTATGTAAGTCTTGTGTTTAGTGGTAGTTAGTAAAATAAAGGTTACTTCATACAGAAACTTTGCTGATATTATGGAGTGTCTTTTGCAATAGTAGGTTCTATTTTTATCTTAGTTAATACTTACATGGGGAGTCAAATTCGCTGTTCCCATATACGGTTGGTTAGTTAGTACTTCCCAAATTATAAAGTAAATCGTTGACATGATCCTTGGTACATTCAAAGCAAGGGACACCAGATACTGTAAAAATAAATAGTATTAAGGTGTCTGCCCACTACAACGCAACCATGACCATGTATACCAGGAACGTTTCAGGCACGATCCACGGTATTATGGAAAAATGCCAAGTTTATGATCCACGGGAAAAACACGATACACTGTCTTATGCCCATTACGATTTAACATCAACGTACGTCAACTATAGTCGAGAATATTTTGCCTTTTGACCAAACCTTTTTTTACTTGAATTTTTGACCTTTGAACATGGCTCGTGACAGTGCTGATCGATGACGGAACGGTCTAGTTTATATAGTCTCTTAGTAGTTGAATTAATGCACTTGTAGGTACCTATTATAACATATTGCAATAATTGTATCGGGGAATTAATTAATATTTTTTTGATCCTAATCTCATCACTATCAACGGCAAGATGTACACTGCTAGATTTGCAATAAGACCAGTTGGAAACGGCTTGCAATCATTGCGTTTCTGTGATCTTGATTAGATCATCGGTTTACCTTGTCGGTGAATGTTTTACGCTGCGCTTGCCTGTATATTGATGCACATTGTCTCCACTCGAGAGCTTTTCTAGATAATCGATGATTAGTCCTCCGTCTCGTTGACCTTCTGTATTATGACTGATTTTGACATTGAATTATTTTTTGACATTAATATACTTAAATCTGATTGACCTTCTGCTTAATTGATGTAATTTTAAACTAATAATGTTTATATAGCTTCAAATAACCAATTGTCTGTATGCCGTTGATGGCGGAGGATAGAGAACTTTACAAATAATTTATTCGGACATCTATGTATCTACATATATACCTAGTTTTACAGACTAATAAATCATTGTTTCATTGTGTTATGTGCTCTGCCCATCTTAACTTACCAATTCGTTAAGCTTCACACATTTTTGTAAAATTACAATCTGACTTACGATAGGATCAAACATAATCTTGTATTTTTCACAAACGTCTGCTATCAACTTGTACATATGTCGATAATATGTAATATCGATGTTGTTAACTAATTGCGTACTCAAAACTTTATTTAAGATGACGACACGACAATAAATGGCATAAAAAATAAATACATTAACCGCGCCTACTGCTTCAACTGCTGAAACTATCGACAAGTAAAAGAACATTAGCCAAGCGGGTTGTAAAAACACTCCCTCATTGAGACAATAACATAAAACGACAGCTGACTTGTAAAACAAATAGAAAAATAAAGTTATGATGAACCTTTTCATAACAGAGCCAGATACTTCACTTGTATTCAACGCTAAATCAACCTTATTAACATCATATAAAAACCCGCTAAGCGATTTATCCCACAGTAAGAAGTTAAAAATTGTAACGTAAACAAAATTTTTCACAATTAAATTTCCAAACCAAATTATGTTAATTGCACTCATTGTCTGAGACATGTTGAATAAGAAAAACGTGGTTAAAACAAGACTTTGTGCGACGCCAAAGCATCTTGCAAAAAGTTTTTGTTTTGGCGAATTGTATTCGACAAACCCCAAATCGTAACCAAAGTAAATTTGAAAAAAAATGCACAATGTTGACGTTAACTTTGAAGGTTTATATATTTTGAATTCGGTTTGCATTGCACCGTATTTTTCCCTTCAGTGAACCGAAATCAAAAGTACGAAATTCAATACTTAGTTGGCAGTTACTTAAATAGCAGCAAAAAATATAATCATAAAATATTGAGATTAAATTATAAATAAACTAAACTTAATATAAACATAAATTATTTGTGAGGATATTTTGAATCAACTAGCTGAGTAAATGATTGTCGACACCAAATTTGATATAGGAATGCGAGAAAGTTTATTAGATCATGTAATTATTTCAAAACTAATACCATAACATTCATTTGTTTAAGTACCTACCTTGTCAATGCTTATAATTGTCGTTTCATTTGCTAGAAACGTTGACCATGGCAAATAATCTAAACACTGGAACTGGAATGGAATATTTATTTTCTATCGATATCATTGATTGGTACAATATAAACAAGTAGGTATCGACATATGTCATCATAAAAAGTTATATAAGTAGAGATATTATACATTGTACATGATGTAGTGTAGGTATAATGTATTTACCAATGGACGGAGAATGCTCTAGAGCGGCCGATTTTAGAGGTAGATATATAATTTTTTGGGGCAGAAATTATAAAACAGAACGAGCTCACTTGCAAGTATGGTATGCTTTGGACATATGTATATTTTATCTTAACTTGTAGAGTAAGGCGTTGTAGAGTTAAAAGCTTGGATTTACGTGAGATCTGACAAGTTTTTGATTGTGTGTACTGTGATTTAGTCTTGGCTCCAATTCACATAAAAAAAAAATTTGTTGGATTTCACTTCTTTTTGTAGTTTACTACAATGAGTAATTTTTATAAAATTTAAAAACTAGTGCAAGTCTCATACCCACTTTTAACCCCCAGTTTTAAAGGTTAGTTAGGGAGGTTTCAAGATTTTTAGATCTTGAAATATGTGTTTTATTATTTGTAATACATGAAGAGTCCCTTTACTAATTTTTGGACATCTAGTATCAAACTTTGCAAACGTGTCATACAAACTTTCATCCCCCAGTATTAGAGTTTGGGGGGTGGTTTATTAAGAATTGAACTAAGAATGTGAATGAACTATTAAGAAAAGAAACTGTGTTTTATGATAATAAAACACAGTTTCAGGATCAGTTAATAGATATATTACAACGAGTGTTTATATCCATTTTCTGACTTCTAGCACAAAGGTTTCGAAAGTGACAGACAAATTTTGATCCCCTCAAATTTTAGGGTTTTGGGACTGAGTTATTAAAAATCCTGAATTACATGTTTTTTTTTTTCTAACAGGGAGTCTTTTTAACATTTTTTTGACTTATAGCGTGAACATTTGTATAATTCTCATACAAGATTTCATCCCCTATTATACAGGGTTATTTCTAATCAATTAGCATCCTTTTAGGGGCTTATTCTGTACATCAAAACTAACAACTTTTGTTTTACGACTTATATTAGTTCTCAAAAAAAAAGTTGTTGTTCCATAAAAAAATATCGTTCACCCGCGACAAAACGTATGGAACTGTTGAAATTTTTTTTTGAGTTTTGAGTTTTCTGTATATGGTTGGGAGGTAAAAATTCAAAGTTTTAGATTTTTTTTCTTTGTATATGCCTAATAGTCAACCTTGATGCCAAATATCAAGTTTCTAAGTCATCTGGAAGTGGGTTAGGTTTTGATCTGTATGTCAGTGAATCAGTCAATGAAACCCCGGTTTTTAAAATTTTAATATTTCATTATCTGTTAGGGAAAAATTTAAGGAATTTTGTATTCTAGATAAACTAAAATTTTAATAAATGTGCTAAATTTCACACATTTAGGTTAAATAGTTTTCGAGTTATGAAGGGGTCAAGAGTGGCTCGAAATGGTTCGTGTAATATTACACACGGCTGCTTTGTCGCCATTTTCTTAGTCTTGGCTGGACACGCTTCCGCGTGTCTAGAGAGGTAATAGTAGTTAATTTTACAATCGTTTTGTTGAAATAAAGGAAAGTTTTTTTTTTTTTTTCAATATAATTTCAATTATGGTACTTTAATCTTATTCACTGACTTACTGAGTAGGTATTTATTAATATCACAATATAATTTCCTAAAAACCCATATTCTTAACGATGAAAATATTTCGATTGATAAGATACAGAATACGGGCACATAAGAAAACCTATTTAATAAAGTTACGTTATTGGTTGACCTTTTCAATGATTAATAGTTTTGTTGTTGTTAATAGATAGAAAGAAATATCGTTTTGAAAAATCATCACATTAATTGTATGGGAAAAATCACATTAATTATACCCCTTATATTTGTTTGAAATTTATTTATTTACATTTTTTTTAAATATTTGCATATTTAACTAAATATTCTGTAAATATTTCAAGAATCTACCAGCTACCATTATAAATATCGAGCGAAAATCGGTTAAAAATTCAGTTTTACTGTATGGGAGCCCCCTTAAATAGTTTTTTTTTCTAATTTTAGTATTTGTTGTTATAGCGGCAACAGCAATACGTCATCTATGAAAATTTAAACGTTCTAGCTATTACCGTTCATGAGATACAGCCTGGTTATAGACACACAGACGGACAGCGGAGTCTTAGTAATAGGGTTCCGGTTTAACCCTTTGGGTACGGAACCCTAAAATATGACTACGAATGAAGTTATTTTAGCTTACCGAGCAAGCGAAGCGTAACAAAATATGGCACACAGGTTAAATACATTTTTAGATTTTTTTTAACGTCGGCGATTTTTGATTGAAAGGTCAATAAGGTCGAAGATTTGTTATAGCGCTATTTATCAACCGACATTTGGCAACATTGTTTATTATCTAAATCCCTATGATTATGTATCTATCTAGATAGTCAAATATAAACATCAATCACAAACAGAACGGTCCCAGTTTTTTGACATTGTGCGCGTACATATTGTGTCTAAACTGCCAGTATTCATAACCTTACTCGGACTGTCCCTAAATTATACTCGTACCTAGGTAATATTTTTTGAGAATTTATTTTGGTCAGCCAATTTTGTATCTAGGCAGAAACATATTTATGCAATGCTAAATCCTAACAAGATTTAAAAAAATACATTCAACAAAGATAAACAACAAATAGTACTCCGAGACGTAGACCTATCATTACGAAATTAGTTAAATTGGAATCCCCTACATTCGAGCGAGTCCATAAATTCATATCGAACTCAGTGACTAATTCCAACGGACACGACTACATTTACTGTATAGAGCTACAAGTTTTAGAAGTTTTGTTTCACAAATTATTAGCCATTCACTGGCTTTTCGGTGAAGGAAAACATCGTGAGGCAACCTTTATTGTCCGTAGAAGAAATTCGATGGCGTTTATGAATCCACCAACCCGCAATGGGCCAATTCTCGAGTCAATTGGTATCTTCTAGATAAGCGTACCACATCCTAGACCGCATATCTGCTTATCAGTAGGCAGAATGTAGTCAAAGGCATACCCATACTAAATAAAAAAAGAGTCGCCTCTAAACATTCTTAGTTATTTTGATATCGTTGATTTTAATAAAGAGCTTATATCGACGTTAAAATATTCGACAAACAATCCATACACTCGTGGAATTGGGATTTATTGCAACTACGCTTATTATACTAACAGAGACACTGTAATTTACCATGACAGAGACAAGAGAGAGCGCCAATCTTTCACTAACTTCCAAAAAGGAGGAGGTTTTATGTTCCACTGCAATTTTTTATGTATGTTCACTGATATTTTCGCCTATTATGAACCAATTAAATATTTTTGTTACTTCAGAGGTAGTCCCGTTTAAATTCTATAAAAATCGGCAGAACCATTTTCGAAAAATTAACAATAGTGTGAAAATTAATAGTACATGGATAACACATCGATTTGTGCAAACTATTCTGATTTTGTACACGGATGAAGTCAGTTGTACTGTTTTTGGCGAAAAATAATAATGTTTATAAGAAAAAATCAGGTATCTATCATCCGTTACCATCAACATAAGTGATTACCTACATGAATCATCCTTTCACTTTTTTAAACGGGTAACGAAGTCATTGCTTAACAATCTTTAGTTATTTTAGGCATTTCTATCAATTTCTAGATTCTATCAACATTTTTCCTCCTTCGAACCTTTTGAAATTTTTCTATGAATATATTTTATTTCCATGTAAAAACTCATCAACTGAACAAAATCTGATTCCATGATTTTTTCGAGATTTTGAGGTTTGTCCCACAATAAACATTGATCATAGTATTATTAGAATGTGTCTGTCAATAGAAGCGAGGCGAAGGTCTCTGCTTTTATTAGACGATTTTGCTTTCGTCTGTCTACAGGTTGCATTTTTCAACGAAACTCAACAAAACAAAGGTTCTATAAAATTATTATTGGATTTTTGTCAATTTTTGCTTGGGGGAGTATTTCCCTGAAAAAGTGGGAAATTTCCTATCGCGCTATATATCAGCCCATTTCGATAATATTTGAAAAGATCGTTTAATATCTAAATCCCAACAATGTTTGCGAGTATGAACCAAACCGGTCAAGAACAAGTCGAGATTTATAGGCTTATGAAGATGCAGTATAAAGAGATGTACCGTTATGAAAACTCAGTTAAAGAGATGTACCGCAGGGTCTACTGTTTGGATAACTACTGAAATAAGTAATGAAAAGTCCCGTAAAATAAGAAATGCTCTAATTACGAAAGCTTAATAACTAATATAAATTAAAAATTTAAAAAACCCCCGACACATTGACAACCATTTTGGGCACATTTGTAGAATTTTGGTTCTTCCATCCCCACTTTAACCCACCATAACTTTACTCTTAAACGGCTCAATCGATTTTTATAAGACATAGCTAAGAACACTCTCGATTAAGTCTCCTTTCATCCAAAAAAAAACTAAACTGAAATCGGTTCAGTGGTTCGGGCGCTATGATGCCACAGACAGACAGACAGACACACAGACAGACAAACAGACACGTCAAACTTATAACACCCTTCTTTTGCGTCGGGGGTTAAAAATAAAATAATATGTCCAATTGTCCATCGTTAGTAAGACAAATAGTTCACTGCCTCAGTGGCTCAGTGGTTAGTGACCCTGACTTCTGGACCAAAGAGGCGTGGGTCCTATCCCCACCTAGGGCAAGCATTTATGTGATGAACAGAGGTGTTTGCTCTGTGTCTGGGTGTTATTTAGGTACCATCTATATAAGTGTGTATTTAAAATATAAATATGTAGTATATCAGTACCTGGCAGCCATATCACAAGCTATGCTTAGTTTGCGGTCAGAGACCGTGTGTAAGATGTCCCCTAATATTTATTTATTATACAGGACAATACAGTGAGATATATTATTCATACAATGTTGTTACAGTGTGAAGTTAATGAAGTGATCGCCATTAATCATATGACGGCCGTATATTAGCTTTGGACCGCATTGACAGCGGACACCGACGCCATTTATCATCGTGTAGCCGAGGTGTAGCCTCTAGGCACTAACTACGAGTATGTAGTAGGTACGTCACAGAGCTACGAGTATTACAGTATTTTCAATAAAGGAAGTTCTCAATTCGAATACATAAATGTTTTTTGACCGACGAACAGAACCGGAGAAGGTTCTCAATTCGACGCGTATATTTTTTTTTATGTATAACCGTATAAACGCTTAATTTTTTTTCTAGTAGTCCGATTTCAATAAATTGTTTATTCAATTCATTTAAATTCAATTATTTTATTTGTCATAGGAACAGAATGTGAGCACTTAACAATGTCAAACAATACAAAAAACACTATCATTTATTAAAAAGAGTATACTTCGAAATTGGTCACATTAAAATTTTATTGAAATCGGCTGAGCGATTTTTGATAAATCAACAATAATGTGAAAAATGCTACATCGATCCGTGCAAAATATTCGCGAATTCTGTACACGGGTGAAGTCGGACATGCTATTTTTGCAAAAAAAAATTATTGAAACATCTTTAGTAAAAACTTAAACATCTTAAAATATCTTTAGTTTATAGAACTACGTGCATGCTAAATTTCATGGAGATCAGCTGAGCGGTACTAGAAAACAAGCTAACAGCTCTTGATTTTTTAAAATTCCCGCCTTTTTACTTGGACAGCTTTCGTTGGCCAGACTCTAGTAAAAACTTTTTTAGTGTTGTGCACTTTTTAGGATGGGTAAAAAATGTTAAACTCGCGTCAGGACAAGTGACCTGATCGAAAATTTCATTTCGTTAAATTTATTCATAATTCCACACAGTACAACATTTTAATAACAAAGTTTAGCCACATAATTCGGTATGTACCCTGTTGGGCACTGCATATTCGAGTGAGAGTGGTCACTTATGTCAATTAAAAATTCAATGTCAATGAATTCGTTAGACGGAAGGAAAGTAGAACCGGCGCGGTGTAGGAGAGGAAGTAATATCGGGTATTTATCTCAACTCAAGAAGGAGAGGGTCTCCTTCTTGAGTTGAGATAAATACCCGTAAAAGCACACGAATTTTAAAAAAAAGCAGAATTTAATTTGTAATGTTTGTCAAATGTCTGCCTTACGATGATCTATATTGTGGCGAGGCCACCTACTTAATTGAAACTAAAAGAGGGTGGTCCGATTAACAAATTTATTTGCGGGTTAAAACAATTGCCCAGATCATCATATGTACCGTTACGCGGCCACTAGGCAGTTATAGCCGAGCACTTCCCTTGTTCCTAACGGGAACCGACGCGGCGACGCGGCGGAAGAATGCGGTAGTGGCGCCGCCGGAGCGGGCAGAGCGGGAACTGAGGAAAACGTCCTTTAGGGTCGTGCCGAGGGTGTAGTGCTGGGATGTCTTGTCCCCAAAACTTGGAAGATGAATTCCCCCAAATCTCGGACCCTGGAAATGACGTCCAGTTCAAGTGCGGGACCGGTGGGTGACTCCTCTGGTTGCGGTATTCCCGTAGGAAGAAAGTTCCATGTCAGCCTAATGGGCGTGAGCGTGAAATGCCACAACCAGACGGAGTTTACAATAGAAAAAGAATTTTACAAATTATTATGAGTGAAGAATCTACCTACATTTACAATTTAAAACAATTAAAATATGTTCAACACTTACCCAATTGGGGATTGAAGCACTGAATTTGAATAGTTTAGTTAATAAGTAACAATATTATAAATTTGTACAAGCACAAACATGTCGTGCATAAAAATTATAAAAAAAATGATTAGCTCGCGACTATGCAAAATAGTGTCGCATAGGAAGGTCGCGGGCTGAATGGCATCGCTAGCCCCTGTCGCCCTGCGCCTGGGCCGTGCAAGCAAAATGTGCATCGTGCAGGGCCGGCTGCAGAGATGTGGGGAGACAGGGGTAAGGATTAAGGACGGGGCATATTGGGCACGTTGAACCCGTCGCATGTAGTAATTTTAAATGACATAACGATACATCGTTACAATATTCAGACCAAAATCAAATCTATCCGTTGCTCTGCTGCTGCGTAAAAGAGTGACAAACCACCCACTATCAGATTTCATTTACAATATATATTAGTAAGGATGCATGACTATTATTTTTATCGAAATAAAAAAAGGCATGGAACATTGGAACTAGAACTAGCTGTAAACATCTCTGCATATTTTATTACACATAGATAACATCACTGCTGTAGCTGTTTGCTATCTAGTTCGTGAAAAATAGAGGAATAACTCAGTCTAGAGCACTTTTGCGGTATTAAATTAAACAAAAGAAGTTTAGAATTTTGTCCAGAAGCCTATGTTTTACGAAGGGGTCTTGCAAAGGGAATAAAACTAAAATTCATTATTGAGCTTATAACACGCCATAAGAAATTACATTGTTTTTTTATTTTATTTATTTCTTATAAACAACAGCGTTACAATACATATTTTATCTTACTAATATAAAAAACACAAATAAGGCCAAAACAGATTACAATAATTTAGAATACAAATAAATTATAATGTTACTAACAACATCCCAATACATCCAAATAAAAGTGCAAACATACGTTATTTAAAGTGTGTGTGTGTGAGTAACACTGCAATACACGAGATCTCTTGTCACACACTTAATCCTTACTAATATTATAAATCCGAAAAGTTTGTTGGTTTGTTACTCTTTCACGCACCAACGGAGCAACGGATTGACTTGATTTTTGGCATGGACATAGTTTAAAAGGCGGAAGGAGCTTTAGGATACTTTTTATCCCGAAAAATTGCATAGTTCCTGTAGGACAGGACAAAAACCGTCGAAAGCGAAACTGTCGCCACTATCACAAAGACGCTAAGTGATTAATTCCTCTATGACGCTAATATGGACTAACGAAACGTCACAGCCAAACGAAATTAGATGACAGGTGACATTGTCTGCAGACTTTTATAAATCACAAGTAGCATGGCAAGGGGACAAATTGTTTTTCCACCATTATATCCGCTTGAAGAGGAAATAAAGTATGGATTGAAAATGACAACTGACATTAAAATTGGATAAAATGTTATTTTCCCTCTGCATGCTACATGTTACTATGACGTTTAATACCAGGCCGTCATTTTGTCTGACATTAAAAATATTTTTAAATCTTCTATCATTAGAGGTTTAACATGATTCTTTATTCTACCTATATGGTACAGAATCATCATACTTTAATATTATCAATCCGAAAAGTTTGTTGGTTTGTTCCTCTTTGACGCAGCAACGGAGCAAAAGATTGACCTGATTTTTGGTATGGATACCTATGGTTTAAAAGACAGAAAGTGATAATAGGATACTTTTTTATCAAGAGAAAATTCGTGATTCCCATGGGATAGGACAATAACTGTTTCTCAGCAATGGAGCAACGGATTGACTTGATATTTGGGGTGGGCATAGTTTGGAAGACGGAAAGTAACATAGGATACTTTTCATCCCGAAAAAATTGTGGTTCCCGTAGGACTTAACAATAAATTTTTCTCAGCAACGGAGCAACTTGCCTTGGCTTATTGCATGAATATAGTTTGAAAGACAAAAAGTGACATGGGCCACTTTTTATCGCAAAAACTTTAACAGTTCCCGTAGGATAGGATAAAAACTAAGTGAGCGGGCTGCGGTAGCAGCCGTCTAAGCGCCAGAAATAACCTGTCATGGCAAGTTTAGGACGTTCCTACATTTTTCGCACTCCTTCGCGGCACTCAACAGCGCTAGCCCAGACTCGGGCTCCATAACGGAACTTGCGCTCTCGCTATAATGACGGAGTGTTTCGGAGCACAAGACACATCGTCATCCACCACTCGGGACTAACCAGTACTGAACGTCAGACAGCATTTCAACGCCCTGGTCCCAGTGCAGCGGGTCAGTCATAGTAGCCCAGCGCCTGCCTCTTCAACTGCAGAGGGCAGTGAGAACGGCAATCGCGATACCGACACCTCTCTTCCCCTGCAGCCCCACTGCGTCTGCCAACACGTTGACGGCCTAGCGGAAGGTAGGGTAGGTGGCGGCACCCACACCACCAGTTCCATATATCCCACCGCGGCCCCTAATCCTCGGCTGTCATATCAGAGTCCAGGAAGCAGCCTTGCTTTATGAAACTAAGAAAGGTTATTCCCAGCAAGTAACTGGAGATAGAGAGACAGAAAAGAAACCACACCCAGCGCAGCAAGAGGAGCTGGAGTTCATATGCCTGGCAGACGGAGCAGCACCAGAGCAAAATCTTAACCGAGAAATTAACATATTTACAGACGGCAGCAAAATTAAAGGGAAAGTTGGGGCGGCATTATCCATTTGGGATGATGCCGCTGAGATCAGTACCCGCAAGCTGAAATGGCCGATTGGTGCTTCGTGTACCAGGCCGAGTTATTGGCCATTCTTGAGGCTACCGAAAAAGCAAAAATCTTTTGTGACTCCAGGTCTGCACTGGAAACGGTAGTTGGCGTATCTTCCCTCCATCCCTTAGCAGTAAATTCAAAGCTAACATAAAGTTACTACACGCACAAAATAAAATAGTGAAACTTTATTGGATTAAAGCGCACGTGGGGATGGAGGGAAATGAGAGAGCGTGGCGCACGTGGGGATGGAGGGAAATGAGAGAGCGGGGCTAGCACGGCAGGTGGAATACATTTCCCGGGGAGTGGAATAATAGTCTTTCCCGATCTCATTTCTATCCACCTCTAGAGCATGGCTATCTGGGTGGAGTAGTTTTTTCCTGGGGAAAGACGGTGGAATACCTTTCCCCGCCTCATTATTGCCATATAAAACGAATTAAATAAAAGCGACGTAACAACCATCAAACTTCACATCAAACCTTCAAATTATTTGAAATAGTTCATTCAATCAATCTCTATGGTGTCTTTGAGTGATTATTTTTGGTTTCCGTGTGGCCATGCGTAGTAGAATTCTGCTACTTTGGCAGTTTTGGCTATTGAATTTTCTGTTGGACACCTTTTAGTGAGGTATCGTAATAATGGTGAAATTAGGAACTTGCACGATTTATTGACGTGATAACGTCTTATAACTCGATGAACGCGGAATACACGCACGAAAAAATACCACCTTCAGCCTGAATCGAGCGTGCAAGCGAGAGCGCGACACAAACGATAAGGATACACGATCGTTCGGCTTGTTTCACTTGTTGATTCAACAATTTTCTTCTATTGTTATCACGTAAATTTATCGTCCGTACACCAACTTTACAGACAAGCAATTTTTTTAATTGTTGCTTCAGCGAATGAATTTGAAAAATATTTTGTTTATACATGTTCTTAAAAAGACAATAGGACCAATTATAAAGGCGCCTTCGTAAATTGAATAGCAACATAGAAAGTGTTCTCTCTATCAAATGCATAATTATAGTGAAAAAGAAACAGGAATCTTCTAAATTGCTTTTCCAATTGCGACTTTATAATTGAATCTATTAATTTAAAAACTAATCATTGATCAGAACGATTTAAACGCGGTGATGGCGAATCATACGAAATCACTACACATCTTAATTAATAAATAATTACTAATTCTTCGTTAGCTGTGCTGTGGCTACAGACTGTAGCATCCTTGATGGTACATTTTGATGTCACTAAATGACAAGCAAGCCTGACTCGCGCTTGTCCGGTTTTTTTTCAACAAACAAAGTATCTGACAGACTTACAGCTAACGTTTGGTCATATTTCTACTTGTGTTATGGCCACACTAACTGTTCTATTTCTAGTATTTCTACGTTGTTTGTTGTTGTCACAGTTTTTTCTGATCGTTTGCTATTAAATTGTCTCCTTTTGTGTTAAATAAAGCATTAAATAGCTGTTTTACGGAAGAAATTTAATACAAATTATAAAAATGAGCGGAAAAAAGTAAGTATGACGCTTTAGATGTAAAAACAACATAAAATATGGTTAAACGCATAGATAAATGAAGGTCTCGGTCAGATGGTTAAACGATTTACACGGTGAAATTCATTAAATTGACATAAATCTCATTGGTAAAATCAGAAAGGTAGAAATGTTTATTACTTTAAGCTACTGACTAGAATTTTCATAATGTAATGTGACCCTTGAATGGTTGTTTTTTTACAATGATCGTTGTTTATTTTATAGGTTAAGGAGCAATAAAACTCAAATTAGAGTTTTAATTGACTATATGTCAACAAACCCTCACGCTGCCACCGGTGAATTCACTGGGCCAATGGGCAACAGGAGAGCGGAAGCGCAGTGGCTCAAAATTAAAGATCTATTAAAAAACTACGGCCCCGACAGGACAGTAGAGCAGTGGAAACAAGTAATTATAATAATTGTATTAGCATTCTATGCTTTAATTTTCCTTCATCTTATCTGAAAAGATCAATATTGTTGTCCAAGTTTTTAAAAATTATGAGAACAGATAAAAAAATATGCCACATGAATAGTTTTCCACTTTTTAGATTAATAGTCCATATAATATGGAGAAGAACAAGTTTCTAACAAATTGTTTGTTACAGACATGGAAAGATCTTAAGAAAAATGCGAGGAGTGAAAACGCTCTGAACGCACAGGCCTCGACATCCACAGGGAACCATGTGTTTGTGCCAGATGTCTCCACAAACACAAAAAAAATACTGGACACCATAGGGCATGAAAGCTCCATAGGAATTGGACCAGAGGAGTCAGCAATAGGTCCAATTGTTGTATGTATCATAGGATTTTTATAACATCTAAATTCAAAACTAATTCAAGAAAATATTTTACTGTGGGAAAGCATGTTGGGCTAACATTTATTACATTTTGAACCAGATTGAGCTTGCCGATCCATTGGAGCTTCCGGACGCTTTCCCTCCCCCACATGTGGCTCTACCTTCTGTTGCTCCGCTATCACCTCCTGTAGCTCTCCCCACCTCACCTGCCCTCCCTCTATCGTCCATTGAGACAGATAAAGAGAATATCCCTACCACGTCTCGCACCTCCACTTCAATGCCACGAAAACCAGCACGAACTGCCGAAACGCTAATTAGGTTACAGGAGGATAACAATGGCATATTACAAGTAATGATACTTTTGCTTTCTATATTGCACTTCAACTGGCTTCCATTCATTGCTATGCATTACTAACATTTTTCATGTGTTTATTTGTATTGTTTAATATTTTTTGCATTTTTTTGTTTAAATATCTACAGTACACCTAGGCCAGTCACTAGTTGAACATATTTTACCTTGTAGTAACTCATTTATTCATTAAGTACATCTAGTTACATATAGTTAATGTCTTTTTTATTTTTCAGAACATAGCATTATTACTGGCAGAGAGGAATGAGTTGCTACGACAGCAAAACAAAATAATGAAAGAGGCTAATGATATAGCAAAAAGAAATAGGTAAGAATATAATAGGAAAAACACATTACACACAACTAATTAAGATTTATTTTCTTATTATTGCATACATTTAAATAAAATAAGTATTTATTATAGAAAGCCTCTTTTCTCGAGCCACTCCTAACAGATTTGTATCATCTGCGTTTCCCAGATGTTGTTCAGAGCCATCGTTGATGTCAGGTTGAGGTTCGATGGTCTCCATAGGCACTCTAAAATAAACAAGAAGTTAAGCATATGCAGGACTCTGATCTTCTAGTTTCAACTATATCAGTTATAATATAATTCACCTGTAATGATGCATCATGTTGTACAATGTTGCACAACAGTAAATTATTTGCGAAGCCTTTTCTGGGTCATAATGCAGCACCCTGTCAATACCGAGACACCTAAAGGTGCCTTTTATGTACCCATTGGTCCTCTCGACGCAATTACGGGCTTTGCAGTGCCACTCAGAGTACTTTTCAGCTGCGCTATTTGGTGCTGCGTCTAAATCTGGGGTCATTAGCCAAGGCTCCAATGCATATCCAGAATCTCCTGAAAAAAAGTTTTTTATTGTTACTAATGGTATATATATATTTCTCATTTCAGTCAGTCACGGAGATCATCGTTCTAGTTCCAGATTTAGCAGTCGTTGTTTCAGCCATAAGATGAGGTCCACTGCTGGGAATAGGATTCTGCTATAGATCTCCAATAACGCCGGTTGGAAGCAGTCTTAATGATGTCATTCATCCACCTTATGGGTAGACGGATGGAACAATGGTTGGCCCTATGCTGTGTTTGCCAATATGTAACTGTAAACTAATTTGTAAAATATACTAGAATTAAACATATTATATTAACGAACCTAGTTTTCATAAATATAAATACCTACATAGAATTAAGAATACTATTTTAAAGAAAATTGGATAAAAGGGTCTTTAATATGTAGCTAAAATATTAAAAAATAGGTAAACACCTAATAGGTAATATTGCCCAATTCGACTTGTGTAGAGGCGTTTCAGTTCCCTCTTCACATTGGAATTATTAAAAATGAATTGGTCATGTACTCGTCCAGGGTAGCGAGCATTAATGTGCAAAATTTTACAATTTGCATCAACAACCTGGAACAATAACATGACAATAATAAAGCTATAGATATTTGAGTATTATGTTATAAAACCATACAAGATAAAAGCATAATAGTTTTCTTATTATTTACCAATTGCACATTGAGTGTAGAACGCCCTTTCCTATTTTTATATTGGACACCATTTGGGAACGGTGGTGGGAAAATATCCACGTGGGTACAATCAATAGCACCTATAATGTCTGGAAGGCCATGGTTTATTAGAAAACCATGGGAGACTTTTCTTCTATCTTCCTCTGATCCGGGAAAGATTATCCACTTTGGCATAAGTCTGGAAATAGCATAGTATAATAATATTTTAATTTTAATATTTTACATAGGAACTACTTATCTGAATTGAGACAATTAGATTACCACTTACATTCTAACGATAGCATCGGTGACTTGAGTGAGGTACTTGCTCACTGTGGTCTGGGCAACTGCTAGCCCATGATCTTGACCAGTCCCTCTTTGATAGCTGCCATCTGCCATTAAGCGTATGGATGTCAACACCTATTGTAGGAATTCAAACTTTGGGTTACAAATTGGCATTTTGTTTTTTTTTAATAAGTATGTTATAGGCCGAATCATACAAGTCGGCGGAAGTGAAGTTAGTTACAAGTTGCGTAATATCCAACCCTGACTGAAGGTCACATGTTGTGCGTTGATTGGCTATTGTGCAGCATTCACATCCGCCGACTTTTATGATTTGGCCTATACTATACCTACCTACGCGCTTACTGTTTAGTAGGTAATGTAATGTAAAAGTTAAAACCTGTGAATCATTTGAGCTCCATACATTTGACAGAATTACTCTTGAACGAAGTAATTGTACATAGAAGTCACTGTTCGCCGATTATCTTTTAGGTAGGGATGTATTTACTTACTTTGATATGTACCGGTAATCCATCCCAAGGATTACGAGGCTCCAAGGTTTCTTTTAACTCATTGCATATGTACATTGCCATATCTTTGTTCATGCGAAACAAGTGATGAAATTCATTGTTGGGCAGCTGGAATGGATTGCTGGCATCGCGTATATGCCTCCGGTGTAATTTTCTCTCAAGTTTTTCCGTATCTCCGGTCAAAACGTGGAAAAGGTACGCGCGAGACATTTTCAATTTTTATGGGGATAACTTATACCCACGTCCAATACGTTGTGATAACTTTTCCCTAGGCTAATGTCAAAAAGTGAAAAACAATCCCCTATTCCTCGAGGCCATGCTTTAGAGGTGGAGTAGCGAGACTATTTTTCCCTGACAAACGTCAATTTTATCCCTTTCCCCCTTTCTCTCCTTTAGCCATACTCTGAGAGGTGGAAAAGGAAAGTATTTCCACTGATAGGGGAAATAAACGGGGGAAAGAGCAATTTCTCCACTCGCCGTGCTTGCCCTGCAGCTAGCAAAGGAAGCAGCACTGCACTTGAAGTGCAGACCTATTTACGATAACTGCCCTGTTTCATTCGTTAAGCGAGAAATCCGAAAGGACTCTCTTGACGAGTGGAACCGGCGGTATCAGGATGGACACACAGCGGCGGTAACCAAAACATATTTTCCGGATGCAAGGGCGGCATACAGGATCGTTAGAGAAATAGCACCAGTGGGAATCATAACTCAAGTGCTGACGGGGCATGGTGGGTTTTCCCAATACTTACATCGATTTAAGTTGAGGGAAAGCACATCGTGCATCTGTGAACCCACAAAAGAGGAGACTCCACTGCACATAATCTTGGAATGCCCAGTTTATGGAAAGCAGAGATTTGATTTAGAACAAACAATTGGAATTAATCTAACACGTAAAAACCTTAGAAACAATTTTATCGAATTATGCACAAATATTTTTAAAAAAGCAATAATTAGGAACAAGTAGGTATAAACTTGGCTGTACCATTGTAATGTTTATTATAACTGCAAACAGCCAAAAACATTGAAATATAGGTATAGTTTTTATTCATTTGTAATTAAGACTCCTGATCATGTCAGGGATATTTTGCGATATAATAAAAAAAATCCTCTTATGCAGCGTCGCAAGAGCGGCACTGCAGCCCGCCTAAGTTGCGGCACTCCTCATAAGGCATGCAACCTACCGGCCATCCTCTCAGCTGCTTTAGTTAAAAGCGGTTGAACCTCGAGTGCCAGCCTCTAAGCTTCCTTGGGGGAAAAGACCCAAAGAAGAGGGAAACTTCGAGCGCCGCCTTTTCAGCTGCCTCAGACCTCCCCCACGACAAGGCGGGAATACACGGGGGGTTGTATAACTCCAACCGTAACTTAACCAACAAAAGCATTCCTCTAAGGTATTTTGATATTTGTCGGTTAGGTTAGGTTTCGCAGCCGACATAAACATAAGCCAAAATCAAAATATAACGCGGGCGAAGCCGCGGGTAAAAGCTAGTATCTAATAAAATAGTAAATTCAAGAGAGAAAGCTATTAATTGTCTGCAACCATCACATCGCGTCCAGCCCACAAATCCATCATGGATTCGCAGTATACTAAGAGCGATGTAACAACATAGTTCCAGGCGTCAACTAATGTTGTCTATTTCGGTGTTGGAAGTGCGGAGTGCGTTGAGATGACGACGAGAGAGCGCAGTGGAGGCAAAGTAGAGGGAAAATTTTTGGGGTCTTTGTCAAAACTGAAAAATTTTATTTACAGAGAGAAAAAAAAAACATGTAAGCCCTTAGAGTTTATGTACCCTATGTATACCTTAGCAAGATAGGTCTATACCCTAGCAAGAGTTCTTCATAATTTCATTAGTTGTGTTATAGATGTAGATAATTTTAACTTCAAAAGTAGGTATGTCACAAGACTTAATATTGCGTGATAACGTGGTTTTAATGATATCTGTCCACCGTTGGACGTCCAAGAAATAATAAAGTTAATTAGTGGACGTCCTTTACTGCGTTTGCCGGCACGTGGTCTCTACTTGAGGACGATATAACCCAATCTTTCTAATAGGTCTACTAGTGTAATTATCCTCTATTTCTAATTTAAGAAACTTGTAACAAGTTGCGATATAGTGTTATCCAATAAATTTTTAATACGGCCCTGTGTTTTAAGGCCTCGTTTGTCGAGGTTTACGAAGTGTATATGGTATTCAATTTCCGGAGTGTTTTTCACATATAAAACCAGAATTAAGGTATGTAATGTTACCAAAATATTTTTTTGTTTTTAAAAATAAATATGAAGCCCATTCAATTTTTTTTTAGATCCACTACCTTTTTTACCACATTTTTTGTTCACGTGTTAGATCAGAAACTTTACAGTACAGCCTATCATAGCTTCTACAAAATAAATTTGATGATTAAAAAGTTAAGCGCAGCGAGACCAACCATTAACATAAGCATAGATATATTATTATAACTAATTGAAACCAAAGCATGGAGTAGTTCGGGTACGAATTTAGATTCCACTGTTTTTTAATGATAGAAAACATTGTAACGCAACCCGCATAGGATTGTAGAAGAAATTTGATGCCAAATATAAATATATCAACCCACTGCGGATCAGCATAGTGAATATGGCCCAATCGCTCTTTGTATAGATATGTTTGTGTAGATAGGAATAGTATTGAACTTTAAATTAAAAGGTTGGTATATAAACGACATAAATATAAATTAACATTTAGATTCGTTTCACGAAATTTATTAGCGCACGTCCAAACAAAGCAGCTAAATATGATAAATGGCTGCTAAATTATCTCGTTCCAGCACTTCTGATGTGTGCGGCGATTATTTGGATACTAATTAACATAATTTCTACAATACTACACAATTAAGCCGCTATGGAGAGAGGTGTTATGTACGAGATTTAATGCCACTAGATTTAGCATTTTTTTATTTGGTTCACCTTTAAACTTGACCTAACGGCTAACTTTAACAGAAATAATAGTATAATAATAAATAGAATAAATTATTGCTTGATACCAACCACTCATTAATAAGTATACTTATAACAATATTTATTTTATAACAATGTTTTTTAATTTTATTTTTAAAGACAAAAGAGAGGTAAGTTTGAATCTTAGTAGTTAGTAGTTTAAGTGCATTGCGTGAATGCCACAAGCAAACCGGCGAGCCGCCGCAAGAGGGAGCCTTCGATGCTGAAGGCATGCACGCAATGCTATAATTATAGTTTTCGGATTGCGGTTTCAAATGTGTTAGTACACAGAATCTACACTTAGCAAAAGCTTATATTGAAGGTATTATTTTACCTTCAGGGAAATAGGTACATACATACACAGAATACTTTGTACCAACTTGCCAAGTAAAACAGACACAACATTGATATCGACGTACACCAAATCAGTGTTTTAATCAATTGTAACAATACGCTAAATCTGTTTTGATCTCAATTCCTTTTATCTGGAATTCCGAAAAATAACTAAGTAACATTATTTTAATTGGTACGATTATGTTGACATGGTTAAGCAATAGTTTACACTATTCCAATAATGCAGTTTATTTACACACAATGCAATAATATATCGTCTTTCGCATCACACGTCTTAGTTTTTACAGTTTTTAAAATTACCTTAAAGTTATAATAAAATTACATATTTTTAAGCAAAAACTTGAATGAAAAGTATACTAAGACCCGAGTTCACCAACGCTTGTTTAAGTTAAACGAGTGTTTAATATATCTAAACAACGGTTAAACTCTGGTTTTAAATCCGAGTTCACCAACAGATGTTTTAGTATCTTCGGTTAAATCTTAAGCGGCTTGTTAACGAAATTTTGCTTTTACCAAGCAAAAACCGTTGTTTAATATTTTATACAGTAATCATACGTTTAACTTAAACAGGCGAACTCGGGTCTTAATAGACGTACGAGCTTGCAATATTTCTTACTCAAGTGATTAACACCAAACACTTAATGTTTTCTTACAATCCAAGAGGTGAAAAGAGTTTTCTACCTGAACGTAAATTTTATTAGAAATGTACCGAAGTTTTTCCTCGATGTTCTACAGAAAATGCAAAAGCAATTGTCGGTTCACGATCCTCTTAATGTCGCGGCGTTTGATTCCTCTCTCTAGGCTCTCCTCTCTCTTAGGCTACTTCTTATCCCAGAATAATAAAATATCACTCTGACGAAGCCGCAAGCAAAAGCCGCTAATATTATAAGGCACATGTTCCTCACCTTAAAACAAATGTGTTAACTGAATAATAACAATCAGATATGTAACACAGAACCCTAAAACCATCCCGAGAAGATCAGCATTTAGAGGGATCACTTTATACACGTGAAATGTTAGAGGTCGCGCTTCTACGTAGTCAATTAAATATCCAACTTTGGTCGATTTTGTGACATCTGAAAAAATGTAATCATTACGTTATTACCAGATAGTTGATATAAAACGTGTTGTTATAATAAGTTATTTAACATGTTATACAGTATGTTACTTGATCTGTACGCACCCTTTGAATTTAAAGTTTTAAATGTTTCTAAAGTTTACATAAATATGTTCGAATTAAGATAATAAGTCCGATTACAGAGGCGCCAGCGTAAATATAATAGCAACGTAAAAGCGTTCTGTCTATCGAAAAGTGAAAAAGAAACAGAACTATGCTATTCCATCCATCCATCCATCATCCATAAGAAGACCACTGCTGGACATAGGCCTCCCCTATGGATCTCCAACAAAACCGGTTGGAAGAGATCCGTAGAAGAACCAAAGTTACCGACATAGCCCAACGGATTGGCAAGTTGAAATGGCAATGGGCAGGGCACATATCGCGGACTGATGATCGATGGGGTCGAAAAGTTCTCGAGTGGAGACCACGTACCGGCAAGCGCAGCGTAGGACGTCCACCCACAAGGTGGACGGATGACCTCATTAAGACCGCAGGATCGCGCTGCTATTTACCTAATATAATTACGATGACGCCTCTGTAATCGGGCTTATTGTTTTTCTTGGCTTATACGAGTACAATATTCATATTATCTAATAAAGTAAGTTAGTTCGAATAGGCCGGGTGGCTAGCCCTGGTGTCAGAGTAAATTATCTAATGTAAACATCTTGACTAATTTCATTGACTATGTTTGTTGTCACTTACCGTTTTCTAATAGAAGTTTATTGTTCAAAATTACTCTTATTTTAATCGTCTGAGAATTAAAGAAACCAGCACACAGTGCCGGTAAAATAGTTAAGAGTAAAGTCCCTAGCACGGACATTGATGCAGCAACCGTGTTTAATGATATCACCTAAAACAACAATTAAGAAATCAATGAATTACAAACAATCACCCACTGTTATATAGCGTTCCTGCTGGGGTTGTGTGTGAGGACACTCACATTGTCAAGATCATCGACTTGGCATTTTTTACTGTTTTCAAGATGGACTAATGTTATTACGCCAAAAAGTTTTGTCGCAATCCCAACCTTATTTCATTTTTAGAAAAAAAAAATCTAAATATAATAGACTATTTGACAACATTGAAAATAATGCACTATTGACTGTGGTAATTCTTACAGGCCTGAAAAAGAGATATTTCGCTTTATTTAAACTAAAATATGAATAATTTGCAATGCGAACGAAATAAAGTACGACATTTTTTTGACGACGACATTCTATCATTCTATCACGACATTTTATCAAAAAAATATCTTTGAGCGTTAACGTCACAGATAATTTTATCTGTGGCAACGCTCGAAGATGGGCTGCAACTCTGGTGACGTCAAATGGTAAGCGAGAATTGCTCGATTAGCTGTTGTTTGTGTAATTTGTGTTTTCGGAGTAATATTATTGGATCTGTAAGATACTTTTATATGGGTAGTATCTTTTCTCAATTTTTGGATGTAAACTAGCAGATTTACTAGTATTAACTCATGTTATTTACTAGAGTGTGACGTCACAGAACAGCGTATAAATGTCGTTTTTGACGAGATCTTGAAAATCTATTTTTTAACACTGATTTTAATTGTTAATAATATAGTAAATCTCTCGGAAATATAAATCTCATCAAAAACTTAAATGTGAAATGGGAGCCAAAGTGTCGCCACCAAAAGAATTGAGATCCAACACGAGAGCCAAGTGTTCTGTAGATAATCTTAAAATTTCAGCTACAAGATCATACCTACAACATTCTAAAGGGATTTACTTATGTAATTCAAGCTCGTGATTTGACTTGGCTAGTTTAAGAATAAGTACAGTGCAAATAAGCATTTGTCTGTACGTATAAACTAGCCAAATCAAATCTTGAGCTTGAATTACATAAGTAAATTTCTTTTAAATGTTGTAGGTATATTCTTGTAGCTTAAACTTTAGGATTTTCTACAGAACACTTGGCCCCCGTGTTAGATCTCAATTCTTTTGGTGGCGACACTTTGGCTCCCACCTCACATTTATGTTTTTGATGAGATATCATAAATTTTTGTTCAGAAATAATTATTAGTTACATCATGATTATCATAGTACACTTCTCTCTGAAAAAGTTATCTAGTATTTATTATATTACTATCACAAATGGCATGGTTCATCTATCGAAAATCTCAGTGCCTCGCGACGCTACTGCCATTTATTGGAGTATTGGTTAGGTAAATTTTACTATTACTTTGTTAATAGTACTAATTATCAATAATTTTCAGTTATTAGATTTTTTTCTCAATTTATGCCCGATAGTCTACCTTGGTGCCAAATATCAAGATTCTAGGTCATCTGGAAGTGGGTTAGGTTTTTGATCTGTAAGTCAGTGAGTCAGTGGGTGAATCAGTTAATGAAATACGAGTTTTTAAACGTTAATATATCAATAACTGATTGAGCAAAAGTTATGAAATTTTGGATCCTTGATAAGCTAAAAGACTTTAGTAAATGTGGCAAATTTCATGTTTGTAGGCTAAATAGTTTTTGAGTTGTGAGGGGGTCAAAAGTAGCTACAAATGGTTCGTGTAATATTACACACGGCCGCTGCGTCAACAGTTTTCTTTGAACACTTTGGCTGGACACGCTGCCGCGTGTCTAGATGTAGTATCCTTATTATGTACTAACGAATAATTTGAAACGATTTCCAAAAAGAAGTCAAATAGCCTATTAAGTTTGTATGGCTGCCACATTCTTCTAGCAATGTCATAATAATACGATCGGAAAAAAACTGGTTTCTGTTATTATGAAAAAAATGAGCAAAATCATAAAACAAAACAATTAAAATCGCAAAGTTAAAGTCTTTGAGATAAAATTGAGTGTTAAGTCTTTGAGATAAAATTGAGTGTGGAAAGTACTCTAAATAAAACATCGTATCATTGATTTAGCAGTGCGCTATCTGTCGTCAATCTTCAGAAGTTCTAATAACTTCTAGTTGAGTGATAACCGGTCTATTACGGGTATCATAGGTGGCGCCGTCAACGCTATAAGTTCGTGGTAAAGATATTTGGCGCTTGCGTAGGAGGTGGGCTAACTCAGTTGGTAGAGCGTCGGGCTAGTGATCCGAAGAGGCAGGTTCAAGTAATGCGTTCTCTTCAGGTTTTTTAAATACTTCACATGTTTGATAAAAAGTTATCACACAGTTTATCTAAAAAAGTTATGAGGCACATGAAAAACAATCAATCAAAGTAGGTAAAATCACATACCGAAATAGTTTGATAGCGCAGTTGAAAAAGTACTGCGTAAATGAATAACATAATCTCAGGAACGTTGAACAGCAAAGCAGCGAAAAACTGCAAGAAAATAAAAAATACTAAAATTAAATGCTACCTTTCGGACACCAACCGATAGATATATTAATAAATAAATATTTGGGGACATCTTATCACACGGTCTCTGACCCCAAACTAAGCAAAGCTTGTTATATGGCTGCCAGAGACTGATACTTTTAGAGAAGATTAATTATAAATAACGGTATTTTTGTATCGGCCGTCTTAACCCTTCGTGTACGAGGTGGGGTTTCACAGACCCCAGCTGCGTATAAGTGACGATTATTTAAAAAATTATAAAAGCACGGCAGTTGGTTTTCTTGGTAATCTCGCAAAAAACATCAACGCTTCGATCAAAGTAGTAACGTTAGTCCAGCGGCATACACCGCGAGAGGTGCAAGTGCTCAAAGTTCCGTTGGGTGTCACAAACCCCACCTCGTACAGCGCGTCGCTAAAAAGGTACGTGTTTTTATTCTTGATTTTAATGATTATTTATGTAAAATCATGTGTTTATTTTGGAAATACTTATTTTTCAGGTTGTAAAATTGGCAAATCATGTCAATATTAACGAACTATGATATATTTATAGCATTTTTGGAGGAGGAGGATGAGTTAGAGCCTGAAGTTATGAGTGGATTGCCTGATTCTGACACCGAATCTGATCATTTGAGTGTACAGAGTAGTACACATAGTGAAAATGATATAGAAACTTCTTCGGATTCAGAAATTGACAATGTGGCGCTCTCAGAAGTTCGTCAGTAACAGTACAGAGATTTTTTTTCATCGCCAAAGATGGCACAACAAAATGGCAGAAAGATCCATACAAATCTACTCGCACTCGATCTGAAAATATTATCACTCATCTGCCTGGTGTAAAAATGGCCGCAAAAGACAAAAAGTCTGCGCTGGAATGCTTTGAAATATTTATTTTCGACGATAAAACAAAACTCCGAAATGTATGGATTTGCAGTGTTTTCGGAGCTGTTGATCTCAACTGATAAATTATAATAAGAGACTGAATTGATTGTAGTGGTGGGGATACGGTGGGGACTCAGTGGAGCTGCGGTGGGGACACGGTGGGGGCTCGGTGGAGACTCAGTGGTGCTGCGGTGGGGACTCAGTAGGGCCACGGTGGGGGCGTGGGGAGGTTCGGTGGGGAGTCAGTGGGGCCGCGGTGGGGATGCGGTGGAGACTTATTGGGGACTCAAGAAGTAGTTGATTTGTATGATAATATATCTTAGATTTATATTGCGAAACAATTGTGATTATAACTTGTGCCATTTTTGAATAGTACGTAAGTAAAAAATGTTATTTGATTTTAAGTCACAAAAGTTGTGTTTTTCTTCGATTTTGGTAAAAGTATAAAAAAAAATATATAATTATGCGTGATTTTTATTTAAACCTATTAGTAAACACCATATTTTCATAAAAACCAACAATATCTGAATTAAGTCACGATACAGTTGAATAGTTTAATTTTTCTTTTGGGGTTTGCAAAACCCCACCTTGTACGCCGCGTGACTTTTAGTTACCTCGTACACGGAGGGTTAAATTTCCAGCTAAATCTGTAGATTCTTGTCCTTTATAAATTATAAATTGATTTCTTAGCCTTTTACGTTGTACCGTTATCCAATCCTCATTCCTTATGTTCACGAAATTACCTCAGCTCAGGTCTCAGGTATTGCTGCCCATTGCTCATGAAGTCTAAACAAAAGTTCGATAGGCTTGGAGTGAAACTAAAAGATGTTGAAAGCTTACGCAACAAGATGTCATTATTATTTTTTTCAAAAGCTTTCTTTAAGTCAAAATATCTTACGTCAACCTACAATGCCCCGGAGATGAATTCCACCAAGCACAACAGGTTTGTGTATACGGAGCGGCCCGGTCTAAAACCGTGTTGCTCTTCACCTGTTTGCAATTTCACCTGCCTATATATTTCGCTGTGCAATATACATATACTCAAAGACTTTAGAAGGTGCACACAGTATAGCTACGGGGCGATATTCCTCCACTAAGGTATTTTTGCTACTTTTCGGTATGGGCTTTATTCAAAGACGATCAAGTTTTAAAAATACTATACTTAAAAGACTGGTGCTGATGGTATCCCTTCTTTGTTTGTTGTGTAATGTGCTTCCTCTATGGCTCACCCCCTGTGTCTTATTTTCAATAAATTACTGACATCTAGAACCTTCCCGGAGACGCAGAAGAAAGCCATAATATTTTACCGACACACAAAAACGGGGACAAGAATGTCGTCAGCAATCATAGGCTCATTTCTGTTGTGTCTTCTCTAAAGTCTTCGCGAAATTAGTTCTCCCCATTATTTCGAGGCATTTCAAAAACTTAATGAATACGTAGCATTTGTATTAATCGGTTACAAAGTTGAGAAAAATATGTAGGTACGAGTACATACTCACCAGCGGATCAAAAGACTTTTTAATTTGTTCCGTCGCATCAACTATCGATTTGTAAGTATTGTAGTATTTATTGTAGTTTAATGAACTTGTTTCTTCCAAGTGGCGGGCAAACGCAGCTAAATTAATATTTACTATATAAAACGCATGTAAGTTGGTTAGAAGTATCAAATCATGTGAAAACACGAGCAAATAAAATACAACTAGCACCCCAGTTGGCTTCAAGCAATGTTCCCCAGTTATTGAAATGCACCAAGACGTAGTCAATCCCATTCTAATGCATATAGTCATAGCTATTATTGATAACGCAATATAGAATGATCTATTAAAATTTCCCACATTTAGTTTTTCATTAATAGTTCCCATAATGTGGATAAATTTATATAATTTTATATTGGAAACCGAAACTATAACTAAGAACGCAATAAATTGCAATAAAAAAAACAAGTACACTTTAAATAACTCCTTTCTAGAATGAATGGAGGCGTATATTGTGCTAGTTACACATACTGTCATAGTGAAAAAAGCCGTGCAACATCTAGATAAAAATCGAATTTTGTTTGTTTTATATTCGAAAAAACCAAAGTCAAAACCAAACACTACATGGATTATTTTGTAAAGCAGTATGATGGTCTCTGGAACATGGTCCTTAGTATGTTTTTTTCCTGAGGATAAATTTATATTTCGTGGCTTGACAATGATCATGTCGGATTCGAATGCTTTGGTGTTGTCAAAAAATGTATAATATAATAATACTACGTGGCCTATGAATAGCAGCGGACGTTCTGGCTGATGGATGGATAGAACAGATAGATAGTGTCCTTAGAGCCTCGCTTAATATTCTTCCAAGTTATAAAGATAAAAGTTTATATAAGCTGCATTAGTAAAACAAATATTCCACAGCACTTCACTTAAACGAATGTGTCGAAAATTGTTCGATTTTTATTAATAAGAAACCTATCATACTAGGCACTTAAACACAACATTAAAACTTTGTACACAAATATAAATATTATATTGAAAAACTCGCGATCAAATCTTTCATTAAACTCAAGAGAAAATATATGCACATAAGATTTAAGATGGAGCCATTTTTTTCATGCAATTTATACAGGGTTATCCAGAACTGGTGTACTAAATCATAAGGGGGTGATTAAGACCATCCTAACGTACAACTTTTACTATATATGGAGCCAACATAAAATTCGAGAAAATAAAAATGTATTCCATGCAAAATTGGAACTCAGAATTAGAATAAAATAATAGAACAACCGATTTCTTAACCGAACGAGGTACCTCGTTTTCATACTACCGCTGACCGTTACCTTATTTTAAATTCACAGATGGCCCTTACCATCTACTTCTTTAACTACTGTCTGTATAATTAGTTTCCTTAGATTTACCAAGCGATACTCTGTAAAAATAGGATTTGCCAACTTTTGGATAGCTGAATAGATAATTTTAGCGTTGGTAACTTATTTTTAATCAATTTCCATTTAAGTGGCTAATTTTTGGTCAAAAGCCGGAATATATTTTTTTAGCACGCTACATCGACTCGCAAAGAAGAAGATCAATTTCCAAAAAGGAGGAGGTTCTATGTTCGTGTGTTTGTATTTTTTTGTGCACGTTCATCGATAATTTCGTCAATCGTGAACCGAATCGAAAAATTCTTTTCTAGTTCGAAATTGTACACCCTCATTTAAATTTTACATAAATCGGCTGAGCCGTTTTTGATCAATCAGCAATATTATAAACAATATAAGCGAAATATTCGAATTTTGTACACCATGGAAGGCGGTTTTGCCATTTTTTGCGAAAAATCTAGACACGCGGAAGCGTGTCCAGCCAAGTCAAAAAAAAAAAAAGGAACTGGCGACGCGACGTGTGTAATATTACACGAACCATTTCGAGCCACTTTTGACCCCTTCATAACTCGAAAACTATTTAACCTATATATGTGAAATTAAGCATATTCATTCAAGTTCTTTAGCTTATCTACAATACAAAATTTCATTAACTTTGCTTCGACGGTTAATGAAATATTAACGTAACGTAATATTAAAAACCGGGGTTTCATTGACTGATTCACTCACTGACTCACTGATTCACTGACTCACTGATTTACTGACTCACCGACTTATAGATCAAAAACCTAACCCACTTCCAGATGACCTAGAAACTTGATATTTGGCATCAAGGTAGACTATCAGGCATATACAAAGGAAAAAATCTAAAACTTTGAACTTTTACCCCCCAACCCTACATAATAGGGGATGAAAGCTTGTATGAGACTTCCACAAATTTTCATGCTATAAGTCTAAAAATTGATACATAGACTCCCTGTTAGAAATAATAAAACACGTATTTCAGGGTTTTTAATAAATCAGACCCCAACCCCTAAAATTGGGGGATGAAAATTTTTATGTCACTTTCGAAACTTTTGATGCCAGAAGTCAGAAAATGGATATACGAACTCGTTGTAATAGATAATAAAACACAATTTCAGGATTCTTAATAAACCACCCCCAAACTCTAAAACTGGGGGATGAAAAATTGATAATGTCCAAAAATTGACAATGGTACTTTATTACAAATATAATCAAACACGTATTTCAAGATTTTCAGTAAATCTCCCCCTAACCTTTAAAACTAGGGGTTAAAAGTTGGTACGAGACTTCCGCAAGTTTTGAAGCTAGAGATGTGAAAATCGATAAAATTACTCCTTGTAGTAAACTACAAAAAGAAGTGAAATCCAACAAAAACATTTACATGTGAAATGAAGCCAAGTCACAGTTCCCACTATCAAAAAGTTGTCAGATCTTACGTAAAGCCAAGCTTCTAACTCTACACCCCTTACTCTACAAGTCCTTACTTCACAAACTCTACACCTTAGTCAACATATGCGGCTTGGCTGTTTCGCTAACTGCGCATGGGCGTAAAGTGAAGATTAATTCATTAATTCTGTTATAAAAACAGTTCTTGTTGTAACGAAATTGCCAAGTCACATATATTGACTAAGCTGTAGAGTTTGTGGAGTAAGGGCTTGTAGAGTAAGGCGTGTAGAGTTAGAAGCTTGGCTTTACGTGAGATCTGACAACTTTTTGATAGTTGGAACTGTGACTTGGCTTCATTTCACATGTAAATGTTTTTGTTGGATAATTATTTCTTTAATCACCGTAGCTCCAATGTGTATGTGTTACCACCCCTTCAGAGAGAAAAAACTCCTAGAATATACAACTACTATAATAATTTTAAACAGTGTGTTAGTGTTTTCTTCGTGGTTTTTCAAATAGCATATCTATTATTTACGAATGTAAACATTTTACTAAAACAAATAACTGTGCCATGCGCGTTTTACTTAAATTAATTTTCACTCAAAATTTGAAAGCAATTCGTAATATACCTATTACGAAGTACTTGTAGATTGTCGACCATTCATTTTATTGCTAGATCACATAGATGTTAGAAGTGCAGATTGTGATATATGTTTTGAATATTGAACATTTAAGCTTAAGTACAACCAAAATAGACTTTTAAATAATTAAAATTATTATCGCGGGTAGTAATTATTCATTTAAGTAGGGTTAGTAAAAGAAGTTTAAGTGACGTAAAAAAATAATCACCATAAGCTTATTTAGGCCCACTGCAGGACATAAGCATCCATCCTCTTTCTCCACCCATCACTGTCCTGTGCCAGTCTCATTAAGGTGTTGCCGCAAAACTTTTAAAACTTTGTAAAATAAAAAAAACAATACTAAATATTTTAAAATAAATTGGCAAGCTAAAAAAAATGTAAAGATTATTAAATTGTTGATTCTATTTTAACTATTGTAATTTACTTCATCGATGTATGTACCAATTTAATATATTTAATTGAACAACTAGTAGGTAATTGACCCAGAGCAATAACTGATATTATTTTCCTTTCAGAAATTGATGTTCCACTATATTGATGTTCTACTTTCATCAATGCGGTGTTGAATTCTATGACTAAATAAATATAGTTAAAAATAATATTATAATAATTATGAGTAATCCACACAAAATATCGTTTATAAAAACATCAAAATACAAACAGTTTCGTATCGTTGAGCTATTTTATATTGGCCTAAACATATTGTTTGGTCTAAACTATGGATTTATTAAAATTGAGCGAAAGTGTGTCAACTTTTTACTGAGGGTTTTTTTGCTTTTAATTTCTTTGATTAATAGTATTTACACGACTTTGTGGGCTTATTACAGTGATATAAATGATATATTTTCGTTTTTCCTATATCACAATGTGGAACACATAGTTTATATTCTTATACTAATTAGGATGAAAACCACCCTTTGTGACTACCTAAAAATAATGAAAAATGTTGATCTAAAAATGAATTTCGTTAACAAAGCTTATTTTAATGAAGAATTAATCGCTGTTATAATGTCATTTATGATTTTGTTAATTAAATCTACTTCGACAATCGTTATGTGGGTTCTGAACAATTCAATTCATGGTAACTCTATGTCGGGATTTGTTGTTTTTTATTTCACATGGATAAGTCACGATTTTGTATCCATTGTAAATTCTCTAGTATTTGCATCTTCGCTTCGCCGATTGAGAAATCTATTATATCAGCTTGAAAGAACAAATGAGCATTACGCAGCGTATAACGATGTATATAAAAATATTGTCAATGAAACAGAGGCAATGAAATCTTCTTTTGATCCCATGGTAATTATATATCCTTATTAAGATTATTAATCCGAAAATGTGTTTGTGGCTTTGTTTATTATTCATTCACGGAGCAACGGAGAGACGAATCGACTTGCTTTTTTGCACGAACAATACCTCGCGGCACGTTTCTTTAACTTAATCTCTAAGAGCCTATTATCTTGATTCACTTTTCACCGATTTGGTTCATACTCGTAAATCTTGTTGTAATTTAGATACTGATTAATAATATTTTAAATTACCTATTATCCAAATAAATAGTCCAAATGTGTAAATGTTTTGTTAAGATTCGTTGAAAAATGCGCCCTGTAGAGGAAAACTAACATTCAAACTAACAAACATCCAAACAGAAGAAAAAAAAAAGTGTCAATCTCAAAGCATAGACGCTTTGCTCAGTCGGCCAATGACTCTAACTCAGGTTGCAAGAAAAAAAATGCAAGGGGAGTCCCTCCACGCGGAAGAAGTGAAACTTCGACGCAAAGTGCTTTCATACCCCTTCCATAGTAGCGTAAAACGTTTAACGTAACCTTGTTGGAAGTCGCATTAGAAGTCTCACTTCAAAAATAGACGAGACAACAAAAAATATTTACCTTATACACTTAGAACTGTTAGGTACTTTAAAAATTATCTGCCAAGTACGAGTCGGACTCGCGCATGAAGAGTTCCGTACTGTATGGGAGCCCCCCGTAAACTTTTATTTTAATTATTTATCATTGTAAGCATGCAGCTTAAATGTTCTGTGAATATTTCAAGCAAGCAACCTGTCACCATTATTTATATCGAGCGAAAAACCGCTAACAAATGAGGTTTGTTGTATGGGAGCCCCCTTAAATATTATTTTTATTCTATTTTTATTGTATTTGTTGTTATAGCGGCAACAGAAATACATCATCTGTGAAAATTTCAGCTTTCTAGCTATAACGGTTCATGAGATACAGCCTGGAGACAGACAGACTGACGGACAGACGGATAGCGGAGTCTTAGTAATAGGGTCCCGTTTTTACCCTTTGAGTACGAAACCCTAAAAACGGAGAAATTAACATAATCGGCCAAGTACCTTCTTTGGGTTCCGTACCGTATGGAAGCCCCTAATACCTAATAAACCTAATATATTTTATTTCAATTTAATTACCTACTAATTTTTGGCATCTTCCTTTTGCCATAATTCATATCGAGCAAAAAAATACAAGAAACGTGTTTTTTTGCTTATTTTCCCATAAATATGTTTTTTATTTTATTAGTTAATTAAATTTTAGACTGAATTTTACATAAATATTATTTGAATATTTAAAGCATCTTCATGTAATATCATTAATATCGAGCAAAAAACGGCTAAAATACAGGTTTGTTGTTTATGAGCCACCCCCATTTTTTTTTGTTTTTAGTGTTTGTTGTTACGAGTATAGCGGCAACAGAAATACGTCATCTGTGAAAATTACAACGATCTAGCTATTACGGTTCATGAGATACAGCCTGGTGACAGACAGACAAACAGACAGACAGACGGACGGACAGCGGAGTCTTAGTAATAGGGTTTTTTTACACTTTGGGCACGGAACTTTAAAAAACGCTAATAAAATAATGTGTGTAAAAATAAATTGTGTCAGATTAATTATAAACCTAATGTACATTTTTTTTTAAGTTTTCAGCTGTAGTTTTATTCAATGTTCCGGAAATAATGATTTATATTTATTACATCGTTGCCAACGCAAAATTTCAAACATTTTCGGTAAGTTTACATAAATAAATTATACACAATGTTTCTTTACGTGCAATAATATCCACCTAGCATCATCTCAACTCCTACTATGAAACCAATTCTGGAATAACGAAAATGAAATCAGCTGTTACATACATTTAGTCGTGAGTAGATAAACTTTTTGTACGGCTGCAGCTATTTTTTTGCGATTTCGAGAAGTGTCCATAGTAAAAGTTGGTCATAATGATGAATACAATTATTGTAACATCCAAGAATATGTCCGTCGTTTTTTTTTGCTACACTGTCAAGCGAAAAAACATTGACTAAAATAACAAATCGACTTATTTTACAGCCTGGTTCTGTTGGTTTCATAATATCAACTATACTAGTCACCCTTACAATGTTGGAGACGATTACACCCGCGTTATTGGCTGGCGAATTATCTTCACAGGCACATAAAATAAGAATCGTATTGTATGACTAGCTGCGCCCCGCGGTGTTACCCGCGTTAGCCCGAAATAAAAAGTAGTCTATGTGTTAATCCAAAATCTAAACTACCTTTGTACCGAATTTCATCCAAATTAGTTCATTCGTTTGTGCGTGAAAGAGTAACAAATATCCATACATACTCACACGTTTATAATATTAGTAGGATTGAGAGGAATTAGAGCGAGACTGTGTAAAAACTCTACACTGTGGCGATTAGCATTGTCTCCAGCACCTGATCAACAGATTATCTTTAAACATATAATTACAATTCTGCTGTACGTGTGTATATCACTGAACTCCTCCTAAACGGCTGGACCAATTTGAATGAATTGTTTCGTATGCGTTTAGGTGCGCCCTGGAAAGTTTAGATTCACAAATAAGCCCGGCTAATGGCGCTGCAGTGGGTCCGCTAGTATATTACAGTAATTCTTGAAAAAAGATCACGTTTTTGCAATTGGATGCTATGATGTGACGCCTGGTTGCCTCGAATATGAATTCCATAAGCAGTTTCATTAGGAGCAAAGAAAATTAGAAGTTTCTATTTTATACCAACTATCTATTAATTTGGGTTGCTGGGTTGCTTGTGAAGGCTTTATATTTTAATCATAGACATAATAATAATAATGAGTCTTTTTGATATTGAGCACACATTTTTATTTTACTCCATTGTGACACAAAAAATCAACTACTCAAATATGACCTCAAGGTCTCTTCAGGTCTGAGTGACTCCCAGTTTAGTCCTCAAAACACTCCGTGCGTAAACCCAATTTTGAAATACTCGTACACAAATAGCCCTCTTAAGCCTTGGTTGCGGTAGTGCCGTGGTAAGGAGATCTGCTTCCATCTTCTCTGTGCACTCTGCCTATAAGGCTACTACTCTTTGTTTCGTGGCTTCATAACTTATCCATCCACCACCATATTTGAAAATATATCCCGTGTAGGATCGTCTATCCATGGTGCAAGCTGCCCAATAAGCGCCTGCCATGCCATACTACTTCATGCCACTTTTTTTATATTTTAGTCCAACCTTCTTGGTTCCTTTAAATAACGGATGACCCGTTTCGCGGCTTGCCAATGCTTGTTTCCGTAGCAAGTATTAAATTGGCTTAGATACCTTACGGTAAACGTAATATCTGGCCTTGTTGTAATTGCTAGATACATCAACGATCCGATCAAGCTGTGGTCCCACAAGTGTTGGTTTGTTAAGACAGCTTTCGCGTGAATACGCCAGGAATCATAGTTTTCTCGCTTAAGCGATTCTACTCGTACATGACTCTTTGATTTTTCCCACGATTTACGCACTTTTTTACGAATATTAAATCTAGAGTTTTATGGATATCTCGAATAATGAGTCTTTTTAATAATGAGCACACATTTTTAGTTTACAAAGAAAATACAAAACTATCTACTCCATTTTGACATACAAAATCAACAACTCAAATATCTCTAAGCAACCAAAACTCTATGGCAACATATAAGTATATAGTCTTGAAATAATTACAAAATATGACACATAGGACTCAATATGGCCGCCATTACATACCTACTTACAAACAAAAAGTAGGTACAAAATTCAAATAATTTGCTCAAATCGATAATATGTGTACCAATTTTTCATAATGATGATCTTTCAAAAATAAATGATGAACTGAATGGAACCACAAACCACAACATCATTTAGGTATGTAATTAGTTTATTCTTGATTTTTACAAACCTGCTAAACTTATTTCGATTTATCATTATTTAATATATTTGTTTATTTTATAATCACAAATGAGACTAACTCTGAAGTACCTATGATCTAGCAAACAAAAAAATAATCAACAAAATCGGTTCATACTTAATTGACCGAATAATCGCGTTACTTTCATACAAAAAAAAACATACTTACCGCTGAATTGAGAACCTTCTTTTTTCAAGTCGGTTATAAATATTGCTATGCATAATGACAATGTGATTCCCGCACTTTCTTAGGTAAATTTACGCTCGCACTCACTATTAAACCAATTATTTTCGCAGTACGCAGTATGTATTACCAAAGAAATATGGGAACATATTGTAACTAAAGTGTAGGCAGCAAAATGTCAAATAACTTATATAAATAACCTGTGGCCGCCTTCTCTATTTTCTCAAGTCATTTATACAATCGGATTGAGTTTTCAAACATGTGTCAAAATAAAAAGTAATTTAAATCAAAGTTATTACTAAGCTACTAAGGAGTATTGATGTCACCTTGGAAGCGAATCACCCCCAAATTAACTTTCTAATCCTTTTTAACCCCGATAAGGGATGAATTTCAATAAACTACGAAACACGTTTTCCGTCAATTCAATTACAGAATGTTTATGCCAATTTTCAAGTCGATTGAACCATGGGATCACGATGTTCCATAGAAACTTTGACCCCGTTTTTTACCCTCTTAGGGTTAGAATTTCGAAAAATCCTTTCTTATCGGATGCCTACGTCATACAAAGAACCCACCCTCCAAATTTGAGGTTCCTCCGACCAGCGGTTTGGGCTCTGCGTTGATCCGTCAGTAAGTCATTCAGGACAAAGCATTTTATATATATAGATAAATTATTAAATGATCCACACGGTAAGAAATTCAAATAAATTATTTTTTTGTTGTTTTAAATCGTCCACATATAAAATGAGTGTAATAAGTTTCTCGTTTATCTGAGTCTGTTTGTTGCATCACATTTTATAATCACCTAAACCGAGTCGTTACCCGTGGGCCCGGTAGGTTGACCCATTACCGGGTAATTTTAATTACCCGTGGTCTCATATACCTTCCCTCCGTAATCGGAATCGGATTGTTCAATCCCAGTACGGAAAATTCAGCAACCAAAGACGAAAATGAACTGAAACGTTTGTAAACGTTAATCTTATTTTCGTTTTGCGATGGAGGTCATCAAATTTTTTATTGTAAGTAGCTAATGATGTTAAAGGGTCGTTTTGAAAAAAACAGCCCAAAAACATTTGAGGATTTAGCAGCTGTTTGGAAAGCTTTTTAGTATATATTAGCTAGCTGATGTGATCAATATGGTTTCTAGGTATATTTCAATATATAGGAGTATATACGATCACAACTTTTAAAAAAATTTCACATCTAGGTATGTAATGTGTTATTGTGTCTATGAATTGATTTCAGAAATGCACCCAAAATCACAAAACTTTTTCTCTCTCACTCGCCTTCTTTCGTTGGGAGGAAAAAAAGATCGTTTTTACATCAACTGGTAAAAATTACTAACATATAGTTGTTATTTTCAGATTACAAGAATACAGTGGACATTAATTTGTTTATCCAATATGTTGAAGCTCGTCCAATGAAATTTTACGTTTATAAAATTATTCCTTTAAACGCAAGTTTGCTTGGAATCATTTTTAACTTTTGTGCTACCTATCTCATAGTCATTATACAATTTTCACATCTATATTAAAGCTGTACCTTAAAGGTGTATGCCCACTAATAACGTACCATATCATCAGCGTAATAGGAACGTGTACTCATGTAAAATAAATTAATAGTTTTAAAAACACTAGAAAAACACGGTTAGTCCATTACGTGACCTTTCTTAAAAGTGCTAACACGACTATGATACGATATTTCTACATGGAATGCCAGTGCCTATCTTCCGGCTTCATCATCAGACCTTGAAATCTAATCGAGAGCTATAGCGCCATTTGGCTACGCAGAACGTATCACGTGCTAGGGCTGTCCGCCTTCAGTATTTTAATTTCATCTACTTTTTCTTTACCTACTTGAGTTTCTTTTTAGTTTCTATTTAGTATGATATTTTTTTATTTCGAATTTCTTTTTTTGTAATTTTAATGATTTTACAAAAAAATAAATTTGCTGTGACTGAAAATAGAAACGTCCAAAAAAAAATACATATTGTGTTTTTTATGTTTTTAGGGTACCGTTGTAAAACGAGGAACCTTAAAAATGTAAATTGCACGCTTACTAGTTACAAACACACTCGTTCGTCACTACGCCGCGCCGCGACTGATTGGCATACCGAGAGCATACCGAACTCCATTGTGCGTAGGTATGATTCACGTTTCGACCGTTTGTATGGAGACGGAATGCTGTTCGATATCACATTGTGGTCATAGTATGGTACGTCGTAGAGAGCAGACACCTTTGTACGAATAATTCTAGAGTTGTTGTTCCAGTAGCACAGTTGGCATGAAACATTTATGAGATATTTATGTAAATATATTTATGACTGTTTTTTGTAATTACGTAAGGTGTATTATAACTTTCGGCATATTTTATGTTTAACAGTGTCATTTATAACATTAGTACCAATAAATCATGCAATTATCATACCTATTCTTGTATATTTATTTACTTGTTTGCACAAAACTTAGACCTCTAAAATGTCTATAAATAACTATTTTGTTGCGATTTGGTATTTAGATAGATGGTTTTTTGAAAGTTTATCTCCATAAGCGGCATTTATGATAAAATGCGCATTTTGTTTTTTTTGTGCTTTCCGGTTGTGTCAGATTAAGGCCTTTAGCTGGCTGAAAAACTAAACCCATGGCGAGCCACCCTAAACTAACTTGGTAATTACTTATCTTGGTTCACGGCATTGCCCCAATAAGTCGAGCAAAAAAGCACAGCCGTACATAATAAAAAATGCCAAGTCGATGCGGTACATACTTTTCTCAAAGACATTCAGGCCATTTTCAACCACTGTAACTTCTAAGTGGATAAAGTTAAGACTTCTTAATATTCGTTAACACAAAAGAACTATAACTACAAGTATATTAGGTACTTAGGTTATTCGTTAACACAAGAGAACACTATATAACTATACTTAAGTATAACTATTATAGGTACGGCATGTACCTAGAATCTAGGGCCAAATTGGCTAGTATGAAGCTGGTATTCTGAACAAGGTTATGCGGTATTTCACACCGGGACAGTTGCTTACTCTGTATCAAGCACAGATCCGATCGTGTCTGGAATACTGCTGCCATCTTTGGCATGGCTCGGCTAAGTATCAGCTCAAGGCCTTGGAATCGGTGGACCGGCGTGCTGTTCGGCTTAAAGGTGATAAAAAGTTAGTTTAAAAAAAACTTCATAGCCTGGAGCATCGCCGTAGGGTTGCGAGTTTGTCCATTTTCTAAAGGATTCATTTCGGAGAGTGTGCATCTGAGCTGCACGACCTTTTCCTACCCTTCCTTTTTTTACTGCAGGACAAGAAGGAGGACGTCACATTACCACCCCTACACTGTCGATTTTCCTTCGATACGTACGAAGCGGTTTGACTCAACATTTCTGATTCGTACCGCCAGGGAACGGAACAGTCTTCCTGCTTTCCTGTTTTCTAAGAGATATAAAGCTTTAGTTTTCAAGGTCAGAGTGAATAGGTATCTCCTAGGTCTGCGTGCTTCATCTTCGACCACAACGTCGCTTACCATCGGGCGAGTTGGTGGTCAAACGTGGACATTTTCAAGTTAAAAAAATATCTAAATTTCATCTAAATCGAACCAGAAGCCTAAGAATGATTGCTAGTTAAAGTTCTTTGATTTTGTCACTGAAACACTCTACCTATACATGCATTAAAATTCTAAGGTACTTCTAGCATACATACAAGCTTGTAATTTTCAATATCATTATTATTTTATGGCAAGGAAAAAAATCGAACATAGTTTAATGTTGGTCTAGTTTTCTTGTATTAGAAGCTACACAAATAAGATAGTAATCCTAATTTAAGATACGTGATTAACGTGATTACCAAGGTAACTATGCGGTCAATTTCAGTTTTTTTCCCTCTAAGATTCAAATAAGGAAAAATCATTAAAAGTTTTGGGGAGATCAAGGTTCGTGGTAGCATCAAGAAGGCGTCAAGGGAGGCATCAAGGGGTTCTTTTATACTAACAAGTTTTGAGATCAAAATATGTAAATGTGCTTGGCTATGGGGGCATTTTCTGAGCGTATCTGACCTTTGTACTGCCATAGACAAGAGTACTGTATAAACCGACTTGTTAACATTTGATCTTATAACATTTTACTGTAGAAAAACTGATGCTCGAGTTGTACTTTTGACGTGCTAAGTATATTTTTTGGGATGTGTAATTTGTCCTTTCAGTGTTTTGGGTTCCGTAGTAAAACGAGAAACCCTTGTAACTTCGTTGTGTCCGTCTGTTAGTCCGTCTAGCCGGTATAGGCCGTCAAAATTGAAAAAAAAGAGTGCCCCCTGTCCTTAATTTCTAAAGTATAAAATATATCCTCAATTTTTATGAGTTTATAGACTATACTAAAAACTTTCTCTCAAAATTATTTTAATTACTGTAGGATTATAACTGTTTCAGTTATATAGGAAAATTTAAATTTTTAAACTTGTCATTAAGCCCGATTACAGAGGCGCCAGCGTAATTTAATAGCAACGGAAAAAGTGTTCTCTCTATCGAATGCCTAAAGTGAAAAAGAAACAGAACTATGCTTTTAGCTAATATAATTACGATGTAATCGGGCTTATTGACATCACAAACATATGTCTTTGACTGTTATGTTTTTCTACCCGTCAACCATCTAATGACATCATAAAAATTGGTTTTCATCATCACCATAATCATCGTTACCATCTACGGTAGCTATCTTACGCGTGTCTCGACACGCACTTGACAATTTATTGTACATAGCGGAGCTCAGTTGTTCCCTGGTTCATTACGTAACGTATTAGTGCTAGAAACTTCTCTAGAGCAAATTAGTAATGACATGTCGTCAATGTAGTAACGACTTAACAAGGCCATCGTTAATTTGATTAGATCACCGTTAATTCTGGAATATTCCAACAATTCATTCCGTCCTTGTACTATGTAATACGTTGTGGTTTTCACCACGCTACCAGTATAACTTATCCTTTAATTTAAACAGTTTCATTAAATACCTTAAAATACAGCGACAATGAATCGTCCGCCAAAAATAAATTCGTTCTTTAACAATACTCCACCTGATACCAAACCGAAACCAAGAAACGTCGTTTTAATTTACAAATTTCTTCATAAATCATTCGGTTTGGATTTTGGATTTTTAGACTCATCCAGCGGAAAAGAACGAAAAACTGTCAAGTATCTTACTTTATTTATCGGGTCATCGATATCTATATTGAATGTTTTGTTCAGTTACTATTTAGCCAATACACAAAAAGCTGTTCATAACGTATATTATTCGGTACAGCACATCTTATTTGTATTTATTCTTTTTGCAATGAAATATACGTTAAGCAAATATTATCATGCGATGACTGATATTAGTGCAAAATTAAATATGAAAAGCCAGACCCGTTTTGAAAATACAGTTTTGGGTTGTGCATTTTTAGTGATTATTGCCAAAGCTGGAATAAGCATTGCTTGGAGTATAGCTAATAATGAGTTTATGGGCATGTTAATGACAGCAGTATTGTATTTCTATGTATGGATATGTCATGATTTGTTATCGATGACAAATTCGTTTCTCTTCTTTTTCGCATACCGTCATTTGAAATCGCTTTCTTATCAGCTAGAGTCGGCGAGATCAGAATTTGTTTCCTTTAATAACATCTACAAATCGATAGTCGACGCTGTTGAATCAATCAAAAGCTCGTTTGATGCATTGGTAAGTTTTATTAATTTTAATAGGGGAGCCCAAGCGGGGATTTCGGGCTTGCTAAAGCGCGGCAGATTAATATACAGGGTGATACCGGGTACCTACCTAGTACCCGTTTAAGAACCTCCGCCAAATATAAGCCCCATATAAAGAGCCGCCCGTCTAGCATAACAGATCAGATTAATAAAAAAAAAGTATCATCAGAAATTCTCAAGCGCATCAGATTAAGATAGGGTGAGTTAATAACATGCTAAAAAGTGTATATTCTACTGACAGTTGGAGAGTGACGTTTCGAGAAAATAGTTGTCGGATCCTTATAAAGGCACCGCATCAGTTATGTTTCTTCAATGTGGTAATGTTTTATACCACTGACCCAACAATGCTTCAGTGTGGCGTGGCGTGGGTTTAGCGGGCGAGGAGATAAAGGCGACGTCACGAACAATCAGTTTATTTCACAGAAGATTACGTATGATTACAATTATAGAGAACTTTAAGCGAAGGACATGGCGTTCCGCAGCGTAACGCACGCTGCTACCATTCTATCAAGAATCACCAGGCTTGAACCGTTCTAATCTCAGTTTTCCGCAACTTCTTCCGAACAAGCTCTATTTACAACTTACAATTCACTGACATCTGTCTGACATGTCACCACCTCGCATTTTCCCGCCCATCGGCCGATCATGCGATGTCAGTGTCACTTAAAACCTCCTTAGAATCAATCAGCAGCGTTTGTCACAAGCGTTACCCCAGGAATGTTGCCACTTCCATTCCTAGACCTTCGAAATTATACTAAGTGGCACTATTTAAAATTAAACTTAAAGCTATTGTCCCGTAATAGTTTTAAAAATCACAGATTACAGAGTGACTGCTAAGAAATGCGGCTTCTATCTTGATTTTCAAAATCAGGCTTAAAAGGTTTCTGATCGATAAAGCTTACTATTTATTAAAAGAGCATGATAGTACCCACAACATACATTAAATAAGTTTATTAAATGTACAACGTTTCGACAAAATTAATAATTACTCTTGTGACTTGTGTTGTATGTATTTTAGCACAAGCAAAGATCTGTATCTGTTTCTATTTCCTCATTATAATGTTGGTATAGATAGACAAGTCTAACGTTAATAGAATTCTAGACTAATAAAGTATTTTCTATTTCAGTTTTTGGTCGTGCTCGTATTCAACATCCCTGAAACTATGCTTTACATCTATTATCTTGTGGCTGCTTTGAAATTTCAACTTATATCGGTAATTGGTCTTAAATTTTATTTTGATTTTCTGAATATTTATATTTTCACCGACGAAACGGAAGAGGACCTCAATTTGACGCGTATATACGTGGGCTGTTCCAAAAATAGTGAAATGAAAAACAGATAGAACATACAAATAAATACATTTGCAGCTCTTTAAATATCCCCCTCCCATCCGAATGCACATATGCATTCGAATGCACCAGTTTTCAAAAAAATTAAAAAAACGTATCTATAAAAAATAATCGCTGTGTCTGAGACTTTTTTAATTAACCAACAATAATGTGAAAAATGTTTCATCGTTCCGTGCGAACTATTGGCGAAATCTGTATGCCATTCCACCGGTCATGCCATTTTTTGCAAATAATTATTATTCAACCAACACAAAAGGAGGTTCTCATTTCGACTGTGTTTTTTTTGTTTGATTTTTTTCGGCTTTGACGATTTCCTTAGCCAGTTTAGTGTGGGCATTCTTTTATTCAGATATTGGTGCTTTTATTAACCGACTTCAAATAAAGAGTTTCTCAATTCGACTGTATGCGTTTTATTGTATGTATGTTACGTGATCACTCCGCCAATTATTTACCGATTTCGATGTTTCTTTTTTTTTGGTATATCATACAGTTTTAATATTTGTCGAAATCGGCTGAACCGTTTCTGAAAAATAAATTAAGTTGTGAAATATAATACATCCATGATACACCTACTCGTGCGAACTGTACACGAGTGAAGTCAGTTGATTAATTTTTGGTGAAAGATTATTATTTTTAGCTGAAAGTAATACAGAAATTAACTGGAATTTACCTCATTATTTAACTTTTTCAGGCTAATTCGATATTTTTTATAATATCAACAGTAGCAGTGACTATTACAATGTTGGAGACCGTGATGCCCGCGTTGTTTGCTGGTTTGCTTTCTTCAGAAGCAGAGAAGTTAAAAATTATTCTACACAACAAACTCTTACATAACGAAGGTTCAAACTTTTAGACTAAAAAAATGACCTACCCTGGTACCAGCTTTTGCCTGCGGCTGAGTCCACGTGACATTTTTATTGTTTTCTATCTCGTAGGAATCTTTAATTTTTTCTTACTACATTTCCACTTACTTCATCATGATCATCATCCTGCCCTTATCCCTTTAGGTGGGGTCGGCACAGCATGTTTCTTTTCGCCACTTCACTCTAGCATACGTCATCTCATCATCAACTTCTTTCTCTCGCACTTTCATACATATTTATGAAAAAAAATTGATGTTCCTTAAAGTTATACACATATTATTAGACTTTTCGACCTTTGAACTAACCCATAACAAAAATCAAGCCTATCCATAGTTCTGTTACTGCGTGAAAGAGTAACAAACAAACGAACAAACACACTTCCAAATTTATAATTGACCGAGAGAAAGAAGTGAGAGAGTGAGTCTCTTTTTACTTGACAATTTTGTTTTTATCTGACCGGATGTGGATTCAACTCGACAGGTCGCATTTTTCAAATAATCTCGACGAAATCTTGGCGATTTTTGATTGGGGGATTTTGGGGTATTTCTCTCAAAAAGGGGGCGGAAATCGCTGTCTTGCATTTTATCAGCAGATTTCAATAATATTTGGTAAGGTTGTTTAATATCTATTATCCTAACAACATTTGCGAGTATGACTTAAATCGTTCATGAGCGCTCGAGTCGCTTATGAAGATTCAGATGAATAGATGCGAGACATTGTTTGGAGAATAAATCGTTTTATAGTAAGGATAGGTCATGAAAATAAGCAAAATATCAAAGGAATACTGAATGTTATGATTACTTTATGATTTCGCTTTTCATTTTTCAGATGAATTAAATGAGATGGAAATAAAAAAGTTTATTCAATACATCGAAACACGTCCGATGAACTTCTACGTGTATAAAGTCATCCCTCTGAACGCGGATCTGCTCGGGATGATTTTTAACTTCTGTGTTACCTACCTGATTGTCATGATACAGTTCTCACACCTATATTAATTAACAGCTTTTCGACCTGTCACAGTCTTAAATGCACATTTAAAAGTTTGAGTACACAAGTATTATATTCAGCAATCAGTTACAATCTAATCTAGATATCTTGAAGGCAAGAGTTAATATGTATTGTATCTTCTAGGTCTACATACTCCATACTCGGCTACAACATACTTTACCATCAGGCGAATAAATTATGTTTAAAAATAAAAAATCGGTCAAGTGCGAGTCGGACTCGCGCACGAATGGTTACGTACCGTGTTGGAGCCCCCTGAGCCCCATTCCTCTTGCCATTATTAATAGCAAGCAAAAAACGCCTAAAAATCACGTTTGTTGTATGGGAGCCTTACACCCTTAAATATAATTATATTGTATTCAGTTTTTAGTATTTTGTTATATGTTATAGCGGCAACAGAAATACATCATCTGTGAAAATTTCAGGTGTCTAGCTATCACGGTTCATGAAATACAGCCTGGAGACAGACAGACAGAAAGACGGACATCGGGTAAAGACGGGTAAAGGGTAAAAACGGGACCCTATTACTAAGATTCCGCTGTCCGTCTGTCCGCCTATCTGTCACCAGGCCACAGCCCGGACACTCCGCGATTTTTCATACAAAATCTGCTGTCTTACGCACACCTACACAGTACTTACTCACAGACAACACACTTACGCACGGTCGCTACACGCGCATTTGTGTGCGGAACGTCTATGGCTGTCAGCGATCACCACAACGTGACGACATGCCGCGTGAGTGAGACAGTTGCGTACTTAATTTGCAAAAATGAATATTAATCTAGTGCTTAAAAAAGTATAACAATTACTTAATTTGGAAGCATTTTAACAAAAAGTAACCGATCTACTTCTTTTGTAAGATAATATCAAGAGGAAGTTACCAAATAATGTAAAATAACTTCCTATTATTTATCCTTAGGGAAACATTAAAATTTCTTGTTTTGTTACGTATCATTGATATTCAACCATACACAGTACAAGTGTTCCCTATTGTCACAGTCTAGGTAGTTTTTATTAGAAAATCCACCGGCCAGTGCAGCCCGCGCGCAGAGTACACGATGCGGTACGTAGCGCGGGGTGGAAGTGAGGAAGACTCAAACGGGTGGGGGGTAACGAGTGGCCGTTCTATACGTAGTATTATTATATATGTATCTAATGAGAAATTTGAAAACGGTAAAAACTTAAAAATTGTGTAAATGTAGGATAAACAAGTTCTGTACGTATATAGTGTAATATTAGTTTACGACACCCTGCATCCATATTAATAAGTTAGTCAATTACCTAGACACATTTAATTTTATCTTCCCTATTGTACAATGTGCCTTAGTGCTAAACCATTTACAATGCCCGAAAAGGGCGACTAAGTATGTACGAGTAGGTCCAATGTTTTAATTTAAGACCTATCTTTGTCACACTTAGTGGCAAATAAATGAACAAGCACTTGACGATTAATATTGAATTTGACATGTAATCGTAATTATTGTAAATTGACATGAAATAAACTACAAATTTAATGAATATTTTTAATATACAATTAATCTGTAACAAAATTATTACAAAAATGTCAATAATAACTAACTACATAATATGAATGTAGTTTAATAATGTAGTTAAATGTATTTAATGAATATGAATGTAGTTTTTGGAATTTGCGATTTTAACCTTTTGTGATTTTCATGAATGTGACCGATTGCGTAATCGACTATTCGCGACGGAACGGTTTTTGAATATTTATAAAATGTATTGATGTTTTAATTGCACGTGTTATTATGGTTGAGGTCGTTATTTAATAAAGTAAGGGTTATAATAAGGGTTCGTACGAGTGTATAAATAATAATTAATGTTTTGTTTAATTTATCGAAAATGTATGCACATATGTGTCAAAAATAAATAAATGATTGATGATTGATTGATTGTTTATTTTTCTTTCTAGATTTTCTACTATCCACCAAACGTGTAGATTCTGTGAGTAAAAGGTTATCTAGACGGGTTTAAAAAATAACTAACAATTTACCGAACAATACTTATTCTGACTACTGGACTATTCGCTTTACTACTGACTTTTTCGAGAGAAGTACCTACTTAGTGCTCAAATAATTATGATGGTATTTTTTTACTAAAATTGAATTTTTAATTTTTTTTTTTTAGTGATAACGAAACAAACCAAATCGTTTATTTGCTAATAATACATGTATAATATAAGTCATTAAGATTGTTGGTCTTATATTTACATTGCATTCAGTCTATATGCAAGCAGACGTGCAAATATTAGTAGTATCTCTTTTATTCGTTCTACAACTCACGGGTTGTCGCGAATCACATAATATCATTTTTTAAAAATACAGTGTTTGGATGGTGGGTGGCATGAAGAGGGAAACTATTGTAAAGACGGGGAACTTGTACAGTCATAAGGCTATTGGAATGAATTATTACCTGATTGTTTGCTGGTATAATGAATGAGGTGCGGAACCCGCCAAGTTATGCATATATTTAGGCCAAATATTTGACTGGTGACTTGCCATCCACTAAATGCCCTATAAATATGTGTGAATCAATCAAACGAGTTGCCCCTTTTTCTTAGTGGAAAATATTTCTTCACTACTATCACCGTCAACAACTGCAGGGCAAATTACAATGTTTTCCAATATTTTTTTATCATTTCTTGCTTGCTATCGTTGATTTTATCGAACGAACGCTACCTCATATCAACTAGACAGGACAACACCTAATGGCGGCGCACGCGCGCTGTGTGGCATCAGGTCGGCGGCGGCCTGCTGGGACGGCGGTCGAGATGGGCCCGATGCCGCACGCCGCACTAAATAATCTTAATCCTATCACGCACTTACAGTGATACAGTGCGTGATAGGTCGAAAAGGGCCTGCCGTGATGTTCTGTTGGCGAATACCTACAATATTGAAACATATATTTATCTCTGTCGAACTCTTACAAATAACCTGAGATAATCGTTCCGCACTAGGGGACTGACATAGTTTTCTTCGCCGCACTAACGTGAAGTACCACGGGCGGCGGGCTGATATGGGTTTGTTCTGCAGTGAAGGTGTTAATTTTATCAAATATACGGTTTGTACTTCAATTAAGACTAATTAGAATTTTGATAACGTATGAAAAAACAGGAAAACTTTATAACGTTTAACTTTATTTGTGCAAATAAGGTGGCGAGTTGATAAGCGTAGAGTTGGACTCGCTCACGAAGGTTTCCGTACCGTATGGGAGCCCCCCACATGTACGGATGTGACATTGGAAGAAAGCCGATACATAATTATGGGTTGTCAAAGTTGTTGGGTTGAAAAGAAGTGTGTGTCCCTTTAATTTCTAATTTTCTTCTTACTTTCTTAATAAATACGACAACTTTCTCTCAAAATTATTTCGAGCACTGTGATTTTATAACTTTTTGAGTTATAAAAGAAAATTTAAATCTCTCCCTCTCTCTATATCTTAGTGTAAATAGTCAACGCTCTCTCAAGAAATAAAGAAGAATTTTTTGCCGTTTTTGGCTCGATATTAATGATGGAAACAGGTAGACGCTTGAAATATTATATTGTGAGACAAGACTAAGATGATTGAGTGGTGAAAATTTTGTTTTATGTTATTTTTAGGGTTCCTTTTATACTTAATTTGAAATATTAGTACGAAAAACAAACTACAAAGCTCAAATTAATTAAAATATTGACCGTGATAACTTTTTGTTTTGCATTTGCCGGGAAGTGAGTCCTTATCAATATTTTATATTGCATTAGTTAGTTTCAGTTAATTAGGTGTTTACTCGTATTTCAATTGCATAAAATAGGTAATTAAACATACGAGAAACAACTGGCTCCAGTTTCCTATTAATAGGATTCACACGGCTTCCAACCACCATTCCTGTATTATCGTTCTGTTTAACTCACAACGGCGCGCAAACATTTTCAAGTAAAATGCTAAAATTGCTATTGCTAGTAGCAGCCATCGCTGCAGTCAAAACCGACTTCGTAGAAGACAAAGTTATAAACCACAGTTGGAAAATACTTGCCTTATCTCCGTCCCAAGGCGTGATGAACAAAGTACCGGAGAATTGCCTTTATGGAATAAATGTGACTAGATCTGCAGTCGTTGATTGCACTTGCGGTCCCGTCAAGGCACATCTTGTGGACACTGTACGTATAGATGGCATAAGTATAAAGGACCTGTTTGTGTCGATAGAATCACGAGAAGATATACATGCCATAAGGGAGATTACTTGCAACTGCCCGGCTGGAATCTCAGGTGATGGACGCAGAATATACGTGAAGGAACTCGAGTCTGGATACCTCCTCACAGCCCCTGATGAAGGACACAAGCTGAATTACTTAGTCCTCGGAAAAACTGTGCCAACTCAGGCCAAGCTTCAGGACCTACTCAAAGCTGCCGATGTTGTCAAAGGAGAACCGAAAGAAAATTGGATCGTCGTTTGCGTCAAACCTGATAACTAAAGTGTTTTACCCGTTTGCCAAGAAGGGTTATTATCTGGCTCTTTCTTTTTCAACTTTGTCTAAGCATAATTTCAGAATGTGTTACGTTACAAATTTTGTGTTTTATTAATAAAGGATCTTGAGTTAAACTTGTATTATGTATACTAGCTTTTACCCGTGTTTTCGCCCGTGTGAAATTTTGATTTTTGTGCTATCCCAGAAGAGCCTTTTATTTTTCCGGGATAAATAGTAGTCAGTCACCGACCATTGACCTAAGTCAATGCTAAAAATTAAGTCAATCTTTTGCTCTGCTGCTGCGTGAAAGAGTAATAATAATAAACCTACGCCGCCGTACTACAAGTACGCACCAGTTCTTGAGAAGAGCCGTGCGTTGCTTTACTGGGACCGCTCTATCATCACGGACAGGACCATTGTCGCCAATAGGCCTGATATCGCGGTGGTCGATCAGTCCCAGCGCCGGGCAGTGCTTGTCGACGTCACCATCCCACATAACGAGAACCTCGTGAAGGACGACAAGGACAAGCTCAGCAAGTACCTTGACTTGGCTCACGAGATTTTCGTCATGTGAGATGTGGACTCTACTGTACAAGTCCTTACTCCACAAACTCTACAGCTTAGTCAATATATGTGACTTGGCCGTTTCGTTACAACAAGAACTGTTTGTATGAATTGATCTTCCCTTTACACCCATGCGCAGTTAGCGAACCAGCCAAGCCGCATATATTGACTAAGGTGTAGAGTTTGTGAAGAAAGGACTTGTAGAGTAAGGCGTGTAGAGTTAGGAGCTTGGCTTGACGTGAGATCTGACAACTTTTTGATAGTGGGAACTGTGATTTATACTTGTCTTCTATTCACATGCAAATGTTTTTGTTAGATTTCACTTCTTTTTGTAGTTTACTACAAGGAGTAATTTTATCGATTTTCACATCTCTAGCTTCAAAACTTGCGGAAGTCTCATACCAACTTTTAACCCCCAGTTTTACAAGCAAGATTAACATACAAGCTTTCATCCCTTATTATATAGGATTCGGGGGTTAAAGTTCAAAGTTTTAGATTTTTTCCTTTGTATATGCGTGATAGTCTACCTTGATGCCAAATATCTAGTTTCTAGGTCAGATGGAAGTGGGTTAGGTTTTTGATCTGTAAGTCAGTGAGTGAATCAGTAAATGAAACCCTGGTTTTAAACGTTACTATTTCATTAACTGTTAGAGTTAAATTGATGATATTTTGTATTCTAGACATGCTAAAAGATTTTAATAAATAAGCTAAATTTTATATATATAAGTTAAATGGTTTTCGAGTGTATTATAACTTAATTATGAATCATAGGGGATTTTGGAAATGATTGTACCTAGGATATTTAACAGTCTAATTGTCAGGACTTTACACAAGGCAAATAATTCCTTAGTGAGGAATAGGTAGGGCTTGAAAGACAGGACTTTTAGCAGGGATCGTTGTGCCCTTTCCAAAGTATCAGAGTTTTATCCCTTCCCACGCGTTGATATAATAGAGTAGCATAATGCTTGATAAGTAGTAATGAGTAATTTAAAGCTTACTATATGCCTTAGTTTTTTTTAATATCCATATTAGTTTCCTCTGTAGAGAAACTAATCTTTTATGTTCGCTTCTCTACATTCAAACTTTTTTACCAGACGATAACACTGCCAACTTAACCCTTCTTATTATGAAAATTTGAAAATTGATTAGAGCAACGGGGCTTATAATTACCATCTTTTTAGTACCATTTTATTTTAACTTGCATATTTATTCTCAACGAACACTCTTAGTCAAAACCCATACTATAGGAAAGCATAAACTACTTCAAAATCCGCCATATTGGATTAAGAGTGATGTCAGAATATTTTTTTTATTATTCTCTGCAAGCCCTTTCATTGGATACCCATATTGTCGAAGTACATAAAAAATAACTATTCCGCCATCTTGGATTTTTCACCATATTGTATTTAGAATGACGCCACATTATTTTTCGAGCTACTCTCAACAAACCCTATCATTTGATACCTATATTGTAGAAGTGCTTAAAAATAACTTTTTCGCCATCTTGGATGTTCCGCCATATTAGATTTAGTATGACGTCTCGTTGATTTTTCGAGTTACTTTCAACAAACCCTTAAATTGGATACCCAAGTTGTAGAAAGGCATTAAAAATAACTATTCCGACATCTTGGATAGTTCGCCATATTGGATTTAGAAGAATTTCACACTTATTGTATATTGTCATCTAAATTAAACTACACAAAATTTCAGCGCTATCGGTTGAAGATAATTATCTGCTTCAAGATTGAGTAGCAAGATTCCATCCGAACAAACATACATACCATTGAAAGTTAAATGTTATAAGCTTTCAAAATAATTATTACAGTCGATTCATAATTGGCTGGATAATCGCGTTACATACTCATACATACAGTCGAATGGAAAACTTCATTTTTTTAAGTTGGTTGTATATCTAATATAAATGTGAAAACTGTACAATAACAATAAGGTAAGTGACACAGAAGTTAGCGAGCATCCGGAGCAGGCTCGCGTCGAGCGGGACCAGCCTGTATACTGTGAACTGGAGCGGACGGGCTTCCACGTAGCGGATGAACCTCTCTATTTCTTGAAACTTGTATGAATCTAGAAGACAAAATAACTTGTATGTAGTTCTCTACATATTAGAGCTCGCAAAACATATTTTTAACCGACTTCCAAAAAGGAGGAGGTTCTATGTTCGTGTGTATGTTTTTTTTGTGTATGTCTATCGATAATTTCGCCATTTGTGAACCGAATCAAAAAAATCTTTCTTAGTTCGAAAGGGTATACTCCCGAGATGGTCCCATTTAAATTTTACCGATATCGGCTGAGCCGTTTTTGATAAATCAAGAATAATGTAAACAATACGAGCGAAATTTTCGAATTTTGTATGCGATGGAAGGCTGTTTTGCCATTTTTTGTAAAAAATAATGATTTCCTGAATCTTCATAAGTCTCTATCGCGACTCGTTCTTGAACAATTTGGTTCATACTCGGAAATATTGTTAGGATTTAGATACTCAACGACCTTGCAAAATAGGTGGTATTATCAAATTCGGTTGATAAATAGCGTGACAGACAATCCAAAATCGATATAGATAATATGGATGAAGTTTTGTCGAGATTAGTTGAAAACTGCAACCTGTAGACGAAAACTAACATCTGAACAGACGAAAGCAAAATGGCCGTATTAATCCAAAGACCTTTGTTTCGCTTCGGTGAATTAATCCGAAGACTTTTGCTCTGCTTCGGTCAATTATTTGTCACTAAAAATGGTGTAACCGAGTTCAACCGTGTACGTTATTCAAATAATTCGCACGTATCAATGTACATAAATGTAAAAATAGTTATACTATTGTGGATTTTTCAAAATGATTTGATTTTTTTTCCAGCATATTTTAATTAATTTAAATACTTATACATACAAAAAATACAATGTTCCAAAGTACTCATTGGCATTCCAAACCGAAATTTGACCTAACGACCTCACGATTGTGAGACGGATAGGTATTAGAGACTACCACTAGACCATCACAGCTTTTATTGAAAATTCACTAACCACAGACTCCAAGCTCTGTGCTCTTTGCTAACTAAAATTTTCAATAGTTTGATTTTACTGTAGAAAAACTCTAGTACATATAGGTCACGGCATATACGAGTAAGTCTAGCGCTGAGCGAAGTGTGGAGGGGGTGGCTGCGCATGAGTTTAGTATGGCGGTCAACATGTGCAGCCATCCCCTCCACAGTACCCTCAGCGCTAGACTTACGTGCCGCTACTTGTACCTAGTTAAGTCTTAGCCAAAGTTATTAAGTCGGTGCATTGCGTGAATGCCACGAGCAGACCGGCGACCTGCAAGCAGCACCCGATCACGAGTGTGACACATGTGCCAGCCGTGTGTGTTTTATTCGGAAATGTTTACCTCGTTCAAACAGCAGTTTGTTATGTAAGATTGTTAACATTTTGCTTGATTCCGAAGACAAACTTCCAGCAGCTATCGCGGGCGCTAAAATGGTCATGATTGTGATCAGCGACGTCATGGTGTCAATATTCACGTACAACAACCTCTCCTGCAACATATCATTATAAACACTCACTAAAACTAGTAGTTCTCCGAACAGTACACATCGCGACACATTTCTTTAACTTAATTTTCATACGCCTGTATCTCGACTCGCTCTTGATTTAAATTGGTTGATACTCGCAAATCTTGTGAGGATTTAAATAAAATTATTTTTTAAACAATTTTGCAAAATACCTATAATATATCCAGGGTATGTATAATAAATACATTATACAGGGTCATAGGTATAAATGAAAAACCTTTTAAGGGCGGGTCTAGTACATCTAGACAAACAACTTTTGTTCTAGGACTTTTGGAAAATCAGCTTTTCATGCAAAAAATTTGTCAACGCGCGGCAAAATGTAAGGAGAACCGAGTTTTTTTTGCGAATTTTCAAAAGTTGTAGTACAAAAGTTGTTTATCTAGATGTACTAGACCCGCCCTTAAAAGGTTTTGCGTTTAATACCTATGACCCTGTATACCTCGTTACTCAGAATAAGGACCAAAGTAATAGAAACTGTATTTAAATGACAAGAGATATTCCTTTTTAGTTACATATGCCTTATAGAGAAACATCCACCATATTTCAAGAGTGCATTTTACTCATCATTACGTTGAACTTATACTAACATTCCCGAAATTACGAAAAATAAACAGCTTACGTCCGTCGATTGCATTAAAGAGAAAAAATGGTTTATTTAATTTGTATTTTGTAGAGTAATTTTAAACTTACATAAATATCTTCATGTCTTAATATCCAGACCAAGTGGTAGATTGAAACCATACTTTTAGGTGTATTTACTAACAACGATGCCACGCACTGTAAACATAAATATTTTTATAGTTAGCCTTTCAAAAAAATCTTGGCCGTTAAATAAGTTTTTGGAAACTTAAAATGAGTAGTTTATCAGTAAAAGGCAAAAAAATCGCGCTCTGACTGAGACGATCAACCTTAAAAGAAAAATCGAAAAGAAAAACTGTAATTTTCTTATTTTTAACTTTCTTTTTTCTACTCGGTCAAATTAAAGAGAAATAATAAGCCAAGTACGAGTTGGACTCGCGCATGAAGGGTTCCGTACCGTATGGGAGCCCGTCGGCAAAAAAACACGTATGTTTTAAAGGAACCATCCCCCAAATATTTAAATAATTTTGTTTTAAGTAATTGTTGTTATAGCGGAAATCGAAATACATCATCTGTGAAAGTTTAAACTTTCTAGCTATTACGGTTCATCAGACGGACATCGGAGTCTAAGTAATAGGGTCCCGTTTTATTTTACAATATATTGAATGCTTACCATAGGATCGTAAGCTTTCTTGAAATTTTCCGCACTGTCAGCGATTTCCTTGTAAATGCTACAAACTATCATTAATGACCTAACGTCACAATTCTTGACATTTAAAACAAGTTTTTTGAGACGATAAGAAAATCCGAGAAACATAAAAACTGTGTATACGTTTAATAGCTCAATGCACATAACCATTAGAAAATATATGGCATTTGGCCACAAGTACCTGAGTAATAAACCTCCAGTCATATAAAAATATAGGTACGTAGCAATTCTATATATTAGCATACAGACTGAGGCTAGAATTTCAACCATTTCGATGTAATTATTTCCAGCATTGCGTTGAATCAAATAATCAAGACGGTGCATTTCGCGCCGAAAAGAATAAGCACTTTTATCACATGATAATGACGATAAAATAATAACATTCAGCACATGCTGAATCATATATATGCCGTACCAAAAATAATCAACAAGAACCAAAGTTCCTGGCATTGAAAACACTAGTATTGAACACAGAAATATACTTTGTAGAACACTGAAAATCATAACAAATATTTTGACTCTTTGTGATTTACATTGGAAATATCCAAAATCGTAACCTAAAAGAATATGCAATAGTATGAAAAATATCATTGAACTTTTAGATGGTCGGAAATTTGAGCCAGCGTATTTGTACATATTGAAGTCGAACAAATTTGTTATTTTTGTATTAAAAGTCACTGTTTCCTGAGAGTTCTAATGCTGAAGTAGTTAAATATTTTCGAGATAAAAATCACACAATAAAAGCTAACTGACACTATGTTTACGACGTCAATACCTAGGTAATGGATTACACTATAATTGGCGTTAAAATCAGGTACAATCTTGAACAAAATTGTTAAAAAACGCATTTAAGATTTTTTGTACTTAGTAAATAAATAATCAATAAATATTTGGGGACATCTTACACACGGTCTCTGACCCCAAAACTAAGCAAAGCTTGTGATATGGCTGCCAGAGACTGATATACTACATATACATATTTTTAAATACATACTTCAATAGATAGTACTTAACTAAATAACATCCAGACACAGAGCAAACACCTATGTTCATCACATAAATATTTGCCCTGGGTGGGGATCGAACCCACGCCTCTATGACCCAGAAGTTAGGGCCACTAACCACTGAGCCATCGAGGCAGTCAAAGCGTTTCGTTAGTAAATAAAAAACACGCCTTTGGATTTGAACACTTTGCGATTAAAGTCCTGTGCATTTTTTTCCAAAATTTCTTGGTTTTTAAATGGACTCTGTTTATAAACAGGGTCCAACTTAACCCTTAATAACTAAACATTCGTCAGTTTGACTGCGCGCTACTTGCGATTCTCGGGCTTATGCACTTGTAGCGATTCCCGTATTCTGTCTCTTTATTTATCTTCTTATTCAAAATTTAACCTTATATAACTGACGATGTAAACGAGCATTTATCCGATATCTTGCTCATTATCATTCCGTGCGTCCATCAGCCGTAGGATGTCCACTTCTGGACATAAGATACTCCCATGGAATTACAATACGACATGGAAAAACATAAAAAAAATATAAGAGACATACATACCTATGTGCGTATACATATACGAGTATGTACCTACATATCGTACATACGTACAAAAAGAAGTGAAAAACAAAATCAAAATGAACTAGACTGACAATAGGTGTGGTGAAGTGTACAATTGTATTTTCATTGTTATTAAAGGTGGTAAAATTGTATCTTTTTGTCGATCAAATTATAGCATATAGCAGGCATAGCTGAAGTTACCTGACACTCAAAATAACTATACTTTTACACATAACCTTAATATTAGCTTATATTCAAGGTTAATGTTAAAGTTTTATTTTATTTTATTTTATTTTATTTTTTTTATTTTATTCTATTACAACATTCAAAAACTTACAGTTATAAAACCAAAACGTTTTTGAGCTTAAAAATTACTTATCTCTAATCACTTATGAATAATTACAAATATCAGGCAAGCAAATTATACAATTTTGAACTATTTCATTGATTTTTGAAAAGAACAAATCGGTATCCGTTTGTCGAGCAATCAGTTCGTTGAGCAGTGTGAGTGCGTGGTGCGTGGGCGCATACCGCGCGGTGTCAGTGCGGGGGGCCGCGAGCGGCGCCAGCAGCGCCGGCAGCCGCGCGCGCCGCCGCCACCGCGCGCGGGACTCTACCTCAGGGACAAACAACCCTAACCGGGATAACGCCGTCGGATTGTCTATTCTACCATTAAGAAGTAGGTAGTAATGGACGACTAGCGCACACTTCCGTCTCAACTCTAGCGTGTTCAGCCCTACCATCCCACTCACAAACAGGGAAGGATATGACCAGGTAGGGTAGTAACCATAAGTTTTCTTATAGAGAAAACGTGCGAATTTTCTTTGAATTCGCTCAAGCAAAAGGGCATATTTCTTTTCGTGAGGGTCCCATATTAAAGAATTAAATTCTAGTTTGCTCCGCACTAGAGCATAGAAAAGAGACAGTATGGCATCCTTGTCATTGAACCTGGCCGACTGCCTCATCACAAATCCCAGAGATTTATACGCTCTTTTGCACAACTCCACAATGTGAGTATTAAATGTGAGCTGTGTGTCGAGCGTGAGGCCTAGGTCTCGCACCTCTGTGACGCGCTCAAGCGGAACCCGATTCATATTATAGTTATAATCATAAGGCGAGCGAGCTCTGGTAAAAGTCATTATTTTACATTTGGAAATGTTAAATTCCAACTTATTCCGCTCGCCCCACCTAACGACACTATCAATGTCACGCTGTAACGCTTCACAGTCCGAAAGACCACCTATACCCAAGAACAACTTGAGATCGTCTGCGAACATCAAGCATTCAGCCGTTCTCACAACTTTCGGCAAATCGTTTATCATAATCGTGAACTGGGTCGGTCCGGTCGTACTTCCTTGACTTACTCCAGAAAGAGTCATGTAGGGAACTGATCGATATCCAAGATGATAAACATATTGTACGCGATTGGAAAAAGAGTTGGAAAAAAATTTTAGCAATTTAGGACAGAATCCTATCTCAGCGAATTTCTTTAGTAAAATATCGGAATCGACGCGGTCGAACGCTTTTTTAAAATCGAAGTACGCGGCATCCACTTGCTCTCCCTGGTCCATACTAGCCGTTGCATAATCCACAAAATTAGCGAGATTAGTAGCTGTGGACCTTCCTGCGCGGAAGCCGTGCTGGCATTCGCTCAACAGAGGCCGGACTTGCAAGGAGATGCGGCGATTCAGGATTGACTCGAAAACTTTACCGAATGCCGAGAGAACGGCTATAGGCCTGTAATTTTCGATTTTCGATTTCACCTCAGTCTTAGGTATGGGGGTCACCCGAGAAACTTTCCAAGTTGTCGGATATACGCAGTTTTCCAAAGATAGGTTGAAGATATGCAGAAGTGGTATTTCAAAGGCACACACGCAATCTTTAATAACGAATGGAGGTATACCATCGGGTCCAATGGACGTGTTGGCTTTTAGTCGCCTAACGGCATGAGAGAGATCAGCTGCCGTTACTTTATCAATGGCTATGCGCGTCGAGCAGAGCGGGTCGCTGGAGGCGTCCCGCTCGGCGGCCTCGGCGGACAAGGCGGGAGCATCGCTCAAGAACACGGATTCAAAATACCTAGCAAATGCGTTCGCAGCGTCTTCTCCAGTGACCAAATGACCTTCATACTCAAACTCATCACAGGAATTTCTGTCTCCTTGTTGATCTTTTACAAATTTCCAAAAGTTTTTTGGATCTTTTGAAATATTGAGTTCAGTTTTACGAATATAAGAGTCATAGGCCTCTTTTATGAGTTGTTTTGAAAGAAACCTATAAAATCTGAACATTTCAAAATTAAATTCCGTGTTAAATTCTTTAAATTTTTTCAAATGGAAATATTTGTTTTTTAAATTTATAATGATTTCTGACGTAAACCAAGTCGGATATTGGTATTTAGAAACAAATGTAAATCTTCTTTTTAAAGGAACGTGGTTATATAATGTTGCTCTAATTTTTCCATAAAACAAATCTACCGCTATATCAACGTCATTAGCTGACACAACTTCGTCCCAATCCAAACATTGAAATGAATTATATAGAGACTGAAAATCGGCCTTACGGAAGTTCCACTCTGGAGCAGCATCTTCTGGGGGAGGGGGCGGGAGCGCGCGCGGCGGCGGCGGGACGCGCGGGCGCGGGATGCGCAGGCGCACCTCCAGTTATATATTTTCTTTCCTATCAAATAATAGATAGATAGAAAACACTTTATTGTACACAAAAAAAAAGAAATAAGACAAACAGTATTACATGTAAATTGTCAATTCAAAACATCATTAAACCTATTTACTTCTACCTCCGTGTTGCTGAATTTATAAAACAACCTTTTTTATTTTGTTAAAACTCAGACATTGATCCTTCATTGTCAATTCAAAACATCAACCTATTAGTGGTCAAATTGTATTTTTGATCATTAAAAATATTTTAATTGAATTTGGTCGGATTCGCGATAATAACCTTTATTTTGCATTTCGGAACGCAGGGTCAGTGCACTGCACTCGGAAAAATGTTGTAAATGTACCAATAATATGCATGATAACTAGATCTTAGGTAAAATATGCTATTATCGCTGAGAATGGCTTAAATATGTTGTTATAGCAGCACCAGAAGTACATCATCTGTAAAAATTTCAGCTTTCTAGCTATAACTGTTTATGAGACACAGCCTGGTGACAGACAGACAGTGGATTCTTAGTAATAGGATCCCGTTTTTACCCTTTGGGTACGGAACCCTAAAAATAGGGTCCTGTTTGAAAAATTTGACGCGGGCATAGGAAGGTTAAGAACATTTTTGGTTATTATATTATGTAGGTACTCAGGGCTTAGGTACACTTAATACATTACATTACAGTATAATATCTGACATGTTTTTTTTTTTATAATGTATATGTAATGTAATGTACCGAATTTTTTTACTAATTTATTGTAATGAAATTGTGTGTTGTATTGTTCGTAATAATTCTGAAATTAAAAATACTTAAGTAATGATTGTTATTTCCGACGATTCGTAGGGCTTTGCTCGTATTATATTATATTGTATACTGAATTGTATAATAAATGTAATTTTCCTTACTGAACTGAAAATAAATGATATCTATGTATCTGTATTGTACACAAAGTAATTATAAATTGATTAATATTCCTACGGGACCATTCTAACACTTTGTTGCCACACACCTTTGATGACACACACACGTTTATGTCCCGTGGCTCGCACAATGTGTAACACTTTTTTTGGAAAATTCAAAATCAATATTCAAGAAAATGAACTCAACATTTTTCAGATTCTTAGATGTTACGAGTGGCTTGGATTTCGGTTTTATTACATTTAAATCGTGCAAGAAAGTACAATGTATCGTCAATTTTCTTTTAGCAGTTCCCACGGTCATTATTTCTATTGCATGTATGATTCAAACGTACTTGTATCATTGATATGATTTTTATTTAAGAGTGCTTTCCACACTAGATTTATCTCAAAGAGTTATCTTTGTGATAAGCATTTCAAAAATCTGAAACGAACGCAGGATTTGAACCTGCATCTTCGGATCACTAGCCCGATGCTCTAACCAACTGAACCAGCTCGTCTCCTACGCAAGCGCCAAATTTTTGAAGTGCTTATCATTTTCACCAACTTATAGCGTTGGCGGCGCCACCTGTGATACCCGTATTAGACAGGTTATCACTCAACTAGAAGTTGTTAGAACTTCTGAAGATTGACGAGAGATGACGCACTGCTAAATCAATGAAATGATTTTTATTTTAGAGTGCTTTCCACACTAGATTTATCTCAAAGAGTTATCTTTGTGATAAGCATTTCAAAAGATAAAGATAAAGATAAAAGATAAAATACGTTTATTGCTTCGAACTGTGTACATAGAGGTGGTACAATAAAATTTTAGTCACAACAGTTTGTCATAACAGACATGCAATTTGTTAATTAGAGACTTGACTAATCTCAAACATTTTGAAAAGCTATAACATTTTAGGAGACACTAATTAGGCTAACATTTATACATATACATAGTGATAGTTTCGACACAATTTTTCACTACACTAATAACATGAATGTACATATAGAACCACTAGACATATTTTTACCCAAGTTTAGACACACTTATATTTTAAAAATAAAGTTTTTTTTTTTTTTTTTACATTCAGTCACTATGCAGGTACTTTAGTAAAGTAAACATCTTCAACTCGACCTTAATATATCTTTTATATAATCATAACTAAATATTTAATTTCTATAAGAATTTGTACATTCATAAAATTCTTTCATGCTATAAAAGGTATTTTCAGCCAGCCATTTTTTTAAGTTATGTTTAAATTTGTTTCCATCCAAAGATTTTATATGAAGAGGTAGACTATTGTATACTTTTATGGCTGTATTAAATGAACTTCGATGATACAGAGTATTATTTACTTGTACTACACGAATATTAAATTTATGTTGAGGACGTAAAATTTGCGATCTAGCTGATTTATTTTCAAAAAAGTAGTTTTGGTTATTTTTTACAAATACACAAATCTCCAAAATGAATATTCCGGTCAGAGTCAGCAAATTGTTTTTCTTAAAAACATTTCTTACAGAATCGGTTGTCCTTAGATTATAAATAGCTCTTAAGCATCTTTTTTGTAACTTAAAGGTAGTTTCAACATCTACTGAGTTTCCCCAAAAGATAACACCGTACGTTAAATGAGGGTACACATATCCGTAATAGGCGTTATAGGCGTAAAAATCTGAAGCGAACGCAGGATTTGAACCTGCCCCTTCTAGTTGAGTGATAACCTGTCTAATACGGGTATCACAGGTGGAGCCGCCAACGCTATAAGTTAGTGGTAATGATAAGCACTTCGAAAATTTGGCGCTTGCGCCTACGCAAGCGCCAAATTTTTGAAGTGCCTCGCCTGCTAAGGCGAGCTGGCTCAGTTGGTTAGAGCGTCGGGCTAGTGATCCGAAGGGGCAGGTTCAAATCCTGCGTTCGCTTCAGATTTTTGAAATGGTTATCACAAAGATAATTACTTGTATCATGTTGAAACTTGGTACATGTTTGTACAACATGGACTATTTGTTTTTCAACATTTACTATACCTACGTGTTTATTTTTATGTTCATAAATAGAGAATTTATGTTCGCTTGATTTGGGATTTGGAACTTCAAGATGTCGATATTGTTTTCTTTAATGAAATTTACAAGAATATTTGTGATGTAGCAACAAGTTAAAGCGGCTATACGATTCTGTGGTAAGTTATCAAACTTCTTGTGATATAAACAGTGATTCAGATCATCAATAATAACATTTTTTACAAAGTAGTAGAAAGAAGTAGTTGTAGTTAACTAAAGAATGTAAGTATGTAAAGTATGTATTATACCACTTTCTTTATTACTACTACTTTACATTCTTTAGTTAACTACAAAATGTTGTCATACTGCCTGTTTTACAGATATTTTTAAATGGAATATGGTATGTTTGTATTTCCCATTTTAAATGAGTCCAGACTTCGTACTGTGCTACAGAATAAGCGTTTAGTTAACATGACAAATAAAACTTTATTATGTACTTAATACGATAAAATAAACTTTGTACCGAATGAAAATATTTTCGAGAATACAATAGTCTACATCTGTAAATATATTATTAGTGCATAATCCTATTGTATTAATTGTTACTTATCTATATTTATCTTATCTAGTGCATTGAGAACAAATTGTCCTTACCTTCTATATATTATGAATATTATATGCCTACGGCTGTGCTCGACAAGTTTGGGTGCACTGCCGTGCACCTGTAAGTACCTATTTTAAGGCGTTATCAAAGTGCCATTTTGGCAATTTATTATTTCAATTTCTATTTTACTTTAAGGCTAACGCAAACATTGGCATCAAACAAGGCATCAAGTATCGACAAAATGTATGAAACAGCACATTTTTCCCCTTTACACCATTCTTCATAAAAAGTAGATAATATTTTTCCACGTAAAATAATGTGTGAAATTAAGAATATTAATCATTGATCATTAGAAATTAAGTAAATTTTTCGAATTTGTCAAATTTTTTACACGTGTATATCATATTGGATATTTTTGTTTATTTCAGATAAATATGAATCTCGTAAGATAAACAAATTCATCCGCTATGTGGAAGCTCACTCTCTGAAGTTCGTGGTGTACAAAGTGTTTCCCCTGGACGCCAGTTTGCCCGGGATGGTTCTCGGCTTCTGTGTCACTTACCTTATTGTTATGTTGCAAATCTCACATGTATATCAAAAGGGGTATTGCGGCGTTTCGCCCCGCAAGCGGTTCGGCCCGCGAGGCGAATCGCCCTGACTCTTTTTGAAGTTAGTCATTTTGTATGGTGCACATTGAAATAGCGCTGTACTTCAACTTGGACCTTTGGTTCTTCAGCCTATCTCTTCATTCCTAATTCGATCACTCAAAAAGACTCCGAGCATAGCGATCTCTATAGAAGGTTATTTTAATTAGCTTATGATATTTTATTTTGATGTAATTAATATAAGCACTTGCTTTTGAAATAAAAGTAGAGTGGCTCAATATTGGTATTTCCTTTTAGTAATTAGATATTATTCGTGACAAACTAAAACAATTAATTTACTGGATCTACAACACTATCTGTCATAAAGCATGTTGATTTATTATCTTTGAGAGCCACTTTCAGTTTGACGTTCGTTTCGAGAAGGCCGTGATGTTAAAAATGTCTTTAAAAAAACTCAATGTAAAATTGTCGAAAGTCATGTCACTGTTCTTTACATTCATCCATTTATTTAGTTGCATCGATTTAGGTTTTGTAAAATTTAAATCGTTTAAACAGAAATTTGTCATTAATTTTTTTTCGACTGTTTTGATCGTCAGTTTTTATGTTGTGTTCATTTTTAAGTCCATTAAAGAGGAAAATTGGTACAAGTTTTCTCTACATCTACTATTCGGAATTCAGCACTTTTTATACGTGTGCGCATTTATGACAATAAATAAAGAAGTCACTTTGGCTGAATGTAATTCAATTTTCAACCTTGTTGATACAAAAATGAATACGTCAAATGACTCCTACATTTTAAGTACAAAATTAATGACAGCAATTGCGATTGATTTAGTTTTTAGGATGATATGGACATCAATTGCTTGTTATTATTCTCACTTATGCTTTAAGCAGAGTTCCGTGGGTTTAATTTTATTTTTAATGCGGGCTTGTCGAAGTTTGGTTGTTATGGTGAATGTATTCGTTTTTTATGTAATTAAATGTCGACTGGCAAAATTTGTGAATATTTTGGAGATTGAACATATTGATATTGTGTCTCTTCATAAAATTTACAAGGATATTTCTGACATCGCGCTGAAAATAAAACGTGGATATGATCTTGTGGTGAGTTTTTAAAAATGTGTTATGTATCAGATAAAATGTGTCATTTGATTTTGACTCTATTTTTGTCAGTTTTATTTTATGTGACGTGGTAATATAACTACTTTTTACTGTTGCAGTTTACAATAACTCTAATTTGTAACGTGGCCCCAACCATGTGGTATCTTTACTTTATGGTAATAGACATGAAAAACGTAGAAATCGGTGTAAGTATTTCAGGGAATTTTATTCGCCAATTATTTATAAATCTCGTTTGCACAATTTCACATTAATAATGACAATAATTAATATTTACAAACACTGGGAAAACACGCTTTGTTCATGACGTTGCCTTTCTCAGAAGTGCAAACACAACTATGATACGATTTTCTATCATGGAATGCCAGTGCCTATCTTTCGGCTTCATCATCAGTCCTTGAAACCTATTCGTGGTCAAAGTTCTTCGCAAGACTTTTCTTTCAAAACTGAAATTCAAAACAGTTATGATACGATTTTCCATCATGAAGTCCTAGTTCATATCTTCCGGCTCCATCATCAGATCAGTTAGACAGTTCCATATTATTGTATTGTTATCAGAACTACATACAGCTGCAGTTTTTCATTATGCTACGACCCTTGGAAGATGGATGAATTAGTTACCTTGGATTCCATTGCATGTTAATTACATACACGTCAACCTAATATATAGGTAAGCGTGTTAAAACTCGAGTCTTTAGTCATTTCACACCATGTCGCGGTTCGAACCGCGGCGCGGTGTGAATCGCCCACATCTTCGTTTTATCTGGTTCTAATTGCCGAACAAGTTATCACAACATTTGAATTCACAAAAACTATAGTTTCATTTGTTGGCAGTATTTTTTTTGTTTGAATCTCCTTAAAAGTTCGACAGAGTGGATCTAATTGAAAAAACCAAAATTAAAGTAAGTAACTGTATTCTAATAAAACCAACTTTTATTTGATACATTATACTTTATGATTGATAGGTGCTTAAAAATTCAATGCCTTTAATGATAAATATTAGGAGACATCTAACACACGATCTCTGATTCCAAACAAAGCAAACCTTGTGATATGGCTGCCAGAGATAGATGATATACTACATATACATATTTATTTTAATCTAGCAAGTGCCGTTATTAACTATAACTAAATACATCATTACTATAAATGCTAAATCTATATAATTAAACTACTCTTACATACAAAACAATTGGATCAACCAAAGGCCCTTGAAGGTCTAAAGATAATTTAAATGCTCAAGCCCACTCCCAGTTGGCAGCGTGCCCAGCATAATGGCGGCATTGCCACGCTGAATAGCAATATTTATGCGTTGAGCCACATATACACCAGCATTTTGGTCACGCGTCTCGTCTACCAGACGCTCAGAAAGACTTTTAAAAACAAAATGAGCTCCCAACCCACACGGACCCAATGTCTCAACTCCAAATAGCTCAAATATGTAACCACTGCCGAGGTTATCATATTTGCGCTACTTGTGCTGCTCCGCCGAATTAGCCACCGTCCCAGCCCTACACGGAGTCTCAGAAAGATGTGACGGTGCCAAAGTATCGACGCAAGTCGCGTTCCATACTAAAGGCCGTCCACACTTCCATGAGATCCTCCATGTCCTTTTACCATCCCCACGCGCAAGCTCCCTCGGTTTGAGTACGGCTGCGATATTGGCGGTGTCAAAAGCCTTGCCTATGACATGCTGGCGTGGCGACCGGTCCGGCTAACGCTTCTTGAGCAAGAGAGACCGTGGTGACCGAGCTAGTCAACTGCAGTACCACACTGACAGCGATGGGCTTCACAACACCTTGCACCTAAGCGTAAGCTGTCAGCTAGACGAAATGCAGTTGGGTCTAAAAAGTTACCAGTATTGAAAGAGGGCAAAGCTTGCAACCAAATACCGGACTCCCATCATACAGAAACCACAAGGATACGAGCACCATCCGCGGTATATTTAATAATATCAGGTTGTTTATATTTCGCGGTATGATCTCTATATTTCAACCTGTACCTATAGTTATCAATAAATTGATTATGATTAGAGTAAAACTTGACCCGCTAGAGTAGAACAATCTGAAATAAAAAGGCCGCGAAAAATTCAACCACCTTGCAATGACAGAAGATTTTTTAAGGTTTGTACATATTTATAAATACATATTTATATGGATCGTAACTAGACAACACCCAGACTTAGAGTAAACACTGATGTTCACCACATAAATATTTGCTCTGGGTGGGAATCGAACCCACGCCTCTTTCATCCCGTAGTCAGGGTCACTAACCACTGAACCTACAAATGTGAGACTGACACTGCCGTGATCAGTTAAAAAAAGCCAATAATTGTAGCATCTTAACATGTTGCTTCCATAAATCTAATTACAGTTTGAGCATCCAAGACTTAACACATCACCAAAGTGCTGGTATTAATTTGGTCCAACGTTTAAAATTACCATTCATCCTGGGTAATATGCCAGTATGCTGAGTATACTGACGTCTAACTGGCAATGAGTTGATTGTAAAAAAGTAATTATGTTTTTGCCCTTCAGGCACCCAACAACTGAAGTATATGATAAAGCCAAAGTCCTTAGCGTCAGGAAATTATTTATCTATGAGAGCATACGGCGATACCATAGAAAAACAGTACCTTTGTTGATTAACGAAGCGAAACGAGATCGCCGCTGTCCTGTACCAGGTGCGAAACGTAAATTTGCTCGAAATAAATACGATGGTATTGTTCCACTCTTATACAATAAAATAGATAAGGAGTGTAAAATAAAGAAACATAATAATAAAGAAGTTAAGGCAACTTTATGGAATTGGCTAGATACATTTGATTACAATGATATTGAAAATGTCTTAAACAATATTCATATTTCATAGTATATAAGTAATAGTATTTTATCAGATAAATTATATAATTATGTGTATCAAGAACAACACTTACACACACACGCACACACACACGCACGCACACACACACACACACACACACACACACACACACACACACACACTCACACATACATACTTTCACGTAAATAGATTAGTCGCTTGCGATGTTTAATTGTATTGTTAGTAGTGTACTCGTATATATTATTCAACTAGTTTATATTATTAGTATTTATTGTAAACATGTATATAAGGAGAAGCCATTGACTCCGTCATACAGTGTATACTAGTTCGGAGCCAATGGATTCAAAACAATAATTGTCAAAAATATTTCTGGATCAATAAATTATTCTTATTCTTATTCTTATTCTTATTCTTATTGTGATTTGCCTTATCGCTAGACTTTTATTCGTCTATCAGAAAAAATACAACATATTTAGGACAACAAACAGCTCTTGTTGTGTGGTGTATGCCACGGATTACCGTACGCACATCATTAGATGTGCGAATGCTTCCGGCCTGCGCGCAGAACTCTTTTTATTATTTGCCTTTTACAGACAAACTTATTTAAGTAGGTAACTACTCGTACCTACTACCACTCATTTAGCAACAAACAAAATCAAGGTGAAAGTCAGTTGTTGCATTTCTGTGCATAAACTGACCACGCCTACTTGTACCTCTACAAAAATCTTAATTCTACCTAATCATGGTCGCTAAATGAGTTTATGTAGGTATCTACCAAGATGAGGAAAAACCCCAAAAAAGAAATTCGCGCACTGACCCAGATGTTGGAGTTTATATGAGTTTTAAGTGTTCAACTCTTAGAAAGCGGTCAAACCACCAATCACAGTTGTTATAGTCGGTATACGAAAAATACTGACTATTCGGGAATCTTCCGCAACTACACAACTGGTTTGCCCCTTATGGTTTTACACTTAATACAAATAGTTATAGTTATAGTTATTTATTTATGCAAAACACATGTACATAGAAACTAATTCTAATTTTTACATGTATACCCTGTTTGATAGGGTGTGGCATAATTTTATACAATCGTACCAGACAGTGTAATCAGTAAAAAAAAAAAAATTAAAAGATATCGGAGACAGAATCTTAGTTGTAGTCATTACATTACAAGAATATTCATATCTAAAAAAGCTTATTTAACCTAAATTACTTAATATATTGCGGATATCGGAGACAGAATTTTAAAAATGTAGTCATTCATAACAAGAATATTTGTATCTAAGAAACTTATTTTACCTTAATTACCTAATACTTCGAGTCGCAGGTTTAATATAATTTTGAAATATATCTCTATATTCACTACCTAAAAACCTAGTTAATCTTAGAATATACATTTATTGAAAATCTAGTTATTTAATGCCTATCTAAAGTCTACTTATTCTTAATCTTTATCTAGAACCTAACTAATCTTATGTAAAACCGGTATCAAGTTTTAGTCCTATACTTTATCTTCAAAGAAGTCGTCTAGGGCATAATAGCATTTCTGTATTAAAAGGTGGCGCAATTTGGTTGTAAAAGAATTGTCAGAAGGTTCGTTTTTTATGGAATCCGGGATTTTGTTGTATATTTTAATTGACATGTATTCAGGGCCTTTTCTGTATATTTCCATTTTGGGTTCGGGGAGTAACAGTTTATTATGTCGCCGAGGATTGGTGCTTTTGTTAAATAGGTTTAAGTGCTTTCTTACGAATGTAGCTGTTTCTAGAATATAAATGCCTACGAGTGTAAGGATTTGAAGACGTATAAAATGAGGTCTACAGCTTGATCTTTGTTTTATGTTAGCTATAATCCGGATACATTTTTTCTGTGCTATAAATAGTGTGTTAGCGTCAGTGCTATTACCCCACAAGAGAACACCGTATCGTAACCAGGAGTAAGCGTATGCGTAATATGCTGTAGTGGCGGTTGCTTCATTGGTGTTGGACTTCAGTTTTGCCAAAGCGTATATAAATTGTGATAATTTAGTTTTTATTTTTTTAATGTGTGACTTCCAGTTTAAGTTTTGGTCTAAGTTAAGACCCAGGAAAGAGTGTTCATGGGCGTCTTCGAGATTTAGTGATTTTTTTAAGGTGGTAAGGTCAAGTGTCTTTTTTTGATATGGTAGAAATTGTATTAATTTCGTTTTTTTCGTATTTATTTCTAGATTATGGGCCGATAGCCATGTTTTTATTTCGGAAAAGGCGTTTTTAATTTGGGTGAGTGTGTTTGGGTCAGATGTGCTTTTAAATAGGAAAGAGATATCGTCGGCGAATAGTATGCATGGGAAATTTGTTATATTTGGAAGGTCATTAATGTAAATCAGGAATAAAACACATGCTAACACGCTGCCTTGGGAGATTGAGGAGTTTACTGTTAATAATTTTGATGTAGCTATTTTCATTGATTTGTCATTTTGGCTGTGGTATTCTATCTGAACTAATTGCTTCCTATCTTTTAAAAATGATTTCAACCAGTTAAAAGGCTTTCCTCTGACTCCAATTTTAAATAGTTTTTCGAATAAGACATCGTGAGAGACTCTATCATATGCTTTGGTCATATCAAGTAATAGTGCAATTGAATGGTATTTGTCGCGTATGTTGTTTAGTATGTGTTGAATAAATTTATAAATTGCTAAGGATGTCGAAGATTTTTTCCGAAAGCCAAATTGATTTTCACTGAGGAGTTTATATTTTTCGAGGAACTTGTAAAGCTGGTCAGATATTGCGCGTTCGAATATTTTTGAAAATGTTGGTAGTAAAGCTATTGGCCGGTAGCTACTTGGATCAGTACCTTTTCCATCTTTTTTTAGAATTGGTTTAATTTTTGCTATTTTTAATCTGTCTGGGAAGCATTCCTTCTCAAATGATTGGTTTACTAGTTTAGTGACAGGTGAAGTTAATTCTTTGGCGCAGAGTTTTACTAATTTTGGTGGTATTTCGTCCACTCCACAACTTTGTTTACTGGGTAGTTTCTGTATCATTTTAGATACCTCTTGCTCTGTAACTTGGGAAAGATACATGGAGTTTGTGGTAGGTGGAATTATATTGCCGGTTTGGTTTGAGGGTTTTGTTTTACCGATTGTGGCGAAAAAATCATTGAATGTATTAGCTACCATATTAGGCTAATCTAATATATTTCCGTTGTGTTTAAGTTTAATATTTTTTATTAATGTTCTTCTATTTACATTTTTATTGGTTACATCTTTTATTATTGACCACATTGTTTTTACTTTATTCTTTGAGTGTTCCATTTTATTTATGTTATATATTTTTTTTGCTCTTTTGACACATATTTTTAGGAGTTTTTGATATACTTTACGATGAGATTTCAAAACTTTGCAGTTAGATTCATTAGTAAGTATTTGAAGTACTCTTTTGTGTTTGCAGGATATTTTCAGACCTTTAGTTAACCAGTTATTTTTTATTTCAGCTTTTATTTTATATGTTTTTATAGGTATGGTAAGGTTTAATGTTTCTTTTATTTTATCATTGAAATCGTTATAATTTTCGTTTATGGTCCGTCCTTCAAGTATTACATTGTTCCAATCTATTTTACTTATAGCTTCTTTGAATTTGTTCATGTTTTTTTCGTTGTAACATCTTTTAGTGATAGTTTTGTCAGTATTGGAGTAGGTTATTTCAGTGTCAAAGCTATAATGCAACGCTTTATGGTCTGAGATACCGTAATTTTTGGTAGTCGCTATTTGAGTTTTATCATAGTGGTTCGTGAATAACAAGTCGATGCAAGTTTCAGTTTTTTCGGTAACTCTAGTTGATTTTGTTATAAGTGGATGGAGATTGTGTTCTAACATTGTGTTTATAAGTTTTTGATAATGGCAAGAGTTTTTATGTTTATTTAAATTAAAATCTCCTCCAATGATGAGATGTTTTTTTGTTTTTATGGTTTTTAGTTTCTGTAATAGAGAGTTTAGAAAGTTAAAGAAAGTTTCAATACTGCGATCTGTTCTGTATATGGATACTAGTATAACATTTTGTTTCGGTATTTCAACTGCGCAGCATTCCACTATGTATTCCACTGAAAGCTCGTCTATATCAGGTCTTTCTTTGTAGTCGACGTTTTGGTGAAGTAGGATGGCGACGCCGCCATGCGAGTGGTTTTTCCGGTAAAAACCCGCTGCAAAGACGTAATTCGGTACTTATACTAATCCTTTCTGTTCGTCCGTGATCCAGGTTTCAGATAAGCATATTGCTTGGATAGGGTCGTTTTCTTCTTCTATAGCATTCGTCAGTAAGTGTACCTTATTTTTGAGACTTCGCGTATTTTGAAATATTATTATAAACTTAGATGCGAAATGTCTGATTTTTATGTTTCTGTATCTTGACTTTGGCTGATTTTGTAGTGTTTGGGTTTTTTTTTGTTCTCAGGTGGATCTGGTCTAATCGGGATTTCTGTTTTATTCGGTGTAGGACTTGAAGCTGCCCTCGCATAGTTTAAGGTGTCTGTCGTTTCTTTCGTTATTTTATTTTGGGCTACACTTGATTCATTAATTTGATATTCGGTTATGGGTGAGGAAGAGTTGAGGATCGAGGTTTGTTGGGAGTCGGTATCTATATTATGTTCTGGTCTATTTTTATTCGTTGTCACGTCCTCTAGATATTCTTTTCTGTCGATGTAGAGTTTGTTGTTGCGTATTACGGCATGTCTTCCTTTTTTACGTTCCATAATTAGTATTTCTTTTAATAGTTTTCTCTTCTCCAATTGCTCTTTTCCTAAGTATTCGGATATTGCCAAGTCAGTGTTGCGGAAGGTGCGACTGTTTTGCAGGATGTATTTAGTCATTCGCTTGCTTATTAGTTCGATGATAACCGGTCGGCTATATCCTTTTTTGCCAATGCGAGTAGTTTCTTCTATGTATCCTGATATATTCACGTTTAGTATTTCCATGAAAGCTCTTATTATTCTTTCTTGTAGCTCGCTTTCCGTTTCGGTTTCTCCGTAGTCGTGGAGCCCATACAGTACGATTTTTTTATTATTTTCGAAGGTAGATATGTCCGGCGAGGTTGTAGCGCTCGTTTTGTTCAGGTTGGATATATATCTTTTGAGAGTTTCGTTTTCAACTTCTAGGTTCTGGATTTTTTGGTTGACATTATGCAATTCGTTTTGGATTTTTGTTTGTACGAGGTTTGAATTTTGTTTGTGGCAGTTTAGCTCGAACTCAAGTTTACCGATAGCGGAAAGGATTTCTTCTTGTATAGTTTTGGATATTTTTGCTAAGATTAGCTCGTTGTTACTTTGTAGTTTTTGATCCAGTAGCCTGCTTATTTGATCCAAAGTGATACTGCTTTTTTCCGGTGCAGAAAATGTAGTTTCTGGGCATAGAGTATCTCCATACACCGAATTATCTTGGAGAATCTGGTCGTCTATTGAGGTTCGGGTATCATTCATGGTAGAGTTAAGGATAATTCCTCGTATTGGAGTGTCGTCTTGTCTGACGCGAGAGCGGCGGGTAAGATTGAGACATTCTGGGCAAACCCAGTTTTGTTCCAGATGCTGGAGCTGGGCTTTATAGTGTGATTTTGATATTTTTACACAGGCAAAGTGAAAATGTAGTTTACATTTTGTACAATTTATAGCTTCTAGAACGCTAACGTGTTTCAAACACGCGGCACAGCTCCTCATTTTTGTGTATAACTTTTTTCAATACTGCGTTCCTCTGGCAGAAATTGTGTTTAACCAATTACCAGGTATAGTGAAGAAATAACGGGTTTCGGGAATTTTAATAGTAGCGCCCTCTACCTTGATGTGTGGCGAATTATGTTGAACACATTGATTGTGGGTCAAAGGTAGGTCGAAGGTTGCAGTATGGCGTAATTAATTACGTACTTTTAGGTTATTCACTTTAATTTCGGAAAATTTTGATCGTAGTTCACTGCAGTTTTAGTTAAGTTAATTTCACGAACACTTTGTTATAATTTAAGGTTTCTGATGAAGTCCGGCGTAACAGCGATCCTCTGGCGAACATTCGATTCGATCATTGTTTTCGATCACTGTTTTTTGTTGTTATGGGCACTTGTAAATAGTTTCTATATTTTTCTCATGTTGATTAATCACTGAGCTTTGTATTTTGTCGACTATTTTGTAGGAATGGTAGTTTTATCTATTTAATTTGACAAAAATACGCGGAGCTGTTGTTATTGTTTACACTGTCATGGCGTCGTTCAATAAAGTCCAGCAAACTTATTTAAACGGATGATGGCTCTTCTTGAAATTAGATAAGAATTAAACTATAAAATAAATATTACAGACTATCAAATAACAGTTTTTTTTTTCAGCTATTGGAATTCTGCATCAGAGTTATGTGGATGTTGTTCGATTTCGTGTTCGCGACCTTTTCGCCATCATTTGTGGCAGGAATGCTATCGTCACAAAGTGAAAATATATTACATATACTGCACGACAAACTGCTTGTATGCCAAGGTACATATTTTTCGACGTAGTTTCTGCCATAGGACGTCCATTGCTGAACATAGGCCTACCCTATAGATCTCCAATGAGACCGGTTACCAGCGCAATCCTGCGGTCTTGTTGAGGTCGTCCGTCTACCTTATGAATGGACGATGGACGTCCTACGTGCGCTTGCTAGTACGTGGTCTCCACTCGAAACCTTTTCGATCCCATATTATGTCATCTGTTTTCCATAATATGTACCCTGCCCACTGCCATTTCAACTTGCCAATCCGCTAAGCTATGTCTGTAGCTTTGGTTCTTCTATGGGTCTCGTCATACGAGTTGGTAGAGTATTGTTAAATTTCTCCCGTAAGTATATTTTATAGTGTTACTCTCGTTTATTTCAGATGAACGGGAAGCAAGAAACATAAATAAGTTCATCCGCTACGTGGAAGCCCATCCCTTCAAATTCGTGATCTACAAAGTGATTCCTCTGGACGCCACACTGATCGGCAGGGTTGTCGGCATCTGCGCCACTTACCTTATTGTCGTATTACAAATGTCGCATATATACTAGATTGCTAAATGGCTACCAAAATATATCGTATCCATCGGCATCTCAGACACCATCTAATCCAATGGAGCAGTTGTGCCAGCGGTAAACCAAAAGCAAAGTACCTACCAAACTGTACAGTGCGACAGAAAAGAGTAGGAATTAATTATTCGGGAACTAAAAAGTCATTATCTCTAGAACTATCACCTGAGCTGGCAGTTATTGTTAAGTTTCTTGCATTTTTAATGTTCTGTGTTATTTTGTTGATTGTGAATAGGAAAAACAGTGTTATAATCACTAAAATCATGCGAAATTTTCTGACAAGTGATGGTGGCGCCCTCATTTCATTTCAACTCGCACTGTACCAACTGCGAAGTCGCCAAAAATATAGGTGTTCAATACATTTTGTCTAGTGAGCTATAAACACGTTTCAAAATTCTTGCATTGTGCAAAAGCAATACACTTTATAACGGTTAGACATGCAACTAGACTTAAATCATGCATATCTTTTTCTCCGGACATACCTTTTATTTGACTGTTCGTTGGCTCAGTGGTTGGAAACCCTGACTCTTGGGCCGAAAAGGCGTGGGTTCGATTCCCACCCAGAGATGGACATAGGTGAGTAGAAACCATACTAAGATAGCAAGAAATATACGAGTACGTCACTTTGTCTCATTTTAAATATGAAATTTAAAAGGTGTTAGAAAAAGATGCATATACCTATACACCCGAACTTACAAATAATATCGAAGGATTTCACAAACTAGCATTGAGCTATCTCAGCTGTCCAAGTTCAAAAAGGTAGAAAGTAGGAAGATTTAATGACCAGAGATTTGAACCTGCTGATGGAACTAGAGTGTTCAAATTTCCTATCATATTGCATTAGACAAAGTAGACCAAATTTCAACCATTGTGACATTCCTAGATGTGATTTTGATGTTAAACGACAGACGACGACGACGACGTGAGTGTAACAAAAAACGCATTTTTTTGTTACACTCACTCGCGTATGCTGTACTTGGTACTTGGTGGGCGGGCGTTTTCCGCAAGACGGGCCTCTTCGGGCCCTTAATTGCGTGATCCCCCGGCTGGCTGCTAGTCTAGCCATCCGGTGTCCTCCAGGAAGTTCAGCAGCTCGCTGACGCCGGCGCAGGCCTCCCGGAGCGTCCTCGGCGACCCGAGGATCTTCTCACGTTGTTCTGCCACGCTTCTGCACTCTAGCAGCAGGTGCGCGGCTGTTTCTTCTACCTCCATGCAACCTCTGCATAGGGGACTGTCTGTAACACCAATTTTAAATAGGTGTTTGTTTAGAGGGCAATGTCCAGTGACAACTCCAACTAAGCGTCGAAGTCTGTCTTTTGCAAGGTTTAGCAGGCGTCGAGAGTATCTCGGATTTAGGTCCGGGAATGCTTCTCTCGATTGCCTGCAGCCTTCGGTACTTGCCCAGTATTCTTTGTGTTGTCTTTTGGTGTGCTGTCGAATCCATGATCTGACTTGGCTGAAGGGCAGGGGGATCATTGGTCCAGGACCTATGGGGCGTCTACCTGAACCTCTCTTAGCTAGCTCGTCAGCCGCGTCATTGCCTCTGGATCCGCTGTGCCCCTTGATCCATTGGAGTGTAACATTGTTGGATAAACTCACTCACTCACTCACGCTGTATAACCAGATATGAATAAGACAGCTGTAACATAGTTTTTAATTGAGCAAAATTTAGCACGGGTTCTATTACTGGTCATAATTATGAGGTTTGCTCTGTGTCTGGATGTTATTATCTATATAGTGTGGATTAAAAAAGTATGTATTGGTTTGTAGTATATCAGATAGCAGTCATATCACAAGCTTTGCTTAGTTTGGGGTGTGTAAGATGTCCCCTAATAATTACTTATTTTATTTATGTAATATAAGAATAATGTCCTTAAATCTAGAAGGTTAAAAAAGAGAAGAAAAAAGTTAAATAAATTAAAATAAAAAGATGTATCACACATTGCACATGATTTAATGTATAGGTACGTATCTGGGTGTATGTAATTTATTTCTACGTATAATGCAAATAAACATGTTATTTCACTACGCACATTTTGTTTTATTGGTACTTATTAATAACTCAAACAAAGTTGTTGCATAAATAGATTATAAACGATGACACACCATTAATATTGTTTGCGTGAACGTTAAAATTTGAAGATGATTTAAGCATTAAAATTGTCTACACAATCATTAATATGCAAAGAGGCCAAAAATGATACATAGGTACTTAATTATTTCACATAATATTTTATTGTTTTAAATTCTTAATTATTATTATTATTAAATTCTAAATTTTAAATTCTAAATTAATTATTCTATATTCTTATTCTAAATTATTGTTCTATTATTTCTAAATTAATTAGCGATTGTATTCTACTAGCTAAGTATAGATAGCTAGCTAGCGATTGTATTTAACTTTCAAACGACTTGTAAAAATTCATTATCTCTCTAAATAAGTAATTTGCTGTATCATTGTTTTCTTTCGTTATGATCATTGCGTATATGATTATATGTATATTATTATGTATGTTTATATTATAGTAGTAGTATAATTGTGTGTTATGTATAGTATGTAGTATTATTATTTAAGTTTATAATATAGCTTTATTTCTTTTGAGTATCAATCACATTTTTGTACTCCCGTGATATATTTTAAGATCATTCCGTTCCGTGCATGGGTTGCCTGGAATAGATCGCTTTCAGCGATAAGGCCGCCTTGAGCTACACTAATAAGTTTTTCATGTATTACTGTTGTCTTATTTTTACTGTGTGCAATAAAGTGTTTTCTATTCTATTCTATTCTATTCTAACTTCAGACAACACATGTTTTCATTCTAATCATTGGTTTACTAAGTTTTTAGATTTGTTTTCGTCCAGATAAAGACCCCCGTGTCACCGAATAAAAATGTAAGAAATCATATTCAAATAAATATACCTATTCCACATTCAATAAGTGGCAACGATTGTGGTTTTCGTTTAAGTATAAAGTTATACTAAGCTCCCGATTAAAACATGGTACACAAATATCTTAACAAGAGAGCGAGAGGCCTACTTATATCCGACAGTGGGATGATGATAGGTAAATAAATAGTTATCGTTTAAATTGTTGCATTTTATTAAGTTAACATTTAATTTTGCATTTTAACACGATACTCTTGCTTAACATATATGTAACTCTTATTTAACACTCTGCGACGACTGTCTCGGTGGCTCAGTAGTTATTCTGGATCAAAGCGTGGGTTCGATTCCCACCCAGCGCAAACATTTATGTGATGAACATAGGTGTTTGCTCTGTTTGCCCTGATGCCGGGGCACTAGAATACGGCATCGGTATCCCCTGCCTGTAGTACGAGCCTACTAAAAGGGGACCCCTGGGCTCGTGGGTGGACAGAGTTGGGGCTCTGGCCATCGACTGAAGCGGGCCCGAGGAGGACGGCAGCGTGTGTGGCAACGCTGCCGTAAAGGACGGTACAAGCCTGGTTTAAATACCAGGCGAGTCTCTGTGTCTAGGTATTATCTATATAAATATGTTTTTAATGTATTTAAAAAGGGTTGAGCAAAATTTGACTACAATGATACGGAGTCTAGGTTGGAAAGATTTTTTTTAGATTTTTTTCATAAATTGCAGTTTTCTTTTTAAATTTTACTGACTGATTAAACTGATTAACATAGTAAGTACACAAACTACAATACACATACACACACACACATGGGAGCCTTTGAATTAATTATTAGTAAGAACGTTATTATTTTATGTCAATAGTAAACGATTTAATAATAAATCGCTTATAATCGTTTATAAACGATTTAATAATAAATCGTTTGCAGTATAACTGATTTTCAACTTAGTTTTTAATTGATGCACTAAGTAAGTTCGTATAGGCTGGGTGGCTAGCCCTGGTGTCCGAGTTTTTAAGCTGCATGAAGCCTCTGGCATGGCTAAACGGTTAATACAAACGGGGCCTACAATTTAATGTGTCATCCTAGCCACGGTGCAGCGCAGTTGTAAATGCCACTCGCGGCCACCCATCCTTAGACTGACCATGCAGAACGTTGCTCAACTTTGGTGATCGCTAACAGGCCGCTAGTCAAACTATAAACGCTACATTAATGAACTATTGTGCAAAGATTGACCACTATTTAAAAAATCAACAGCCTTAATACAAGTGCGAGAACTGAATGGATATAATGAGGTAGATAAATTAACTGCAAAACTCAACATTATCTGGAGTAGGGTCACATTGAGCGGGATCACTTTGTACACCGTGAATCTGATGACTACCTTTTTAACGGTATTTTCTTCAAAAGTTTATACAGGGTCATATGTATTAAATGCAAAACCTTTTAAGGGCGGGTCTAGTACACCTAGACAAACAAGTTTTGTTCTAGGACTTTTGGAAAATTACGAAGATATTAAATATAATCGGCCAAGTACGAGTCGGACTCGCGCACGGAGGGTTCCGTACTATATGGGAGCCTCCCTTAAATGTTTATTTTAATTTTATTATTATTTATTATTAAAGTAAATATAAAATTAAATATTCTGTGAAAATTTCAAGCATCTACCTGTTACCATTATTAATATAGAGCGAAAAACGTCTTAAAAATCAGGTTTGTTGTATGGGAAATTAAAATGTTTATTTTTTTATTTTATTTTTAGTATTTGTTGTTATAGCGGCAACAGAAATACATCATCTGTGAAAATTTCAGTTGCCTAGCTATCATGGTTCATGAGATACAGCCCGGTGACAGACAGACAGACAGATAGACGGACAGACGGACATTGAAGTCTTAGTAATAGAGTCCCGTTTTTCCCTTTGGGTACGGAACCCTAAAAATCAGCTTTTTCATACAAAACGTTCGTCAACGCGCGGCAAAATGGAGATGAAATTTTTTTTTTGCGAATTTTCTATAGTCCTAGTACAAAAGTTGTTTACCTCTGCTTAGACCTGCCCTTAAAAAGGTTTTGCGTTTAATACCTATGATCCTGTATAGATCAGTATTAAATTTACTTCCAAACTAGTGATGCCATTGCTACGGCAATTGCCGTGTTATAAGGCAATTGGGTCACCTCGGCAAAAAATACACGGTACTCGTACACGGCAGAAAATTCATTGCCGCATTATAAAACACGGCAATCAGAGGAATGTACCTATATAGCAAAATCGAATACAGTAAAGAAGTAGGTATGAAAAAGTATAGAGATGCGGCAATATCTCAAATTTTGCCTTAAAACACAGCAATTTCAAATCCGAAACACAGCAGTGAATTCTTTTTTCTTGGAACTGTTATTTTTTAATACAAGTGCGAGAACTGAATGGCAACAATAATGTAGGTAACTGTAAAACTCAACACCATCCCGAGCAGGCTCGCGTCGAGCGGGATCACCTTGTACAACTTGAATCTGAGCGGACGGGCTTCCACGTACCTGATGAAGCCCTTTATTTCACGGCATTTTGATTCCTCTGTAAAATAAAACAAAGTTTAAGAAGAATCTAGAGCTCAATACTACATACTTAAGCTTAAACTACCACTAGGTACTTAAAAAGCAATTGAATCATCTACAGACCCTAGAAGGTCTAAATAAAATCCAAATGATTAATTTTCCACTGCCAGTTGGCAGCGTGCCCTACATGCTGGCAGAATTACCATGCTGAATAGCAATAATTATAGTAACGATAATAGCATTGCTTCTTAGCCGTTGAGCTAAATAACCACCGGCATTTTGGTCACACGTTGCATCTACCAGAGCTCTACTTTGTATTTATGATGTACCATGTTTGTAGTGTTACTTTGTACGTTTACAGTGCACGGATTTTTAACTTTTTGGGAATGTTAACGTTGGTAGCTTTAGAGCGCCTAGTTTTGTTTTGCTATTTTGGCATAGTCCTATAGTATGGTTTATTTTAAAATAATAAGTTTGTGTGTATATAATATAAACCTATATATATATATATATCTATTATTGTCAATATCAGGTTTATGAATGAATGAATCTAAAATAATGACTATCAACTAACAGTGAAAATGTAAAATTCTTAGATGACTGGCTCTGTTCTGCATTGTAAATCCTTTATGCATGTTCCGCAAACATCAGTCACTACCTTCTTACTGATATGATTGTTCTGCTTACTTGCTTTTAATACGGCAACTAGTGCCCACAAAAAAGTATATGTTTGTAAACAAGATTTTATAAGACTTCATAGGTACTCACACCTCAGCGCCATTGGATATATTTCTCTTGGTATCTCCCGGGCGCCCAAGGCTTAGACTAGTTTGAGGCCCACAGATATTATCTTATTATATCTCATTGTTCTGCATGAAAATATGTATACCTAATGTTGTAAAAGTCAAATTAATTGTGTATTTGTATTTTATGCATGCGATTTTAGGATTAGGTAATATAAATGAATTATGTAATTGTTCTTTTGGTAATAAAATGATTGTATTATTGTTATTATGTTAGTGAATTAAAATATTGTAAAAGAAAAAATCCGGAGACAATTTAGGATGATATCTGAACCCTTAAAAGGCCAGCGAGGTAAACATGGATCACTCGACCTTCAGAGGTGTCTCTATTTATTGGTAGATTTTCTTTTTTCTTCTTCTTAGCCTTTAACTTAGCCCTAAAACGTTCAATGTTGGACATAGGCCGTTCCTATAGATTTCAATTAGACCGCTTGGAAGAGGTTTGCGTCTAACGTGATCCTGCGGTCTTACTGAGGTCATCTGTATATTTTGTAAGTGGACGTCCTGCGCTGCGACCGCCAGTACGTGGTCTCTACTGGAAAACTTTAACCCCTAAAGCGCACAGCGCCATCTAGTGGCATGTGAGGAAGTGGCACGGCGCCTCGTGTTTTTTTTTGTATTTCCGCCGCGACCTACCAAAATCGTTATTTTTAGAAATAATGGATAGAGCAGTATTGTCCCTACTATTTCTAAATTTGTCTTTCTAGCTACTTATCTGTATATGTTAAAGCGGGATGACACGATCCCGTCAACTCTTATTAGATTATAAACAAAGGACGACGCGCGTGCCCAGATTCTAGGCGCCTGGGCGCAGTGCCACTTTCTAACAAAATTTTCCCGCCCAGATTCTATTCACGCGCCACCGAAGGGGTTAAATAAAATAAATAAAAATATGATGGGACATCTTACACACGGTCTCTGACCCCAAATTAAGCAAAGCTTGTGATATGGAGGCCAGAGACTGATATACTACATTTACATATTTTTAAATACACACTTATTTTAATTATATTAGATAATACCAAAATTGACGAACCCCTTGTTCATTAGTCCTCCGTTCTTTGTTCTGCCATTTCAGCGTGCCAATCTGTTAGTAACGTTGGTTCTTCTATGAAACTCTTCATTTCTGAGCTTCCATTGGTAGATTAATAAGAGCATTTTCAGTGGAAAATGTGAAGATTAAATATTGCATTTAAAACCTAAACTCACTATTTTCCGTGAGCAGCTTTTCAAATAACATCAATTTGAGCTTTTCGACTTGATCGGCGAGAAGACAAGCGCACACAGAAGGCGCAACTGTTATAGTAAGTGTAAGTATCACAACGATGTTTTGCCGGTAAATATTAAATGACAAATGCCAAAACTGTAAGGGAATTCAAAATCATTTTATGACTGGACCAAAAAAGGTTTTTTTGAAAACGAGGCAAAAAGTGTTCGCTATAGTTGTATCCCCACGTATACCATGCCAAGAAAAGGGTAAAACATCAGAAGCCCAATTCACAAGAAGAACAGAATAAGTTAACACCACCAGATTTAATCAGAGACGAAACATATGTTAATGATTTTGTTTATATATGTTGACTGAAGCGTAGATAGGTCTGTGCTTCGACCGACACGACGAATTCTCTTTTGTCAGTCTGGATGTTGCTTTTTAGGGTTCCGTACCCAAAGGGTAAAACCGGGACCCTATTACTAAGACTTCGATGTCCGTCTGTCTGTCTGTCACCGGGCTGTATCTCATGAACCGTGATAGCTAGCCAGCTGAAATTTTCACAGATGATGTATTTCTGTTGCCGCTATAACAACAAATACTAAAAATAAAGTAAATATTCAAGGGGTGCTCCCATACAACAAACGTGATTTTTAGGAGTTTTTTGCTCGCTATTATTAACGGCAAGAGGAATGGGGCTTCCTTACGGTACGGAACCCTTCGTGCGCGAGTCCGACTCGCACTTGGCCGATTTCTATTTCTACAGTTCGCATTTTCCAAAAAATCTCGACGAAACTTGGTACTAAGGTAACCAAAATGCGCTTGAGGTGAGGGAAGGAGGCGAGCGGGGCAAGCGTCAGTTAGAATAGCAACGGACACTGAAATTACGTCCGTCAGTCTAACAGCCTAACTGAATTTTAATTGAATATAAATTGGGGTACTCAAAATATATGTGAATCACAGCTCAAAAATAAACGTAGTTTAAAAAAACTAAAAAACACATTCATCAGGCATTGAAACCTAATCGTGGTCGAAGTTCTTTACAAGACTTTTCTAAGAAATCCAAAACAGAATTTCCATCATGAAATTCTAGTTCATATCTTCCGGTTCCATCATCAGATCAGTTCGACAGTACCATATTATTGTAATAGTCATCAAAGCTTCTAATAGCTGCCAATTTTCGTTACGCTGCGACCCTTGGAAGATTAGTTTAATTAGTTATCTTAGATTCAATTACATACAGTAGACCTAACAAAGACGAGTTGAACTTGCTTTGCTGCGCCCTAATAGATAATAACTAAATACTAAAATCGCACAACAACAAAAAGGTATTCAATGAAATTTCTCTATTTCCATTGATATTGTTGAAAAACTGAGCATATCTGCTAAATGATATGGATCCAAATTTAGTAACTTTTAACTAACAATTTATCATAAATACTCAAAATTATTAATAACTAGCGACCCGCCCCGGCTTTGCACAGGTTTTTTATACATTTAAACCTTCCTCTTGAATCAATCTATCTATTAAAAAAAAACCGCATCAAAATCCGTTGTGTGGTTTCCTTATCCTTACATAGTATAAAATAAAGTCGCTATTTTCGTTTGTTTATTTATTTGTTTGTTTGTTTGTCTGTATGCTTAAATCTTTAAAACTACGCAACGGATTTTGATGCGGTTTTTTTAATGGATAGAGTGATTCAAGAGGAAGGTTTATATGTATAAAAATTCTCGAAATTCCCACGGGAACGGGCACAACGCGGGTAAAACCGCGGGGCGCCGCTAGTTAAAGATATAAGCATACATAGGGACATGAAGACATGGGGACAGCGAAAGCGACTTTGTTTTATACTATGTAGTGATGTAAATATAATTACCGAAGAATTATTGCTCCAAAACTGCCATACTCCTCTGTAGATTGATACTATTGTCATCGGAATATTGAACACAATAGCTGTCAAATACTGCAACAAAAGAATATTTTCGATAGCATCGCATTTATGAGTCAAAACTAATCCATTTGATTCATAAACCACAGACCTTATGTTAAAAAGTCTAACAAGCTTTCATTTAATTGTAGATTATTGTATTTGAAGATACCTATTGGTTGTACAGGGTCACACTCGCTGTTCACATATAAATAGGTATCTATATGATGCATGATTTATGTAGTAAATTATGTCTCCCACTAATAGACTAAGTAGTTATATTCATGTATTAAAATTGTAACAAATTTAACTAGATTTTTGTTAAATAAACTGACAGGTACTAGAATAATGCAGTGAACGGAATATATGACAAAATGTTACCTTTATTAATGTGTTACCACAATAAAAGAAGCGCTGGAGAAGAATTGAATTAATGATCCAGGAACTTCAGGCGTATAGAAAGTGAGGCGCAGGATTCAGTGGAAAAGAACTTGCTTCTTTCTTGTAAAATCCACAAGCTGAAATTAATTAAAACAATAGATAAGAATTCTATGTTGCAGTCACATAAACAAAGTCAGAAAGACAAGAGAATTAACAAAATGTTTGTGAACATTTAAGGTGCATTTTAAACAATATGCTGAATGATATTATACAGATTATCAAGTTATTCTCGACTGAAAAACTACAAGTATTTATAAAATTAACCGTCGAGATTTGCAGAGAATGAGAGATTAGAGAATTCAATCACATACAAATAAAGGATCAAAGAACGTTTGCTTGAATTAGCAGTGATAAGATGTAGCACCAATTTGTTTTAAAAAGGAATGATTGCAGCCAGGGATTGTTGTTAAAACTGATGAAATACTTCAAGAAAAAGCTACTGAATAGAAGTTAAAATGTTAAAACATTGTAGATAAATACCTTTTTCGCTTTTTCCGAGGTTATGTTTGCGTATTTTTTGTGTTTTGTTCCAAACAAAACTGTAGAATGATTTAGCTCGGTTTTGTCGTTATTTCCAAAAGAAGCTTTCTGGCAGGCTCTAGAAAGGTCAACTAATGCTTTCAGTCTTTAATTGTAACTGAAAATCCATTTGGAAACTGCATTTGAACATAACCAAACACTGAATGTAGTATCGACACTTTTAGTTTATATTTATGCAGATTTTTGTATATAATCCCAGCACAATTGCTTCTTTGATATATATCTTTATTCTTGCCGAAGATTTATTTATCATTTGTATAGAAAAAACACAAATATTTAAACACTATTTTACATTTTAATAATTTTCTATTACATTTGTTTGTTGACATTTTTTAATTGCTGAGGATCAGAGTTGCTAGCTCTAGATTTGAAAAAAAAAAGTTAACATTTACGGTATAATGTTTTGTTAATTAACTTTTGGTTTAGGATCACGCGGGAAAAGCGTAAAGGGTAAATAACAGACCTAATTGTCTATAGTTTTCTATATATTAATCATTCTAAAGTTTATATAGTACGCGAAGAAAATAGAATTTGGATGTGTACCACTTACAAGAAAACTGTTTAAATACCGATTTGCTTCTATGAGTGGGCACACAGTGGAGTTGGTTGCAAAGTGACATTAGCTGTGATTTCCTGGATTTCTGGGATTTCGAGGATATGGAGCTTATGAAGCCGATGACAGATTTCGCAAACTTTCAAGAGATCGTGGATTAAGAGCTTGTCAAGGATATTAAGAACAGGTGTCGAGGAAGAAAAACAGAGGGGAACGCGAGGGAAATGGGGCAGTAATTGTTGAGCGTTGGTAGAGTGAAATACTCTACCGGGATTTCGCGTGTATTATTCTTCGATGAACGGGATAGTGACTCTTGAGCGATTATAGAGTGAAATACTCTACCGGGATATCGTGACAGTGAATTTAATTCGGAATAATATATTGTTTTACTCTACCGGAATATCGGAAATTCTTACGGGACATCGAGTCACTATTGCGAACTCGCATTGGAAGAGAACATTCTCTATCGGGATTACATGCTAGTGAATTTAGAACTTTAGTATAACGTTTTCGATAGTGATTTACCTAAGTACTTTAGAGTTTCATATTTAGTGGAAAACGAGTTGTGTTTGGATTGTTTCTTTTACTAAATCTTTAGTAAAAGCCGGGTGAGTCAATTCTGGTTATTCATGAGTTGTAAAGAGATCTAAGAATCTTGCTAAATTCCATTACTGAAGTTTAATAACGAAAATGTTCAAAATTTGCAGAATCAGAGTTTTGACTTTCAATATCATTTTGTTATCTATTTTAAATATGACATGTTTATTTCTTGTTTGAATTGAAATAATATTTTAATACTTTCAATTCAAAATTAGGATGATTACAATATTTAGCCCTGATAAGTTCAATTTTTCCCTTTGTATAATGATTGCTCTATTTTTATAATGTGCGATTATTTTTACTTTGCATTGCGAATTATGTATGAACTCATTGTTTAATTTTATGATTATGTTTTGCGGTATGCGACCTATATTAATTATTTCATTTTTGATAATGAACTTAATTCGAAATGTTTGTTGTTAACATTTTTAGTATCTATTCAAATTAAGAGCTTACTAAAGCCTAATAACATTTGAAGGAAAATGTCGTATGTTTGCGAATATGATTGAGAATCATTTACTACGAATAATTTTACAGTTCGATCCTGTAAAAAAGAAATGTGCACTGTTTTGTGTAATTTAATTCTCAGTATTGCTGGAAATTATTATTTTCAAGTTAGATTTATTTTCATATAAAATTCTGTATTCTGAAAGGAATCTGAATGTTCTATCAAAGGATAATTGATACTTCAAGAACTTACAGAAGTTTTAAGTATTGGCTTTGCTCATTCAAATATTTCATCATCAAATCTTACATTCTTACTCACGAAAGTTGAGTTAGCTTAAAGCTGAGATTTATGGCATTAAAATTTAAATCTGTATCGGGCTCAGAGGAACACAGTATCTGCGAGAGTCCTGAAAAAGGCCAGAGAACCGTTCCACGTTAACAGAGAGACAAATTAATGTCTATAAACCAAAAGCTTGTTGCTATTCCAGAATTAGACTTATTACTAAGTGAAGTCTTTCTATAAACTGAGAAATATAAATTTGTTAAACACATTCAGTTGTCCTTGGTGAGCGTTCTGATTTTAACGTGTGGGAGACTTTAGGTAGAATCTATATTGTTTAAAACTGTAGGATTAATTAAAGTACGTATTGTAGGTTTAATCAGTACTTATGTTTATTTTAATCGTTGTGAATGTATTTCTAGATTCTAAGATGCTGTACAACATACTTGACAGACATTAAGTTTAATTGATAACAATCAGTCCACTATATAACTTTGGCCCTTAAAGTCCAGTTCATTAAAAGATTCATGAAATTTGAATCTTGTATATTTTTTCTATTAGATTGGTGTAAAACACCTTAATGATAAGTTGACTGTCTGATTATGGTCATTTCAAATGTTGATATTAGATTTCTTTTAAATTCAGTCCAGTTGTATTTTAAGACTGTAAATATTTTACCTTAATATGATTTTCATAATATAATTTTTAAATAATCTGAATGGCATTATTATTGTCCAATTGTAATCAATTTAATGAATGAAGTTTGAACTATCCAGTACAAATGATACTGAGAGTTCTAAAGTTAAATTTTGCTCTGCTTAACTAGTAGATATCATCTTATCTAACTTCTAAATAAAATAAAAATAAAAAAATGCCATTGTTGGTGGAAGTTGGAAGGCTGTGAGGGGAGGTAAAAGGAGGCCTTTTGGGGGGACCCCCCCCAACAACCCTTTAAATAGGGGTGCAAACTTTTCATAGAAAAATATGAGAACTATCATCAGACAGTCATGACACATAGAATACCATGTAAAGCCTCATTTGTACTACGTGCATTCATTGTGATTTCATTATAGTTATTATTGCGTATATAAGCCTCCGAATAACATTGTAGTATGAAGTTTAATTAAATCTAAAAACTTAGACATTTAATTAGGTAGATATTCCAAATCACCATCACCTGAGTTCTGCGGATCATAACGTTAGGGTTACACTAAACGATCACTGGCCAATCTTAGATTTAAGTAATTTAGTAGTATTTATTTAAAATGTTACATAATGTGTTAATAAACTTATCAGCTTACAAACGACTTTTAATCTACCTGCTACTGGGTTAGCGTTAAGATTTTGTAGTAGGTCAGGGTCATCTTTAGTCAGCTTTGCGAGACAATAAGGTTAGACATTTAACATTAGATATAATATAATATAGGAAATAAAACTAAGCTTGCAGTTTAGGTAGTTTAGCAGCGTACGTATAGGAATATATAGGAGTATATTTTATATTTATAGATATAGGTAGCTCTATTTATAGAGATAGCTAGTTAGAGGGGGGGTTTTATTACAATTCGGTGGTGCCGTGACCAGGATTCGGATCTAGGTTATTATGGATATACAGTTATTATTTTCATTATTACAGTTCAATATATCTAGAAAAAAAGATAATGCTACTCTGGTTATACTTTTATAATATATAGGTACGTTTGAACAAGTCGGTTTAGGGTATAAGTAGGTCAGTGTTCAGTAGTCAGACTATCTGAACACAATTTGTTGTTGTGGAATGGAAACGAGGTGATTTGGAATATAGTAGTAGTTAACAGGAACATACTTTTAGGTTTTACATACTGAAAAATGAGTTAAACTTTTGTCACGTGAAGTAGGTTTTATGAAACTTATTAACAGTCTAGGGAATTGGGGGTCGATTTAATTTACTACGGTTTCATTGTTGTTAATTGAAGTAAAATACTTAATATGAAGTTTCACTATAGAATTTTATCATAAATATCGGTTCAATTATAAGTTTAATTTATCAGTTCATTTATCTGGTATTTTTCAGTTCTAGCTTTTGTATTTGAATATTTGTAAATCAAAAGGTATAGTCTGGCCAATAAAAGTGAGTATAAACAAATACCAGGCCTTTGCACTTTAGTTTCCAGGATCAGAATTTTGCATGGAAAAAAGTTCTATTGACAACTTAATTCGACACTCACTTAAATCTCTATGAATACCAGTTACATGTCTGTGATATTGTGTAAATGTACGATATTTTAAGTATTTGGTTGCTATGGGAATGAGATACCATTGTACTTTAGATGATTCTAGATGGTTTTAAGCCAGGTTATCTATAATGCTCATACAACGTAATGTAAACATGTAGGCAACAACCGCGGCTATTTATTGAGAATTTGTGATTCTAAGCTAGATGTCGTAAGATGTAAACTAATTTTTGTTGTAATTGGGTTAGTAAGCTCTTAATAACAATAATAACGTCCTTATAGTTTGAAAGTCAATTCAGCTTTCGGTAAATTAAATATAAAATATTTTAATTTTTATTGTAAAAAACCGTGATTTCGGGTTGTTAACTGGGAACACTGGTACATCAGAATTTCAAATAGCGCGAAATGGCTTGTTTGTTTTTGACAATTTTCAAATCATAAAATATAATTTTACTGGGTTTTAACGTGTACTACTGAAGAAATGAAGAAAGGAAAGAATACCAGCGATTGATGGTCAATGTTTCAAGAAGAAGAAGGTATGTTAATGTCTTGTTATTTTTGCATTTTGTTTGGTTACAGTATAGCTCAAGTGTTTGTTTTTGAAAACTTTTGTTTGTGAATTTTGACTAAAAACATCGATTTTATTTCAGGAAATGAAATTAGAGAAGTTCAGAAGATTCTGCTATTCTGAGACGACAATGAGTTGGACTCGTTGTGGACAAATTAACCTGGATAAAGAAGACTGAAATTAACCTAAAGAAGTTGAATTAGAAGTGATTTTATCAAAACGTTTTGGTGATTTAGTGCCTGTTGTAAAGTACCTAGGAATAGTGGGCTCAGGGATGTTATCATACCTACTTATAATTTTGAGTGAAACTATCGTTAGGTATATTTGTTGTGAACTCAAAACTTAACATTTACACTGTGGTAGATACAAACTTTACCAGAATCAGTTTTTTTATTTAGTTTACAATGTATCAAAACAATTTAAGTAATAAAAGGATTGGAGGTTGAGATGAATCAGACACAAGCTATGCAAAGGTATGGTTATAGATTTGTAGTAAAACAGAGTAAGTACAATAAAATATTAATGCCATATATTATGTTATGACTATGGAAAATATACTTTGTTTTGTTGTTAAGGTCAGACAGACACTTTTTGGATTTAGTAAAGTAATGAAGTCCGGTTTATAATTTCAGTTTGATAGACGGGGAGGTCATACTACTTTAAAACGTGTATCGGATGTTTATAGCCAGATGCTTACTGTCTCATTTATATTAATATTGGCAGCACATATCATGTAAATTGTGCTATGCTAACTATAATATGTTGTTTTTATGTAAAGAAATAGTAGTATTATTTGCCGTTTAAAATATTTAACTTTATTTGTATTATTCAGGAAAAGCATTTAATCAGCACTTTAGATATTTTATAGACTGGGGGTCGTGAAGTTTATTTTCTAAGCTATATTATAGTCGCTATCATTGTGTGGTTTTACTTTTTATGTTTTTGAGATTTTTAGTTGTATAAGTATCTGACTCTGCTATTTCCTGAAATAATAGTATTTGTTTTGAGCTTTATAATGAAATGTATATGTGGATTCTGTAATACTTAACATATTCAGGTTAGTTTAGGGTTAGTGACCTTTTGTCCGATATGATTGGTTCGAGCCCGGTCATGTTTGCGGTGAACATAGATTTATTTTGAACCGTGACAATATCTTTGTAGGCATGTTACACAGGCAGGTATATGTACTATGTATGAGTTCTATTTTATTAAAAGACTAGGTATGTAAAAAAAAACTTTGTGAAAGACTTAGGATATCTCTGAAATGTGTAGTTATGTTTTGTTGTTTAACTTTTAACTGTCTCGACTCAATTTAAATTTTGATGTATCAACGAGTTGAATGTACTAAGACAAATTTTGTTTTTACTAACTTTTACCCGCTGCTTTGCTTGTGTAAATTTTTGACTTCTGTATTCAATCAAAATCAGTCTCCTAGCAATTTTCATTTTACTACATTAAAAGGTAGCTTATATCTCTCAGATTTTTGGAAATTAGTCATGCCAAAAACCAGTTTGATTCAACGTGAATACAGACAATGTGGTAAACTAACCAAAACATTTTTATATTTGTACTATTAGTACCTAGTGATAAAATTATTAATTTTTGTTTGTCATACAATGTTGTAAATTATGTTATGATTTTTCTGAAATGACTTAATAGATTTACAATTTGGGATATAAAAATATGAATAGTTAGGTGATTTAAAGAGTGAGCAATAATAATGTTTTCTGAAAATGAGAGTAGCTTATAAGCAATTTATTGTAATTTTCATTCCTTTCACTTTAGCTTTATGTAAGAGATATTCTCGATTTGTATAATCTATTCTGTAATGAAATTGTAGTTAGTATCTTTTGTAAGTTTATACGAAAAATAAATGCATAAATAAATAAACCAGTAATGAATGTAATCTTAGTTTTCCTCATATTTTTCCTCATTTGTCTTTTAGCGCCATCTACACAAACGAGCTGGAACTAATATGTCCTCGAGGTTGCTTTGTTTCGTGTTCGATAAGGTATGTCAATAATTGTCCTATTGTTTTACGTGGGCTTTACGTTCAGCGACATTTTTGCAGGTTACCAGAATTTATATACCAGTTTCGTTACATTTCACTCGAACAAAAAACGCTGTAAATTAATTCATCCGAAAAATAATTAAGATTTGCAGACCGTCCATTTTCTCGCATTAAAATGTAGCATAACTATGATTTATCATACATGACCTTTTACGTATAAGTACTTTCAGACGTAGGTATAAATGCATTATTTCTAATTTTCTGATCGAACATTATTTAGTACCAGAAATTGTCGCTTGCGTCACAAGCCACTACTATTGTAAAGTGTGTAAGATAATATTTATCAAAAATTAAACGAGAGTAGCTCATTTAAAAACAAATTGCAGTTATTATAATGACTTAAATATACATATAAATACTTTTCGCTTGCACTCGGGGAAGGCATATTTGATTTCGACCATGTACGGAGCTTAAACGGTTCGCGCGTATCGTTTTGTTTCGATGTGACAGTATTCGCATTATTCTTGATTTTTCGAAAACGGTTCAGCCAAAATTTTCAGTAGATGAGTACGTCTAACTCTGAAGTAGAATCTAGCAAACAAGATGGAGAAAGAATCATTAAAATCGGAACATAACTGGCGGAGAAATCGCGTAGCATACATAATCCAAATCGGTAGTAACCTCTTTCTTTTGAAGTCGGTTAAAAATTATTACGATAATGCCTTTCCTCCGAGTTTTTACGAATTATCTTGACAACATTTACCCTGATTAGCGATTTTCTAACGATATAGTGTGATAGATATTAGGTATTTCTGCGAGAAATTTTACTGTAAAGTAGGTACATAGATTTATTTATAAAAAAAATACAGTTATTGTATAATAATATTACATAAAAATAATAATTTATGCTGTTTGTAGAACGTAGGATTTATAAATCTGATTGCGTAAAACACAGCGAAGTATTTTGAAAAACCCGGCAATCAAGCGGAAAAAGTTTACGCAAAGTGAAAATAGATGGCGTTAGCAAGCCTTAAAACGCGCAAACGGTAGAAGCAGTGGAATTTAGACGTCAGACTGGTATACTTTCAATATTTTCATTCCCATTAATTCCTTCGGAATTATGGACGTGGGTATTTTGCATGTTCAATTTGACTTGCGGCTAAATGTAATTATGTTTTGAGACCTACTAGGAAGGGGTTGGTCGGCCGCACCGCACCGCACCGCGCCGCGCCCCGCCGCCGCCGCCGCTGCCGCCGACCGCGCGCCGCGTCGTGCAGAACTGTGCCCGACGGACGCATGGTTTTAGAGTCACGCCGCAAGCGCTACTATCGGAAGGTCTAATACAGTAGGTTCCCAGAAGAGCGGTCACCCATCCTAACAAGGTCTCGTACAACAGGTGCAGAACCGTTGACTGGCGTGATTTTCGAGTTACACCGCAAGCGCTACTATCGTATAATATTCGGAATATTTAGGATAATGGTTTTAAGTGTTGAGAAAAGCAAATTCTTTCTTTTACTAATTTTTTACATAGATTATATTATCATCTTTCTAATCAATTCAACATTTTAAATTGTATTGTTTTTTGTTTTTCACTGGACGGGAGTACCTACGAGGAAGAATGTTCGGGCCGTGTCCGCTGCGCTGACTCGGAACGGGTTGGTGGATTCGCGTGCAACATCGGGGTATCTTCTGTGAACATAAACGGTTTGCTTCGCGATGCTTTTATTTCATCAAGGAGCCAGTGATGTGAAGGTATGTCAAATAGGTTCCAGATAGTTCGTTGGTGTGGGACCGGGATTTGAATCCATGACGACTTCACAAATGATGGAAGAGTGCTTGTTACCACCGGATCAAGACGGATCATAATTTTATTCTGGTATAAGTACGCATATAGTTTATTCAGTCAATTTTTAAATAATTTTTAGAAAAAAAATATTTTAATAATTAGCGTCATGTTTTCCTTTTGTTTGTCTGTCTGTCGCCGGGCTGTGTTCCTTGAACTGTGTTGGTTGGACATCTTAGCTTTCACACATGATGTATTCCTGTTGCCGTTTTAACAGCGAATGCTGAAAGAAGATGGATATTATAGAGAAGGCCATACCATACGATACGGAATTCTTCGTGAGCGGACTCGCACATGGATCTCGCTTGACCGATTTTTAACACATTTTTCATTATAGTGTTACTATCATAGCATTGTAAGTTTTAGCGATCTTAAAGTCTGGGAGCAAGTTGCATCCACATCAATTTCGATTTAATGACTTAGTTGTAATAAACAGAAGGTACAAAAGAATTGATTCTTTTGACTAACTAAGAAGAAATTATGAAGAGATCTGGAGATCAGTGCTTGCGTGTTGTTTGAAGAATATTAGATCGAGCGAAGCGAGGTCTCAGAATTTTCTGGGACAAACGGATATTTGTATGTATGTTTGTATATTTGTATGTATATTTGTTCGACGATAACTCGGGTATCGTTTCATCGATATTTATGAAATTTTACATAAGTGTAAGTACCTAGTTTATATAAATAGAATTTTAAGTTTGAATATGAGCAACTACAGATCAGCGGTCGCTAATGTACCTATGGAATCTGTAAGACGCTGATCAATCAACGATAATCTCAACATAATTCCTCCAAGACTATATCAACATTAGAGCGTTTCAAGTTTGGAGTAAATACAATTATACAGTGTGTGAAATTGCGCATTCCAGCTTTCAATCAACATAGGAGATAAATAAAATTAAAAAGCATTTCTCTATTATATTATTCAAAAAAAAAAATTTTTTTTTTTTAGCCATCGTCGTTATATTAGTTGTAGAACACTCGCTGATGACCAAGGGATTCTTTAGTGAATATTTTACAGTGAAAAGATTGTAAAGGGGTTTGTATCCAGCGTATTTTTATGACCTTAAATTATAAGCAGATTGGCAAGTTGGAATGGCAAAGGGTAGGGCACATAGCACGGACGCTTTATGTTTTATCGGGTAGAAAGAGTCCTTGAGTAATAAACACATACTTGCCGACAAGCGCAGCGTCGGTAATGTGTTTTGTGTTTTTGTTGTTTGGTATTGTGGCAGTAAGTAAGAGTATACTAGTAGATGTTATTTTTTTTTGTTACATCGAGAAGTTTTCCATTAGGTAACCGCCCTGAACTTAATTTGATTAATTTATGGGGTTGCGTCGAAATTGGTTGATAATAAAAATATGAATTATTTTTTTTTAAGTTCGTTTGGAATTTTTATTCAAGTTAGTTTTTTTTTTGAAGTTTATAAATATCAAAAGCATTTCAGGATGATTTAGCAAAATCGCCTGAAACGAACAAAAGTTTAGTTTTGTTAATGTTTTACAATCCAAATAGCATGATCAATGAACGAACGATTAGACGAACTCACATACTTGTATTTCAATTGGAATAAAATTGAAAGAATTTAAGTAACTGAATTTCAATTAAACATACCTAACCGTAACGTAACGTAACGTAACCTAAAGTCCGATTGTAGCAAAATTTAACGGACTTACCTGAATTTGTGTTGTAATAGAATTAAACAAACTTTCAAGTGTAGGTATTTATTGTTTGATTGTTATGTAATTAAATAAACCATCGTATTGTTCATCTTTATTATAGGTGAGCTTTGTCAATTAGGTAAATGTAAGTAAGGAAATCTAATTCCTAAATTATTATTTATTGTATCTTAACTTTTGTATTTACACTTAAGGTATTTAATATAAGTTGGCTAATTTAAAGATTTGTAAATTTAAAAGTAATGTATGCGATTGCAAATTTTGTAAAATTTGTGAATATTTTATGCGATTGCAAATTGTAATTATTTATAAGATTTCGAGTTTGATGCTGAATTTTCAGATTGTAATAGTTTAAGAATTTATAATTTAATAGTTTGAAAATTTGTAGGTTTGCTATGTAATTTGTTTCTACAGCTTAAAGGTACTTAAGTGTAAAAGTTTAAATTTATTTTTAAAAATGAATTATTATGTTATAATAGCATTCTTTGTTCTAAGATATAATAGGTCTCCGATATTCTCATTAAAATGTAGTAAAAAAAAAATAACTGTACATTCATTGTTATAAGATATTTTAGGCCTCTAAAATTTTCGTTTAAAATATTGTTAAATTTTTTGTAAATGTGAATGGCAATGGGGTAGTTTTATTTATTTTTTCTTAAGGGTATATATGCAAACATTGGAACGCTCTTAATCTTGCAGAGGTAGTGCTTCATCTTCAGAGGTATGTTACTATGAAAGCCAATGGAAGGGGTTTGTTTTGATGGGTATGCAGACAGTTCTGAATGGATGGATGATAGATTGTGGAATTTCAATAAAATTTGGGTTTACAAACTTAGAAATTTTAGGATTGGAAAATTTTGAATGAGAATGAAAGTAGCTGTAGAGAAAAGCATTACTGGGGGGTTATGAGCGGTTTGTCAATGTTCGATTCTGGCAAAACACTATTTCAATTCGAACCTCATGGACGGAGGGATTTTGTTAGGTCTAAGCAAGCGTGCCATCCCGCCAACTAAAGTAGTTGACCCCATGAGGATCTTGCACTCTACAATGTAGGAACAGAGATTATAAGCCACACTCCACACGCGCCAAAATAGAGATGGTTAGATTGGTAATTTTAAACTCATCGTGGAACTCTGGTTTCATGCGAAGTTTTTTAGATTTTACGTACCAATCCCAGTATCAGCCAGGAGGGTTTTGTTAATTTTTGTAAACAGAAGATTAGTTTGCAACTCTAAGCAAAACCAAGACACTATGTCTAAGACGATTCACACCCGACTTTCCTCTCAGTTACTGATATTGCAGTGGGATCGAAGAAAACTGTTGCATGAACGATTTGTTAAAAACCTTGAGTTGAGATCTAAGATGATCATTTCGACGTTGGTTTAAAAACACTGAAATTATATTGTGATAGGGATAAAAAGAACACATTCACATTTTATTACACATAATTGTATTGCTGGAATTCGAATCTTGATGGATACAATATTGCATTCTTGTTTAAATTTAAATTATTGAACGCGATTGCTCTGAAAGAGGTTCAAAGTCATTTTAAAATGAAGGAAATTTGCTCAGATTAACAAATTTATTAATCTTCTCAAATTTGGGGTCGCTGTACAGGGTCACACTCGCTGTTCACATATAAATAGGTATCTATATGATGCATGATTTATGTAGTAAATTATGTCTCCCACTAATAGACTAAGTAGTTATATTCATGTATTAAAATTGTAACAAATTTAACTAGATTTTTGTTAAATAAACTGACAGGTACTAGAATAATGCAGTGAACGGAATATATGACAAAATGTTACCTTTATTAATGTGTTACCACAATAAAAGAAGCGCTGGAGAAGAATTGAATTAATGATCCAGGAACTTCAGGCGTATAGAAAGTGAGGCGCAGGATTCAGTGGAAAAGAACTTGCTTCTTTCTTGTAAAATCCACAAGCTGAAATTAATTAAAACAATAGATAAGAATTCTATGTTGCAGTCACATAAACAAAGTCAGAAAGACAAGAGAATTAACAAAATGTTTGTGAACATTTAAGGTGCATTTTAAACAATATGCTGAATGATATTATACAGATTATCAAGTTATTCTCGACTGAAAAACTACAAGTATTTATAAAATTAACCGTCGAGATTTGCAGAGAATGAGAGATTAGAGAATTCAATCACATACAAATAAAGGATCAAAGAACGTTTGCTTGAATTAGCAGTGATAAGATGTAGCACCAATTTGTTTTAAAAAGGAATGATTGCAGCCAGGGATTGTTGTTAAAACTGATGAAATACTTCAAGAAAAAGCTACTGAATAGAAGTTAAAATGTTAAAACATTGTAGATAAATACCTTTTTCGCTTTTTCCGAGGTTATGTTTGCGTATTTTTTGTGTTTTGTTCCAAACAAAACTGTAGAATGATTTAGCTCGGTTTTGTCGTTATTTCCAAAAGAAGCTTTCTGGCAGGCTCTAGAAAGGTCAACTAATGCTTTCAGTCTTTAATTGTAACTGAAAATCCATTTGGAAACTGCATTTGAACATAACCAAACACTGAATGTAGTATCGACACTTTTAGTTTATATTTATGCAGATTTTTGTATATAATCCCAGCACAATTGCTTCTTTGATATATATCTTTATTCTTGCCGAAGATTTATTTATCATTTGTATAGAAAAAACACAAATATTTAAACACTATTTTACATTTTAATAATTTTCTATTACATTTGTTTGTTGACATTTTTTAATTGCTGAGGATCAGAGTTGCTAGCTCTAGATTTGAAAAAAAAAAGTTAACATTTACGGTATAATGTTTTGTTAATTAACTTTTGGTTTAGGATCACGCGGGAAAAGCGTAAAGGGTAAATAACAGACCTAATTGTCTATAGTTTTCTATATATTAATCATTCTAAAGTTTATATAGTACGCGAAGAAAATAGAATTTGGATGTGTACCACTTACAAGAAAACTGTTTAAATACCGATTTGCTTCTATGAGTGGGCACACAGTGGAGTTGGTTGCAAAGTGACATTAGCTGTGATTTCCTGGATTTCTGGGATTTCGAGGATATGGAGCTTATGAAGCCGATGACAGATTTCGCAAACTTTCAAGAGATCGTGGATTAAGAGCTTGTCAAGGATATTAAGAACAGGTGTCGAGGAAGAAAAACAGAGGGGAACGCGAGGGAAATGGGGCAGTAATTGTTGAGCGTTGGTAGAGTGAAATACTCTACCGGGATTTCGCGTGTATTATTCTTCGATGAACGGGATAGTGACTCTTGAGCGATTATAGAGTGAAATACTCTACCGGGATATCGTGACAGTGAATTTAATTCGGAATAATATATTGTTTTACTCTACCGGAATATCGGAAATTCTTACGGGACATCGAGTCACTATTGCGAACTCGCATTGGAAGAGAACATTCTCTATCGGGATTACATGCTAGTGAATTTAGAACTTTAGTATAACGTTTTCGATAGTGATTTACCTAAGTACTTTAGAGTTTCATATTTAGTGGAAAACGAGTTGTGTTTGGATTGTTTCTTTTACTAAATCTTTAGTAAAAGCCGGGTGAGTCAATTCTGGTTATTCATGAGTTGTAAAGAGATCTAAGAATCTTGCTAAATTCCATTACTGAAGTTTAATAACGAAAATGTTCAAAATTTGCAGAATCAGAGTTTTGACTTTCAATATCATTTTGTTATCTATTTTAAATATGACATGTTTATTTCTTGTTTGAATTGAAATAATATTTTAATACTTTCAATTCAAAATTAGGATGATTACAATATTTAGCCCTGATAAGTTCAATTTTTCCCTTTGTATAATGATTGCTCTATTTTTATAATGTGCGATTATTTTTACTTTGCATTGCGAATTATGTATGAACTCATTGTTTAATTTTATGATTATGTTTTGCGGTATGCGACCTATATTAATTATTTCATTTTTGATAATGAACTTAATTCGAAATGTTTGTTGTTAACATTTTTAGTATCTATTCAAATTAAGAGCTTACTAAAGCCTAATAACATTTGAAGGAAAATGTCGTATGTTTGCGAATATGATTGAGAATCATTTACTACGAATAATTTTACAGTTCGATCCTGTAAAAAAGAAATGTGCACTGTTTTGTGTAATTTAATTCTCAGTATTGCTGGAAATTATTATTTTCAAGTTAGATTTATTTTCATATAAAATTCTGTATTCTGAAAGGAATCTGAATGTTCTATCAAAGGATAATTGATACTTCAAGAACTTACAGAAGTTTTAAGTATTGGCTTTGCTCATTCAAATATTTCATCATCAAATCTTACATTCTTACTCACGAAAGTTGAGTTAGCTTAAAGCTGAGATTTATGGCATTAAAATTTAAATCTGTATCGGGCTCAGAGGAACACAGTATCTGCGAGAGTCCTGAAAAAGGCCAGAGAACCGTTCCACGTTAACAGAGAGACAAATTAATGTCTATAAACCAAAAGCTTGTTGCTATTCCAGAATTAGACTTATTACTAAGTGAAGTCTTTCTATAAACTGAGAAATATAAATTTGTTAAACACATTCAGTTGTCCTTGGTGAGCGTTCTGATTTTAACGTGTGGGAGACTTTAGGTAGAATCTCTATTGTTTAAAACTGTAGGATTAATTAAAGTACGTATTGTAGGTTTAATCAGTACTTATGTTTATTTTAATCGTTGTGAATGTATTTCTAGATTCTAAGATGCTGTACAACATACTTGACAGACATTAAGTTTAATTGATAACAATCAGTCCACTATATATCTTTGGCCCTTAAAGTCCAGTTCATTAAAAGATTCATGAAATTTGAATCTTGTATATTTTTTCTATTAGATTGGTGTAAAACACCTTAATGATAAGTTGACTGTCTGATTATGGTCATTTCAAATGTTGATATTAGATTTCTTTTAAATTCAGTCCAGTTGTATTTTAAGACTGTAAATATTTTACCTTAATATGATTTTCATAATATAATTTTTAAATAATCTGAATGGCATTATTATTGTCCAATTGTAATCAATTTAATGAATGAAGTTTGAACTATCCAGTACAAATGATACTGAGAGTTCTAAAGTTAAATTTTGCTCTGCTTAACTAGTAGATATCATCTTATCTAACTTCTAAATAAAATAAAAATAAAAAAATGCCATTGTTGGTGGAAGTTGGAAGGCTGTGAGGGGAGGTAAAAGGAGGCCTTTTGGGGGGACCCCCCCCAACAACCCTTTAAATAGGGGTGCAAACTTTTCATAGAAAAATATGAGAACTATCATCAGACAGTCATGACACATAGAATACCATGTAAAGCCTCATTTGTACTACGTGCATTCATTGTGATTTCATTATAGTTATTATTGCGTATATAAGCCTCCGAATAACATTGTAGTATGAAGTTTAATTAAATCTAAAAACTTAGACATTTAATTAGGTAGATATTCCAAATCACCATCACCTGAGTTCTGCGGATCATAACGTTAGGGTTACACTAAACGATCACTGGCCAATCTTAGATTTAAGTAATTTAGTAGTATTTATTTAAAATGTTACATAATGTGTTAATAAACTTATCAGCTTACAAACGACTTTTAATCTACCTGCTACTGGGTTAGCGTTAAGATTTTGTAGTAGGTCAGGGTCATCTTTAGTCAGCTTTGCGAGACAATAAGGTTAGACATTTAACATTAGATATAATATAATATAGGAAATAAAACTAAGCTTGCAGTTTAGGTAGTTTAGCAGCGTACGTATAGGAATATATAGGAGTATATTTTATATTTATAGATATAGGTAGCTCTATTTATAGAGATAGCTAGTTAGAGGGGGGGTTTTATTACATGGTGAACATTTATGTTTACACCGTCTACCACCATGTACAGAATTCGAATAGTTTGCACGAACTGATGTGGCATCCTTGTACATTATTGTTGATTTATCAAAAACGACTCAGCCGATTTCGTAAAAATTAAAATGGGGCCACTTTGGGAGTATACTTCTTTGGATTTTATTAAATCAGTTCATAATTGGCGAATTTATCATTAAACATACACAAAAAAGCATACAGGCCATTACATTTCGAAGTCGATAAAAATGGCACATATCGATTCAAACGAACTATTTGAATTTGGTACGGAGTTTGTGCGTCGAAGATTCGTGATTGCAATGGTTGAAGTAAGTTGTGCTATTTTTGGCGACCAATATTTTTTAGACTGAAAAGTTTCTACAAAAATATCTAGAACTAAATTGTAGGTCCTCGATATGAGATGAGAGCAATTAAAGGAAATAGGCGGAAACATGCACCGAGCGCATAAATGGCATCAGCGCTAATCAAAAATGGGACAGAAAAGCTCCTGTAGGAAATCACAACAACACAATGGCAAAAATATCTCGATTCAGTTGCTATTGCCATGTTTTTATCCGGATAGTTTCAAATTCTAATTCATATAGGTATTTGACAGCGATAACATTTCGTTTTGTTGTGTATCTCGGCTGGCATCGCACATAGAAAAATAATTTTAACACACAATGAAATATTTAAAATAGCTTTTTCAAAAATATTCGCAAACACTTGAGTTTCCTCATACATTTTTCGGACGACGCCAACTTTATCCAATGTCCTTTTCTATAATTTTTTGTGGTTGAGTATGAATTCAAGTGACAACAGCGCTATCTCTCTGGTTGTAATAAGTATGTGATAAAACGATAAGTAAATAATAACATAACTCGACACAAGTGACACTGAAACTTGGTACGAGTAAGTGATCAAATGTTACTGTGGCATCTCAGCAATAACAAAAAAAGTGCAAGTGCAAAAAAAGTTCTTTCTGTGAAACTTCGACGCCACAGTGATTTCATACCCCCTCCATGGTAGCGTTAAACGTTTAACGTAACCTTGGAAGTCGCATTAACAGTTTCACTTTAATAATGCCACCTCATTTCTAACACTCATAGAGCTTGGAGATACAAAGAGTGGCGCTTCTTTGTACAACTACAAATTAGGTTTACTTTTACGCTGATGAGCTGAAAATGTCTACCGTTACTGTGGATACCTTTAAATAGATATCTGTGAGGATACCATAATGAACATGACAGCAATTTTTATATCATAATTTTATTAAAGAAAAACGGTCAACAAACCAGAAGAAAAGTAGTCATAACGTCAAATTCCAGAGTTCCCAAAAATTGTGGCCGCCAATTTGTATCTCTAATTACTAAATGCTAACACCCGATCCATTACTACAGTCCTTTCACAGTTATTTTACTTCAGACATGTTTCGCTGTCTCTGTCTAGTCATCACAACTATAACAGGTTAGACAGAGACACAGCGACAAATGCCAGAGGTAAAATAACTGTGAACAGATTGTAGATTCATGTATGGCTCTAAGTAAAACCTTACGAGTATTTACAAAATAGTTTTTAATTTTACCACGCAGTCATAAGCACTTTTATATTTCTCCACAATATCAACAATCCATTTGTACAGATGTTGGTACGATAGCAACAGTGGATTGTTACTGTCCATCAAATTTGTAGTAAAAAATTTCAGCCGATAGTAAAAGGAGTAAAACGCAAACGAATATATAAATAAAATTGTATCACAACTCAAATGAAGAAAAAAATATATGACTGAAACCCATGTGGGCCTCATACAACTATCATAAACAACACAGCTGATACCACTAACTAACATGCGAATTATGTAGTACTAGCTTTTACCCGCGGCTTCGCCCGCGTGATATTTTGATTTTGGCTAATGTTTATGTCGGTTGCGAAACCTAACCTAAGCGACAAACATCAAAATACCTTAGAGGAATGCTTTTGTTGGTTAAGTTACGGTTGGAGTGTATATACAACCCCCCTGTGTATTCCCGCCTTGTCGTGGCGGGGGAGGTCTAAGGCAGCTGAAAAGGCGGCGCTCGAAGTATCCCTCTTCTTTGGGTCTTTCCCCCAAGGCAGCTTAGAGGCCGGCACTCGTTGTTCAGCCGCTTTTACTAAAGCAGCTGAGAGGATGGCCGGTAGGTTGCCTGCCTTATGAGGAGTGTTGCTTCTGAGGCGGGCTGCAGTGCCGCTCTTGCGACGCTGCAGCCGAGGATTAGGGGCTGCGGTGGGATGGAACTGGTTGTGTGGGTGCCGCCACCTACCCTACCTTCCGCTAGGCCGTCAACCTTTTGGCAGACGCAGTGGGGCTGCAGGGGAAGAGAAGTGTCGGTATCGCGATGGCTGTTCTCACTGCCCTCTGCAGTTGAAAAGGCAGGCGCTGGGCTACTATGACTGACCCGTTGCACTGTTACCAGGGCGTTGGAATGCTGTCCGACGCTCAGTGCTGGTTAGTCCCGAGTGGTGGATGACGATGTGTCTTGTGCTCCGAAACACTCCGTCATTATTGCGGGAGCGCAATCTATGTTATGGAGCCCGAGTCTGGGCTAGCGCTGTTGAGTGCCGCGAAGGAGTGCGAAAAATGTAGGAACGTCTTAAACTTGAAATGACAGGTTATTTCTGGCGCTTAGACGGCTGCTACCGCAGCCCGCTCGCTTAGTTTTTATCCTATCCTACGGGGACTGTTAAAGTTTTTGGGATAAAAAGTGGCCTATGTCACTTTTCGTCTTTCAAACTATATTCATGCAATAAGCCAAGGCAATCCGTTGCTCCGTTGCTGAGAAAAAGTTATTGTCTTATCCTAGGGGAACCGCAATTTTTTCGGAATGGAAAGTATTCTATGTCACTTTCCGTCTTCCATACTATGCCCACCCCAAAAATCAAGTCAATCCGTTGCTCCATTGCTGAGAATCAGTTATTGTCCTATCCCATGGGAATCTAGAATTTTCTCGGGATAAAAAAGTATCCTATTATCACTTTCTGTCTTTTAAACCATAGGTATCCATACCAAAAATCAAGTCAATCTTTTGCTCCGTTGCTGCGTCAAAGAGGAAGAAACCAACAAACTTTTCGGATTGATAATATTAAAGTAGGTATGATGATTCTGTACCATAAAGGTAGAATAAAGAAACATGTTAAACCTCTAATGATAGTAGATTTAAAAATATTTTTAATGTCAGACAAAATGACGGCCTGGTATTAAACGTCATAGTAACATGCAGCATGCAGAGGGAAAAAAACATTTTATCTAATTTTAATGTCAGTTGTCATTTTCAATTTATACTTTATTTCCTCATCAAGGGGATATAATGGTGGAAAAACAATTTGTCCCCTTGCCATGCTACCTGTGATTTATAAAAGTCTGCAGACAATGTCACCTGTCATCTAATTACGTTTCGCTGTGACGTTTCATTAATCCATATTAACGTCATAGAGGAATTAGTCACTTAGCGTCTTTGTGATAGTGGCGACAGTTTTGCTTTCGATAGTTATTGTCCTGTCCTACAGGAACTATGCAATTTTTAGCTTAACGTCTAACGCTTAGCATCTAAAATTCGACGCGCTTGGTTTTGCTCTTGAGTCTCAGCAGTTCTTTGCGCTGCGTGATGCTCGGCATCTAAAAGTCGCCGCGCTTGACTTTCTCCTTAAGTCTCAGCATCTCTCTGAGCTGCGTGACGCTCAGCATCTAAAATTCGACGCGCTTGGTTTCTTGCTGTTGAGTTTAAGCAGTTCTTTGCGCTGCGTGATGCTCAGCATCTAAAAGTCGCCGCGCTTGACTTGCAACTTCAGTCTCAGCAGCTCTCTGAGCTGCGTGACGCTCAGCATCTAAAATTCGACGCGCTTGGTTTTGCTCTTGAGTCTCAGCAGCTCTTTGAGATGCGTGGCGCTCGGCATCTAATGTCAAACGCGTTTAAGTGTGCTCTTCAGACTCTTGGCTTCTAGCAATTTTCTTTAAGCGAGCTCCGATAGAACTACGCGCTAGATTCGATTTGCGTTTTGTAGGCATACCTATTAGAATGAAAACTACGTAATTAAACTGAAAAAATACATTTAACCTTCTCTAAAGTTTACAGGAAGAGATTGATTGACTTTGACATTTGCAACTTGAGCAGCCTTGAATGGGCATTGGGCATAGAGAATGTTATTTGGAAAGTCAAGATGCAAATTACCATTTGTCATGGTAGAAAATAAGTTTTTTCCACTAAGATTCTAGCCAATACGTTTTCATCCCCCCTTTTCAACCCTTTAAAACTATTTTTTCGAATCAAAAAGTAGCCTATGTCCTTTCTCAGGTTCTAGACTATCTGTGTACCAAATTTCATTCAAATCGGTTCAGTAGTTTTAGCGTGAAAGCGCGACAGACAGACAGACAGACAGAGTTACTTTCGCATTTATAATATTAGTAAGGATAATGATGTAAAAAATATCAATCTATTGTCGACATATCTACGTGCATTATGAGCTTTCAATTCAAGGTCGATAATTTGCATGTCACAATAAAACTGATGTAGAGTTACTTCAGGTGGTTTGAATATAAAAATTAAGACGTAAATTACATATTGTCCACTTAAATAAAAAATTAAGGCTAAAACGAAATAAGAATATTCATATTCACTGTACGAGTATGTACCCCACATACACAACCAAGATGTAAACAAACTTTGTATCAAACATAAAAACTTTGCGGCAAATTTTGCTTTTTTCGTTTTAAGTTCAAAAAATCCAAAATCATATCCAAAACATATCTGAAACATTTTGAAAAATATCGTGAAGAGGGAATTATCCGGTCTTTCATAGTTTTTAAAATAGACATTCATTTTGAACGGCAAATAATTTTTCCACACGACGATGGCGTACAACAGCAACGGTCTATTACACGTTCACTTGTAAGAAATATTACAAATTTTAGGTCTTGGTCAAATAGCTTTATCACTTATTCACTATGCAATTAAATTATTTTATTAAGTGACAAAGTAATACTTCACTTCATACCTATCATTTCAGTCAATCAATCACAAATAAGTGATAAGCAAGAAAAATAACTTTAGTTTTATATAAATTAAAAAAAAATATTTCGATTGAATTAATCGATTTACTCGTCAATCATAATCATAAATGAATGTGCTTTTATTACCTAACTACAACAAAACTACACTATCTACTACTACATAAAAAGAATTGGATCATCCATAGACCTTTAAAGGTCTAAAGATAATCCAAATGCTCAAGCCCACTGCCAGTTGGTAGCGTGCCCAACATGCTGGCTGCATTGCCACGCTGATGGTAATGCATATACGTTGAGCCAAATAAACACCAGCATTTTGGTCTCGCGTCGCGTCCACCAGACGCTCAGAAAGACTTTTGAAAATAATATGAGCTCCCGGCCCCCACGGACCCAATGTCTCAACTCCAAATGGCTCAAATATGTAGGGTAAACGGCCCAATACTCGTGAATTTCTGAACTTCGGTGACTTTGCAGCTCTGTCATGCTGAAGGTAATTAACTTTGAGGTTTGAAAATTTTTGGAGAGGTCATACACTTATCATTCTGTACGTGGAATATATTATTATTATAATATAATAACAATAAGATCGATATAAATATTAAAATAGTAAAAAAGACCCATATGTCCCAATGCCCGTCACGTTTGAGGTAATTATCGTCAAAGTGACCCAAAAGTCGTGATTTTTTTTACTGAATTTGAACCTTATTCGCTATTAAATAGAGTCTAATTATTTTGTCCTCTAAATGTAATTTGTAAAATAATAAAACGCAATATATTGTTTTATTATTTAATCAGGTATCTTGAATCAACAAAAAATAAATTATTTCAAAATTTACTTTGAGTAAAATACGTAAGGAATAAGTTAGATCAGTCCCTTGTCCTATATCCAACAATAATCCGGTTGTTAGGCACATGTGATACAATAAATAAACATTTTTACTAAAACAACATTGTCATAATTATTTATATTAAAAACAGCTAAAAAAACTGTATGGTAGCGACACTCAAAAAAAATCTGAGATCTGGTGATCAATAATATGAAACGTTATCACCCAATGAGTAAGCTCATTGTGAGAGGGGTAATATTGTTTTTATTGCACATAAATTATTTATAGGTTCTTAGAATACATAGTCTTGATTCTACGCGGATAGTCTATTCTTTATTGCAATGCTTCTCTAAGTGCCCGCGAAAATCAGTTTATAAAACTCAAAATGTACCTCAATCTTTATAATCTTAAACATAATAAATTAGATATATAATTCAACAGTCTTTTGCTACTATGGCCTATGACTTTTGTTTTACAAAACCTTAGGTTTCAGTTTCACTTTTATCATATTAAAAAATGTGGATTTCTTTTTTTCAAATGCTCTTCTTCTTCTTTTGTCAACACAGTAGGTGGTCCTATTGAGCAGTCGACCGAACTTCTGCCATTAATTTTATCAATCAAAGTCAATCTTGGTACGTCAAATTCTTTTGCAGCAGAAGGAGGTATGCTGAAGTCGCGCCCTACTGAGGTCAACCATGATAAATATGTTCAGGCCCGAAATCGCTGCAATAAGGTGTGTAGGGATGCAATGCGTCGCTATGTTCATGCATCAGATGATGATGGGAATCCAGCGGAAATTTCTCAAGTCTGTGGGAATTGGCAAATCTCTCAATCAGACACTTCTGCTAACAATATTGACCTTTTTTTTTTTTTTTTTTTTTTTTTATTTGAATGTTACACTGCACAGACTCCAGGGTCTGTGCTTTTTAAGATTAACATTTTTTTAAAATGATTTGAACAATATTGCTTCACCTTGACCTTAATACCTTAAATTTATATTTCTCATCAGCTCCCATTATGTCGGATGTTGATAAAAGCTATACTCTACGTTATCTTGCTGCCATTACTCCTCCCGACTTTCCTCCTTTTGAGTTCAATCGTTTCACTGAATGTGATGTTAGGAGGATTCTAATCTCGATATCCTCCAACGCGGTTGGCGGTGACAATGTGAGCCGGAACATCCTTTTGCCTATTTTAGACATCATCCTTCCTATCCTGTGTACCATTTTTAATAATTCCATCTCTTGTGGAATATTTCCTACAGCCTGGAAAGATGCACAGATTATACCACTACCAAAACAATCCAATCCCAAATCCATTTCGAAATACCGACCTATCTCTATCCTTCCATTCTTACGAATTTGTGAGATGTCGTGTGCAGAGCTAGACAAACATACTATATTATGCGCATATAGACCTCCATCTGCCAATTTTGATGAATTTATTGATACACTGGAAGGAGCATTAAAACTAGTCTCTAGAAAAAAGAAATCGATATTATTATGCGGTGATTTTAATGTCGATCTGCTCACAGAATCTTCCAAAAAACAAAAACTAATGTTACTTTGTAAATCTTATAACCTAAATGCAGTTTTCGACGAACCTACAAGAATAACTACCACTACAGCTACATGTATAGATAATATTTTTCTCGATTTTGAACTTGATCACCAGGTTGTCACAGATAAACTCCGCTCAGACCACAGAGGTCTTGGTGTTACTTTTCCCGGGAACGTAGTCCAAACGGAACATATAATTTCTACCAGGCCAATAACACAAAAACGTAAAGATAGATTTAAAAATTCTATTGAGCTCAGAATGGGAAATCTGTCCAAAGACCTCACTGATCCTGACCAGATGTTTAGTAATTTATTTAATCTAATACATTCGGAGTTTACTAAAATATTCCCAAAAAATGAAGTTAAATTAACTAGTAACATAAAATTTGCAGAATGGGCCTCCAAAGGTATTATTAAAAGCCGTGATACACTATACGAACTTTATGAGCAAAAAAATAAATTTCCGAATACAGCTATTATAGAACATGTTAAAAAATATTCTAAAATCTACAAACGCGTTTGTAAGTTCGCTAAATCACTTTACATAAAAGATAAAATACTAAAAGCGGACAATAAAATTAAAATTACGTGGGATATTATTAAAAAAGAATCCGGTAAAAACAAATTAAAAGAAAAGCTATGTAACCTAAAAATTGACAATAAGATAGTTAGTGATAATCTTGATATTGCTAACACATTTGAAGAATATTTCAGTAATATACCTATAAAATTAACAGAAAATTTAAACTCTTCGGCCATCAAAGCTCGCGAAATACTGGAGCAATATGTTTCAAAACCAACTTCCACCTTTTCATTCCACTCGATCACTGCGATTGCTGTTGTTAAAACCTTTAAATCATTAAAGTTAAAGAAAACCGAAGATTTGTGGGGTCTATCGACAAAAGTTCTAGAATGTATTATCGCCACCATTGCGCCCTGTTTAGCTGATATTTTTAATGCATGTATTGACAAAGGAATATTTCCCACTATGATGAAACACAGTAAAATAATTCCTCTGTATAAATCGGGCAGTAAAGAGGATCCATCAAATTATAGACCAGTTTCTATATTACCATCGATAAGTAAAATTTTTGAAAAAATTATTCTGGATCAGTTGTTAACTTATTTTTATTCAAAAAATCTCTTACACGAACAACAATTTGGTTTCACGAAAGGTCGATCAACTATAGATGCTGGATCAAAATTAATGAAATATGTACTTCAAGCATTCGAGGAAAAGTATGATGTGATCGGGGTATTCTGTGATCTTAGTAAGGCCTTCGATTGCGTAGACCATGCTACTTTGATTGAAAAATTAAAATTTTATGGACTTGATGATAAAGCGCTGAGTTTGATATCATCATGTCATTCGAACAGGACACAACGCGTAAATGTATGTAATGTAAATTCATCTGGCACTGCGCTTAAAATGGGTGTACCGCAAGGCTCTATAATAGCCCCAAGTATGTTTGTTTTTAATATAAATGATCTCCCGTTTATGGTACGCACCCAAACAAATAATGAAATTATACTTTTTGCTGATGACACCTCGATTCTGTTCAAAATTAAAAGAGGTTCTAAAGATACGGGTTTTATAAATGACGTTTTAGCCAAAATTAATGATTGGTTTTCGTCTAATAATATGGTTCTGAATCCCGCTAAAACAAAATGTGTCAGATTCACCATGCCTAACGTTGTCCAGGTAGGTGCTGAGGTTAAAATAATGGGAGAAACATTGGAAGTGGTAAATTCAACGGTATTTTTGGGTTTGACTTTGGATGCAAAACTACAATGGGGGCCTCATATCGAAGTATTGGGAGGTAAACTAAGCTCTGCAATATATGCTATCCGAAAAGTACGCCAACTCACTGATATAGCAACTGCACGGCTAGTATATTACGCTTACTTCCATAGTTTAATGAGCTATGGCGTCTTGTTGTGGGGTGCAGGGGCGGATATTGAACAAATTTTTGTGCTTCAGAAGCGTGCAATACGTTCTATCTATAACATGAGTCCAAGAACATCACTTGTGAACGTATTTAGAGAAATTAATATACTTACGTTACACTCACTATACATTTATGAAAACATAATGTACGCGAGAAAAAACTTAAGTAGTCTAAGAGAGCAAGACGATCGGCTAGCACAAAATCGGCACCATAAACATAAATTGGTATATCCACGTCTAAGACTCACAAAAAGCACCAAATCTTTTGTGGGGAATGCAATACTGTGCTATAATAAAATTCCGGAAGAAATTCTAAGCCTTAATGACGCTAGTTTTAAAAAATTCACAAAAGAATACCTAATTAAAAAGGCATATTATAAATTTGAGCACTATATTCAGGATAAGAAAGCATGGAAATTGTCTAGCTCTGAACGCGATCAATTAAACTATTACCGAAAGCTGGCCATTAAATAATTATACAGTTTTTACTATAGATTATAGGTACATATTTTAAGTATTGACAAGGCCCCTCTACAGCCGCTGATTTTATTTATTATTTCTGTTTACCACTTGCTTTTAACTATTTACTGTATACATCGACGTGTCCAAGTGTTCCTAATATGTGATCCTACGGAAATAAATGTTTTTGACTTTGACTTTGACTTTGACTTATCCAAAGTTCTGGAGCGTCTTGTCCACAGACAGATGAACGATTACCTTAATAGACATGATCTCCACAATCCTTTCTAATCTGGTTTCCGTCCTGGGCAAATACCGACCTATCTCTATCCTTCCATTCTTATCCAAAGTTCTGGAGCGTCTTGTCCACAGACAGATGAACGATTACCTTAATAGACATGATCTCCACAATCCTTTCCAATCTGGTTTCCGTCCTGGGCATAGCACTGTGTCTGCGCTCATTAAGATCACCGACGACATACGCTTGGGTATGGATGACGGTAAGCTTACTGTTCTAACCCTGTTAGACTTCAGTGATGCTTTCAACACCGTTGACTACGACATTTTATTAGTATTATTGCGCTCTTCTAACATGTCTCCATCAGCAATCGACTGACTTCACAGTTATCTGTACGGACGCCGGCAGCGGGTTCGCCTTGGAGATACTTTTTCTTCCTGGTGTGACACTACTGCTGGTGTGCCACAAGGCGGCGTGCTATCTCCTCTTCTTTTTGCTTTTTTCATTAATCCTATATCGCAACGGCTTACTTCTTCCCCTCATCTTTATGCAGACGATCTCCAAATTTATTCGCAAGCTCGGCTAGATGATCTAGATTCAGCGATAGCTGCTATAAATTCTGATCTCTACCAAGTAACAGAGTGGAGCAGATCATTTGGCTTGAAGATCAACCCCGCAAAGTCACAAGTCATCATAATTGGCAGCTCTTATAATATTACAAGATAAATACAAGATAATATTACAAGAATCGACTGGTCCGAAATTCCTTGCGTAGAGTTCGATGGAGTCACTTTGCCATTTAATAAATCTGTGAAAAACCTCGGTGTCATGTTTGATCGTACCCTATGCTGGGATATTCATATTAAAACAATCAGCTGCAAGTTGTTTGCTGCTGGTAGCTCTCTTAGACGGCTCCAAAACTTCCTACCTAAGTTAAGTTGCTAACCTAAGTTGCGCTCGTACAGTCTCTTCTTCTTCCTATTTTAGATTACGATGACGCCAGCTTTTTAGATCTCACTGAAGTCCAACTTGATAAGCTTGAGCGTCTCCAAAATTATTGCATTAGGTTTATATTTGGGTTACGCAAATATGACCGCGTCTCTCATTTTCGTACTAAGCTCAAGTGGCTTCCAATTCGTCTTCGTCGGAATGCTCATATCCTTAATCTCCTTGATAATATCCTCTTCAATCCTTCTACTTCATGTTATCTTAAAGACTCTTTTTCTTTCTAGCAAGATGCATATTCCCTTTCCAAGGATAACCTTTCCCATAAGACCCCTACCGCACGGTGTGAAACTTTTTACGGGCGGTCTTTTGCCTTTCAGGCAGTCCAGTTATGGAATGCCTTGCCCGTTACTGTCAGAAAAGCTTAATCACTCAACGTATTTAAAGATCAGGTTAACAACCTGCTGAAATTGTCAATTCTTTAACTATTTAACTGTTGTTGTTGTTATTTATGTTGTTTTATGTAATTAGTATATTGCAATGTATTAGTTTATTATTTAGTCATAGGTTTCTTTTATAAGTATTGTTTTCTTTAATTTTAGGTATTTTAAGTATTTATATCAATTTTATTAGTATGTATGTTTATGATGTATAATCAAACTTATATTTTTAACTAATGCGCACCCTGTCCATTTTTATACGCTTTCTGTCTTCTCCATCCTAAGGTTGTCTGGCAGAGATCGCTATCAGCGATAAGGCCGCCCATTGTTACTGTTTATTAGGGTTCCGTACCCAAATTTTTACTAATTAATTGAATTATATTGTTATGACATTATATTATGATGAATTTACTGTGAAATTATTAATTCAATTTTAATATTTATTGTACATAGACATAGAGGAGCTTACAAAATGATGCACGGGAATATACGAGTATACACTACATTTCTATAAAGATACTAGATTAAGTATTCTCTCAAATGTATTAACTGACGAGTACATTATAGTAATTGTTATTATATTTAATTATGTAATAAGAGATTTACTTAATGACAATAAATATTATCTTATCTTATCTTATCAAAGGGAAAAACGGGACCCTATTACTAAGACTTCGATGTGTTCTGTCCGTCTGTCTGTCTGTCTGTCTGTCACCGGGCTGTATCTCATGAACCATGATAGCTAGGCAGCTGAAATTTTCACAGATGATGTATTTCGGTTGCCGCTATAACAACAAATACTAAAAACAAAATAAAATAAATATTTAAGGGGGCTCCCATACAACAAACCTGAATTTTTAGACATATTTCGCTCTATATTAATAATGATACCAGGTAGATGCTTGAAATTTTCACAGAATGTTTAGTTTTATATTCCCATCAATAATAAATAATAAAAATAAAATAAATATTAAAGGGGGGCTCCCATACAGTATGGAACCCTCCGTATGCAAGTCCGACTCGTACTTGGCCGATTTTGTATCTTTGTTTCTTCTTTTTGTTTGTTTCTTGGTGTGCAATTAAGAGTTTATCTATCTATGTCTTTTGCAACAGCTTCCATAGCCTTTATCATAGCCTCTGTTGCGTATTTTCTCTCGGCCATGATGATCTGTAAATTTTCATTCAAGCAAACTGATGTAATTAAATGTTGTCAATCAATGCTTAGGTATAAATTGCCCATAAATTAAGAAACATCATAAATTAGTCTGATGCACATAACACTGTCATGAGAAACTTTTAGAGAAAACACGTGTGTCAGGTAGGGTTGATTTGTCCGGGTTCTGGACTCTAAAATCCGGGATTTTCACGCGACTTGTCCTGGTTGCCGAATTTTAGAGTTGGCATCCCTAGTGTCAGATCATGATATGTATGAGCTACGGGCATCCTTTTTTCTGGGTTAAACTAGAAAACTAAAAATCTTATTACGTCGAACGTTGATCACAAGGTGGCTCTGACGAATGTACCTACGAGTAGGTACGGTGCTCTGATTATAACTGTAAGAACAGACCAGATTCAAGCTGCTTCCGCAGGAATACACTAGATGAAATCTACTTCCGACTGGTTTTGGTATTGGAAATCTGTATCCAGCAGCAAACATACGGCCTAAATCCTAAGACTTAGAAAAGATTTGCGCGTCCTATTCTAACACAAAACTTGCTTTATACGTAACTGCCAAGTACCGAAATACAAACGAAAAGCTTGATAGATGATAGGACAAAAATATTCCGACAAAATGAATTAAAACACAATAGGCGCGCGCATTTTGTAAACGTCAGTATAATTATTCATATCTAGATCAAAAATAGCTTATTAAATTATAAATTATCTTATGCATATTTTTGACACTGAGCCATAAAAAAATGTACCTTATGTCGTCTTTATTAAAGTTTAATTTAAAAAAAAATAACGACATAAGGTGCACCTTTCAAAGTGAATATCAAGTGTGTCCCGATAGCCGTTAATTTATTAATTATTATGACGAGCATTGGGACAAATCGGAGTTACGGCGCACCATTACCTGACACACGTAATTAAAAAATCTATGATTAAAGAAAGCACAATTTTATAGGTTATAATGTTAGAATATTAATCAAGCTTTAATCTCATTATAATTTCGCTTACAAAAACGAACAACTGATCCAGTAAACATTGAATCGAACACGGCAAGTCAGTCGTCAGGTTCAGGAGCTAAACTTTGCAAAAAACACAAAATTTCGGAGTGCTGCACTTTAGATAAACACTGCGCCTAGGCCATAACAGATATGACTAAGAGTTTCCATTGAAATTGAAGCTAATATTACCGAGAATTTGTTGCCATAAAAAGTTTTGATGTAAGTTTAGGTATAATTTAGTAAAAGTCTTTTTATTTAATTTTAACGGGCATTGGGACATTGTCGACTTTGTGTACACTTACCCTAACCACTATATTTGCGTCGCTTAGCGCTTGTGCTGCTCCGCCGAATTGGCCGCCGCTCCAGCCCTACTCTGTGTCTCGGAAAGATGTGACGTGCCAAAGTATAGACGCAAGTTGCGTCCCATACTAAGGGTCGTCCACACTTCTATGGGACCAGCGTCATGTCGTCAGGAGCAAGAGCCCGTGAACCCCATGCAGACCCTCGTCATTTTATAAAAGCTGAAAGTTTGTCAGCGCATGCTCCCAACACAGGTAAGGACGATGGCTCATTCTGGAGTTTGGGTTGCGGTGGCTTTGGCCGTAAATAGGTAGGTACTAAAGGTGTGTAAAAAACCGATCTAAATTCGTCAAATCATAACTTTATGATTTGATGAATTTTCTGGTATTACCTTCAGAGTATTATTAAAAATCACGTTATTCATTGCCAGACACCCTTAAAGTTCATGAAATAATAATCTTACTTACGTTATAGTATAAAAGCTGATTTTTATATATAATACTTGCGCAATAAGTAAATGATGTTTCCTCACTAGACGGACAGTTTTGATAGTTCCAACCCCTTGCCAGATAAGCATATTGGCCCAGTCATTTAAGCTTATATTAGGTAAGAATCTTGGAATTCGAGATACCCATCTGTAATTCTGTAAATACTTATAAATTGACACCCTAATTTTTTTTTTTTTAAATCTTTATTAAAGTGCTTTTTCGCATAGCGAAAATGTCGCACTAGTAGGGAAAACAATTACATCTTAAATATTTACAATAAATTAGTCCTATTAGCTAGTCCTAAAAGTTGTCTTAAAACCTACTTATGGTAGGGTGTGCGCAACTATTAAATTTCAAGGTTTCAAAGGACACAAAAATCGTTTTTTTTTGGCTTAATTTGTAAAAATCTCATTTTCTATGGGTTTTTTGCTACATGTATGTATTTTCAATATTGTAATACAAAATTCTCTTGTAACATGCTTGAAATTCTCATAGAATAAATCACCATTGTACATTACCTTTTGCATATAGCAGTTTTTCTTGTAATGCCAGTCTGAGTTTATCGACTTGAGCTGTTAGAAGAGAGGCACATAAAGCCGGTCCCACTGTGAGGCCCAGTACGAGTATCAATGTCCAAATTTGCGGTGTAATTAACTGCTGCCAAATCTGAAAATTAGCTTTCACTTATACAGAGCTATTCCAACTCAATTAGCATCTATTTAGTGGCTTATTCTGTACATCAAAACAACTTTTGTTCTGCGACTTTTGTTTAAACCAAAAAAAAAACAGTCATTCCATTCATTTTGTCGCGGGTGAAAGATATTTTTCTATGTAACAACAATTTTTTTTGAGTTTTGACTAATCTTGCAGAACAAAAGTTGTTAGTTTTGATGTACTGAATAAGCCATTAAAAGGATGTTAATTGATTAGGAATAACCCTGTATATCATCATGCCATACAATTATCAAGCCAAAAAGACATTATTGATAGCGTAAAACAAACTAAAAAGTAATATAAACATTTTCGAAGGTCTGCTTTGGATAGAACAGCTGATACTCTAGCACACTCATAGGAATGCGCAGCATAGAACATTCACATACGTACTGGTTTTATGAGTACAGGGTTCGTATAGCGGAATGCGAGCCATTTTTATAAGTAACTAGACGACCCGCCCCGGCTTCGCACAAGTGTATTATACATATAAACCTTCCTCTTGAATCACTCTATCCATTAAAAAAAACCGCATCATAATCCGTTGCGTAGTTTTAAAGATTTAAGCATACAGACAAAAATAGCGACTTTATTTTATACTATGTAAGGATAAGGATACAATGTATTGAACTTAAAGACTTGTGTCCAACAGTAGACGTTCTACAGTTTATATTTTAACGACTAGCTGACCCGGAGAACTTCGTTCCGCCTAACAGTCGATTCATTAGTTTTATTTTTTAGAATTTTTATAAAATACTCCTTAATACCAATAAAAGTCCCGTTGAAATCGGTCCAGCCATTTCAGAAATTTGCCGGAACAAACAAACAGATAAAAATTGTAAAAAATGTTATTTTGGTGCATGTACCGTATATATATCTTCATATGCATGTGTTTTTTTTTTTTTTTTTTTTTTAATTTATTTATCCTTGATATAACATACATAGGTACAATTAAAAAGTACTGCCAAACAGCGAAGCGGTTTGTAGGCAGGATAGCTCTCACATTAGGTACTTAGTAACTATGTACAAGCAGATATACATACATTCTCGTGTTATTATTATGGGTACATGGTGGACAATGTAATGTCAGTATCAATTAACGATTAATACATTTTGTTTTTATAATCTAGGTATAATTTGATACAAATGTTTGCTTTCTAATGTGTTAATCTTCATCGTTTAAATTATCTAACATATGTTTCTTTAACATTTTTTTAAAGCTAAATTTAGTTTGAAATGATTTCTCGAAATTTTCCGGTAAGTTATTGCATAATCTAGGTATAATCCACTGTCTAGTACGCTTACCATAATAATTTTTATATTTGTATTGCAATTCCAGTTGGGACTTAGCAGCTTTACGGGTTCTTTTCTGAAATATTCTAACCGGTTTAAATGTGTTATTTTGAAATTGTTGTAATAATAATAGAAAATCGACTTTCTTTTTGACTGGTAGGATTTTACAAATTTTGAATAATTTATTATATTCCTTATTCAATGATTTCTTTGTTCTTTTGCAAACTAATCTTTTCATAATTCTAATTTGTAAATTTTTGATTGGTTGTAAGTATGTTGGAAACGTAAGTCAATAGCAGCTAAGTCCATAACTGATAATAGCATTGACCAGCGCATGATATACATTGTATAATGTGCCACGATTTAAGATATTAGCTAGATGATAAAACTTTCCTAGTATTATTCAAAGTTTTGTACAAATACTATTAATATGGAATTTCCATGAGAAGTTATTATCAATTGTAAGGCCTAAATATTTAATCTGGTTGGTTTCTTGTAAGCTCATACAGTCACATTTATATCCATTATCGTGAAAACAATTGTACGTATGACCTGTAATGCGTACTGTAGATTCTTTGTTTTTATTATACGGCGAAAAGATACGAATTAACTTTGTTTTATTTATATTAATTAAAATTCCGTTATCGTGTGCCCATTTCACAATATTATCAAAGTCTTCCTGAACTTTCCTTTCTATTTCTTGTGCATCTCGGTCACCATACAATAAACACATGTCGTCTGCATACATATAGCTTTTACAGTGGGTTATTACATTTGTTATACTGTTTACATGCATAATATACCCAACTGGCCCGTATACCGAGCCAGTCGGCACACCATATTTTATCTTACCCTTTACACTTTTTTTAAAAAAACGATGTGATGTGAGCTTTATATTTCGTATGTCCTGCAGCAGTGGACTATTAAAAAAGGCTGGTATATGTAGGCAGATTTTATGTATAGGTACATCATAAGCATGAGATATTCTTATCTCATTCTTATGATGGTTCACCGAAGTCCTTTTCGGCTATCCTAGAGTCGATGTTTCGCAAACTTGACTGGTCAAATTTCGGTCTTAATATCAACGGAGAGCGTTTAACACACTTGCGTTTCGCGGATGATATTGTCATTCTATCAGAAAACCACGATGAACTACAGCACATGTTGACAACTCTATATGAAGAGAGCAGAAAAATAGGTCTCTACATAAACTTCTCTAAAACAAAAATTATGAGTAACGGAACGAAGATACCTATCACGCTAGATTCCGCCAACGTAGAGTATGTCGACGAATACGTGTACCTCGGACAATTGATATCTTTCGAAGATGCGACCGCCAAGGAGATAGATCGGAGAATAGCCATCTCGTGGAAAAAATACTGGGCTAACAAGGATGTTTTTAAGAGCCAGATGCCAATTCGCCTCAAAAAACGACTGATGGATAACACCATACTATATGGGCTGGTCATGTCGCCCGAATAACAGACGGAAGATGGAGCGAACGGATTATCCACTGGCACCCGAAAGACAGCGCACGGGACAGAGGACGACCCCGGAGAAGATGGTGTGACGACATCGTAGAGGTCGCGGGAGCGACCTGGACGCGAGCAGCACAAGACCGCGAAAAATGGCACAGCATGGAGGAGGCCTTTACCCAGACATGGGTGCCCTAAAATTATTAAATCTTACATTTAATTTTTTTAATTTTTTAGAGGAAAATAAAGGCTATTTTATTTTATTTTATTTATTTATTTTATTACATCATAAGAATATGACTGGACACTCTCGCTACTCAATAAATAAATACGCGATCGCGCTTTTATAATATATACCTGTAAATATTTCATATTAGCTCTTTAACCATTCGTCAAAATTATATGCAGTAAAATAAAAAGGCTTTTTAAACACTTGAGACGATAATATTACATTCGATGGCCTATATGAATCCGCCAACCCGCACTGGGCCAGCGTGATGGATATGGCCCAATCACCCTTCGTGGATAGGCATATGTCCTTTTTATATTCAAGCCTGTTCAAGCCGCGAATCAACCAATTAACGACGTTCATAAAACTATCATCTTACATTATGTGTCACCAGGCCTAAACATTTAAGTACTACTCTTTCTAATTGATTCATAGATTTTATTTTTTAAATACACTGAATTCGGGTCGTTTCCGAAAGTTCTACTGTTAGTTCTACCAGGACAAAATTGTCCCGGAGTGTTCTACTGTAGAACATTTTGCTTTCAGGCCTCTTAAGGACGAGTTTGCAAAGATCTTAATTACGTTATGTAAGTTCGTATAGAACGAGTGGCTAGCCCTGATGTCAGAGTTTTTAGGCCGTCTGAAGTGTCAGTATTTGGATGGATGACCGCGTGTGGCATTTTTCAACTGAGCGCTACCGTGGCTCGGATGACACGTTAGATGATAGGTCCCCGTTGTTTTAATCGTTTGGCCATGTCAGAGGCCTTCATTACGTTGAATATAGCATAGAGTTTTCTCAGGAGTTAACATTTTTTTTAGTTTAACCATTTTTTTGACAGGTATCAATTATTCAGGTGTCAAAGTGACAGCTGTCATATTCTGGAATTCATACTAGAATTGTATGACAGGTGTCATAGTAACAGCTGTCAAACTCGGTACTTAGTGCGGTGTATGTTACCACAGCCCTGGAAAAACAGTTTAATTCATAAGTAAGAATCAGGCCAGTAGCTGGACGTTAGACATCACTGCATCGATACATCATCATATATTAGTGCTTCTATAACAAATTCTGTCTATAGGAGCGTATAAAGTGGACCCTGGGCGTTTCTTACCCCACGTTGTACGGGACGTTGTTAAAAGGCGCGTATATATTAATTTATTTTTTTAAATTGTTAACTATAAACTAGATAATATTGCTATAAGTTGTTTACTATTTTTTTATAGATATAATCAATCAAAAATGTCTGAATAACTCCAAAATAATAATATTGTGGCCATATTACTAGAATAAATTTTATCTTCACTAGAAGGTCATAATTTTGCTTTCTTGCCAATACGAGTATAATACGATGATTTCAAAGAATAGGTTCCAAGTTTGCCGATAAAGCCACTTAAAATGTATTTATATCGTAAACATATAGATATACAGACATCGAATGGTTCATTGGTTGTTTCAGATACATTTATTTGTGCTGACAAAACACATGAAACTAATGTATCAAAATTGTATTGATTTGAATAATGAATGATTTCGCCATGAAAACGACGCGAATCGTAATTCAGGCGGACGGGTTTTTGGATACGAAGCGATGTAATAAAACTGTCCAATCCGCGCAAAATCACCATTTAATGTTCTATGAAAATATGCTACGACAATATCAATTAAAACTAAGGAAATTAACACTATGCACAACAAAAGCTAAACTATTACAATGTATCGGACGCTACTGATAATTATTACTACTTGGAACGAGAACAAAACTTCCGCGTAGCGCGAGAGTGTAAGTGTGACTACGAATTACTAAACTTGGCGAGAACAATAACTACCGCGTAGCGCGAGCGTGTAAGTGAGACTACGAATTACTAAACTTGGCGAGAACAATAACTACCGCGTAACGCGAGCGTGTAAGTGTGACTACGAATTACTAAACTTGGCGAGAATAATAACTACCGCGTAGCGCGAGCGTGTAAGTGAGACTACGAATTACTAAACTTGGCGAGAACAATAACTACCGCGTAGCGCGAGCGTGTAAGTGTGACTACGAATTACTAAACTTGGCGAGAACAATAACTACCGCGTAGCGCGAGCGTGTAAGTGAGACTACGAATTACTAAACTTGGCGAGAATAATAACTACCGCGTAGCGCGAGCGTGTAAGTGAGACTACGAATTACTAAACTTGGCGAGAACAATAACTACCGCGTAACGCGAGCGTGTAAGTGAAACTACGAATACCATAACTTGGCGAGAACAATAACTACCGCGTAGCGCGAGCGTGTAAGTGAGACTACGAATTACTAAACTTGGCGAGAATAATAACTACCGCGTAGCGCGAGCGTGTAAGTGAGACTACGAATTACTAAACTTGGCGAGAACAATAACTACCGCGTAGCGCGAGCGTGTAAGTGAGACTACGAATTACTAAACTTGGCGAGAACAATAACTACCGCGTAGCGCGAGCGTGTAAGTGAGACTACGAATTACTAAACTTGGCGAGAACAATAACTACCGCGTAACGCGAGCGTGTAAGTGAGACTACGAATTATTAAACTTGGCGATAACAATAACTACCGCGTAACGCGAGCGTGTAAGTGAGACTACGAATTACTAAACTTGGCGAGAACAATAACTACCGCGTAACGCGAGCGTGTAAGTGAAACTACGAATACCATAACTTGGCGAGAACAATAACTACCGCGTAGCGCGAGCGTGTAAGTGAGACTACGAATTACTAAACTTGGCGAGAACAATAACTACCGCGTAGCGCGAGCGTGTAAGTGAGACTACGAATTACTAAACTTGGCGAGAACAATAACTACCGCGTAACGCGAGCGTGTTAGTGAAACTACGAATACCATAACTTGGCGAGAACAATAACTACCGCGTAGCGCGAGCGTGTAAGTGAGACTACGAATTACTAAACTTGGCGAGAATAATAACTACCGCGTAACGCGAGCGTGTAAGTGAGACTACGAATTACTAAACTTGGCGAGAACAATAACTACCGCGTAACGCGAGCGTGTAAGTGAAACTACGAATACCATAACTTGGCGAGAACAATAACTACCGCGTAGCGCGAGCGTGTAAGTGAGACTACGAATTACTAAACTTGGCGAGAATAATAACTACCGCGTAACGCGAGCATGTTAGTGAAACTACGAATACCAAAACTTGGCGAGAACAATAACTACCGCGTAGCGCGAGCGTGTAAGTGAGACTACGAATTACTAAACTTGGCGAGAATAATAACTACCGCGTAGCGCGAGCGTGTAAGTGAGACTACGAATTACTAAACTTGGCGAGAACAATAACTACCGCGTAGCGCGAGCGTGTAAGTGAGACTACGAATTACTAAACTTGGCGAGAACAATAACTACCGCGTAGCGCGAGCGTGTAAGTGAGACTACGAATTACTAAACTTGGCGAGAATAATAACTACCGCGTAGCGCGAGCGTGTAAGTGAGACTACGAATTACTAAACTTGGCGAGAACAATAACTACCGCGTAGCGCGAGCGTGTAAGTGAGACTACGAATTACTAAACTTGGCGAGAACAATAACTACCGCGTAGCGCGAGCGTGTAAGTGAGACTACGAATTACTAAACTTGGCGAGAATAATAACTACCGCGTAGCGCGAGCGTGTAAGTGAGACTACGAATTACTAAACTTGGCGAGAACAATAACTACCGCGTAGCGCGAGCGTGTAAGTGAGACTACGAATTACTAAACTTGGCGAGAATAATAACTACCGCGTAGCGCGAGCGTGTAAGTGAGACTACGAATTACTAAACTTGGCGAGAACAATAACTACCGCGTAGCGCAAGCGTGTGAGTAAGACTACAACAAGGCCTCTCCTGAGACTTTTTGCTTTGATGTTTGTGAAGTACTTGTTGAATTTCAATTTATAATCCTAATTTATTATATAGTTTTATTTACTAGAATATTGTGTCATAAACCTATATCAAACATCTTAGCTTGATTTATTTTTAAAATCACCTTACTACGTTGTACGCGAAAGGACTTTTTGTCACCTTGTACGCGAAGGGTTAAAATTAATACATTTAACTTTTCAATTTGTGTTTCAAAATGTCTTAATGTATTAGAGTTACTTTAGGATACTTTAGCGGTTAAATGAACAATAGAAATTTGTACCCTGCTATACAGGCTCCCACAAGACCTAGTATACATCCAAATATTTTAAAGGTACTTTTGCGACATTGTACCGCATCTTATTTTTAAGATTATTACTAAGAAGTACGAGTACCTCCACTTTCTGACCGACGAACCAAACCGGAGGAGGTACTCAAGTCGACGCGTATATATTTTTTTTAAATATAATCACATATAACTTTTTTCGTAGTAGTCTGATTTCAATAATTCTTTTATAATTGGAAAGAGTATACTTCGAAATTGGTCCCATTATTATTTATAGAAATTGGCTAAGCCATTTTACGAAATATTCGCGAATTCTTTACACGGGTGAAGTCGGTCATGCTATTTATTGCGAAAAATAATAATGTTATTGTAATACCTAATAAAGATTTTTATTATTTATTTACTTTCTGCACGTCAGAACCAAACGTTCTAAACCCACGTTTCTCATACGAACAACCAGAATTTGAAACGTTTTACCTAAGTCTAAAGTCTAAATCTTCCCACTAAAGTTCATCATATGTGTCTTAAAATTTATATTACATAAAAACGTATATTCAAGGTAAGCGTGCTAATACAACACCCTAGACTGCATTAAGCAGTTACAGTTACAGCTGCTTTAATTTTTGATTTGTTAAATTTTATTACACTTGCCATGCAGACATGCCAAATTTAACACACATTTAAATCTTAATTAAATTCTGAGTAACTACACGATTTAATACAGATGCGTGAATTGAATAGCAACAATAAGGTAGGTGACGCAGAAGCTGAGCAGCATCCCGAGCACGCGCGCGTCGAGCGGGACCACCTTGTACACCGAGAACTTGAGCGGCCGGGCTTCCACGTAGCGGATGAAGATGTTGATTTCGCGACGTTTTGATTCATCTGTAAAATTAAAAGGAATTGCCTCAAATCTTCATTATATATTGCACCCTTTTTACGTAAGTAAATATAATATAATTTAAGTGAAAAAATTAAGTAAACTTCAAAAAATACAAAGACACAAAAAGTACATGGGTAATTCTCGCAAAAGTCCGTAAGTTGAAAGGAGGTTACGAAACTCTTAATAAGTCTTACAATAGTGGTAAAATCAGATTTTAGATTGGACAAATGCGAATATAATTATCTAGTATATACAAATATTGTTCCATTATTTACAAAATATTATGGAAATACCTTCTTCAATTAGCCGTTTATTGTGTAATGTTATTTTGAGGTTTTCAACTTGAGTGGTCAGTAGAGAAGCGCATAAAGCGGGTCCTACTGTTTGAGCCAGTACGAGAAGCATTAACAAATTTTGCGGTGCAAGTGCCAGTGTCCAAATCTGAAAATGATGAAAAAAAAATTGGAAAAATCCCACGACGTTTAAAATGTAAGTGAATAAGTCGTCAAGTGCGTGTCGAGGCACGCGTATGATAGGCTTCCGTAGATTGTGACGATGATTATGATGATGATGATAATGAATGAAATGATGAAAATAATATTCATCCCCGCTTTACATGTATGGCAGCTACCCCTTATATAAACAGTTTTGAAATTTTTAAGTATTCTAAATTGAGGTATATACTAAAACTATTAAACTGTCGAATTTCATGCAAAAGCATGAGGATGGACGGACGGACACAACTAAGTTATAAGGGTTCCTCGTTTTACTACGGAACCCTAAAAAGAGTAAAGTAATTTATAAGCCTAAGAAATAAATGTAACACTAGATAATAAATGTAAAAAGATTAAATATGTAGAATTGATCTCTCACGGAATGTCGGTCATTTGTTATGTAAACAATAGATTATCATTTTTCATAGTGTTTCCCCACGTACCTACCTATTTGGCTATTGATCATTGTGGGAAATAACCTATTCAAATAACTATAAACTTTTTAAACGATATAAAACGGGACTCACTTACTCACGTCAGTGCATTGCGAGACGGCTCCGCGTGCTAGCACTCGCCAACTTGAGAAAGGTCTCCGAACGCGACCTAAACTATTGTCGTGTTATGACTATACGAACACGTGAGTGAGTCCCGTTTTATATCGTTTAAAATGTGTGAAAACCACGTAAATTTCCATAGTAAAACTATAAACTTCATTAAAAAAAACAGGAATATTCGTCCGGGGCTGCTGTAGCGACCAACTTCGCTACATTCGCTACAAGATGGCGCGAAATATTCAGCGACGGCCGAACCATACTAAGACCTAATGTTACACTGTTGGGTAGCTATCCCCGAGCACAACACCTCGCTCGGTGGAGTACTCCTTTGTGAGCGGTTATCCTAACATCATCATCATTGTGTGGACGACCTCATGGTCCAAAGTGGTGACCCCGACGTGATGAACACACCTCAAGACGAAAGAACACAACATCATCGGCAGCAACATCAGACAGACGCATCCACCTCCTCCCATCATCAGCTACTACATCAAGCAGACGCATCACCAGCTAGCACTACAGCCTCATCATCAGCTCCAACGCAGCCGACTCACCGCGCTACCTGGATCCTGATTCAACCAGGCATACGCTCGGTACCGACTCACTGTGGTTGGCTCAATCGCGACTCACCGTGGATCCCGCCCGGTCTCGACTCACTGTAGACCGCGAGCAGCCTGCCTGCACCACTGGCACGTGCTTCAAGACTCAACGCGGCAGCATCACAACAAATCGACTACTCGTCTGGAAGGGGGAGTGAAATAACTTCGCTACGTAGCGACCAACTTCGCTACATTCGCTACAAGATGGCGCTAGCTAAGCCACGAATTCTTCCGCCCGCCAATCACAGGGGCGTATCACCGCGCCTCAGCCAATCAGAAGCCGAAGCCTGAATCGCGCAAACGAAATATTCAGCGATGGCTGAACCATACTAAGACCTAATGTTACACTGTTGGATAGCTATCCCCGAGCACAACACCTCGCTCGGTGGAGTACTCCTTTGTGAGCGGTTTTCCTAACATCATCATCATCGTGTGGACGACCTCATAGTCCAAACCATATTCAATGAACTAGTTTTGCAGTTATATTTATATACATATATAAATTAATAAACATATACTTATTATAACGTGAATTATGGGACTTACAACTTTAATGGGTAGGCCGTCCCCTATAGTGGAGACTTTTAGAAGTTGATGATGATACTAAATTTACGATGAAATTTAAAATAGTGATGGATGGTAGTTAAATATGGGAATTCTTTCCAAGAATATCCGTCGATAATAATAAATTCAACTACCTTTTAACTCAATATCTTAATTACAATATACGAGTATACTTGGGTTAAATAAATAGGTAGGGCTGCCATTAAATGAACTAATTTTGCAATTTTATAGTAACGAGAACAATTTGAGATTTTTTAGCGCTAGACTTAATTAAAACCAAGAGTGTGTGAATATTAATTAAGGGGATTTGTAGACCTTTAGTCCAAAAATCCCCTGCAGCATTGCGGCGGGGGATTTGTGGACAAAAAGTCCAAAAATTCCCTTACGCAAAACCGCAGGGGATTTATGGACAAAAATTCCACTTATCCCCGGCGCAGGGGATCTTCTAAGGGGCTTTGTGGAATAAGCCCCTTAGAAGTAGTGGTAGGCAGTGCCTCTATAGTGGAGACTTTTAGAAATTCATGATTATACCTATTTACGATTAAATATTGAAATAATGATGGCACTGTCCAACAGATATTCCCAAGAATTTAATCAAACATACTTATTTTAAATGATTCCTATTTTTAAAATGTGCCTGCAGTAAGCATCAGCCGTAGGACATCCACTGCTGGACATAAGCCTAAGCGCAGCTATGTCCGCAGGATATGTCCATCAACAAGGTGGACAGACGATTTGATTTGTAGGAATTGGTTACACTTGAGGTTTATTGCATTTGGCTGCTAGTTACTAAGGTACTTATCACGAGTTGACGAAAGTTGGTTTTATGGGAAGTACCTACTTAATTAATACTTAATAAGTTACATAAACCTTAAAATGGAGATACTAGTCAGTTTTCCCACGACGGAATATAAATCAATCACACTATCCACATAATAATCCAGTATCCACATCATCTGAGGACACAGATGGAATGATAAAGAACACATTTCACTTGTAGTTTAAAGATGGTGATGAGAAAATATCCGCGTTAGAACAAAACACTTTCGGTTTAGGTATGTATCCATTTGACCAGCCTCTACTTGAGGCGGACTGAGACAACTTTTATTCATCTTTTTGCTTTCGCTCAGGTCGAGTACCTCAGTTTAGGATCATGTTTCGGCCTGCGCTGACCCAGTTCGAGGCATCCGCTCGGCTGGAGGCTGCCTGTGGTGGATTCTTAGTTGTACAGATATCAGTTGTGTAACTGAAATTACCATCGTGATTCCAATTACGTGTGTGAGCAAAAACTACAGCTTGTTTTAGTAAAATTACCTACATGACGACCATTCTGTCGACAGAATATCATACTTAAATACAGATAACGCAGATTTTTTCAGCGTTCGTTTAACATAATAATTTTATCAAACATGTATAGTTACCGGTAAGTTATAATTTTTTACACTCCATATAGCGTGATATATTGCAGTCATTATCGAAGGTATATTGAATATAACGGCCGTCAAATACTACAAGAAAGAAAGTATTATATTTATTAATAATCATTACTTATCCTAACATTTTTATTCTGAAGAAAAGATTTTACATATTATAAGTTCACAAAGCGATTGAGTGAAAATATATAAAAAAAAAAACAAACCACGGAATCGTACGACATCTTGTATATTTCCGCAAAATCTGCGATCAATTTGTACAGATGTTTGTAAGATTTTGTCAGCTCGTTGTCACCGTTTACTACATTGTCAGTAAAAATTACTAGTCGATGGTAAAATGAGTAAAATATAAACATAAATATGTATAAAATTGCGTCAAAACCCAATAAAAGAAACAAATATATCACTGCAACCCAGATAGGTTTTATGCAGCTGTAGGTAATGCTGCAGTACACTAGAGACACCAATACTCGGTACATATAACCAAATAATAACAAAGCTATTAATCTCTTTTCCACAAATTTGCGTGCGTTGTAAGCTTTTAACTTGGAATCAATTAATTGCATATCGCAATAGAACTGGTATAAAGTTACGTTTGATCTTTTCAACGTAAAAATTGCAACATAAATTATATAATATCCGAACAAACAACTCATCCAAGCAATGAAGAAACCGCTATATATTTCAGCGGAAAAAAATCCCCACACACAAACTAAAGATATCAACAAACTATGCAACACACTTATGAATTTCACAACAAATTTTTGTCGTGACGTTTTGTATTTAAAAAATCCGAAACCGCAACCAAAAAACATATCCAAAATTTTGTAAAATATAGTCAAGTAAGAATCGACTTGTTTGTCATAATTTTGTTTTGAAAAAACTATCATTTTGAACGTTTCAATACTGAAGTGAAGAACTGTACACAGTGAGCAAAGAACTGGAATTTATTCTGATATGTTTCAAAGTCTATTGTTTAGTAATTATTTCAAGCCGTTACACTAATTAAGTTTATTTGTTTGACTTTACTGCGCAGTTCAATAAAATTAATTACGAAGATTGTCTTGTAAAACCTACTGGTACACATCACCATAGTAATTTTAAGAAGGACAATGTCGTGGTATATTTTACGTCAATATATTTACCGGCATCAGCCTGTTAAATTTTGTAAGGCATTCCTATGCATGGAGATGATCTTCCAAACTGTTGAGCATAAATGAATCGATCAGCGGGAACAGACAAAAAAAAATTAAAAAGCATGTCGCCAATGGAACCGTATTTCAATTTCAGCCAAATATCCAAATTGACCATATATTTTTTTTTACAGGTCTACAAGTAACTCCGGAGTATCTGTGTACAGGTTCGGTTTTTCAGAAATGGTGACTTTTCGGGTACTAAACGAAAATAAAGTGATTCAGATCATTATTATCACTCAATATTTACTACGAGCTAACCCAGGATTCGGGAAACAATTAACGGTTTCATAAATTTTGTCGATTTCGAGTTGTTGTTTTGTATGAATCAACTGTTTTGTATTTCTTTTTTCTCAACACCGGGTTGGCTTTTAAGCCAAAATAATTTCGAACCACCCTGAATGACTGTGTGCTTATTATGAAAAAAAAAATACCCAAGTAAATAATTTAAAGAAGTATTTTTTATTTAAGTTCACACCAACAAACATATATCATAGACAAAAAATTCTTGAAAAGATGTAAATTTTCCAAAAGAAACTAACGAGATTTTCGCACATTGTTATACTTAAAATCTTACTAATATTATTTATACGCGAAAATTTGTGAGTATGTATGGATGTTTGTTACACGCATAAATGGATGAACTGGTTTAGATGAAGTTCGGTATGAAGGTAACGTAGATCTTGCACACATAGGCTACTTTTGTATTTCGGGATAACGCACCGCGAGGCGCAGCTAGTTGTAAATAATTTAAGAAATACCGCCGACTGCGGTTGAAACTATAGTGGTTTTACCTATTGAATTACGTGCCTTTTTCCCGTTATTTAAAGTATAAAAATTCTAGAATTCTAACATAAGTCCAGATGTTGCTAATCACTATTTAATTGTTCTATCTAGAAAAAATATCATTACCACTAGGAACTAACATGACTTAGACGTGTATTCCAATTCGGCTCCGTGCTTATGAGAACTTTTTTTTTTTTTTAATTTATTAGGGTTCCGTACCCAAAGAGTATTTTTAAGACTACTATTACTAAGAATACCCGTCCGTCTTTCCGTCTGTATGACACCAGGCTGTATCTCGTTAACGGTCATAGCTAGAACGTTGAAATTTTCACAGATGACGTAATGCTTGAAATTTTCACAGAATATTTAGTTTAAATGTTTCGTTCAAAAATAAATGCTTAAAATTAATTAAAATAAATATTTAAGGGGAGCTCCCATGCAAGAAACGTTTTTTTTGATATTTATAACGACAACAGGAAGATGCTTTAAATATTCAGAGAATATTTAGTTGTAGTTATATTCCCTTTAAAAGTAAATAATTAAAATAAAATATACTAAAGGGGGCTTGGCCGATTATAACAAGCATGTTCAGCGGTGGACTATGAACGAGCTAGTACAGTAAGGTAGTATTAATCTGAAACATGATTTAATACAGATGTGTGAATTGAATAGCAACTATAAGGTAGGTGACGCAGAAGCTGAGCAGCATCCCGAGCAGGCTCGCGTCGAGCGGGACCACCTTGTACACCGAGAACTTGAGCGGCCGGGCTTCCACGTAGCGGATGAAGCTGTTTATTTCGCAACATTTAGATTCATCTGTAAAATTAAATAGATTGCCTCAAATCTTCATCTTACGTTACATCTTTTTAAGTAAATACAATTTGTGTAAGTTTAAACATCAAAAAATACATGATCAATTTACGCTGTTCTTAGAAAGTAGATTTCGAACCTTTGGGCGAGTTTTACGAGTAAAATATGGTAATTCTGACCAAAAATCGATTTTAAATTGCACAAATGCGAATGTAATTCGTTAAATAAATATGTTGTTACAAATATTTACAAAACTTTAAAATCATAATGATGTTACCTTCTTCAAACTGCTGTTTTTCGTGCAACGTTATTTTAAGAGTTTCAACTTAAGCAGTTACCAGAGAAGCGCATAAGGCGGGACCTACACTGTTTGGGCCAGTACGAGCAGCGTCGTCAAATTGTGCGGTGTAAGTGCCAGCTCCCAGATCTGTAAATGAAAATTTAGAAAACTACAACCAACAGCGGAGAATATAATTAGGTATAAAATATTCCTATTTTTAAAATGTGCTAATTAAGCTCTATCTTTTGAAAACGAACGTAGCATTCATCAATCTGTCCATCGACCGTACGACATCCACGGGCTGGACATAAGCCTAAGTGCAGCATAGGATCTCCATCAACAAGGAGGACAGACAATCTGATTTGTGGGTAATTAGTTACACTTATGTACCTGTCTTGATACCGAATTGGCTGAGCTAAAAAGCCCAAAAAAAATATCGCCTATATTTGGACAGTGAGCTTGTGCATTTTGACAGTTTAGAGTCCAAGCTGTCATAACTTCCTCAGCGTTCGTTAAATATAACATTAAAAAAAGTATAGTCACCGGTAAATTATCCTTTTTGAGATTCCATATAGCAAGATATATCGAAGTCATTATCGTAGGTATATTGAAAATAACAGCCGTCAAATACTGCAAGAAAAATGTATTCATTACATTATCAATATAACTTTAAATAGTTATTAACTATCTGAACCTTTAAATATGTGATATATAAATTTGTGTCCTTTTATTCCAAAGCAAATATTTTATACAGTGTCTTTTAACAAAGTGAATTAGTGAAAAATGTAAATATCCATACCACAGAATCGTACGACATCTTGTAAATTTCCGCAATATCTGCGATCAATTTGTACAGATGTTTGTAAGATATAGTCAGCTCGTTGTCACCGTTTACTACATTGTCAGTAAAAATTACTAGTCGATGGTAAAATGAGTAAAATATAAACATCACTGTAGATACAATTGTGTCACAACCCAACAGAACAATAAAGTATATCACTGAAACCCAGACGGGTTTAATGCAGTTGTGGGTAATACCGCAGTAGACAGAAGTCACTAAAACACGGTAAATATAACTAAATAATAACAAAGCTATTAATATCTTTTCAACAAATTTGCGTGCGTTGTAAGCTTTTAACTTGGAATCAATATATTGAATATCGCAATAGAACTGGTATAAAGGAACATCAGACCTCTTTAATGCAAAAATTACAACATAAATTATATAATGTCCGAAGATATAGCTAAACCAAGCAACGAAAAGGCTGCTGTATATTTCGCTCGAATATAATCCCCACACAGAAACTAAATATATCAATAAACTTTGCAGCAAGCTGATGAACTTTAAAACAAAATATTTCCGTCGTGACGTTTCGCGTTTGAGAAATCCGAAACCGCAACCAAATAAAACATCCAATATTTTGTAAAAAATAGTCAAGTAAGAATCGAATTGTTTGTCGTGATTTTTTAAATAGACTTTCATTTCGAAAAAATAGAATTATTAGGATACAATACTGAAGTAGATAGTGTATCGAATGTATTGAAATTGATTCAGGAATGTTACAGTCTAAGTAATTGCTAAAGACATTGCTTCATAAGTAATTTGTTTCAAGCGGTTACACAAATTAAATTTGTTTGTTATGACTTGTCTGCGCAGTCGATAAATCACTAATTGTCTTCTAGAACCTACTGGTATTTACGTAAGTATATATACTTATGTACTATAGTTATTTTAGTTGAAAGGTAAACTACTTCGTTGAATATGTATATAAAAGTAAGTAAAGTATATAATCATGCTATTTTGACATAAGACCAATCCAGTGTTTCTGTTTAGCTACAGGTTGCTCCAAAATGATGTTTTAGAAATTTGTACACAACTAAGTGGATACTTTATTCATGAAATTCAAAATATGTCGATGTATCTACTTTGGGTCATGTATCATCAATATCCAATACAAGCCAGAAGTATATATTCACTAACAAGTCCAAAAATGATTGAGCAGGTAATCGCCCCTTTCCTTTGAGTAATCTAAACTTAGAGCTCAAAGTGCGCAATCAAATAGAGTGGAAGTTTGCCCGCGGCCACAATTTGCCCAATGTTCCCCTGAACTACTCTCAAAGATCTTGTTTACTTTATCTGAGTTTCCGGGAGCTACTAACATTATTTTATAGTGCGTGCGACCGAAGATGAGACTTGACGAGCGACAGTGGTGGGGGATCTTGCGCAGGTACAGTCGTGTACAAACTAACTATCCAGAATTTGTATATTTATTACAAACCAAAGAGGTTTCTCAAATCTCATCTTTGGTGGCACGTACTGTAATAACATTGATAATTTTAATGTTGTATCTTCAAACAAATTTTTTTCACTTATTGTTGTGCTAATTATTTTACATTATAAAACTGTTTACTTCGACGATTGGAAACGAGTAAATATTTTTTTTAAGAATGTAAGCGCATTTGAATGTCTATGAAATAAAGCTCATTGTTAAAATGTTGTTATACCTATATACAAAAAATTGTGCTAGTTTTGACATAACATTGTCTAAATTTTAGAATACTAGTTTTTGCTCGTGACTATGCTGCGTGGTATTTAATTTTTGTGCTATCCCATGGGAGCATTCTATTTTTTAGGGATAAAAAGTAGACTATATAACTTTCCGTCGTGCAAACTATGTCCAAAAATAAAAACACGTTCCTCCGTTGCTGCGTGAAAGCAGAATAAGCCAATAAACCAACAAACACACCTTCGGATTTTTAATATAAGAAAGGATTGTATTCGCAAACAACTGTAAGTGTAAGTATATTATATTTATACTTACTGGAACAAACAAATTAAGAAATATCATTCGGTCAAAATAAAAGTATTTCATTTTTTCAACATTTATTTAATTTTTTTGTGGTTTTCCATAAAACGATTAGTTAAAAACTCTTAATTTGAACCTTAAAATCTTTAAAATAAATTCACAAAAAAATGATTTAAAGATTGAGAAACAGAAAATACTTTTGTTTTGACCGAATAGCACTTACTTTGTTTGTTATGATAATAATGAGAAAGAGAGAGAGAGAAAGAGATAAATTTAAATGAATACTATGTATAACATAAATTATTCACACGCATCGCTCTGACACACAGATTAAAAGAGAAGTTAGAAGTATGACTGCTGGATCGATCAGTGTTACAATGAAGTATTTATAATTTGATTGTTATACACCCTACAAAATAGGGAACTTAAATGACGCTGCTAAGTTATGTAGTACGCCGCCTCTTAACCACTAAGCGTTCGGGCTTCTATGAGAATACATTAGATGTCATCTGTAGCATAGCTGTCGTAGCATGGTTGCCTTGCTTACGTAACACAGCCGCCGTAGCAAAGGTACCGTAGCATGCCTAACGGAGCACGCGGACCGTTGCATGGATACCGTATTTTTACCGTTGCATGGCTGCCGTAGCACAAATGCTGTAGTTTACTTTGGAGGCACATAATTATCATTATGCGTGATGAATTTCGGAAACCACTCTGACGATGCGATGTTTGTTTCGAGCAAATATCTACAGAGTCACAGTCCCTAAGTGAAAACAGTAAAAATATGTCTGAGCTCCATCATACATATCGACTTAGATTTACATTAAATAATTCACAATGACTCGATTTTCGAATCTCGACGTACTCGTAAGTCACCTAATTAGTGCTTGTAACCGAGCACTTTGGCACCGCGCGGCGTTGTAATCGGCTTGCAATCGCCTTACGACTAATTAAAAAGCCTGCCCACTACGTAGCTTGGACAGGGTTTTGGCTCTGACTTTTTTGCACGATTGTGACTATAGATATTTGCTTGAAGGATGTTTATCAAATTTTATATTCGAGCAAAACTTGATCTTGATTCCAAAAACCACTAACCACTGGCATACGTAAGCTGCTTACCCACTAATTATACATTCAAAAAACACATACCAGTATCCATTACACAGATTATTAACACACATCCAGTTACCTCAAAAGCCTTATTTGCGTTTCTAACCAATTAATCCTTACCCAGTGATCCAGCGCCTCAGGCAAGGCACGGGTATCAAATCAACTAATGGAGAATGCTCTTTATTTATTGATATGCTAATTTAACAGGTTGATTAAGTTTCAGTGGGGTTAGTTAATTTACTTGTAATATCTGGGCGACTGAGCGTCGCTTTGTTTTGTACCGTTTCACGACAAAAAGTATACAAGTACATGTAAGTAGTAGTCGAGCTATAGCGTTATTAAAAAATATCTATTGTTTGTATTGACATTTTTTCAAAATACCGTCGATTCTGATGTCTCATGAAAACCCAACCTAAATACACGTGCAGGCCGTTTCAATGACCCAAAGTAGATATTTATAAATATACACACTAGTAGGATCGCTCGTTTAAAGGAAGGTATAAGATTTCAAACCTTTGTCGTCATCTAGGCCTTCTAGGCTTTAGAACAGGTTGTTTTAACCGTTTAGCCATGTCAGAGGCAGCCTAACTCGAAGAGGTTGTATTGTTTCATTGCTAAGATCCTTTGGCCACCTTCCAGCTCCACCATCAGATCAGCACCACGTCATAATAATATTGCATTGTCATGCGATTTACACATGTATGCGAAATTTCAGCTCAATCGGTAACCGGGAAGTGGATCAAATTTAACTTGCAAGATTTGATTACAGACCGAGAGACAGACAACGGGACAGGTGAAACTTAATATAAGCTTGTAAAATAAACGTGAGTGGATTCCCGTTATACAAAGTATTATAATGTTTGTTTCCACAGTCAAATCGTCTCAGCTCTTAGAAAAATTAAAAATAAAATACGTTAATAATAAACTAATTTCAAATCTCCGATTCCCCAGACACACCAGTGTTTCGCCGAAGAGATATCTGCATCGAGATAAATTGACGAAACGTCGACGAGATATAGTCGTCCAATATCGTGCTGAATAACAAATGTCCGCCATCAATCCGACGGCGATGAGCCTATCACATTTGCACACTCGCTTCAATACCCGCGATACATCGAGCTACGAATACAAAGACACATAGGATTTATTATAAAGATTTTAGGATGTTATTAGGCAGACAAAATTAATATACAGACGCGATCAAAGCGCCACCCTTTTATGGTGGACATTCCGCGCGTTAGAACCAAGCGTTTCTAATCCTCATTCCTCATACGAACAGCCAGAATGTGGAACGCTTTTCCTGGGTCTGTCTTCTCGCTAAAGTACAACGTATCTTCAAATCCCGAATAAATAGGTATAGGTAAGTAAGCGTGCTACAACCTAGACTGCTTATCTGCTCAACTTCAGGCAGTGTGTAGTCAGATTATATTTCTTTTTGCTGTGAAAGTTTAACTACCTAGTTCAAAGTTTCGGATTTATATATCTCAGTTATTAAGAATTACAAAGATAATTCTAAAAATGCTGCATCCACCCTTCCCTTGTCTTTGCATATATTTATGCCAAACAAATCCCCGTAGATATTTCATACGTGTATCTGTTAAATTATTTATTTGCTCCGTCCGTGTGATCATGGCTTTATTTGTCTCGTATATTTACGTTGCATTTCAATATTTATTATACTTCCGTTCTGTTTATTTCTATCGATGTTCCAAAATGTAAATTATTACGACGTTAACTTAGTAAAAAGCTCTTGTTTAGACTAAACTGCGACCTAAAGTAAGTTGCTGATGCATCATCAACATCATCCATTTCGTTAATCTAATGTTATAAATCCGATTCGAGAAATCCGAGAGCGAGTTTTTTTGGTTTGTTACCCTTTCACGCAACAACAAAGCAACGAATAGATTTGATTATTGGCATGGATGTAGGTTGGTTAATGGTTATACCGATAAAATAAAATGCTCTTATGGGATAGCATAAAATATCAAAATTAACGCGGAAGAAGCCGCCTGTCATTTAATGCGTCCATCGTCTGGACAAGGCCCCCATTTTATCAGTGGACATCCTACGCTGTGTATCCACACACATTTTAAACGTATAACATTTCACTACGTCGGCGTTTATTAGTACCTAGTAAAATGACAAAAAAAAATATTGTGACGAAAATTAATAATGGTGATGAAAATGTAATTATTTCGGCTTTAAATACGATTTAAACTTTAAAAAAAAATCTAAAAACATACAGGCAAGATAAGACAATTTTGGCTATCCTACTAATATTATAAATGTGAAAGTTTGTAAGGATGGATGGATGGATGTTTGTTACTCTTTCACGCAAAAACTACTGAACGGATTGAGATGAAACTTTGCAATTGACTACCTCGGTGGCTTAGTGGTTAGTGACCCTGACTTCTGTGTCAAAGAGGCGTGGGTTCGATCCCTACCCAGGGCAAACATTTGTGTGATGAACATAGGTGTTTGCCCTGTGTCTGGGTGTTATTTAGGTACTATCTATATAAGTATGTATTTAAAATATGTTTATGTAGTGTATCAGTCTCTGGCAGCCATATCACAAGCTATGCTTAGTTTGGGGTCAGAGACCGTGTGTAAGATGTCCCATAATATTTATTTATTTGTACTGTACCAGCCTTTTTAATAGTCCACTGCAGGACGTAGGCCTACCCACGAAGGGTGATTGGGCCATATCCACCACGCTGGCCCAGTGCGGGCTGGTGGATTCACACATGCCATCGAATTTATTCTACGGACGTATGCAGGTTGGCTCACGATGTTTTCCTTCACCGAAAAGCCAGTGGTGTAAAATTCCGTACATAAGTTTAAAATAAACTCATTGGTACATAAGTTTAAAACAAACTCGTTGGACCGGGATTGAACCCACGACCTCAAGAATGACAGGCCAGCGTTACAACCACTAGACCACCACGGCTTATTTATTTATTTATTATTATTTATTTATTAATATCAGAATAACACAGACTAAAAATTATAATGATATAGCGTAAATTTTCCATATTATAACAATAAGTGTTAAGTAAGTAGGAAAAATTCTGCTATCCAAGAAATGTCAAAAAAGAACGGTCGATTCGAATAAATGTCAAATCCAATTTTTTAATTTTTTTTTTATTTACCACCTCCTTCACTAAGGGTGGTACGGTAGGGCCTCGAAAAATCATGCAGGCGAAGCCGCGGGAAATATCTAGTAATATAATGCTGTATTACTATACAAACTTTAAAAATAACTACAATGTTTCCTGTGTATTTACAATAGCAATAATGTTGATATCCTCTGTTTTTATTAAGGGCAAAAAACCAGATACCTATATTTACACGACACAATATCTTAAACACGCCAGTAATGTAGTTACAATTCATAGTAATAATTCTCCTAACAGTAGACCATGCGAGTATTCATTTGTAACATTTTCGATTACTTAATACGTAATACTTTTTAAGTTTTTTTTTTTAAATTTATAATTTAGCCAGGTGTTTTAGAAATAAACAGTCAGATCGAGTAAATTTGAGTATAAATTATTTAAATAAAAATGCATGTACTTAAAATTGTGAAATTTACATTACACAAAAATACTTAAGTAAATATTATAAAAAATATAAATTGGTGATAAATAGCACTAAAGCAAACTTCACCAAAAATGGGGACAATAACATTCATCCAGTCTTAGACAGTGCAAAATCCGCTGATGTATAATATTATATCCTTACCTTACCTTATCAGAAAGTGTGTTGGTTTGTTATTTGTTCAAAAATTTAAAATTACAATTGGTATTTAATCTTTTTTCCAGATTATGTTACTTTGAAGAATATAAGTATATTTTCGGATATTTGTTAATGAGGAAAACACTTTTCTCTGCACACTGCACCATTTCTACATTTGCATAGTTCAAATTTTTAAAATAAAAATACTGTTTGAAAATTGTGTAATGGTAAATAAATGACCCACATTGTTCTACTGTTCGGAAAACTACTCTCTAAATTAATGAACACTTACAAAACATTGTGTCGCAGCATGCTTCTTAATGTTGCGAGCTCGACAGGACGAGGCGGGGGACAGATTGTGACCAGAAAAATACCAGAAAGACGTTTAACGTGTGTATTTGACACCTTACCAGTGTAATTTAGATTTTACTGTATCAGACTCACGACAATTTTCAATTAATTTCAAAAATTGAGGTTCTTATTTGAACTTTGTTTTTTTGTATGTAAATTACGCAATTACTCAGCGAATAATTTACCAATCAATTTGCTTATGGCATATTTTTTTTCGTGTTGTAGACTTTTACAAGTGGTCCCATTCCACTATGCATAGACACTATACATACACACTATACATTCCACGGTAGAGATATTCGAAAAATCAGCATTTATTTAAAAGGAGCACACATCGATTCCAGCAAACTATTTTCAAAAAAAAAAAATGGTGCAAAATGGCATTGCGGGCCCAACGGGTAGAAACTTGCACTGAGGAAGTTTTATGGCCTGAGAAATATCAGCTTAACATGTTTAGGGCTCGTTCTTATATCCTTGCCAAAGTCATTTAGTTTTTGTATCAGACTATCATTCATAAAATCAAATCAATTTGATGACAAAGCGTATTTTCCTAGAATTACAAACTAACAGATTGCTTTACTCTACTCTACATCGCAAGTTTTATTTGCGTATTGAAACAAAACGATTACTACTGTTATGAATTACTACTAAAAATTAATTATCGATTAATGTTGTTGCGAGGCGGTTTAGAAAACCGGTGTAGCACTAAATCCGGGTTAGCTGCAATCGAGTTAACACATTTTGCTCATAGGCACCGATTTTTTCTCAAAATAGCACATCTTTTTCAAACACCACTTCCCGCCATGTTGTTTTTTTACAGGCTGGTTATGAAAACTACATTATTTTTTATTTCTTGAATTGACTATATCCGTTTCCTGATGTTAAGAAGGTACGGTGTTGCCACTATTTTGCTTTTTAAAATATATTTTATCTACACTAATGTTGTAACATTCTACTTATGTTTCCAATACTTGACTTATAATGACTACTGTTATAGCGCAGACAACAAAACACTCAATTTAAGCAATTTCACATGATGTTATAATATCCACATCGATATCGTAAAATCTCATTATAACATCGCGCGCTCGCTCCTGATTGGCCCTGCGCGCGCAGCTGCGCTCTCATGGCGTCCATTTTGAAATAAAAAAATGGTGGACTTCAATTTTTTGAAAAAGTCGTCATGGGTATCGTTTTCCAGGTTTTTGGGGGAGTAGATTTAGAAAATGGCGTCCATTTTGAAATTAAAGATGGCGGACGACACTTTTTTGAAAAAGTCGTCATGGGTATCGTTTTCGAGGTTTTTGGAGGTATAGATTTCAAAAATGGCGTCCACTTTGAAATTAAAGATGGCGGACTTCACTTTTTTGAAAAAGTCGTCATGGGTATCGTTTTCGAGGTTTTTGGCGAAGTAGATTTCGAAAATGGCGTCCATTTTGAAATTAAAGATGGCGGACGTCACTTTTTTGAAATAGTCGTCATGGGTATCGTTTTCGAGGTTTTTAAGGGGAATAGATTTCGAAAATGGCGTCCATTTTGAAATTAAAGATGGCGGACGACACTTTTTTGAAAAAGTCGTCATGGGTATCGTTTTCGAGGTTTTTGGAGGTATAGATTTCAAAAATGGCGTCCGATTTGAAATTAAAGATGGCGGACTTCACTTTTTTGAAAAAGTCGTCATGGGTATCGTTTTCGAAGTTTTTGGGGGAGTAGATTTCGAAAATGGCGTCCATTTTGAAATTAAAGATGGCGGACGTCATTTTTTTGAAAAAGTCGTCATGGGTATCGTTTTCGAGGTTTTTGGTTAGATTTTAATGGCGCCAAGTTCACTGTGACAATACACGTACGCGTGAATTTAATGTTTCGCAATTTGTTTTTTTTTTTTTATATTTTATATTTTAGATTAAGTAGTGTATGCAACTGCATATAACACGGGTATTAAAACACGAGTGTGAGTATATGAAACGAGCGCAGCGAGTTTCATAATAGTAACGAGTGTTTTAATTATGACAGTTGCATAAACTACTATTATTTAACTAATAGTTTTATAATATCGGGCCCCGCTCGCCATAATACGCTGACTAAATATATATCATGCATTGAACCAACCTGTAGTACTCAGTTGACTACCGCGTATTTGAGCCTCCATATTATCGGCAACATCCATCCATCCATCAGCCATAAGAAGTCCACTGCTGGACATAGGCCTCCCCTATGGATCTCCAATAAGACCGGTTGGAAGCGGCTTGCATCCAGCGCGATCCTGCGGTCTTAATGAGGTCATCCGTCCACCTTGTGGGTGGACGTCCTACGCTGCGCTTGCCGGTACGTGGTCTCCACTCGAGAACTTTTCGACCCCATCGGTCATCAGTCCTCCGCGCTATGTGCCCTGCCCATTGCCATTTCAACTTGCCAATCCGTTGGGCTATGTCGGTAACTTTGGTTCTTCTACGGATCTCCTCATTTCTGATTCGATCTCGCAGAGAGACTCCGAGCATAGCCCTCTCCATAGCTCGTTGGGCTACTTGGAGCTTACCAATAAGGCCCATAGTGAGAGACCACGTTTCTGTGCCATAAGTCATCACTGGCAACACACACTGGTCGAAAACTTTCGACTTGAGGCACTGAGGTATGTCGGACGAGAAGACGCTACGCAATTTTCCGAACGCTGCCCAGCCGAGTTGGATTCGGCGATTGGCCTCTTTCTTGAAGTCGGACCTACCTAACTGTACTACTTGTCCTAGGTAGACGTACGAGTCAACGACTTCAAGAACCGAGTTCCCAACAGAGATCGGGGTGGGTACAACATGGGAATTACACATAACTTTCGTCTTGTCCATGTTCATCTTAAGACCCACCTGTTGAGAAACCCGATTGAGGCCTTCGAGCATCGTGCTGAGCTCTTCCATCGATTTTGCCATGACTACTATATCGTCGGCAAACCGAAGGTGAGTGAGGTATTCGCCATTGACATTGATGCCGAATCCTTTCCATTCCAGGAGCTTGAAGGCGTTCTCCAAAGTAGCCGTAAACAGTTTCGGAGAAATTACGTCTCCCTGTCTTACGCCTCTTTTTAAAGGGATCGCCTTGAAGCTCTCTTCCTGTACTCGGACCGACATAGTGGAGTTATTATACAAGCACTTCAACACTTCGATGTACCGATAGTCAATACGGCATCGTTGGAGAGACTCGAGCACAGCCCAAGTCTCGACCGAATCAAAGGCTTTCTCATAGTCCACAAACGCTAAGCAAAGTGGCAAGTTATACTCTTCGGTCTTCTGTATAACCTGCCGTAGCGTATGAATGTGGTCCATGGTACTAAAGCCCTTTCGGAAACCGGCTTGTTCGGAAGGCTGGAAGTCATCAAGCCTGCGCTCGAGACGATTCGTAATGACCCTTGAGAACAGCTTATAAACATGGCTCAGAAGCGAGATGGGTCTGTAGTTCTTCAATAAGGTGTTGTCACCTTTCTTGAAAAACAACACCACCACGCTTCTGTTCCATGCTTCTGGCGTGATGCCCTCGAGGACGACGGTGTTAAAAAGCTTCTGGAGGACTTTTAGTACAGGTGTTCCACCCGCTCTCAGGAGCTCTGATGTGATACCGTCATCACCCGGCGCCTTGTTGTTCTTAAGCTGATTCAGGGCCATTCTAATCTCGTACAGGCTGATGTCTGGGATATCTTCGGTGAAGTGTCGGGTCAGCTTGGCTCTTGGATCTTTGGCCGCGCTGCTAACAGGCTTAGCGACCGAAGCGTATAGCTGTCCATAGAACCTTTCGATCTCCTCTAATACCTCTGCCTTGGTCGACGCTAAACTTCCATCTTCTCTCTTCAGCTTTGTCAATTGGCTTTGTCCAATAGACAAATCTCTTGCGAACACTTTGGAGCCTTTGTTCCGCTCTATTGTCTTTTTAATATGTTTAGTATTAAAAAGACGGATGTCGTGCCGCAAGGATTTCGAAATTTGTCTATTGAGACGCCTATATGACTTTGCATCATCGGAAGACTGCAATCTTAGCGAGCGTCGTTCGGCCATGAGATTTACAGTGTGATCGGAGAATTTCTGCGGTTTATTTGAACGGCGGGGTCTAAAGAACTTAGCACCCACCGTTTGGACAGTTTCTACGAGCCCGTTGTTTATCTCGTCCACCGACGCAAGGTTCTCTAGGCAAGCAAAACGATTCGAGAGCTCGAGCTGAAAGTCCTCGGGGTTTTGGATATGTTCACGAGTAGGTCGGATCGGCAACATCTCAGTTTTATTTTAGTTTTTAAAAACTTGTTTAAGTTAACCTTCCTACATTGAAATAAATGTTTTCCAGAGAAAAAAAAATTACATAGGTATTCAAAGACTCAGTATAGGTATATTTATTTTGGCCTATGCAGATTATACATCACAAGAAACTGTTTTATCGAAGAAAACAATAAATCTAATAAATAGCAAGTCAGGTCAAAATACCTCGACCCTCTATTCGTAGGTAGTTCAATAAGTCATTGTAATGTGTGTTTTTATTGCTGAATACTGAAAATAATAGTGTTATCATTCGTGGCCCGGCTTCGATGGCCTATCTCATTTGATTTGTGGACAATCTATCAGTGATCTCACCCAGAATTTGTAGTTGGCGCTGCATGCAAGCCGCTTCGAACCTATACAGGGTTATTCCTAATCAATGGGCATTCTTGTAGGGGCTTATTCTGTACATGAAAACTAACAACTTTTGTTTTGCTACTTTTTTCTAAACAAAAAAAAATGTTGTTCCATAGAAAAATATCGTTCACCCGTGACAAAATGTATAGAACAGCTGATATTTTTTTTGAGTTTTGACAAAAGTCGCAGAACAAAAGTTGAAAGTTTTGATGTACAGAATAAGCCCCTAAAAGGACGCTAATTGATAAGGAATAACCCTGTATTATTTACGACTAGCTGACCCGGTGAACTTCATATCACTTTCATGCGTCGCTAGACCTACAATGTGTGTCGCACTCATTTCGATAATGTCTAGCGCCACCGACGACCAGATACGACAACTTTACACCTAGGAACATTTTGTATGGAGAAATTAAATTAAAGTCTTTTTTTTACTTTTCTTCATAAGACCCTTCTCTTGACATTCACAAACAACAAAAGAAGAGTTAGCGTAATCGGTCCCGCCGTTCACGCGCAGTGCCGTGACCAAGGGAAATAGGGATTAATTTTTCTGTAGGTATATAGAAATACAGGAGAGGCCTATGTCGGACAGTGGATAGGTATCCTGTGGTTGAGACTAATAGTAAGCATTAGGGGACATTTTACACGCGGTCTCCGACCCCAAACTAAGCAAAGTTTGTCATATGGCTGCCAGAGACTGATTTACAACATATACATATTTTCAAATACATACTTATATAGATAGTACCTTAATAACACCCAGAGACAGAGCAAACACTTATGTTTATCACATAAATGCTTGCCCTGGGTGGGGATCGAACCCACGCCACTTTGATCCAGAAGTCAAGTTAACTATAACCATAGAGCCAACGAGGCAGTCGAGAAGGGCACCGAGAAGAAGAGTGATCTCACTGAGCAAGATAAATTTCTTAAGATCGGCAGAATCGTTTAATTCGGCTTACCATCAACGAAACTAACCATAGACGAAACTGAACTGTAACGGATGTAAAACTCTTTCCTACTTCATCATTTTTCATTCAATTAAAATTTCCATACGATCTCGCAAAGAATCTTCATTTCTAAAAAATATTTAAATACGTGAAATATAAACGATGAGATTTGATTGCCTAAAAATAAACCTTTACTATTCACACTGTTTAATACAATTTCAATAAAACTATAACAGTCTTCAGGAAACGTGGCATAAATAGATAAGGTATTACATTCCATAGGACATAATGGCTTACAGTCGATTACCCCATGTTCAATATTTAAATGCAGGCATAAACTAGGCACTAAAACAATCATAAAAATCCGATTAAAGTATTCAGTGTCGTAAAACTCAAAAAATACCAATAGTGTTGCCAGCGCGGAAACGTTTTTCTCCTCATCTATACTTCAAATAAAATATAAAACATTTTTGTGTGGCATATGATATGTTTTTATTATTTATGATATGTATGCAATTGTCAGATTAATTAAAATGAATAACTTTTCATTTCCGTTTCAAGTTTCTTTTCGTTGTAATTTCATATGGTAGGTACATTGTCGATGGTAAGATAATTATACTTGATTTAGTAGCACATAATCTTTAGAGACTTTGACTGGAACAAGTAGCAAACACACGGGCACAGAAGAACAAATAAAAAAGTGTCTTTTACTTTGATTTTATTATTATTGCATATAAGTTCTCGTTTGATCACTATCTGTCTCATCTGCGGTGTAATGCTTAGCACGTTTCCTTAGAAGATTTGCATATTTGTGTTGGTGCGTGGGTTATAGTTCGGCCGTTCAGAGAATGCGTTCCTGACACGTCATCTTGAAAAAATGTTTTTGGCCGATATCTCGGAAACTATGTACTTAAGGGGAAAAAACATTAAAATAATTATTGAACAAAAGATGCGAAATTTTATTTTGTACAATAATGATATTTATGTTTTTTGCCCTTAAGTACATAGTTTCCGAGATATCGGCCAAAAATTTTTTTTCTAGATGACGTGTCAGGAACGCATTCTCTGAACAGCCGAACTATAGTAAACAACATCCTTGGTGTGTGGTTTTCTGGCTGTTCCTGAAAGATAACGTGTCAGTTTTGGCACATTGTTAATTGGCTAATTTAAACTTCTTGAGGTAGAATCGTCACAGCTGGCAACACCGAGCTCCCGAATAGCTATTGATGCATTATATTCTATTGGTTGAGTTTTATGGCACTGATGCAGGAGCTCGTATTGTTGTTTATTTTATGACGGGTTTATAGGGAAATGACGTCACATACGTGAGCTGCACGGATGGCAGTACAATTTTTATTCTCCTCAGGTGATCGGGACTTGGAAGCTTATCTTATAAAGGAAATAAAAGATGAGGACTGATGCACTTATCTAATAGATACATTTCTTTATTGAACACATTTTTAAATCGATGGCAAATGAATATCTTTTTCTTATTTAATTTCTTGCCACACTAAACAAGTCTACGCCAAAACGTGATTAAAAAATTATAACACAATATTTACAAACTACAGAAAAATTATAAAACGTTAGTTCAAAAATAGCATTATAACAACCTCAAAAGTACCATATAAAAAAAAAAGCTTTTGTAAAGGCTACAATAACGACTCCTTCGACTCATTGCCCAATCGATTTAAAAAATAAAGCGAGACTTAACTTCGCAAAAGAAACCTATTTTATTTTTCTTATCGCGAAAATTCCTTTGATCATATTTTTGCCTGAGATTGAGCGCGCAAACTAAGTACTTAATGCATTTATGACTCTAATCCTCTAAAAGATAGTATATCCTATATAGCTAGAGTAATTTGTAAAAAAAAAGTAATTGCATGGCAAATAAAATACCTATTATAAGTTTTCTCCGCCCAAAGCTATGAAAAACTACCCAAGGTGCACGGTTACTAATAAAATGTTTTTTTTTTTCTTTTTTATTGGCATCGCACGGCATTGTTATTTGGCGGTCGGGGAATATTGGGGATAGAATGTAAAATATCACGTTTCAAATTGATGTTTGTTTAAAATAATGGTTTGATGTAATGTGATATGATGTACGTGACCGTTAGGGATGATATATGACTGAAGACTTTTGGGTAGGAAGATCAAATCAAAACTAATTTGTGTGACAAAAACTTTGATATACGTAGGTACGTCCTAAAACTCTACGGATTCCTTATGAAATGCTTTTGCAAGAATCAGAAATGCAAAACAACTCATAAGCATAGCTAATCCGAGAGTACATAAAACATCTTTGCGATCCAATCAGCATTTGCATTCATTTTCAGAACGTACAAATTTGATCTACCTTAACAGCAAAAGCATCAACTAAATTAAAATGAAATTAAATTATACGCTTCAGAATCTATGAAATAAGTACCTAAATAGGTAATATCACAAGGTGTATTTTTTATTATTATCGTTAAAATACAGCGTAAAACCATTTTTCATACGCCCGATAAGTAATCTAATACAATAAATAATGTCATGTCACAGAATTCGTTATCGACCTTCTTCGAAACGCCTTGACCGATTTTTTTGTGTATAATTAATAGGTATGAGAAAATATCGTGGGTTATTTTTTTATTTCTAGGTGGTAATGAAGACCCTATGAAGTTTTCTTTTGTTATATGACATAATATACCTAATTAAAAAACCCCCGACACAAAAATATTTGACAACAAACTTTCAATTGACAACCATTTTGGGCACATTTGTAGAATTTTGGTTCTTCCATCCCCAATTTAACCCACCATAACTCTTAAACGGCTCAATCGATTTTTATAAAACATAGCTAAGAACACTCTCGATTAAGTCTCCTTTCATCCAAAAAAAACTAAACTGAAATCGGTTCAGTGGTTCGGGCGCTATGATGCCACAGACAGATAGACAGACAGACACACAGACAGACAAACAGACACGTCAAACTTATAACACCCCTCTTTTTCGTCGGGGGTTAAAAACAACGTATGCAGAGTCAGCTAGTTTATCCAATGAAAAAAATATTTAGCCCTGTGATCAGGATGTTTCGCCTCAAATGAAGATTGATCACTGATAAAATAAACTGCTAGATACGTCGCTGTATAGTATCAGAAGCTATATGAAAGCTCCCGCCGTATTTCGGTGATATTAGCATATTAGGCGTCGCTCGGGGCGGCACATCCACCAGCCTTTGTCAGCAATATCTAGCTACCTTGCGCCAATTTGCATTCGCCTACAGGCGGTTACAGATTGTGATTTGTTAAAAAAACAAATATTTATTTGCGAGTACCTTGCTAGTTTTATAAAAATCAATATACAGGGTTATTTTAATCAATTTTTAGCATCCTTTGAGGGGTTTATTCTGTATATCAAAACTAACAACTTGTGTTCCACGACTTTTATTAATTCTTAAAAAAAATGTTGTTATTCCGTAGAAAAATATCCTTCACTCTCGACAAAATGAATGGAACAGCTGATTTTTTCTTTTGAGTTTTGACAAAAGTCCCAGAACGAAAGCTGTTAGTTTTGATGTACAGAATAAGCCCCTAAAAGGATGCTAATTGATTAGAAATAACCCTGTATACGTTCAAAAGAAATAACTGCACTGAGCGTTGCGTATTAATTTATTCGTAAACGGAAACTAGTAAAGTTTCGTATTGTTCCATTCAATGTTGTACAGCGCCCTGACGGATACGAGGGTGAACTAACAAAAATGTATGAAGCGAAATGGAAACGATAATAGTCTTTGTATATTGTACTATGCATACTCAGGCTAAGGCCTCTGTGCGGTAGCAGGCTCTTAAATAGCCAATTTCTGGACATAGGTTTACACATGAAGTGTGATAGAGCAATATCAGCTACACTGGTCCAGTTTGGTTTGTTAGAGGAATAAGCAAATGAAGAAAATTGTTACATAAATTATCTCAATTCAGTTACTTTGTTATGCCTGTCTTACGTTGTCATTTTCGATTCCAAACCAATATATAGTTCTCAATCTAATTCAATTATCGTTGCAAACTACAGCAAGGAGATATTGCAAGTCAAAATTTTTAGTTAATTTAAATTTTAAAGTTAATTTGATAGATGACACTACAGCTACGCCGCTATAAAATTAATATATCTACGCCAATCTACGCGGATAGCGTAGCGAATTTCTACGCCTAGAGCGTAGCGAATATCTACGCATAGAGCGTAGCATAACTCTACAAATTCCTTTACAAATTACTGTGTCGGTGAAGATAGTTGATTAATAATTGTAGGTATTCTACCTACATACAATAGAAATCAAAAATGTTTCGTTCTTATTGTTGGCAAATAAAAGCCATATAACATTTATACTACTACAACTACAAAAAAGTTTTTTATGCTCTATAAACCTAATAATTGTCTATGTTTTATTATGAAGAATACCAAATACAAACAAGACTTGTTACTCCATAAAAGTCGACCTAGGACAGGCATTTTGAATCACCCTGTGTACATTTTCAAATGAAAGATTACGCGTACGGAGTCACAAAGCGCAGAACAAATATATCATGCGAGATGTCATCGGGTCATAAATTATGTATGCCATTTTTACCCTACCTGCGTATAACGCTGATTGTGTTCGAAAATTGTATGAAAATCTATTTGGAGTGCAATAAGTTTCAAACAGGGGATGAAGGTAGGTACCTAGAGATGATAGGCGGTGACACGATAGACGTGGGTTCAAATCGTTGCCTTAACTTTATTAAATTCATCCATCCATCAGCCATGGGACTTCCTCTGCTGGACATTGGCGTCCCATTATAAATGGTATAGATTTATTGGTGAAGAAATAGATTTATAACACCTTCACTATTTTTAGTTTAGCTTGCAATTTGTTCCAACGTTATAATTAACTGACCTTGGACATAAATCTAGCTTATTCGCTATGCTTTTGTGTATCATATCTTTAGTACATCATAATATCCAAACCAAAGTATTTACCTATTTTGGTCAACAGTTTTTGGCTTGAAAGCAAACGTAATAATAATTGAGGTAGTTCGTAGCTATACCTATCATCTTACAATACTACTTACTTGCTATTTAAATACAATCTTTGAACAAGGTTCTCATTTATGAAGTGAAAATTTCTTTAGCGGCGTTGTGTACTTTTAGGGATGTGTAAAAAATGTTAAACTCGCGTCAGGACACGTGAACTGATTGAAAATGCGTAAGATGGAGGGAGAGTAGACCGTCGGCGCGGGAATATCCCCTCACATTGTACCGCGCGGCGAATATGTATGCCTGCTCCTACTGTTTCGTTTGTGCGGCGCAGACCCCTTGCGCGAGTGTGCGTGTGTGATATTGTATTTTACCACATAAAAATCATCAGTACTTCATGTGTTCGACTTTTCACTTCTGCCGGCACTCCTGGATTGCCACGCGTTGTTTTTTTTTAAGCAAGCTTCATCATAATTTACTAGGTACTTCCTCTGTTATCATTCGAAGAAATCCTCATTTTTCTTCCACAAAGCTAACCTCCACAAAGTTTCAGACTAATATTAATATTAAAATTAGTTTTCATTTAAAACAGTTTTCCTTGACGCGCAGACGTTACCTCGACACTGAGATATTACTGCAGCTTAGCTCAGGAATTTCAATTTGCTTCATGTTTGTATGAATAAAAATTGGCTTTCATATTTCTTAGGGCTTAGCGCGTCTATATGATTAATTTAGGTTCTTTTGTGGGTTTTAATTAGAGGTAGCGCTCATAGCGTAGTTTGACCAGGTGTTTGTTAACGGTCATCGAAGCTAAGCAACGTTCGACACGGTCAGTCTATGGATGGGTGACCGCAGGTGGCATTTACAACTGAGCGCTACCATGGCTCAGATGACACGTTAAATTGTAGGTCCCGGTTGTTTTATTTAGCCAGGTCAGAGGCCTTCAGGCGGCTTAAGCAGTCTGAAAGCAGGGCTACAAACTGATTGCTTTCAAGTTTTGGCGGGAACGCATAAAAATCATGTCGACGCATTGTATTATTTAGTTAAACAAGTGTTTCTATCAGTAATGATTAGTGAAAAATGTGGTATTTTGTAGATTATGAGCTAAATTATGTGCATGAGTGTAGACAAGTGCAAGTGTATCGTGTTGTTCCGTGTTGTGACTATTTTGATAAAATATCAAAAAATGTTAAAAACTTATACCTACTTGACACTGGCAAATGCATAAACCATACGACGCCAAAATATAAAAGAAGAAGAAACATGTTGCTTTTTTTCACAAATATTTTTAGGGTTCCGTACCCAAAGGGTAAAAACGGGATCCTATTACTAAGACTCCGCTGTCCGTCTGTCTCCAGGATGTATCTCATGAACCGTTATAGCTAGAAAGCTAAAATTTCCACGGATGATGTATTTCTATTGCCGCTAGAATAACCAATACTAAAAACTGAATAAAATGTATAATTAAAGGAGGCTCCCATATCCGATAGCGTCTCATTAGCGTCTTGATATGGTTCGGCCGTCGTAAAACATTTGCGCGATGCAGAATCCGGCTTCTGATTGGCTGAGGCGCGGCGATACGCCCTGTGATTGGCGGGCGGAAGAGCTTTTGGCTTAGCTAGCGCCATCTCGTAGCGAATGTAGCGAAGGTAGTCGCTACAAGCTAATATCGGTGAGGGTAGGTAAAAAGCCACCTTATACGTCAAGGCTGTCCAATAGATTTTCCTGGAGGGCAAAATTTGATAGACTGCGGTGGCGCCGGGCAAAAAACTATTCATTCATACATAAAATATTACACACATACAAAAAGTAGGTAAAATAAACAAACATCAATATGCTTCAATATTTTTTATTCGCGAATCAAATTAAGTAAAATAGTAACAAATTAGTATTTTTGGTTAATGTGAGCTATGAAGAGGTTTTTCTGAAAGTAATTTGTCGATATTTGGTTTTAGATCTGACGAAGAAAGAAGAATCAAGTCTGAAATGTGTTTAGCAGTAAGAGATGTTCGGTATTTATTCTTGATGTAGAATAGCGTTGAAAATGTTTTTTCACATACATCAATGGAATTGGTTCCAGCAGGTTTGGACCTGCTTAAAATTTGCATAGCAATGTCACGCAATGTTGGAAAATCTTCCCTGGAAACGTTTTTCCAAAAACTTGCGAAACTCTCTGTAAGCTGCTCCCAAGATACATTTTCGTAGAAAATTTGTTTCAGAGCAGTGTGGTTTTGCATATCTGTCACTTCCAATTGAATGTTTGCTGGATATTCAAGCAGATCAGTGGAACTGATGGCAAATGGATTTACAAACAGCTTAATCTGAAGTTTGGCTGCTTCAAAATCCTTGAATCTGTTATCAAAATAGTCTTATAAAGACCTAATTTTTAATAGGTACTTTCGGATATCAAGGGCAGTGATCTTTAATTCTTCTTTCACACTTGCAAGTGTAGGAAAGTGGTCGATTTTATTTTTCGCTAAGTTTGCTGCAGTTTGCTACAAATCGTCAACGACCCACCTCTAGGTATTATCGATCGTAGATCGAAGACGTTTTGGCGGGCAAATTCAAATGTCATGGCGGGCCACTTCGTGGCCCGCGGGCCTGGGTTTGGCCAGCCTTGTTATACGTATACATATAGGCGCAATAAGTAAGTAAGTAAACTATAGCATTTTATAAATAACTAACTTTTGCCGGCGGCTTCACCTGCGTGATGTTTTGATTTTTGTTCTATTCCATGGGAACCTTTTTATTTCAGTGATAAAAAGTAGCCAATCTCACTTTATCTCTTTCAAACTAAGTATGTCCATGTTAAAAATCAAGTCAAACCGTTTCTCCGTTGTTGCGTGAAAGACGAACTAACTAACAAACCAATAAACCAACAGATACACTTTCGGATTTATAAAATAAGTAAAGTAGTAAGGGTAAAGGAAAAATTTGGACCGATCACGCTACATACGATGCGATTTCGAATGTGTACGAGGGATTTTACTCATCTTTAGCTTAAGACTGAACGATTGTCTTTAATAATTTTTTTACCGCTAACTATTCATAGAATACTCGAATACTCTAGATTTAATATTGTCTAAGACGCTGCCGGCAACACTGGTCGCCGCAGTGCTGCCGCGGCGGCGGCGACGCGGCGGCAACGCCCGTGTGGCACCAGCCTTAGAACTGGATGCATTAATGTTATAATGTAACATGATTAATTAAATGTTTCTTTGAAAAGTGCAGTAATTTTCAGATGAATATACAGGGTTATTTCTAATCAATTAGCATCCTTTTAGGGGCTTATTCTGTACATAAAAACTAGCAACTTTTGTTCTGCGACTTTTGTCAAAACTCAAAATGTACAGAATAAGCCCCTAAAAGGATGCTAATTGATTAGAAATAACCCTGTATAAGATCAATGATCATAATAAACATTTTTTACTATGGTACTAACTACGACATCACAAAAAAAAAACGAAGCGACGTCTGTAAAGTGAATGACAAGCTTTGCAAATCCCCACTTTTCATCATATTTTCTTATGAATTAAAGTCAAAAGCTTATGATAAAAAAAAAAAAATTTTTCATAATAATTTATTTGAGTTTGAGCTGGTTTTATCTTACCTTTCATAGTTTTACTCTTTGAATCCTGTAAAATAAGTTGTACAGCTTAACGAATCAAATTTGAAATGCGTGGAAAAAATTAAATATCTGGGTAGCATCGTGACATCTAAAGATGACCTCGACTGTGATAGAAATGGTGCCGCTTCAGCTGCGGTTGGCAAATTGCGCATCAGTGTTTCGATCACATGACATTAAACTAGAAACAAAAATCAAGGTGTACATGGCCATTGTTCTGCCTAACATCTTATACGCGGCAGAAACTTGGTGCTTGTATCGACGTCACATTTGCGCGCTTGATCGATTCCACCTAAAATGTCTACGTGATATTCTGAACATCAAGTGGTCTGACCGCGTCAGGAACACAGATGTTCTCAGGCGTGCGAATGTGTGCGGTGTGGAGGCTTACTTGTAGAGACGGCAGCTGAGATGGTGTGGGCACGTGTTCCGAATGCCCGATGAAAGGATTGCAGAACGCACATTCTACTCAGAACTTAAAAAAGGGAAGCGTAAAAGCGGAGGCCAGTTTCTCAGATACAAAGATGTCCTGAAGAGGCAATTGAAGGGGTGTGGAATCGAACCCTCACCATGGGAATCTCAGGCTGTCGGCCGTACCGTCATGGAATCAAAAAGAACAAACCAACGTACGCATTTGAGGTCCAAAGCGGGCGTGATTTAGAACTTAAAACAGACCATGTCAAAAACAAACTGCCGTCCAACATTACATACAATTACATAAATTGAGTCCTCACATGTAGCCACTGTGCTAGGACATTCACCGCTAAAATTTGGTACATCAACCATGTGAGGACCCATCAGTAACCATACCCATATTTACAGAAAATTGTCGCCGTATCCGAAATCAGCGAGGAATACATCATCATCAAACATCCTAGACCGCAAATCTGCTTATCATCAGGCAGTGTGTAGTAAAACGCAAACCAATACGAAATAAAAAAAAATTATCATCTTCAAAGTAAGTTATACCAAATATTGTGAGTTATGGTGTATCTCGTGCGAAGTACCTACTCTATTTTTGTTATTCATAATGTGTAAAAACTTTCAAGTTTTGTAATAGGATCAGCACGGTTATTCTCAAGGCAGTGGAATCGAATACGGGAACGTTCCCGACACGAATTTCATTTCAGCGATTCTCGTTTCCGAATTCGAGATCGTTTGACATTTCAATTCGAGAACTCAGACTGCATCAGCTGATTTTTGTCGGAAAAGTTCCCGATAGCTAATTGCTCTCGGAAAGCATTCCGATAACTGTGAGTGCAACATAAAAAGTACTTTTTGAGGCCTTTTCAGCGGTTTTTTCCAGGTTTTTTATCAATAATGCTTTCCTTCTTGAAGCGTCGGCACCGGCGACTCGACGACGGACCAAGTCGTCGTGCCCCATCATGCCTATTCCAGCATTCTCTCCCGCTGTTCTAATGACACCCTTGTCCTCTAGGAATCATAGGGAACTATGATATTATTAGATGCTACAGTCACGATAATAAAATAATATGAATCCAAATAAGTTTAACAGGTAAAACTACTTTAACTAATTATACTTACTGTGTTCATTTTTATTATTTTAACTCAATTCAATTCTTGTTTTTTGGCTTTTGCGAGGTTGTTACACAATTTCAATATAAGTTTTCACAATTTCTCCAATATCTTTAACGCACGCAGGTAGGTAAACAAAAGAAAGGTATAGAAACGTAAACAAAAGTCAACTGCAACCTTAGGTATTCTAAGACTGCAACTGTGGAGTTTTGGCGGGAACGCGGAAAAATCATGTCGCCTCATTGTATTATTTTGTTAAACTTGTGTTTTTATTAGCGATAATTAGTGAAAAATTGTGGTATTTCGTTGATTATGAGCTGATTTACGTGCATGAGTGTAGGCAAGTGATATAATGTGACGTATCATGTTGTTCCGTGTTGTTACCAATACTCCATAGACGCCTCTAGTAAAGTTCCCACTGCTTTACTGAGGTATGACTTGAACTATGTTTGGAATTAACCGCGACTTTATTGGACTATGACGTGATTACGACAGTGACTATTTTGATGAAATATCAAAAAATAGTAAAACTAAATACTTGACACTTGCAAATGTACAATTATGCGACGCCAAAACATAAAAGAAGAAGAAGACTGCAACTGAAAACTGGAAAGTCAAGAGTGACAATGACAGTTATAAACCACCATGTTTTTGTTTACGAAGTATGTTCCTGCAAAATGCAGTCGACGCAAGTAATCTTAAACGTCGCTTATGTGAAATATTCATAAGTTTATATATTCATAGACGTCTGCTTTATGAAAAAGATCATATACTTTGATAATTAATGGTCGTAATTGACTACAATTCCATACATTTAAATTTCTACCATAGTCTCTTTTTTCTACCAATACGAATCATTCTCTGTAAATGTTTCCTCGATTTAATGTCTACCTTGACTATGGTATTTCAATCGGAAAAACCCGAAGAATGCCGAAGTTCATTCCGAACGGATTCTAGAATGCAGTTTCACGGCTCCTTCGGAAGTGAATCCGTATCCGACGGAAAATGTAGATCTCGATTCGGAAGTGAGTTCGGAAACGAGAATATGGCTGCAGTTCTTTGAAATTTTTTAGTGAAAATATTAAATTCGTTATGTTTTAATGAGTTAGCATTCTAAAGCTGAGATGAAAATAGTGAATAGGCATGATGGGCTAAAATCATTATTATAATTAGTCCCTAAGTTGGATTATCAAAAAAATTCGGATAGGTACGTATTTTTTCTTTTGTCAAGAAAACTACAATGGGCAAAGATAAACCTTGTCAAAGTTTGGGAGTGGGGGTCGTGACGTCACGTCTCTCACGGAAGTCTATACATTTGTATGACACTTATGACGTCACGCGGACCTTTAACCGGCTATATTCTTCAGGCTTCATAAATTTTTGTTTAATTGACAAAAGATAATAACGTGGCTATTTTTTTTTTAAATCTATCTAATATTTGTTTAGTCATCATGCCTATTGTTCATAATTGAGTAAAGGAACATAAACAATATTCAGTAATCAATTACCTAACTCATAACTCAAGTGATATTAAGGTGGGCCTTAATGTCACTTTACTCAATTAATATGAATTTCAAGTCATTAATTAATATTTTAGTAAACTTACTGATTAATTGTACTTTCTTGTATCGTTATTTTCAGCTTACTCTATATTTTTATCCCGATGTAACCAGTAGTCTCATACATTTGTTCAAATTTGAAATCGGATCCAAAAATTATATCATGAACATCTCACCAAAAATAAATACGTTTTTCAAAACATTAAGTCACTACGAACAATCACGATTTGTTGAGATTTTCTATAAATTTCTTTACTTACTTTTTGGTCTTGACTTTGGATATTTTAACTTCCAGATAAAGAGCATCAACAATTTATTCAAATACTTTATGCTTTTCTCCAATTTGGCTTTGGATGTTTTTAATATATGTGTATGGTGGCAGCACTACTCTGCAGGCGATCCGTTTTTTTTTACATTTATTTATCATACAGTTCAGCATGTGTTTAATATTGTCATACTCTTCAGTAAGAAGACTAATTTATATAATTATGTGAACATGATGAAACATATAGATAATAACATACATTTTGTGAATAGAACGTGCTTTGATGAAGAAAAACTTGCTATACTTATATCACTTTTTATAACATTGACTAAAATAAGCATGACCGCTTATTTTTTGGCTTATCCTAAAATATTGAAGGGCTCTGCGTGGGAACTTGTTGCGTATTTTATTGTATTTCTTAGCCCAGATTATGTTTCCGCTACAAATTCCTTGATATTTGTTTTGTCATATCGTCGGTTAAAAAAACTTACATATAACCTGGAACTGGCAACTTTGCCATTACCCACTTTTAATGAATTATACAAAAATATTGTCGATGCCACTGAATCAATAAAATCATCATATGATCCATTGGTAAATTTTCATAAGGTGTAAATCGAATATCTTGTTGTAAGACATCTTCTTAAACTTAGAAATAATTATGATTTTGTTTTCAGTTTGTGATTATCCTTTTATTTAAGATTCCGGAATTTATGTATTACATATATGACATAGTGATAAATGTGAAATTCCAAGTCGATCCGGTATGTCGCGTTATTTTGATAATGTTATATTCAAAAAGTTATTTATGTGATAAACATTTCAAAAATTTGTCGCAAATACAGACTCGAACCTGCGTCTTCGGATCACTAGCCCGACGCTCTCCCAACTTAGCTAATTCGCAGTCCTGACTTTGCGTCGAATTTATGAAGTGTTTTTCATTTTAACCAACTCACAGCGTTGGCGGCGCCACCTGTGACAATCGTATTAGACAGGTTATCAATCAATTAAAGTTACAAGAACTTCTGAATATTGACGAGAGATGGCGCACTTCTAAATCGATTTTTGAAATGTTTATCATAAAAATAACTTTTTGAGCAAACTCGATGAGGTTGTGTCGTTTCATTATTAAGTTCTTCTTAATATTGCATTGTCACGCAATTTACCAAGTCATCTTAATATTGCATTGTCACGCAATTTACCCATGTATGCAAAATTTCAGCTCAATCGGTAACCGGGAAGTGGATCAAATTTAACTTGCAAGATTTGATTACAGAACGACAAACAACGGGACAGGTGAAACTAAATAAAAGCTTGTAAAAGATTGAGAACTCAATAGGCGTAAATTGACAAAATGGTCCTTTTTTGTGACGACTTTAAGTATGTTAAAAAACTGAACTCCGTATGTTTATTTTCAGCTTGACTTGCCAAATTTTATATTTCCGACTATAGCAGTGGTAATTACTATGTTAGAGGCAATCACACCTGCCTTAATTGCTGGCTTCCTCGAATCACAGACGAACAAAATAAAAATCATGCTATATGACATATTGACGAAACATAAACCAGGTGCGAATTGGTAATTTTACTCAAAATGTGATGATCTGCAATCTAGCCGGATTTCTATCTAATATGTTGTTTGGTATTTGCGTACTGATTTGCTACTTATTTTTTACCAAGAAACCTTTTTTTTTCAGATATCAACAAAAAAGAATTAAATTTATTCATTCGTTATGTCGAAGCGCGCCCTATGAAGTTTTATGTTTACAAAGTAATTCCTTTAAATGCTGATCTACTCGGAATGATATTCAACTTTTGTCTCACCTATCTCATAGTGATCATACAATTTGCACATTTATATTAACTTAGAACCGATGGCTGATCTGTAAAATGTTCGAATAGACATCACGCGCTGGAAAGCGCAGCGTATGATGTCCACGGACTAAGTGGAGTGACGACATATTAAGCCCGATTACAGAGGCGCCAGCGTAAATTTAATAGCAACGTAAAAAGCGTTCTCTCTATCGAATGCCTAAAGTGAAAAAGAAACAGAACTATGCTATTTAGCTAATATAATTACGATGGTGCCTCTGTAATCGGGCTTATTATAAGACTACAACAACGCGTTGGATGCAAATCGATTATGAAAATGCCAGGCTTATTGAAATATTACAGGGAAAGCCCATTTCTGGTATTGGACGTCCTACACTTGATCCATAATAATGATGATGATTAATTTCGCGTACAATAGAGAAATTTTTACCTAGGACAAGTAGTCCAGTTCGAGAGGTCCGACTCTCTGCGAGATCGAATCAGAAATGAGGAGATCCGTAGAACAACCAATTGACTTTGGTTGTTCTACGGATGTCAACCGACATTGCCCAACGGACTGGCAAGTTGAAATGGCAGTGGGCAAAGCACATGGCGCAGAGAATTGATGACTGATGGGGCCGACAAGTTCTCGAGTGGAGACCACGTACCGGCAAGCGCAACGTAGGACGTCCACCCACAAGGTGAACGAATGACCTCATCGAGGCCGGAGGATCGCGCTGGATGCAAGCCGCTTCCAACCGGTCTTATTGAAGATCCATAGATGAGGCCTATGTCCAGCAGTGGACTTCTCATGGTTGATGGATAAATGATTGGAGAAATTGTTTAAAAAGTTGTGTTACATTTAACCTTAGGAAGGCAAGGCAACAGGGGTAATCGACACTGCATGCACTACTCGCAAAAAGTTTTAATATTGAAGTGAAACTTCTAATGCGACTTTCAACAAGGTTGCGTTAAACGTTTAACGCTACCATGGAGGGGGTATGAAAGTACTGTTGCATCGAAATTTCACTACTTCCGCGCGGAGGGACTCCACTTGCATTTTTTTCTTTGACATTATTTTGCTTATTCTATTTTTAATAAGAGTGAACGTAATCAGTTGCACTCAACCACCTGTCGCGGTAAGTCATAGTTTTTGTTAAACTGATAGTGCTGGGGCGAAGCGGTACCCCTGTTGCTGTTTACGTATGCATTTTTTTGGATCAAGCTGGAACTAGATTTATGGTACTTTATGTTGATGCTAATCATCCAAACACCTGTTAATCATTATTGTTCATGAAATGATTTTATTTTTATCGTGCTTCACACACTAGGTTTATAGAAAATGTTCTTTTTGTGATAAACATTTCAAAAATTGACGCGCTCGCAAGATGTGGACTTGCATCTCTTTGGGATTCCGGCCCAGATGCTTTGTCCAAATTAAGCTAGAACGCTGTATCTAATACGAACCCGTCAAATTAGTGAAGTGTTTATCATTTTATTACTAACTTTTACAGTGTTGCTGTTAAAATGTAACGTGAAAAAAACGAGAAGGAAGTCGGCCACTAGGCTGTAATAGCACATAATAATAGTTGTTGAAAAACCCGGATTAGATCCATGGTAGTGGTTAATGCACACAATAATTTTGATATGCAGCACTATATCGATTTCGATTAATTTTGTCGAGAGTGAAATAAATTATTTAATGAAACCACTGTTTTTTAATAAGTACAGAGTTAATTCTATAGCAAAAGTGCTTCAGAATAATTGGTATCTTAAACTTTCTTAACCAAGATTCAACCTAATACAATATATTTTTTTCTTAATATTATTGCATGCCTCACTAATAGCGTGAGCCAAGGCATGCGACAAGCTATTACAATTAAAAATACACAAATGCAAACACATTCTATGAACAAAAAAAAAAACATACAAAATGTAAAATAATTATAACAAATCAATAGTAATAAAAATTTCAAAGTACTTACAATAAAAGTCGCAAAATATCATATGGCAATAAAGTTGGAATGTTAACGGGCGATGAGTTTATAGAGTGGAACGAATGTGAGCAGTGTAGCGCAGTTATTTATAAGCCAATTTCATCATTTGCATAGACGCTTTAGTCTAAAATTGTGCTATAAAATATTTGGTGTCCTCACCTCATATGATTTGATCTCATACTTCTGTATTACCTGCCGCAACGGATAGATGTGGTCCATGGCGCTTAAGCATTTTATTAGTTTTGTTAAATATTAAAAAATAAAAAAGTATGTTCTTATTTTTTTTTTTATATTTAATAAAAAATAAAATATGTCAAATAATTCACAACAGCTGTCATAGTAAATTCATCATTATAAAACCAGTTTTCCCTATATTGTGAAACCGTTGCTTTTCACTACCTAAAACAACGAGATCCAAACAAACCCGCTTGCTTCAAAGTGCAAATTTGGCCCAAACATTGCGAAAAAAAATTAAATTAAATACGAGTTGTTTTAATAAATTTTACGTAAATGTGTGTTTTTTAAATTCACATCTAAACACCTATTTATCTAAAAGAGATGTCGTGCTACTTATATTCTAGTACACAAAAAAGAAGTAAAAAGTATGATAATTTTGGGACAAAGTACCCCGAGCTTACGATAATTATGCATGTACGTACTTATTCGACAATTTTCATGACCTTGACGTTATTTCAATACAACACACATTTTAATTTAAACCAAGTACTAGGAATACATGTTTCAATACAGATGTGTGAATTGAATAGCAACAATAAGGTAGGTGACGCTGAAGCTCAGCAGCATCCCGATCAGGCTCGCGTCGAGCGGGACCACCTTGTACACCGAGAACTTGAGCGGCCGGGCTTCCACGTAGCGGATGAAACGCTTAATTTCGCGGCATTTTGATTCCCCTGTAAATAACAACAGACATTTTTTAACACGTAGGTATTTAGGTAATACGTAAGTAGTGGTTCTAAAGATTTGGTCCCTGCAAATCTTGGATTGTTATAGATGTTAAACGATTTTATCAAATTTTGTCAATTTCGATTGATAAATCGAACTACAACAAATTTCCTTTTCTTAGTATTAAATATGTATCTAGAAATGTGTATCTGTACCAAAGTTTGTAATATTCGTTGATATATGCAACCTAGATGCGAGAATTAACATACAAACGCACCGGGCTGAAAACCGGATTTTTTAAAAATATATTGCTAAATTTTTGAAAGTATTTTCGTATAAAGGGCTTTTACTTTTACTAAGAATTATTCTTAATTCTATTTTGTGTTGACATTATTTTCTTAGACCTGTAGTTAATACCCTTTTTGCAATTTCCTTTTTGTTTTAACTTTATTTTTTGGGATGTGTTTATCTAGTTGTGTTGTAATTATATTAAGAAACGATGTGTAATTATCGTTAATGTTTTTGTTTTGGTTAATTACTGTCCCCCAATTTTATCTTGTAGTGAGTTTTTGAAATTGTGAACATTATTTTTTTACAATTATATTCTTTTTTTTCTTTGTTTCTATAAAGATGTGGTTGTTTTTCTCAGACAATTTATGTTTATAACATCTACTTCTATATTTATTGATTTGTGATCTTATAAGTCGTAGTGTTTTACGTAATTTTTATTTATTAAGTTTTCATGATTTGTGAAAAGCAGATCAATGCAAAAAGCAGTGGTGTCTGTTACTGGGAAGGCTCTTTTATAGTATTAATCATATTCAAAGACGCCATTTGGTTTACAAGTTCTCGTGTTTGTTTGTTATTGTCCATAATATTAATGGTAAAGTCTCCCCCTATAAATTTATGATTTTTTTCTCTCTTTTATTAAGTTTTTTTTTTTAATATTGTATGTACTTATTTATTTGTTCATAAAAAATATCTAAATGACGATCTTCTCTGTTTAATCCTGTTAATATACAATTAAGTAAGGAACTTCGATAGCACTTATATTTTTGATATATTCTTTGGATTCGTTCCCTATGCCTATTCATTCAATGCGTTCAAATTCTTCTTTTATTCTTATGTAGGTTCCTCCACCTCCATGTTGTTTCCTGCAGAGATTCTGCAACAGGAAGATGCTAGACATATTCACAGAGTAATAAAATATGTTAAATAGGCATAGGCTTCCATATGGTACGGAACCCTATGTGCGCGATTTTGACTCGCACTTGGCCAAATTTCAAAAGCAATCAAATGTCGCGTCACGTTATGACTTTGTGTTGCCATCGATGGAATTTTAGAGGGAGCTTTAGCAATTTTCGATGTTTGTCAAACACGCTATTTAAATTTTTAACTCCTGCCACCTCAGACCAAGAAGCTTACCACAAACAAAGTCTAATACTTTGTACCTATCTTCATACAAAACAACTTTTCATTTTCCTTGACATAGAACGTACCTATTTTGATATATTTTAACTGTTCACTACAAGGTTATGTTGATGTTTTGAGTTTGTTATTACTCTGTTATTTAGTAATAACAAACTCAAAACAAGTGTTTGAAAATATGTATAAATATTACGTGAATTAAAATTGAAAGAATAATCTACTGCTGTCTGAAGTAGGTACATAGTTAAGATATTTTTAGCCAATTCAGCACCTTATTGCAAAATAAATCTGGCAATACTTGTTACTTGTAATTGTATATATCATGCGCAATCGTAAATTGTTTTCGTTTTTATTACTTTAACTTCATTTTAAACGAAATTGTGTATATCTGAACAGTTTTAGAAGCGTCATAAATTACTCTGATGATCGTAAGATAGAACAAAACTTGGGAGAAAACGAGTGTGCAGGTGCAGGTATTCGTATGTATGAGCTACCGGCATCCTTTTTTGCACGCATATGTGCGAGACAATGCAATAACAATGGTACCATGGAGCTGATCTGATGATGGAGTCGGAAGGTGGCCATAGAAACTCCTGTTCTAAACAAGATAGACCCGTTGTGTTTAGGCTCATATTATTTGTCTTGGCTAGCGCAGATGCAACATGATATCCAGGATCTCAAAGTTTGTATTTTCAAAGTTATGTTTTATACTAATTTGCTAAAAATGTAAAGTGGCCACAACTGGCTCACCGGCGTGGCCACAAGCCAGTGAAAAATGCCACGACCGGTGTTTTTGCAGACTTTTCATTGATATACTTGTAGAAAATCAGATATTTTTTTCTCATAGTGTTTATATCTAAAAATAATAGACAAATGTATATTCCATCAATCATAAGAAACTATAAAATCTCAAGTGAATATTTTCTAGAATTATTGAAAACTAAAATTTCTTAAAGTGGCCACAACCGGGGCAACTGCTCTACATACCTTTTTCAAACAGCAGTTTTTCGAGTAATGTCAGTCTGAGTTTATTGACTTGAGCTGTTAGCAGAGCAGCGCACAAGGCGGGTCCTACTGTGAGGCCCAGTACGAGGAGTAATCCCCAATTTTGTGGATAAAATACCACCTTCCAGATCTGAAAATTTAGTGAGGTACACTTTATTCGTTAATTCATAATTTAATAAGGCTTTGAGAGTATTCCTGTGGAAATACGGAAGTTCGATGGAGGTGCTCGAAAGACATGACTCTATGAACTGATACCTAAGATATTATGAAGGCAAGAACAACCTCGTGAATGGAACGGCGACGTCATTTGCTTTGTCTACAAAAAGAATGCAGAAAGACATGTGCCAACTACGGAAGCATTGCACTACTGCTAACCGCGTACATAATCCTATTTTACGTATTGTTGAAAAGACTTGAACCGTTCGTGGATCGAATTTTGGGTGACTATGAGTGTGTGTTAGCACCATGGACCACATCCATACGCTACGGCAAGTCATACGGAAGACGAAAGAGTATAACTTGCCACTTTGCTTGGCGTTTGTGGACTATGAGAAAGCCTTTGATTCAGTCGACACATGGGCTGTGCTTGAGTCTCTCCAACAATGCCGTATTGACTATTGGTACATCGAAATGTTGAAGTGCTTGTATGCTAACGCCACTATGTCGGTTTGAGTACAGAAAGATAGCTCCAAAGCAATTCCTTTAAAAAGAGGCGTAAGACAGGGAGACGTAGTATCTCCGAAACTGTTTACTGTCACTTTGGAGAACGTCTTCAGGCTTCTGGAATGGAAAGGATTCGGCATTAATATCAATGGCGAATACTCACATTTGGTTTGCCGACGTGTCATGTCGTAGTCATAGCAAAATCTAGTGACGAGCTCAGCACGATGCTCGAAGGCCACAATCGGGTTTTTCAGAAGATGTTTCTCAAAATGAACATGTACAAGACAAAGATCATGTGCAATGCCCATATTGTACCCACCTCTATATCTGTTGAAAACTCGGTTCTTGAAGTTGTGGACGCGTACGTCTACCTAGGACAGCCTAATTACCTACGAATAGGACAAGTAGTCTAATACCTCATAATTGAACTACTTGTCCTAGGTAATTAGGTCCGACTTTCAAGAAAGAGGTTAATCGCCGAATCCAACATGGTTGTGCAGCGTTCGGAAAATTGCGAAACGTCTTCTCGTCCGACATACATCTGTGCCTCAAGTCAAAAGTATTCGACCAGTGTGTGTTGCCAGTGATGACTTATGGCACTGAAACGTGGTCTCTCACTACGGGCCTTATGAATAAGCTCCAAGTAGCCCAACGAGCTATGAAGAGGTCAATGCTCAGAGTCTTTCTGCGAGATCTAATCAAAAATAAGGAGATCCGTAGAAGAACCAAAGTTACAGACATAGCCCAGCGAATTGGCAAGTTACAGTGGCAGTGAGCAGGGCACATAGCTCGAAGGACTGAAGACCGATGGGGTCGAAAAGTTCTCAAGTGGAGACCGCGTACCGGCAAGCGCAGCGTAGGTCGTCCACCCACATAGTGGACGGATGACCTCATTAAGACCTCAGGATCGCGCTGAATGCAAGTCGCTTCCAACTGGTCTTATTGAAGATCTTTAGGGGAGGCCTATGTCCAGCAGCAGAAATCCTATGGCTGATGAATGAATGGATGGAACATGACCCTTAGATTTAGGCTACATTACCATATATGTACGTACCGATAAATTAACTTTGTTTTTTACATTCCAAACAATATAATATATCGAAATCATCAACATGGGCGTACTGTAAATAATAGCTGTCAAATACTGAAAAAAAAAAACTATTGATTATTATACCTACTTATCTACTATTTATTACAATTCACCAAATCCTCACTTCTTTACTATCCTTACTTAATATTGTAAATCCAAAAATGTGTTTGTTGGTTTGTTCTTTTTTCAGGAAGCAACGGAAGAACGGATTAACTTGATTTTTCAACATGGACATTGTTTGAAAAACGGAAGTGACAAAGGCTACTTTATATCCCGAAAATATAATAGGTTCCTATAGGATAACACAAAAATCAAAATATCTCATGGGCGAATCCGCGGGCAAAAGTTAGTCTAATTAATAAGAAAATTCAAATCATTTTTAAAATTGTATACAGGGTGGATCGCTGACTCCGCTATTAATTTGACCCACAACTAGTACTAGTAACCAGTCAAAGTCTATAAGTAGCCTTAAACTTATTTACCTGCGACACAAAAGCGTAGCGGATAATACACTAAACATTTTTTGTAGTTAAAAAACAGCTGTTCCAGACAGTTGTCAAGATTAAACGATTTTTTTGTATGTAACACCTAGCTGATTTTTTTGCGCTTATAAATATAACTTTCTTACCACAAAATCGTAGGCACTCTTGTATTTTTCCACAAAATCTGCGATCAATCTATACAGGGATTGATATGATTTTATCAACTGATTATTGTCATTCATCAATTTTTCAGTAAAGATTCTCAGTCGATGGTAAAATGAGTAATACAGAAACATAATTATCAGTAAAATTGTATCGCAACCCAAAGTGATAAGAGAGTAAGAGACTAAAACCCACAAAGGCTGAAGACAGTCATTACGATGAATTCCGCAGTAAATCGAAGTTCCCAACGAACGATAAATATAAGAAAATAAAGACCAAACTATTAATCTTTTTTCAACGTATTTGCATGCGGCGTGAGCTTTTAACTTAGTATCAACAAATTCCATGTCGCGATAAAACTGATATAAAGATACGTCAGACGTTTTGAAAATAAAACTTAGCGCATACACTAGATATGGACTGAACAAATAACTGACCCAAATAAAAACTATAGTGTTGTACATGTGGCTTGAATATATTCTCCAAATACAGATGAAAGGTATCAATAAAATTTGTAATAAAGTAATGAATTTTGCGACAAATTTTCGTTGAGCTGTTTCGTATTTGAAAAATCCGAAATCAAAACCCAAACAAAGATGAAATAATTTATAGAAGATGGTCAAGTAAGAATCGGATTGCTCGTAATATTTTTTTAAAAATAAGTTCATTTTGAAAGCAACAATATTTAAGATAATATACGAGTAGGAGTAAAATGTATGCTATGTAATGAAATCGGTTCAGAAGTGTTAATATTACAACATGGACAGGCACAAACAAATATATTGATCTGAAAGTAATAATGTTTATGAACTCAATTTAATAATCTCAATTTGTCTTTGCAGTTCAATTAATCATCAGTCTATTAATTGTCTCCTAAACCTTGTTGATACATGTACATACGTATATATACACTTTTATATACTTTTATATAATAAACCTACATATATAAATATATATATATATATTTATATATGTAGTAATGTATATATATATAAATGTGTTCTCAAGTGGATATATTTATATATATATATATATTTATATATGTGTGTAAAAAAAACAATATTTTTAATAGATAAATATATATATTTATGTATGTAGTAATGTATATATATATAAATATATATATATATATAAATATATATATATATATATTTATATATGTGTGTAAAAAAAACAATATTTTTAATAGATAAATTAAGCCCCGAGTTCACTAACGCTTGTTTAAATTAAACGCGTGATTACTGAATTTAACCAACGCTTTTTGCTCGCTGAACAGCAAAATTTCTTTAAAAAGCTGTTTAAGATTTAACCAACGGTTGATAAATTAAACATTTGTTGGTGAACTAGTGTCTAAAACCCGAGTTTAATCGTTGTTTAAATACAGTAATCACACGTTTAACTTAATCAAGCGTTGGTGAACTTGGGTCTTTTTAGAGTCTGAACAGCGAGAGAATGCGATCCTGAATTATGTTAATTGGCCGTGACTAGTGATCAGAAATAAGTAACACTATTATTTACTTTATAACTGACCCAATAAATAAAAACACCAAGTTGCATTTACCTATCTGTCTGTCTGGATTCCTATTTCTGAAATTCACTAAAATATTTATTAACAATCAAGAACAGTTTAAAGTGGCTTTCTGTGTATTAAAGATCGTAATTTTGACCAGACCAACTAACTGTTTAGTTTAAATAAAATACGCCATTAAATTAAGACAGCATGTATCTGACGCCTAAAATAAATCCCTATTTTAAGAACTCGAGAGATTCTTCTACCAATACAATCTCAAAAAATAATTATTATCAAGTATCTGACTCTGATATTTGGAACGGGATTATCTTTGCCAATTCTTTGACTTCGTATTATTTCTCTACCGGAGAAGCGTTCATCTTTAATGCCCATTATTCCATACAACATTTCTTGTTTACGTGTAATCTATTCAAGAGGTAATGTACGCAACGCATAGCAACTATTACCGTGATATATCAAAAATTGCAGCAGACCTAAACATGAAAGAAGAAACACGATGTAAAAATGTTTCCGTGATTGTCGTGTTTATTATAATAGCCATAAAATGTTCAATGGGGATTATTTGGAGATTTGTTAAAGCAGATGTAGGAAGCTCGTCTACATCAATAGCTAGCATATTGTTACTTGTGGATATGTCATGACCTTATATCAATTACCAATACATTAGCCTTTTTTGCAACATATATTTATCGTTGTGTTAAATCGCTGTCACATCAACTAGAAATGTCAAGTTTAAGATAAGATTTCTTTAAAAATATTTACAAATCTATATCGGACGCTGCTGAAGAAGTCAAAAGCTTTTTTGATCCTGTAGTAAGTTATCTTACAGGTATAACTTCAATAAATTATGTATATGCCAATAAACCTTGATAGTGTAGGTAAGTTATGACATTTTTGTAATTCTTCATTTTAGTATTTTATGCTGCTTATGCGCAATATTCCGGATACAAATACAAATACAAATACAAATCCTTTATTTATAACGCCAAGTTACACGTCAAAATATCGTGTCGATATCGATGACGATATCGTGTTGTATATGTATATTATTTCTGGTTGCTACTTTCAAACTGCTACTTATGTCGGTGAAGCATCTTTTATTTATACTTAATGTAAATTTAATACCTACCTTATAAAAAGTTATTTATTTATTTTATATTAAAGTTTTTATTAGAAGAATTTAATTCAGAAAATTCGACCAGAGGCAGATTTTCGTCGGTTTCTTGGTCATTTTATATGCGAACCAAACTTTTGAATTTTCAGCTTAGTTCTCCGATGCTTATATATTAGCAACTATCAGAATAATTATCACCCTGGTTGAAACGATATTGCCCGCTCTGCTAGCTGGTATGCTTTCTGCTAAAGCAGAACAAATGAAAGTCATTCTTCACAATCACAACAAACTGGTAAAAAATCAGGGTAGATACTATCGTATGATTCTACAAGTGGGTATTAGACTACACAAAATTGTTTTGTTCTGTTTTTGACCGGCGAACCACCGGAGGAGGTACTCAATTCGATGCGTATATATTTTTTTTATGTATAACTACGCATAACTTTTTACGTAGCCGTCCGATTTAAATATTTTTTTTGACGTGACAACGTCTTATAAATTGGTTTGCCGGGTGACACTTCAAGAAACTGCGTTACGCTCCGCTCACACTTTTCTCGAACTACCCCCTACTTAAGATTTAATCAGTTATTGTCAATAATAATTACTAACACCTAAGTAGCCTAAGTAAGTTATGGAACAAATAAAATTATTATTTATTTTATTTTTATTTCTTATTATGATGTAACTTTTAAAAGGCGACTTTAGCCTGCAATACGAATTATTATTATTAAGATAAATTGTTATTTACTCACTCCGTTTTGACGTGACAACGTCTTATAAATTGGTTTGCCGGGTGACACTTCAAGAAACTGCGTTACGCTCCGCTCACACTTCATGCGCTCACAATGAGAGCGAGTGAGAGGCACGTAAGTGCCTCTCACTCGCTCTCATTCGTCTCATTCGTCTCAAAGTCGTTGTCACGTAAAACTTTCGCCCGTATACCGACTTTACAGGCAACATTTTTTTTTACAATAGAAAGATTATACTTCGAAATTGTGTTCTGTACAGTAGCCAAAAACTCAAATACTAGGGCTAGCCACCCGACCTATACGAACTTAAGTGATATGTTTGATGAAAGCTACATGTAAGATTTTGGAAAATTTTATTTTTATATTATGGTTAAAACACCATTAATAAAGGTGTGAGAACTGTATCATGACAATCAGGTAGGTAGCACAGAAGTTAAAAATCATCCCGAGCAGATCCGCGTTCAGAGGGATGACGTTATACACGTAGAAGTTCATCGGCCGCGTTTCGATGTATTGAATAAACTTCGTTATTTCCATCACATTTGATTCACCTGAAAAATTAAAAGTAGGTAAGGTAGTCAAGTGATCATAACGTATACTTTAGTATTCGTTTGGCATCTTAACTCATTTTCATGATCTATATCCTCACAAGCCGTACACCGTGAAGCCATTTAAACCTATAGACTACAATCTGCCGGTTTTCCTATTTCCGGCGAAACCACGATAGAGCCGAAAAAGCTTTTCAAAGTCAGAGTGATTAGGTATCTTCTCAGTTTGCATGCTTCATCTTTGATCACAACATCTCTTACTATCAGGCGAGTTGGTGCTCAAGCGTGGACTTATTTAAATTAAATAAATCATTAGCCCCCTTCTACACTCGCGTAATAATAGTGGTATTAATTTCATGGTCTCTGTGTTCATACAAAAAATTCAATTGATTAATTGCTCCGTTGTTGCGTGAAAACAATAACAACAAAAAAAAGTGTGTTACTTTATTACTGTTACATTTTAAATTAGTAAGGGTTAAGTCAGATACAGAATTTAGACATAAGTTAGATAAATAATCGGTCAAGTGCGAGTCGGACTCGCGCATATAGGGTTCCGTACCAAATGGGAGCCCCCATAAAATATTATATATTTGTCGGATAGTGGAGCAGCGCCATCTAGTATTAATGATAGACATAGCATAGTTGGAAACGTCAAGTGTCAACTGTCATTTACACGTCGAGTAACAACTGTCATTTGGGTGAGGTCGACACAGAGCCTGTGGTGTGGAAATAACAACTTCGGTCTCGAGTAATTGGTTCACTCATTCTGGTTGATCTATGGTGGAGGGGATTCGTTCGGTTCGTTCGATGAATGCCGGCAGTTTAGAACTGGGACGGGAACAAAGACGTGGTTTTGAAAAGGCTGCTGTGTCGAACTTTCCACGTTTCCTTAATCTTTAATTATCATCGCAATCCTGCAGTAAAACTATCTAAATCTAATTCAAATTCAAATTAATTTATTGACGAATAAACGTGTAAACTACAACGCGCTTTGTTAATTTCGGCGTTCCTGACATGTTGGACCCACATGATGACGGGTCCCCGGACCTCCCCCCGTCATATTTATTATTTTAAAAGCTCGAAAAACAGAGAAAAATCAAGTTTGTTGTATGGGAATCCCGATTAAATATTTATTTCATTGTTTTCAATATTTTTGTTATAGCGTAAATAGAAATACATCATCTGTGAATATTTCAACTTTCTAGCTATCACAGTTCATAGGATACAGCCTGGTGATAGACAGACGGACGGACAGCAATAGGAACCGTTTCTACCCTTTGGGTACGAAACACTAAAAACGATGTATGTGCAAACGGGAGAGCAGAGCATGCAATCTTTTGCGAATGTTAGAAATAATTCTAAAGTTACAAAAGTTTGGCTATGAACAAGTGTACATTTGAACATTCTTATTAGATAAACCGTTTGAACCTTCATTATGTAAGAGCTTGTTGTGTAGAATGATTTTTATCCTCTCTGCTTCAGAAGAAAGCAAACCAGCAAACAACGCGGGCATTACAGTTTCCAGCAATGTAATAGTCACTGTAAATGTCGATACTATGAAAAATACCGTGAAAGTCTGAAAAAGATAAAAAATTATTAAATTCCTGTTTATTTCTCTACATTATTTTGTTTGATAAACAAAAAACAAAATATTCAGCAAATCGAACTAAAAATCCTTGGTGGTCTAGTGGTAGTAATACCGTCCTTACAATCGTAAGGTTTTGGCGTCAAATCCCGGTCCGGTCCAAAGCTGAGCTCTTTGAGTCCTATGTACGGAATTTCATACCACTGGGTTTTCAGTGAAGGAAAAAGTCGTGAATCAACCTGCATAAGCCCGTAGAAGAAGTTCGATGAAGTATGGGAATTCACCGACCCGCACTGAGCCATAGTGGTGAATATGGCCCCTAGTGAGCTAGCGTATGTTCAGCAGTGGACTATTAAAACAAGACAGGTACAGTACAGAAAAAAAAAAATACAAATTACCGACACAAGCTGCATTTTCAAAGTAACCACAAGAAAGTAGAGGTAAAGCATAGTCTCCGGGATGTTAAATACAAGCACGGTCAAAAACTGAAAGAAAAAAGACTTTCTTCATAAATTGATCATCATCATCCTCAACCTTCTTCATCACATTGCTAGTTATAGGCCTTTTTTTAAATTAAATTTTACCAACCACAGACTCCAGGGTCTGTGCCTTTTGTTAACTAAAATTAACAATGATTTGATTATACTGTACAGAGAGAGTTAGTAGGTATAGGCCTTTCTCATACTGTGCTATCTACTCCTCGGTCCTGTGCCAATCGTGTCCAGGTTCGTCCTGCGATTTCGACTATATCGTCAACCTACATATTTTAAAATTAATTATAATGTACCTTTATTTTTAACACGCTTTTATTAGGTCCATCTGTTTGTAACTATGTAACAGAATCTAAGGTAACTACTAATTTACCCATCTTCCAAGGGTCGTAGCGTAATGACAATTGGCACCTGTATATAGTTCTGATGACAATATAATAATATGGTGCTGTCAAACTGATCTGATGATGGAGCCGGAAGATATGAACTGGAACTTTATGATGGAAAATCGTATCGTAGCTGTATTGGATTTCTTAAAAGTCTTGTAATGAACTTTGACCACGATTAGGTTTCATGCTCTGATGATGAAGTCGGAAGATAGGCACTGGCATTCCATGATGGAATATTGTATCATAGTCGTATTTGCACTTGTGAGAAAAGCCACGTAATGGACTTTGAACACGATCAAGTTTCAAGGTTAAAACAAACCTGTTACTTATTGAATAGTGTTTGATAAAATAATAAATAAATAAAACGTTTATTGTTCAAGTTAACACAACAAGTTGTACACCAGATCCCACACTAGGGTGACCTGTGTCGTGGGTTCTAGGCTCTTCCTTAGAATATCAGAACAAATTTACCATTATACTAATATATACAAACTTAATTTAATATTCACAGTGCACTGGATCCTACACTAGGATGACTTTTGTCGTAGGATCCTAGCGATAGCTAGGATAGGACGATAGTGTGTTTTTTAGTATTTTTTTTTAAACTATATTTATTAATTGTTTTGTATATTTTATTGTACATACAGGGCAGTGTTATACAATCTTTTTTAATTCGCGAGTTTCTTTTGGAAACTCTCTAGCCAGAATGAAACAGAACAGTAATTTAATGTATGAACAAATACGCTTAAGAATTTTATTGACATAAAATATATTATGTATACCTATTAAAAATTGTTACGTTATCCCGCAAATAATAGGTAATGATAGGATAGTCTACCCATGATTTTAAAGACAAGATTGTAAATTTTCAACACATATTCCACCTTTCCTATTTGTCTCAGACCCTCTGAGTGAGGTGGAGACTCCAGAGGATCGCGACCTACAGTTTGAAAAACTCTAATCTAGGCTATACAACTATATAATATTCTTCATCGTCGTTGTTTTAGCCATAGGACTTTTACTGCTGGGCATATTCCTGTAGGTCTCCAATAAGACCAGTTGAAAGCTTGTATCGGCCGCAGTCCATCCTGCGTGGGAATATTATCCTGCACCATGTCTTGGTGAGGTAATTCGTTCACCTTGTGTGTGGATGTTTTACTCTGCGCTTGCCGGTACGTAGTCTCCACTCAGTAAAGTAGTATCAGAGTATACATCCATCAGCCAAAGGATAGGCCTCCCCCATGGATTTCTAATAAGTTGGATGCGATCTGCGTCCAGTGCGTTTCTGCTATCTTTGTAATATCGTCAGTCTACCTAGTTGGTGGACGTCATATGCTGCGCTTGCTGGTCCGTGGTCTCTCATTTCTCATTCGAGAACTTAACGGCCCCATCGGCCATCCGTTTTTTGAACTATGTGCCCTGCCCACTGCCACTATTTGCTAATCCCCTGTCGGTAACTTTGGTTCGTCTGCGGATCTTCTCACTTCTGATTCAATCTCGCGGAGAGACTCCGAGCACAGCCCTCTCCATAGCACAATAGACAGAGTATTAGATGTGATCACAAAGTATATAGCAGTAAAAAAACTTACCAATGCATCAAACGAGCTTTTGATTGATTCGACAGCGTCGACTATCGATTTGTAGATGTTATTAAAGAAAACAAATTCTGATCTCGCCGACTCTAGCCGATGAGAAAGCGATTTCAAATGACGGTACGCCGAAAGGAAGATAAATGCATTTGTCATCGACATAAAATCATGAATAATCCATACATAGTAGTACAATATTGCTGTCACTATCACACCTGTAAACTTTTCGTTGGCTATACTAAAAGCGATGCTTATAATAGTTTTGATAATAATTACAATAAGTGAAAAACTCAAAAATGTATTCTCAAATCGGGTCTCGTTTCTAATATTTAATTTTGCGTTAATGTCTGTCATGGCATGATAATATTTGCACAAAGTATATTTCGACCTAAAGAGAAGAACTACAAATAAGACATGTTGCAACGAATAATATACGTTAAAAAAAGTTACTTGTATATGTGCTAAATAGTAACTGATCAACAGATTCGATAAAGATATCAATGATCCTATTAATAAAGTAAGATACTTGACAGTTTTTCGTTCTTTTCCGCTGGATGAGTCAAAAAGTCCAAAATCCAAACAGAAAGATGAGTGAAGAAATTTGTAAAATAATACAAAATTTGTTGGTTTCGATTTGGTATCGATTGGAATTGTGATAAAGAACGAATTTATTTTTGGTTCACGATTCATGGTCGCTGTAATTTTAAAAATTGTGACCAATTAACTTAGTGAATTTTTCAGGTGAAAGAATAACTTTTAATGGTTATGTCGTAAAAGCAACAATTTATAGTACAAGGACCGAATGAATTGTTAGAATATTCTAGAGAATACATGGTACTCTAATCAAATTAACCATGTCTACATTAAGTAAGTAAGTAAGTTCGTATAGGCCGGGTGGCTAGCCCTAGTGTCAGAGTTTTTAGGCCGCCTGAAGGCCTCTGTCTGCCTTTGTCTACATTGACAAAACGACATTAACCGCGTACCTTAATAAAGTTTCTAGTATTAATTCGTTAGGTGATTAATCACAAATATTAGTAGAACATCGATTTCTGACAGGAAATAACATCTATTATTCTATGCTATTGCTTTAGGTTGAATACTAATTATTTTAATCAATCAAAATAAATAATAACAATAGAAAAGTATCCAATGAATTTTATGTCAAAGAATGTAATACACACTTCGTACAATACATAATACGTACATACTTCGATTATACAAGCATTGAAAAAAATGAAATATCCATAAACGTATCAAAACTAGGTAACTTACTCTAAAAAATATGTAGCACTAGGTGCCCGTCGCGGCTTCGCTAAGCTACGATAGAATTGGTATGACGTCTGGGTAAAAGAAATAGTATTATAACTATTCCGTCATTTAGATTACAAAAAATATTTGCCACGTAATTTTTTATTAACCGACTTCCAAAAAGGAGGAGGTTCTATATTCGTGTGTATGTTCATCGATAATTTCGCCAATTGTTAACCGAATCGGAAAATTCTTCATTTGTTCAAAAGGGTATACTTCCCAGGTGATTCCATTTAAATTTTACAGAAATCGGCTGAGCCGTTTTTGAAATAACCAACAATAATGTAAGCAAATCGAGCGAAATATACGAATTTTGTACACGATGGATGGCGGTTTTGCCATTTTTTGCAAAAAATAATTATTTTACCAATCACACAAAAAGAAGCAACGATAAAACGAGTCAAAGTTCGGTAGTGGGGGTTTGTGCAGTCACCTTTGAGTAAAATGTCAACTGTAGCGTGACGTTACACCTAAGCGTTACACGGAGCTTTAATGCGCTAAGTAACTCTTCCGCATTTTTTGTGTAATTAGAAAAAAAACGTGTCTAAAATATTTTCATAATCTAACTGACAGACTTTTTTTTTTGACCGACGAACCAATCCGGAGGATGTCCTGAATTCGACGCGTATATTTTTTTATGTATAACCACGCATTACTTTTTTTGTAGTGGTCCGATTTTAACCATTTCTTTTCTTATTGGAAAGAATATACTTCGAAATTGGTTCCATTGAAATTCTATTGAAATCGGCTGTACAATTTTTGATAAATCAACAATAATGTGAAATATGTAACATCGATCCGTGCGAAATATTCGCGAATTCTGTACACGAGTGAAGTCGGTCATACTATTTTTTGCGAAAAATAATTAATTGTCGTCTAGCATTATGTTTACAAGCTTTCTGGAGAAAACATTATCCCAACAAAAAACATGGCATTGAAAAAGTACAAGTCGAGCAATAATTATTCAGTAAAAAGTAGTGAGAACAATATGGCGCGGCAACTTCGCAAAGGAATCTGAAGCAAATTATCGCTGCAATCCTGTATACTGATGTTAAGCCCGATTACAGAGACGCCAGCGTAATTATATTAGCTAAATAGCATAGTTCTGTTTCTTTTTCACTTTAGGCATTAGATAGAGAGAACGCTTTTTACGTTGCTATTTAATTTACGCTGGCGCCTCTGTGATCGGGCTTAATTAACAGTAAAGCTCCACTCAAGAAGATCCGAAAACTCTAAAAAAAAACCAGTCTTCGTCCTTAAAAAAACGGTGCATGACGAAATATTCTTGCAAGGGTTGCAAAAGGGCGATTTACGAAGAACAATACATGCTGTTTCTATGTGTAGTTACTATTCTGATTAGTTATTTGTCTAATGATTACTGTCACTTGATTACCTCATTAATGAGACTTAAAAATATTAAACTCATTTCACTCTAAAATTCACTGATTATATTTTATCGATTTTTTATTCCGTAGTCTGAGAGTCGAAAGGTTAGTGATAGCGTTACTCGAAAATAAGATTAGTGAGCTAGGGTTAAGGTCCAAAGCAGTAATAGGTGTAAGTGAAAACGCACATTACTCAGTTAATTTATTTTATTTTTATAAGTGTGACGCTAAGCGACGTCATTGTGAAACACACAATTTAATCTAAAGTACTTACAATATACATTATAGTAGAATATTTGGGGAATATTCGGCGGAGCGGCAAGTGAAACGAAGAGGTCGGTAGAACTGATTTATTTTATAAGTTATCTAACTACCTACATACATACAATGTAAAGAACCAAGTCTGCCTACATTTACCACAAATACCACACGCCCTTAAAAAAGTTACCTACACAGAATCAAAATACTCCAATAAGTAGGTAAATCGCAACTAAATAAAATTTGACGAATATTTTACAAAGTTTATACATACCAAAAAATATACAAGCTTATACATTAAGAAAATAAAAAAAATCTTACATTCAAATAAATTACATAAGTACTTACTTATTTTAACACCTGAGGCATTATGATTGGTAGGTACGTGTGGTAGGTATCAATCAACGATCAACTTAACTTAAATAGGTATAACAATGTTGATAACATTCTTACATAAATATTCAAAAGAAAAACATCGATCGCATCACACAATGTTACACTTAGTTTTGTTTAATTCTTGAACTTTAACGTTTAACTGAAGTTATTACTTAAGTTCGCATAACTGATTGAGGTATATAAGACAAGAAAATTATGAATGTAACAACTATTAATGAGATAAATATTTGAAAATTCATGAATATGGCCTGAATGTTGTATTGATCTAGTAAATCAATATTTTGAGGATTCAAAAATATACATTGAATTTAAGAATAATTTCAAACGATGTATTCCTTACTTATAAACAACTATCGACCAATGTTTTAAGTAAGGTCCATTTCTATGATATAATACGGCTAAAACTCACGTTATAATTGTACGGTCGATCCAATTATTCGATTACGGAAACTGGTTTTAAGGCGAACGTATTCACCCTATCTACTTTACCTATGATACTCGTATCTACGCGCCGGCACAATGCTATGCTGCACGGCGATACAAATCATAACAAAGAATTTATCGGAAACCCATGTCGGAAACTAATATCTACATAGGCATATTATGTTATTCAAAAAACACACTGCAATTCAAAGGATGTTCACGTTTTAATAGCAACAGCGAGCAAAACGATCGATAATCATGCAAAATTAAAAGTTATATCTACTGTGCCGCCAGGGCTTGCCCTTCTACCATAATAATTATTAATTAAACATGATATTAATCAAATTAGCGCAAAACAATACAGAATATCGTACATACAAAAACATCTTACAGAATCACCACAAACTTAATAGTATAATTTAATGCGCCTACTTTTATATTTTATACTGACCATTATATTATGTCTAAGAAAAAGGAACTGGCGACGCGACGTGTGTAATATTACACACGTCGGTTGGCCGGTGTTTCTTCTATCACCACCAACACAGCTGAGCTCTAGACGCGCCGGCGCCCTCGCTGCGGCTCGCCCAGCCCCCTCCGGTTGCCCCTGGTGGGCTCGGCCACCGTGACCGCGTTCACATCCGCATGCCTCTTCTCAATCATGCCTCTTCTCAAAGGTGCGACCAGCACCATCATTCACGAGTGACCTTACTCACTGCGTACTACAAACGTTTCAGTGTTACTGTTCAAACACTGCTGGTGCGGTTCCGCTATTCGCTACCGCCTACAGTGGACTGGCTCGGCCCCCGTGGCCTCGCCCAAGGATGTCGCTGCTCCGCAGCCTGAAGTCGCTCCGCCATGAGCGACGTCCCGCCGCCCAGGAGAGCGCGACCATCCTTACACATCATCCTCTCTGAAGAGCCACGACCCGATGTCGTCCATCTTCCTCTAGGATGCCGTCGCCGAGTCTCCCGCCTGCATACGCCAGAGGCGAAACATGTGCCGTCCTACCACAGGACGTCTCGGCGGAGTTCGTCACCGACGGTCTTCACCCGCCCCGCTACACATTTTCTCCCTTCCTTTGAGGTTATGCTCCCGTTCCACGCGTCGAAAGTAAAACTACTTTTAACGAAACTCATTTAGAATTCTATCGCCCGTACATTTTGAGATTACACTAAACACTAATTAATGTTTATGTCATGGTTTGCCTCGTCGCCAGTAGAATATTTGGGGAATATTCGGCGGAGCGGCAAGTGAATCGAAGAGGTCGGTGACCGAACTGATTTATTTTAAAATGTATCTAACTACCTACATATGTACAATGTAAAGAACCAAATCTACCTAGTGTGTAAGATGTTCCCTAATATTTTATTATTTTTTTATTTTATTTATTTACCATAAATATTACAATTATATTACTTAATAATTTCCAATAAGCAGGTACAACTACTAAAAGTGTTCATGATAATACAATATCTAGGTATTGCAGACTCTAAGTAACATGTCTACACAAGATGACTGGTTGAAGTTTATATATCCAGCCTCGTAAGGAAAAACAATGTAACCGACAAATGCCATTTTTAAAAAAAAAAAAATCACAATAAAAACCGCTTGAAGAACAGGATACCATTAAAATACAAATTTCGCATATTAGGACGCTTACGATATTTTTCCTTGAGAGGCTCGATATGTAAAATTAATAGCAAATTACACGCACCTATTCAAACGAAATTAAAATACATAAGTAGGTACATAATATCTTGGTAGCCCAGTGGTTAGTGCAATTGACTCCTGGGCCAAGGAGGCGTGGGTTCGATTCTCACCCATTTATGTGGCATTGGCATTTTATGTGATGAACATGGGTGCTCTGTGTTTGTATGATATTATCTACATAAATGTGTATTTAAAAATATACCTTATCGTGTAGCATTGAGCTGTATATCTACGTACGTAGTAATAATTTCTCAAAGTTAAGTAGTAGGTTTAAAAGTACCTGTAGTACAGTCTCTGGTAGCCATGAGTCAATTTCTCAATGTTTGTAAGATGTTCCCTAATTTTTTTTTATCATAGAATAGAATAAGTTTTTTTAATACATGTGTGTAAATTGGGCGATGACAATTAGGTAAGTGACGCAAAAGCCCAAAACCATTCCGAGTAAGGTTTCGTCGAGCGGGATCACTTTGTACACCGTAAACTTGAGCGGTCGGGCTTCCACGTACCGGATGAATCTTTCTATTTCGAGACATCGACGATTATCTAGATAAAAAACAAGAAAGTGTTTAGATACAAAACGCCAACACCAACCACTAACCACCACTACGCACCAGCCAGAAAATGGCGACACCAGTCACAAGAAGCCACTTCCGGCAATGGATATTTGTATTTTGTTCTAAATTGTATCATAAATATATAAAAATATAACTGTTTTAAAATACAAGCTTTTGAGATCGTGGATATCATGTAGCAGCAGAGTGCTAGCAAAGACAATTAAAATGAGCCCAAACACGACGGGTCTATCTTGTTTAGTACGGGAGTTCCTATGGCCATCTTCCGACTCCATCATCAGATCAGCTACATGGTACCACTATGATTGCATTGTTACGCGATATACATACGGGTGCAAAATTTCAGCTCAATCGGAAACCGGAAAGTTGGTCAGATTTAACTTCCAAGATTCCACCCGAACAATGCTATGCATACATACATGCATGGGTACATCCATTGCAAGTCAAATAAAAGCTTTTAAAAAAGTCTGAGGCAAAAGTTCTCAGTGGCGTTTTGGACTGAGAATAACAACTAAAACTATAACTATCCCCCGTTAACGTAGTAAAAAGTCGTGGTGGTTTTATTATAGTAACAATCCAAAACTATATGTTTACCTTTTTCCCAAAGTAGATTGTTATGTAGCATTATTATTAACTTCTGGACTTCTTGGGCTAGCTTACCAGCAAACAAAGCGGGTGACAGGGTTACCAAAAGGGTTATAAAAGGTGTGATTTTCCCAAAAAAGATCTGAAAAAAATATAACACTTCCTTGGACTTCCTTCACTGTCCTTCCTTCGGATAAAATACTGAATGGGGCAACTAAACATGAGCTCCTTACTCTACAGTATACAGTAATTAAATTTTATATGTATATATACAAAAAGATAAATAGCGTAATATGTATGTCTATATGTATATATATAAATAACGGGAATAACAAAAAGCTAAATACAGGAAGTACCTACACTAAGTTGTACATAATTTTCAACAGAATCTTCATAAGCCTAAATGTATTTGTATACATTTTGAGTCGCGCTTAACTGATTTCTCTTTTTAGGGTTCCGTACCCAAAGGGAAAAACGGGACCCTATTACTAAGACTTCGATGTCCATCTGTCTGTCTGTCTGTCTGTCACCGGGCTGTATCTCATGAACCATGATGGCTAGGCAGCTGAAATTTTCACAGATGATGTATTTCTGTTGCCGCTATAACAACAAATACTAAAAACAAAATAAAATAAATATTTAAGGGGGGCTCCCATACAACAAACCTGAATTTTTAGACGTTTTTCGCTCCATATTAATAATGGCATCAGGTAGATGCTTGAAATTTTCACAGAATATTTAGTTTTATATCCACTTCAATAATAAATAATTAAATTAAAATAAAATAAATATTTAAGTGGGGCTCCCATACAGTACGGAACCCTCCGTGCGCGAGTCCGACTCGTACTTGGCCGATTATTCATTTTACTTCGATAAGATATGTAAACTTTTTCAAAATAATTGTAAAAAACTATAGTAAAATAGTAATGAGTTGTTTTCCACAACACAGAACCACTTTCTATGGTTCATCTTTTACAGATGAAGCTGTTAGACTGTGGAATGAGTTGCCAGTGGAAATTAGACGTGCCCCATCGCTGAATATTTTTAAGAATCAAATTAAATCGCATTATCTGTCATCTTAGCTATATAATAATGAAGTAGTTTATAAGTATACTATATATTTATGCATTATATATATATTTATTTATGTACAATCATATGTAATAATGTATGTAGGTTTATTATTATTATTATTTTACATTGGTTAGGTAATATGTAGTTAATATGTTATGTATGTATCATTTATTGGTATGTGTGTTAGGTAGATATAGGTATTATTTTTATTCAGTGTTTGTTTATGAGTTAATTTCTTATTTCTGTTAAGGCCACGTTTTTTTATCAACTTCTATTTTCTATCCGTACTTGGTTGCCTGGAAGAAATCGCTTAAAGCGATGAGGCCGCTAGTTAGAAAACTAAATTGTATTGTTTTGTCCCTGTAATTTATTCTTTATGTAATGTGGTTGTCTAATAATGTGATATTGTTTGTTTGTTTGTAGTAAGCACTTAATTATGGCATTACCTTGAGGGAAGGTCGCTGTACGCCGAAACATGCACTAGCCTAGTTCGACAACAGTCTGTTTTGTACATTTTACTATACTAGATCATTATTAAAATTGTATGTATAATTTGTAAAATATAGAGTTATAAATATTTATATGATTATTTAAATATTATATGTTATTCTTTATAAAGGCGTAATCAAAGTTCTTGTCAGCTCCTTGCAGTTAGATAAAAGCTACGCACGTCGCCTCTCTTGTGCCGCTAACAATATATTGCTATTGAGCAACCGCTCGCTTTGTGTTCACAGACGACAAGAAGTTTAATTCGGGTTATACCTAAAATTACATCTTTTAACGATATAATTTTTTATAGAAATCACTGTTTGCCCTTCATCGGTACAAAAAGAGAAATTTCAGCCGCTACCTTTTTTACCGACATCTCTGTCTGCCGAGAGAATGATAAAGTAATGAATGTTTCTCCTATTAATTCGACTAAAAATTCTCTTCGTACCATACATATGTAGACATATACATGTACATATGTACACCGAAGAGTCCATCTACAGTTTGGAGCTCTCTAAAGTTTTCCTATGTTCAGAAGTTTACTTACTTCAGTAAGTAAACTTTACTTTTGATATTCCACTCTTGTATGAATACTCTCACTCACTCACTGTTGTATAAATACAACAGTTTTACTGTAATTATGGAGTGTCTTATTAGAGAGTGTGTACTATTTTTTTCCTGAGTTAATACTTACATAAGGAGTCAAATTCGCTGTTCCCATATTTGATTGGTCAGTTAGTATTCCCCAAATTATAAAGTAAATTGTTGACATAATACTTGGTACATTCATAGCAAGGGACACCAGATACTGCAGAAAAATATTAGTGTTAAGGTGACCATGCCAGGAACATATCAGGCTCCATCCACGGAAAACATCAAAATACGCTCTACTATGCCCAATAAAAATGTCAAGTCGGTGATCCATTACAACATACTATCAACGTAGGGGAAACTGGGTAGCTATATTGCCCACTTAACGTTTTGATCCACAATTTTCTCTACAAAATCTGAGTTATTATAGTTAGCGAGTTAATTATTTTTTCAATATAAGTCAGATATATTATCTAAAGGAATATACGTTATTTTGAATAATATCTCTAAAATCATTGCATTTAAAAATAAAAATACTTAAACCACAAAAAGCATAGTGATTGCCATAGTGCCTATACAGTGATTGCCCACTTGCATTTTTCACTCTAGGTAGGTAAATTTTTTACGTCGTATTTAAACACATTTTAAATCGGAGATTCTTACATACCTTTTAAAATATCCCTATTTCTTTTTTCGCGATCTAAAGACATCATTTCACAACTTTTTCGTGCTGAGGTGATGATCTAGATCGAGAATACTTTCCTGAATTTTCAATAAAAACAGGCGGTTCTATGATGGTTTTATGACCCAGACTAAAGGTAAATATATTATTGTTGACGCTATAACTACTTTTGTTATACGAGGCAGGTCACATTTACAATATTAACACATAAAAAAGTTAATTACAAAAGTTGATAACAAAAGTTATAGTGGGTACTGATTATTATTTTAACAATTTTCAAACTTAAATGACTGTAATCAAAATTGAAATGTAGAAAAACATACAAAATACTGTTTTTTTTTATAGAATTGAAGGTTTGATCTAATGATTCCACATTTTAGTGCTATTTTAAGATCTTAATTTTTTTTTCCATTAACTTGTGATTAGGCATACACCAAATTAATTTTTCTAGTGTATTTTTTGATTGTGTTACCTTTGGCATTGTTCAAATGAATATATTTGAGGTAGGCAACATAGTTTTTAATAAAAATTTATAGAAAATCTGAAAAACAATGATAACTAGCTTTTGCCATATGGCAATCACTACAACATCGACATGGCAATAACTAAAATCTTTATTATTTAGGCTTAGTTATTGCCCACCCCTGAAAACCAACAACGAGTTAAGTAATCGTGAATGTAATTTGTTATATAACACACTAAGATTTATCTTTACGCTATTTCAATAGTAATTATCAAATTACAAACAAAAAAGGTACCAAAAGAGTAAAATTAAAGGGCTGTTCTTAAGAAAAATAATAAGGTACATACTTTTTCCGAAGAGGCATGCATGCACCTGTTTAGTAAAAATCTACTATGACTCTACTTTCTTTGTTCAGAATGATGTCAGTTTATTTTTTAAAACACTTATAAAGTAGTTATAGTAATATCTGATGAGATAAAATTTGAAATAGGATCATTAAATCCACCTAAAAAACCGACTTTTTCTTAAAGTGGGCAATCACTGAAGGTGGGCAATAACACCCTTGTTTCCCCTTCGTCAACCATAGTCGTCGATAATATTTTGCCGGTGCCAAAATGGTGTGCTTTAAACATACATTATACAAGACACGTGAAGTTAGTTGCAAAAAAACTTCATTAAGCATCGCCGTAGGGATGCGAGTCTGTCCATTTTCTATAGGATTCATTTCGGAGAGAATGCATCTGAGCTACACGACCTTATGCTACCTTCCCCTTTTTACTACAGAACAAGAAAACGCCTCATTACCACCACTACAGTGTCGATTTTCCTTCGATACGTACGAAGCGGTTTGACTCAACATTTCTGATTCGTACCGCCAGGGAATGGAACAGTCTTCCTGCTTTTCTGTTTCCTAATAGATATACTCGTAATCTAAGGCTTATTTTCAAGATCAGAATGAATAGGTATGTTCTAGGTCTGCGTGCTTCATTTTCGACCACAACGTCGCTTACCATCAGGCGAGTTGGTGGTCAAGCGCGGAAATGTTCGCGATATAAAAAAAAAAGAAAAACGTGCAGTGCTGGTCGGTGTCGGAACGATCTAGTGGGCATTGCCTCTTAGTGATTTAATTAATGCACTTGTATATATTCCTATATCTGTATCATGAAATTAAAATATCTATTTGATTCTCATCGTTCATCACTATCGTCTTACGCTGCGCTTGCCTGTAAGTAAGTAAGTTCGTATAGGCTAGCCCTGGTGTCAGAGTTTTTAGGCCGCCTGAAGGCCTGTGACATGGCTAACGCTTGCCTGTACATGATGTTGGTACATTGCCCCCATTCAAAAACTTGTCTACCTCATCGATCGTCCTCCGTGTTATCTGCCCTACCCATTAACATCTTAACCTTTAACTGGTGACGTGCGGTCTCACAGGCCGAGCGGCGCAATCGAAACTTCATATCACCCCATTCCCCTCAATTTTCGTGTTTGAGCGCCTAAGTAGCTTCGAGTTTAGTATCGCCAATGCCCTAGATGGGGATAGTTGCGTCGGCCAGGCCCAAATCGGTAAGTTAGATCGGTTTAAAATTCTCGAGCGGCCTCTCAGACCTTATGTCACCACTTAAGTAACTTTTTTGGAGTTTCACTATATTGATTTATTGCGGTTATTTTCAGATATTACTTACAATGAATAACTCTACACCTCCTAGAAAAAAACGTAGAGATGGTGCCGACATAAATGAAGTGTCAAACACAAGTAGACAAGTCTCACCAGTCGTAAATTCTAATGTCGATCGCCAAATATTAGAAGAAAAATTACTAAAGTTTGACAGTTGTCATTTTTGAGACATGACACTTATGATAAGAGTTAATTATTTTTTTAAGTTGATTAGTGTTTGAACTTAGATAAAAAAATGTAAATGTTACTATTATGTTGATTTTAAATATTTTACAAGCAATTCTTGATCTCGAACCTAGTTTTTCGATTTTAAAAACCATAAACTTTGTAACTACAGGTACATAATGAAAAATATTTATTTAGACTACATTAAGTTGTTTTAATTTTTACTTAAGTATATAATTTAACACAAAATATACATTAGGACAACCTACCATATTTAATATACGATTTATAGACCAGATAAAGCATCGGCCTGTCAGGCCGCACGTCACCAGTTATGTTACAAAAAAACCACGTCACCAGTCAAAGGTTAACTTACAAAACCGTAAGGCCACATACATTTTTTTGCAAATTTACAATCCGACTTACTATAGGATCAAACATGCTCTTGTATTTTTCACAAATATCTGCAATCAACTTGTATAGATGTTGATAATATGTAATACCAAGGTTGTTAACTAATTGAATACCCAAAACATTATTCACAACGACGACACGACGATAAATGGCATAAAAAATAAATACATGAATTGCGCTCACGGATTCCAGTACTATAACTATCGGAATGTAAAAAAACATTAGCCAAGCGGATTGTAAAAACACTCCCATTTTCAAACAGTAAGTTAAAACTACAGATGAATTGTAAAACAGAAAAAAAAATAAAGTTATGATGAACTTTCTCTTAATAGACCTAGATACTTCGTCAGTATTCAACGATAGGTCTATCTTATTAACATCACATAAAAACCCGCTGAGCGATTTATCCCACAGTAATAAGTTAAAAATTACAACGAATAGAAAATTTTTCACAATTAAATTTCCAAACCAAATTATATTTATTACTCTCATTGTCTGACACATTTTAAATAAAAAATACGTGGTAAAAACTAGACTTTGTGTAACACTTAAGCATCTCAGTACAAGTTTTTGATTTGGCGAATTGTATTTGACAAATCCCAAGTCGTAACCGAGGAAAATTTGAAGAAATTTGCACAATCTTGAAGTTAATTTAGACGGTTTATATACTTTAAATCTGGTCTGCATTGCACCGTAGGTTTTTTCCCTTCAGGGAACAGAAATCTATTGTAAGTATTCTGACACTTTGTTAAATATAATATGAGCATTAAAAATGAAAAATCTTAAAATATTGAGATTAGATTAAAAATCGATACGAAAACTTAAAAATACATAATAATATATAGTTAATCTAGACTTCAAATATTTAAAAGGATGTTTTAAATCAACTAGCTTCGTAAAGGTTTAACGTACAACAAATTTAATAAAGTAATGCTAGAAAGGCTATTAGATCATAGAATAATTTCAATACGATTACCATATCATCCATTTATTACAGTAGTAAATTCTTATATTGTTATTTCATTTGCTAGAAACGTTGACCACGACACGAATAAATAGTATATTATTATATAGACACTGGAATTGGAATAGAATATTTATTATTCATCGATATCATTAATTGGTACAACTGAAACAGTAGTAGGTACATGATATCATATAAAGTTATACAAGGTGGAGAGCTAACGGCAACATTTAATGAAACCACATATTTGGCCTTCTGTTTTAAAGCTCTAGATTTATTTTGTATGTAATAAATGAAACTATTTACTTAGTTATGTACAATTTTCTAAAACCTCATTTTGGAGCAACCTTTATGCATTAGCCTAGCGATTCAAGCTATTTTGACTTTAATCAAAGATAATACACAGATACCAGAGGGATAATGTGGTCGATCGAGAGAATCCGAAAGAGATGCATCGATGTAAAATAGCACGAGTTAGAATAATATAGCACGTGTACGTATTTAGATCGTATTTGTTCCGGACGTATTGAATAATCACCCTTAGGGTGCTATATTATTAACTAAAATATTCTACACTAGAGCAGAAAAACATTGTTTTTGCGAAATGTTAAATAACATCATTAGGAGGAATGATTACTAGTATGTTTATTGTATAACCCACTTTTACAGTGGTTGTTTGGTTGGTCCGAAATATTAATTAATTTGTCGTTGATGTGTTAGTTAGATTATATCTCCGCCCCAAAATGAACATGGACAAGACAAAGGTCATGTGCAACGCCCATGTCGGACCCACCCCAATATCTTTTCTTCCGAAACTCGATTCTTGAAGTTGTTGACTCGTACGTCTACCTAAGACAAGTAGTCCAGCTAAGTAGGTCCGACTTTAAGAAAGAGGAATTCAATCAATTGCCGAATCCAACCCGGCTGGGCAGCGTTCGGAAAAATGCGTAACGACTACTCGTCCGACAAACCTCAGTGAGTCAAGTCGAAAGTGTTCGATCAGTGTGTGTTGCCAGTGATGACTTATGGCACTGAAACGTGGTCTCTTACTATGGGCCTTATTATTAAGCTCCAAGTAGCCCAACGAGCTATGGAGAGGGCTATGCTCGGAGTCTTGCTGCGAGATCGAATAAGGTATGAGGAGATTCACAGAAGAACCTAAGTTAGAAGCGCAGCGTAGGTCGTCCACCCACAAAGTGGACGGATGACCTCATTAAGACCGCAAGATTGCGCTGGATGCAAGCCGCTACCAACCGGTATTATTGAAGATCTTTAGGGGAGGCCTATGTTTAGCAGTGGACGTCCTATGGCTGAAACGAACGAACTTTCTGTCAACCAGTGCACTTGATGCAACCGTCAAGGACGAGTTTTATTTGGTGTTGTGAAAAAATATGTAATAAATGGATGCCATATTCCAGTAAGTACCTCATATTTCTTTTATTTAATGTGATTTGTTACATTTTCATACGTTTTATTTGTATAAAAACAATGTTTCTTGCTATAATACAATAACATTACGCGATTTTTTAGTTTTTAGTATTTGTTGTTATAGCGGCAACAGAAATACATCATCTGTGAAAATTTCAGCTGCCTATATAGCTATCACGGTTCATGAGATACAGCCTGGTGACAGACAGACGGACGGCCAGCGGAGTCTTAGTAATAGGGTCCCGTTTTTACCGTTTGGGTACGGAACCCTAAAACGTAGGTTAGTTAGGTTTGAACATGACAACCAACGCACGAGCTGAGCGAGCGAAGCGAGCGTGCCGCGGTAGGGGCTGGCGAGTACCAGAACTAAATCTGTCTCTGGTTCACTAGTCTATATTATTATAATCTATATATTAATTATTATACAATCAACTACTGGTCCTGATCAACTCGTAAAATAGGGACTTAAACTTTCTAAATGTTTGTTGTAAAATTACATTTTGATAAATGTTAAAAACTTATAATGAGAACAATTTCTGACATAAAAAATATACAAAAAACAAAATATCATTCGAGATATTGTCTAAGTGAAATGTTTGATTTATAATTGGTTATAAAATGATGGTTTGTAAAATAAAACATTTGTGGATATAAGGTTTTTTTAAAATAAATAACATACGAAACGTTATTTGTAAAGTGAAATACTTTTAAAATGTGAAGCTTTTAGAATGAATATTATACGAACAGTTGGTTTTAAAGTGATATTTTGCCAAAAAAAATTTGTGATACATTAGGGAACCGTCTAAGAATAAGTAAGTGAGACAAATTCGTATAGTTAATAATAATTATGTTATCTTGTGATTTCAGTCGAAATTTATGTGGATATATAACATAAACTTCCGTTCTCTGGGACATTTTAGATAGCTGCTACACTCCTAAAATAGAACATCGGTATCCTCGGTGACTATTTCAAAAAATAACGGCAAATGTAAAGGCATTGCAGAAAACCGAAAAGCACCATGTCTTGCTGGCTCTTTCTAGCACACATGGTAGATAAATAATCGACCAGTGCGAGTTCGACTCGCGCACGAAGGGTTCCGTACCGTGTTGGAGTCCCTTTAGCCCCATTCCTCTTGCTATTAATAATAGCGAGCAAAAAAACTTCTAAAAATCACGTTTGTTGTATGGGAGCCCCCCTTAAATATTTATTTTATTCAGTTTTTAGTATTTGTTGTCAAAGCAGCAACAGAAATACATTATCTGTGAAAATTTCAGCTGATATTTCGTCTAGCTATTACGGTTCATGAGATACAGCCTGGTGACAGACAGACACACGGACAGACGGACATCGGAGTCATAGTAATAGGGTCCCGTTTTTACCCTTTGGGTACGGAATCCTACAAATTGACTTGACCTAGTCAATGAACTCTTTCACTGGAACAGCAGTTGTTTTTTGAGCTTGAGCTGATTTTATGTTACCTCCTCTCTAAGTTTTACTCTTTGTCAATCCCGTAAAGTCACCAAATATTTTGAATTGTGCTATATCTCGTGAGAAGTACCTACGTTGTTTTTATTTTACAAATGTGTAAAAACTTTCAGTTTTTGTAATGGGACCAGTTCTTTGGAAGCATTCTACGGCTGAGATAAAAATAGTGAATTTTTCATAATTGCGTAAAGGAACATAAACAATATTCAGTAATAAATTACCTAACTCATAACTCAGGTGCCTTGATGTCACTCAATGAATATACATGAATGTAAAGTCAGTAATGAATATTTTAGTAAACTTATTGATTAACTAGCTTTTACCCGCGGCTTCGCCCGCGTTATATTTTGATTTTGGCTTATGTTTATGTCGGCTGCGAAACCTAACCTAACCGACAAATATCAAAATACCTTAGAGGAATGCTTTTGTTGGTTAAGTTACGGTTGGAGTTATACAACCCCCCGTGTATTCCCGCCTTGTCGTGGGGGAGGTCTGAGGCAGCTGAAAAGGCGGCGCTCGAAGTTTCCCTCTTCTTTGGGTCTTTTCCCCCAAGGAAGCTTAGAGGCTGGCACTCGAGGTTCAACCGCTTTTAACTAAAGCAGCTGAGAGGATGGCCGGTAGGTTGCATGCCTTATGAGGAGTGCCGCAACTTAGGCGGGCTGCAGTGCCGCTCTTGCGACGCTGCATAAGAGGATTTTTTTTTTATTATATCGCAAAATATCCCTGACATGATCAGGAGTCTTAATTACAAATGAATAAAAACTATACCTATATTTCAATGTTTTTGGCTGTTTGCAGTTATAATAAACATTACAATGGTACAGCCAAGTTTATACCTACTTGTTCCTAATTATTGCTTTTTTAAAAATATTTGTGCATAATTCGATAAAATTGTTTCTAAGGTTTTTATGTGTTAGATTAATTCCAATTGTTTGTTCTAAATCAAATCTCTGCTTTCCATAAACTGGGCATTCCAAGATTATGTGCAGTGGAGTCTCCTCTTTTGTGGGTTCACGGATGCACGATGTGCTTTCCCTCAACTTAAATCGATGTAAGTATTGGGAAAACCCACCATGCCCCGTCAGCACTTGAGTTATGATTCCCACTGGTGCTATTTCTCTTACGATCCTGTATGCCGCCCTTGCATCCGGAAAATATGTTTTGGTTACCGCCGCTGTGTGTCCATCCTGATACCGCCGGTTCCACTCGTCAAGAGAGTCCTTTCGGATTTCTCGCTTAACGAATGAAACAGGGCAGTTATCGTAAATAGGTCTGCACTTCGAGTGCAGTGCTGCTTCCTTTGCTAGCTGGTCCGCTCTCTCATTTCCCTCCATCCCCACGTGCGCTTTAATCCAATAAAGTTTAACTATTTTATTTTGTGCGTGTAGTAACTTTATGTTAGCTTTGAATTTACTGCTAAGGGATGGAGGGAAGATACGCCAACTACCGTTTCCAGTGCAGACCTGGAGTCACAAAAGATTTTTGCTTTTTCGGTAGCCTCAAGAATGGCCAATAACTCGGCCTGGTACACGGAGCACCAATCGGCCATTTCAGCTTGCGGGTACTGATCTCAGCGGCATCATCCCAAATGGATAATGCCGCCCCAACTTTCCCTTTAATTTTGCTGCCGTCTGTAAATATGTTAATTTCTCGGTTAAGATTTTGCTCTGGTGCTGCTCCGTCTGCCAGGCATATGAACTCCAGCTCCTCTTGCTGCGCTGGGTGTGGCTTCTTTTCTGTCTCTCTATCTCCAGTTACTTGCTGGGAATAACTTTTCTTAGTTTCATAAAGCAAGGCTGCTTCCTGGACTCTGATATGACAGCCGAGGATTAGGGGCCGCGGTGGGATATATGGAACTGGTGGTGTGGGTGCCGCCACCTACCCTACCTTCCGCTAGGCCGTCAACGTGTTGGCAGACGCAGTGGGGCTGCAGGGGAAGAGAGGTGTCGGTATCGCGATTGCCGTTCTCACTGCCCTCTGCAGTTGAAGAGGCAGGCGCTGGGCTACTATGACTGACCCACTGCACTGGGACCAGGGCGTTGAAATGCTGTCTGACGTTCAGTACTGGTTAGTCCCGAGTGGTGGATGACGATGTGTCTTGTGCTCCGAAACACTCCGTCATTATGGCGAGAGCGCAAGTTCCGTTATGGAGCCCGAGTCTGGGCTAGCGCTGTTGAGTGCCGCGAAGGAGTGCGAAAAATGTAGGAACGTCCTAAACTTGCCATGACAGGTTATTTCTGGCGCTTAGACGGCTGCTACCGCAGCCCGCTCACTTAGTTTTATCCTATCCTACGGGAACTGTTAAAGTTTTTGCGATAAAAAGTGGCCTATGTCACTTTTTGTCTTTCAAACTATATTCATGCAATAAGCCAAGGCAAGTTGCTCCGTTGCTGAGAAAAATTTATTGTTAAGTCCTACGGGAACCACAATTTTTTCGGGATGAAAAGTATCCTATGTTACTTTCCGTCTTCCAAACTATGCCCACCCCAAATATCAAGTCAATCCGTTGCTCCATTGCTGAGAAACAGTTATTGTCCTATCCCATGGGAATCACGAATTTTCTCTTGATAAAAAAGTATCCTATTATCACTTTCTGTCTTTTAAACCATAGGTATCCATACCAATAATCAGGTCAATCTTTTGCTCCGTTGCTGCGTCACAGAGGAACAAACCAACAAACTTTTCGGATTGATAATATTAAAGTATGATGATTCTGTACCAAATAGGTAGAATAAAGAATCATGTTAAACCTCTAATAATAGAAGATTTAAAAATATTTTTAATGTCAGACAAAATGACGGCCTGGTATTAAACGTCATAGTAACATGTAGCATGCAGAGGGAAAATAACATTTTATCCAATTTTAATGTCAGTTGTCATTTTCAATCCATACTTTATTTCCTCTTCAAGCGGATATAATGGTGGAAAAACAATTTGTCCCCTTGCCATGCTACTTGTGATTTATAAAAGTCTGCAGACAATGTCACCTGTCATCTAATTTCGTTTGGCTGTGACGTTTCGTTAGTCCATATTAGCGTCATAGAGGAATTAATCACTTAGCGTCTTTGTGATAGTGGCGACAGTTTCGCTTTCGACGGTTTTTGTCCTGTCCTACAGGAACTATGCAATTTTTCGGGATAAAAAGTATCCTAAAGCTCCTTCCGCCTTTTAAACTATGTCCATGCCAAAAATCAAGTCAATCCGTTGCTCCGTTGGTGCGTGAAAGAGTAACAAACCAACAAACCAACAAACTTTTCGGATTTATAATATTAGTAAGGATTGTCCTTTTTTGTATTGTTATTTTCAGCTTATTCTATTTATTATACCGATGTAACCAGTACAGAACTATTTTATATATTTGTTTAAAATAAATATGTATTAAAAAAAAAACGTTTTTCAAAACATCAAGTCACTACGAACAATCACGATTTGTTGATATTTTCTATAAATGTCTTTATATAATTTTTGGTCTTGACTTTGGATATTTTAACTTCCAAATAAATAGCATAAATAATATATTCAAATTGTTTATGCTTTTCTTTAGTTTGGCTATGAATGTTTTTAAGATTTTTTTATGTTGTCAGCATTATTTTGTAGGCGACATACGTTTTATTACAATTATTTACTATACTTTTAAGCACGTGTTGAATATTTTCATACTCTTCAAAATGAAGACTAATTCATGTAATTATGTAATAATCGGCCAAGTACGAGTAGGACTCGCGCACGAAGGGTTCCGTACTGTATGGGAGCCCCCCTTAAATATTTATTTTAGTTTAATTTTATTATTTATTATTGAAGTGAATATAAAACTAAATATTCTGTACTTCAAGCATCTACCTATTGCCATTATTAATAAAGAGCGAAAAACGTCTAAAAATTCAGGTTTGTTGTATGGGAGCCCCCCTTAAATGTTTATTTTATTTTGTTTTTAGTATTTGTTGTTATAGCGGCAACAGAAATACATCATCTGTGTAAATTTCAGCTGCCTAGCTATCATAGTTCATGAGATACAGCCCGGTGAAAGACAGACAGACAGACATACAGACAGACGGACAGACGGACATCGAAGTCTTAGTAATAGGGTCCCGTTTCTCCCTTTGGGTACGGAACCCTAAAAATGGTGAAACATATAGACAATAACAAACTTGCCATACTTATATCACATGGCTTGTGTTCGAATATTGCAAGTCTCTACGTGGGAACTTGTTGCGTATCTATCTATATATATCTATATATATAAACCAAATACTAACCAAACCAAATACTGACTTGTTTTTTTCAAAAATTAGTGAAATAATTCAAAATTGTATTCTTTTCTTGCCTGAAATTTGTAATTATTCTTAAGTATTGTAGCAGGGTTTCTTCCCTATGAAAGGGTGAGGATAAATATACCTACACTTATAGACTAAGGTAGTTAAATAAAAGCACAGCGTTTATCACCGGCATGTTTGTTTTTATTATAAGTTTTTTAAAGGATTAATATTCACAGGAACAGTGAGGTCACCATGTTACTTTTACAATGATAGTAGTATTTAGTAGTATTTAGGAGTAAATAGGAGTAGTATAATGGGAGTATAATAGTAGCGTTGAATAGGTACCATGGGTAACACAAAAGGTAGACGGGGAAGCCGTCTAACTCTAATAGGTAAACAACGGTGAGTTGCTTGGTTATTTTACAATGGGTACTTAATGAATTAAATAGGTATACTAGGTAAGGTAGAATGTAGACGGGGAAGCCGTCCGACTTGAATATGTAAAATAGTGGTAAATAAAATAATGATAACGGTGGGTCGCTTGGTCGAGTTCTGTCCCTTCACTTAAACTATAATCAGCAAATGGGTGGATCCATCCGATGGTGTCACCAATAGGAAGTAGTTGACCGACGGTAATTAAGGGGAATGAAATACCTCTGTACGCGCCGCCGGTTAACAAATAGGAACTGGAGGTAGACTGGCAATACTCTGGCAGGGCTCACGTGAAGGTCAGTGGTCGCACCGTTGACTGGGTGCACCAACGACGCCCAGGCGGCTAATCCAGGTAAGCCTGGTTGGGGGTATGCCCAAACATGCCGGCCTCACCTATACACCCTTGTTAGGGGAAAAAATATAACAATGGCGACTCGAGGCCGCTCCACGCCCGGGGAGTTAGAGGTGCGTGGCTCCTGGGGTCTTCCGCAGGATCCCTGGGTCAAAGCTCAGCCTTCCACCGCGTTTTTGGAGCAAAAGACCATGCAGGAAGCAGGGGTCCGCCATCGTCCTTTTGGTTTTATGAATCCCTCTCACGCAGACAGTGGGGATCACGTTGAAAAAAAGACTAGCAACTAACTCAACAAACAATCGAATTAGAATCGACTAAAAATAATACGAGGAGAGGAAATTACTCCCAAAGAAAACGGATAAATGCTAAAAAGGTGAGATTAATAATACTAAGGCTTATCCAAAGGTTTCACTTTGTTGAGTGGCTTTAAATAAGCGTTTGTTTATCAAAAGGAGACGCCGATATGAATTAATGAAAAAAATGATCGAGTGAAAAAATCGATAGTTTGGATCAAACGAGTATTGATTGGGAAACTGTCAATCACTAGACAGGTTGACGTTTCGTCCTGACCAATTAGAAGCGTTTACACTGTTGACAACTGTCAAATGAGAAAATAGCGTTCCGAATTATACATAAATGAGATATGTGTAAAATTTAATGCTACAATGACCCCCTTTGCCACCGGAATTTTACTCGGGAAACGAGGAAAATTCAAGCTGGCCCTCCAGCTTTCCTGACCGGAATCGAAGGTAACTAGAAACAATGGTTAAAAATAATAGGTAGTAAATAAATTAGGGTAAGTTGGCGTATAAGAAGGTAAGTAATGAAATTTTGATAAATTAAGTCTGTAGACAATCAACCAATATACTTCGGGTAAAGTAGAAGCGAGCAATGTAAATGAGGTCATTATGGTTTAAAATCTTTGATATGCCACTTGCCGAGATACTTTCCATGCTCATCCTCGAGCACGTATACGAGTGGGGATAGTTTTTTAATAACTTTGCACCGTTCATACTTCGGGGCTAGTTTAGCGGAAAAGAATTTATCAGCGGAACTTTGCTTGTAAGACCTCTTCCAAATATAGTCGCCAACGTTAAAGGTGATATTTCGGCGCCTATTGTTATAATACTTTTCATTACGTTCATGGGCTTTACGCAGCATAACTTTAACACGTGGGAAGATATCATTTAGGTGACCCAATTGATCAGCATAGCTATGGCGAGGAGAGACGACAAGTTCATCTATTTCTCCGCAAGAAGGGTAAATATTACCGTCCGGGACGGCTTCGCGACCATGAACCAACATGAACGGCGAGTAGGATGTAGAGTCGTTCACGGCGGTGTTGAGAGCGAATTGAACCTTGGGGATATTGACATCCCACATGCGATGATCCTCTTCCACATAGGAGGACAGCGCGGTAATGATGGTGCGATTATATCTCTCAACGGTATTAACTTGAGGACAATAAACTGGTCCTAAGTGTATTTGGGGTATATGATATTTATGATACAGAGCCTGGATCTCTTGACAAACAAACTGGGACCCATTATCAGAAATTATAGTTTGGGGAATACCATGCACCAGAAACACATGGTCTTCTAGTCGCTGGGCGATAACTTTGCCCGTAGCGCGACGCAAAGGGAAAATTAGACAATACTTGGAGAAACAACACACGACAACTAGCAAAAAGGTATGTTGCTGTCTCGACCGTGGCAGAGGGCCGACGAGATCGAGACTGAGGCACTGAAATGGGCGGGCGCAAATTTTGGGGTTTCCCATGAAACCAGGAATCTTCGTGTTACTATGTTTATGTGTATGGCAAGTAGAACAAGATTGTATGAATGCCACAGTGTCCTTGTACATCCCGGGCCAAAAGTACCGTAATTTGAGACGTTTGTAGGTTTTTGCCACGCCAAGGTGGGCCGCGGTAGGATTAGAATGATTGACGTTCAAAATATGTTCGCGTGATTCAAGCGGAACAACCTCCTTCCATTGAAAATCACTACTAAGTTTATTTGAGGATTTAGTATATCGATACAATTTTCCTTGGTTTATTTGATAATTAGGGCAAGCCCGGGGCTTATTAATGCAACGCTTTAGGAGGTTTTTATACCAACCATCGGAAGTTTGAAAAGTATCAATGACGGCCACCGGAACGGAGCGAGATAACGCATCCGGTACAATATTCTGGGAACCACTTCGATGTTCAATCTTGAAATTGTACGGGGACAGTCTACAACCCCATCTGGCTAGACGGCCAGTTGGATTTTTAAGGTTCAAAAACCATCTTAAACTAGCGTGATCGGTGATCACTCGAAAGGGTTTACTGCCTTCCAAATAGGGACGAAAATGTTCGACACCGTGCACGACAGCCAAAGCTTCGCGCTCAGTGGCGGAATAATTGCGTTCAGTAGGGGAAAGCGAACGACTATAATACGCAATGGGATGTTCTTCCCCTTCGATCGTTTGCGTCAGGGTCCCACCAACGCCAAAATCGGAGGCATCACAATGTAAGGAGAATTCTTTAGTAAAGTCGGGGGTAGCTAAAACTGGGGCGCTGGTTAAAGCAAGTTTTAAGTCGTTAAAGGCTGCTTCAGCCGCGGGAGACCATTTAAAAGAAGGAGCACCTTTACGGGTGGAGGTAAGAGAGTTCAGGGGTCCAGCACGGTGACTGAAATTACGAATGAAACGACGGTAATAGGAAGCGGTACCCAAGAAGCGTTTTACTTCCTGTCTGGACGTGGGGATGGGAAAATCAATCAGAGCTCGAATCTTAGCGGGATCCGTACGCAGGCCGTACTCATCAACCACATGACCTAGGTACCGGAGCTGCTTACGGAAAAATTGGCACTTTTCCATATTAATAGTAAGATTCGCGCTATGCAATTTTTTTTTAACTTTTAGTAGTAAATTGATATGCGCCGAATAGGTATTACTTATGCAGATAATATCATCTAAGTAGATAAATAGGTTATCTCCGAATTCCGGACCGAATAACCGATCCATTAATCGTTGTTGAGTGGCGGGAGCCGACGTCAGTCCAAAACACATGACTTTAAAATGGAATAAACCGCGGGATGGGACTGTGAACGCAGTCTTTTCGCGTGATTCCAGGGAGTCGAGCGGTACCTGAAAGTAAGCCGATTTAAGATCGATAGAAGAGATGTATTTACAATCCCGAAGCTTATCCAGAATCTGATTAATATACGGAAGTGGGTAGGCATCATGTTTTGATATTTCGTTGAGCTTCCGACTGTCTAGACAGAAACGGAGCGTACCATCCGATTTGGGAGCTAGCGTGACGGGATTATTCCAAGCACTGTTGCTGGGTTCCACCACATCATCTTTCAACATCGAATCTAAATGTTTATTCATCTCAGTTAACTTTTCGGGAGACATGGGATAATATCGCTGTTTAATAGGAGGGTGATCGCCAGTATCAATTTTATGTGACACCAAATGTGTCCGACCTAAACCTTTCTTGTCAGAGGAGATCTCTTCAAATTGCTTGATAACATCCTCCGCCTGCTTTCGCTCAGAATCGGTGAGGGAATCGAAGTCCCGTAAGAAGTTATCGGAGGAAACAACGGTTTGCACCGGCTCCGACGAAGTAATGTATTGACTCTCGGGTAGCAAGGACAATACATCAGGGGCAATATTAAATGTTTTCCAAAAATTAATACCGAATAATAATTTAGTGGTAACGTCAGGTATGATATAGAACTTAACCATGCGGGTCTCCCCTAAGACGGTAACGGGTAGAAGTATATAACCTGTGACCGGTGAGGATGATCCGTTAGCAGTTTTAATGACATGTAAGTCCGGGGACTCATGAACGGTAACTAAATTTTTGAAATGTTTGAGGGCGTCACTTCCAACAATGGAAATTTCCGACCCCGAATCCAATAAACCTCTCAATTCTAGATTGTAAACAGAAATCGTGAGATATGGGCACTTATCTTCACTTTGTATTTCGTGAACCAACGAAGTACGCTGGGAATAGGAGAAATCCTTTACAAATTTCACCCAGTCCTGCCATTCCTCAGCAGTAGTATGACCACGGGGGGTAGTAATATGACTTTTAGTAGTAATAGTATTTTTATAAGGTCTAGTAGTGGTATGATCCGGAATTTTGCCCGCTTGCTGGTTCACTAATTTAAGTTTTTTGGAGTAGAAGTAATAGGATTGGTATTGGAGGTAGACGGCCGCGGAAAGCACTTGGGACAGTTTTTAAACATCACGTCCTTCTCTCCACAACGATAGCACACTAGAATGAACGGAGCCCTACAGGATTTTAAACTATGACCGTTGATACGGCAACGGACACAGAATTCAGTAGCAGTAGTAGGGTCATTAGTAGTTTGCATGACATGTACCTTAGAAGTTCGTTGGCTCTTGTAGGATAAATCCGGGGCTAAACAAGAGGAAGTAGTTTTGGGAGGTTCGGTAAAGGAATCTGAACGTTGTTTGGCATTTTCTAACAATCTGCACTTTCGTTTTAAATCTGTCCAGTTTTCAGCAGGATTCAAAGCTAATTGGGACGTGTAGAATGGTCTTAGGTTGAATAGCACTATACTCAATTTTTCATCATCGGTGGTCGGTTTAGTTAAACGGGCAAAGTAGTTTTGCATAATACTGAGGTAATTTACTATACTCTCATCCAGACCTTGTGACCTTTCCCGAATCTCCTTCATTAATCGATGGTCATAATCGAAAGGTAAATACTCCTCAAGAAGTAAACTTTTTAATTCGGACCAGCTATGAACTTCATCCCGTACCCCTCGGTACCAACATAAAGCTTCATCAGAAAATAATTCAGCCGCTGAATTAAACAGCTTCGTATCCGAGACACCACGTGATAAACATAATTCCTCTAACCGTTGGAGGAAAGCTTTAACGCAAGATTTCCCGTTGAATTTTAAGTTAAGGGTATGCACGGCAGAGTGTTTGGCATCAGCCACTGTTTCATGTGCTTCAGCTACAGAAACAGGTGCAGATGTAGTAGGAGTGGTTTGAGTTTGAACGAGATTCAAACTACTTTTAAAGTTATGTAGTAAATTATCTAATTTATATAGGAGACGATCTATACGATCGGTTAGTGCACGTACAACGGCCTGTAGTTTGGAATCTTCCCCTGGTTCGATTCTACTTATACGATGATACAAGTGATGTGCGAGTGCTTGTATACGATTGAGCACTTTAAGCGAGCAAGCTTTCTGCGTTGAACCTATGATAAGATGATCCAAACTATCGAGTTTCTCCTGTATGACCGACAATTCAGCAGGAATATCCAACTCACAAGAAACAATTTCGTCCGAAGGAATATCTTTGTTTAGAGCCCGTGCCTGAGCGCGCAAGTCCGCCACAGTACCGGTGGGTTTAGCACCACGTATAGAGATTTCATATTCTAACTCATCTTTATGTAGTACGTTAAAAGTAATAGGTCTCTCCTCCATCTTGAGGAAAAGACAAAGAAGCACTAGTATCCGCAAGTAAATCCGGGTAAAAGCAGTATTATTATGTAGTGATTATTTAGAACTCGACCACACGTTACAAGGTAGTACAATATATAGTAGCTTAAGAATAACTTAAGTAATGTAGCTTATAGTAAAAGAACTCGACCAACTTTTTGATAGCGAAGCGACACCAAAAAAGAACCTTTTATAATAAGTATTTAAGGTTGCGACACCACACGTCCCTATGTTCGGGCGCCAATATGTAGCAGGGTTTCTTCCCTATGAAAGGGTGAGGATAAATATACCTACACTTATAGACTAAGGTAGTTAAATAAAAGCACAGCGTTTATCACCGGCATGTTTGTTTTTATTATAAGTTTTTTAAAGGATTAATATTCACAGGAACAGTGAGGTCACCATGTTACTTTTACAATGATAGTAGTATTTAGTAGTATTTAGGAGTAAATAGGAGTAGTATAATGGGAGTATAATAGTAGCGTTGAATAGGTACCATGGGTAACACAAAAGGTAGACGGGGAAGCCGTCTAACTCTAATAGGTAAACAACGGTGAGTTGCTTGGTTATTTTACAATGGGTACTTAATGGATTAAATAGGTATACTAGGTAAGGTAGAATGTAGACGGGGAAGCCGTCCGACTTGAATATGTAAAATAGTGGTAAATAAAATAATGATAACGGTGGGTCGCTTGGTCGAGTCTGTCCCTTCACTTAAACTATAATCAGCAAATGGGTGGATCCATCCGATGGTGTCACCAATAGGAAGTAGTTGACCGACGGTAATTAAGGGGAATGAAATACCTCTGTACGCGCCGCCGGTTAACAAATAGGAACTGGAGGTAGACTGGCAATACTCTGGCAGGGCTCACGTGAAGGTCAGTGGTCGCACCGTTGACTGGGTGCACCAACGACGCCCAGGCGGCTAATCCAGGTAAGCCTGGTTGGGGGTATGCCCAAACATGCCGGCCTCACCTATACACCCTTGTTAGGGGAAAAAATATAACAATGGCGACTCGAGGCCGCTCCACGCCCGGTGAGTTAGAGGTGCGTGGCTCCTGGGGTCTTCCGCAGGATCCCTGGGTCAAAGCTCAGCCTTCCACCGCGTTTTTGGAGCAAAAGACCATGCAGGAAGCAGGGGTCCGCCATCGTCCTTTTGGTTTTATGAATCCCTCTCACGCAGACAGTGGGGACCACGTTGAAAAAAAGACTAGCAACTAACTCAACAAACAATCGAATTAGAATCGACTAAAAATAATACGAGGAGAGGAAATTACTCCCAAAGAAAACGGATAAATGCTAAAAAGGTGAGATTAATAATACTAAGGCTTATCCAAAGGTTTCACTTTGTTGAGTGGCTTTAAATAAGCGTTTGTTTATCAAAAGGAGACGCCGATATGAATTAATGAAAAAAATGATCGAGTGAAAAAATCGATAGTTTGGATCAAACGAGTATTGATTGGGAAACTGTCAATCACTAGACAGGTTGACGTTTCGTCCTGACCAATTAGAAGCGTTTACACTGTTGACAACTGTCAAATGAGAAAATAGCGTTCCGAATTATACATAAATGAGATATGTGTAAAATTTAATGCTACAGTATTTAGATGTATTTAAGTTATGTCTAAGCTCAAAAACGTTTTGGTTTTAGACTGTAAGTTTTTGATTGTTGAATTGAATAAAATAAAATAAATAAATAAAATAAAATAAAAGGCAAAGCTGACTGACTCAGGTATCAACGCACTGGCCAAACCCTTAGGGCTAGAAACTTAAAAATTTACACACGTATACCTCTTATGACGTAGATATCCACTTAGGAAGAGTTTTTGAAAATTCGGCTTCTAAAGGGATAAAACGGGCCCTTTTCTATTGTATGAAACATTTTATTGCCTGGACCGATTGATCTGAAACTTTTACTTACAGGCAGGATCTACGTTACACATAGTGTGTTTTCTCTATCTACCGTAGTTATTCATATAATACATAGATATAATAGGTACCATACCAACACTAGTTTTCTGAAATTTGAGTTGTTGGTAATAACTAGCCAAGTCAAATATTGAGCTTGAATTATATATATCCCAAGTGAAATAATGGCATTTTGTGAATAATTGTCTGTTAAAATTTGAGAATTGATATAACCTATTAAGTAGAAAACAATGTGGTAGTTTCAAGAAACAAGAAATTGCTAAATTTATTTATTTTAGAATATTGTATACATATGTATGGTCTGGTAACTAACATTTTAGATTTTTTTTATACAGAACTTAGCATCCATGTAGATCTCAATCCTTTTGTCGGCGAAGTCGACAACGATGTATACTCTTGATATTGAACTTGGCTATAATTTCATATTTATGTTTTTGATAGGATATCATTATTTTTTGCTCAGAAAATTTTACTATTATCATCATATACATTATTATTCATAGAATTAAAGGACTAACTAACTCCGATTTCTCGAAAAAAAATGAGCAGTACTTTTTATCGATATATTTATATAGGTACTAGCTGACCCGGTGAACTTCATCTCACCATCTGTTAACACTATCAATGACAACTTTCAGATGCTGGATTAATTTGTACAGGAAAATGAAATTTATGTTTTAGTTATTTTTCTTGACACTTTTATAAATTTTCTCACCGTTTAAGCCTTCCCCTAACGTCCACAAATATATCAAGATCTAGACACGCGGAAGCGTGTCCAGCCAAGTCTCTAAGAAAAAGGAACTGGCGACGCGACGTGTGTAATATTACACGAACCATTACGAGCCACTTTTGACCCCTTCATAACTCGAAAACTATTTAACCTATATATATGAAATTTAGCATATTTATTAAAATTCTTTAGCTTATGTACAGTACAAAATTTCATTAACTTTGCTCTGATGGTTAATGAAATATTAACGTTTAAAAACCGGGGTTTCATTGACTGATTCACTCATTGACTCACTGATTCACTGACTTATAGATCAAAAACCTAACCCTCTTCTAGATGACCTACAAACTTGATCTTTGGCACCAAGGTAGACTATCAGGCATGTACAAAGGAAAAAATCTAAAACTTTGAACTTTTACCCCCCAACCCTATATAATAGGGGATGAAAGCTTGCATGAGACTTCCACAAATTTTCATGCTATAAGTCTAAAAATTGATATAAAGACTACATGTTAGAAATAATAAAACACGTATTTCAGGATTTTTAATAAATCAGCCCCCAAAATTGGGGGATGAAAATGTGTATGTCACTTTCGTAACTTTTGATGCCAGAAGTCAGAAAATGGATATACGAACTCGTTGTAATAGATAGATAATAAAACATAATATCAGGATTCTTAATAAACCACCCCCAAACCCTAAAACTGGGGGTTGACAGGTTTGTATGACACTTTTAATTGTAAACTCGTAGTTTCAGGAGTTCTTGCTTTTATACAAAATAAGCTAGAAGTGATGGACGAATTAAGCTTGGTGCGGATTTGTTCCAGTTCTTTCACGGAACAAGATATCGTTGACGCAAAAATCTTGCTGTTTGAATGCGTTAACTCGGCAAAGTGCCATGAGGTAAACCTCAAGATATACATTTTCTTGGTAGGTACTATACATGACGATTTTGAGTACTTTGGAAAATCATCAATGAATTTATCCGAAAAAATAATAAAAGGCCGCTTGTATGGAGGAGTTGCACTACTGTGGAGAAAAAAACCTGCTTCAGTCGGTCAAGGTCATCGAGCGATAACGTGCGAATAGCAGCGGTTAGATTCGATCTGCAAAACAGATCTTTTTTAATGATGAGCGTTTTTATGCCGTGGCAATGTGCTGATCATTTCGTTGAATTCACGGAGTGCTTAAGTGAAATCAGTGCTATTATTGAAAATGCGCAAGTCAAGTCGGTTTACCTTCTTGGTGATTATAACTCAAATCCTAATGAAATGTTTTTCAATGAGATAATGAGTTTTTGTGCGGAACAGGAGTGGTTTTGTGCCGATATAAATATTACTTGGTATTAATTCTGGAGCGTATACGTTTGTTAGTGACGCGCACGGGACCCGGCGGTGGTTAGACCACTGCATTGTGACGCGAGCAGCTCAAGATTCGGTGAGAGATGTTAAAGTGCTATGTCGTGATGTGCTGTGGTCTGATCACTATCCCGTAGCGATTTATTGTGATTTAGATATTGTTAGACCTAGAACTATGGTATGTAATCAAAGACATGATAAAGTGCACTGGGGGGAACGTAATAACTTACAAACAAAAGATTATTATGAATATTTCAATAAAAGGCTCAGAGACATTGATTTTCCGCCAGAATTTTTTGTTTGTGCGGACTACTTATGTTGTGATGACACGGATAGATGCGTCATTGACTCATTGTACAATAATATTGTTAATACTCTTAGAGAGGGTGCTATTTTGACTTACGGCTCTGCTGAGAGGAGACCTAAAAGTAAATCTTATGTTCTGGGCTGGAATAAACATGTCAGGGAGGCTCACAGGGATGCCAGACACAAATTAAACCTCTGGTTTTGGCATGGAAAACCTCCTAATGGTGCCATTTACCATAGTATGTGTGAGAGTCGAAAAGTTTTCAAAAGTAAATTAAAATGGTGTCAAAAACATCAACACCAAATTAAAATGAACATAATCGCTGAACATAGATCCTCTAAAAACTTTTCAAAGTTCTGGAAGAGCACAAATAAGGTTAATTTGAAGCCTGGCCTCCCTGTGAGTTTTGAGGGGGTCACCGACCCTAGAGATATCGCTAACTTATTAAAAGACTCATTTAAAATTAAGTCACCATTAGGAAAGCCTGCGCAGCGAGTGCTCGATACTGAAGGCGGAGTGGTTACTGAGTGCAAAGTTCGATTCTCAGCGGGGCAGTTGAGAGATGTATGTACTGCGAGATATGACCAGAGGTAAATCGCCGGGCCATGACGGACTCAGTGTCAAGCACTTGTAGTGTACTGGAGTGCTTCTGCCGAGACTCTTAGCTATGTTTTATTCTTTGTGTGTTTCGCATTTGTATCTCCCTTCCGAGCTTATGAGAACGATTGTTCGCCAATAATCAAGAATAGAACCGGGGACATTGCGGATAAGAGCAATTATAGGCCAATTTCCTTGGCTACCATCATTGCAAAAGTTCTAGACCGATTGCTAGACAAGCAGTTGGAAGAACACATAATGTTACATGATGGTCAGTTTGGGTTCAGACCTAAGCTACCAACGTAGAGTGCTATATTCAGTCTCAAGAACATTGTAAGATACCATGTCGAGAGGAAAACGCCGGTTAATGCATGTTTTCTTGATATTTAGAGGGCTTTTGACACGGTGTCTTACGATGTGCTTTGGTCCAAGTTACGGAACACGACTCTGCCAGGGGAGACATGTTCTGTTCTTGAGTATTGGTATAACAATCAGACTAATTGTGTAAAATGGGCGGGAGAGCTTTCTGATGCATACAGGCTGGATTGCGGAGTGAGGCAGGGGGGATTAAGCTCCCCAAAGCTTTTTAACCTGTAGGTATGTAAACGAGCTAATAGAGGGCCTTAGCAGTATGCAGACTGGCTGCTTGATTAACGGAGTCTGCGTCAATAATCTGAGCGATGCTGACGATATGGTACTGCTAGCGCCATCTGTAAGTTCTCTCAGAAAGCTTAAAAGTTTTTGTGAAGCGTACGCCGAAAGACATGGCTTACGTTATAATGTTAAGAAGAGCGAATTTATGTTTTTTTCCAAGGGCGGCAAAGGACCTGATACTGTGTGTACATTGAAACTGAACGACTTTCCTCTCAGCAGAGTCAAACAATTTAAATATTTAGGCCACATTGTTTGTGAGGATTTGAGGGATGAGGCAGATATGGACAGTATTGGACAGGGAGCGCAGGGCGCTGACGGTGAGAGCGAATATGCTGTCTAGAAGATTTGCTTCCTGCTCTAACGATCTAAAAATCACACTCTTCAAGGCTTATTGCCAATCGTTCTATGGAAGTAGCTTGTGGACAGCATACACTAAAAAATCTCTTGGCGTCCTGCGCGTCCAATATAACAACGCTTTCAGAATGCTGATGCGGCTTCCGCCGTTTTGCAGCGCGTCATCTATGTTTGCAGAGGCACGCACTGACGGCTTCGCAGCTATCATGCGCAAAAAATTTGCCTCGCTGTTGAGTAGGACGCAAGCAAGCGGCAACAGCATTCTGATAGCCATCACAGACAATTTCAGCTGTCCTATCTTGCTTCACCACATTAAGGTGTTGTTACAATGAATAGCTGTGACATGTCAAATTGTAGGCCCTGGTTGTTTTAACCGTTTAGCCATGTCAGAGGCCTTCAGGCGGCCTAAAAACTCTGACACCAGGGCTAGCCACCCGGCCTATACGAACTTACCTACTTTTTTTATGTCAAATTTAATTTAATAACTTGTGACATGCCCAATTTAATGTATTAATTTGATTTATGTATTCAATTTTTAATCTTATAATCCATTTGTAATCTGAATTTGAATGTGATATGGGTCTTATGTGTCCGAAAATAAATATTTTTTTATTTGATTTGATTTGAGATAATCGATTTCTTTTCACAATGTTACTGGTAATTGGTTAAATTCCAACGAAAATTCCATCATAGCGGTCTAGAAATAGCGCCTCGCGACGCTAGTGACGTCTAGTAGGTACTGTGCGGGTTAACTAAATTGCACGAATTCTTTGTTAATATTAATAGTACTAATTATCATTAATTTTCAGTTTTTAGATATTCTCCTTTGTGTACTCCTGATATTATCTATTCCAACGAATTTTTAGATCCATTTTCAGACTTCTAGCAATAAAAGTTTCTAAAGTCGCATATAAATTTCCATCCCCCAATTTTTGGTTGATGGTTGATATGTTAAAAAACCCTGTAATAATATAAATAATAATAAATATTAGAGGACATCTTACACACTGTCTCTGACCCCAAACTAAGCAAAGCTTGTGATATGGCTGCCAGAGACTGATATACTACATACACATATTTTTAAATACATACTTATATAGATAATACCTAAATAACACCCAGACACAGAGCAAACACCTATGTCCATCACACAAATACTTGCCCTGGGTGGGGATCGAACCCACGCCTCTTTGACCAAGAAGTTAGGGTCACTAACCACAGAGCCACCGAGGCAGTCAACCACATATGTGTTTTATTATTTACAGCAAAGAATCTTAATATCCATTTTTAGACTTCTGACATGTAAATTAATAGAAGTCTCATACAAGCTTTCATACCCTATTTCATAGGGTTTTTTTTTTATCCCGAAAAATTTCGTAGTTCCTGTAGGATAGGGAAAACGTTTCTTTATTATCGTAGTACCAACTTATCTTACTTAATGCATAGCAATTTTTTTATGTAAAAACAAGACAAAATTGCTATGGGATATCCCTTATAAAACATTGCATTTTATAAAGTAACCTAAATGTTAAAAGAAAAATTAGGTATGTTTGGCGTATTTAAAAATTTGGAATCAAATTATTTACACTTACATTACAGGTATTTTAATAATTGTTCGAAATGTTCACCTCCATTGTCAATCCAAACCCCAGCACGCTACACTAAACCAATTCTCGTAAACAAACATTCATCTGAAAACAGAATGTTTTCACGTTTTCACCTACATTGTTCAACACCCAGTTAAATAAAATTGATTCGCGGACTGTACTCAACACTGTTAAGTTCTTGTACTTTTCAATAATGGTACGGATGCATTCCCGCCGAATTCAACGTGTATAAGTTGATTGAGTTATAACGCTATAAGTTGGTGGTAATGATAAGCACTTCAAAAATTTGGCGCTTGCGTAGGAGGCGAGCTGGATCAGTTGGTTAGAGCGTCGGGCCCCTGCCTGCCCCTTCGAATCTAGTGATCCGAAGGGGCAGGTTCAAATCCTGCGTTCGCTTCAGATTTTTGAAATGCTTATCACAAAGATAACTCTTTGAGATAAAATCTAGTGTGGAAAGCACTCTAAAATAAAAATAATTTAATTGATTTAGCAGTGCGTCATCTCTCGTCAATCTTCAGAAGTTCTAATAACTTCGAGTTGAGTGATAACCTGTCTAATACGGGTATCACAGGTGGCGCCGCCAACGCTATAAGTTGGTGGTAATGATAAGCACTTCAAAAATTTGGCGCTTGCGTAGGAGGCGAGCTGGCTCAGTTGGTTAGAGCGTCGGGCTAGTGATCCGAAGGGGCAGGTCCAAATCCTGCGTTCGCTTCAGATTTTTGAAATGCTTATCACAAAGATAAAATCTAGTTATCTCTTTGAGATAAAATCTAGTGTGGAAAGCACTCTAAAATAAAAATCATTTCATATATTACATATGGTTAAAAATCCATTAATACAAGTGTGTGAACTGTATCAGGACAATCAGGTAAGTAGCACAGAAGTTAAAAATCATCCCGAGCAGATCCGCGTTCAGAGGGATGACTTTATACACGTAGAAGTTCATCGGCCGCGTTTCGATGTATTGAATAAACTTCGTTAATTCCATAACATTTGATTCATCTGAAAAATTAAAAGTAGGTAAGGTAGTCAAGTAATCATAACGTATACTTTTGTATTCGTTTGGCATCTTAACTCATTTTCATGATCTATATCCTAACAAGCCGTACACCGTGAAGCCATTTATAGACTACAGTCTGCCGGTTCTCCTATTTCCTGAGAGATATACCTAATCTAAAGCTTTTCAAAGTCAGAGTGATTAGGTATCTTCTCAGTTTGCATGCTTCACCTTTGATCACAACATCTCTTACTATCAGGCGAGTTGGTGCTCAAGCGTGGACTTATTTAAATTAAATAAATCATTAACCCCCTTCTACACTCGCGTAAAAATAGTGGTATTAATTTCATGGTCTCTGTATTCATACAAAAAAATCAATTGATTAATTGCTCCGTTGTTGCGTGAAAACAATAACAACAAAAAAAGTGTGTTACTTTATTACTGTTACATTTTAAATTAGTAAGGGTTAAGTCAGATACAGAATTTAGACATAAGTTAGATAAATAATCGGTCTAGTGCGAGTCGGACTCGCGCATATAGGGTTCCGTACCAAATGGGAGCCCCCATAAAATATTATATATTTGTCGGATAGTGGAGCAGCGCCATCTAGTATTAATGATAGACATAGCATAGCTGGAAACGTCAAGTGTCAACTGTCATTTACACGTCGAGTACCAACTGTCATTTGGGTGAGGTCGACACAGAGCCTGTGGTGTGGAAATAACAACTTCGGTCTCGAGTAATTGGTTCACTCATTCTGGTTGATCTATGGTGGAGGGGATTCGTTCGGTTCGTTCGATGAATGCCGGCAGTTTAGAACTGGGACGGGAACAAAGACGTGGTTTTGAAAAGGCTGCTGTGTCGAACTTTCCACGTTTCCTTAATCTTTAATTATCATCGCAATCCTGCAGTAAAACTATCTAAATCTAATTGTTATTGAAGAATAAACGTGTAAACTACAACGCGCTTTGTTAATTTCGGCGTTCCTGACATGTTGGACCCACATGATGACGGGTCCCCGGACCTCCCCCCGTCATATTTATTATTTCAAAAGCTCGAAAAACAGAGAAAAATCAAGTTTGTTGTATGGGAAGCCCGATTAAATATTTATTTCATTGTTTTCAATATTTTTGTTACAGCGTAAATAGAAATACTACATCATCTGTGAATATTTCAACTTTCTAGCTATCACAGTTCATAGGATACAGCCTGGTGATAGACAGACGGACGGACAGCAATAGGAACCGTTTCTACCCTTTGGGTACGAAACCCTAAAAACGATGTTTGTGCAAACGGGAGAGCAGAGCATGCAATCTTTTGCGAATGTTAGAAATAATTCTAAAGTTACAAAAGTTTGGCTATGAACAAGTGTACATTTGAACATTCTTATTAGATAAACCGTTTGAACCTTCATTATGTAAGAGCTTGTTGTGTAGAATGATTTTTATCCTCTCTGCTTCAGAAGAAAGCAAACCAGCAAACAACGCGGGCATTACAGTTTCCAGCAATGTAATAGTCACTGTAAATGTCGATACTATGAAAAATACCGTGAAAGTCTGAAAAAGACAAATAATTATTAAATTCCTGTTTATTTCTCTACACTATTTTGTTTGATAAAAAAACAAAATATTCAGCAAATCGAACTAAAACTCCTTGGTGGTTACAATCGTTAGGTTGTGGCGTCAAATCCTGGTTAAAGCTGAGCTCTTTGGGTCATATGTACGGAATTTCATACCACTGGGTTTCCAGTGAAGGAAAAAGTCGTGAATCAACCTGCATAAGCCCGTAGCAGAAGTTCGATAGAGTATGGGAATTCACCGACCCGCACTGAGCCATAGTGGTGAATATGGCCCCTAGTGAGCTAGCGTAAGTTCAGCAGTGGACTATTAAAACAAGACAGGTACTGTACAGAAAAAATAAAAAAAATTACCGACACAAGCTGCATTTTCAAAGTAACCACAAGAAAGTAGAGGTAAAGCATAGTCTCCGGGATGTTAAATACAAGCACGGTCAAAAACTGAAAGGAAAAAGACTTTCTTCATAAATTGATCATCATCATCCTCAACCTTCCTCATCACATTGCTAGTTATAGGCCTTTTTTTAAATTAAATTTTACCAACCACAGACTCCAGGGTCTGTGCCCTTTGTTAACTAAAATTAACAATGATTTGATTACACTGTACAGAGAGAGTTAGTAGGTATAGGCCTTTCTCATACTGTGCTATCTACTCCTCGGTCCTGTGCCAATCGTGTCCAGGTTCGACCCGCGATTTCGACTACATCTTAAATTTGATCATAATGTACACGGTTTTATTAGGTCCACCTGTATGTAACTACGTAATGGAATCTAAGGTAACTAATAATTTACCCATCTTCCAAGGGTCGTATTGTAATGAAAATTGGCACCTGTATACTAAAGTACCGGGAATCGATCAATAATACACAAAATATGAGTTATTTGGCCAAAATCATTTTATCGCCTCCAAAGTATGCACCTTCAGAAACGATAATATTTACGCCAACGCATAATCCAATCATGAAAAAAAAATACGCTTTTTCCGGAATTGAGTCGAGTCCTCGCCGCGAGTTTTTCTTTTATGTCTAATGAAAATGGGTGCCACGAAGTGGTGATTATAGTAGTTTTCATGTCAAAATCGTTAACGCACGTCTCGTCACCAGTAACAATGCATTTCATGAATGTTTGGTCGGAATTGACTTGTTCTATGCATGTCTCTCAGCGACTCTCATGCGATTGAGTTTTTGGAAAAAATTCAGGTCTGGACTAGCCGAGCGGTAACATGTTTCATACCCAAATGATTAGTTAAAATGGTACGGATCGACTTGTGAGATACAGAAAGTTCGGCGGCTATCTCTCTCAAAGTTGAATGAGGATTTTCAGTCACTATTTCCTTCACTTTTGCGATGTTAACTTCAGTTGCAGACGTTGTTGGCCTACCAGAGCGAGGCAAATCTTCCATCACATCTCGACCGCTTTTGAACGCTTTGTACCACTCATAAGCACGTGTTTTTGATAAAGTCAATTCACCGTAGGCCTTCCGTAACATTTTCAGTGACTCCGAACATGAAATTCCATTGGCGATGCACAAAATTTAAGACAAACTCCGTGTTCGATGTTTTTGTCCATAATGAAATTCGCTATACACACTAGATATGATGATGATGAAAAACTGCACTGTATTAAATATAAATAACAGATGCAACTCAAACTCCCCGCCAAAAGGGAAAACAATTGTGCCAATCTAACAACAACAATAAAAACAAAAATTTAAATTTGGAACCATAAACTAATCATCCATTCCCGATACTTTATTGACAGAATGTATAGTTCTGATGACAATATAAAAATATGGTGCTGTCAAACTGATCTGATGATGGAGCCGGAAGATATGAACTGTAACTTTATGATGGAAAATCGTATCATAGCTGTATTGGATTTCTTAAAAGTCTTGTAATGAACTTTGACCACGATTAGGTTTCAAGGTCTGATGATGAAGCCGGAAGATAGGCACTGGCATTCCATGATGAAATATCGTATCATAGTCGTGTTTGCACTTGTGAGAAGGGCCACGTAATGGACTTTGAACACGATCAGGTTTCAAGGTTAAAACAAACCTGTTACATGTTGAATAGTGTATGATAAAATAATAATTAAATAAAACGTTTATTGTTCATAAACGTTAACACAACAAGTTGTACACCAGATCCCACACTAGGGTGACCTGTGTCGTGGGCTCCTTATAATATCAGAACAAATTTACCATTATACTAAAATACAAACTTAATTTAATATTCATAGTGCACTAGATCCCACACCAGGATGACTTGTGTCGTAGGATCCTAGCAATAGCTAGGATAGGATGATAGTGTGTTTTGTATTTTTTCAAACTATATATATTAAATGTTTTGTGTATTTTATTGTACATACAGGGCAGTGTTTTACAATCTTTTTGAATTCGCGAGTTTCTTTTGGAAACTCTCTAGCCAGAATGAAACAGAACCGAAATACGCTTTAGAATGTTATTGACATAAAATATGTAATGTATACCTATTCAAAAATGGTAATGTTATCCTGCAAATAAAAGGTAATAATAGGATAGTCGAAACATGATTTTAAAGACAAGATTGTAAATTTTCAACACATATTCCACCTTTCCTATTTGTCTCAGACCCTCTGAGTGAGGTGGAGACTCCAAAGGATCACGACCTACAGTTTGAAAAACTCTAATATCTATGCTATACAACTATATAATATTCTTCGTCGTCGTCGTTTCAGCCATAGGACTTGTACTGCTGGACATATGCCTATAGGTCTCCAATAAGACCAGTTGAAAGCTTGCATTTGCCGCAGTCCATCCTGCATGGGAATATTGTCCTGTTTGATGTCTTGGTGAGGTAATTCGGTCACCTTGTGTGTGGACGTTTACTCTGCGCTTGCCGGTACGTGGGATCCACTCAGTAAAGTAGTATCAGAGAATACATTCATCCATCCATCAGCCAAAGAACGTTCACTGCTGGACATAGGCCTGCCCCATGGATTTCTAATAAGTTGGATGCGGTCTGCGTCCAGCGCGTTTCTGCTATCTTTATAATATCGTCAGTCCACCTAGTTGGTGGACGTCCTATGCTGCGCTTGCTGGTCCGTGGTCTCTCATCTCTCATTCGCATCGGCCATCCGTTCTTTGAACTATGTGCCCTGCCCACTGCCACTATTTGCTAATCCCCTGTCGGTAACTTTGGTTCGTCTGCGGATCTTCTCATTTCTGATTCAATATCGCGGAAAGACTCCTAGCACAGCCCTCTCCATAGCACAATAGACAGAGTATTAGATGTGATCACAAAGTATATAGCAGTAAAAAAAACTTACCAATGCATCAAACGAGCTTTTGATTGATTCGACAGCGTCGACTATCGATTTGTAGATGTTATTAAAGGAAACAAATTCTGATCTCGCCGACTCTAGCCGATGAGAAAGCGATTTCAAATGACGGTACGCCGAAAGGAAGATAAATGCATTTGTCATCGACATAAAATCATGAATAATCCATACATAGTAGTACAATATTGCTGTCACTATCACACCTGTAAACTTTTCGTTGGCTATACTCCAAGCGATGCTTATAATAGTTTTTATAACAATTAAAATAAGTGAAAAACTCAAAAATGTCTTCTCAAATCGGGTCTCGCTTTTAACATTTAATTGTACGTTAATATCTGTCATCGCATGATAATATTTGCTCAAAGTATATTTCGACCTAAAGAGAAGAACTACAAATAAGACATGTTGCAACGAATAATATACGTTAAAAAAAGTTACTTGTATGTGTGCTAAATAGTAACTGATCAACAGATTCGATAAAGATATCAATGATCCTATTAATAAAGTAAGATACTTGACAGTTTTTCGTTCTTTTCCGCTGGATGAGTCAAAAAATCCAAAATCCAAACAGAAAGATGACTGAAGAAATTTGTAAAATAAAACAAAATTTGTTGGTTTCGGTTTGGTATCGATTGGAGTTATGATAAAGAACGAATTTATTTTTGGTGCACGATTCATGGTCGCTGTAATTTTAAAGTTGATGAACTTAGTGAATTTTTCAGGTGAAAGAATAACTTTTAATGGTTATGTCGTAAAAGCAACAATTTATAGTATAGTACAAGGACCGAATGAATTGTTAGAATATTCTAGAGAATACATGGTACTCTAATCAAATTAACCATGTCTACATTGACAAAACAACATTAACCGCGTACCTTAATGAAATTTCTAGCATTAATTCGTTAGGTGATTAATTACAAATATTAGTAGAACATCGATTTCTGACAGGAAAATAACATCTATTTTACTATGCTATTGCTTTAGGTTGAATACTAATTATTTAATCAATCAAAATGAATAAAAACAATCGAAAAGTATCGAATGAGTTTTATGTCAAAGAATGTAATACATACTTCGTACAATACATAATACGTACATACTTCAATTATACAAGCATTTAAAAAACTCTACAATGCAATATCCATAAACGTATCAAAACTAGCTAACTTACTCTAAAGAATATGTAGCACTAGCTAGCCGTCGCGGCTTCGCTCAGCTACGATAGAATAGGTATGACGTCTGGGTAAAAGAAAAATAGTATTATAATTATTCCGTCATTAAGATTACAAAAAACATTTAACACGTATTTTTTTATTTTACCAATCACACAAAAAGAAGCAACGATAAAACGAGTCAAAGTTCGGTAGTGGAGGATTTGTGCAGTCACCTTTGAGTAAAGCGGTGTAACCACGAATCGGACCCAAAATGTCAACTGTAGCATGACGTTACACGGAGCTTTGATGAGCTAAGTAACTCTTCCTCATTTCTGTGTAAGTAGAAATAAAACATGTGCAAAAAATTTTGATAATCTAACTGACAGACAATTTTTTGACTGACGAACCAAACCTGAGGAGGTACTCAATTTGACGCGTTTATATTTCTTTTATGTATAACATCTTTCCTTCCTTCCTTTCAGCCATAGGACGTCCACTGCTGAACGTAGGCATCCCCTAAAGATTTCCAATAAGACCGGTTGGTAGCGGCTTGCATCCAGCGCGATCCTGAGGTCTTAATGAGGTCGTCCGTCCACCTTGTGGGTGGACGTCCTACGCTGCGCTTGCCGGTACGTGGTCTCCACTCGAAGACTTTTCGACCCCATCGGTCAACAGTCCTCCGCGCTATGTGCCCTGCCCATTGCCACTTCAACCTGCCAATCCGCTGGGCTATGTCGGTAACCTTGGTTCTTTTACGGATCTCCTCATTTCTGATTCGATCGCGCAGAGAAACTCCGAGCATAGCCCTCTCCATGGCTCGTTGGGTTACTTGAAGCTTACTAATAAGGCCTATAGTGAGAGACCATATAACATCGCATATTTTTTTTGTAGTGGTTCGATTTCAACAATTCTTTTTTTTTAGAAAGAGTATACTTTGAAATTGGTTCCATTAAAATTGTATTGAAATCGGCTGAGCCATTTTAGATAAATCAACAATAATGTGAAATATGTAACATCGATCCGTGCGAAATATTCGCGAAATCTGTACACGGATGCAGTCGGTCATGCTATTTTTTGCGAAAAATAATTAATTGTCGTCTAGCATTATATTTACAAGTTTTCTGGAGAAAACATTCTAAAACCTAATGAAAAGCGTATTGGTATCTGATGGGTAATTTAGAAGATACGAATACACCGAGAGACACTCACAGGAGGCGACTTTTATATGTACTACTACTGATTTTATTTTTACTACGCCTAAAGTTTTTTTTTTTATTCCGTAAAGGTTTGCGTTTGACTACATACTGCCTGATGTTGAGCAGATATGCTGTCTAGAATGTAGCACGCTTACCTAGAAGATACGTATTTACTCGGGATTTAAAGACACCCACGTCGTACGTTAGCGGGAAGACAGACCCAGGCAAAGCGTTCCACATTCTGACTGTTCGTTTGAGGAATGAGGATTCAAAACGCTTGGTTCTAACGCGCGGAATGTCCACCATAAAAGGGTGGCGCTTTGGTCGCGTCTGTCTAGCCGTACGATAGAAGAAAGGGACAGGTGGGACCAGATTGTATACCAGTATTTCACGTTCTACTTACGTACATCACAACAACGGTTCCTGTAGAGATCTCGATAATTATAAACATAGGTACTTAAATTATGTAACGTTCCATTAAAACTAAAAATAATCTTTCACATAAGTAATCAAACAATAATTATTTTTCGCAAAAAAAATGGCAAAACCGCCTTTCATCGTGTACAAAATTCGAATATTTCGTTCGAATTGTTTACATTATTGTTGATTCATCAGCCAATTTCTGTAAAACTTAAATGGGACCATCTCGGGAGTATACCCTTTTGAACTAAAAAATATTTTTTCGATTCGGGTCACAATTGACGTAATTATCGATGCACATACACAAAAAAAAATACAAAAATACATAGATACGAACATAGCACCTCCTCCTTTTTGGAAGTCTGTTAAAAATAAAAATAATTTTGACAAATGTAATCTAACAAAAATATAATATACCTATGTGATCTACAATTTACTAATAGATACAAAGTACTCTCAAGTTTTGAGTGAAAAAAATAATTAATTTGAGTAAAACACGTGTGGCATATTTGTTTTACTAATTTGTTTACATACTCAAAACTCACCTATGCTATAAGAAACGGTCACACAGAAAGCATCACATTTAAGCTTGTTATGATCGATGTACAGTCACCGGAAATAAACATGGTTTTTTATAAAAATAAAACCAATAAATACGTACCTCAACCTTACATGCTTCTTTATAAAATGATATTTGTCGTATTGGGTTTTGATTTTGGATTTGTCTCCTACAAAACAAACAAAAACCAAATTTTATTGAAGTGCATTCGAGTTGTTTTGGCTTTATCAACATGCCTGGCAACTTTAATATGCGCATTTATTTATTCAGATATTGGTGCTTTTATCGTGTACATATATTACGTGATGGAGTATTTAACTATGTTTTTCATTATATTGATTTGTGGCAATCCGTTTTGTCATTTCATTCAAGTTATGGGAGCTATTCATTTTCAGATAAATTTTAACAACCTTACTAATTCGTTGAATATTGCAATCGCAGTAATATCTATGGTGATTCTTTTGAGAACGTCTATTGGCGTGTCTTGGTGTGTAATGAACAACGCTTGTATAAGCCCTAGTTGGGTACTATTCATATTTTATGTGTTCCTGTTCTCTCATGATTTTGTATTATTAACCCACTTAATAGTTTTCTATATAGTAAGAGTTAACTTGTCCGCACTCGTCTATCAATTGCAAGAAAGCAACTTATTGAGTTCTTACAATAAATTCCGCAACATTTACAAATCGATTGCTGATGCAACTGAAGACATGAAAAGATCTTTCGATCCTTTGGTGAGCTATTTTCATAACTAAAAATTATTACGTATAAACGTAAATATAATATAATATTAATTACTATATTATTTTTATCTTTTGTTGCAGTTTTTTGCAGCTTTAATATTCAATATCCCTGAGGTCATGATATACATTTACTCGTTAGTATTTCAATTGCGCTATAATCAAATTTCGGTAAGTTAATAATACTAGTACAAACTGGTGTTGTAATAAGTTAATGTAAATAAGCCTTTCGTTTATACCAGCTTTTTTGATAGTAGCCCGTGTGGGTTGGTGGATTCACATCGCCGTACTTTATACATTTGTCTAAGTATTTTTCGGTCAAATTATTTTGCGTGTAAACGATACAGTACCTATTTAAAATTGTGTTGTAGCTAGACTCGCTGAACATTATTGTTGCTCCGCTTATGACATTTGGAACTCTACTTCTGACTATATTGCCGGCATTACTGGCTGGCATGTTAGAATCACAGACGAACAAAATAAAGGTCATTTTAAACAACAAACTTTTGTCAGAAAGAGGTGAGTTAAGCTTATTATGAATGCGTGAGATCAGCTTATACAAAACCAATAGCTCTATTTCTACTATCTATTAGTACTTTACTTGTATTTTATTCTATTTCCATTGACATTCTGTGCATTATTACTTAATTTTTAATTAATTTTTGGTGATTCATGATTGACTTCTTCAATGTATGTAGTGATACCAAGTTTCGTTAAGATCCGTTGAAAAATGTGACTTATAGCGGGGGGTATTGCGGCAGCTAAGCGGTTCGGCCCGTGAGGCGAATCGCCCATGTTTCTTTTTGAAGGCCCCCATTCGCCCCGCGGACCAAACGCCGAGAACAATTGATAGAGAACAATTTCCCGCATCAGTATTACGTATTTGTTATGGTACAACCACGCATAAAATTACATAAGATAAAATAATCCGGAAAGACAAAAGCAAAATAATTTTCTGGTCAAAACATCTACCTGTTGAAATATGCCCAGAATAATAAGTTAAATATGCAATTAAAAAATAAATAGATTACTTAATATAAAATAAATATTCAAGGAGGGGTGACGGAGGACAGGTAGACTTTTACAAGTAACGTGATTTTTTGACGTGACAACGTCTATTAAATCGATAAACGCTTGCTGCACGCACGAAAAATGATGTGTCTTTGTCCCGTTACGCTCATTGTTTCGTTACGCTCACTTCACGACCGAGTGACAGGCACGATCGGCTTGAGCGTTCGGTGCAATCATTTCACCAATGTCTTGTTATGATTATGACGTTGTCACGTTAACCTATCGTCCTTAAACCGAGTTTACAGACAACCAATTTTTTTTGCTCGATGTGAATAACGGCAACAGGAAGATACTTGAAATATTCAGCGGTATTTTCCTTTCAAAAATAATTATTAGATTAAAATAAAAAAGACGTGTGGCACTCGGGGACTGCCGCGGTAAAGCTATTGCATAGCATATTTCGGAGCAGCTCGTCTCGATTCGTGAGAGTTTCGTAGAGTCGTACAATACGTCTAATCGCACACAACGCCGTGTCGAAGACTGCCGAACTGAAACGACGTTAGACGATGCACGGCCTTCAAGCCACACCTCCTTGCCCGTCGGAGTGGGGAGCGTGAGGTTTTTTCGTTACGGAATTTCTGGATTCGGTCCCCGCGCTCAAGGCCCGCGATAGAAGCTATGCAATAGCTTAAAATATATGTTATGTTAGGCTTCCATACGGTGCGGAACCATTCGCCCGACTTGAACTTGGCCTATTATTTACTAGGTTTAGCTGGAAGGCTATATATGTATCATCATCTTTTTTTTTCAGATGTCATCAAAGCAAACGTTATTGGGAATTTTCTTAAATACGTAGAAGCTCGACCTTTAAAATTTAAGGTTTATAAAGTAATTCCGTTAAATGCGGATTTACTTCAGTTTGTTCTTAATTTTTGTGTTACCTATCTGATTGTTATAATTCAGCTAACTCATCTGTATTAGGTAATGTAAATGAAATTAGAAAAATATATTGTGTAAAGAGTTTCTCTTTGTTTTTTTTTTTTTTTTTTCAATTTTGTACCTATAATACAAATGGTAAATAACATTAACTAATTGAAATCGTGTAATCATTGCTTTGTCCTAAACCTATAACTCTTGCTATAAATCAAATGTTCGGTACATACACGAGCAATTATAATCATCATATCAGCCGTAGCACGTCCACTGCTGGACATATGCTATGGATTTCTAACAAGATCGGTTTAAAGTGCTTGGCAGTTAAAACGATACTTAAGTGAAGCAAAAGTTTCTTTTAATCATGATATTAAGTATTGTTTATTATGAAAAATATGATGCTATATAGAATACGCAAATCTATACTAATATTATAAAGAGGTAAACTTTGTGAGTTTGTGAGGTTGTAGTGGGTAATCTCTGGAACTACTGAACCGATTTTGAAAATTATTTTACCAATAGAAAGCTACATTATTTGTGAGTTTCATAGGCTATAAAGTAAGCGCGGGCGAAGCCGCGGGCAAAGGCTAGTATATAATAATTTAACATTAATATACTGAAAAAAAAATCAATGAAAAAATGTTTAGGGTTCCGTACCCAAAAGGTAAAAATGGGACCCTATTACTAAGACTCCGCTGTCCCTCAGTCTGTCTGTCTGTCTCCAGGCTGTATCTCATAAACCATTATAGCTAGAAAGTTGAAATTTTCACAGATTATGTATTTTTGTTGCCGCTATAACAACAATTACTAAAAACAGAATAAAATTAAAATTAAAGGGGGGCTCCCATACAACTAATCTGATTTAAAACCGAGTGCTGCCGTCCTCGACGGTAACAATTGTGGAGACCATTGTCCCACACTAGTTACCGTCGAGGACGGCAGCACTCGATGTTTGCAGGTCGGCTTCTTATTAGTAAATGAAACTCGTCGTACTGGAGATCAAGCGCCGCCACACGCTCGTTATTTAAAATGGTAACAAGCAGATGCTTGAAATTTTCACAGAATTTTTAGTTGTATATTCACTTCAGTAATAAAATTAAAATAAATATTTAAGGGTCCCATACAGTACGGAACCCTCCGTGCGCAAGCACGACTCGTACTTGGCCGATTATTATTCTTTTAACTTATCCCTTGTGTATTTATTGTAAATGTTCACAATATTATTTATTTATAAGGATATTATTACCTACTTCAAGTTTGTGTGCTGTAAAATAAACATTGAATACTTTACTATGTACACAATTTGTACACATATTTTTTTTCGTTGTTGTACTCGATTTTAAATAATTGATAGGTGTAAGTAAGTGAGACACTGGTGGCGGTATGTGGATGATGTGTTTGCCATTATACACAAAGATGAAGTCGATGTGCTATTGTTGCATTTGAATAGCGTCCATCCAAATATTGCTGTGACGGTAGAACGTGAACGGGATGGAACTCTACCTTTTCTAGATGTGTTGGTGAAACGTGATTCTAACGGCCGACTTTCCCACACGGTATACCGTAAACCCACACATACTGATAGATACCTGAGTGCCGACTCACACCATCATCCGGCGCATTTAGCTGCGGTTCCACGGACGCTCATTAACAGAGCACTAAGGCTATGTGATTATGCGTACCTGGACACAGAGCTGAATCATGTTAAATGCGTACTGGGCAGCAATGGTTATAATTGGAAAAACAGCTGGCGTTTGGCAAACGCTTCTCCCAAAACGCGCCCGGCATCGGTAGAGAGAGCTGTAGCGTATTTACCGTACATAAAAGGAGTGACGGATAGTATTGGAAACTTATTACGCCGGAGATACAGCATTAAGACAATCTTCCCTCCTCCTGGACAACTAAGACGCCACGCTTCCCTGGATAGCATAAAAAATCAAAATATAACGCTTGTAAAATCGTGGTTAATAACTAGCACGAGTAGTCTGTCACTGTTAAAGGAGATACTCCTTTAACAGAGACAGACCGCCTTGAACTGCTGGGGCTAATACTTACTCCCACATTGAACTACGACACGTACCTAGAATCTAGGGCCAAATTGGCTGATATGAAGCTGGGTATCCTGAACCAGTTGCTTACTCTGTATCAACCACAGATCAAAGCGTGTCCGGAATACTGCTGCCATCCTTGGGATGGCTCGGCTAAGTATCAGCTCGAGACCTTGGAATCGGTGGACCGGCGTGCTGTTCGGCTTATAGGCGATGAAAAGTTAGTTACAAAAAAACTTCATAACCTGGAGCATCGCCGTAGGGTTGCGAGTCTGTTCATTTTCTATAGGATTCATGTCGGAGAGTGTGCATCTGAGCTGCACGACCTTATCATCCCTTTTTTACTCCAGGACAAGTAGGAGGACGCCACATTACCACCCCTACACTGTCGATTTTCCTTTCGATACGTACGAAGCGGTTTAACTCATAATTTCTGATTCGTACCGCCAGAGAATGGAACAGTCTTTCTACTTTCCTGTTTCATAAGATATATAATCTTAAGCTTTTCAAGATCACAGTGAATAGGTATCTTCTAGGTCTGCGTGCTTCATCTTCGACCACAACGTGGCTTACCATCAGGCGAGTTGGTGGTCAAGGGCGATATATTCGCGATAAAAAAAAGTAATCAATAAAGCTAAAGTTAAACAAATGATATAAATGTTAATAGGTTCTTGCGATGGCACTTAACATTAATCGATTAAAAAGATAAGCAACGAACTTTATTAATTACTAACTTTTACCCATGGTTTTGCCTGCGTCATATTTATGTTTCGTTTTTACAAAATTAATTTCTATGTATTTTCAACGCCATTTTGCGGGGATTATCTTAGTTAGTAATAGGATGTTTTTCTTTGTTTTTCTTTCTTCTATGCATAAAAATCTGCAGTCAATATAACGTGTCATCTAATTAATAATAAAGTGTTTTCCCTATTTTTCGGAAACCATGAAATTCTTATGGGACAAAAAGCCAGAGGCTCTTTTCGTCTTTCAAACTACTATATGCAAAAATAATGTTAATCCGTTGCTTCGCTGCATGACGGAGTAACAAACATTCTTTCAGATTTTTATTATTCGTGAGTATTACAATAGTCCAGAGGTTGGCCTGCATTTTCTAAGTACTTGTTTAAGCAAGTAGGTTGGTACTAAGAAAACGTGGGTCACATAGCGGGTTATTACCATTTTAAGCAAGTACTTAAACAGCGCCGGCCCAACCCTCGAGCTATCATTTTAAACAAATAATTAGAAAAACCGCGGGCTATTATTATCATTTTAAGCAGGTAGTTAGACAACGCGGACCAAACCGCGAGCTATACACGAGCTTTTTTTCGTCGCCTATCCTCGAGAGTGAAGCAGTGTCGAATATGCGTTGCTATTTATAATTGCTTCAAATATTGTTAATTTCGTTAATTCCGTGTTAAAATAGTGTAATTTTTGTGCATAAACTATCAGTAAATAAATAAAAACATAAATTACGGGACATTCTCAAAAGCCAAATTGAAAAGGATGAAACTAATCTCACTATAATGTGCATAAAGGGAATTTCTAAGATTATACCAAAAAACTAGACTCTCACAGAGACCCTTATAGTGACCTTACTTTCATGTACATAACTCTTTTCTCTATTCCATATAAATTCGATCTTTTCCTGCAATGTGTCATTGCTCAGAATCCTTCGATAGTAGTTTTCACGGAAACTTGGCTGAACAGTAGTGACCGTAAGAGCACTTATTACACTATTCCTGGCTATGCGCTCTTTAGATTAGATCGGAGCCACAAAAAAGTCTCAGGGGAAAGCTAGAGCTGGATTCATATCCATCAGTTTAGGCAATAAAAAGTTTTATACAATAAAAAGAGGGCATTACCCTTTTGGAAGTCGATTTCCAAAAAAATCCTTTCCTAGTACTTAGTTATATACTAATATGCCTACGTTATAATAAAAATACGTATGCGAAATGTTAAGTTTCTAGCCGTAAGGTAAGGGGTTCCAAGAGTTTGGCCTGTGCGTTGATACCTCAGTCAGTCACTTCTTTTATATATACAAATATTTTAATTATAAAAATCAATAGAGAACTATTAAGAATTAATTACAATAATAGATTTATGTTCATTTGAGACAAGAATATCTAACGTTACCGTGGTCTATAAAATATTGTTTCAAATAAAAATGAATTCGTATTTCAAACAATATGATAAGCACGTTTCATCTTGTTTGACCATAGTTTTCAAAGTTTGTCACATCTGTTTTGGTTACGATTTTGGTTTTATAAAATACAAAAGTTCAAATATAAAAATCTTCTCAAAATGTATATGTTTAATTACGAGTTTTTTTCTATCTTTGCCAGCCTTATGGGCTAGTTATTCAAAATATAATTTTGGTTCAATCAGTTTCATTTGGATGTGTAGTTTGTTTACTCAAAATATAGCTTATACTTTAATTTTTATGTTTCAAAATTCAAATGCTACATTATTTCAATTTTATTGTGATATGCAGTATATTGATCTTAAATTAAAAGCGTCTGAATTAAGGAAATGCGTGGAGACAAAATTTATGTTCGTGATATTATTTGTTCACATATATCGTATAATATGCAGTGTTCATTTCGCTGTTTCTGGTCATTGTATGAAACCTGAATGGGTCTCAGTCATACAATTTTTTATTATTCTATCTTGTGACACTGTTATGAAAATTATCAGCTATATATATTATGCTTTTTACTGTCGACTGCGCACTTTTGCCAATAGTTTGATGACTAGTAACAATCAACTCTTAATATCTCACCTACGCCTGTATAAATTTGTTGCTGATCTTGTGGAAAAACATAAAAAATCTAACGATCTTGTGGTATATATTTTTTTATCATATTTCCGTTAAGTTGTTTTAAAATCGTGATTTATAAATTATATTATGGATTTTGTTGCAGTTTTTGGTGACTATCTTATACAACACTCCTACAATAATGGCTTCAATATACAGTACCTTAAGCTTTTTACAAACCAACGATATACCGGTAACATAATAATGATAATGTTTATATACAAATATATTAACTGTGTAAATCTTTGTTACAAATAAAATGTACAAGTAATTATATTCTTAAGTTTGTACAATATAACGTTAGGTACAATTAAAGTGACATCTTATGGTTATATTATGGATTAGTATAATACTATGCTAGCTTTTGCCACGGCTTGGGTCATTTGCCTAGCTGTTTGATCAAATGGCTGAATATCATTCAGGCCGCTAGTTAATCGGCGCTGTTTAGTAAACAAGCTAGGCTGTTGATTGAACGGCTAATTGAGCTAGGCAGCTGCAAATATATTTTTCAATTTTTTTTTTGTTCTGTATAGTCAAATGTAGATACCTTTTAAATGTGCTTGTATGAAACTGTTAAAAATATAACTCCATTTTAAACGGAACACAACCAATTTACTCACACCTGTTTTGTTTCTCGCTAAGAAAATGTGGCATTTACGTAATGAACTAGATGACTACAACATTTCACCCTGTGTGGCAATGCTGCCAGAACGCTTAGTCCTCCAGAAATTTCGTGGGCCGTTGCAAATTAAATAGCTATATTACATAGACATTATATTTTACATAAATTTTAAGGTGTGGCAGATAACAGTGACGCCGGCACACATCAGTACTCTTCTTATTTTTGTTCTTACGGTAGGACCAGCCGTGTGCGCTTCTCTACTTGCTTATGAAGTTGAAAAAATTTATGTGGTTTTACATGAAAAACTGATTGCTGAAAAAGGTGAGACTTTCGTGCATAATTATACACTTTATAATATGTTTTTATGAATATAAATTTCTGTTTACTGGAAACAACAATGTGATAAAACGTGTAGCCCGTACCTGTACCCATACTTTATTTCCTCTGCGGGGGTATATAATGGTGGAAAGACATTTGTCCCTTTGCCGTGCTAACCGTGCAGCCATTTTAATAGTCAAGCGCAGAACGTAGGCTTACCCACGAAGGGTAACTGGGCTATATTCACCACGCTGCCCCAATGCCGGTTGGTGAATTCACATACGTTATCGAATTCCTTCTACACGTATGCGAGTTGCTAAACGATGTTTTCCTTCACCGAAAAGACAGTGGTGTAAAATGCCGTACAAAAATTCTAAAGAACTCATTTGTTACGGGATCGAGATTTGAACCCATGACCTCACGATTATAGAGTGGGTGATACTGCCACTAGACCACCTCAGATACCTATCAATTCGGCTATCTCTCCGGCTATCCATAATTGTGTATTGATTTTTTTCAAAAAACGGGATCACCGACCTCAACCGTGTACAGAATACGCGAATAATTTGCACGGATCGATGTAGCATGTTTCACATTATTGTTGATTTATCAAAAATGGCTCAGTCGATTTCAAAAATATTAAAATGCGACCAATTGCGAAGTGTATTCTTTCCAATAAAAAAATAAATATTGAAATTGGACTACATATATTGGATTACATATGTAAAAAGTTGTGAGTGGTTATACATAAATAAAAAAATGAACGCATCAACTTGAGTAGGTACCTATTTAACCATATATTTAAAATGAAGTTATACATAAATAATTAAATATGAAGGGACATCTTACACTCAGTCTCTGACCCCAAGCTAAGCAAAGCTTGTGATATGGATGCCAGAGATTAATATACTACATTTACATATTTTAAATACAAATAATATACTTACTTACCTATATTATATAATAACATCCCGACACAGAGCAAACATCTATGTTCACCACACAAGTATTTTACCTAGGTGGGATTCGAACCCACGCCTCTTTAGGCCAGTAGACAGGTTCACTATCCACGAGGCAGTCGATGATTAGATTGCATTTTTTTTGCAGCGGAACCGACGTGCCTTATTATAAAGAAGTTCATCCGCTACGTGAAAGCCCGTCCGCTCAAGTTCTCAGTGTACAAAGTGATTCCGCTCGACGTGAGCCTGCTCGGGATGCTGCTGAGTTTCTGTATTACTTACCTTATTGTTGCAATTCAGTTTACACACCTGTATTAGGTTGTCACATAAGTTCTTGGAAAACGTTAGCACCAGGGATTCAGAGTTTTGTGTCTGAGTGCCTTCGTCATCTTTGTATATTCCTTTGTATTTTGGTTCTATTGAAGTTAAGATTATTATTCCTTACATTGGTTTTACGACAAACGGGTTGCCCCGGATCTTTGAAAGTCATTGGTGGGGCCGAAACCAACACCAGCCCGGGTAGCACGGCAATGGGAGAAAACCATCTTATCCACTTTTAATGTCAGTTGTCATTGTCAATCCATACTTTATTTCCTCTTTGACGATATAATGGTGGAAAGACAATTTGTCCCTTTGCCAAGCTTCTCGTGCGACCTTTTTACAACCATAAAATCATTTGTGTTAAGTGAAAAAAAGTGTTTTTTGGTGGTTAGAAGAGTGAAACTATTGTAAAGACGGGGAAAACGTGATTGGTGAAGCTGGTCTATGGAATAATCTGCGGCACCCGCCAAGTAATGCCTCATATCCAAATATTTAGGCGGCGGGTGGTGACTTGCCACCACCCAATGGGCTCCATTAAAGGCTACCGTAAGTTGGCGCCGGAAGAGCAACATTGGTGCGGACGGCTTAGGGTGTCGAGAAGTGTGCTTAGCTTTCACTAGACGCTACTCGCGGCGCTATGCCCGTTAACACTTCCTACCTGGGGCTTAGGTTAAGATTGTTATTGTTATCTTCTTGTCATTCTCCTTCTTGGTGGACTTGGCATAGCACATTTCCTTTCGTCACGTCTTTATTCTATCACAAGTCTTACTACATGTCAGTATCAATTCACACAATGCATTCACATAAATATAAGTAAGGTCTATGAAAATAAAAATAAGTTTAGCAACAAATTAGTCTTGCCTAATATGAATAGTACTTGGAGGTTATTTAACTAGTCACAGACAAAACTCAGTTGGAATTAATGTTGTTGCTCTGCCTCATGAAGGTTCATAATTTCCCCGCTTTTGCTTCTCTAGCTTGTAAGTTTTGCAAAAATTTTCGCGAGGTAAAAATGGTTATACAGGGTTATTTCTAATCAATTAGCATCTTTTCAGGGGCTTATTATGTACATCAAAACTATTCGTACTACGACTTTACTTAATACTTTAAAAAAGTTGCTGTTCCATAGAAAGATATCGTTCACCCTCGACAAAATGTATGGAACAGCTGATTTTTAGGGTTCCGTACCCAAAGGGAAAAACGGGACCCTATTACTATTACTAAGACTTCGATGTCCGTCTGTCTGTCTGTCTGTCACCGGGCTGTATCTCATGAACTATGATAGCTAGGCAGCTGAAATTTTCACAGATGATGTATTTCTGTTGCCGCTATAACAACAAATACTAAAAATTGAATAAAATAAATATTTAAGGGGGGCTCCCATACAACAAACCTGATTTTTTTCCTTATATTATATTTTATTAATAATGGTAACAGGTACATGCTTGAAATTTTCACAGAATATTTAGTTTCCCGCCCGCAGCCCATCTACAATCTACCAACGTAAGTTAGTTGACGTTCTAATATACACTTGTTTTTAAACTTTTCTTCATTCAAGTACTTTGTAAAATATTTGCGTACTAAGTACCTACCTATGTGTCAGGACACTCACTCCACTACAACAGAAATTATAAAATCGTCTGTATGCATAATAGTAGTTTATGCAACTGTCATATAATGAAGGGTATTAAAACACGAGTGTGAGTTTATGAAACGAGCGCAGCGAGTTTCATAATAGTAACGAGTGTTTTAATACCCGTGTTATATGCAGTTGCATACAGTACTTTATCTTCACTAATAAAAAAAAATAAAAAAAACATTGCGAAACATTAAATTCACGCGTACGTGTATTGTCACAGTGAGCTTGGCGCCATTAAAATCTAACCAATAAGAGCGCAGCTGCGCGCGCAGGGCCAATCAGGAGCGAGCGCGCGATGTTATAATGAGATTTTACGATATCGATGTGGATATTATAACATCATGTGAAATTGCTTAATTGTTGTCTGCGCTATAACAGTAGTCATTATAAGTCAAGTATTGGTAACATAAGTAGAATGTTACAACATTAGTGTAGATAAATAGTATAATAGCATAGTATATACATAAATCGACGCATTAATAGAAGAGGTATATAGCCGTGGTGGTCTAGTGGAAGTAACACCTATGGTATAACACCGTGGTGGAAATGGCCCAATCACACTTCGTGGGAAGGCCTATGTCCTGCAGTGGACTATTAAAATAGGCTGGTTTAGGTACAGGTACGTAGGTACCTGTACCTAAACCAGCCTATTTGACATCACCATGTGTTATCTCCGCTATTCCTGTAAAGGAATAGCGGAGATAACACATGGTGATGCCTAGCTAGCCGAGCGGGGTCAGCGGCGACAACGCGATTTTTATCTAATACTTACATTTTTAATTAAACTCATTATATCTTTCGAATGAAATGTCCGAATTAAACAATTTAAAAAGTTATACAAAGGTGCTGAATTATTCTTGAATATAAAGTAGTATATTTTGATAAGGGTTTATGCCATGGTATAAATTAAGAACCTTTCCTTGCGGCGGCATTTCAATTAAAACTTTCAAAAAAAAGAACACTTATTGTGGCTTAACTATAATAGATAGACATACTCTGTCGCGACACTTTTTGTAAAAATAGTGTGCTCTACAAAGTCGTTTTATTTTATTGTATTATTAATAGTTTTCGCAGCGCACGCGATGTAAATAATAGTTTAGGTATTTTTTGTACACCTTGGGTTACATTATGGGAGTTTTAGTACAGATCTCTTATTATTTTAAAAATCTAATATAGCGTATGGCATCCAGGGATAACAAAGCTTTCGAACAGTAAAAAAATTTTCAAAATCGGTTCAGTAGATCCAGAGATTACCCCCTACAACCTCACAAACTTTACCTCTTTAAATATTACTCGTAAGTATAGATTAACTTTACCCACGATTTCCCTCAAGATTATTTAATTTTTTCCCTGATAAAAATTGGCTTAATACATTCATTAGCCGTTAAACTATATTCATACAGAAAATCAAGTCGATCTCGTCTATCTGATGATAAGTGAATAAAATCGGCCAAGTGCAAGTCGGACTCGCGCACGAAGGGTTCCGTAACGTATGGGAGCTCCATTCCTCTTGCCGTTATTAACAGCGAGCAAAAAAACTCCTAAAATCACGTTTGTTGTATGGGAGCCCCCCTTAAATATTTATATTATTCAGTTTTTAGTATTTGTTGTTATAGCGGCAACAGAAATACATCATCTGTGAAAATTTCAGCTGCCTAGCTATCATGGTTTTTGAGATACAGCCCGGTGACAGACAGACAGACAGACGGACATCGAAGTCTTAGTAATAGGGTCCCGTTTTTACCCTTTGGGTACGGAACCCTAAAAAGTAACAAAGACAATACATCAAGAAACCAACAAATACACCTTCGGATTTATAACAAGTAAGAATGGCAGGCACCTCTTTTTGTTGTCTTAGTGTAAGTGTAGTATGCAAATGTATGTTTAAAATAAATGCAAACATAAAATAAGTTGTGTGCTTATTTTTTGCGCATTGTGTAACGAAATATAAATTATGATATTGTACGTTGTTATTTGTGTTGTTAACACAACAACACTAACAGTTGTGTGTGTTGCTATGACATGCATGTTTAAAATAAATGCAAACATAAAATAAATTGTGTGCTAAATTTTTGCACATTGTGTAACGAAATATAAGTTATGATAATGTATGTTGTTGTTTGTGTTGTTAACACAACAACACTACCAGTTGTGTGTATTGCTATGACATGTATGTTTAGAATAAATGCAAACATAAAATAAGTGGTGTGCTAACTTTTTGCGCATTGTGTAACGAAATATAAATTATGATATTGTATGTTGTTGTTTGTGTTGTTAACACAACAACACTACCAGTTGTGTGTGTTGCTACATCTATATTTAAAATAAATGCAAACATAAAATAAGTTGTGTCCTAACTTTTTGCGCATTGTGTAACGAAACATAAATTATGATATTGTATGTTGTTGTTTGTGTTGTTAAAACAACAATACTACCAGTTATGTGTGTTGCTATGACATGTATATTTAAAATAAATGCAAACATAAAATAAGTTGTGTGCTACCTTTTTGCTTTATTCTAAAGAGAAATTGGAAAAATAAACAATAACTACTTCACTCAATTTTATATTTTCGTAGTTGTATTTACACTAGATAAGTACCTAGAAACGGGTAGACTAGTCTACCCATGACCACGATCGATGCAACTCGGTTGAAACGTCGGGATGATGAGGTATTTATTTATCTTGTAATTTGAGTGCGCGATTAGTCCCGTAGTATAATAAATGATAGTAGGTAAGTAATCTAAAAATAACTATTGAATTGTTCAGCTTATCCCACCCACTGTGGGGTATTTCTCTTTCTCGCCAGTATTCCCGGTCTTGTGCAAGCTTAAATTATATTACCATATAAATATACTAACAGAAAATAGGAAATACCTAGTAGATTATGTACCAAGAGAACCAAGTGGTGTCTTACGTCACGAGCGACTGTTGGACCCTGAGCGTAGCGAGGGAGTTTTATTCGCTCGGGAATTATTTAAAGTCCTGAGTGAAAAGAGGGGTACAAGTCGGCCAAGACGAAGATAAACTTGATTCTAGAGGTCCATACTCTACTTTTTATACATCCTGCCAGAAAATGTAACCCGAAAAATATGAGTAATACTTACGTCATAAATTACACGTGAAAAATTAAGTGTAGGTACTCATTAGAAAACTCGGTATTGTTCACAATAAATGAAAACAAATTAGGACTACGAATTTTCATAGAATCGCACACAATTTATAATAAAATAGAGAATGTCAAAACTACATGAAAAAAATCAGACCATGTCCAGCTCGATTATCATGGCCCAGCACAGGCATTGCAAAGAGGTTTTATTCTATAAAATCGAACTGATACGGGCACCAAAGAGTTTATAATCTGTGAAGTTGACTATAACCTCCTTAAAATGCCAATTGCTGTGCAATGTAAAGAGGTTGTATTCGTTTTTGTAAAATGAAACCTGAAACGAAACCTAAATGTTCATAGTTGAGAAATTTTCATACGAATTAGACGTTAAAAAAAATCACTTTACTCCCTAGGGAGTTTCATACAACATTATTGACCTGCCATAGCCCTCGAGTTTGTTTTAAGATAATAATGACTCGTTTTTCATTGAAGTTGTACTACATATAATATGACTTTTACCATGAGAACAACCTTAAAACCGCTAAAAAAATATGTAAAGTATAGCACTGCAAAGCAATTTTTGCGATTTAAGGTTGAGTCCCATTGTGAAATTTGTTCGTGTTGTTCGTCTTGTAAAATAATCGGCTAAGTACGAGCCGGACTCGCGCACGGAGGGTTCCGTACTTTATGGGAGCCCCCCTTAAATATGTATTTTATTTTAATTTCATTATTGAAGTGAATATAAAACTAAATATTCTGTGAAAATTTCAAGCATGTACCTGTCACCATTATTAATATGGATCGAAAAACGTCTAAAAATCTGGTTTGTTGTATGGGAGCCCCCCCAAAATTTTTATTTTATTCTATTTTTAGTATTTGTTGATATAGCGGCAATAGAAATATATCATCTGTGAAAATTTCAGCTGCCTAGCTATCATGGTTCATGAGATACAGCCCGGTGACAGACAGACAGACAGACAGACAGACAGACAGACAGACAGACAGACAGACAGACAGACAGACAGACAGACAGACAGACAGACAGACAGACAGACAGACAGACAGACAGACAGACAGACAGACAGACGGGCATCGAAGTCTTAGTAATAGGGTCCCGTTTTCCCCTTTGGGTACGGAACCCTAAATACCAACATTCGCCTTTAGGCCGTTCTGCGTGTGTTGGGACTGCAACAGACATAAGCGGGCCGGCACAGTTGGCTCGGCGGAATTTGTTTAACAACAAAGCTGACCCGAAGCGATTACTACACTTGATCAGCATCATTCGGCATTCATCAAAACATACAGTTTTCATTCGGTTGGCATTGCGGCTTTGCAACCCGATCGGCATAAGTTGGCAATTGCTGAGCCGAATGATTTTGTGCGGCAGTTCAGCGGCTTTTTATTCCGAATATTCATCTGCACATATTCGAGTTTACCGCCTACGCGCCTGACAGAACCGATTCATACAGACCCGGTTATGTGAGTCGCAAGTCAAACCAACAGCTCTGTAGGCATACTGAAATTACTTACATTATTATACGTGTGTACAAAAGATGTATTGATTGATAATACTTGTATACGTACTCTACATTGAATTATTGTAGCGCTCGTAGCGTAGTTTGACTAGGTGATTGTCAGCGATCACCGAAATTAAGCAACGTTCCACACGGTCAGTACTTGGATGGGTGACCGCGGGTGGCATTTTCCAACTGAGCGCTACCGTGGCTCGGATGATACGTTAAATTGTAGGCCCCGGTTGTTTTAACAGTTTAGCCATGTCAGAGGCCTTCAGGCGGCCTAAAAACTCTGACACCAGGGCTAGCCACCCGGCCTATTCGAACTTACTTATTGAATTATTGCTGTGACAAAATGTAAACAAAATTAAAATACTATTATTAGTAGGTTCTCGCTTTGGTACTGTTACATTAACTGAATTAAAAGATAAGTAACGAACTTTGTTAATAATTAAAAATATTTTACTTTAATAAAATGGATTCCTGCTCATTTGATACATTAGTATCAAACGTTACCGTGGTCTAGAAAAGATTTTTTAATTAAAAATGAATTCGTATTTCAAACAATATGATAAGCAAGTTTCACCATATTTGACCATTGTTTTCAAATTTTTCCACATCTGTTTCGGTTACGATTTCGGCTTTATTAAATACAAAAATTCAAATATGAAAATCGTTTCAAAATGTGTATGTTTAATTAGGAGTTTGTTTCTGTCTTTGCTAGCTTCGTGGGGTAGTTATTCGAAAAATAATTTTGATTTAATTTATTTTATGTGGATTGGTACTTTGTTCACTCAATATGTAGTTTTTACTTTAATTTTTACAATTCAAAAATCAAATGCTACATTATTTCAATTTTATTGTGATATGCAGTACATTGATCTTAAATTGAAAGCGTATGAATTAAGAAAATGCGTGGAGACCAAATTCATATTCGTGATATTATTTGTTTACATATATCGTATAATAATATGCGTTGTTTATTGCACTGTATCTGATCAATGCATGAAACCTGCCTGGGTCTCAGTCATATATTTTTTTATTCTTATTTCTTGTGATACTGTTATGATGATAACCAGTTATATATATTATGCATTTTATTGTCGACTGCGCATTTTAGCCATTAGTTTGATGTCTAGTAACAATCAATTCTTATTATGCCACCTTCGCCTGTATAAAACTATTGCTGATATTGTGGAAAAACATAAAAAAGCTTACGATTCTGTGGTAAGTATATGATTTTGTTTATATATTTTTGTAAAGTTGTATTAAAATCGTGATTTATTAATTCTATGGATTTTGTTGCAGTTTTTGGTGACTGTCTTAAACAACACTCCTGTAATAATGACTTCAATATACCATACCATATGGTACATACAAACCAACGATAATTCGGTACTAAAATGGTAATTATGTTCATTTTCAAAATTTATAAACTATATACATCTTTGTTACGAATTTATTATACAATTAATTATATCATAAAGATTGCAATGTACAATAGTTTACAAATTAGGTACACTACAACCCTCACTAGGGTGACCTGAATCGTGGGCTACAGGCTCTTTCCCTTACGTAAGGTACAATGAAAGTGATATCGTACGGTAATACAATGAATAATTCAATCAATCAAAAAAATTTATTAACATAAAATAATGTACATGTAAAATAATGAAGCCTCTGATTCCCGAACTAGCCAGGGGCTGTACTACGGGAACCAGCGTCTTCTCCTATATTAACGACAAGTAATGTCAATTTAGTTACGACAAGTTATGTTAATTAAAAAATACATTTTGATTATGCAATATATTGTTAATACATATTTTTCTAGGGTTCTGTAGTAAAATGTAGATCTCTTTTAAGACTGTTACGTGCTTGTATGAAACAATTAAAAATATAACTCTTTTTTAAACGTAACACAACTGATATGCTCATACCTGTTTGTGTTTCTTGCTGAGAAAATATGGCATTTAAGTAATGAATTGGAGGACTACGACGGTTCACCCTACGCGGTAAAACTGCCAGAATGCTTACTAAGCCGGAAATTTCGTGGTCCGTCAATAAACCAGTTACTTTTTACGTCTCGTAAATTAAACACCTTCATTATAATTTAAGAGAGATTATATTTTACAATTTTTTTTAGGTTTGACAGCTAATAGTGACGCCGGTACATATCACTATTCTTCTTATAGTGGCTCTTATGGTAGGGCCGGCTGTGTGTGCTTTTCTACTTGCTTACGAAGTCGAAAAAATAAAAGTGTCGTTACATGAGAAACTGATTGTTGAAAAAGGTTCGTGTTTTTCCTGCTAATACTCGTACATATATTTCAAATTTATGTTTTTGATGAGATTTCTATTTATGGGAAACAACAATGTGTAAAAATGTGTAGCCTGTACCTGTACCAGCCATTTTTAATAGTCCACCGCAGGACGCAAGCTTACCCACGAAGGGTGACTGGGCTATATCCACTACACTACTAGCCCAGAGCCGGTTGGTTGATTCACATACGCCATCGAATTCCTTCTACGGACGTGTGCAGGTTACCTCACGACTCACGATGTTTTCCTTCACCGAAAAGCCAGCGGTGTGAAATTCCGTACAAAAATTCCAAAGAAACTCATTTGGAACGGGATTGGTATTTAAAACCACGGCCTCACGATTATAGGGCGGGTGTTACTGCCACTAGACCACCACGGCTATCCGTGCGGCTATCCTCATAAAAAGTGTAGCGCGCCAGTTTTATTTTAAAAATTAGCTATGTGTTCAAAATGAAGTTATACTTATATAAAATAGCGACCCGCCCCGGCTTCGCACAGGTGTATTATACATGTGAACCTTCCTCTTGAATTACCCTATCTATTTAAAAAAAACCGCATCAAAATCTGTTGCGTAGTTTTAAAGATATAAGCATCTCTTTGTAGAGACAGATAGCGGGAAACGACTTTGTTTTATACTATCCTTACATAGTATAAAATAAAGTCGCTATTTTCGTTTGTTTGTTTGTTTGTCTGTATGCTTAAATCTTTAAAACTACGCAACGGATTTTGATGCGGTTTTTTTAATGGATAGAGTGATTCAAGAGGAAGGTTTATTTGTATAAAAATTCCCGAAATTCCCACGGGAACGGGCACAACGCGGGTAAAACCGCGGGGCGCTGCTAGTGTAGTGATAAATATAAGGGGGCATCTTACACACGGTTTCTGACCCTAAACTAAGCAAAGCTTGTGATGTGGCATCCAGATACAGAGCAAACACCTATATGTTTACCACACAATTCTTTGCCCTAGGTGGAAATCGAACCGACGCGTCTTTAGCCCAGGAGTCAGGGTCACTAACCACTGGACCACCGAAGCAGTCGATGATTAGATTGTTATTTTGTTTGCAGTGGAACCGACCTGTATTATTATAAAGAAGTTCATCCGCTACATAGAAGCCCGTCCGCTCAAGTTCTCGGTGTACAGAGTGATCCCGCTCGACGCGAGCCTGCTCGGGAAGCTGTTGGATTTCTGTCTTCCTTACCTTATTGTTGCGATTCAGTTTACACATCTGTATTAGGTTGACATCTTTGTAAAACATGTTGGAAGACGTTAGCACCCGGAATTTAGAATTAATTTCTTGTCTTGGTGCTTTTTTCATCTTTGTATAGGTACTTATTTGTACTTCGGTTCTAAAAAGTAAAAATTATTATTCCTTTTATTAGTTTTATAACTCACGGACTGGAGGGACCGAAATCAATACCAAGAGGCCTATACAGGTTTAATAAAATCACAAAAAAAATACAGTTTTTGGGTGGTAAGGATAGGGAAACTATTGTAAAGATGGGGAATTTGAATTGTAACGAGATTATAAGCTGGTCTATGGAATAAGGTGCAGCACCCTCCAAGTAAAATCAAAATATTTAGGCAGGTGGTGACTTGCCATCTACTGAATTGGCCCTCCATAAAGGCTACAGTAAGTTTGCGCCGGAGGGTCTCAGCATTGGTGTGGACGGCTTAGGGTGTCGAGAGGTGTGCTGCGCTATCACTGGACGCTCGCGGCGTTATGCCCTTTAACACTTCCACTCTGGAGCTTAGATTAACATTATTACTATTGATTTCCTGCTTTTGTCTTTCTTGATGGACTTGGCACGTTTTCGCCACTTCATTCTATCATAAATCATCTCAATATCCATTCCCTTCTCTCGCATATCATCTTCCACACAATTCATCGACGAAATATCCATAAGATCTATGATAATAAAAAATATTTGAGCAACAAGTTAATCTTGTCAAAATAAGAATACATGAAGATTATTTAGCTGGTCACAGACGAATCTCAGTTGGAATTAAAATTGTTGTTCTGCTTCACAAAGCTTTATAATTTCAGACGCTTTTGCATCATCACCTCCAGCTTGTAAGTTTTGTAACCATTTTTGCTAGGTGAAAACAGATATACAAAGCTGAATTTCATCTTTCAAGAGGTTCAATGTTTTGGCACATCAATTTTATTATTATTGGTCACTCATAGAAAACATAAGAATTAAGAGAACGCGTTTCGAAAAGAATAATGTTCGCAATATTTTTTATTTTATTAGGTACTCTAACTTAGACCGCATTTTATTACAAGATTACTTGATTTTTCCGGTATTAAAAGTAGCCCATAGCACATTCCGGCCGTAAAACTATATTCCTGCAGAAAATCAAGTCGATTTGTCTCTCTCTTGCTAAGTGAAAAAGTAACAAACAAACTAGTTAATCAAAAAACACACTTTCGGATTTATAACTAAGCATAGGTTAACCTACTCTAGGTAATAAGGATTGCTGGCAGCTATTTTGATGTTTGATGGGTATAGTGTAAAGGCACTATTCCAAATCGAGCTGCCAATACTGTTACTGCCATCAGCAACGGGCTGGTAGCAGCAACTTATCCATGTACATGTCTAATATAGACAGGCGAAACGTGAATGAATAATAGGTGACCACTGAGCAGTTTATACATAAGATAACATAACATTTTTTTAATAATTGGCAAAAGTGCCTTTATTAACTACAACAAAACTACACTACTATTACACAAAAAGCATTGGATCATCCTCAGACCTTTGAAGGTCTAAAGATAATCCAAATGCTCAAGCCCACTGCCAGTTGGCAGCGTGCCCAGCATGCTGGCTGCATTGTAATAACATAACATTGTAGGTGACAAACTTTCTTGCGTAGAAGATGGAAAAAAAAAGAAAACACCCTACGACATTATCACCGCAAAATGGCGTTGAAAATGCATAGAAATCGATTATTATACACAAGATAAATTTTGCCACCGGATACTTAAAAATCAAAAACAAAATGTGACGCGGGCGAAGCCGCGGGTAAAATAAATAAAATAAAATAAATAGTTTATTTACAAAATCATTAAGACACTAACAGTGTACACACTTAAGGGAGAAATCCATCAAAAGTCCTGCAGAGCCTACACTGAGAAATCATCTCGTGTCGTAGGTGTCTGCGTTACTTAAACGAGCAATATCGGTCGTGTTTAAAAGTTAGTTTTATAGTTTTTAATAACAAGTATTGCAGCTGCGGCCGACTTCATGCAGTTGCTGCACGTAGCAGCAGTTGCAGTTGGCAGCTCAATTTAAAAAAAACACCTTCCACACACAGAGTTACCAGAGGGATAATGTGGTCGATCGAGAAATGAAAGAAAGAGATGCATTAATTTAATACGGCATGAAAAAGCACTAAAACGAGCAAAATAAAAAAAACTAAGAAATATCTCTTTCATTTATGAATTTTAAGTAGCAAATTTTTAGTCTTGGGTCATTTTCGTCCTCTTGGGCATAATATGCGTTAATTGTAGTAAATGGCATAAGTAGTATAAGATAACGAGTAAATGTGTGTTAATAAATGCAAACGTAAAGTAAGTTGTACTCGTACCTACTTATGCTAACTTCTTGCACAATGTACGACGAAACATTAGGAATAATAATGTTGTTAGGTATATTATATTGTATGTTGTCGTTTGTGTGTCTTGTTACGGCGTGATTATGTATAGAAATAGTTATTTTTAGTAATCATATTACGTATTGCCCTCTTATTATTTTTTTAATAATTTTAATGATTAAAATGCAGTGATTTAAAAATTAAATGCTCATTTTTTGATGTATTCACATCACAAACTAAAATTCAATTATAATGGATTGCTTAAAAGAAAATGAATTTTTACTGATTTCTCCGTAAACTTGACCATGATTTTCATAACATTTAGCAAAATTCATTACACTGCAAAGCCAAAATTACACACAAAATGAATAAAAAAAAACATTTTTAGCAAAAATGTCTCATGTCGATTTCAAGAGGTATCAAATATGACGTCACGACTTTGTGTTGCCATAGAAGGGGTTCCAATACCAGATTTAGCAACTTTTTATTTATGCCAAACGCGCTATTTTAAGGGAATTCTTAGAGGAAATGCATTTTTATATATATTACGTGAATTGAAATTAAAAAAGTGATTTAGCGCAATTTGGCACCTTTTTGCAAAATAAATCTGGTAGCTTTTATGGTTCTTATACTTAACGGGACAATAGCTTTAAGTTTATTTTTAAATAGTGCCACTTAGTATAATTTAGAAGGACTAGGAATGGAAGTGGCAACATTCCTGGGGTAACGCTTGTGACAAACGCTGCTGATTGATTCTAAGGAGGTTTTAAATGACACTGACATCGCATGATCGGCCGATGGGCGGGAAAATGCGAGGTGACATGTCAGACAGATGTCAGTGAGTTGTAAATAGAGCTTGTTCGGAAGAAGTTGTGAAAAACTAAGATTAGAACGGTTCAAGTCTGGTGATTCTTGATAGAATGGTGGCAGCGTGCGTTACGCTGCGGAACGCCATGTCCTTTGCTTAAAGTTCTCCATAATTGTAATCATACGTAATCTTCTGTGAAATAAACTGATTGTTCGTGACGTCGCCTTTATCTCCTCGCCCGCTAAACCCACGCCACGCCACACTGAAGCATTGTTGGGTCAGTGGTATAAAACATCACCACATTGAAGAAACATAACTGATGCGGTGCCTTTTTATGGATCCGACATACAAATACCTCACTCATACGTACCGATATAGCTTGGAAATTGTTTTCGTTTTTTCTTATTTTAACTTCATTTCAAACCAAACTGTACACATCTGAAAAGTTTTAGAAGCGTCATAAATTACTCTGATGATCATAACATTGTTAACCGAACACTAAGGAGAAAATGAGTGTGCAGGTATTTGTATGTGTGAGCTACCTGCATCATTCTTTGCTAATTTATCACCAGTGCATTTATTGTAAATTATCTTTAAGGATATTATTGCCTAGTTCAAGTTTGTGTGCTCTATTAAATGTGTATTGAAAAGCAAAATTTGAAAAATAAACTATTGCTATTTCCACAATTTTGTTTTTTCGTGCTGCACGTCCCACTGCGGGATATTTCTTTTTTTAACCGACTTAAAAAAGGAGGAGGTTCTATGTTTGGGAGTAGGTTTTTAGGGTTCCGTACCTCAAAAGGAAAAAACGGAACCCTTATAGGATCACTTTGTTGTCCGTCTGTCCGTCCGTCCGTCTGTCAAGACCCTTTTTTCTCAGGAACGCGTGGAGGTATGAAGCTGAAATTTATATCAATTACTCAGGTCTACTGTCCCTTGAAGCTGTGAAAAAATTAAACTTCTAAGCCAACGCAATCAAAAGATACAGCCGTTTATGCCGCAAATTTTCGACACTTGCAAGGGAATCAAAACCTACAGGGTGCTTCCCGTGAACTCAGAATCTTGAAATTTAGTACGAAGCAACGTTTTATAGCATAGATAAAGGAAAAATTACGAAAACCATAAATTTTTAGTTACATCACATAATATATTTTTTTTTAATAATTTTAACCTTACTACCCATTTCCTCATAAACGCGTAAAGGTATTAAATTGAAATTCATACCAAATACTCAGGTCTATAATACCTTTAAGCTGTAACAAAATCAAACTTCTATGTCAACGCAATCAAAAGAAACAGCAATTTAAGCTGCATATTTTGAAACTCGCAAGTACTCGCAAGGGAATCAAAACCTAAAGGGTACTTCCAGTCGACCTAGAATCTTGAAATTTGGCATGAAGCAACGTTTTATAGCACACATAAAGGAAAAATTCCGAAAACCTTAAATTTTTAGTTACATTACAAAATATATATTTTTTAATAAATATAAACTTATTACTTTTTTTGAAGAACTTTGAACTTAGAACTTTGTAAACCTTGCAGGTTTGTTCGGAACCCTCGGTGCGCGAGTCCGACTCGCACTTGGCCGATTTTTTTTTTGTATGTTCATCGATAATTTCCCCAATTGAGAACCGAGTCGAAAACATATTTTTTAGTTCGAAAGGGTATACTTAAGAGGTGGTCTCATTTAAATTTTACAGAAAGCGAAATATACGAATTTTGTACACGACGAACATCGATAATTTCGCCAATTGTGAACTGAATCGAAAAATTCTTTTTTTAGTTAGAAAGAGTATATTTTCGAAATGGTTCCATATAAATTTTACAGAAATCGGCTGAGCTGTTTTTGAAAAATCAACAATAATGTAAACAATAGCTATGGTAAAAATCAACAATAATGTAAACTAGCGAAATATTCGAATTTTGTACACGATGGAAGGCGGTTTTGACATTTTTTGCGAAAAATAATTATTTGAGGGAAGTACCCCCCTATCAAAAATCGCCGATAACCATACAATTCTGTTAATATATTTTAGAACCAGTGAACGAAGTTTTGTCAAGACCCGTTGAAAAATGCGACCTGCGACCTGTAGTCGAAAACCAACATCTGTACAGACGAAAGAAAAATTAGCGTGTCTAAAACGGAGATCTTTGCTTACGATCAATCAACTAACAGAATAAAAAATCAGCCAAGTGCGAGTCGGATTCGCGCGCGAAGGGTTCCGTACCGTATGGGAGCCCCTTTCCTCTTGCCGTTATTAATAGCGAGCAAAAAAACTCCTAAAAATCATATTTGTTGTATAGGAGCCCCCTTAAATATTTATTTTATTCAGTTTTTAGTATTTGGTATTATAGCGGCAACAGTAATACATCATATGTGAAAATTTCAGCTGCGTAGCTATCACGGTTCATGCCTGGTGACAGACAGACAGACGGACAAATTGACATCGGAGTCAAAGTAATAGGGTCCCGTTTTTACCCGAAACCCTCCCGTTTTTACCGGGAACCCTAAAAAGAAAGAGAAAATGTTGAAATGAAAATCACAGATTAGCAAGTTAGTTAGTTCGTATAGATACGGATTAGTAAGTTGAAATGGCAATGGGCACTAATGGGCAGGGCACACCGCCCGAAGAACTGATGGCCAAGGGGGTAGTAAAGTTCTCGAATGGAGACCACGCACCGGCAAGCGCAGCGTAGGACGTCCACCGACCAGGTGGACCAACGATATTATTAAGACCGCAGGAACGCGCTGGATGCAGGCCGCTTCCAACCGGGCTTATTGGAAATCCATAGGGAAGGCTTATGTCCATAAGTGGACGTCTGATAATGATGATGATGAAGTTTGTATAGACCGAGGCTTCTGACATGGCTAAATAGTTAAAACATTCGAGACTCACAATGTAACGTATCATCCGAGCCTTTGTTTGTAAACGCTACCCGCGGTCACTTAACGTCGCTTAACTTCGGTGATCGCAAAGAAACATCTAACCAAACTACGCTGTGAGCGTTAACAAGTAAATTATTACGGTAAATATTATAAAAGGTTTATTTAGTACTTACACATATTGTTGATACAAAATAAGTAAACAGTAGCTACAGGTAACATAGACCTATTATTGCTATTTATAACGATTTTGGTTGATGACTTTTATCATGGGACCAACCTTAAAACCTCTAAACTGTAAGTATTTAGCATTGCTTTTTTGCGATTTAAAGCTTAGTCCCGTAGTAGAAGTCGTTCAAACCGTATGTACATGTACCAAAATTCGTCTTTTGGCGCATATGCGTAGCAAAATTCGCCTTTAGGAGGTTATAATAGTTTGTTAGAATGTCTACACACAAAAACGGGCCGGCACAATTGGCTCGACAGAATTTGTTGAACAACAAAACTGATAAGTTGCTTTGGCAATTACTACAATTATTCGGCATCATTGGGCATTCATCAAACCATTCGGTTTTCATTCGATCGTCGTCGCGGCATCGCAGGTCTATCGGCAAAAGTAGGCAGTTGTCGAGCCGAATGTCGAGTTGATCGCCATTTTATCCCAAACATTCATTTGCACATATTTAACTTTACCTCCCGACACTGCCAATTCATACCGACCCGGTTATGTGTGTAGCATGCCTAACCAACAGTTCTGTAGGCATACTGAAATAACTTACATTATTACATGTACAAAAGATGTATTGATTGATAAATTAATGTATATTTTACACTTTTTTTAATTCCGTATACGTTTGCGTTTGACTACATACTGCCTGATGTTGAGCAGATATGCGGTCTAGGGTGTAGCACGCTTACCTAGAAGATACCTATTTACTCAGGAGTTGAAGACACCCATGACTTCGTACTTTAGCGGGAAGACAGACCCAGGAAAAGCGTTCCACATTCTGGCTGTTCGTATGAGGAATGAGGATTCGAAACGCTTGGTTCTAACGCGCGGAATGTCCACTATAAAAGGGTGGCGCTTTTGGTCGCGTCTGTCTAGCCGTACGATAGAAGAAAGGGGCAGGTGGAACCAGATTGTACATCATGAGTACCTACTAGATTGTTGCTGTGCTGATAATATTAATGATGTTGGCCAATCAATTTACACAATGTATTAGAGAAGGCTTCAAATAGACGACAATACTATGAAATTACTAGTACTAGAGTCACTAGTTAGTGTCTACACGTACACAAACAGTTAATTATTAATTCATTTGTTGTGGTATCGGAACATTAGATATTGATTGTTGTTAAAAATGAACGTATATTTGAAACAACACGATAAGCAATCGACTGTATCATCATATTTAAGGCCGCTGCATACGTAACGAGATAATACCTCGGACGGGGCGTGAACGGGAACGGGACGTGACTGCCTCGCTCGAGACGGGAACGTGTTTTTAATGCATACGTACCGTAACAGTGATTCGGATCTAACTGTTGTGAGAAGGAAAGATGGATTTTTCATTTCAAAAATTGGCTTTAATTGCTATTGTTCTAGATGACGAAGTAGTTACAAACGTCCAACACTACTTTTCTCTCCGGAACGAACAGAGTGACTGTGCATACGTAGCGGAAACACGGACGGAACGGGGCACGTGCCGGGCGGGACGTGCTAAACATCGTTGGCGACGATATTTTTCCCGCCCCGTCAGTGCTACGTTCCCGAACCGTCCGTGTCTCCGTGACATATGCGCTTCTATATACATTTTGTATGAAACGATATTTCTAAAATTTCCCGTTCCGTCCCGTCCGCAAAAAAACCCGTCACGTATGCAGCGGCCTTTAATCTTATTATACTATCTTAAAACCCGCGGCTTCGCCCGCATTGTCTTAGGTATTGCTTAAAATTATAATAGCCCACGGTTTGGCACGCATTGTCCTAGCACTATTTTCAAGATACTTTATTTGTCAAAAACATGGTACTGTAAACAACATATGTACAAAGTCGCATAAAGATTTTCGGAGTAGAGAATGCATGCTTTGAACACACCAATGATAGCTTGCCTAAGAAAAAGTGTTCATGGCTTTTTTTTTAACCCCCGACAAAGAGAGGGGTGTTATAAGTTTAACGTGTCTGTTTAGTAATTTGATTATCATAAGCAGTATTTTACAGGCAAGCCTATATCATTTGTTTTATTATTTAATAGTATTTTTTATTATACCAATTTTGACTGCTTTTCAGATCGGTGTGGCTTAGCTGTTTATACTCGTACCTGCTTGCTAGGCCATGAACAAAATAGGATGGCAAACCTACCTAGACATGTCTTCTACATTAAAAACTATTAGTTAAAATAATAAATATCCAGTTATCAATAGAGTAATAATACCTTTACTCTTTAATAAATGTAGTATAAATAATCTGCCAAGTACGAGTCGGACTCGCGCACGGAGGGTTCCGTACTGTATGGGAGCCCCCCTTAAAGCTGTAACCGCTGCTTATAGCGGTTCATGAGATACAGCCTGGAGACAGACGGATAGACGAACAGACGGACGGAAAGACGGACGGCGGAGTCTTAGTAATAGGGTCCCGTTTTTACCCTTTGGGTACGGAACCCTAAAAATTGACATAAATTTATTTTATTAAACATAGCCCCATAAACACTTTAGGATAGGCAAGCTATCATAGAAAAGTTTGTAAATACATACTATTTCATAAACAATATGATTCATCTGGTTATCAGATAGGGGAAAGTCGACCGTCAACGTGTCTACTACCATTATGATGATTCAAATACATACTATTTCATAAATACAAATACAAAATACAAAATAATTTATTCACAATAAACTTTTACAACAACCTTAATGATTAGACACTTAATTAACAACACACAATGACAATTAATTTCATCTAAGATGTGTTACAATTTAAACTAAAGTTAAATTATACAATTAATTTATTTTTAAATTTAAAACTATATGTTTCATCTGGGTATCATATAAGTGAAGGTCCATCTTCAACGTCTCCACTACCATTATGAAGATTCAGTTAAACAGATGCGAGGTCGACTGTCCGGAGAAATACTAGTTTATAATCAACTAGCGACCCGCCCCGGCTTCGCACAGGTGTATTTTGCATATAAATTTTCCTCTTAAATCGCTCTATCACGGTAATGATATCTGAATTACCGTGGCTCTATTTACTAAAAAAACGCATCAAAATCCGTTTGGTAGTTTTAAAGATATAAGCATACAGTGGGATAGACAGCGGGAAGCGACTTTGTTTTACACTATATATTTATACATTGTAGTGATGTCTACCAGTGTTTGTTCTTTCGTTCTATCTCCAATTAGTTACCTTACAACAGTAAAATCAATTATCAACATATTAGTTTGGTTGAAAATTAATTGAAGTGAAACGCTGTGGAAAATTTGTTTTACTAACGAAGCTTATCTAATACTTTGATCTTCATGAATTCATTCTTCTTCATTTTGAATAATATTGAAAGAAAAGCTACGACGATACTTCAAAATATTATATTGTTCCATCCATCAGCCATAGAACGTCCTTAATATAAATAGGCTACGTGTATTAAAATTATATTTTATTCTTTGACAACACCAAAACATTTGAATCCGACATGATCATTGTCAAGCCACGAAAAATTAGTTTATTCTCTGGAAAAAGGCGTACTGAGGACTATGTTCCAGAGACCATCATACTGCTTTACAAAATAATCCATATAGTGTTAGGTTTTGACTTTGGTTTTTTCAAATATAAAACAAACAAAATCCGATTTTAATCTAAATGTTGCACGGTTCTTTCAACTATGACTGTATGTGTAACTAGCACAATATACGCCTATATTCATACTAGACATGAATCATTTATGTTGTATCTGTTTTATTTATTGCAATATATTGCGTTTTCAGTTTTAGTTTCAGTTTTCAAAAATAAATTCTGCAAATTTATCCACATCATGGGAACTATTCATGCAAAATTAAATATGGGAAATTTTAATAGATCATTGAATATTTCAATATCAACAATAGCTATGGTTATATGCTTTAGAATAGGATTGGCTATGTCTTGGTGCGTTTCAAAAACTCGGCTAGATTGTATAAAGCCTGGTTGGGTACTAGTTGTATTTTATTTGCTTTTGTTTTCACATGATTTCATACTTCTTACCGACTTGCTAGCATTTCATATAGCAAATATTAATTTAACTGCGTTTGCTCGCCAATTGGAAGAAACAAGTTCATTAAACTACAATACATACTACAATACTTACAAATCGATAGTTGATGCGACGGAAAAAATTAAAAAGTCCTTTGATCCGCTGGTAAGTGTATCAGTACACATTTAACTCACTTAATGACTGGACCAATGTCACTAAGATCAGACGACCCTGAACTTTATCCGTTTTTCCATTGAAAAATGTTAAAACATCACCGACAACATTTTTGACAGCTTCCGTGAACCAAAAAATACGTACTTTTAAGGTTCACAATCGTTCCAGTTCAGTTTCGTCTCTAGTAGCTGAATTTGGGTCCTTGAATCTATTATGTAAAAGGCTTCCCTGAGTGACTGACTGACAGACAGCCTACAGCCCAAACCGCTAAAGATATAAATATGAAATTTGGAATATAAGTAGATTGTACGACGTGATGGAGCACTAAGGACGAAAATTTTGAAAAATCGACCTCTAACGGGGTAAAACGGACCCTTTTCGTTTGAATGTAACTTTTTATTCCCTGTACCGATTGACTTAAAACTTTGTATACATGCTTTTCAAACAAAATAAAAGTTACGTTTGTTTTTTATTTTTCCGAATTTTCCTTATCAAAATCAAATCGGGTCAAATTGGGTTACAAAGTTGGCGAAAAAAGCATCAATTACATCCAACGAGCTGAACGATTCTGGATGAAATCTGGTACGGAGGAAGCACACAATATGTTTCAACACAGGAACTATTATTATCCCGGAAATTCTATAGGGTTCCTTAGGGATAGCCAAAATTAATCAGTTTGGGCTACAACCCAATCCGCTAAAGATAGAGACTTGAAATTTCGGATAGAGGTACAACTTACAACGTTATGAAGCACCAAGGGCGAACATTTTGAAAAATCGACCTTTAACGGGGTAAAACGGGCACTTTTAGTTTGCATTTCATTTTTTATAACCTTTACCGATTGACTTAAAACTTTGTACATATGCTTCCAAACAAAATAAAAGTTACGTTTCTTCCTGTTTTTCCGAATTTTTCTCATCTAAGGGGTCAGATAAGGTCCGAATGTTGGTGAAAAAAGCATCAATTACATCAAACGAGCTGAACGGTTACGAATGAAATCTGGTAGGTATGTAGAAAGCACACAACATGTTTCAATACAGTAGCTATTTTTATCCCGGAAAATCTATAGGGTTTCTTAGGGATAGCCAAAATTAATCTATCTATATTAATAAAAGGCTTCGACGTGAGTGACTGACTAACAACAGTAACAGACCAACTTGGTCTACAGCCCAAACCGCTTAACCTATGTACTTGAAACTTGGAACATAAATGTGTTGTACAACCTAATGGAGCACTAAGAACGGATTTTTAAAAATTCGGTCTCTAAAGGGATAAAACGGGCCCTTTTCGATTGTATGAAACTTTTTATTGGACCGATTGATTTGAAACTTGGCTTACATATGCTTCAAAGAAAATAAAAAATACTATTTGTTCAACATTTGTGAGTTTTTCATCCTGGGGGGGGGCGATAAAATTTCAAAGTTTGTAAAACGAAACATCAATTACCTTCAACTGGCTGAATCGACAGGGATAATATTTCGTATTGGGGTAGCTTATAATATTTACCAATACTGGAGTTGTAGATATCCCGAAAAAATTGTCCAAATTTTTTGGGATAGCCAAAAACACCAAAACAAAATTGTTTTGACGAAACAAATGCGACGGATTCAAATGCGATTTGGTATAGGAGAAAACCATTATACAAATAGGTACATAGGATGTTGTTATCTCGGAAAGTGTAAATAGTTCCATAAATAGAAAATTAAAAGTGAAATAGATTACAAAAGTACCTACGGAATGTAACCGGATAAAGTGTGGTTTAAAATAGCCAACATAATAACTAGGATATGGGGCTACTGACGTCCTGGAAACATTAGTGATTCCCTCGGAAGAAATAGTTCACAACTTTTCAAAATTTGGTGTAGAAAAACCATACAATATGCATCAATATAGCAACTATTATTATCGTGAGGATCTAAGGAACCCAGTAGATTTTATTGGGATAGCCAAAATTCATCAAAGTAATAATGTTTAGTCAAAATGGGTTTATTGATTCTAATGTTTTTATTTTGTATGGAAGTAGACAATAACATAAATTAGCACACTACTAACACAGAAAATATGAGTCCCTTAGGATATCAACTTTTATGAAATCGAAAAAAATAAATAAATTGTATTTAATAATAGTCTCCCTGCGAGATCGCAACAGGAATGAATAGATCCACAGAAGAACCAAAGTTACTGACATAGCCTAGCGGATTGGCAAGTTAAAATGGCAGTGGGCAGGGCACATAGCTCGGAGTACTGATTACCGATGGTGTCGAAAAGTTTTCGAGTGGAGACCACGTACCGGCAAGTGCAACGAAAGACGTCCACCTACGACGTAGAGAGATGATCTCATTAAGATCGCAGGATCGCGCTGGATACAAGTCGCTTCCAACTGATCTTATTGGAGGTCTATAGGGGAGGCCTATGTCCAGCAGCGAACGTCGCATATGGTCGATGTATGGATGGTTAGATGGATTTTAAATTAAATTAGACACGAACGAAGTACTGGGTTCTGACGTCCCGGAAAATATGAATGATTAGCTTTTAAAGCCCGCGCCGTACTAGGTATAGGCAATTACTATAAAATTAAATGTTTTAAGGAAAAGGAAGTGTACCCAAAACAACGCGTATCAAACCGCGGGCTATTGCTTTCAGGTAAATACCTAGACTACTCAGGCCAAACCGCGCGCGAGCTATTATCATTTTTAAATAAGTACCAACTAAGACAATGCGAGGCAAACTACGGGCTTTAATTATTTTAAGAAAGTTCAAAACAACTCGGACCAAAGCGCAGGCTATTTTTATTTTAAGTAAGTACTAAGACAACGTGGGCCAAACCTCGGGCTATAATTATTTTAACAAAGTACTAAGATAACACGGGCTACAATGTTCTGAAGAAAACGCGCAGCAAACCATGTCTCATAATTATTTTAAGAAAGTACGTGACAAAACAACGTGTGCCCGCGGGCCATATCTAATCATTTTATGAAAATACAAAACAACGCAGGCCAAATCGCGGGCTTTAATTATTTAATCTTAATACTAAGACAACATGGACCACACTGAGGGCTATTATGGTTTGAAGAAAACCTGGGCCAAACCATGACTTAAAATAATTATTTAAAGGAAGTTCCTACAAAACAACGCGGGCCAAGCCACGTGCTATAAACATTTTAAGGAAGTACATAATAGCGCGGGCAAATCCGCGGGCTAATATCATTTGTAAGTACTTAAACAACGCGGAACAAACTAAGGGCTGTCTATCATATTAAACAAGTACTAAGACAACGTGGGCGAAGCCGCGGGCATTTAGCTAGTACGACTATTAAATTAGTGACTACTAGCTTTTGCCCGCGGTTTCGCCCACATGATATTTTGTTTTTTACACTATTTCATAGGAACCTTTTAGTTTTCCGGGATAAAAGTAGACTACGAGTATGTCACTTTTCGTCTTTCTAACTAAGTATGTCCCTACCAAAAATCAAGTCAATTCGTTGCTCCGTTGCTGCGTGAAAGAGGAACAAACCAATATTCATTATTCGTAATGTTAGTAAATGTTAGCGACGAAAAAATTGTACCGACCACGCTACACACGGTCCGATTTCGCGGTTGGCTCTAACTTTACTCAGTACCTACAGCAATGGTATAAATTGACATTACAGAGATGAACAACTTTTAAATTTGACAGCTGTCATCTCAAATGTAGATTTCGTTGAGCTCTTTCGCTTTTGTCAATGCAACTATGGTATAAAATTGTCAGTTACAGAGTTAAACTACTTTAATGTTTGTGTAGATAGCAATAATCTAAAGTCCACGGTAACGGACATATGTCACTTTTAAGTTTGACAGCTGTCATCTAAAACGTTGAATTTGATGAGCACTCTTGTGAACTTTTGTGAAGATTTTTGTGAAGACGTCAAGGATCTAAAATTGATAGCGACGGAGATAAATCACTTTAAGTTACACACTTAGACAACTGTCATCGAAAATGTAGATCACGTTGATCTCTCTTATTTCTGTGAAGACAGCAACGCCTTAAAATTGACAGTTACAGAGATAAACTATTTTAAAGTTTAACAGCTGTCATACCTGATATATAGATCTCGTTGAATTGTCTCACGTTTGTGAAGACAGCTATGGTCTAAAGTCTAAAGTCAACAGTAACGAAGATACGTCACTATTAAGTGTGACAGTTGTCATCTGAAATATAGATCTCGTACTTTTTATCTTACTTTTGTAAGGACAGCAATAATCCAAATTCGATAGTTACAGAAATACACCACATTTAAGTTTGACAGCTGTCATCGATTACGCAGATCTCTCCTACTTTTGTGAAGACAGAAATGGTAAACTTACGGTTACGGAGATAAATCACTTTAGGTTTGACAGTCGAGATACTCGCATGGAAGCAGTGGGTCAATATGCTGCACGTTTACAGATTACAGATTTTTTTCTACTTAGATACTTAACACGGAAATTTATGCAATATCGTTATAATTTATAGCCTTTTTGTTATTCAGCTATATTATTGCAAAGTTTCATCTCAATCCGTTTAGTAGTTTTTGCGTGAAAAAGTCCATCCAAACATCCATACTTACAAAGTTTCAAGCTTATAATATTAGTAGGATATTCCAAGTGCCTGTATTGTGTCTACGGAATTAAAAAAAATACTTTTGACTTTGACTTTGCACGTCTAATTTGCAACTTCCAAAAAAGGCCACAACCAAATGAATTACTAAATTAACGAATTACTTTGTTTTTGTTTTATTTGTCAGGTTATTTTGAGGTTGCTTTTAATTTTAGTATTTTTATTATCTTACAGTTTTTTGCTGCTTTGGTTTTCAACGTTCCTGAGATAATGGGATACATTTACGCATTAGTTTTTAAACTGCGCACCAAGAAATTTCGGTATGTTATTTTTAGCCAAGTTAATGATAGATTAGGTTTTCAATTCGGTGGTTTTCCATGTATTTCATAACATAACATGAACTGATTTGATGGAACTTTATTTTTTTAATTTGAAATCTGGTGATTTTATACGTCGTAATGTAAAAGTACTGTACCAAAATGTTTGCTTTATTTGTTTCGTATAATATTTCTGCTATTATTTTCTTTAATAACAGCCTACACTTTAGGTCGGAAAATTTTCCGAATGTGTTTTTATGACATTGCTCGAAGAATGTGTTGGTCAAACAAACATAATAATTCAACTTATCAAATGTTTTCTTGCAAAGTAAATAAGGTTGGGTTTACAACAAAACTTTTTGTCGTAACAACATTATTTCATCGTGACAATCCTCACACACTCTAGTTTAGTGGGGTTCTAGTGAGAACCCAGTTTAACAGTGGGAGGTTGTTTGTAGGTAATTCATTAATTCTTTAATTATTGTTTTAGGTGATATCATTCGAAATCGTTGCTGCAACAATGTCCGTGCTCGGGACTTTACTCTTAACTATTTTTCCAGCACTTTTTGCTGGGTTGTTGAATTCTCAAACGTTTAAAATAAGAGTCATATTGAACAATAAACTTCTATCAGAAAACGGTAAGCTACTACAAACATTGTAACAAAATAAATCACATAATTTGTAAAACAGAGCTGTGTTTGTTATAAGCATTTCAAAAATCCGAAGCAAACGCAGGATTTGAACGTGCCTCTTCGGATCACTAGCCCGACGCTCTACCAACTGAGCTATAATTATCCCGCCTCCTACGCAAGCGTCAAATTCCAAAGTGCTCATCATTACCACCAACTTAAAGCGTTTGCTTCGGATTTTTGAAATGTTTAACACAGAGATAACTCTTTGAGAGAAAGCACTGTAAATAATTAAAAATTAAAAAAACCCCTGACACAAAAACCTACCTTTGTAGAATTTAGGTTCTTCCATCCCCACTTTAACCCACCATAACTCTTAAACGGCTCAATCGATTTTTATAAAACATAGCTAAGAACACTCTCGACTAAGTATCCTTTCATCCAAAAAAAACTAAACTGAAATCGGTTCAGTGCTTCGGGCGCTATGATGCCACAGAGAGACAGACAGACAGACACACAGACAGACACACAGACAAATAGACACGTCAAACTTTTAACACCTCTCTTTTGCGTCGGGGGTTAAAAATCAAATCATTTGTAAAACACATTTACATTTCAAGATGTAAATATAAGCCCATTAATTAGAACAGCCCAGCCCACCTTGACCTATGGTACCGAGACGTGGACGCCTCTGAAAAATTACAAGTAATAGAAACCTTGTTAAATTTTACTCAAATAAAAACTACGTTACAGCTGTCTTATTCAAATCTGGTTATACAGCGTACGCGAGAGTGAGTGGAACAAAAAAATGCAGTGTCTGTCGCGTACGTCAAAATCACCAGTTAGAATGTCAAAATGGTTAAAATTTGGTTAGATTAGGTCATTTGTCTTTTTCGGAAATTTTAACCCTCTAGTTCCAGTAAGAAGGTTCAAATTTCTGATCATTGTACCTTCCTACTTTTTACCTTTTTGAATTTGGACACCCGAGATAGCTCAATGCTAGTTTGTGAAATTAGGTCGGTTCGGGAGTATGTGCATCTTTATCTAACATCTTTTAAATTTCAAATTTAAAATGGGACAAAGCGATGTATATGTTTTGCTGTTTTACTACTGTTTCTAGTACTTTGTTCTTATTTTATGGTGGACGCTCAAGGAGAAGAATATGCACAAAATCAGGGTCGCACAGCGATCCATGGAGCGCGCCATGCCTCGCATCAAGCTACAAGATCGTATCCGTAACACTGAAATACGACGTTGCACCAAAGTGATCGATATTGTGGAGCGAGTGACGGATCTGAAATGGAGCTGGGCAGGACATTAGGCAAGGCGGGGGACGGCAGGTGGAGCAAGTCCACTACCGAGTGGTGGCCCAGATTGGGACAACAAAACCCGAGTAGACCAAGAATGAGATGGGTCGACGACATTAAGCAATCAGTGGGCATCGAATGGATGAATTTGGCAAGGGATAAGTAGAGGTAAATTATGGCATAAACAAAGGGAGGCCTATGCCCAGCTGTGGGTTATTAAAGACTGATGATGATAAGAAACGCAATCAAACATGTCTATTGGCACGGTAATGGTATCTAGCAGTATGGTGACTCGGCCCCGTCCTTGAATGAAATACCTACAACCCCACGCAGCCACGCATTAGGTACGTACCCAACACGTGCCTGGGCTGTTCGCCTGGTAAGTAAATCGCTCGTTTACGAAGAAGGGCCACTTGTAATACCTATTCATAAACAATAAGACAAATAACTATAATATACCTAATTAAAAAACCCCCGACACAAAAATATTTGTCAACAAACTTTCAATTGACAACCATTTTAGGTACATTTGTAGAATGTTGGTTCTTCCATCCCCACTTTAATTCACCATAACTCTTAAACGGCTCAATCGATTTTTATAAAACATAGCTAAGAACACTCTCTATTAAGTCTCCTTTCATCCAAAAAAAACTAAACTGAAATAAGTATCACAATAGCGAACAAAATCTCATTAAAATTCAGTGATAATTTAATTTATTAACGGGACCGTTTAAGTATTACGTAAGCACTATAGGGGGGGGGGGGGGGGGGGGGTTATCCTTTGCTTATTTTTGATGACATGGGGGGTGGGGGGGTCTGGATGTGGATAACGTCAGCAATAGTTATTTATTTTTTTACGCATATGTGTGTTAAAGTCCACTATCCTAAGTCTATTTTCTTATTTCTAGAATTAAATAATCAGCACTTTGCTTTCAGAACTTTGCTATCTTTTGCTGAAAAGGGGGGAGGGGGGGGGGAAATAATTGTAATCTGCTTACGGATTACTTGAACGGCCCCAACTGTAACAGTTTTTCATTTAATTTAACAGAATTAACTCATGTGAGAAATTTTGACTGAGCAATAAAATGTTTTTTTTTTTTCATTAACGAATGTTTTAAACCGTGAATTATAGACTGAAAACAAACAAATAAATCATTAATATTTCCATTAATATAGGTAGTTCACAACTTTTGGAATATTTTTTTTATAACCATGTGGTAATTAATAACTAATGGCTTTTTCCAGATGTCACAATATCTGAAAGAATTGGATATTTAATTGACTACATAGAAGCGCGACCTTTAAAATTTTATGTGTATAAAGAGTGATCCCTCTAAATGCTGATCTTTTCGGGATGGTTTTAGGATTTTGTGTTACATATCTGATTGTTATTATTCAGTTGACACATTTGTTTTAAGGTAAGACATTTATCCTCTATAATATTGCAAGGAATATAAGGAATATTGCAAGGAACATATATAAGCAAATAATACTTAATTGGTAGGAAAACTTTTCATTAAGCGGTTTTATGTCAGTAGGTACTATAATTATTTTTGCAAAAAATGACAAAGCCGCCTTCCATCGTTTACAAAATTCGAATATTTCGCAAGACTTGTATACATTATGAATGATTTTTTTCAAAAAAACCGTTTAAAACGGCTTAGCTGATTTCTGTAAAATTTAAATGGGACCATTTCGGGATTATACCTTTTCGAATTAAAAAATAATTTTTTGATTCGGTTCACAATTGGCAAAATTATCGATGTTCATTGTGTACAAAATTCGGATATTTTACTAGAATTGCTTACATTATTGTTGGTTTACTAAATAATCGGCCAAGTACGAGTCGGACTCGCGCACAGAGGGTTCCGTACTGTATGGGAGCCCCCCTAAAATATTTATTTTACTTAAATTTTATTATTTAATATTGAAGGGAATATAAAACTAAATATTCTGTGAAAATTTCAAGCATCTACCTGGTACCATTATTATTATAGAGCGAAAAACGTCTAAAAATTCAGGTTTGTTGTATGGGAGCCCCCCTTAAATATTTATTTTATTTTGTATTTAGTATTTGTTGTTATAACGGCAACCGTTGTTATAGCGGCGACAGACGGACATCGAAGTCTTAGTAATGGGGTCCCGTTTTTCCCTTTGCCTGATGCCCTTTGATACGTGTTCTAGCGTCGCGGATCGCGCTCGTATCCTTGCGGTCTCTGTATGGGAGTCCGGTCTTTGGTTGTAAGCTTTGCCCTCTTTCAATACTGGTAACCTTTTAGACCCAACTGCATTTCGTCTAGCTGTCAGCTTACGCTTGGGTGCAAGGTGTTGTGAGGCCCATCGCTGTCAGTGTGGTACTGCAGTTGACCAGCTCGGTCACCACGATCTCTCTTGCTCAAGAAGCGCTGGTCGGATTGGTCGCCACGCCAGCCTTAACGATGTCATTCGCAGGGCTTTTGCCACCGCCAATATCGCAGCCGTACTCGAACCGAGTGGAATCGCGCGTGGTGATGGCAAAAGGCCTGACGGCATGACGCTGGTCCCATGGAAGTGTGGACGGCCCTTAGTATGGGACGCAACTTGTGTCGATACTTTGGCACCGTCACATCTTTCTGAGACTCAGAGTAGGGCTGGAGCTGCGGCCAATTCGGCGGAGCAGCACAAGCGGCGCAAATATGCTAACCTCGGTAGTGGTTACATGTTTGAGCCATTTGGAGTTGAGACATTGGGTCCGTGGGGGCCGGGAGCTCATATCATTTTCAAAAGTCTTTCTGGGCGTCTGGTGGACGCGACGCGTGACCAAAATGCTGGTGTTTATTTGGCTCAACGCATAAGCATTGCCATTCAGCGTGGCAATGCAGCCAGCATGCTGGGCACGCTGTCAACTGGCAGTGGGCTTGAGCATTTGAATTATCTTTAGACCATCAAAGGTCTGAGGGTGATCCAATGCTTTTTGTGTAATAGTAGTGTAGTTTTGTTGTAGTTAACTAACTCACTTGTACTAATTAGGTAAAAAATATAAATTTACCGGATCTATGAAAAGGCTCCGCATCAGTTACATTCCTTCAATGTGGTAATGTTTCATACACCACTGACCTAACAACGCTTCAGTGTGGCGTGGCGTGGGTTTAGCGGGCGAGGAGAATTGAGGAGATAAAGGCGACGTTACGAACAATCAGTTTATTTCACAGAAGATTACGTATGATTACAATTATAGAGAACTTTAACCCGTCAAATGTCTTACGTACACAGCTATGTACGTAAGGAAAAATGGCACGACGTGCCTTACGTACACAGCTATGTACGTAAGATTTCTCCATTTTATTTTTCGTCTATGCATCTATCCACAGACTAATTCTCTTCACTCGTGGCTATATTCATGCATTACAATTCGAATGAACGCAACTTTAGCATCTGTCCAGAGACAATAATTTAAAAAAAATAATAAACCAAGATTTTTCGCTGACGCCCTTTTATTCCGCCATTTTGACACGGTGAAGTGTAGTTGTAAGTTCAAAGAAAATCAAGAAAAATGAACCAAAACAAGCGTAGGTAAGTAAAAAAGCTATCAAATTACTAAATAATGTGTAAGGAATCTATTTATGATAATAGTTTTTTGATTAATTGCAAGTTTATATGCAAAAAACCATTTCAACTTTCGTGGAGCCGTTTTCGTTTCTATGCGTCATGCATGTTTGGTTATGATTTTGTATATTTTTGTTGTAAATTGGTTGATTACTGCATGTAAGTTTGTAAATAATATATCTGTGAATATGTACTGCTAAATATATTTTCATTTTAGTGTGAAAATATTGGATAGAAATCATTTTTTTCCAAAAACAAGTGACTCGCCATTGTTTTCATTGCAGAAGTACCGATAGCATCAAAATTCATTGCCGTAATAGATTACGTGATTACGATTTTGTTTTTGTTTGAAAGGTGAATTATTCGGGAGTGTTGTTAGCTATGTTTGATGAAAAATTTTAAATGAAATTTTAAATTTATAATTAATTTTTTTTTAAAAATTTTTTTTAATTCATCAATGTTTTTGTTATTAGTTTGAAAGGTGAATTATTCGGGAGTGTTGTTAGCTATGTTTGATGAAAAATTTTAAATGAAATTTTAAATTTATAATTTAATTTTTTTTTAATTTTTTTTTAATTCATCAATATGGGTATCAAATGAAAGGGCTTGATAAGTAGAATACGATACACTAAGATAAGCATTTGTGTTCTAATTTTCCTTTTTTATTTTAGACTCGCAAGACTGCGCGCTTCGAGCGCGGACATAAGGTCGCAGTCGGTGACGCCGACCGGCTCCCGCTCAAGCACTCCGCAGCCCTCATCATCTCGGCGTGCTTTGATCACGCAGTTGATCAATGCCGCCGAGGAACGGGACATCGAAATGCCGCCGGAAGTGCAGCACCGCACCCCCAAGCAGTGAGCATTTTGTATATTTTATTACATTTTGAATATTACAAGTCATTACAAACTAAAGTACATGAGTTTACGGGACATTTTTACACATTATTTTTTTGTTTGTTTAGAATACGCGCCATGGTCGTAGATAACACGCCTGGTGGTACTCTGGGCGTTACCGGCGAGACTGTGACGCTGCAGAGTACCCCAGGCGGCCACATAAGGAGAGCCGTTGATACCGGGCCGTTGTCGTCACTTGCGTAAGTTTTTTTGCAATTTATTTTTCCATCTTTTTTTACTCGTACCTCGGATAAAAATAATAATGTTACATTTGCTCTCTTACAGAACCAGCGTCGAAGAGCGCGTAGAGGCGCTCGATGTGAGTGACGACGACGACGACGAGGTGGACGACGCGGAGGCGCGGCAGATATTGCGGTGGGTGCAGCAGGGTCCGGTATTCTTGACACCCAAGCCGCTTTCTTGTAGCTCGACTGCTACCGGAAACGTAGGCGATGCTTCGGGCAATAACAGTTCCCTATCTCAGGGAACTGTTATTCAGCCAGGGAGCGTTGCAGATGTTTCTGTAGCAGATGCCGGTGTTTTCCCTTCGACCTCGGGAGTAGGAAAAACACCAAGGTCCCGAGTTATAAGGAAGACTCACGAGGGCAGCGATTTTGATAGTGACTTCGACGACGAGTTCGACGTAGACATTATCTCAAACGCTGTCGCTGGAATGGGAAAAGAGATTCCAGATAACGATGAGTTAGACGAACGTGTGCAAAATATTGTAGCTTCTGTAGAGAGTGCGATGGATGAAGAAGCTGGTCGCTTGCCGGGTGTATCCGATAGTTACACGTGGGAAGAAAACTTTGAGTCGTTCCGCGGTGTTCCCGAAGTTTTTTCGGGTCCTACTGCAGGACCACTCAAAGATTACGATTCGCCCTATGATGCCTTTATTGATATCTGGGATAGAGACATCATGGAGCGAATTGCCCAGGAAACTAACAGGTACGCTCAGCAAACAATCAGTGGTCTGTGACTCGAAGAGGGATTGAAGCCATCCTCTCGTCTTCATCGGTGGACTGACACTGATGCCGACGAGCTGATGGTTCTTTTCGCGATATATATGTTCATGGGTATCGATCAGCGTACATCACAAAATGAATATTGGGAATCGGAAAATGTTCTTGAAATGCCTAGATTCAAGAACATTATGACGTTCAATCGCTATGTTTTGCTTAGCAAGTTTCTGCACTTTGTGAACAATTCTGATGCGAGTCGGGATTATCTACAATGTGAAGGGATTGAGCTATCACCGAAATTAGCAAAATTGGCACCCGTGATTTCACATCTCAACAAAAAATTTGCCTCCCTTTACAATTTGCATAGAGAAATTTCGATTGATGAGTCCTTGACCTTATTCAAAGGCCGCTTGTCCTGGGTTCAGGCAATAAGGTCAAAGGCTGCGCGGTTTGGAATTAAATCGTACGAGCTCTGTGAATCACATACGGGGTACCTATACAAGTTTCAAATTTACGCTGGAAAAGGTTCTTCTTCGGACGGTGTTGACGTCCCACCTGCTATTGACTTGGCTGGCAAGAGTACACAGGTTGTACTCGAGTTATTGAGAGGACTCGAAAATCGGGGGCACTCCGTTACGATGGATAATTTTTACAATTGTCCAGCGTTGGCGCGGTACCTCAAGAGTTTGGGTTACGATTGCTTGGGAACTTTGCGCACGAATCGTAGGAACGTGCCTAGTGAAATCGCGAAGGTACCGAAAAATGTGCCGAAGGGGTCCATCATCGCGCGCCATTCTGGTGATGTTTCCATCGTAACATGGAAAGATTCCAAACTGGTCACGATGATCTCCACCTACCACAATGCCGATACCTACGTCGGATCGAAGGCAGGTAAAACGTTAGTGAAGCCTATTAGCGTGAGGGACTACAACAATACTATGGGAGGGGTTGATCTGAAAGATCAAAAACTGTCAATGTATTTGTTGGAGCGCAAGAGATGTGTGAAATGGTATGTCAAGATGTTCAAGAGGTTGCTGAACGTGAGCATACACAATGCTTTCGTTATGTACGTCGCTTCTTTGAAACGACGTGACATGCCAGCTGTGACGCATCGTGATTTTCGCAAAAAGCTAGCAAACACTTTGTGGGAGCGACACCGCTCCGCTCCTGTGGAGATTTGCGAGCCTGATGGGAAAATCATGAGGTTGAGGCGGGATGTCGCGCACGTGCCACAGGTTCTGACGAAACAAGGTAACCGAAAACGTTGTGTTGTTCACCAACGGCTGTCAGAAACCAAATTGGTTCATACCAAGTGCATGACCTGTGGCGTATTTCTGTGCTTTGGTGCCGGAGACGCCATTCCGTCCGACAGCTGTTGGGCGCAATGGCATTCTTTGGTTGAACTCAAAGGACACGAAGTTCGTGGGCGGAAAAGGAAACGTGACTAGGTATTTACCAATTTGTGAGAGAACGATGTGTGTGATTGCGAGATTTGAATGCCTTATGATCTGTGATGCATATTTCTCAAGTAATTTCTTTCAATAGCCAGGACAATTGCTATCCTTTATTCAATTGTAAATACCGGATTTTACTTTTGGATTAGTAGTCAGTAGCAGGCATTTTTCATCTAGGCGGAGGGTTAGGGAGGTTGCAAGTAAGTTTGTAAGTATCACGTGAATATTCATCTTGATATGAACCTTCAAATCCATGAACATTATATATATGCCTTTTTCTTTTCGTTTCTTTTCCATCTGCACTCTGTGTCCCGGGCAAAATAGAAGTTATAATTTTTCGCCCAGGTGTGGCTAGTTCATCTAGATAAGTAGGTTAGGTTAGGTTAGTTTGTCGGTGGTCGGCTGACGGAATAACGTTGACTATGTACATTTTTACTGTGCAGACAGTTGAATTTATTTGTGTACTAGCCGATATATAATTAGTAATAATAACATTGACGATGTACGTTTTTGTTTATATCATTTACTTTGCAGACAGTTGAATTTATTTGTGTACTAGCCGACCAGCCGATATATAATTAGTAATAATAACATTGACGATGTACGTTTTTGTTTATATCATTTACTGTTTAGACAGTTGAATTTTTTTGTGTACTAGCCGATATATAATTAGTAATAATAAGTAGGAATAACATTTTTGTTTTTGTACGTTTTTGTTTATATCATTTACTTTGCAGACAGTTGAATTTATTTGTGTACTAGCCGATATATAATTAGTAATAATAAGTAGGAATAACATTTTTGTTTTTGTACGTTTTTGTTTATATCATTTACTGTTTAGACAGTTGAATTTATTTGTGTACTAGCCGATATATAATTAGTAATAATAAGTAGGAATAACATTGACGATGTACGTTTTTGTTTATATCATTTACTTTGCAGACAGTTGAATTTATTTGTGTACTAGCCGATACATAATTAGTAATAATAACATTGACGATGTACGTTTTTATTTATATCATTTACTGTTTAGGCAGTTGAATTTATTTGTGTACTAGTCTTAAGTTTTTTTCCTGTGCCCACCACTGTTTTACATAAAAAATATACAAAAAATATATAAAAAATATGTTTATTTTATTTTGTACCCTCATAGTAGGTACCCTAGGTAGGTAGGTGTTCCTAACAAAAGTTCCTAATCGGGTGATCGATATTGGCCGAAGTTGGTAAGTATGAAAGAATCTAGGGGTAACTAAGTAACTAATCTAGGAGTAACTAAGTAACTAATCTAGGAGTAACTAAGTACTCGTAAATATCACACAAAATTCAAAATTATCACAGTTTCTCTACTTCCTACTAATATGTATTATAAATGCTAAAGTTTGTAAGAACGTTTGGATGTATAAATGTTTGTTACTCTTTTACGCTCAAACGGCTAGACGGACTTTGATGAAATTTGGTATGGAGATAGCTTAGACCCTGGATCAATACATAGGCTACTTTTTATACCGGGTAAACGCGTGTAACACCGCAAGGGCGTAGCTAGTAATGAATATTTCAAGGTATTTTTTACACCTATAATATGTATATATAGTATTATATAATATATATATAACTATAATATAGCCTATGTTCACCGGGGACAGTGTAGATTCCCAACAGTGAAAGAATTTTTCAAATCGTTTCATAAATGACGGAGATACGGCATACGGCATATTTGGCTACGGCAAAACGGCTGGGCCGTAATCGCCGTAATAAGATTTTTCATCGAAAATCATATAACCGAAAATCAAAGATTACCTCATAAACGCCAAAATTCATGATAATTATCTGTATAGTTCATTTTATGTGTATATAAATAAATCTTTGATTTTTGTCTGAGAAATAAATGTATAAAAATTGTTGTTGAGCAATTGCGTTGCGAACGGTACTTCGTTCAGTCTTGTTTCCGCGGCGAAAAAACATGGCCGCACCATTTTTTTGCGTCGTAGTGTTATTGTGTTTTTTAGTGATTATATCGTGTTTCCGAGTAAACAAAAGCGTGAATTGTGTAGTAAAAAGGTGCAGGTATATATCCTGAGTGAGTGAATTGTGTAAAAATTAGTTATAACAGTGTGAGAACAAAATGTTTGTGGGGAGCCGGCGAAAAAAATCAAAACAAGATTTTCATCATCATATTTTTTATTATCAAGTAAGTCTAATAAATACTAAGATTACATTAAAACATTCTGCGTTTCAGTAGCTTTCTAGTAGTATATAACTCTTTCTAAATAAAACTAGTTACAATATCGAAATAAGCAATTTTGTCAAGCGCCTTGTCAAATTTTGATTTTTCGAAAATAACCTTGACATTACCAGCGACCTTCAAGTCGAGCGGGGGGCACCAGACGGGTTAAGCGAAGGACATGGCGTTCCGCAGCGTAACGCACGCTGCTACCATTCTATCAAGAATCACCAGGCTTGAACCGTTCTAATCTGTTTTCCACAACTTCTTCCGAACAAGCTCTTTTTACAACTCCCACAACAACAACTGACATCTGACATGTCACCTCGAATTTTCCCGCCTTCCCGCCCATCGGCCGATCATGCGATGTCACTGTCACCTCCTTGGAACTAAGCATACATGCACCATACATGGCACGGCAGCATTTGTTACAATCAATCAGCAGCGTTTGTTACAAGCGTTACCCCAGGAATGTTGCCACTTCCATTCCTAGTTCTTCGAAATTATACTAAGTGACACTATTTAAAAATAAACTTAAAGCTATTGTCCCGTTTAATTTATAAATACCGTCACGCTTAATACTACAAACTAATTATTAACACAGTGAAAATATTTAAATAATTTGCCTAAATGACAAAGGTAAAAGTGTATAAATATATATAATATTGTAATTAAAGAATAGTTGAATAATTAGTTACATAAATAACATGTTGAAACATAAACATTATACTACCTAAATAAATCTTTATTTACAAGAAAAACTTCTGAATTTTTAGTTCAGTTTATTGAATTCGACGCCGTGGTGGTCTAGTGGTAATGTAACTCGCCTTACAACTGTGTGGTTAAATGCTGGTCCTGTAACAATGAGTTCTTTGAAATTTGTATACGAAATTTGATACTGGCTTTTTGGTAAAGGAAACCATCGTGAGGCAACCTGCATACGTCCGTAGAAGGAATTCCATGGCGTGGTGGATATGGCCCAATCACCCTTCATGTTTAGGCCTACGTCCTGCAGTGGACTAAAATCTGATACAATACAATATAGTTTTTAGTAAATGAGTGTCAGAGAAACACTTTTGAAAAGTCAAAAACAATCGAATAAACAGTATTCGCTTTAAAAAAAATACTCACAAGTATACAAATCGTTAGACTCGCGGTTCCAACCTGGATGAGATTAGCACAAAATCGAGGTGAATGGCGTACAAGAAGAGAGGCCTATGCTCAGCAGTGGGCGATTACAGCCAGAAAATGATGATGATGATACAAATTAATATTTCAGCGTCCTCAAATTCCAGTAAAATTCTGTCAAATAAACAATTAAATGACAATACACTAATACGACAAGTAAAAAGTAAACACAACAAGGTGCCAGTTAATGAGTGATGCAAAAATCTACCAAAACTAAAAAAAATATTTGACATGTATTATTATTTAGTCAATCAAGCAAAAAATAGCAAACATGCAAATCTCACAGGCCAGTGTATATCTGAATATAGTGGTCAATCTCAGAGGCTGGTGTAATGGTGAATACACACCGCTTAAACACTTTATACTCAGCTTTGCAGCCAGCCCTTACAAACGTGTGTTACCAGCGGTACTACCAAATGTACTACTAGTAGTACCACAGGAACGGTATTTTTTCCCGTAGTATAACTAAAGTGCTTGGTAGGACCACGGGAAGAACATTTGTGCCCAGGTTACTACTAATGTTACAGTGACATATTTTCAGGGTTTTTAGCCCCATTATACACGTAATTGATGATTAATTGAATTGACGTCAAAGAAAATCAAGTGTACCAAAATAGCAAATTTACAAATCGTTTGATACATCAGGGGTTCGGAATTTTGTTAAAGTTTAAGAGTTACGTACCCAAAGGGTAAAAACAGAACCCTATTACTAAGACTCCGCTGTCCGTCTGTTCATCTTTCTGTCTGTCACCAGGCTATATCTCAAGAACGGTGATAGCTAGAACGTTGATTGAAATTTTCACAGATGACGTATATTTGTTGCCGCTATAATAAAAAATACTAAAAACGGAATAAAATAAATATTTCAGGGAGGCTCACAAACAACAAACCTAAATTTTTAGTCGTTTTTTGCTCGATGTTAATAACAGTAAAGTTATAGGTAGACGCTTGAAATATTCACAGATTCACTTTAAAAATGAATAGACAAATTAAATAATAAATATATTTCAGGGAGGCTCTCATACAAGAAACGGGATTTGGTTGCTCGATATTAATAACAGCAACAAGAAGATGCTTGAAAATATCACAGAATATTAAGCTGTACATTCATAAATAAATAAGTAAATTAAAAAATGCAAATTTGCGCAAAACGCGGATGGACTCTTCCGCGCGGAAGATGTGAAACTTCGACGCAACAGTGCTCTCATACCCCCTCCATGGTACGATTGGTATTGGTTCCAGCAAGACCTTGCTGGAAGTCGCATTAGAAGTTTCACTTCAAAATAAAATATAGTTATGGGGCTTCCTACGGTACGGGACCTTCGTGCGTGAGTCCGACTCGCACTTGGTCGATTATTTCTTGCTTTCTCTTCCTCTCTTTTTCTGAGGAGTTCAGACGAAAATTTCTAAATATCTACCGTGTATCATATCGTCAGTGACTTTTTCTCTGAAGGTTGTAATTGTCATTTTGCCATTTATAAAGAAAGCATTTACGAGAATCGTTCCACACAGTCCAGCAAAATCATGAGTTTTCTGTATCATTTAGTAGTAAAAAAAATGAAAAATGTAGGAAAAACTCAAAACGATATAAATGTAAGTTTATTGAACTATCAAAATTGGTTTTATCAAGTAGGTAATTGAATTTTCTGCGAGCAGCAAATTTTTATTTGCCCTTCCAAAATCAATGTCAAAATTTTGCTTTATTTACATGCATACTATAGATTGTCTAGATAAACTTAAGTTAGGTTTAAGGCAAAATTGTACTGAACTGTATCATTGTAAATTATTAAATAAATGAAAAAAAAAAACGCGCTTAGAATTGTCAATTTAATTGGTCTCATAGTAAATGATTGTTATAATGATGAGTTCAATGATATTCTGAAAGAAAGTCTTACAAAGAGGGACCAAACTGTGTACAGTAGCTCAAAAAAAATCATTTAAATACGGTAAATAAATGAGCAGAGTACAACAACCACATTAAATGCTTTATTTAAATTGAATTTCATACATATTTTCCAATTTGATTTTCGTCCAAGGCCGTCATCTGGCCTCCATATTTTACAAGCATCAAAATCGAAATGGTATACTCCCGAGGTGGTCTCATTTAAATTTTATCAAAATCGGTTGAGACGTTTTTGATAAATCAACTATGATGTACATGGATGTCACACCGATGCGCGTAAACTATTCGAATTCTGTACACGGTGGAAGTGGGTGATTCCACTTTTGCGAAAAATAATCATACTTACATAAGTAATATTTATATTTCATAGAGTAAGTAACTGGCATTGTGTAAGCTACAATTTAATCACTACATAGTATAAAACAAAGTCGCTTTCCGCTGTCTGTGCTCATGTGTGCTTATTTATATCTTTAAAACTATGCAACGGATTTCGATGCGTTTTTTTTTAGTAGATAGAACGATTCAAGAGGAGGGTTTATAATTATGTATAGTACACCTGCGCGAAGCCGAGGCGGATCGCTAGTATAGAATACAAGAATGAAATACTTTTTAGTACGTACTTTAATCTACAGTATCTCTTTTACGATAGTTTTAATCAAATTAAACATAGCATTTTCTTCTATATTGATGAAATAGTGGTATGACAAATGTTGTGAACTTTCCAGAACCAATACATTAGCTAATGTAATGTAAATATTTGACGTGTAATATTGTACTTTTATCAATAAAGTTATCATTATTTTTATTAATCAATTAGCATCCTTTTTGGGGCTTATTTTGTACATCAAAACTAACATCTTTTGTACTGCGACTTTTGTCAAAATTAAAAAAAAAATGTTGTTTCATAGAAAAATATCGTTCACTCGCGACTAAATGTGTGGAACAGCTGTTTTTTCTTAGTTTTGACAAAAGTAGCAGAACATAAGTTGTTAGTTTTAATGTTCAGAATAATTCCCTTAAATTTTAATTAAGTAAAACAGGTGTTTCTCACGCACAATTTTAGTAGAAAACTGCTACTATAGTTTTAATCGCATTTGGCGAGCCCGCGTGATAGTACTCCAACCTTGAGGAAGATCGCCAAATACGATTGATACTATAGTAGCAGTTTTCTACTAAAATTGTGAGTGAGTAACACCTGCTTTACTTAATAAATAATAAAATTAAAATCTTTAATGTGCAAAATAACTTAGTTCAAATGTGTGAAAACCATGCTAGTTTCCATAGTGAAGTTCCCTGAAAGGATGCTAATTGATTAGAAATATATGCTAATTGATTAAAAACCCTGAATCTCTGAAAGTGTGTTTGTGGCTTTGTTATTAACCCCCGACGCAAAAGAGGGGTGTTATAAGTTTGACGTGTCTGTTTGTGTGTCTGTCTGTCTGTCTGTGGCATCATAGCGCCCGAACCACTGAACCGATTTCAGTTTAGTTTTTTTTTTGGATGAAAGGAGACTTAATCGAGAGTGTTCTTAGCTATGTTTTATAAAAATCGATTGAGCCGTTTAAGAGTTATGGTGGGTTAAAGTGGGGATGGAAGAACCAAAATTCTACAAATGTGCCCAAAATGGTTCTCAATGTGTCGGGGGTTTTTTAAATTTTAAATTTATGTTATTTTTTCACGTGTCACGCAGCAACAGAGTTACAGATCGATGATATAATATAATAGTATGCTGCGCGTACCAGCACGTATGATGAAATATTACTAACCACATACTCCAGGAACTCCTTGAATGGACCCGGAAGGTCCATTCAAAAACATAAGGGCCCTATCACTGTGCTATGTGTCTTGGCCATTGTTAATTTTACGTTACTGAATCCACCTGATTATGTCAGTAACTTTTTACGGTTCCGTAGTAAAACGAGGATCCCTAAAAAGCTAAGTTATCAAATTATTTTGGTGATATTTGGCTAGTGTACAGGATCACACTCGCTGTTCACATATAAATAGGTATCCATATGATGCATGATTCATGTAGTAAACTATGTCTCCCACTAATATACTAAGAAGTTACATTAATGTATTAAAATTGTAACAAATTTTAACTAGATTTTTGGTTAAATAAACTGACAGGTACTAGAATAATGCAGTGAACGGAATATATGACAATATGTTACCTATAATTATGTGTTATCACAATAAAAGAAGCGCTGGAGAAGAATTGAATTAATGATCCAGGAACTTCAGGCGGATAGAAAGTGAGGCGCAGGATTCAAGTGGAAAAGAACTTGCTTCTTTCTTGTAAAATCCACAAGCTGAAATTATTTAAAACAATAGATAAGAATTCTATGTTGCAGTCACATAAACAAAGTCAGAAAGACATGAGAATTAACAAAATGTTTGTGAACATTCAAGATGCATTTTAAACAATATGCTGAATGATATTATTCAGATTATCAAGTTATTCTCAACTGAAAAACTACAAGTATTTATAAAATTAACCGTCGAGATTTGCAGAGAATGAGCGATTAGAGAATTCAATCACATACAAACAAAGGATCAAAGAACGTTTGCTTGAATTAGCAGTGATAAGATGTAGCACCAATTTGTTTTAAAAAAGGAATGATTGCAGCCAGAGTTCGTTATTAAAATTGATGAAATGCTTCAAGAAAAAGCTACTGAATAGAAGTTAAAATGTTAAAACATTGTAGATAAATACCTTTTTCGCTTTTTCCGAGGTTATGTTTGCGAATTTTCGTGTTTTGTTCTAAGCAAAACTGTAGAATGATTTAGTTCGGTTTTGTCGTTATTTCCAAAAGAAGCCTTCTGACAGGCTCTAGAAAGGTCAACTAATGCTTTCAGTCTTTAATTGTAACTGAAAATCCATTTGGAAACTGCATTTGAACATAACCAAACACTGAATGTAGTATCGACACTTTTAGTTTATATTTATGCAGATTTTTGTAAATAATCACAGCACAATTGCTTCTTTGAAACATATCTTTATTCTTGCCGAAGATATATTTATCATTTGTATAGAAAGAGCACTAATATTTAAAGACTGTTTAACATTTTAATAATTTTCTATTACATTTGTTTGTTGACATTTTTTAATTGCTGAGAATCAGGGTTGCTAGCTTATGATTTGAAAAAAAAACAAGAGAACATTTACGGTATAATGTTTTGTTAGTTAACTTTTGGTCTAGGATAACGCGGGAAAAGCGTTAAAGGTAAATAACAGATTAAATTGTCTATAGTTTTCTATATATTAATCATTCTAAAGTTTATATAGTACGCGAAGAAAATAGAATTTGTATGTGTACCACAAACAAGGAAACTGTTTTAATACCGATTTGCTGCTATGAGTGGGCACACAGTGGAGTTGAGTTCAAAGTGACATTAGCTGGGATTTCCTGGATTTCTGGGATTTCGAGGATATGGAGCCGATGACAGATTTCGCAAACTTTCAAGAGAACGTGGATTAAGAGCTTGTCAAGGATATTAAGAACAGGTGACGAGGAAGAAAAACTGAGGGAAACGCGAGGGAAATGGGTCAGTAACTGTTGAGCGTTGATAGAGTGAGATACTCGGCCGCGAGAACGTGTGGATTATTCTTTGACGACCGGGACAGAGAATATAGAGCAATTATAGAGAAAAATACGATAACGATATTGTGACAGAAAACTGAATTCAAAGTGAAACAGATTTAGAATCAAGTTTTCATTCGGATTATCGATAAAAGTGATTTTGTGATATAGAGTTTTAAGTACTTTAGTGTTTCATATTTAGTGGACAACGAGTTTTGTTTGGATTGTTTCTTTTATTAAATCTTTAGTAAAAGCCGGGTGAGTCAATTCTGGTTATTCATGAGTTGTAAAGAGATCTAAGAATCTTGCTTAAATTCCATTACCGAAATTTAATAACGAAAAATGTTCAAAAATTGCAGTATCAGAGTTTTGACTATCAATATCATTTTGTTATCTATTTTAAATGTGACATGTTTATTTCTTGTTTGAATTGAAATAATATTTTAATACTTTTCCCTTTGTATAATGATTGCTCTATTTTTATTATGTGCGATTGTTTTTACTTTGCATTGCGAATTATGTATGAACTCATTGTTTGATTTTATGATTTTGTTTTGCGGTATGCGACCTATATTAACTAGTTCATTTTTGATAATGAACTTAATTCGAAATGTTTGTTGTTAACATTTTTAGTACCTATTCAATCAAAAGATATCAAAATTAAGAGCTTACTAAAGCCTAATAACATTTGAAGGAAAATGTCGTATGTTTGCGAATATGATTGAGAATTATTTACTACAAATAATTTTACAGTTCGATCCTGTAAAAAGAAATGTGCACTGTTTAGTGTAATTTAATTCTCAGTATTGCTGGAAATTAACATTTTCAAGTTAGTTTTACTTTCATATTAAATTCTGTATTCTGAAAGGAATCTGAATGTTCTATCAAAGGATAATTGATACTTCAAGAACTTACAGAAGTTTTAAGAATTGGCTTTGCTCATTCAAATATTTCATCAACAAATCTTACATTCTTACTCACGAAAGTTGAGTTAGCTTAAAGCTGAGATTTATGGCATTAAAATTTAAATCTGTATCGGGCTAAAGTACCGAGGAACACAGTATCTGCGAGGATCCTGAAAAAGGCCAGAGAACCGTTCCACGTTAACAGAGAGACAAATTAATGTCTATAAACCAAAAGCTTGTTGCTATTCCAGAATTAGACTTATTACTAAGTGAAGTCTTTCTATAAACTGAGAAATATAAATTTGTTAAACACATTCAGTTGTCCTTGGTGAGCGTTCTGATTTTAACGTGTGGGAGACTTTAGGTAGAATCTATACCTATTGTTTAAAACTGTAGGATTAATTAAAGTACGTATTGTAGGTTTAATCAGTACTTATGTTTATTTTAATCATAGTGAATGAATTTCTAGATTCTAAGATGCTGTACAACATACTTGACAGACATTAAATTTAATTGATAACAATCAGTTCACCATATAACTTTGGCCCTTAAAGTCCAGTTCATTAAAAGATTCATGAAATTTGAATCTTGTATATTTTTTCTATTAGATTGGTGTAAAACACCTTAATGATAAGTTGACTGTCTGATTATGGTCATTTCAAATGTTGATATTAGATTCCTTTTAAATTCAGTCCAGTTGTATTTTAAGACTGTAAATATATTACCTTAATATGATTTTCATAATATAATTTTTAAATAATCTGAATGGCATTATTATTGTCCAATTGTAATCAATTTAATGAATGAAGTTTGAACTATCCAGTACAAATGATACTGAGAGTTCTAAAGTTAAATTTTGCCCTGCTTAACTAGTAGATATCATCTTATCTAACTTCTAAATAAAATAAAAATAAAAAAATGCCATTGTTGGTGGAAGTTGGAAGGCTGTGAGGGGAGGTAAAAGGAGGCCTTTTGGGGGGACCCCCCCCAACAACCCTTTAAATAGGGATGCAATCTTTTTATAGAAAAATATGAGAACTATCATCAGACAGTCATGACACATAAAATATCAAGTAAAGCCTCATTTGTACTACGTGCATTCATTGTGATTTCATTCTAGTTATTATTGCGTATATAAGCCTCCGAATAACATTGTAGTATGAAGTTTAATTAAATCTAAAAACTTAGACATTTAATTAGGTAGATATTCCAAATCACCATCACCTGAGTTCTGCGGATCATAACGTTAGGGTTTCGCTAAACGATCACTGGCCAATCTTAGATTTAAGTAATTTAGTAATATTTATTTAAAATGTAACATAATGTGTTAATAAACTTATCAGCTTACAAGCGATTTTTATTTCACCAGCTACTGGGTTAGAGTTAAGATTTGTAGTAGGTCAGGGTCATCTTTAGTCAGCTTTGCGAGACAATAAGGTTAGACAGTTAACATTAGATATTATATAATACAGTAAATAAAACTAGGCTCGCAGGTTAAGTAGTCAAGCAGTGTACGTATAGGAATATATAGGAGTATATACTTTATTCTTATAGGTATAGGAAGCTCTAGATATAGAGATAGCTAGATATAGCTAGATTAGAGGGGGGGTTTTATTACACTAGGCTCTTTAGTATTAAATCTAATTCCTTATAAAATTGGCGAGTATGAATGAAATCGGTCAAGACCGAGTCGAGATTTACAGAGTTACTGGTAATCAATTACTTAGCAACCTTGTAGCGGCTTATTCTGTATATCAAAACTAACAACTTTTGTTCAACGACTTTTATCAAATCTCAACAAAAAAAATGCTGTCCCACAGAAAAATATCGTTTCCCCCGACAAAATGTTTGAAACAGCTGTTTTATTTTTTTAAGTTTTGATAAAAGTCACGGAACAAAAGTAGTTAGTTTTGATAACAGAATAAGCCCCCAAAACGATGCTAATTGATTACCAGTAACCCTTCATAATTATGTGTATGAAGATTCAGTTTAACAAACGCAAAGTCTAGTGTTCGGAAAAGTACTATCACCTATATTATACCTAGATTTGATTAAGTCGATAGCAATAAGGTACCTATTACTCTTACAATATTCATAATCTAGCACTGGCAGAACGTTACATACACCTACACCTTTACCTATAGGTATATTTGTACAAAGTTCCATTTCGTTATTAGACACGACATGCTAGAACAATGTAATTAAGTACATTTTCGGTTATTATATGTATGTACTCAGCGCTTACATACACATAGAGTTATACTAGATATACGTAGTAATCAAGTATAAATTGATTAATATTGCTACGGAACTACACTTACAACTTATTGTCCCCTTATAGTAGACGCTTATGCACAATGTTTAACATTGTTTCGGAAACCTCAAAATTTAAAAAACTGAACTCATTATTTTTCAAATTCTTACATGTTACGTGTTGCGTTGATTTTGGTTTTATAACATTTAAGTCATTCAACGTAAAATGTGTTGTTAATTTTCTTTTAGCTGTTTCCACGATCATTCTTTCTGTTGCGTGTATGATTCTAACGTATTATGACGAAACATGGTTTACTGCATTACACCATGGATTATTTGTATGTCAACATTTATTGTACATGTTCATTTTCATGTTCATGAATAGCGATGTTAGTTTTGCTCGCTTTGGATCAATCTTTGAACATGTGGATCTTAAACTCAAAATTTATGGAGAAACTTCTAAATTCAATATGAAATGCTTCAGGGCTATTACAACTTGCATAATTCTAAGAATATTATGGACTTGGTATGTTTGTGTTTATTATAATTCTTGTCTTCAATCAGTCGCATTGAACGCATATTATTTTTGGTTGCGTATATGCCGAGACATTGTCATTGTTGTGAATGCGTTCGTTTTTTACATAATCAAAAGCCGATTGATAACATTTATTAACTGTTTGGAGCTTCAAGATGTCGATATTGCTTACTTTAATGAAATTTACAAGAATGTTTACGATGTAGCACTCAAGTTGAAGCGAGGATATGATTCTGTGGTAAGTTGTAAAAATACCTACTGACCACCTACTCCTATTATCTATTACTGTCAAAAATATCAACTTTCAGGGTTATTTAGATACGGTGTACTTAGAAGAAAAGTGGTAATAATTCAAATCAAAATTTCTAAACACTTTCTCTACAGAGGCAACCAAAAAAAAAATCGGCCAAGTGCGAGTCGAACTCGCGCACGAAGGGTTCCGTACCGTATGGATATATTTTTTTGAAGGAAATTTAACATGTTTTTTACAATTATTTTAATTATAGTAAACGTTTAAAAATATTCTGTGAATATTTCAAGTATTTACCTGTCAACTTTATTAATAACGACCGATGGGACCCCCTTACATTTTTCATATTTTTTAGTATTTGTTGTTTTTTAGTATATAGCAGCAACATAGATACTTCATTTGTAAAAAAAACACGTTCTAGCTATCATAGTTCATGAACTAGGTACAGCCTGGTGACGGACAGACGGACGAACAGCGAACCCTAAAAATTAGTTGTCCCATACAAAATTGTGACTCGGCATCATACATGTACTTGTGAAACAGCTCATTTTTAAGGTTCCGTACCCAAAGGGTAAAAACGGGACTCTATTACTAAGAAATCGTTGTCCGTCCGTCCGTCTGTACATCTGTTTGTCACCAGGCTGTATCTCAAAAAACGTGTAAGGTATTTTTATTGCCGCTTTAACACTAAATACTAAAAACAGAATAAAACAAATATTTAAGGGGGGCTCCCATACAGCAAACGTGATTGCCGTTTTTTGCTCGATATTAGTAACGGCAACAGGTAGACGCTTGAAATGGGGCTAAAGGATCTTCCATAAGATACGGAACCCTTCGTGTGTGTCTCACTCGCACTTGGCCAATTTTTTCTTGACTTTTGAGTTAGCGCCAAAGTAATAGTTGGTCTGAATATGGTCTCTTTTAGCTGAGTATACCTAATAACCCTTGTAGATGCCTGCTACGTATCGACTGTAACACATTTTGTTTTCATAAGAAATAATTACTTCTTTGCAGTTTACGATATCTCTACTATTTAACGTTATTCACACCATGTGGTTTCTATATTTTCGTTTTTCAAAAACGAAAGTCATTGAAATTACGGTAAGTGTGAATGTCATTAACTGATATACTACTCTGTCAAGAAAGTACCGGGAATCGATCAATAATACACAAAATATGAGTTATTTGTCCAAAATTATTTTATCGCCTCCAAAATATGCTCTCTCAGAAACGATATATATATATATATATATATATATACGCCAACGAATAATCCAATAATGAAAAAAAAATTAAACGCTTTTTCCGGAATGGAGTCGAGTCCTCGCCGCGAATTCTCCTTTATGTCTTCTGTCGAATGACAACGGGCGCCACTAAGACAAGTGATAATTATACTAGTTTGCAGTGATAGCAGATATTGATACTAATTCCGACCCAACATTCATGAAACGCATTGTTACTGGAGACGAGACGTGTGTTTACGAGTTTGACATCTAGTATAATTACCACTACCAATATCAGTTAATAATATACCTAATTAAAAACCCCCCGACACAAAAATATTTGACAACAGACTTTCAATTGACAACCATTTTGGGCACATTTGTAGAATTTTGGTTCTTCCATCCCCACTTTAACCCACCATAACTCTTAAACGGCTCAATCGATTTTTATAAAACATAGCTAAGAACACTCTCGATTAAGCCTCCTTTCATCCAAAAAAAAACTAAACTGAAATCGGATCATTGGTTCGGGCGCTATGATGCCACAGACAGACAGACAGACACAGACAAACAGACACGTCAAACTTTTAACACCCCTCTTTTTCGTCGGGGGTTAAAAACAAAAAAGAGCACTCCGATTTTTTTAAAATTAGTTTCAAAACTGTTATAATAAATAAATATATTTGGCTCAATGGGTAGTTTATCTCTGTATACCAACCCTGATTAAGTAACCTCGGAAGTGTTAAATAAAAGCATTTTTACCAATAAGACACACCTTTTAAGTGTTTTTTTGTCACATTGTACCTACTAACTGTTACATTTTACTGTGTAACATCCTAGACCGCATATCTGCTTAACATCAGGCAGTGTGTTGTCAAACGCAAACCTACACGAAGTAAAAAAATAAAAAAAAACTAACTGGTCACACTGGTAGGTTGTAATTTTTAATTTTAGCAAATCAATATTATGATTGTGGAAGCATCAGCTACAAATGCAAGTAAAATAAGCGGGCAGCTAGTTGGATAATATATAAGATAAACTTAAAGGTTTTTTTGCCATGCAAAATGACTAAAAGTCACACGTTTTTACATCATCAATCGCTCTACTGTTGTGCTCGGGAGTTTTGAGATAAAGCGAAATAACGGCTTAATCAGTTCAGTAACGCCAAAAAGTTATGTCTATGAGACAAACCCTGAACTGAAGTGCTGAACCAAAATTTAAACTAGTAGTTCTCCGAGCAGTAGACCTCGCATCTCTTTAACTGATTTTCATAAACCTATATTATATCGACTCGCTCTTGACCGATTTCTTTCGTACACGCAGATCTTGTTAGGATCGGGATACTATAGAATTTTCCCAATCTTACCAACATCGGTTTATAAATAGCGTTACAGAAAAACATTTTTTCCCAATCAGAATCGGTTTTTAAATAGCGTTAACTTCGAGCAAGTACCTATCTTTAAAGACATAATCGTGCAAAAAAAGTGTCCGTGTCAACACTCTGCCCAAGCTACGTAGTGGGCAGGCTTTTTAGTTAGTCGTAAGGCGATTGCAAGCCGACTACAACGCCGCGCGATCTCAAAGTGCTCGGTTACAAGCACTAATTAGGTGACAACGTCGAGATTCGAGAAAACGGGTCATTGTGTATTATTTAATGTAATTATAGAAGTCTGTATGTGTGACGACGCTCGGACATTTTCTTACTACTTTCACGTAGAGACTGTGGCTTTCTAGATATTTGCTCGAAGAGCGTTACAAAAAGTTTCCCGTCTTTTTGAGGAAAATTGCTGCCCCAATCAAAATCACCGACGATAAAATATACTTAAACAATTATAAAACCCGTGTACTAAGTTTAGCCAAGATTCATTGAAAGCTATGTAGAGGAGAACAACATCCGGTTAGACGAGAACAAAATTGTTAAATTTAAAAAAGACTTTGCTTCAGTTCTTTCACTCGGCTAATAAGATTTTTTTTCAGGTTATTGAATTGTGCACAAACGCAACTTGGATAATATTCGATTTTGTGAGCTTGACCTTTGCTCCAGCTATTATAGCAGGACTATTACCAACAAAAACTGCAAATATAACACATTTACTATACAACAAATGGATTGAATCCCGAGGTGATTCTTTTAATACATTATCACTACATAGTATTGAGCAAAACCGCTATTTTTGTGTTTGTCTGTGTATCCGCTTAGGTATATCTGGGTATATCTTCCAAACTAGACAACAGATTGCAATGCGGTTTTCACTATGATTTAGAATATTTCTTCTGGAAGGTTTATAGCTTAAACTCATTCGTAACCGGGCAAAACCTATGACGTGCAGCTAGTAGGATTGTATTCACTAGCCTTCAGCTCACCGGGTGAAAAGTGATATCGTGGCTTTAGATGGAGTAGGTAGACCTAGATGATACCTATATTTTCACATTGGCCCTATCGATATTATTACCCAGATTATACGTCAGGAAGCAATGACGGAAGGCTGAATAACGGAGGCATTCCAGTCCATGGCAGTTCACATTATTAAGTAGGAAGCGAATCGCTTAGTAGGTACAAGCAGGTGGATTTATTTGTCGTCGTAATTTTATCTACATTCTTACCTTATCAAAGCTGTAATCTAAACTAATAAAACATATTATTTCGGTGCATTTTTTGTAGTGAATCAAGGATAATCTCATCAAAGACGAAATTAAATCAGGTTGAACGAGTAGGTATTGATTTTGACATCAATTCATCAATCATTCTGTAAACTTGTAGCTTCAAAGTTTTGAACAGATTCCGAAAACCAGTAAAAAAAGTTCTGGTTGAGTTAAGCCCTTGATTAGGCAACAAAATCAGTCCCGATAAAAGACGACAAAATAATTCAAAATAAATTGTGATCGCGATTGTCATTTATTTACACGTGTATTTCAGTAATGTTGTTGTTTATTTCAGATTTATACGAATCTCAGAAGATAGACAAGTTTATCCGCTACGTGGAAGCTCACCCACTGAAGTTCGTGGTGTACAGAGTGTTTCCACTAGATGCCAGGCTGCCCGGGATGGTTCTCGGCTTCTGTGTCACTTACCTTATTGTTATGTTGCAAATGTCACATGTATATTAAAAGGAAATTTTGGCAAAATTTAAGTGACGCTAGGGATGACATGCGGGCTTCGAGCAAATATCTATAAAGTCACAATAGCGCAAAAAAAGTGTGCGAGCCAAAACCCTGCTCAAACTACGTAGAGGTCGGGCTTTTTAGGGTTCCGTACCTAAAGGGACCCTATTACTTAGACTCCGCTGTCCGGCTGTCTGTCGCCAGGCTGTATCTCATGAACCGTTATAGGTCGAAAGCTGAAATTTTCACAGATGATGTATTTCCGTTTCCGCTATGATAAAAAATACTAAAAACAAAATAAAATTAATATATAAGGGGGCCCATTTAGCAATCTTGAATCTAAAGCCGTTTTTCACTCGATATTATGGTAACAGGTAGATGCTTGAAACATTCACAGAATATTTAATTGTATATTTACTTCAATGATAATTAAATAAATTGAAACAAAATATTAAAGGGAGGCTCCCATATAATACGAAACCCTTCGTACGCGTGTCCGACTCGTAATTGGCCGATTATTGGTTAGTCGTAAGGCGAATGTAAGCCGACTACAAGGTTACGAGTACAAGCACTAATTAGGTGACATAGCGTCCAGATTCGAGAAAACAGGTCATTGTGAATTATTTAATGTGAATTTCTAAGCGTGTATGACGGCACTTGGACATTTTTTACTACTTTCACTTAGGGACTGTGGCTCTGTAGATTTGCTCGAAGCATGCGGGGCATGCCATCTGAAACGGAGCTGCTAAATGCAGCTGCAGACCGCACGTGCAGCGGCAGCAAACTAGTAGGGCACTTCTTGCCAAAACAAATGATGTCGGCCGCAGCTACACTACTATTTTTAACCGACTTCAAAAAAGGAGGTTCTCAATTCGTCTGTATGTCGTTTTCGTAAGTATGTCATGCGTTTACTCCGCCGTTATGAACCGATTTTGATGATTCTTTTCAGGGTTCTGTACCCAAAGGTTAAAAACAAGACCCTATTACTAAGACCGCGATATCCGTCTGTCCGTCTGTTTGTCTGTAACCAGGCTGTATTTCATGAACCGTGACAGCTAGGCAGCTGAAATTTTCACAGATGGTATTTCTGTTGCTGCTATAACAACAAATACTAAAAATAGAATAAAATGAATATTTAAAGGGGCTCCCATACAACAAACGTCATTTTTAGGAGTTTTTTGCTTGCTATTAATAACGTCAAGAGGAACGGGGCTCCCATACGGTACAGAACTCTTTGTGCTCGAATCAGACTCGTACTTGGCCGATTTTTTTGGTAGATCATAGTTCAGAAATGATCCCATTATAATTTTATGGAAATCGGTTGAGTCGCTTTTAGGGTTCCGTACCCAAAGGTTATAAGGTAAAAACGGGACCCTATTACTAAGACTCTGCGAACCCGACTCGCAATTTTCTGATTATTGAAAAATGATTATGCATTAGCCGCTGCACGTGCTGTCTGCATTTGTAATAACTGTAGTTATCAGCTTGGTTATAAATGGGAGTACTTATTACCTTTAGTTGTTTCGTACATTGCCATTAATGCGGAGCTTTGAACCTTTGGTTCCGCTTCAGATCTCTTTATTCCGCCATCTCCATAGCTCGTTGAATTATTATGATTTTTCTGAGGGATTGTGTATTTGGTGTTATTAATAAAAGCACTTACCTATAGACGAAATGTAGTCCTTTACATTTATTTTCCATTTCGTAACTACACATGATCTGTGACAAACTAAAACAATTAATTTATTAGAATAATAACGCTAGCTATCATTAAGCATTTTGATTTATTATTTTTGAGAGCCACTTACAGCTTAATGTTCGTTCCGAGGAGGCCACTGTATAAAATGACTTTAGAAAACGGAATATTTTCAAAAATCATTTCATTGTTCTTTATATTTATTTATGTATGTAGTTGCATAAATTTTGGTTTTGTAAACTTTAAATCTTTTAAACTAAAATGCGTCACTTATTTTCTGTCTATTCTTTTGATCGTCAGCTTTTCTTTGCAAGTTTCAAAGGAATATACCAAAAAGGACACAAAAATACAGGAAAGGTAGTTGGAAACGTGAAGGATGTGACCAAGTTAAGTATGCAATAATTACTTACGAATAGGGGTTCATGCAAAGGGTTAAATGTTGAGAGAAACCTATGAGGCCTAGGACGCTAAGAAACAACTTGAATGTATGTACTCGTAATGGGATTGATTTATGTTACATAATGCTCCGTCACTAATGTTATTCTGTAGAATACACATGACTTGTAATAACTGTTGTTACTGTACTTGTTAATCTGTATAAAATGTAACCCGTTACAGTTCCAGGTTGCCTATTGTATTAAAGTGTATGTTGAAGGTAATGTATAATAAATGCTGTGTGTAATGGATGTATAATAAATGCTGTGTGATAATTTCTGTGTTTGAAATTGTGCTTCCCTAACTAATTTAGTACCTTTGGGTTGGCTATAGCTGTCCGGCGGTACCTGATTTTGATGAAGGTGTGAGTTTAGGGGTATCGATGGGGTCCACCTGAAGCCCTTTCAGCATTTTTTTTTTTGCCGGAGACGTAGTTTAAATTAATTATGATTAAATGAAAATTTAATAAAAAAATGTGAAATGGAACGCAATGTTGAGAAAATAGTACAATATTAAGCATTAAGTTGTCAAACTGAGTGAAACGAAACGTATCACAAGCAAACCGCCTTAATAGATTAGGTGTGAAACAAAAAATAGGTTAGGTTAGGTTAGAACATGACAAACAACGCACAAGCCGAGCGAGCGAAGCGAGCGTGCCGCGGCAGCGGCCGGCGAAGTGCCAGAAGCAAACCGCCTTGATAGATTAGGTGTGAATCAAAATGTAGGTTAGGTTAGGTTAGAACATGACAAACAACGCACGAGCCGAGCGAGCGAAGCGAGCGTGCCGCGGCAGCAGCCGGCGAAGGCCGGCGCTTTGATAGATTAGGTGTGAAACAAAACACTAAATAAATAAAAAATGCTGATCTAGCCGAAAGTGAGGTTAAGCACTAAAAAAAATATTACTCATAAACTAAGGGCCTCCGGCGGAGGGGGGTTGCAGGGGGAGATCTTCCCCCTCTCCCCCCAACCAATAGGAAATTGCCAGGATTTACATGTACCGCCCTAATACTCCTGTTCTAACAATAGTACATTTACTGCACGACAGACTTCTAATATGCCAAGGTACGAGTAATATATTTAAACAAATTCTGTCGTAAGCGCATAATCCTTACTCCTTACCTAATTATATTAAAAATCCGAAAGTGTATTTGTTAGTTTATTGATTTGTTCCTATTTCACGCAGCAACGAAGCAATGGATTGACATGATTTTTGGCACAGACATAGTTTGAAAGATTGAAAGTGACAAAAACTACTTTTTATATTGAAAAAAAAAACAACGGGTTGCACTCTGGGAGTGTCGGCAGAAGTGAAAACTTGAAAGTACTATCATTTATGTGGTGAAATACAATTTCATCAAAAACATGACATGTAAAAAGTACAAGTTGAGCAAAAGTTCTTCAGTAAAAAGTCGTAAGATCTAGTGTCAAACACAAGTCGTTTGTTTGTTTCTAGAAACATCTACGTGATGTTTCAGAAACCGTGTATCGGAAACATTATTTCTCAGTGAATACATGGCTATAATATATTAGTGACACCTTCCTCATGGAAGGATTTTCTAACACACCCTGCCTGGCCCCTACCCGGCCCCTGCCCAGAAACATTGTAATGTCACAACTTATGTACCTATTCATTTTTACAAAATTCATTTTCATACAAAAATTGCATGGTAATTAAATACCTACTACAAAATGTAACAGTACAGCGACATTTATGTGAGTCTTCTTATTTAGGTACATTTAATACATAAGTAGTAATATAGTTTATGTAAGTCTATAAGTAACTTTTATTTATATGTTTTTCAAACTATATTAGGTATGATATGCCCGCTATTCCCTACTAGAACCAAACAATCTGGCTGATCATTTGCATAAGCACTAAGCGGTGACGACATGTAATCTAAGAACCGCATGTAGAAATTACATATGTTGCAATAAATAATTCAATTGAATTGACTTCGCCATCGCCGTGTTCGATTCTACCTGGCATTGTCATCTAAATCGAATTTGGTTAACCGTTCGACCCCGCAAAAGTAGACGGTTTCAGAGTGTGTGATGCAGACCCTACGAATGTCGACCGTGACACTAAATGGCTACGGGTGCGTCTAACCGACAACCGGCCTCGTCTTTGATCACATACGAGTGCGGTTCCGGCGCACGAGCCACTACCGAAACCGGTTTACTTGAGCCACTACTTATGAAAGTCGCCTTATCACCCGGAGATAACCGATCGCGCGATCTAGCTGACCGATCATAATAAAACTTTTTTCCATTCGCTATTAAGGCTCTGTAATTTTGTTTGTTGTCTAATTTTTCAGCTAGTAATTCGGTACTAATCGGTAATTTTGTTCTTAAGCGCCGCCCCATCAAATTTTGAGCGGGCGAGTCTATACCGTTTCTCGGTGCACTTCTGTAATTTAACAATGCAATTGAAAAGTCTTGCCCCGAGTCCACACATTTTTGTTTGGCTGGCATGTCGTGCTGCAGCAGCGGCTGGCGGCGCGGCAGCGGCGCGTGCAGAGCGCACGCCGCGCAGTCGCTCACCACGCGCTCCACGTCCGCCCCGAGCCCCGGCCAGAACATCACCTCGCGCGCGCGACGCTTGCATCTCTCTAATTCTAGGTGCCCCTCGTGAACCCGCGATATCATGTTCTCTCTTAATAAATAATAAACACACAATCACTTTTAAATATTATCTCGTCATTGTAATGTAATTTTTCGCGATATGGTCAAAATAGCGTCTAGTTTTAGGCCATCAGTCAGTTATATACCTAATTAACAACAGGCAATCCCCGTCGGTCGCCGTGTGCTTCCTGACCGCTTCTAGTTTTGAGTCTTAAATAAATCTTCATACTGGCTAATGTTTGCGTCTATACTTCCGATTAAACCTAATCAAATAATGCCTTCCAATCCGAGTACGTTCTGACAATGTAAATTCGCGACAAGAAACAGTAGTACGTATTGTATGTTATTTATGTGAATGAAACATTATCGATACCTAATATCGGTCACTGGTTTCTCGTAAATGAAAATACTCGTTTCGTAAACGGCTTAAGATTCCTAATAATTGATAGAGCTAAATTCAAATATTCAGTTTTTGAAATGACATTTAACATAGATCCGGTGTCTATTTTTAGCACAATTTTATAACGGTTACAAACAATTACCTCAGTCCATTCTTTAAATAACTTCCTGCGCCCTTTGTCTTCAATAATACAAGTAATGTTGACAAAACACATTTTGTCCGAGTCCTCTTGATATTCGTCATCCGGATAGTAAACGCTCTGGCTAAACTTTTGAATCGTACCAACGTCAAGGGGGGGTGGGGGGGGGGGGTGGGGGAGGGGTTGGTATACCTCTCCTGAGAAGGGGGGGGATTGAATCCCCCCCCTCTCGGAGATATGATTTTTTTAATTTTTTTTTCTACTGTGGCAAAAACAAGTACTAAGCTATAGGGAAGATGGTAGCAAGAACATAGTACCTTCAAAAGAGGGGGAGGGATGTAGAAGCGCTCCCCCTCTTTTGGAAATTTGATCTAAAAATTATCGACTTACCAAATGTTGCAACCTAACCTATTTTTTGTTTCACACCTAATCTATAAAGGCGATTCGCTTCTGGCACTTCGCCGGCCGCTGCCGCGGCACGCTCGCTTCGCTCGCTCGGCTCGTGCGTTGTTTTGTCATGTTCTAACATAACCTAACCTATTTTTTGTATCACACCTAATCTATAAAGGCGATTCGCTTCTGGCACTTCGCCGGCCGCTGCCGCGGCACGCTCGCTTCGCTCGCTCGGCTCGTGCGTTGTTTTGTCATGTTCTAACATAACCTAACCTATTTTTTGTATCACACCTAATCTAATTACGTGGGGTCGGGGTGCCCCGATTCGGATATGTGACTCATTTTGAACCTTGTTGGCGGCCCTGTTTCTGCCATTCCAGTCTATGATAAAAAAAAACCTTCGAAAATACGCAGTGTAAACAAAATTCTAACCAAAAAAGTGTATTTTCAAAAATTAATTTCTCGAAAACTATTCGTCTTCGCAGTTCTAAACTTTGTAAAAAACGATTGTAATAAAGTATTTTACCACTTAAAAAACAGAAACAATACCAAAGCCATTGGTACGTTTCAAAAGGCGAGCCAACGCTCTAAAACTTTGTCGATCGTTTTCTTCTGATTACACACTAAAACACATTGCGTTACACGCCGGGCACCGGTCCCCGCCGGCGCAGTGCACCGCATCCACCTGGACATTTTCTGATGTACTGCCGATACATTGACTTTCTTCTTTTGACATTTCGGCCGCTTGATAGATCTGCATCGCCTTGGATAGCGTTAAATCATCTGCACGTAGTAACCGATCTCTCACTGTGACGTCGTTGACGCCGCAAACGATTTTATCTCGCAATAAGCTGTCGTTCAATTCACCGGATTCACACTGCTGGCTAAGTACTCGCAGAGCAGTGATATACTGATCGATGTTTTCTCCTTGCTCCTGATAGCGTGCAAAAAACTTATAACGGCGCACTGTGATGTTGGGTTTTGCACCACGTATTTACGTGTCGAACTTTTTAACACACAGCTGACGTCATCCTAATTTTCACCTTTTTCAAAAGTGAATGTCGTAAAAACCTTGTATCCCGCAGGTCCGATGAGGTTCACCAACAGGCTAGCCTGTACTTCCTCAGGCTCCTTGCTCACTCCTGATGCTTTGAGAAACACCTCGAACATTTTCCGCCATGCCCCGGCGCGCACGGCCGGACCGCCTTCGAGAGATAACTCCACCGGAGGACGCGCGTGTTCGATTATTTATTTATCAAACGATGCCTACACAAATACTAAACTGATTTTAAATATAATTATCTATTTCAATTTGTTTTATCCGCTAAAAGAATTATCACCGCTGCCACCATGTAGTAAAACACACGCAAGTTGGTAGAACACTGACTTTATTGTGATAGATAATAATGAGGGTAGATCAGTAAGTACCCTCATAATCTTCTTTTTCTTTTCGAGTCAGCGATTTGATCATAAAGTTTTCGTTAAAAATAATTATTTCTGACTATAATTATAATTAATTGCTTTTATTGTTGTAAATTTCAGACAAACGCGAAGCAAGAAATATAAATAAGTTCATCCGCTACGTGAAAGATCATCCGTTAAAGTTCGTCGTTTACAAAGTAATTCCCTTGGACGCCAGACTAGTCTGCAGGGTTGCCGGCATCTGCGCCACTTACCTTATTGTCGTATTACAAATGTCGCATATTTACTAGAAGAGTACCAGAATACAGGGTTATCTGATTGCCCTGTACTAAGCCGAAAGGGGGTAAGTAATTTCGGATAGGCCGGGTGGCTAGCCCTGGTGACAGAATGTTAAACCCGCCTGAAGGCCTCTGACATGGTTAAAGTTAAGGCCATCATTATGAACTTATTTTACTATGTAGAATAACCCAGAATTCGAAAAAAAAAACATCTCTGTTCCATACAAAATTGGACAAGATGTATGAAACATCTGGTTTTTTTTTCGATTTCCGTTTTGGCCCCATAGCAAAAGTTGTTGATAATGATAGTTTGGATCACTTTGTTGCGGCTTAGTACACCAGTTCTGGATAACCTTGTACATCATTTCACATCGCTATCTAAGACACTATCTTAACCACGGGAGCAGTGGTGCCAAATGGTCCAGAACCACTCTCTGCTATTTCAAGAAGCTGGGCTGACTTCGTAGTTACAAAAGCCAGTTGATTTCGGTCAAGTACCGCTCCGGCTTTTGTAGTTGAGATTTGCACTTTAAACACCAGAGCAATCTCTGGTGGAAAGGCAGCGTTATCACGATATTTTCTTTCACCATAACCTAGGGATGAAGAAGAAATAACTTAAAATGAATATGAAACCAAATGTATCACACGTTGCACATGATTTAATTTAAAATCTTAACACTAAAATATTACAAAGTGTTTCACACTTTGCACATGATTTAATGTAGGTAATAATTAATCAATTTAATTTGTATAAATAAACTACTCGTATTTTTACGTTATAATGCATACAATTTATCACACCTAAGGTATTTTATAAAAATGGTGTTGCACAAGCACATTTTGTTTCATTGACTATATTAATCGGTAACGATATTATACATAGATGAAAACATTTTATTGCATTGTCTAATAAGTCTAGTAGACAAATGACACAAACAGAAAAAATGCTTAAAATTAGTACCTAAGTAGAATGTTTCCCAGTAGAGCGTGTGTTTGTTGACAAAAATAAGCCGTAAATTTTGCTAAAAGCCGACGAACACGATAATTACCGTATCAATGGCAACACTGACAGAAACCTGATGTATACAGGGTTATTTCTAATCAATTAGCATCCTTTTAGGGACTTATTCTGTACATCAAAACTAACAACTTTTGTTTTACGATATTCGTCAAATCTCAAAAAAAAAACAGCGGTTCCATACATTTTGTCGAGGATGAACAATATTTTTGTATGGAACAGCTGTTTTTTTTTTGAGTTTTGACAAAAGTTGTTAGTTTTGATGTACAGAATAAGCTCCTAAAAGGATGCTTATTGATTAAAAATAACCCTGTATAAAGCCGCTTTGCATCCACCCGTCGTCAGCATAGGAAGTCCACTGCTGGAAATAGGTCTCCCCTGAGGATCTTCAATAGGACCGGTCGGAAGCGGCTTGCATCCAGAGTAATCCTGCGGTCTTGATGAAATGATCTGTCCACCTCGAGGGTGGACGATCTACGCTGGTAAGGCGTAGATTCAAACCAGGGTACAAGTATTGTGTACGCGTTCTGACGTTCGGCTTTGCTTTTTCTCCTGCTTGCGTCAGTTACTCGCCCCACGAGAGCGAGCGGGACAAAAGCGAAGCGAAACGTCATAACGCTACCGGTCCCGTACCCGTTTGTGAAATGTATCTTCGTTTACTATATGATTTAATACAGATGCGTGAATTGAATAGCAACAATAAGGTAGGTGACGCAGAAGCTGAGCAGCATCCCGAGCACGCGCGCGTCGAGCGGGACCACCTTGTACACCGAGAACTTGAGCGGCCGGGCTTCCACGTAGCGGATGAAGCTGTTAATCTCGCGGCGTTTTGATTCCTCTGTGAATTGAAAAATAAAATCGGTTAAATGCGAGTCGGACTCGTGCACGAAGGGTTCCGGTACGTTCAAAATAAATTTAAGGGCCCTAAAACATTTATTTGAGTTATTTATTATGAATTGTGATTATACAACTAAATACTCAGTGAATACCTGTTGCCGTTATTAATATCAAGTAAAAATGTCAAAAAAAAAAAATAGAACATTGTTGTAAGTATAGGATCCCCACTCAAATGTTTATTTTATTCTGTTTTAGGTTTCCGTATACAAAGGGTAAAAACGAGACCCTATTACTAACACTCCGCTGTCTGTCTATCTATCTGTTTGTCAACAGGCTGTAACTCATTTTCCGTGATAGCAAGACAGTTGAAATTTTCAAAGATGCTGTATTTCTGTTGCCGCTATAACAACAAATACTAAAAACAAAATAAAATAGATACTATTTAAGTGGGCTCCAATACAGCAAAACTGATTTTTAGCCGTTTTACGCTCGATATTAATAACCGTACCAGGTAGACGGTCGAAATATTGACAGAAAATTTAATTGTATGTCTACTTTAATATTTTTTTTTTTTTTTAAATAAATATAAAAGGAGGGGCTTCCATACATTACGGAACCCTCCTTACGCGAGTTCGACTTGCACTTGGCCGATAATTAGTATTTGTTGTTATAGTGACAACAGAAGTTCATTATTTGTGAAAATTTCAACTGCCTAGCTATCACGGCTCATGAGATACAGCTTGGTAACAGACAGACAGACAACGTAGTTATAGTGTCACGTTTTTATCATTTAGGTACGCAACCTTTAAAAAAAAGCATAATTCAGAAGTATTTTAATTTTTAAGGTTTTTTGGACTTTTCTAATAGGTATGTACATGGCACTTTAATACTCACAAATGCAATTTCTTTTATAGGTACTTAGGTATTAGGTATCAAAATCTATCAAATGTTTTATCTGAAAGCCTCTGACAGGGCCTGTTTAAACAAATGAGATCTACAATTTAACGCGTCCTCTGAGCCACTACAGTGTTTTCAAATGCCACTTTCGGTCACCGAACCGCAACATCGCGCGCTAAACGTTGCTTAATTTCGGTGACTGCTAAGAAACACCTAGATAAACAACGCTATTAGCACTATTAAACATCTAATTTTCTATTTACTCCGAGATAAGATTTCCCTATATTGTTACCATTTGCAAACAGCAGTTTTTCGTGTAAAGTAAGTCTGAGTTTATCCACTTGACCTGCTAGAAGAGAAGCGCATAAGGCGGGTCCTACTGTGAGACCCAGTAAGAGGACCAAAGCCGCATTTTGCGGTGTAAGTGCCAGCTGCCAAACCTGAAAATTAACTTTCACTTTACTCGATAGAATGATAGCTTTAAACTTAATTTTTTACTTTATTTTATCATACAATACGTATATCAAGCCGAAAGTATATCATTGAAACAGTTTGAAAAACTAATGAACGGTTTACATGTCCAGTCTCTAGATCGAATCCAGCGCTGGGTTGCTAGTGAAATAATGTAAATATGTAATATGTCATAAAAGAAAAAAAATTGAAAATGAAATTTGTAAAAACAACTGATACTCAAACTCAACGTCACAGACTCAAAGGGCAGAATGAAAGTAAATTGCATGCAGCGGAGATGCGAATGCTGAGATGGATGTGCGGAGTGACAAAAATGAATAAGATTAGATATGAGTATGTTAGAGGAAGTCTGAAAGTAGTGAGTGACTGAGAAATTAAAGAGTGGCAGGCTATCTTGGTATGGGCATTTCAAGAGACGGGAAGAGAGTCATGTCACGAAAATGAACCTAAACATGACGGTAAGCGGCAGAAATGGGAGGGGACGACCAAAAAAAGCGTGGATTAATTGTGTGAAAGATGATATGCGAGAGAAAGGAGATGATGATGAGATGACGTATTATCGAGTGAAGTGACGAAGTGAAACTTGCAGTGCCGTTCCCACCTAGTGGGATAAGGGCAGGATGATGATGAGTCTATTATTATGGAGGCCTATGTGCAACAGCAGATGCTCTACAATTTTAGTATTTAAGACGATAAATGGGTCAATATTAAAGTACTTACCGGTGCATTCAACGTTTTTTTAAGCCATATAGCATGATATATTGGAGTCATTATCATCGGTATGTTGAATAAAGCTGCTGTCAAATACTACAAGAAAAAACTTTTGATTTTAACTTGTACACATTATCTACTACCAATTTTTTAAGCCCAAAAATACATAATAAAAATTATTTTAACCGACTTCCAAAATGGAGAAGTTTAAATGTTCGTCTTTATGTTTTTTTTTGTGTATGTTCATGGATAATTTCTCCAATTGTGAACCGAATCGATATTTTTTTATTTTATTTCGAAAGGGCATACTCCTGAGGTAGTCCCATTTAAATTTAATAGAAATCGGCTGAGCCGTTTTTGAAATCAATAATAATAAATAGTAAAGAATTCGAGCGAAATATTCAAATATTGTATACGATCGAAGGCGGTTTTACCATTTTTCGCGAAAAACAACTATTTTATTACCAAAATAAAAATATATACTAGTTGACGTAAGTAAGGTAAAATATAAATCATAATTTTCGTACCACAAAATCATAGGCCCTCTTGTATTTTTCCACAAAATCTGCCATCAATTTGTACAGAAATTTAAATGGTATAAGCTGATTGTCGACGTATACCAAATTTGCAGTAAAGATTCTTAGCCGGTGGTAAAATGCGTAATATATAGACATAACAATGATTAAAATTGTATCACAACCCAATATAATAATAAAGTATATGACTGAAACCCACACAGGTTCAAGGCAGTTGTCATAAGTTCCACAGTAGATCGAAGTAACCAACAAACGATAAATATGACAAAATAATATCATAGCTATTAATCTATTTTCAACATATTTGCGTGCAGTGTAAGTTCTTAACTTATGATCAACAAATTGCATGTCGCGATAAAACTGATATAAAGTTTCATCAGACGATTTGTAAGTAAAAATTAGCGTATACGCTACATATTGACCCAACAAAACACTAAGCTCAATAATTACTAAAGTGTTGTATATTTGGCTTGAATGTAATGCCCAAATACAAATGAAAGATATCGATAAACTTTGTAGTACATTTACAAACTTTGTGGCAAATTTTTGTTGCGGAGTTTTATAATTAAAAAATCCATGATCAAAGCCAAAACAAATATGATGGAATTTATAAAATACTGTCAAATAAGAATCAGGTTTTTTGTAATATTTTTTCAAAAAGTCATTCATATTGACATTAAAATATTAGGGTTCAGTAATAGAGTGAAGTCTATCATTGTGTAGTACTTGGTTCAGAAATGTAAATGAGTCATTGTTCCAGACAAATATATTGATTCGAAAGTAATAATGTAAAACGATATTATTAATTCAATTCCATGACCACAAACTGTCTTTCCAGTTCAATTTATCAAATTAAGAAATTGTTTACTTTCTTGTGGATTTTTATGGTACGTGTCAGCTCGGTCAATTTCATCTTTGGGTACTTAATACGAGCTGCCCGTCCCGGGTTCGCCCGGGTACGATTGGCTAGGAAAGCTGAATTTTGCCTACCCATCACGTAATGTATACGTCATACACATGTACACGACTAATTTAGCGCGTTATCATATTACAGTGGCATATCAGCAAACATTTCTGTTCAACGCCCACTGCTCAACGTCAGGGTTCCCTTCTATGATCTTAAATAACACTGAATAAAACCATCCGAAGCGGTTTTCATCCAGCGTCGACATGCATGCATGAGTTTTCATTTCATCATGAGTCATGCATGAGCATGACTCATGACGAAATGCTCGCGTAACATAGCCGAATTGAGAACTGGGGTTCTCAATTCGGCTATGTTACGCGACCATTTCGTCAAATATCATGAATCGATTTTGCGTCACAATAAAGTGCTGTTGTTTCGGAACCATTGCTAAATATACCAATCAAACCGATGGGATCGATTGAAAGCTTCCTGAATCGCGGGTATAACAATGGTACAATTGACAGAATAGTCTTGATCAGTTCGACTACTTCTGTAAAAGAAAGATCGTATGGGTCGCGTGGCTACACATAATATAGCACTGGTTTCAAAGTTTTCACATGGTTTAAATGTTCGGGACCCACAGTCCATCTACATTCTAGCTACGTAAGTTAGTTGAAGTCCTACTCGGCACGATTGTTTTTGATCTCGAGATGTCTTTGCTCGACAACTTTGCAAAGCATTGCCCATCTCCAAAGGCTTTTTCAACTTGCCAACCCAAAGAGCTGTGATAGAATGGGTAGAAGCGCTGACACTAAATACAGTGGTACATTTATCGCCCTTGCACGGCACTACTGAATTTAGGAATACGAAAGAACAATTTGTAAAAATGTTTTTTTTTTAAACATAATATCAACAAACTTTTCAGTTGCAGCAAGCTTATGAACTTTGCGAAAAAAATTGCGACGTTTCACATTTTCATTTTGAACTCAGTAGTATTAGAATACGATACTGCTGCAGATAGTGTACCAAAAGTATAGAAATAGAGTAACAAATGTAATATTGCTTATGTAATAGGTACCAGAAAATATCGATTCGTAAGTAATTATTTCAAGCGGGTACATTAATTAAATTTATTTGTCACGACATGTCTCCGCAGTTCAATTAATCACTAATTGTCCTCTAGAACCTTGTATATACCTATAGGTAACTTCTTACCATAGTAATTTGACTTAAAAGACAAACAATTTCATTGAACAAGGTGTAATTCATTAAACTAGGAGCAGTTTTTATATCGTAGTTTATGCAACTGTCATATAATGAAGGGTATAACACGGGTATTAAAACACTCGTTACTATTATGAAACTCGCTGCGCTCGTTTCATAAACTCACACTCGTGTTTTAATACCCGTGTTATATGCAGTTGCATACACTACTTTATCTTCACTAATAAAAATAAAAATAAAAAATAAAAACATATTGCGAAACATTGAATTCACGCGTACGTGTATTGTCACAGTGAACTTGGCGCCATTAAAATCTAACCAATGATCTATGCTGCGCGCGCAGGGCCAATCAGGAGCGAGCGCGCGCTGTTCTTTTTTTATTTCATTGGCACAAGATCTAGAGTTTTGTGTATGTAAGTTTAGTAGTTTCGACGAAGTTTTCACGTATAACCATACTGTTTTCAAAAGCCAGCCTAATATCAAAATTTTATACAACTTGTATGAGGATTTTGACATAAGGCTCGCCAGGTTAATTGGTCGCGTTTTATTGATGTTATAATGAGATTTTACGATATCGATGTGGATATTATAACATCATGTGAAATTGCTTAAATTGAGTGTTTTGTTGTCTGCGCTATAACAGTAGTCATTATAAGTCAAGTATTGGAAACATAAGTAGAATGTTACAACATTAGTGTAGATAAACAATATTACTTACCTGCTATTGGGTAGATGACCCGGAAATTTTTGTAATGCCTCCAAGGCGCAACACCTACCACCGAAGCTGTGTTGGAAATTGTTAAGTACAGATAGCGCGCGAGTTGAATGCAGTCGGGGTCTAAGGTAAAGAGCGGGAGCATCTCCCCCCGCTATCCGCACGCCCCACCTCACGCGCCTGGGCGGGTTGGGCGTGCGGATAGCGGGGGGAGACATTCGCATTCCTAAGCTCTGCATTCAACTCGCGCGCCGACTGTAGACAGAAGGCCTAATTATGAAGGCGCCATCGTTTTAATAGCAACATAAAAGTGTTCTCTCTATCAAATGCCTAAAGTAAAATAGCAACAGAAATATTTTAACTAGCTATTATAATTAAAATGGCGCCTTGATAATTGGGCCTATTGACGAACAAGAAATAAATAGGACATCTACTGCTGGATGCCTCTCTTTTAGATTTCCAATAAGCTCGGCTTGCATACAGCGTGATACTGCGGTCTGTTCATTTCGTGGATGGATGTCCTACACTATGCTTGCCGGTACAAGATCTCCTCTCGAGAAATTCGGCCCAATCAGTCCTCCAAGCTATGTGCCTTGCCCACTTTTATGTTTACTTGCCAATCAGCTGGGCTATATTGGTGACTTTGGTTCTTCTACGGATATTCGCATATCCAATTTGATTTCGTATCCCGATAGATTGCGCTAAAGTTTCGCGGGATCCGTTCATTTCACTAAGTTTATTTAAAAATTTTAATCGGTCATAATTATCATCATCCACAGCCTTCTTTATTCCACTGCTGGATCCAGACCTCTCTCTTATAGTGCCATCTGCCTCGGTCCTTTGCCAATCGTGTACCTACAGATTCGGCCCGCGATGTTGACGAGATCGTCGACCCACCTTGCTACCGGTATAATCGGTATAAACAGCAAAATAAATATTAAAATCGGTGAAACTAAAAGCTAACGACATGAAACAATGGACTAAAAATAAATTAAGCAAGCAGCAAAAACTAATATCAATGTATTTATCCCATAACAAAGACTTGGATAAGGTTCATTAATTTAAAATCTTAACAATACCGGCTGAAAGGGTTCCGTAGATTCTTCTCTTAGATAAAGATCATTAATCATTTGCTTTCGTGAACGAAAATAGATAAAATATTGCATTTTCGTTGAGTTTCCGTTGAATAACGATTGATGTTTACAAGGAAGGTTTTGTAACTTACTAAACGTGCTTGAGCTAGAAAATTTTAGTGATCTGATCTTATTCTATCCGGTAGGTACCGCAGGTTAGAAGATTCTAAGGTTTGACATAATAATTAAATAAAAATGCCGAAAAACTCTTAGCTGAAGTTAACCGGGTGTAATTCATAGTCAACCTAATTATAACAGCGTAATGAGATGCCGATCTGTGGCCGCGGGTCTAGCACTGATGATAATGATAATATTATACGTACCTTGACAAATGCTAGAAGGCTATTTTTGAATATAATTATATTCTGTACCGTATCCAAGAAGGGTGATTGGCTTTATCCACCAAGCTGGTCCAGTGCGGGCTGGGGGATTTACATACGCTGTCGGATTTCTTCTACCGACGAATGCATGTTGCCTCACAATGTTTTCGTTCACCGAAAATCCAGTGGCGTGATTTTCGGCAAAATTATACGATAGAAATGGACAATCCAGTCGGGTTACTGCACCAGTGTTTGATGCTTCTTATGTTTATTTTTTATTTTGCGTTTGAGATATTTTATAGTTTGAGCTAGGCTTGCTTCGTAGAGTGACTCTGATTTTTGGTAAAACAAAATACTGTACAATGTGTTAATGTCCAATAAATTATTTAATTTGTCATCATTATGGTTATAAATTTTAAAGTCTCGAAAGATGACTCATTTTTTTTTCAAAAACTGGATCAACACAATAATTAAAGTTACAAGACATCTTAACGCAAGTTGAAAGGTCTAAAAAACTAACAAATTATTAAGCATAAATTATGAAGTTCCAGGTAATTTACGAAAATTCCATCGCTTTTCAATCAGTAAGTTAATATTTATAATAAATTATTATTATCACCAGTTGGCTCAGGAGGGCTTGTATGAAGGCGATTATTTTACCGATTTTAATTAGAAAATATTAAGTATTATAATTTCGAATTCCTTGACAATAACCAGAACATTTCTAAAGCTAAAGCCCGGTCATTAAACACGGATTTGAAAGGTCCAGAGTAAAGTTAGTCCGTGTTCAGAGGAACCGTATTAAGAACAGGTAATTAAAGTAACTATTCGAGGGTTGAAACGATTTATGAGTGTAGTCTTTAGTTCATTGAGATGGATCGGAGACATATTATGTCAGGATACGTTTAATGTTTTGTCTCTCTATTTGTATTAAAATATGTAAGTAAATGTAGTGGAAGCTTCACTCGAAGCAAAAATTATTAAAATATCGAAATCCACGCTTTCTTTTAAATACTGCTTAGGTACCTATAAAAATAGAGAAAAGTCGAATTTAAAAAAATAGTTTGAGAAAACCCAGAGACCGAGGTAAAAAAAACAGCTGTTTCATATATTTTGTCGATTTTGAGTTGTAATTTTATTTGAAACATTTATTCTAATGACTTTTTTGCGGATTCTGGTTTGACCCTATAGTAAAAGTTGTTCATAATGATAGCTTGAGTCACCCTCTATCGACTCAGTATACTTTTTATGAATAAACCTGTATAAGTAGATTACTCGTATTATGAATAACTTTAACAATGGGATCAACTGCAAAATTGCGAAGTAAATTTAAATATTCTAAATAGGTATTATGGTAAAAGTCAGAGAACTTCTTGTACACAGCTGAACAGCTGATTGAACACTTGATCGTTCCACTCGCAACTTCAAAATCTCAGAGTATCCAGGTATCCCGGACCAAGTTCTCCAAGAGTAATACACACATTAATCATATATTCCAGTGCGACGTAAAATCAAGTCTCTGAAGCACTAGAATATAATTTACGAGCCAGGCTGTTCGTGCACGATAGCAGGACACCGGTTATACCTCGTTTGGGGATGGGTCTGACTTACAGCGTTAGTAATTTCTAGTCCAAGTATAGATGGCGTGTATCAATCCGTCAACTCGAAACTGGTCCAACACATCAACTTGGCATTTTTTTTACATTTTTATTGATGGTCAAACGTGAATTGATTTTCAACCTTAGGTCCTTTGTACAGCAGTTGACTATATAAATGTTATAACGGGGGACTGCTGTCCGATTGTTAAAATTAGTACTGGTTCAATCGACGAGGAATAATGTTGTTTATGCTATGCAAACATTGACATTAATTTCGTAACTTATTAAATATATCACAATAATAATTTTAGACAGACCGTAACGTGGCTGTAAAATTTCTACTTTTGTAATATTTTTCTTTCGCAAAAAATATAGGTACCTGCCAAGTAAATATGCAATGTTTTAAACCCCTTCTCAAGTAAACGTTCATTCTTTCTTTCCTTTCAGGCTTCCTAGTCATTGATCGAAGCGAAGCGAAGGTCTTTGCTTCACACAGCTGTACACAGTTTTTTGACCGACAAACCGGAGGAGGTACTCAATTCGACACGTATATATTTTTTTTTGTAAAACCACGAATAACTTTTTTAATAATTATTTTTTATTGAAAAGAGTATACTTCGGATTTGGTCCCATTTAAATTTTATCGAAATCTCCTTAGCCTTTTTTGATATATCAACAATAATGTGAAAAATGCGAGTCGAGATAATAGGCATATGAAGATTCAGTTAAAGAGATAGATAGATAGATAGATAAACTCTTTATTGCACACCAAGAAATAAACAAAAAGAAGAAACAAAGATACATAAACAGAGTAACAACGGGCGGCCTTATCGCTGATCTTTGCCAGGCAACCTTATTGTATTCTGAGCGATCACTGCCAGGCAACCTAGTTGTATGATATTGTATGAGATGTATTGCGTGGTCTGCTATTCCGAGAACTACATTTTTTGTATCTTTTGTATTTCTTGAGGTTTATCAATAAGTACTAAGCTAATAATTATTTTTCGCAAAAAATGGCAAAGCCGTCTTCCATCGTGTACAAAATTCGGATATTTCGCTCGAATTGCTTACATTATTGTTGGATTTTTCAAAAAACTAGGCTAAGCCGATTTTTATAAAATTTAAATGTACTCCCGAGGTAGTCCTCGGTAGTACATCCTTACGAACTAAAAAATAATATTTCGATTCGGTTCACAATTGGCGAAATTATCAATGAACAAACACAAAAAAAATACATACACACGAACATAGAACCTCCTCTTTTTTGGAAGTCGGTTAAAATAGGAGTATAGCACCTCTCAGTCTATAAGATACCGCAATAAGTTTATACGAGCATCAGAGTAACACCTCGAGGCGAAGCTTGGAATTGAGAAACGCTAGAGCCAGATAAGGCTGCATTTCAGCTCGGAGGCGAAACAACTGCTATCTCACTCGTTTAGTTACCTGAAGGACTTTACCACAAGTAAGTTCTGACATTCTCGATTCGAGCTCCAATCCCTCCAATTGCGGTGGAAAATATTCTCGTCTTTGATGTATTATTTGGTCTTCTTCTTCGTCGCTATATCAATGATCCAAATGTCTGTTTACAGGGCCTTTTCCCAACGCTTCGCCACTGCCACTCCGATACTTGGTACATGTTCTGGAGAGTGCAGGTTGGTCCTTGAGGGCATGCTAGCAAGTGCTGCATGTTTGTGTGTGTCGTGCACCGGGGCTCCACACTCACACTGAGCGCTCTCTGAGTATCCCCATTTCACGAGGTTATCCCTGCAGCGGCCCACTTGGGTCCGGAGTCAATTTAACGACTTCCACGTGGGCCACGGGAGATCACCGCCGGCCGGGACTTGTTCAGAGGGCGCTACAAAGTCAGATGGCATAAGTACATCTATGAGGACACACAGACAGATACACCATAAGTTATCAATTGAGTGTCGAGACACGCGTATAATAGGCTTCCATAGATGGTGAGGATGATTTTAATAATCTGCCAAGTACTAGTCGGACTACTGTATGGGAGCCCCCCTTAAATATTTATTTTATTTTCCTTCAATTATTTATTATTTAAGTAAGCATGCAGCTAAACATTATGTGAATGTTTCAAGCATCTACCTGTTACCATTATTGGTATCGAGCGAAAAACGGCAAAAAATTTAGATTTGTTGAATGGCAGCGCCCCTTAAATATTATTATTAGTATTTGTTGTTATAGCGGCAACAGAAATACATCATATGTGAAAATTTCCGCTTTCTAGCCATAGCGGTTCATGAGATACAGCCTGGAGACAGACAGACTGACGGACAGCGGAGTCAGTAATAGGGTCCCGTTTTTAACCTTTGGGTACGGAACCCTAAATTCCAGTTTTGTATGATGTCATTAGATGGTTGACAGGAAATGGTGCATGGGACGAAAATGTATACCAAATCTTCCAATCATTTTAAAACCCCTATTCAACGATACCCTAAACGGGGAGTTCGTATAGGCCGGGTGACTAACCCTGGTGTCAGAGTTTTTAAGCCGCCTGAAAGCGTCTTAACGGTTGGACAAATGGAATTTATAATCTGACGTGATATCCGGGCCACGCTAGCGCTCAGTTAATGGGTGAACTCCATCGGCGGTCACCCATCCGAAGACTGACCGTGCCGAACGTTGCGTAACTTCGGTGATTGCTAAAAGACACCTAGTCAAACTACGCTATAAGCGCTACAAGTTGTTGTAGTTATATTGAACACCATTATCACAGTGATGTGATAATTTTCTTCTTTTTTTTTGGCTTATTTTCATGTTGCTTGGCTGGACTACTTCAATATTGTTTTTTTTTAAATCCATGTGACGTCACCTGCCGGCTCCACCGGAAGACCAGCGCTGGTTGGTTCCTAACCAGCATACGCTGAGGTGGAGCCGGTTTGTGACAGAAATATAGATTGAATTACTTTGGCAGGTTGCTCGCGGTCTACAGTGAGTCGAGACCGGGCGGGATCCACGGTGAGTCGCGATTGAGCCATCCACAGTGAGTCGGGACCGAGCGTATGCCTGGTTGAATCAGGATCCAGGAAACGCGGTGAGTCGGCTGCGTTGGAGCTGATGATGATGAGGCTGGAGTGCTGGCTGGTGATGCGTCTGCTTGATGTAGTTGCTGTTGATGGAAGGAGGAGGATGCGTGTGCCTGATGTTGCTGCCGATGATGTTGTGTTCTTCGTCTTGGGGTGTTCATCACGTCGGGGTCACCACTTTGGACTATGAGGTCGTCCACACGATGATGATGATGTTAGGATAACCGCTCACAAAGGAGTACTCCACCGAGCGAGGTGTTGTGCTCGGGGATAGCTATCCGACAGTGTTATCTTAGGTCTTGGTATGGTTCGGCCGTCGCTGAATATTTCGTTTGTGCGATGCAGCCCTCGGCTTGTGATTGGCTGACGTTAGTTTAGCGAAGTTAGTCGCTACAGTATGCATGAGATTCTGTGAACACGAAACGCGCTATTTTATAGGTCAACGGGGGTGACCGGTAAGGTTCTGCTTGTAGCGCACTTCACAGATATTATTATGTTTGATTCGACCGCTATGGGATCGGGATTTGAACCCATGACTCAACTATTATTCTAAGGCGCCCTTGAACTCATTAAGTCTCATAGGTACCCTTATAAATACAAGAGTAAGCTAAATTAAACAGTTTCAAAATTTATAAAAAATGAATTCACCGGAGTATGTACTGCAAAGGGATATTTACTATACCATTTTATCATTACTAATTTTACAATGAAAGCACAAACGAATTTCACTATTCCAATCTACAGTTTATTGCTGATATTTCAAAAACAATTAAACTAATTAATGATTAAACGAACTATTACTTACCAGTAAGTGAAGTTCTATCATAATTATGTGAAGTCTTGAGTTTGATGAAATATTTATGAATACTAGTACTATAGTTCGGCCGTTCAGAGAATGCGTTCCTGACACGACATCTTGAAAAAATGTTTTTAGCCGATATCTCGGAACCTATGTACTTAAGAGCAAAAAACATTAAGATAATTATTGTACAAAATAAAATTTCGCATCTTTTGTTTCCATTAAACTTTTTTGTAAAACTTACCGTTTACGATTTATGGACCATTTAATGTTTTAAGGTCCATTTAATGAAATTTCATTAAATGGGCCATAAATCGTAAACGGTAAGTTTTACAAAAAAGTTTAATGGAAACAAAAGATCCATCAATCATCTATCATGGTTCATGAGATACAGCCCGGTGACAGACAGACAGACGGACAGACGGACATCGAAGTTAATAGGGTCCCGTTTTTCCCTTTGGGTACGGAACCCTAATAAAAAATACACGGGTACTCGTCGACTTAATGACCTATTCCATTTTGTCTGTAAATAAAATAAATAGGTAAATAGGTATGTTATATGACACAGTTGACTTTATTCACTATGAATGTTGTCAATGTCATATTGACCGCCAAGTAAACTTAATTAATCAAGAACGAATTATGAAATTACAATCGACTAGAGAATTGTTCATTGCAGTAGCCGGTGATAGGGAATTGTTGTATCAATGTACAAGAACAAGTAAAAAGTCCTAAATACATATATAAACTGAAAATAGCCACACTGGTGTTAACAAGTGGTCTTGCAAATAAATAAATATCTATCTATCTATATCAAGACATTTAATATCTGTACAGAGTGACGAACAAAAAATATTTTTAAACATTTTAACTGAACTTTTTGCATACGACATTGCTATATAAACTTACAAATGATTTTACACTAATTAATTATTACAGTAGCAGAGAATTGGAAACTTCCCTCCAGATAGATAAAATATTTTTATTACAGCAGTTAAGATAGTGTGGATCCAATAATAACTTATAAACTTAATAAGTAATATTCGTTTCAAAGAATCACATTTCAAAACCAATAAAATGATAGACAAAAGCAATATGATATCTGCAATATATAAATTTATCCAAATAGTCACTTGCATAGATTTTGGATTTCTCAAATTCAAATCTTCAAAAATTAAGAAGTATATTGTGAGAAGTTTTACTCTTCTCATAATTACCAGTTTAAGTGGCGTTGCTTTAGCCTCTGTTTACCACGATGAAGATATATATAGTTTTTATCGCTACGCAGCTTACATCATGCAAATGTATATGTATATTTACTTTTTCATGTGCATGGACAGAAATATCACCATGGAAGGGTGCACGACTACGTTCCAGTATACAGATTCAGCTTTAAAACTGTACAAAACATGTGAATATCATAAAAAACATCTGCTAATTATGCTGTTTTGTCTAATCTATAGAATATTACTAACATCATGTATTTGCAATCAGCCAAATTTTTGTTTATCGGGAGTGTTGACAAATGTTTTCTATTTCTTGGTGTTTTATATACATGATTTATCGACAGTAACGAATACTTTCGTATTTTATTTGGTTAAATGCAGACTGGCTATACTTGCACAGTGCTTGGAATCTCCTGATGTAATTATACAAAAATATCGTCGTGTATACAGAGAAATTTGTGAAATAGCTCTAAAGATTAAAACAGGTTATGATCCTGTGGTAAGTTTTGTCCGCCTTTTAACATTTAATCATTCATTCAAGATTAAGTTTTTCTGTAGAATCACTGTATAAACTATGAAATAGTTTTAATTAAGAATCAAAACATCACTACGTAGTATAAAGCAAAGTCGCTTCCCGCTGTCTGTCCCCATGAATACTTATATCTTTAAAACTACGCAACGGATTTTGATGCGGTTATTTTATTAGATAAAATGACCCAAGTGGAAGGTTTAGGTAAGTGTAGGTAATACACATGTGCGAAGCCGGGGCGGGTTGCTAGTTATTCAAAAATAGAATTAATACGATTTGTATACTGTACAGTTTTGGAGTATTTATCTAATTACTTTGTGTGGATGTGGATTTTTTGGTTCGCTGGTCCATCTTGGACCTATTCCCAATTCAAAAGCAATGCAATTAATCAACATTTTTGGTTAATTTTACTAAATTTGTTGCTATGTTGTTGCTATATTTAGTAAATATTTATATTGTTAACTAGCGACCCGCCCCGGCTTCGCACAAGTGTATTATGTGTATAAACCTTCCTCTTGAATCACTCTATCTATTAAAAAAAAAGACGTGTGCCATTCGGGGACTGCCGCGGTAAAGCTATTGCATAATTTTACAATACGTCTAATCGCACACAACGCCGTGTCGAAGACTGCCGAACTGAAACGACGTTAGACAATGCACGGCCTTCAAGCCACACCTCCTTGCCCGTCGGAGTGGGGAGCGTGAGGTTTTTTCGTTACGGAATTTCTGGATTCGGTCCCCGCGCTCAAGGCCCGCGATAGAAGCTATGCAATAGCTTAGGGAAGCGACTTTGTTTTATACTAGGTATGTAGTGATAGTGATGATAAAACTAAAATAAATGATATGGGAATGAATATATTAAGTAAATTATTTTTTTTAGTTTTTGGGTGTATTAAAAAAGTAAATTATACCTACCTATTTATTATATTATTAGTGACATATATGTTACTTTATCTACACTAATGTTGTAACATTCTACTTATGTTTCCAATACTTGACTTATAATGACTACTGTTATAGCGCAGACAACAAAACACTCAATTTTAGCAATTTCACATGATGTTATAATATCCACATCGATATCGTAAAATCTCATTATAACATCAATAAAACGAGACCAATTAACCTTGCGAGCCTTATGTCAAAATCCTCATACAAGTTGTATAAAATTTTGATATTAGGCTGGCTTTTGAAAACAGTTGGGTTATACGTGAAAACTTCGTCGAAACTACTAAACTTTCATACACAAAACTCTTTGGTAAGATCTTGTGCCAATGAAATAAAAAAAGAACAGCGCGCGCTCGCTCCTGATTGACCCTGCGCGCGCAGCTGCGCTCTCATTGGTTAGATTTTAATGGCGCCAAGTTCACTGTGACAATACACGTACGTGTGAATTTAATGTTTCGCCATATGTTTTTATTTTTATTTTTATTAGTGAAGATAAAGTAGTGTATACAACTGCATATAACACGGGTATTAAAACACTCGTTACTATTATGAAACTCGCTGCGCTCGTTTCATAAACTCACACTCGTGTTTTAATACCCTTAATTATATGACAGTTGCATAAACTACTATTGTTACACTTTCTTTGTATTTAATGTATTGTTGCGTGTCAAATAGTACTAGTTATACTACAATTCTAAAATAATAATAATCAACGTTTCTATGTTGCAGTTTAGAGTAAGTTTGTTTTTTAATATGCTGGATCATGTTGTATTAATTTACGTCAGAGTGGCGCAGATGAAGGAACAAAGTACACCGGTAATTCACATACTTAATGTAAATATAGTTAGTAGGAACAGTTTAAAATGGAACGTTTTCAGGGAATTTTGAAAATTAGCTATTCTGTAGATCTTCTCAAATGTCCATTGCCGCTGGCGCCGCCATATTGAAATAATCGGCCAAGTACGAGTCGGACTCGCGCACGGAGGGCTCCGTACTGTATGGGAGCCCCCCTTAAATATTTACTTTATTTTTATTTTATTATTTATTATTAAAGTTAATATAAAATTAAATATTCTGTGAAAATTTTAAGCATCTATCTGTTACCATTATAAATTTTAAAGCGAAAAACGTCTAAAAATTCAGGTTTATTGTATGGGAGCCCCCCTTAAATATTTATTTTATTTTGTTTCTAGTATTTGTTATTATAGCGGCAACAGAAATACATCATCTGTGAAAATTTCAGCTGCCCAGCTATTGTGGTTCATGAGATACAGCCCGGTGACGGACAGACCGACAGACGGACAGACGGACATCGAAGTCTTAGTAATAGGGTCCCGTTTTTCCCTTTGGGTACGTAACCCTAAAAATTGCGTCTTTAAAAAAGTTTTTTGACAATATCTCCTTTCCGATACATTTTAAAATAAAATTATTAAGTGTTAAATGAAACTAGAAAATAATTTGTATAATTTAGCATGAGTTACATGTTGTTGTTCGCAATATCAATAGTTTCGGCGTACGAGCGCGAGCGCCGCAAATATTTAAAAGGGCGGCTGATTTTCTTCTTCATTTTCGGACCATCTTCTGCTTTATAAACTTACTTCTGCACTGGTACCAAAGTGTACGTCTGAATCAAGGATCTAGCAGAGGAAAATGGAAGGTATCAGATAGGAAAAAAACTGAATCAGTCAGTTTTGACGTTACAAAGATGGCCGCCGACCGCTTTGGGTTTTCGCTCATGCTGCTCCCCTATGGATTTCCAATACTTAGGTAACACTGTGTAGGCAGCGACTTGCATCTATGTTATTCCAGCAATCTTGAACAGATCACCGGTCAACTTCAATAACTTTGCGGCCTCAAGTTCAGCAAGTTGAAGTGGCTATAGACAGGGCAAATGGGTGGCAACGTTTATATTATACGTATAACATTGTTATTAGGGTTCCGTACCCAAAGGGAAAAAAGGGACCCTATTACTAAGACTTCGATGTCCGTCTGTCCGTCTGTCTGTCTGTCACCGGGCTGTATCTCATGAACCATGATAGCTAGGCAGCTGAAATTTTCACAGATGATGTATTTCGGTTGCCGCTATAACAACAAATACTAAAAACAAAATAAAATAAATGTTTAAGGGGGGCTCTCATAGCGCGAGTCCGACTCGTACTTGGCCGAATATTTTTCATAGTTTATACAGAGTTATAGGGTCTAGTACATCAACTTTTGTACTACGGCTTTTGAAAATTCACAAAAAAATCGCTTCTCCATACATTTTGCTGCGCGTTGATGAACTTTTTGTTTGAAAAACCTGATTCTTTCTTCGTGATTTTACAAAAGTCCTAGAAAAAAAGGTGTTTGTTTAGATGTAGTAGACCCGTTTGCGTTTAATACCTGTGACCCTGTTTATTATGATATTGTACGTACGTTGAGTCAAATACATCATTAAAACTAATAATATAAATAAATAAATATAACTTATGACTATGCTATTTTCAGGTATGGGAATGGGCATTGAGAGGGGAATTCTTCATGTTATCCGGGAGTATTTTACTGACTTTCGCTCCAGCAATACAAGCCGGACTGCTGGCGAATCACACTGAGGAAATGAAAATAACACTTCATGACAAGCTCATTGAAGAAGGAGGTAACGTTTTACACTGCAGTTTTTACTTTAAATGTATAGTTTTAATGAAGATCGCTGTCTTTTTTAACCCGTATAATACTATTAGTTTCTATGGCTAATCTAGTTTTTTTCTGAGCTCATACGTTAGGCCCGTCTCTTATAACGATACACTCTCACGATTCTTAGTCTTTGACTTGCATAGCCAAAGTTATCTTTTATTTTTAAAAATGTATTGACCGTGCTTGGAACGTTTGGGACAAAAAATGTTCTTTGTATTGAACCGGAAAAAGGATGGCCACTAGCCGTTCCAGCACCATCGCGTGCTGCTCGGAGCGTTTCGGCACCGGCAAAATATTCTCGACGACTATTGTTGACATGTTACAGTTGACATGAATTGATGACACGCATCAATATGCTTAATACCAAGTCGATGATGGCACGTTGTAGTAATAGCAGAGTGTATCGTACTACTATTGTTATCTGTACCTGGAACGTTTCAAGACGATTATGCTACATCAAAATACTTTACTCAAGTCAATGTCAATACAGTTAATGTCAAATAATGATGTACATTGTATTACTAACCTAAACACCATTACATATATTCAAGGGAGTTATCGACCTGAGTCAACAACTCCCTAGTCAAACAAACCTCCGCAAAGTGCATTCCGCCCAAATGTGACCATTATGCTCGCGGCGTTGCCCCTCTGAATGGCAAGGGAGATGTGCTGCGCTAAGTACGCCCCCGACCGCGGATCCTGTCCCCTCTCTCTGAGACGCCGACCAAGAACGCGCACGAACTCCTTGGCCTCGGAGCACCACGAACCCGCCGTCTCAACGGCAAACGGGACAAAGTCGTACGTCGATTCCATGCAGGAGTATTTGAGGCGTTTTCCTCGGGCCGCTGCCTCTGCACCCGCACCGGCCGACAACTGGGTAGCTGAGATGTGACACAAAGCAAATGTGCTTACACAAGTCGCGTCCCACACGAGGCAGCGTCCTTGCTGCCATGGAATCAAAGTTAGACCAGCCGGGCGTTTGCTATCAGAACGGCACAATCCGGGGGGCTCCAAGACACAAGGTATGCCACCGGACACCAAAGCACGCCTCAAAATATCGTTGAGCGCATGATGTCGAGGTCTTCGCCCGGCACATCGCACGCATCCCAATCCGTGATGGCCATCTGAGTCGACAGCCACACCACAAATGCAGACGTGGGGCTCGCATATCTTGCTGCCCAGACGAAGGGCTGCAGCTATTATGCTATGTACAGTGGGCCTACAGATAGCGCGCGAGTTGAATGCAGTCGGGGTCTGAGGTAAAGAGCGGGAGCATCTCCCCCCGCTATCCGCACGCCCCACCTCACGCGCCTGGGCGGGTTGGGCGTGCGGATAGCGAGGGGAGACATTCGCATTCCTAAGCTCTGCATTCAACTCGCGCGCCGACAGTACGTATGTGAATAACAAAATATTTTTTATCTTTTTCAGATACACGTAAAGTACAAGATATACAAAAGTTTATCCATTACGTAGAAGCGCGTCCGTTAAAGTTTTCGACTTTGAAAGTAATCCCATTAGATGCTAACCTTCCGGGTGTCATCTTAAGCCTTTGTGTCTCGTATCTTATTATAGTTATACAGTTAACTCATCTTTATTAAGGCAGTCATTATTTATAGACAAAATGTTAATGTCTAATTTTTAATACATAGTTAAGTGATCACGTCATGTTCATTTTATTCATTTTTAAGGTTCCGTACCCAAAGGGTGAAAACGGGACCCTATTACTAAGACTTCGATGTCTGTTTGTCCGTCTGTCCACCTGTCTGTCTGTCACCGGGCTGTATCTCATGAACCATGATAGCTAGGCTGCTAAATTTTTCACAGATGAAGTATTTCTATTGCCGCTTTAACAACAAATACTAAAAACAGAATTGCTCGCTGTTAATAATGGCAAGAGGAATGGGCCTCCCATACGGTACGAAACCCTTCGTGCGCGAGTCCGACACGCACTTGGCCGATTTTTACGTTCCGTTTCATCGTTCACGCATATTCATTCTTTAAATTAGTATTATTTTGCAATTTAATCTCCTTTAGTAAATAACACTGCGGCGATACAACTTCAGAAACAAGATACTTTTTTGAATAATAAATTATTATTGTTTCAAGCAATTTAAACTTTAGGCCGAATCATATAAGTCGTCGGATGTGAAGTTATCTACAAGCTGCGCGATATCCAATCCTGACCGAAACTCACATAAAGCTGCGTGTTGATTGCATATTGCGCAGCTTGTGGCTAGCTTCACTTCCGTTGACTTGTAGGATTCGGCCGATACCTAAGTTTTCTGATTTACATGGCGCCCTCTAGCGTCTAGCAGTTTATTTCAAGTAACTAAATACCTATTTAGTTTTACTTACTGATACAATTTATTAACTGCCTCGGTGGGTCAGTGGTTAGTGACCCTGACTCCTGGGTCACAAAGGCATGGGTTCGATTCCCACCCAGGCTATATATTTATGTGATGAACATAGGTTTTGCTCTGTGTCTGGGTGTTATCTTTATAAGTATGTATTAAAAAATATGTATATGCAGTAAATCAGTATCTGACAGCCATATCACAAGCTTTGCTTAGTTCGGGGTCAGAGACTGTGTATAAGATGTCCCCTAATATTAATTTATTTATTTTTATTAATGTCAGGTATTTATTTAAAATCTTAATTTTGATTTTTTTACAATACAGGATTATTCCTAATCAATTAGCATCCTTCTAGGGGCTTCTAGGTATTCTGTACATTAAAACTAACGACCTTTGTTCTACGACTATTGTCAAAACTCAAAAAAATCAGATGTTTCATACATTTTGTCGTGGGTGAACGATATTTTCTATGGAACAACCTTTTTATGGAGATTTAGCAAAAGTCACAGAACAAACGTTGTTAGTTTTGATGTACAGACAGAATAAGCCCCTAAACGGATGCCAATTGATTAGGAATAACCATGTATGTGACTTTACATAAAAATATGTATTACAAAAAAACTTAAATATACCTATTCAACATTTTGACTTACTCGTATGTTTTTAACATTAAAATTTGGATTGTAATTATAAGAACAACTTGTAACTGTATGACTTGAATGAATAAAAAAAATAATTAATAGATATGTTTTCTTAAATTTTAGTACAGCAAATTTTTACACGCAATTACTGTTATTATTAATCCAATTATCATACAGGCCGATTCAGACTTAATGGCGCGTGTGAATATGAAGCGTAATATTGCGCTGTAGTAAATTTCTACGTGAGTCGGTCATGGAGTGGAGAATTGTGAAGCTTGTAGCTAACTTCACAGAGGCCATTAATCTTGTCTCATCCAGAGAATCAGAGTACAGCCTATCGATTGTGCGTTGGGCTACTTTGAGCTTACTCATAATGCCCATTGCATAGGTATCATTGTTGGAATCTTTTAATGGATTCTAATGAGGCCTAGTCATTATTGTTTCATTAACTTTATAGATATCTTAATGATCGACATCAATGACATACATTTAAGCGTTACAAGCAAATTGCATCAGTTTTACGAAAAGGTTTATTGTAACCACTTCGATTTTGTTCTAAGCCTAGTGATATTTAAAAGATAATTTAGTACCAGCAATTTAGGACACAATATTTGAAATACCCTATGGAAATAAAAGCGGTGAAAATAGTATTTCTCTGGAGATAAATACCTAGATAAGAATACTTATAAACATTTTATTCTGCAATACAAGAGTAATCAACCATGATTATATATCGACTAGCTTTGCGGTAAGTACCTATATATCCTTATCCTTACTAATATTATAAATCCGAAAGTGTGTATGTCGGTTTGTAACTCGTTCACGCAGCAACAGAGCATACTTATCTGTTGCTGGTTGACTTGATTGATGTCTTGGATACCTATAGTTTAAAGGTGCCATAAACGACTTTTTTATCGCTTAGTAACCAAAGGTTCCTATGGAATTTAAAAAAAAAAAAAAAATTTAAAGGGTACACTCATTTAAATTTTATCAGAATCGGCTGATCTGTTTTTGATAAATCATCAATAATATACATGGATGTTACATCGATTCGTGCAAACTATTCGAATTCTGCACACGATGGACGTCGGTGTTGCGATAAATAATTGTAAATTAATTTAAATTATATTGTCTCATGTCAATGTCAAATATAAGGTTCCTATGGAAAAGCATAAAACTCAAAATAGCACGCAGGTGAAACCACGGACAAAACGTACTACACTAGTAATGTATATAACATGCCTACCACTACTGATTTTTTGCCAGTATGCATAAACTACTGAATTTATCTTTGTTTTGAATATTTATTACATGGTACATTTCACAAGTGTTACAGCCCTATTCAACTTCTAATGTAGTATTATTGAATCTGAAACAATGATTTTTTTTACGATTTCACGACATTTTTAATCTTTTAATAAGAGTTTTACGTACATAATGACGGAACATGATAAGATAATAATTGTTATCAAACAAAGTTCCTGCACTTTGAAAAAAAAAAACATTCTGAAAACGTTGATATGAGTATCCTTGCTAGGATTATTCTAATTGAACACATTCTGAGCAAAGTTTTTTTTTTATCAAATGTTATTGTCCTTTTTTCAGACTCATCAAATATCTACATCTAGATCAACTGTTCCCCAAAGATGAACTCAAGGAGTTATTATTGCACAAGAAACCAAAAGAGCCGTACAAAACCAAATTGAAGACAGACCACCGGATGAACATATGTATATCCATACTTCTATCTATTATAAGTTTCCTAGTTTACCTCACAATACCCTACGCAGTGATGGATTCGCCGTGCGAAGGACTAGAGAAGGCTAAATTCCATACAATGTACGGTATGGCAAAATGGTTAGAGAGGAACCTGATTTGGCTAGATTTACTCATCCTGGCTCTAATAGTGCTTCTCATCTATACATCGGTGAAGTTTATTTGGGACGCCATACAAAGAACAGATCTGAAAATAAGCCCGTGGGTAGAGAGGGGAAAATACAAGTTGCCAGATAAAAAGTTTTCAGCGTGGCTATTGGCGACCAAGCAGTTCGAATGGGACGATGATATTGTTTTGACCAATTATTATCGTCGTCCTTATGTGCCCCCTCCTAGATTTTTCCTTGGTGGACATAGGGCTCTTTTACGGAGAGAATAAGAAAAGCTAGGAGCGGCTCGTAGCTTGCGGTTTTGATGAATTCTTCAGTCTACCTTGTGGGTGGACGTCCTACGTTACGCTTAACCGGGACCTATTTGGCTAATAAATGTCATTGAATTGCTTTGTCGTGTATTATTTTCTAGGCGGGTATCCTAGACGAGTATATCTGCTAACAAGACGCTGTAACCTGTCGCATTTTAAAATCCCTACCTCTAATGTATATATATTTTTTTTAAATAATAGGTACTCATTTGATGTAAGTTATTTTTTGTGATAATAAATGATTAATGTTTGATTGATTTTTACCGACTTCCAAAAAGGAGGTGGTACCATGTTCGTCTACATGTATTTTTTTATATTTTCGCCACTGTGAACCGATATAAAAACATCTTTTTAATTGCAAAAGGATATACTCCTGAGGTAGACCCATTTAAATATTATCGGAATCGGCTGAGCCGTTTTTGATAAATTATTAATAATGTACATGGATGTCACATCGATTTGGCAAACTATTCGAATTCTGTACACGGTGGAAGTCAGTGTTGCGATTTTTTGCGAAAAACAATTATAAATTACTTTGTGTGAGCTCATGTCACTGCTACACTTTCATTATAGTAAGCACATTTACAATTCAGATAACTGTAAAGCTCCAACTAAAATAATAGGTAATAATTGTAAGTACTTATGTACGACGTAGCATTACAGCTAAGGGGACCCCATTACTAAGACTTCGATGTCCGTCTGTCCGTCTGTCTGTCACCGGGCTGTATCTCATGAACCATGATAGCTAGGCAGCTGAAATTTTCACAGATGATGTATTTCTGTTGCCGCTATAACGACAAATATAAAATAATAAAAATAAAATAATATAAATATTTAAGGGGGGCTCCCATACTACAACCCTGATTTTTTAGACGTTTTTCGCTCTATATTAATAATTCAAATTCAAAATTACTTTATTTCAGGCTATTACCCATATAAAACAAAAATAATAATTACAGTCAATGGTTGTTAAAAATAACATAATATGTACATACAGTCAAAAATTAAATCAAAAAGGAGTTAAATAATAATTTTAAAAATAAAAAGAACATTTAAATTTTCATACAGTCAAATTAAATAATTAGAATTGAGCATAAAATGTCAGTCTGAGTAATAAAATAAATCAATTAACACAAAAATCAAAACAAGTAATCAATAGGTACATATAACATCACACAACCAAATTCTTAAAAGCGCCAATTTTTAGAACCTTCTCTTCGGCATCGGTACTGGCACATGCCTTGCGCTACAGTGCCGAAGGTAAGGACAGTCTAGTCTCTGCGCGATCATTTCCAGGACGCTGTTTGAGCTGGCCCGAACTCTGCGCACCAAGGAGGTTGCCCGCGATCTCATAGTCGCGTGAAAACATGCGGTGTGAGCGTCCGCAAACATGCCTGAAGCACTGCAGAAGCGGGGCAGCCCCAACAGCGTCCTGAATGCGTTATTATACAGGACTCGAAGGTCACTGTACTTCTTTTTAGTGTAGTCAGCCCACAGGCTGCACGTGTAGAGGGATGTGCAGTTCGCTCTAAAAAGCGTAACCTTCACCTCTGCCGAACAGCGTGCAAACCTGCGGGCTATCATATTCGATCTGATCGACAGTGACCTCCGCTCCCGCTCAATGTCCTCATTGTCCTTGAGGTCGACGGTGACCACGTGTCCCAAGTATTTGAACTTGTCTACCCTCTCTAGAGGAACTCCGTTAAGCATAACGGGGGTATGTCTGAAGGGCATTTACCGTCAGCCTCAAATACCATAAACTGGCTCTTTTTTACATTATAAAGTAAACCGTGGCCACACGCGTACTCCTCGCAGATCCCTATCAACCTCCTCAAACCACAAACTGAAGCACTCAGCAGCACCATGTCGTCAGCGTAACTCAAATTGTTGACGCAAACGCCGTCAATATGGCAGCCGACATGCTGACTGCTGAGCGCCACAATCAGACCGTTTATATAAAGGTTAAACAGGGTCGGAGAGGTTAAACCGCCCTGCCTTACACCGCACTCGAGGCGATATGAATCTGACACGACGCCCGCCCACCTGACGCTGTTTGACTGGTGCGCATACCAAAACTGGAACATGATTATAAGTTCCTGGGGTAAACCGATAACTCGAAGTTCCTCCCAAAGCAGATCGTACGACACCAAGTCAAAAGCTTTTGACAGGTCGAGAAAGCAAGCATATACCGGAGTTTTACGCTTCGTGTAGTATTTGACAGTATGCTATAGCACTTTCAGTTGAGAGCCGAGGACGAAAACCGAACTGGTTATCGTGCAATGTTACATGTCTATTCAACTGTGTGTTAAGCAAACCATCAAACACTTTCGCGATAACCGTAGCAACAGATATAGGCCTGTAGTTACTCTTGTCGGCAAGGTCACCAGTCTTATTCTTCACTACAGGCACTACTACGGTCTTCATGAAATCGGCAGGTAAATACGAGTGGCTCACGCATAGCGAGTAAAACATAGCCAACACTCTGTACAAATGCGGACCAGCGTGCTGCAGGTGCTCGATGCTGAGTCCGTCGTGGCCTGGGGATTTGCCCTTTGAGATGCACTGTATGGCCGTTTTCACATCTTTTGCCAGAAAGGTAGTCCCTACCTTTTGCCCGTCCATGTCAGCGCCGATCACCTGCGTTGCCGAACCCAAAAGAGATTTCACAGAAAAATGATTTTTAAATACATTTGCGATTTTTTTAGGTTCATTCATACCATCGACGCTCACTGGAAGGCTAGGTCGTGCATTTTCTTTCCCCTTTAATTTCCAAAAGCCTCGAAAATCTCCTTTACTATGCTTAACAGCAAGTGCGTCCATTTTGATCTGATCCTGGTTGCTTTGACACCATTTTAATTTCGATTTGAACGCCCTTCTGCTATCACACATTTCATGATACATGAGGCCCGATTTTGGCCTACCGCAGAACACCCATTCCTTGAACTTCGACCTAGCCAACCTGTGAGCCTCGCTGACATGCCTGTTCCAACCGACCACGCGTGAGTCATCACCGCCTCTTCGTACAGCGCTACTTCCCCTACTCGCCGCCGCCGCGCCACGGAGGGCGGACACAATGTCGAAGTACAACCCGTCCAGAATACGCCTGTGGTCACAGTTATAGCAAAAACGGTCAGCACAATCTGTACACTCCGAAGGAAAATCAATCAGCCTAAGCCTACTATGACACTCCTCTGCGTACCTCCCCACTTGATCTTCACTTCTCATACCCCATCTGACATCTTTGTTCTCATCGGAAATTTTATGTGAAGTTTTAGGGGTGAGAACGTGCATGTTACACTCTATTACAAGGGGAAAGTGGTCGGACCAAAGAGTATCATAATTGACATACACATTTACAACAGACTGCTTCGCCGAGTGAGTCGTCACACAGTGATCAAGCCAGCTGGTCGTCCAGTGAACGTCACTAATAAATGTAAAAGTACCTGAGTCAAGCCCGAGCATATCCACATCCACGCATGACCACTGTTGTTCGTGACACATACTAGTTAGCTCACCGTAAAACAACCCACCCGGATCTGAGTTATAGTCGCCTAGTATGTAAACGGACCCTATGCCATACTCTTCAATAATAGCATTGACGGCACTCAAGCAATCCGTAAACTCGAGTAAGTTTTCGACTGAGTTCGTAGGCAAATACACGCTCATCACTATCACTGCGCAATCACTATTTGTAATTTTAATAGCGCATATACGAGCATTATTGCACGGCAACGCTGACACTTGTTGGAACGCACTATAGGGGTAAAGGACACACACGCCCCCATGGGGGCGGCCCCTAACCATCCCCGTACTGGTGTCGACGGCCGACGTCGCCGTGTATCCGAACCTGCTGTCGATCGTGCCGATAAATGGGATGTCGTGAGGAAGGAGCCACGTTTCCTGGAGGCAGACGATGTCACACGATTTACATAAATTTTTGACGTCTTCCACAGATCGCTTAACATTCTTGCAGTTAAAACTAGCTATCCGACAACAACCTTTATCCATTATGAAGCTTGTTAACGCCGTTATCAATGTTTGATTGTCTTTGCTTATAGCTTACAAAACGTCTAAAGATTATTCCTGTAGGCCAAACAGCTTCATCCAAGTATTGCGGTAGGTTGGCCTCCGTCGTGAAAAATTTGAATGCCTTGTAACCTCTTTCTTTTTTCATTCGGATTATTTCTAACATCACGGTCTCCCCTGTTTTTCTTCGGATGTAGTTAATAATATCTTCTTCCGTCGTGTCACAATGTATGTTTGTTATAAAAACCGGTATTTTCTTTTCTGCCGCTTTAAAATTACACGCTGTATCTCGAGCGACACCCGACTTACCAAGAAAACGATATTTCGTTCGCTTTTTGTTATGAATTACGCTTTGCCATCCTTCCTCGCTATTATTAGAATTCGTTTCGATAACTCTGGAACATGTAGGCTGCTCCGCGTTGCACTTATTAGTCTCATTGCTGCAAACATTCTTATCAGTAGCGGTCAGCTGTTGCGCCGCCTGTAGCGCATCGCTCGGTATGCATGACGTCACCGCGTAGCGCTCCGCCGCCGCCGGCGCCGCCGTAGAACCGGTTCTCGCACTCGCCTCTGGACTCGTAGCGACCAGCTGAGCGCCCCCCGCGCCGACCCCGACGCCCGCAGTCGCCCGGTCAGGCTCCGGCGATCGCTGCTGGCCGCATGATTCATTAACGGTTTGTTTATCTTCATCTACCCTCATCTTTCGGTATTGTGAAAAATGTGACCGTTCGCTTACGGAATCATCGTCGTAATGGATGTGAGATTGATTTATTGATGTAAATTCACAATCATGAGACAGCCCCGGAGGTCCGCTGTTTAGCCAAGCGCCCCGTTTTGTATTTAATTTAAATGCCGAGGCAGGCGGAAGTGAATCGTATCTTATACGGAGAACTGCCGATTTCAGTTCGTTTAAACTGTCTAGAGTAGCATAACTTGTTTTTATACTTTCTATTTCATTTTTCATCAATAACATATCCTTTAACAGTTTAGTGCAATCTAAATGATCGAATAAAATTGGAGGTAATTCATCCAAATCTTTTGCAACAAAAACTGGCATAATATCAGCTTCGGCAGATTTGAAAAGATTTATAATATCCCCTAAATCTCGCTCTTCTCTTCCTTTGTTTTTGCGCAAGATTTATCTTTTTTCCGTAGGGATCGCGTCGAACAAAAGTGACTTTGCATGTTTTATTTCATCAGCTGTAAACGCTGTCGTACATATTCGCACTAGTGATTCTTCATCAATTATCGATACTTTGTTTTGAATATAAGACAATAATTCACTAACAACGAGATTACACGAATTACATTTTAGCACGTTTGCAGTCGTCATGTTTGTGTTACTTGCGAGCCAACGCTACGAAAAAATCCAACACACCCGCCGCCGGTGGGTGCGCCGGCGCGACTGGTATAAGACTGGAATAATGGTAAGAGGTAGATGCTTGAAATTTTTACAGAATATTTAATTTATATTCACGTCAATATTAAATAACAAAATTAAAATAAAATAAAGATTTAAGGGGGGCTCCCATACAGTACGGAACCCTCCGTGCGCGAGTCCGACTCGTACTTGGCCGATTATTATTAACTGTTGATCTCGATGTAAAATCAATTTTTTTAAGCCAACGATGAATTATTCAACACCTCTAGTAATAGTGTTTTCAACAAAATCTTTATTATGTAAAATTAATCGTGGGTGTTAGTCTCGCTAAAACTCGAGAACGGCTGCCCAAAATTCGCTAATTTTGGTCTTGAAATATCTGTGGAAGTTAAGGGAAGGTTTAATAAGATTGAGAAAATATGAAAATGTAGTGAACTAAATAATAAAAACATGAATTTAAATTTTCCATACAAAATGTTCCTGTATATAAAAGTTGACAGATGGTGAGAGGAAGTTCACCGAGTCAGCTAGTCTATATTTATAAAAATATATCGTGGTTATCAGTCCTGCTAAAACTCAAGAACGGCTGGACCGATTGGGCTAATTTTTGTGTTGTAAGATAAGGGAAAGTTTAACGGTAAGAAGATATAAAAATGTAGTGAGTAAAATCCTACTAATATAATAAACGTGAAAGTTTGTAAGGATGGATGGATGAATGGATGTTTGTTACTCTTTCACGCAAAAACTACTGAACGGATTGAGATTAAACTTTGCAATTACATAGCTAATATATCAAAATTACACATAGGCTATAAATTATAATGATATTCCGTAAACTTTCCATTTTATAATAATAAGTGTTAAGTAAGTAAGAAAAATTCTGCCATCTGCGAGCTCCTAGCGAGCATCTAGCGTGCGCTCCAAGAAATGTCAAAAAAGAACTGTCGAATCGAACAAACGTCAAATCGATTTATTTTTATTTTCCATCTCCATTATTAAGGGTGGTAAGGTAGGGCCTCGAAATATCATGCGGGCGAAGCCGCGGGCAAAAACTAGTAATAAATACCTGTAAGAATTTTCCTTAAATAAGGTTCCTGCATGTAAAAGTTTTGACAGTTGACAGATGGTGAGATGAAGTTCACCGGGTCAGTTTATTAATAAACGTGTGAAAATTGCAAGACTACGATAAGGTAAGTGATGCAGAAGCTGATAACCATTCCAGAGAGCGTGGCGTCTAGATGAATCACTTTGTACATACGTCGAACTTCAACGATTTGGCTTCCACGCAGCGGATAAACTTATCTTTCGTGCTTCCTGCTCGCCTGAAATAAAACAAATATTGTTCGACCGTGGGTAAAATATGGCCACAGAACAAATACCAAGACTATTATCTACTAGGTATAAGTAGGTACTGTACTGTTATATTAAAATTTTCTTTATTTAAAGGTTGCCTAGAAAATTTGGCTTTATGTGATAAAGCCGCCTCTTGTTACATTAAACTAGCTTTCTAAGATCCCTGATACGAGTATGAACAATAAAAGCTTTCTAAGATCCCTGATATGAACAATAAAATGTTTATCTTTCTATCAATTTATTAGTGTCATCCTGAATAGAGGCGTTATTTCTGCTCATTAATTAAAATTGATCTTTATTAATGAATAGAAGCCATGGTGGTCTAGTGGTAAAGACACTCGCCTTACAATTGTGAGGTCGTGGGTTCAAATCCCGGTCCCGTACCAATGAGTTCTTTAGAATTTATGTACGGAATTCCACATCACTGGCTTTTCGGTGAAGGAAAACATCGTGAGGCAAACTGCATACATCCGTAGAAGAAACTCGATGGCGTATGTGAATCCACCAACCCGCATTGGGTCAGCGTGGTGGATATGGCCCAATTACCCTTCGTGGGTAGGCCTTCGTCTTGCAGTGGACTATTAAAAAAGGCTGGTACAGTACAGTACAATCAATAGAATCCACTCCCTATCATTATAATAAAGAAGGTATTAGGCCGACAATAATAATAATTAAAAAATTCAATTTAAAAAGCCATTAAATAATCATAAGGTATAATTAGAATAATAAGAATTGAGCATAAAATGTCAGTTTGAATAATAAAATAATACAATTCAATTAACACAAAATCAAAACTAGCCATCAAATGAAATAGCAGATTTTTTTTTCTCGAATACCCGATTGGCTCCATATTATAGGTTGTTCATAACTATAATTGTGGTCTGAATAACTTGCTTTCGGCACCAGTTGTGGAAAACCCTGCATTTATGGGAGGTGTGCATTTTTTATAGCCCGCCTCCCGGGATATTATAGGCCGGCCGCTTAACTCGCGTATCGCCTGCGCGGTAAGAAGGGATTGCACGCGGCGATGCCTGTGAGCGTGGTGTGAATCTAGACACGCGGCAGCGCGTCCAGCCGAAGTGTTCAAAGAAAACTGTCGACGCAGCGGCCATGTGTAATATTACACGAACCATTTGGAGCTACTTTTGACCCCCGCACAACTCGAAAACTATTTAGCCTACATACATGAAATTTGGCACATTTACTCAAGTCTTTTAGCTTATCAAGGATCCAAAATTTCATGAATTTTGCTAAATCAGTTAATGATATATTATCGTTTAAAAACTCGTGTTTCATTGACTGATTCACTCACTGACTTATAGATCAAAAACCTAACCCACTTCCAGATGACCTAGAATCTTGATATTTGGCAACATGGTAGACTATCGGGCATACACAAAGGAAAAAATCTAAGAACTGAAAATTATTGATGATTAGTACTATTAACAAGGTAATTGTAAAATTTACCTAACCAATACTCCAATAAATGGCGGTAGCGTCGCGAGGTACTGAGATTTTCGATAGATGAACCATACCATTTGTGATAGTATAATATAATAAATACTATAAAACTTTCTCAGAGATAAGTATGCTATGATAATCTGAACAAAAAGTTATGTTATCTCATCAAAATCATAAATGTGAAATGGGAGCCAAAGTGTCGCCACCAAAAGAATTGAGATCCAACACAGGGGCCAAGTGTTCTGTAGAAAATCCTAAAGTTTAAGCTACAAGATCATACCTACAACATTCTAAAGGGATTTACTTATGTAATTCAAGCTCGTGATTTGACTTGGCTAGTTTAAGAATAAGTACAGTGCAAATAAGCATTTGTCTGTACGTGTAAGCCAAATCAAATCATGAGCTTGAATTACAAAAGTAAATTTCTTTTAAATGTTGTAGGTATATTCTTATAGCTTAAACTTTAGGATTTTCTACAGAACACTTGGCCCCCATGTAGTTTTCAATTCTTTTGGTGGCAACACTTTGACTCCCATTTCACATTTATGTTGTTGATGAGATTATGTATAGCGTGATTGTCTGTGAAGTACATAAGCGTATACTTAGTTCTAGTACGCATATGCTTTTACCTTGCTTTTTAACTTATGTTATGAAGCACTTGTAGCTTAGTTAGAATAGGTGTTTATGTTAGCGACCACAAAATTTAAGCTTTTAGGCGGCCTAAAAACTCTGACACCAGGGCTAGCCACCCAGCCTATACGAACTTACTTACTTACTAAGTTAAAGCATTGTTCGGCACGGTCAGTCTTCGGATGGGTGACCGCGCGTGGCGTCATCGTTGACGTGGCTCGGCTAGCACGATCATTTGTAGGCCCCAGTTGTTATTAACCATGTCAAAGGCTTTTAGGCAGCTTAACCTACGAGTAAGAACCCTATTGGGCGTGTTCGAGCACACCACGAAGTTTATTGTTTTTTTTTTTCAATTATTTTGCGGAGCGCTAACGCACGAGTTTGACGTCCCGCGTTTTATACTTTGAAGTCATTCTCGTTTGATTGGCGATTCCTCGGTGATAGCCGACTGATGTGGGAATGTATACCGTTGGGCGCTGTACAACCCAGTGAAGTAACAACGTACGTTTTAAAAAGTAATATAAATGCAATTTTCTTTTATAACTCAAAAAGTTATAATCCCACAGTGCTCGAAACAATTTTCAGAGAATGTTTTAATACGGTCTAAAAACTCAGAAAGTTAGAGGATGCTATCTTGGATACTTTAGAAATTAAGAGTACCATATTGAGCTTGCCCGAAAATACACTAGGTGAAAGTAATACATATATAGATATAGTAGACAAGTAGAAAAAATTAGCACCGAATTGCTATCAGCCCACGACGAAGTAAAGATTCTCCAAACAAAGGTTCTTTGTACGGAGAATAACAACTTAAAATCTGAAAATGATAGTCTCAAACAAGTTTTAGAAAGACACAAAAGTTCGATTTATTCGGAACCCACTAGTACATAGAAATAAATGAGTGCTGTAAGTACAAGTAGAGGAAATGACAGTACAATTGTATCCCCTGAACGACCTCGTGTAGCGAAAACCGAAAGACAAATATATTTGACAGAAACATTGACTCAATCTACTACAGAAATTTATATCTTGCTCCCCAAATGACCGCGACTGTCGTGACAGAAGGTGCAAAAAGCAAAACATAATTATATGCTAATTCATGTTGTTTTCTACTCCCATAACTAATTTCAAACGAATTCAATGTCGTATCAAGAATCCGTCACAATGCTATGTAGGTATCTTTTTCCTGAAGGGATCAGGGAAGGTATTGTCAAACTGTATTTAATTGAATTTCGAATCGATATTTCGGAAAAAAAATGATATCCCGAACGACCCACTCACATTTTCCGAGATAACAGTACTCCATGTGCTAATTTTTGTTATTGTCTACTTCCATAGCAAATCCCATTAGAGTATATTTACCCGTTTTATCAAAAGATTGCAATTTTGATTATTTTTGGATATCCTTAAGGACTCTTGTTTACATTACACGATTGACTTACAAGAGCAGAGCGGTGACCCGCAAGCAGCGAGTCATAAATATACCATACCTTATGGTGGTATGGTATAAAGGTACTATGTTGCTATTTAAGCAAATAAAAGTCACGGCAGAAAATGTTTTGTAGTTTATCGGAAACAGTTTATTTAATTTTTTATAATTAAGTTGAATTGTGTACACATATAGCCAACATTGTATACAACAGCAAAAAAGTGACTTAAAAACTAATGCAAGAAGTGCAAAGCCTCTGAAAGCCACGTCTTTCAAGGTTCTATCTGATATAGCCAAAATCAATTAGACTAATGTAAAAATTGCATAATATTTATACCAACTAAATTGTGAACCAATGTAAAGTTTTTTTTTGTCGTCGGCCATGTTTGATCCAGGGGGTATTTCCTTCAAAAAGAGGGAAATTTGTTGTCGCGCTCTTTATCAGCTGATTTCGATCATATTTGGCACGACTGTTTTGTATCTATATCTTGATTTTTTGTTACATAAGTCAAGTGTCTTTATTAACTACCACTAAATACATGACCTACACAATCTATGACCACATACACTACTACATAACAATATAGATTGTAGAGTGTGAACCAAATCTGTCAAGAGTGATTCTAGATATAGGCTTATAAAAATCAGTTAAAGAGATGCGTTGCGAGGTCTACTGCTCGGAGAACTACTAGTATTTACGTGCTTTGGTCCGTCAGAACTTACGTAAAAAATCACATCAGCAGTTAAGGTGAAGCGCTAGAGGCAGCGCGCGAAATTCAATTTTTTTGGACTTTAGCAATACTGCTCACTTTTAATTTACGAAAACTACTTTTGCGACATTTAATAGCTTCTTTTTAATAAAAACAGCCACAATAATTACTTGAATTGGTTTATTTTTGCTAAATCTGTCAATTGGTTGAATTTCATCATCATTTTAGTTAAATGAATCTTTTTACATAGATTAGACTAGGTATTATATTGGATTTTTGGTGTCTGTAAAATGTTAGCACGACTTATTTATTACCTCAAAATCAGTTTTTAGGGATCCGTACCCAAAGGGTAAAAACGGGACCCTATTACTAAGACTCCGCTGTCCGTCTGTCTGTCTGTCTCCAGGCTGTATCTCATGAACCGTTATAGCTAGAAAGCTGAAATTTTCACAGATGATTTATTTCTGTTGCCGCTATGACAACAAATACTAAAAACAGAATAAAATTAATAATTAAAGGGGGCTCCCATACAACAAACCTGTTTTTTTGCCATTTATCGCTCTATATTAATAATGGTAACAGGTACCTAGATGCTTGAAACTTTCACAGAATATTTCGTTGTAGAGTCACTTCAATAATAAACAATGAAATAAAAATAAAAATAATATTTAATGGGGCTCCAATACAGTACGAAACCCTCCATGTGCGAGTCCGACTCGTACTTGGCCGAATATTGTAAATCCAAGGTGAGTAGCTAAGTAACAAATTGCAAAAAAAAATGAATTTCGCGCGCTACCTCTAGCGCTCCCCCTTAAAGGTAAATAGAGAATTAAATATGTCAAAAGTTAAGTACTTACTAAACTTTTGTTGAAGCAACTAGGTCAAACACATTATCTAGTAGGTACACGATATATTTTTTAATCCACTTAAATTAAGCATAATAACATTAATATCCTCTTTGTTAATGAAATGATGACATGTCTTGTAATCCGCTCATTATTAATTACTGGATGCTATTATAAATGTACTATAATGATAATGGTTTTAATATTACATACTACATAATTGTAAAACCGCTTATTGTGTACAGTTTTTAAACAAATACTTCAGTATTATTAAACGTGTTCCATGAATTTAAATGCTACTGTGAAATAGCATTGTATTGTAACAATTACCAAATTCAACTGACTTATTATTGGCGATCTTGGTTATTTCCCATAACAAACTTTGTTTATAATGATGTATATACAGATATAACTCCCTGAGAAGTCCTTGAATCATTCAAAGCAATCACTTGTACAATTTTTTATTAATACAAATGAGTAAGCTGTATTATAACTATGAGATACGTCACACAAAAGTTAAAACTCATCGTAATTAGATCGGCGTTTAAAGGAATTATTTTATAAACAGAGTATTTCATAGGACGAGCTTCTACATATTGAATAAATAGAATTAAATCCTCCATTTTCTGGGCATCTGAAAAAATAAAATAAAACAGTTACGATAAGGTGGACTGATGGAAGAACAACCGCAAGCGGTCTTATTGGAAATACATAGAGGAGGCCTATGTCCAGCGATGCACGGCCAACGGCTAAAAATGATATCGATGCTTAAATAGTGTCAGTGTTCTTATTCATTTTCTTTTTAGGGTTCCGTACCCAAAGGATAAAAACGGGACCCTATTACTAAGACTCCGCTGTCCGTCTGTCTGTTAACAGGCTGTGACTCATGAACCGTTATAGCTAGAAAGCTGAAATTTTTCCAGATGATGTATTTCTGTTGCCGCTATAACAACAAACACTGAAAATTAAATAAAATTAATATTTAATGAGGGGCTCCCACACAACAAACCTGAGTTTTTAACCCATTTTCAAAACAATAAAAATTATTAAATTAAAACAAAATAAATATTTAAGGGGGAATACAATATGGAACCCTTCGTGTGCGAGTCTTGCTCGTACTTGGCCGATTATTTCTCTATGATTGTTTTATTGTTTTTTTGCTGCAATTGGTCGTCATTGTCGAGAACATGTAGTGAACAGCTGAGTTTTTTCGCGATTTCGCCGATGGTGTTTTAGCAACAGTTGTTTATACATGAGTAGTTCAAGTTAGAGGTGGTTCGCATATACAGGGTTTTTTTTTAACCAATTAGCATCCTTTTAGGGGCTTATTCTGTATATCAAAACTAACAATTTTTGCTCTACGACTTTTCATAATTCTCAAAAAAAAAAAGTTGTTTTTCCATAGAAAAATATCGTTCACCCTCGACAAAATGTATACTAATGTTACAGATATCCGGCTGCTTTGTTCTGTCTCTGGAGCTCCAGGATCTCCTAGGGAACGTACCGGAGATCCCAGAACTTTTCTTGTAACGTCCTGCGTTTACCACACAGTTACATACGAGTACGACAACATGGCCACTCAGCGTTGACGTTCTCCCCAGGCCCGTCTGAGTGGATGACTAGAGGGCCATTTCCAACCACCTGCGAGCCTAGTGGTCTCCTTTGAAAGGCAGGGGATACCGATACCGTATTCTTTGGCCCCGGCATCAGGACCAACGACAATTGTCTAGTGGTTTTTCAGCTCATCGGTCAGTTGAATTTCGTCACCAATCTAGGACAAAGCTTATGGAGAAAAATCAAATGGGGGATAGTATTAGTTATTGGTGTCGATCTTATGCGCAGTTCAAGCTTTTACTATTTATGTGAAATTAAATAATTTTGAATAAATCAAATTTTCAATTGAATTGATATTTTTTTGAGTAATCCACCTTGTCCTAGCCCTATCAATAAAGCTGTTAAAAATAATGTTTTAAAAGCACATAACAAACTAATAACTAATTTGCTTGAAAAAATAATTAAATTAAAGAAGTAAACAAAATTTCAAAATATTCTTGGCATCTTAAGCCATTTTGCATCCCTATGAAGTAAAATTACGAAAATGAATTGGACTGAATGAACTTACTTAAAAGAATCAAACATTCAAATATGTTTAAAATCAAAATTATCACTAGAAAACCAGTGTTTCCGATGAACACTTGCTTATCTCAATTCAGTTATCAGTATCGGATAAACGACTTAAAATAATTTAAGTACATTTTAGCATGCTCTTATCAGTTACAATTTACCTCGTCTATTCATCATCAGTTTGTTGTAGAGTATAATTTTTATTTTGTCAGTTTGTGCAGTAACCAAGCCTGCAAGCAAGGCCGGCGTGATCGTCTCAATCGTTGTGATGAGAAAAGTAATTGTTGAAAACGCGAATTTAATGGAGGACAGCTGAAAAAAAAAGTATTAACTATATTTCTCAACCCTTAAATCTTCTCGCAAGATCCTTAAATGGTTTCTAAATAAAAATTAGCCTTTGAAACCTACTTTCCGACCTTTACCTTTAACCTTTAAAATATTTCCATGTCATAAATGCTGTCGATCGGACTTACTTCCTTCCTTTCAGCCATAGGACGTCCACTGCTGAACATAGGCCTCCCCTAAAGATCTCCGATAAGACCGGTTGGTAGCGGCCTGCATCCAGCGCGATCCTGCGGTCTTAATGAGGTCGTCCGTCTACCTTGTAGGTGGACGTCCTACGCTGCGCTTGCCGGTACGTGGTCTCCACTCGAGGACTTTTCGACCCCATCGGTCATCAGTCCTCCGCGCTATGTGCCCTGCCCATTGCCACTTCAACCTGCCAATACGCTGGGCTATGTCGGTAACTTTAGTTCTTCTACGGATCTCCTCCTTTCTGATTCGATCGCGCAGAGAAACACGGACTAACTAAGTACTTAAGAAAGTATTTAAATCTGCGTATATCATTAAAATAGTTATATGGCGTATTAATGGTTATAGGTCGATTTTATCACCAGCTATCACACACCACACCGATTGTTGATCGACGATTTCTCGCCTCTCCTGTTCTCCTGTACAACGTGTCGCAGAAAGGTTGGACAATACTGAAGGACATTTGTGTGTATCCAGTTAAGAATCACCTGTATACATTTATAACTTCAAAAGCTATGTTATTTTTTCTATATCTAATAAATAATTTTTATCTACACTAATGTTGTAACATTTTACTTTTGTTTCCATTATTTGACTTATAATGACTACTGTTATAGCACAGACAACAAAACACTCAATTTAAGCAATTTCAAATGATGTTATAATATCCACATCGATATCGTAAAATCTCATTATAACATCGATAAAACGCGACCAATTAACCTGGCGAGCCTTATGTCAAAATCCTCATACAAGTTGTATACAATTTTGATATTAGGCTGGCTTTTGAAAACAGTTGGGTTATACGTGAAAACTTCGTCGAAACTACTAAACTTACATACACAAAACTCTTTGGTAAGATCTTGTGCCAATGAAATAAAAAAAGAACAGCGCGCGCTCGCTCCTGATTGACCAATGAGAGCGCAGCTGCGCGCGCAGTCATTGGTTAGATTTTAATGGCGCCAAGTTCACTGTGACAATATACACGTACGCGTGAATTTAATGTTTCGCAATATGTTTTTATTTTTATTTTTATTAGTGAAGATAAAGTAGTGTATGCAACTGCATATAACACGGGTATTAAAACACGAGTGTGAGTTTATGAAACGAGCGCAGCGAGTTTCATAATGGTAACGAGTGTTTTAATACCCGTATTATATGCACTTCTTTATATGACAGTTGCATAAACTACTATTTTCTTATTATTTTGGACAACCCTAACAAATATAAAAACGGTTACGGACGTGAGCAGACCTCGTTAATCGCTTTGTCGCGCGTCGCCTTTCTGCTTCCGTCGTTGGCAGGCCGGTCGAACTTTGCGCGGCCCGGGCTGCATTCTTAGGATAGACATTGGGTTATTTTACGCCAAACTTTAACTTGGTTTATAACCCGTAATCTAATGTGCTGAGGATTATTATACCTTTTGGAGTAAGTTTTATATATCTGGGCAATGAGTTGTCTAAGTATTTTTCAACCTTTCTGTTACACGTTGTAGATATCAATCAGTGATTGGTCAGAAACCATAGTTTGATAGTTTTCTGAGAGCGGCAATCAAAGGCATAACCGTAATCTAAAGGTAAGAATTAAAGTCGATATAGGTACTGTTTAAAATATAGACTTTCTTTACTCACGCACCGATAAAACTTCCGATTTTACGTTGGCCACCAGAAAGTACATGTAACTCATTCCTAGCGGAATATTAAATAGGAGCAGAGCAAAAATCTGAAAAATAGTAAGTGAAATATGATGAGAATGTTTGAATGCTCTAAGTTTTATACAATGTGTGGATTGCGAAGTGCAGGAACTTACAGAGGTGTATGTATACCTATTCTCATCATTGGGAACAACTTTTACTATGAGATTAACTGAGAAATCATAAAAATGAAATCAGCTACAATAGGTATATTGAAAATTTGAAGATCATGTATAAGTTTCTATACATTTTTTTTGCGGTATAATTTTATAATTATTTTTCGCAAAAAATGGCAAAACCGCCTTCCATCGTGTACAAAATTCGAATATTTTGCTCGAATTGTTTACATTATCGTTGATTCATCAAAAACGGCTAAGACGATTTCTGTAAAATTTGAATTGTCCTATTTAAATTTTAGCCTCGGGAGCATACGCTTTCGAATTAAAAAAGAATTTTCCGATTCGGTTCACGATTGGCGAAATAATCACAACACATACACAAAAAAAACATACACACGAACATAGAATCTCCTCCTATTTGGTAGTCGCTTAAAAATTATAATCGTACTACACCGAAGTCTCGGTGACAGTACTCGAACGAGAGCGTGACGTCACAATGGTACACCTTACACTAGTAGGTATACGGCTGTTACAGTGTTTTGTATTATGTTCGAGTAATTGCGAGAATTTGGTACTCAATTTTTTTAATGTAGTATAACTTTTTAATTATAACGAAAAAATAGTGAAATAAAAATAGTTTTGTATGGTAACTTAAACATGATCTTTTTATTTGTCACAAAAAAATGATTCAAACAACCAATTGCGACACAATTTGTCAGTCAATCACTTTAATTAACTTTTTAAAAACGTTTGTTAACTTGCAATGTATATATGTTTGTTCTGGTGGAATCTTGCTGCTCAATTTTGAAGCAGATATCTTCAACTAATTGAGCTGAAATTTTGTATACTCGTTTAGTTTGGAAAGCAATACAAGAAAAACTATATGACGTCATTCTAAATCCAATATAGCGGACCATTCAATATGGCGGAATAGGTATTTTTAATGCATTGCTACAAAATGGGTATCAAATGAAAGGGCTTGTTGGTAGATCTCCATAATCGAAACGAATAAATATGGCGGAACATCCAAGATGGCAGAATAGTTATTTTTTATGCACTTCTGCAATATAGGTATCAAATAAAAGGGTTCGCCGAGAATAATTAGGAAAATATTCTGACATCACTCTTTTTGGGTTTAAATTTTTATGCTTTCCTATTTCCTGAGAATAAAAATGCAGGATAAATTACTAACAATTTAAAAATTTACTAAAAGCAATAAAAGCTTTTCTTTAAATGCTTTAGAGAATTTAGTTAAAGGACAATTTTATTTTCTTCTTTTTAGAGCATTTAAATAAAAGCTTTTTTAATTATTTTTTGCTTTTAATTTATTATATTCCTCCTTTCCGAGATTTTTCACAGCCGCAGTTGGTGATATAGTATAAGTTATAATTATAAAAATGTCCATAGAAAAAATGGTGCGTGATTATGAGCATGATTATACAGGGTTACTAGTAATCAATTAGCATCCTTTTAGGGACTTATTCAGTACATCAAACTTCCACCTTTTGTTCTGAGACATTCGTCAATACACAAAAAACAGCTGTTCCATACATTTTGTCGAAGGTGAACGATATTTTTCCATGAAACAGCATTTTTTTAGATTTCGTTGAACAAAAGTTTTGATGTACACAATAAGTCCCCAAAAGGATGCTAATTGATCACCAAAACCTAACCCTTTAGGACCTCCAAAAGTTTTTCTTCAACATATTTTAACTTACCAAAGGATCAAAAGAAGATTTTATCATATCAGTGGCATCTACGATTGATTTAAATGTCTCATGTAAACTAACATATTGAGTATTTGTAGTTTCCAGTTGAGATGACAGCGTCACTAATCGACGATAAGATGAGATAAAAGCAAGACCATTTGCAATGCAAACAACATCATGAGATACCCATATAATGTTAGCTATGACTATAGTCGTCAACCATACATAATCTCTGACATCCCATAAAAAGCCCCACAAAACAACTTCTGTACAAGTTTTAACTGAAATAATCAGAAGTAATATTAAAGCGGATAGCTTATCTTCATCAGTTTCTTGTCTTTTGTTTACATCATTCATTTGTGCGTCAATATTTCTCATCATTGATAAAAAGCAGAAGAGGTTAGGTTTCATTTTAAAGACTATGACGATGTTTATCATTTTCTGTATGGTATGATGGTACTCAAAATAGAAAATCGGGTCATTAGAAGTACCGTAATAAATCAAAACGATTAATAAGGGGCACATCGTCAAATGAAACATAAGCAGGCCATATTTAAAACAACAATCAATATGCTTTGATCGAAACTTGAAAAATCCAAAGTCAAGTCCGCAAAAAATATGCACGAATTTGTAAAATAAAATCACAAATGAAGATTGTTTCTTCTGGGGTGACTTCACAAAACCATTTATTTTGGGAAAAATATTATTCATGGTTGTTTTTATTTTCTAGTTTTAATTAAAGACGAAATACAAATGTGTTTGCCAGTCGAATCAACGTATGAGTATGGAGTAAAGGTAGAAACGTATCTAACTATAGGGAATAAATTTAATCCATTAAATTATCTATTTAAGGTAAGTACATTATAACATTAATCAAATTGAGAGCATCAGATAATTTCAATTGGGTAAATGACTAATTAATAGTATGTTATTCTACATGGGGAAAAAGTACTGTCTTGTGTCGCGGGCAATAGCTGAGTGAAGCGAGGGGTTCAGTCCGCCCAAGACAAAGACATACTTTGTTCCAGCGTTGAATACTCTACTTTTCGTATGTACTGCGAGAATAAAAATAATCGGCCAAGTACGGGTCAGACTCGCGCACGGAGGGTTCCGTACTGTATGGGAGCCCCCCTTAAATATTTAATTTTATTTTAATTTTATTATTTATCATGGAAGGGAATATAAAACTTAATATTCTGTGAAAATTTCAAGCGTCTACCTGGTACCATTATTAATATAGAGCAAAAAACGTCAAAAAATTCAGGTTTGTTGTATGGTAGCCCCCGTTAAATATTTATTTTATTATGTTTTTAGTATTTGTCGTTATAGCGGCAACCGAAATACATCATCTGTGAAAATTTCAGTTGCCTAGCTATCATGGTTCATGAGATACAGCCCGGTGACAGACAGACAGACGGACAGACGGACGTCGAAGTCTTAGTAATAGGATCCCGTTTTTTCTTTGGGTACGGAACCCTAAAAATGAAACAGGCATGTTAATAAGGGTAAACACTGTCATAATCTCACTAAGTGTACTCACTATGCAGCTCGGTATTGCTTAAAACAAAAAAAAATGAAAAATAGAACATACCTAGTTAAGAATTCGGGAGCGTCGCGGTGGTGTTTCTAGACACGCGGAAGCGTGTCCAGCCAAGTCTAAGAAAAAGGAACTGGCAACGCGACGTGTGTCTGTGTAATATTACACGAATCATTTCGAGCCACTTGTGACCCCTTCATAACTCGAAAACTATTTAACCTATATATATGAAATTTAGCAGATTTATTAAAGTTCTTTAGCTTATCTACAATACATAATTTCATTAAATTAGCTCTGAGGGTTGATGAAATATTAACATTTAAAAACAGGGGTTTCATTGACTGATTCACTCACTGACTCACTGATTCACTGACTCACTGACTTATAGATCAAAAACCTGACCCACTTCCAGATGACCTAGAAACTTGATATTCGGCATCAAGGTAGACTATCAGGCATATACAATGGAAAAAATCTAAAACTTTGAACATTTACTCCCCAACCCTATATAATAGGGGATGAAAGCTTGTATGAGACTTCCACAAATTTTCATGCTATAAGTATAAAAATTGATATAAAGACTCCCTGTTAGAAATAATCAAACACGTATTTCATGATTTTTAATAAGTCATCCCCCAACCGCTAAAATTGGGGGATGAAAATGTGTATGTCACTTTCGAAATTTTTGATGCCAGATCTCAGAAAATGGATATACGAACTCGTTGTAATAGAAAATAAAACACAATTTCAGGATTCTTAATAAACCACCTCCCAAACCCTAAAACTGGGGGATGAAAGTTAGTATGACACTTTTGCAAAGTTTGATGCTACGAGTAGATGTCCAAAAATTGATAAAGGGACTCTTTATTACAAAGAAAATAAAACACGTATTTCAATCAGTCAATTCAGTAATTTTTAGTAAATCTCCCCCTAAACTTTAAAACTAGGGGTTAAAAGTTGGTATGAGACTTCCGCAAGTCTTGAAGCTAGAGATGTGAAAATCGATAAAATTACTCCTTGTAGTAAACTACAAAAAGAAGTGAAATCCAACAAAAACATTTTCATGTGAAATGAAGCCAAGTCTAAATCACAGTTCCTACTATCAAAAAGTTGTCAGATCTCACGTAAAGCCAAGCTTCTAACTCTACACGCCTTACTCTACAAGTCCTTACTTCACAAACTCAACACCTTAGTCAATATATGCGGCTTGGCTGTTTCGCTAACTGCCCATGGTAAAGCGTAAAGCGTAAAATGGTAAGCGTACTGCGTAAAGTGAAGATTAATTCATTAATTCTGTTATACAAATGTTCTTGTTGTAACGAAACGGCCAAGTCACATATATTGACTAAGCTGTAGAGTTTGTGGAGTAAGAACTTGTAGAGTGAGGCTTGTAGAGTTAGAAGCTTGGCTTTACGTGAGATCTGACAACTTTTGGAAAGTGGGAACTGTGATGTAAACTTGGCTTCATTTCACATGAAAATGTTTTTGTTGGATTTCTTCTACGGAAGTATGCAGGTTGCCACGAAGTTTTCCTTCGCCGAAAATCCAGTGGTGTGAAATTCCGTAGGTACATAAATTCCAAAGAACTCATTGGTACAAGACCGAGATTTCCACTCACGATTGAAGATTGTAAGGCGAGTGTCACTACCACTAGACCACCATAGATCTTAAACTGGTATAAGTAGTTACTGTATAACATCCATCTCAAGAAAAAAAATTAGATTATTCATAAAAAGATTTTCGACTTCGACAAAACTTTTGCCGGTTTTTGACAACATTTTTGTTCTTGTCTCGTTAGGAAAACCAGATATTATTCACAAATGAACACTTCACTATATTGGTGCTTTTGGTGTGGTGATCAGTGCAGTAAACTAGTTTTAAATAATTTTTAGAGTGAAATTAGTGAACACGATTACAGTTACGATGTTGACTTTTCTGGAACCGGAAATATTCGCCCGGAGTTAATAACTTGCCACATTCTTCTGGGATTCTCCAGCATTAGGTTAGAGTGATCATCAATATTATAACAAGACATTACTGTTACATTTGTTTGATGACAATATTTTATAAAGTGTTATGTTATTTAATGTGTACGCACTTTTAAAGTTGGTGATAATTATAACTCCCTACTATGATATACTATAGGTATGTACATATATCATATAGGAATACACGCTGTATGGAAATCTTGTTTCTATTAGATAGGTATTATGATTGATTAATTTTACTGACAGGTGATAAATACAAGTGACAACTATAGGTAAAGCTAATTACTCTGCAGTACCTTTTGTCATGATGATTCATTATTAATCTTCATAATGCGCAGCAATGTCAGAAAAAATCCAATTAATCTAAAGTAAGTAAGATTAGTCACAATTATTATTCAACATTCTGGAATAAATCTAGAACTGTACGGCCATTTTCAAGCAGTTCTTTGCAATTTCTATGCAATTTAACTTTATTCAGATAACATTTAAAATAAAGTAACAAAATATTGGATGGTAAAATTTCTAATAGCCTCAGGAGTCTTGACGTGGTGGAGAGCATGAGTATTGATACTCTCCGCTATGTCAAGACTCCTGAGGCTATTAGAAACTTTATCGATACACACATACATAAATAAAAGACGATCACGCCTAGGACACGCTTGTACAATGACAGTCTAAACTATCTTCATATCGAATTTCATCCAAATCGGTATATCCGTTTGTGCGTTAAAGAGTAACAAATGTTTATACATACAAACTTTCTCGTTTATTATATTTGTTAACTATATTATGTCAACGATAAGCTAGTGGACTGTAAACACTATGTAGGATGGGTTGTCTACGTTAACAGTTATAAAAAGTTCGTTTCGTACTTAATCACTTTATTTAATTTTTTACACTTTACACAAATTCACAATATTTCTGATTTAAGGTTCAAGCACTACTTAAATTCTGGATCACTATTGAACAACTTGTTCAACCCTGTTCAGATTTAAAATTGATGCTTTACTTTAAATTTTGACTTCAGATTACTTCGGAGAACTTGTTCCGATTACGCGTACAATAAGCCCGATTACAGAGACGCCATCGTAATTATATTAGCTAAATAGCATAGTTCTGTTTCTTTTTCACTTTAGGCATTCGATAGAGAGAACGCTTTTTACGTTGCTATTAAATTTACGTTGGCACCTCTGTAATCGGGCTTAATATAAGACTTATTTTATGACTGATTACTACGCAAAACGCGCAGCCTTTTTATACTAAACAAGTACTTGTTCACCTGAGCTTTGATTGGCTAATCGAATCCCCACCTAGCGCTTTTGACTAATCAAAGCACATCGAACCTTCTAGAACCTTCCATTCCTTGCTTGGGGCCCAAGTGGGTAGCTTAGTACAAAGGTCAGTAGGTAGGTTCTTGAACATCTTTCCAGAATGTTTGATGCATCAAATTTAATAGAACGAAAAGAAATAAGTGGAAAACTATTATTAACTAATTCTGAACCGTAACCTAATCGATTCTAAGTTCGAATTAGCGTTGATTGTCAAGATCCTCCTTGAATACCAGGCGCAACAATCCGTCGTCTCGCCTGTCACTAACAATATTAATAGGATGGACATTTTTTTGCGCCACAAAAATTTACTATCCATCAAGAGATAAGGTTCGAGTAAGGCTGCGATATTGGCGGTGGCAAAAACCCTGCGTAAGACATCGTTAAGGCTGGCATGGCGGCCAATCCGACCAAAGCTTCTTGAGCAAGAGAGACCGTGGTGACCGAGTTGGTCAACTGCAGTATCACACTGACAGCGATGGGCCTCACAACACCTTGCACCCAAGCGTAAGCTGACAGCTAGACGAAATGCAGTTGGGTCTAAAAGGTTACCAGCATTGAAAGAGGGCAAAGCTTGCAACCAAAGACTTGACTCCCATACAGAGACCGCAAGGATTCGAGCGCGATCCGCGACGCTAGAACACGTATCTAGAAGAGATGTCCGTGCTAGTTCGCAGATCGGCCGATCCCACTGTCTCTGCGACGACAAAGTCTTTGGAAGCTCGGTATTTGGGCTAGCGACCCTTCAAACACTCGTTATCTCATTCAAATGAGCTACATCTACGCCAGAATGGCCTAAAGAAGGTGCGAATAAAGAATAATCGATGAAATAAAAAAGTGATGTCAATATTTTTAGCATGAATAGGTTATTTTGCAACAGTTACTCTATGCAATAAGTACAGATTTTATGGAGTATTTAACGAGTCATTGTTTGCCTATTGTCCTAGAAGATGTAAGAAAAAGACATCTCTGTAGTCGGTTCCTTGTATGTGTAAGTTGAACGGCTTAGGATGGTTAGGTAAGTGGGAGACTGAGTTTGACAATTAAGTTAAATAAATACCTATTGGTTCAATGGCCATGAAGTGTCAGACACATTATATTATGTAGTTTCTATTTATTCAAAAAAATAAAGGAATATCTTAAAGTCAATTGATTTTATGACAAAGAAAATGTGGTAGCAGCCTTTAAAAATGCCGCGGTTCTCTCTTAAAGTAGAGTAGGCCCACTGCCTTTTCCTTAGTAGTTTCATCAAATAAACGACGTACGACGTACTGAATAATAGTAATATGTTATAGAATGTAACAAATAGGTGAGATACTTTATTGGAACTTTGTTCCATTTTTGAAATTCAAACAATTTTCAGTCCACTATTTTATTTTATCTACACTAATGTTTTAACATTCTACTTATGTTTCCAATACTTGACTTATAATGACTATCTGTTATAGCGCAGACAACAAAACACTCAATTTAAGCAATTTCACATGATGTTATAATATCCACATCGATATCGTAAAATCTCATTTTAACATCAATAAAACGCGACCAATTAACCTGGCGAGCCTTATGTCAAAATCCTCATACAAGTTGTATAAAATTTTGATATTAGGCTGGCTTTTGAAAACAGTTGGGTTATACGTGAAAACTTCGTCGAAACTACTAAACTTACATACACAAAACTCTTTGGTAAGATCTTGTGCCAATGAAATAAAAAAAGAACAGCGCGCGCTTGCTCCTGATTGGCCCTGCGCGCGCAGCTGCGCTCTCATTGTTTAGATTTTAATGGCGGCAAGTTCACTGTGACAATACACGTACGCGTGAATTTAATGTTTCGCAATATGTTTTTTTTTATTTTTATTAGTGAAGATAAAGTAGTGTATGCAACTGCATATAACACGGGTATTAAAACACTCGTTACTATTATGAAACTCGCTGCGCTCGTTTCATAAACTCACACTCATGTTTTAATACCCTTCATTATATGACAGTTGCATAAACTACTATTTTGATGTACCTTTACACGTAAAAAATGTTTTAATGAAAAGTTTCTTTTTTACATTTTTGGCATCAACAGAAAAGATCGAAGAAACTGCCATTTTTTTTTTTGGTTTACTACGTAAGTTTAAATGATTGTTACAAAAGGTGTGTAATGTGTATGTAATTTTGTGAAAATTAGTAAATAAAATAGATTTTAGAAATACGCATGTTGTTATTATTAATTAATAAAATGACAATTCGCGACCGAAATGGAAAGTTGCCGTATAAAATCACATTAACCATAAGTGGCCTCTAGACCAGCAAGTTTTGTGTGTGTCTTTTGTGTTATTACTCAATCGCATTAAAAACAACACGTTCATATTATATCATGATATAATTTTTGCACTCCTTAAAATTAATTACATACTAGCATTTCACACAGAACAATACTTACAATGATATTCCTCTTAACTGACAAAAACAATCTTATGCCTAGGGAACTTATTTGCTAAACAAGATGATTTGCTTAGAAAAAAAGATGGAAATAGATCTGTTTAGCTACGATAAACCTATAGTTATAGGTCTTAGAAATTTCTTCTCGTTTAATTAGTGTCTCGTTTCGTTTATAATATTGTCATGCTGTAAGTATATGCCCAGTTAATTAGATTCAACTATACATCGAGAGGAGTTCATATGAAACTTAGCCTAAGCTAGTGGTTATGGAGAATTGTGTGAATACAACGAGAGAACCGACGATGATTATGGTAAATACTACGAGAAAACCAACGATGATTGAGTAACATGTTCTATAGTTATACATAAAATCTGTAATAAGACCCTACAGAGCTTTATAACTGTTATCTTTAAAAAGCTTAAACTAAAAATAAAGATAATGCAAAATGGTATCAGACTGCGTACAGTAACTCGAAAAATTCGTTAAAACATGGTAAACAAATACGTACGAAGTAAAGCAACCGCATTGAATGCTTAATTTGAATGGAATGTCATATTTTCTAATTTGATTTTTGTTAAAGGCCGCCATATGTCAAAGCAATGTTAAAGGATAATAAGATCCTAAATTATGAAACTGCTTTAGTGATTTTTATCAAAGAAAATAATAGGAAAATCATTTCCAAAACAAATTAAGCAAATAATTAAATACTGTACCAGGTAATGGCCTAAACTCGATATAAATTTTGCATTATACGAGTATCTTAATATAGATGTGTGAATTGTATCATAACAATAAGATAAGTTACACAAAAATTAAAAATTATGCCGAGCAGATCTGCATTTAATGGAATTATTTTAAAAACATAGTAGTCCATGGACCGTGTTTGGACATATCGAATAAATATATTTAGTTCCTTTTCAATTGATTCGTCTGAAAACAAAAATAAAGATTAAATAATTGAATATTAAACGAAGCAACCTTAATAGGTTAATTGCCACACTATATTAATATTTACTGTGGCAATTACCCTTACTTATATAGTAAGAAGTTTAGGTAGGTAAGACTTCGACATACAACAACACTTCTACGCTACTTTCTACGTAACAAAAAACATTTGGTTGATACACTGACCACAAGCAGTGTAAAGATAATCCAAATGCTCAAGCCCATTACCAGTTGGTAATAGCCTTCCCCGCATACTGACATCAATACCAAGCTGAATGAAGGTATATTTTTGTTTAAGAAAACTTTGAACCTTGATTATTTATCAGTTTGTTGTGAAGAATGATTTTAATTTTCTCTGCTTGAGAAGAGAGCAAGCCAGAAAATATTGCAGGCAAAATAGTTTCCACCAATGTTATAATTACTCTCACAGTCGATAACATAAAAAATGAAGCTCCAACCTGAAAAATAAAAAAAATATCAACGTTTGAGCCACCGTATGTCTTACACGGGACACTGTTGGGTAAGACGACTTCCCCACTAGGTGGACAAAATAAATGATCTCATTAAGATAGCAGTATCTATCACACTAGAGGCCTATATCCAATTGTGTATGTCCTAAAAAATAACAATCTGCCTTAGTTTTAAGCCCAAACTGTTTCAGATTGCCCAAATCTATAATCAAACTAAAATCTACTAAACTTGGTCTGTAGTCATCCTGTTTATATTGTGAAAAAGTAATTGCTTTAAGAAGACCTAACTGAAACTGGAAATTGAAAAAAATAATCAGCATACTTACCGGGACGTCTTGAAATTTTAAGGTGGCAACCACATAGACGATAAATAGCATGGTTTCCGGTATATTAAATAATAACAGTGTTAAATACTGAAATAAAAAATATGTATCTAATTACAATATATTTAAAAAACATTATCCACCTCTATTAAGGAAACCAGTATGGTTTTCGCAAATTTCTAATAAGAATATAGCATATGTTTCTTCAATGTATTTTAAGATAAATTTAGAGTAAGTACGAGTATGTACCAGCCCTCCATCTTTAAAAAAATCGCCAAAAACAGTCACAACTATACTGCGTTTATAAATAAATAAGTTCTTATACACGTACGTACTTGGCCGAAGCCAATCAAATTGGTATTGATATAGATATTATATACAACCCCATTTCATATTATTTAAAACATTGCTACACACTTCCGAAAATATGCCGATGAATAGTTAGACCCAAGTGCCTCCAACCAGTATTGAGAATAGGTAATTACGTTAGACCGACCGCGTTACAGAAGAATTTGGCGGTTGATTGTCCAAATCAGAACGTATATGAGAAGTTCAAATAAAATAATTTAGCGAAAACTTACCAAAAAATCAAAAGAGCGTTTAATTGCATCTGCCGCATCGACGATGTTTTTGTAAATGTTATTAAAAGACTTTCTCGATTACTAGCCTCTAGTTGGCATGATAGTGATTTTAGATTACAGTAAATGGAATAAAAAATCATAGAATTTGACATCGACATGAAATCATGACAAATCCACATATAGTAATGCATTAACGTTGTCATTATAATATCACCGGAATCTGAATTCATTGAATGCCAAATAATTGTTACAACAGCTTTAACAAAGATTATCAAGAGCGTTACAAAGACAAACTTATTTTGATATGTCCTCGTGCCTCTTATATTTAGATTTGTTTCGATTTGTATTATAGCATGGCAATGGTTGTTTAGCGTGTACTTTGTTTTCAAAAGAATGACTATAAATATCAAATGCTCCATGGAATAATACACGTACATATAAATCATATCACGATGTGCGAAATAGTATATAACAAACGAGTTCAATAAAGTTGACAATATCCCTATAATTAACGTGACAACATTTACAATAAGCTTTATTTTTCTAGTAGCTGACTTAAAAAAACCAAAATCCAGGCAAAAACATACGTGAATAAATTTGTAAAATAAAACAAAATATGTCGACATCAGATTGCTGTCAGCTTCACTTGTCAATGATGGATTTATTTTTGATGAACGAATCATGATTTCTTTATTTTTAGTAAAATATTTGACAACAAAATTTCAATAGCAAAGACGTCGAGCTAGTGTGATGAAAAATACTATCTAATTTCAACTAAAAGGATCCAAAAACTCGTTAGTGAGTTCCATTATCTACAAGAGCTACTTTCTAATCGAATTAAACAATTTTACTCTTTGCTAATGAAATGGTAACGTTACTTGTACCTATATCTATACAGTCATGTATAATGGGAAAGTTCTAGAACTAATATTTTAGGTAATAAATCTACCATAAAACTTTTGTCGTGTGTTTATCGTGTTCAATTGTAGTGATTGTAATTATAAAGTGCATAAAGTGACTCAAAGCCATTTTAGCTGATTATTCAAGAACCCATCTCCTAACAATACAAATACCTGTTGTATAAGAATATACTCATTTTCTCCCAAGTTTGTTTCTTAGAATGTTATGTTCATTGGAGTAATTTATGATGTTTCTAAAACTGTTCAGATACCTAAGCCTAACCTAGCAACAGAGGTGTTATCTCGTCGCGATACATGCCCGAAGTAGGTGAGAATGCGATTTTGGACAATTGAAGATAGACACTGCTTGATGTAGAGTTCTTGTAGAATAGACTGGTTCGTTCTAAATTCGGTCCACGATATCTTCAGCATTCTTCTCCAGCACCACATTTCGAGAGCATCTATCCTCTTTTTCTCACCCTCTCTCAAGGTCCACGTCTCAGCAGCGTAAAAAAAATGGGAAAAACGAGGGCCCTTACAAGTCGGATTTTCGTGGTCTTAGTTATATTCCGATTTCTCCATATTTTTCTCAATTTGTCCATAGCTGACCTTAAGATAGCCATGCGACGTTTGATCTCATCGACACACCCTCCGTTGTTCGAAATGAGTGCACCCAAGTAGATGTATGATTGAACGACATCACAGTTCGCAATTCTTGTGGCTTCTGGCGAGTTGTTGTTAGCACGATCGACAATCATAATCTTCGTCTTGTTGCGGTTAATTTTCAGGCCAAACTCTAGGCTGAAACGCTCCATCTTACCGAGAAGCTCCTCCATATGGTTGATACTAGTCGCAAACAAGGTGGTATCATCTGTTTATCTCAGATTTGTAATCTTCTGACCTCCGACATTGATTCCGTCAGTCCTGTCTTCGAGGATAATTCTCATGATAAGTTCCGTATAGATGTTAAACAGAAGCGGTGATATGATACATCCCTGCCGAACACCTGCAGATGGATGAAAGTTGCGCGACAATATGTCGTCTGTTTTAACGGAAGCTGTCCCTTCCTCGTAGAGTTGCCTCAGAAGATGGACCAAGTGTCTAGGTGTACCCATGACCAGAAGAGTTTCCCAAAGCTTTGGCCACTTGACAGAATCAAAAGCATATGTAAGCCGGCTTGTTGAATTCCCGGGACTTAAATTCTCAATGATTTGTCGAACAGTTAAAATTTGTTCACGAGTACCCTTTCCTTTCACAAAACCAGCCTACTCGGGAGCAATTTCCTTGGATAGGTAAGATTTGAGCCGCTCGTTTAGAATATGCAATAAAATTTTGCTGGCAAGAGAATCAAAGCTATTAGACGGTAGTTACTGCAACTTTTTGTAGAGCCCTTTTTATAAATGCAATGGGATAAAAACGGTATGAGCCCACTCTTGAGGCCAAGCTCCAGATTGCCATATTTTGTTGCAGAGGGTATGAAAAATTTTGACACCATACTCCCCAATTTGGTTTAAATGAAGTTAAAATAAGAAAAATCGAAATCGGTTTTCAAGAACGTATGAGTTACAAGAACTATAAGTGCTGCCAGCATTATTTTGCAATAAGGTGCCAAATTGGCTACTAAATATCTAATTTATGAACTTGAGACATCGCTAAATCATTGTTTAAATTTCAATTCACTTAATATTTATGAGTTTCCTCTATAAATACCCTGCTATTTATTAATAAGAAACGAGGCGAAGTCGTGGCTGACAACGTGACAACTGACGTGGCTTTTTTTTATCGCGAATAAGTCCGCGGCGTTTGACCACCAACTCGCGTTGTGGTCGAAGATGAAGCACGCAGACCTAGAAGATACCTATTCACTCTGACCTTGAAAAGCTTTAGATTATATCTCTTAGGAAACAGGGAAGCAGGAAGACTGTTCCATTCCCTGAATGCGGTACGAATCAGAAAAGTTGAGTCAAACCGCTTCGTACTTATCGAAAGAAAATTTACAGTGTAGGGGTGGTAATGTGGCGTCCTCCTACTTGTCCTGTAGTAAAAAGGGGATGGTAGGATAAGGTCGTGCAGCTCAGATGCACACTCTCCGAAATGAAACCTATAGAAAATGGACAGACTTGCAACCCTACGGCGATGCTCCAGGCTATGAAGTTTCTTTGCAACTAATTTTTCATCGCCTATAAGCCGAACAGCACGCCGGTCCACCGATTCCAAGGCCTCGAGCCATATATGCTGAGCCATCCCAAAGATGGCAGCAGTATTCCAGACACGATCGGGCTGTAAGACGGTTGGAAACGTCATGCATCTAGCGTAGTAACTTTGGTCCTACTACGTTTATTTTCTTCCATTGATTAGGGTTCCGTACCCAAAGGGTAAAAACGAGACCCTATTACTAAGAGTCCACCGTCCGTCTGTCCGTCTGGCTTTCACCGGGCTGTATCTCATGAACGGTGATAGCTAGAACGTTGATTGAAATTTTCACTAATGATGTATTTCTATTGCCGCTATAACAACAAATACTAAAAACAGAAAAATATTAATATTTAAGGGGGCTCCCATACAACAAACATTATTTTTTTGCTCGATATTAATGACGGCAACAGGAAGATGCTTGAAATATTCACAGAATATTTAGTTGTATACTCGGATTTCCTCCAAAAATAAATACCTAATTAATTTAAACTAAAATATATGAAAGGGGGCTTCCACACGGTGCGGAACCCTTCGCGCGCGAGTCCCACTCGCACTTGGCCGATTTTTTTAATACGAAGTTAGCATCTTTATAGTCCTATACAATAAGCGTTGTCTTAACAGTTGATGAATAATTTTATTGTGAGATACTATTTTTATGGTACTTAATAATTTATTAATGAAATAAAAGTAGCCTCTTATTCTTCACACATTATATTTACATTTTCTTTATAAACTAGTTAATAATAAGATTGTCTATAGTTTAAATTCTCAAAGTGTGTTCTGCGGACCCCGAGGGTTAAGCAAAGCCTCTGTAAGGGGCTCCACGAAAATACTGAATCAACGAGAAAAAATATAAACAATTTTACAATACTAAACAAAGGCCTCTTAATTCTAGATGAAGCCATTGTTCCCCCATTTTGATAATAATTATTTGTCGCAAAAATGGTAAAACCGCCTTCCATCGTGTAAAGAATTCTAATAGTTTGCTCGAATTGTATTCATTATTGTTGATTTATCAAAAACGGCTCAGCCGATTTCTGTAAAATTTAAATGAGACCACTTTGAGAGTATACCCTTTCGAACTAAAAAAGAATTTTTCGATTCGATTCACAATTGGCGAAATTATCGATGAGGGTATAGACCCAAAGTGGTCCCATTTAAATTTTACAGAAATTGGCTGAGCCGTTTTTGAAAAAACCAACAATAATGTAAGCAAGCCGTGCGAAATATCCGAATTTTGTACACGATGAACATCGATAATTGCGCCAATTGTGATTCGAACCAAAAAAATATTTTTTAGTTATATTCGATTTCTATTCTTAGAATAGTGTAGCAGTTATCTAAGACGTCCCAAGGGACGGATAATTATGTTACTTATTTAAAAACAGGTGACATTTGCAAAATCGTTTCTAAGACGTATCCTAAGAAATTAAATAAAACATCCACGTATAATGGGCGCCCGATTACAGAGGCGCCAGCATAAATTTAATAGCAACGTAAAAAGCGTTCTCTCTATCGAGTGCCTAAAGTGAAAAAGAAACAGAACTATGCTATTTAGCTATTATAGTCACGATGTCGCCTCTGTAATCGGGCTTAATATCAGCCTAAGACACTGTTGTTCTTAGTTTAGTCAAATTATAAAAAGTCTTTTATAACAAAAAAAGCGCCCGAGTGCATTTTAATAATTTCGTTGCATTGTGTTACGTTGACAACACTGCTCTGTCATTGCTAGTATACAAAAAGTGTTCACTACCTGGTAGACACCAATTCGGTTTTCATCAGTAGACTCGCGTCTGCCAAGTAGTTGGTACCTTGGCTGCTGATAAAACTCTTAGGAATACCTAACAATAGTTAGTGCAGCGTAACGCCACGGCAGTTCTCTTTTTGCACAAACTCTACGCGTTTTAATTTTTATATGTAAAACAGTACCTAACACAAATTTTTAAATTAATTTATTATTCTCTATAATATTCTATGTTAAATTAATTTGAATTCTTACGGAAGGGCTATGCCCAGTTGTGGACGTCCTGATTTTATCTTTATCAGCAGCAGGACGTCAACAACTGGGCATGGACCTTCCGTGAGGATTTTCAATAGGCCCGGTTGGAAGCGGTTTGCATCCAGCGCGTTTCTACAATCTTAATTGTTTCGTCACGGTCCACCTAGTCAGTGGACGTCCTACACTGCGCATACAAGTGCGTGGTCTCCATTGAACTTTGCAGTCCTATCGGCCAACCGTTCTAAATTAATATATGTGTGTAAATTGTATGATCACTATGAGATAGGTAAGACAAAAGTTGAATATCATCCCGAGTAAATCAGCATTTAAAGGAATTACTTTGTAAACATAAAACTTCATAGGGCGCGCTTCAACATAACGAATAAATAAGTTTATTTCTTCCATTTTATTAACATCTGAAAAAAAAAATTTCAATGTAAAAAATATATAGACTGTCTATTTTTTCTTTTAATAAATAGTTTAGTTTTATATGCTTAAGTATTATTTAACGACAGATTCAAATACATTTTATTACATCTTGAAAGCCTTGAATTACCACGTATTTTATAAATTCGTATGTACAGCTAAGTACAGACCTTTCCTCATAAAACGATTTAGCCAATTCACACTGACAAATTTAAAAAAAGATCGGTGATGTGCAGGTTCTTTCAAGATGTTTCCTTTTACAAAAAACCAGTGGAGAGATAATCAATACCAAGATCATATTGGAAAGAAATCCAGCCGGATTTCTTCATCGCAGATTATCGTAGTTTGATCGCAGATTATCATAGTTTGAGTAAAATCACAAATTCGCACCTTGTTTATGTTTCGTCAATGTGTCATATAGCATGGTTTTTATTTTATTCGTCTGTGTTTCAAGCAAGCCAGCAAGTAAGGCAGGTGTGACTGTCTCTAACATAGTAATAACCACTGCTATAGTTGAAAATATGAAACGTGGAGAATCAAGCTGAAAATAAACATACGGGGTTAACAGGGCTTTGTTCTAGACGATATAGGTAGATATATTTATTCTAATAATAATTAAATGGGACCACCTCGAGAGTATACCCTTTCGAACTAAAAAAACATTTTTTCGATTCGGTTCACAATTGGCGAAACTATCGATGAACATACACACAAAAAACATACACACGAACGTTATTTTTAACCGACTTCAATAAAAGTAGGTTCTATCCTTTTTTTTGAAGTCGGTTAAAAATAAAGAAATTATATTAAAAAAATAATGTAACATACCGGAACGACTTCAAATTTTACAGTAACCACTAGTCCATATATGTAAAGCATAAACTCCGGGATTTTAAATAAAATGATAATAACATACTGAAAAAAAAAATTACAACTTTAAGAAAAAGTCTTGCAACATACTTATTCTATTTTAGCAACAAATTAAAATCTTACCAAGGGATCATATGATGATTTTATCAATTCAGTGGTATGAACAATATTTTCGTATAATTGATTATAAGTGCTATATGGCAAAGTTGCCAGTTTCAAGTTACGTACAAGTTTTTTTAAGCAGCTATATGACAAAACAAATATGAACGAATTTGTTGACCAAACATAATCTGAACTAAGAAATCCAACATAAAACGCAACAAGCCCCCACACAGGGCCATCAAATCTTTCAACAAAAGCGAAAAGATATGCTGTGGAGCTTATTTTAATCAACGTTATTGAAAATGGTATAAGTATAGCAAGTTTTTCTTCATCAATACACTTTTTGTTTACAAAATCTATGTTTTTCTCTATTTGTTTCACCATGTTTACATATTTGCATAAATTAGTTTTCATCTTGAAGAGTATAATTACATTCAACACATGCACAACTGTATGATAAATTGTAAAGTAGCGCGTGCTACCTACAAGATAATACTGACACCATAAAATGTTAAAAATATCCAATGCCAAACTAAAGAAAAGCATAAAGTATTTGAATATATTATTGTTGGTATTTGTCTGGAAGTTACAATACCCAAAGTCAAGAGCAAAAATTATGTAAAGACATTTATAAAAAATCTCAACACTTTTCGATTGACTGTAGTGACTTGATGTTCTGAAAAACGTATTTATTTTCGGTGAGATGTTCATGTTTTTTTTTTTTATAATCGATTTAAAATTTAACAAAATATAGGTTAGTTCTGTACCGGTTACATCAGATTAAGAGAATAGAATAAGATGGAAATAACGGCGCAATATACTTCAATTAAGCAATAAATTTACTAAAATATTAATTAATGACTTTGTATTCATATTAATTGAGTAAGTGACATCAAGGCTCACCTTGATAAAAATTGATTTATGAGCTATGTAATTTATTACTAAATATTGTTTATAATCACAGAGCTATTACAACAAGAGAGATAGCGCTGTTGTCGCTTGAGGCAATTCTCAACCGCAAAAATGTATGGACAATCACTATCAGTGGATGTCAACTGTCAAATATATGTATTTGAATTTGACACTATCGGGACAAAAACACGGCAACTAGCCACTCAATCGAGATATTATACATGTCTCTTTCTAACTCATGCTATTTTAGATCATTGCATCTCTTTCTATCTTTTCTCGATCGACCACATTATCCCTCTGGGATCTCTGTGTTTATAATACTTGACGCAGTTACGAACAACTTACTATCATCATCTCAGCCATAGAATGTTTACTCATTAGTATAAGTACATAATAAAATACAATAATAGTAAACATTCTTATTAAAGAATTACAATAACTAGCCCCACTTCAGAAACTGGAAGTTTTCACACAAATGAATATAAAAACAGAATATTACAAACAAGATAGGTACATACTCGTAACATTATCGAATATTTGGCGACTTTACGGGATTCACAAAGAGCAGAACTTTGAAAGGTAAGAGGTAATATAAAATCAGCTCAAGCTCAAATAAATACAATCAACCAAGTGCGAGTCGGACTCGCGCACGAACGGTTCCGTACCTTATTGGAACTCCCTTAGCCCCATTCTCTTGCCGTTATTAATGGCGAGCAAAAAACTCCTAAGAAATCACTTTTGTTATATGGGAGCCCGCCCTTAAATATTTATTTTTTTTGTTGATGTCGGCCGAAAAGCCGCCAAACTAAAGTGGGATTGGGCAGGACATGTGGCGCGGATGCACCCCGATCGATGGGCCAGGATCGTCACGGGTGGGGGCCTGACGGACGACGCAGCCAGGGAAGGCCTAAGAAGCGCTGGCGTGACGATCTTGACTCATTGGAGAGGGGTTGGAAATAAGTTGCGATGGATCGCGACTCCTGGAAGGAAATGGGGGAGACCTTTGCCCAGGAGTGGGACAGCATAGGTTTAAAAAAAAACTGTTTTTAGTATTTGTTGTTGTAGCGGAATTAGAAATGCATCATCTGTGAAAATTTCGGCTGTCTGACTATCACGGTTCATGAGATACAGCCTGGTGACAGACAGACGGACAGACGGACATCGGAATCTTAGTAATAGGGTCCCGTTTTTACCTTTTGGATACGGATCCCCAAAATAACAACTGCTGTTCAAGTGAAAGATATCATTAATACTCGTTAAAGTTGATATTCGTTATGACTTTTTATGTACCACGTGTGCTGAAAGAGCCAGCAGCAGCATGCCATTTACATTTGCTGCAATTTTTGGAATAAATGGTCACCGAAGATACCGAGGTTCTATTCTAGGAGTGTACTCGTAGAAGGTATCTTAAAAGTCCCAGAGAACGGAAGATTATGTTGCATATCCACAAACATTTCAGTTTGTAAATCACTAGATAACATAATACGAATTTGTCTCAATTAATTATACTAAAAAATACATAAAAACACCAACGTGAAAGTACTTAGTTTTATATCAGCCTTAGATACTATATCGTTGTAAGTATAGCTAAAAACTCTGACACCAAGGCTAGCTACCCGGCCTATACAAACTTACTTACTTTTACTACTTATAGCCAAATTATGATAAAGTCGGCAAAGTCCAAATCGGACTCGCGCACGAAGGGTTCCGTACCGTATGGGATAAACTCCCCATAATTTATTTAAATGTATTTATTTATTTTAAAACTAAATAATCTGTTCATATTTCAAGCGTCTACCTGTTACCGTTACTAATATCGAGCAAAATAATCGGCCAAATACGAGACGGACTCGCGCACGGAGGGTTCCGTACTGTATGGGAGCCCCCCTTAAATATTTATTTGAAGAAGTGAATATAAAACTTAATATTCTGTGAAAATTTCAAGGATCTACCTGTTACCATTATTAATATAGAGCGAAAAACGTCTAAAAAACAGGTTTGTTGTATGGGAGCCCCCCTTAAATATTTATTTTCTTTTATTTTTAGTATTTGTTACTATAGCGGCAACAGAAATACATTATCTGTGAAAATTTCAGCTCATCATAGTTCATGAGATACAGCCCGGTGACAGACAGACAGACGGACAGACGGACATCGAAGTCTTAGTAATAGGGTCCCGATTTTCCCTTTGGGTACGGAACCCTAAAAACCGCGAAAAATCACGTTTGTTGCATGGGAGCTCCCCTTAAATATTTAGTTTATTATGTTTTATTATTTTTTGTTATAGCGGCAATAGAAATACAGCATCTGTGAAAATTTCAACTGTCCAGCTATCACGTTTCACGCGGTACAGCCTGGCGACAGACAGACAGACGGACGGACGGACAGTGTAACGGGGCCACCTACTTAATTGAAAATAAAAGAGGGTGGTCCGATTAACAAAATTTATTTTGGGGTTTAACAATTGCCCGGATCATCATATGTAACGTTACGCGGCCACTAGGCAGTTATAGCCGAGCACTTCCCTTGTTCCTAACGGGAACCGACGCGGCGACGCGGCGGAAGAATGCGGTAGTGGCGCTGCCGGAGTCCAGAGCGGGAACTGAGGAAAACTTCCTCTAGGGTCGTGCTGAGGGTGTAAAGTAGGGACAAGATAATAGGTCACTTTTGACAGATGTCAGTTTTATATTCATAGTGAGGTGACCTGCTTAAAAACATCGATTAAATGAATGAATAGAATGAATCGATACAGACTTGAAACATATGTGAATTTTAAAAATGATCATGCGAATCCCTGTCCCATTATTATTTTTTCTTTCATAAATTAAAGGAGCAAAATAAGACAAGTACCTACGTAATTTAACAAAAAAATTGCTTTTATTCACTTGAACTATCGGAACTGCTATCTTCATCACTGCTGTCAGCACTCAGAGATATTATTAATTCATTTTCAGTAATATTGTCTATTCTCACATCTCGTTCAAAATCTTGTAAAATTATTTTCTTTGTCTTCTCCACGACTTTTCGCCAGTCTTCTGTAGTGACTTCTGCACATGCAGTTTGTAGCAGAGTCATCATTTTAGCAGTACTGAAGGGTGGTTCAGTATTGTTCCGCGGTGCATGACCCTTTATTTGTGCCCAAATAAGCTCGATGGCGTTATACTGGCAATGGTAGGGAGGCAATCGAATAACTTCGTGTCCATGCTCTAGGGCTAGTTCATCGATTACATAGCGGAGCTTGGACGGCTTAGTTGCTTTTACCAGATTTAACAACTCAACTTTTAATAAAGTTGGACTTGCCTCCACACCATTTCTTACCAGCCACGAGACAATTTCTTGCTTTTTATTTGCTTGAGTTGGTGGTTTATCAACTTGTACAGAATGATACGGAGATTTGTCCATTATAATTTTCGATGGGTTTTCTAAGCTGACTAGCAGCTTCTCAAACCACTCTTTAAAAACATCAAAGTTCATTTCCTCATGGTAATCTGTTGTAGTTTTAGAGGCGAATGCGAGGAGGCAGTCTGGAATAAAACCTTGAGAAGCTGATCCCGCGTGACATATAATAAGTCGGGCTCCTTTTCCCGATGGAACTTTTGAGGTGGAGGCCGCTGTATCATCGGTCCATGTCCGCGCAACCGTATGGTTCGCATTCAACCATGTTTCGTCAATAAACACGACATTGTCCCAATCCGTAATTTTATTTACCTCACGTAAGAATGTTATTCTCTTCAAAATAATATCGTAGCGTTCTAGCAGGATTTTCCGCTTGTCGGATTTTTTAAATCTAAAGCCAATCGATTTCAAAACCTTTGATAGAGACGATTTGCCTCCAAAAAATAAACCTGCGCCTTTTAACGAACTCAATAGCTTTTCCCGTGTAGGATATTCTTTTCTCGAGTAATATCCATAAATGTGGTTGCGAATTGCAGTAGCATCAAAATTATCAACGTCAACAATTTTCTTGTCCCTCTTTCGTTTTTTCGGTGTACGTGAAGTATTATCTTCTGAGCCTGATGGTCCGTATTTCTCTTTCAGAATTTGAGTTACTGTCTTCTTCCCTATTCCCAATGCTTCGGCCACGCGTTCTCTCGGTGGTTTCAATGGTAAAAGAGGCCCGGCCCATCGTTAACTGATTCACGTCCAAAATAATTGTACAATTTCAGCACTAGTTTGCGAGATTGACTGTTTAGAGTTTTCCCCCGTTTCGACATAGTAAGACTGTAATGTTTTTCTTGTTTAATAATCGTTAAGAAATCGGAGTCCAATTTATAGCCAGGTAAACGTAGTCAGTAAGATCAGTTCAATGAAAAAGTCGGATCAGAAGAAAATAACAGAGAGCACACCAAAAACGCACAGTCACTTCGCACAACAACAAAAGACTGCGTCATCATCATGTTATGGCGACATGACATGCGTCATCGACAGGCACTGGTGTTGCCAGCAACACCAGTGACCAATGACCTTTCTATTTAGTTATTTTTTTGTATTTTTATAGTTAGTTAAAAGAATAATAAATATGTATAATTAGGTTTTACTATAATCACAACGTGGTTATAAATTTATGGTGATTTTTCTTCACAAGTAATCATTGCATTCGATTCAACTTACAATCCTATCAGCTTTCGATTTTTAGAGTAACATCCCTAGTGTTTAAAAAGAAAAAGGGTTGACTGACGCAACATTGTAACGACGTTCAGTTCTTTAGATCAGAAATTGTTTATTATGTTTAGAATGGTTTATTAGTGAAAGCAAATCGTAAAATTACTCGTATCGGTCATTATTACAATAAATATGTAAACGTAATTGAAAAAAGTTAAGCAATTGTGCAGTTCTTATTTTATACCCGCCGTTACAAGGTCACGTTGTTGAATTTTGATGAAATGTCAAAAGTGACCTATTATCTTGTCCCTACTTTAGTAGGTGTCTTGTCTCCAAAACTTGGAAGTCCCGTTCCCAAAACTCGGACCCTGGAAATATTGTTCATTTGAAGATGCGGAACTGTTGGGTGACTCCTCGGATTATGGTATTCCCGGAAGAAGAAAGTTCCGTGTCAGCCATATGGGCGTGAGCGTGAAATGCCACAATCAGACGGAGTTCACAATAAAAAAAGAAATTTAGAAAATAATTTTACAAAATATTTTTAATAAAAAATCTACCTACATTTGAAAATTAATATCAGTTAAAATATGTTCAACACTTACACAATTGGGGATTGAAGCACTGATTTTAATTATGTTATGAAGAACAAAAGTACTTAATTAACGATTTAGTGAAAGCACAATAATGTTGTGCATAAAAATTATAAAAAATGATTAGCTCGCGACTATGCAAAATAGTGTCGCATAGGAAGGTCGCGGGCTGAATGGCATCGCTAGCCCCTGTCGCCCTGCGCCTGGGCCGTGCAAGCAAAATGTGCATGGTGCAGGGCCGGCTGCAGAGATGTGGGGAGACAGGGGTAAGGATTAAGGATGGGGCATAATGGGCACGTTGAACCCGTCACTTACGAAGTCATTAATATGAAGTAATGATACATCGTTACAACAGCGGAGGCTTGGTAATAGGGTCCCATTTTTACCCTTAGGGTACGGAACCCTAAAAACCAATATAGCAAAAAAATGCTTCAATTATAAGTTTTAATATGAAAAAAAAACTGTTACCATTTAAAATAATTTATAACTCTCATTTTGAAATACATTAATATAAATGTGCAAATTGTATGATCACTATGAGATAGGTGAGACAAAAGTTGAATATCATCCCGAGTAAATCAGCATTTAAAGGAATTACTTTGTAAACATAAAACTTCATAGGGCGCGCTTCAACATAACGAATAAATAAATTAATTTCGTCCATTTTGATGGCATCTGAAAAAAAAAGGGTTTTTATGGGTTAATACTTTCGTTCTATCTTTCACTAGTGCACTTTGTGCAGTGAAATAATCATGAAAATTAAATTTAATTTTACAGTGATTAAAACGCATTTTTACACTGAAAGTCTTGATTTTTTTGTAAATAAAGATAAACATATCCCCATTCTTGAAAATTGGTTGAAACCAAAAACAGGTTCAAATCAGATTCAAACATGTAGTTTCTTCGGTTATATGCAGGTTTTTTCAAAATGTAAAGTCAGTGGTGAGAATAATCGGCCTAGTATACGAGTAGGACTCGCGCACGCAGGGTTCCGTACTGTGGGCCCTTAAATAGTAATTTTATTTAAATTTAATTATTTATTATCGAATTGTTTATACAACTAAATATTCTGTGAATATTTCAAGCATGTACCTTTTACCATTATTAATATCGAGCGAAAAACGGTTAAAAATTCTAATTTATTGTATCAGAGCCCCCCCTAAATATTAATTTTATTCTGTTTTTACCATTTGTTGTTATAGCAGCAACAGAATTACATCATCTGTGAAAATTTCAGCTTTCTAGCTATAACGGTTTATGAGATACAGCCTGGTGACAGACAGACATACGGACAGATGGACAGATGGACAGACGGACAGCGGAGTCTTAGTAATAGGGTCCCGTTTTCACCCTTTGGGGACGGAACCCTAAAAATAGAACACAAACACTAAAGAAAAGAAGTCCGGCTTGAACGCAGATCTTAACATTATAGTTTGAGTAAAATGACATATTCGCACCTTGTTTATGATTCGTCAATTGGTCGTACAGAATAATTTTTATTTTGTTTGTCTCTGAAGCGAGGACGCCAGCAAGTAAGGCAGGTGTGACTGTCTCTAACATAGTGACAATCACAGCTACAGTTGTAAATATGAAATGCGGAGATTCGAGCTGAAAATAAACATTTATTTTATTTTAATCTATTTTCTGTTCGGAATACAGAATCACAGTAACCATTATAAAACATAACATACCGACATGACTTGATATTTTACACTTGCCACTATGATATAAATGTAAAGCATTAATTCTGGGATATTAAAACAAAGAATAAATATATACTGAAAAAAAAAACAATACTTTATTAATATTTTTAATTTTAAGAAAACGTCTTGCAATAAGTTAGGAGATTTCGGTAACTAAGAAATATCTTACCAATGGATCGTATGAGGATTTTATTGATTCAGTTGCATCAACAATATATTTGTATGATTTATTGTATGTGGTAAATGGCAAAATTGTCGCTTCCAAATCATAAGCAAGTTTTTTGAGGCGGCGATATGATGAAAAAAATATCAATGAATTTGTGGCCCACACGTAATCTTGACTAAGAAATACAATATAATACGCAACAAGTTCCAACGCAGAGCCCTCAAATTTACTAACGAAAAGCCAAATAAAACTTGTGAAGAATATTTTACACAAAGTTATCGGAAATGATATGAGCATAGCGAGTTTTTCTTCATCAATAGTATGTACAAAATTCATTTCTCTGTCTAATATTTTCAACGTGTTTAAATAATCGTATAATGTCCTCTTCATTCTAAAGAGTATAACAACGTTAAAAATATGTTGCACTGTATGATAAATTATAAATACACCCGTATCAGTTAAGTGATTGCAACAAAAAATAATATTGAAAACGTAAAATGTCAAACTAGGTAAAAGTATGACGTATTTGAAAATATTATTGATGCTCTTTGTGTGAAAGTTAGGATATCCAAAATCAAGACAAGTAAATAAGTAAAGAAATTTATAGAATATTTCGACAATTTTCGATCGTTTGTATTGTTTTGATGTTTTAAAAAACGTATTTATTTTCGGTGATTCGTTCATGATTTTATTTTAAGCCCGATATATAATAAAAAACTGTATAATATGATAGTTTTGTACCGGTCAGATCAGAGTAATAAACTAGAATAAGCTTGAGATACCGACTTTTCAAATAAATTTCAATTAAGTAATGAACTTAGAGGTACTAACATGGTTATTGAATTTACACATTAAATTAATTGAATTGACGACTCCAAGGTTCAGTTGAAATAATGAAAAACTTTTATAGACTGAGTTTTTTTTTTTATTTCGTATAGGTTTGCGTTTGACTACACACTGCCTGATGTTTAGCAGATATGCGGTCTAGGATGTAACACGCTTACCTATAATATACCTATTTACTCGGGATTTAAAGACACCTACATTGTACTAAGTATGTAAATTACTTTATTTTAATTTTGTAATTTTTATATGTGTACAGAATAAATCATTAAACGTAGATACGAAAAATGTCCCTTCTAACCAAACATTGTTTTGTGACGTGTCACAGCAATGAAATTATCATAATATCATCTGTCATGATGATTCATCATCATAATCATACTCGTATAAGCGGTAATCCGTTCACTAATTAAAAGTGAACACAAAATTTGAAAATAGGCCTTTTTAGGGTTCCGTACCCAAAGGGTCAAAACGGGACCCTAAAAAAGCTAAGACATCAAGCATCTACCTGTTACTATTACTAATATCGAGCGAAAAGCGGTTAAAAATTCAGGATTGTTTTAAAGGAGCCCCCTTAAATAAAATTTTATTCTGTTCTTTAAAACAATCCTGAATTTTTAACCGCTTTTCGCTCGATATTAGTAATAGTAACAGGTAGATGCTTGAAATGTTCAAAGAAAGTTTAGTTGAATATACAATTCAATAATAAATAATTAAATTAAAATAAAATAAATATTTAAGGGGAGCCCCCTGCGTGCGTGAGCCCTACTCGTACTTGTTTACGATTATTAATCACTAATATTATAAATCTAGTGTGTTTGTTACTTTCTTTGTTACTCTTTTACTTATTTATTTAGAGGCAAGAATCGACTTGATTTTTTGCAAAAATGTTGTTTGAAGGTCGGAGAGTGTCACAGACTATTTTATATCCCGCAAAATTAAAAAGTTCCTTTGGGAAAGCATAAAAACCAAAATATCACGCTAGTGTAGTCGCGGGGAAAAGCTAGTTCCATAATAGTAAAAAAATCCATCGTTATACAAAACTAGATATTTAGAGTATTTGTATCCAACTAAAAACAGCATACCTCCAATTCATCTCTGTTGTCCAAAATAATGGAGCTATTTCCTCGACCTGCTAGCTTAGCATACAAGACCACGACAAGAGTTTATCGACGTGTGCAAAGGTGACAGATATATGCTTCATCATAACTCTGTCACGTTCTGACACGTCGATAGTATAATTTTATGGTCCTTATGCTAAGCCCGCTAGCGTTGGTAAGATAATCAACCCTCTGGGTTGTAGAGTAGATTTAAATAAGACAACAGATACATAACTTCGTCTTGGCCTTGACAGCTTAACGTGTCATCCAAACGGCATAGTTATATGTGGCACTAAAAGAAAAAGTGAGATGTAAAAAGAAACCGACAAGTGCGAGTCAGGCTTGCACACCAAGGGTTCCGTACAAATCCTGGAAATTTCACAAAACTGTAATGTTGAAATCTCTATAGGAAAAATGAATAGTCGTCGGAAAAAGTGTTTTTTTTATTTTATTTATATCGTTATATATAGAATTACACTTTGTAAACCTGTTTTAGCATCTGCTAATGAAGCTTTTTCACCCCACCCCACATGATACGATTTACTCACTTTGAATTTTGGGCCTATATTTTTATATTGGCCCTATTTTTTATGATTTCATTACAAATGTACAGTTTTCAGATTTATTCCTATATATGTACTCTAAAACAATGCTTCTTGCCAAATTTCATAGTTCTAAGTAAAGTGGAAATACCCTGTAGGTTTTGATTCTCTTGTGAAATATGTGGTTTTTTACGACATAAACGGCAACATTTTTTTTTCTATGGTAACTGAGAAGTTTGATTTTTTCACAACTGAAAGAGATCGTAGATGTACGTATATGGTTTAAATTTTAACCCGTTAATTTAACGATTTCTTGAGATAAAAAGTCTTGAGATACGGACAGACGGACAACAATGTGATTGTATAAGGAATTTCCTTTTTTTCCTTTTGAGGTACGGAACCCTAATTAAGAACACAGCCATGGAATTTATTGAGATTCGATTTAGAACTAGGTATTTTACTATGCGTACAAAAAGAAAATGATCACAATCTGTTAATAGGTAATAGCTGCGTTACAATTTAGTTGCACGGTTGGATCCAAATATTATAACGTTGCAATTTAATTAAATACATGTCAATGACAAACTCTTAACCACTTTGTTTTTTATTTGGAAAAACATGAATCAAATCATCAAGAAATGCTGCAAGAAATCAAAAAACCAATCAGTGATAAGAACTGAACATCATTACGACTTAGAAAAGCTTTCATTTTGAAGCTGCCATGTTTTCAATGTTTTTATCAAATAGGTTTTCTGGTCTTTTCTAGTCTGCAGGAATTTCAGGATAATGAGTGCACGTTGCAAAGAAATATTTACGTGAATGTCTGATTTGCATTTTGCATACTAATTTTCAAACGGTCAAGTAGGTATAAATGTAATAATGTTTTTTGTCAAAAACTTAACAATCAATTTTAGAATATCAACCTCAACCCGAATATAGCAGAGTGAAAGAAGTAGTTCTGCTTTTCAGTTTCTATAGTCGCTGGAATTTCTGAATTTATTGGAATTACTTCAAAAGTATTTACTTACCAAGCATAGATGTAAAAAAAATATGGGATTATTTCGCCAGGTTTTTCAAGGAATTAAAAATTAACTAACGAATTGATCGCCAATCGACCAAAAAATCGGTAGAAGTAACTTAGGAAAAAAAATTAAAACATAGAGATAAACTGAGACACTCTTTTTTTTAAACGACTTCCAAAAAGGAGGAGGTTCTATGTTCGTCTGTGTGTATCTTTTTTTTTGTGTATGTTCTTCGATAGTTTCTCCAATTGTGAACCGCATAGAAAAATTCTTTTTTAGTTCGAAAGGGTATACTGCCGAGGTGGTCCCATTTAAATTTTACAGAAATCGGCTGAGTCGTTTTTGAAAAAACCAACAGTAATGTAAGCAATTCGAGCGTAATATCCGAATTTCGGACACTATGAACATCGATAATTTCGCCAATTGTGAACCGAATCGTAACATTCTTTTTTAGTTCAAAAGGATATACTCCCGAGATGGTCCAATTTAAATTTTATAGAAATCGGCTGAACCGTTTTTAAAAATCAACAATAATGGAAACAATTCTAACGATATATTCCAATTTTGTTCACGATGGAAAGCGGTTTAGCAATTTTTTGCGAAAAACCATTATTTAATTATTTGAATCAGTGACAATACTTACCTTTGAAGTGACGTCTGATTGATACTCAAAATTGGAGTCCTTGGTGGTGTTGAACTCATTCTTTGCCACGTAGAGCATACGTTAAACTTTAGTTAAACTAAACATTATTGCCTCTACCAGTTCAATAAACACGCTTTTGAAAAAAAAAAGACAACTTTATTATATAACGGAATAAGCGAACCTGCGGAACAAACATTAAGTAACGCCTCACTGCACATGAAATTTTAATAGAACTCTTTGAAAAAAATCTTTTATCAACTGAACGACAAACATCAAACGGTAATAACTGCGATATCTCAAAGTCTCTTTTCGAAAAAGAAACAATAACTTCGAAAGAATTTACGAGTGCATAAAATGGCTTTAGGGCATTTTTTACCCCAACGAGAGTATGAAAGGGTTAAAGTATTAACCCTTTTGGCGTTGACGTTAATTAATGGCAAGCTTCAATGATTTCTTTTGGAAAATGGGATTCTTTTGATGTTAGATTATTGAAGTGACTTTTATGAATTTGATTGAATATTTGGTACCTATTTACGAATATATTTTAACTATTGCAGTGTTTTTGTCATTCATCCAATATTTAAAGTGATGTTTGCCATGTGTGTGTCCAGTACGATAAATCAAAAAAATACAGTTAATAAATAGAAATACAAGAAGTTTTATTTCGATTCTACAATTAATAATGTTAATTTTTTCACAACTAAATTATTGACTCATAATATGATTCAAGTAATATTTTTACATTTATAACGAGAGGTACGAAAATATAGAACACCAATATCTTTGAAGTGAAAACTTCTTTAGCGGCTTTGAGCACTTTTTGGGATGGGTAACAAAATGTTAAACTCGCGTCAGGACTTGTGACCTGATCGAAAATTCGTAAGACGGAGGGAGAGAGAGGAAGTAATATCCCCCTCTCTTTCCACCGCGCGGCGAAAATGCATGCCTGCTCCTGCCGTTTCGTTTAAGCGGCGCAGGGCGCTTGCGCGAGTGTGATATTGTATTTTACCCAAAGACCTTGTATGTACTTATAACTAGACTGCGCACGAATGACAGTAATAATCGGCCAAGTACGAGTCGGACTTGCGCACGGAGGGTTCCGTACTGTATGGGAGCCCCCCTTAAATATTTACTTTATTTTAATTTTATTATTTATTATTGAAGTGAATATAAAACTAAATATTCAATTTTTTTCACTTTGTTAGTGGACTTTCTACTTGCGCTCACCGGACCCTATCAAACCAGAAACGGAAACTAACCCTACCAATATTGCATGCATTAACCCTTGGATGTCAGTCACACCTTATCCATAACTTCTCCCTAAAAATACATTTTTATGGAAAAGCAAAAGCTAATGTAGCTTAAACAACAATTTATTGATACCATTCCGCAATAAATAATATGAAGAGGAAGGGGTCAAAACGCCGCTATTTCCATAATAAGAAGCAGAATATTATTCAATGAACAAATAAGGGTCAAAAGAAAAGGTTTTACAAAGGGACAATCTGTAGGTACTGTATTCTTTAAATTCATATTGTACAGATTTTTCGACTGCTTTGTACAATCACAAATGATTACGACAAGTAATATACCATGACAAATAAATGATATGTCAGAATATATATTTGTTAAAAATGTAAGTTTGTTTAGACGCGGTAGATTGGAGTTTATAAATACTAATAATGCTATTATTAAACATACGCTTAGTAAATAAATAAATAATTAAAGTTATTAACCTGCTTTTGGTGCATTCAGCTACTTCCATAAATGTGCGTAAAAATATGATATTGATAGATTAATTAATATTAATATCAAACTAAAACAAACAATAAGCTATGATCGTTACTTCGTTACTTCAGGTGACTTATAAACTTGTGCTATCTTCACTTACATAATATAAACTAAAATGCACAAAACATTTTAGTTTTCATAGGTAATATGCAAGATAAGTTATGCCTTGCATACTGTATGAATATCTATTATAACCGCTAAATATCTAAACCCTGTAAACCACACGAGGGGTAGGTATAGGTATTTAAAAGATTCTGGCCTTTCGTCGCTTTTTCGACGGACGTCCTATTTTCACGCTTGTAATTTTCCCTGCAAGCTTTACTTCCTTAACGCATACTAAAATTTACAATAACCATAGTTTTTAGGGTTCCGTACCCAAAGAGTAAAAACGGGACCCTATTACTAAGACTGCGCTGACCGTCTGTCCGTCTGTCTGTCTCCAAGCTGTATCTCATGAACCGAAGCTGAAATTTTCACAATGTTGTATTTCTGTTGCCGCTACAACAACAAATACTAAAAACAGCAAAAAATTAATAATTAAGGGGGGCTCCCATACAGTACGGAACCCTCCGTGCGCGAGTCCGCCTCGTAATTGGCAGATTATTATTGGTAATACAAGCTAAGTTGAAGCCTTGTATGCTTTATATAAATATCTATTATGATCGCTAAATATCAAACCCCTTTTAACCCCTCGACGGGTCTATTATTACAAGATTCTGGCTATTTGTTGCTTTTGTGGCGGACGTCACGTTTTTACGGCTTTGGTTTTTCTTCACATTCATTTCTTTACGAATAATTGACCTTCAGTTACAATCGGGGGACCAGAAGTCGGAAATTTATAAGTAGTACCTATTAATTTTATCTTATAAACGAAATGTACGTTCAATAACTTACCTGTAACACAGACTAACACGTTACTAATAGCAAATACCTGCAATGAAAAGAAATCAATATTAACCCTTTTTTCCAGTTATATTTAAAATCAAGTGTGTTTGTCTATTTCTTTTAGTTATACTCAACGGAGTTTCACTATCTTATAAGCAGGAATTTTAAAAAAGGTGATAAATAGTGCATAATTTCTAAATTGGTCGAAAATGAGTTATGAATGCCAAGAAATGCACTCCTATATGTATGTACAAAAACTTTCGTTACTCATGCCTTAGCAAAAATAATTCTTCATCTAAGTGTCTATCGGTAATTTAAACTTTGACAGTCTTATTCCAAAACACGTTTTAACTTTATTAAACCATGAACTAACAAAAACAAAATTATAAAACGAAGTTTATCACTAAACCACGGACTAAATAAGGTACTAAAGATAAACCTGCGAGACCCCTAGTTTAACCATGGACTAACTTCGGCACTAAGAGAATTTTAGCTTAGAATTTGATTTGAATTATTTCACTCGGCACTTTTATTATAAATTAGAATTTACATATACAAGAAAAATGAATTTCTGTGTAATTAATAGCATAGAAAACAAAAATAGACCTTTATTTATTACGTTCAAAAACGGCAATAACAAAGTCTCACTTTTTTCTTGCTTGAGTTTTGGTCGCACATACACTCTCATTTGCCATGAACGTGAAAAAACGTATAAATATTGAATTAACTTTAATTATTGGATGGATACCTAAACAAACAACAATTCGGATATATTTATGCATTAAGAAGCAATTATTTAAGCATTTGAAGTGTGTTTTAAAAAGTTTTAAACACGCATGAACGAATGAATGATTGTAATTTCTATTTTTCATCTGTGGCTACTGCTTAAACCATGCATTATCATTGGTTTAACTGATCTTTGGTTAGTCCTTGATTTGTAATAGGAACGTATTTAAATCCTTGGATTAACTTTAATACCGTAACAACTGTGGATCTGCTAAGCCTGGTTTAAACCTGGTACTTATGAACTTTTTTGGAATAAGACTGTAACTGTATACCTATACAATATGGTTTGTGGCATTTTTACCCCATTTACTTTATAACTGTCGATGTGTATATGTAAAATATGCTAATTTATGTGATTAAATTGAAAACAAAGCCTGGGTGGATCGTAAGTAATACTGTAAACTTAATTCATCTGTCCAGTATTGGTCCAGTCAACTCAATTACGCTGATGTCCAATTACTAAACTAACACCCTATTAAATTATTCATTCCATTTGTCACCCTGTCAACATTTGGAGGTGGTCAACAATAGCCCCCTTTACCCTAATGTCCGGTGACAAAAACATAGTTAAGTTAGAATTAAGTATGCAGATTGGATTCTATTGTGTGTTAACTTAGATTTAAGTTAGGATGCTACAATGTGCTTGTTAATTGATTAAAACTGGAGATCTAATAAACTCTTTGAGTGGATACGGTCTTTTGCATGTCTATAGAAATGGATGATTGGTTTTAAGCAGATATAAACATAAATTAAAAATTTAAAAAACCCCCGACACATTGACAACCATTTTGGGCACATTTGTAGAATTTTGGTTCTTCCATTCCCACTTTAACCCACCATAACTCTTAAACGGCTCAATCGATTTTTATAAAACATGGCTAAGAACACTCTCGATTGAGTCTCCTTTCACCCAAAAAAAACTAAACTGAAATCGGTTCAGTGGTTCGGGCGCTATGATGCCACAGACAGACAGACAGACAAACAGACACGTCAAACTTATAACGACCCTCTTTTGCGTCGGGTGTTAAAAATAGATGAAATTTTCGTTGTTTGCATCAGGAATCATACCAATTTATACGTGTACATTACACATAAGAACTTGAAACTTGATAGCGACTTTATCATGTATAGTTATACCTACCCAGTTTCCAAAACATATAGTACGGGAATCAATCAGTTAAGTAATAATAGTCAAACAATTTTTGATGACCAGGTTTCTACAAAAAATAAAACGTAGCCACATCTTTTAATATCCTAACTGGCGGACTAATTATATTTTTTTACCAAGGCGTCTCGTCTATCTTCACTGTTTTATTTTGCTTCTGCTTAATTTTAAATATATTTTTATTTTTAAACCATTTAAATACTAGTAGTTCTCTGAACAGTAGATCTCGCGACACATCTCTTTAACTGAATCTAATATCATAAGGCTTCTAGACTTGTTCTTAACTGATTTGGTTCATTCTCGCAAATATTGTTAAACAAAACAATCTCGCCAAATATTATCTACGAGTAAATCGGCTGATAAATAGCACGACGGCAAATTTCCCCGTCCTTTTGAGGGAAATACCGCCGCTATCAAAAATCGCCGATAATAAAAAAATCTGTTATTAATATTAAGCATGCACGTTCACTGGAAACTTTCAAACGACTTGCAAAAATTATAAGTAATTTGCTGTATCATTGTTTTCTTTCGTTATGATCATTGCGTATATGATTATATGTATATTATTATGTATGTTTATAATATATTATAGTAGTAGTATAATTGTGTGTTAGGTATAGTATGTAGTATTATTATTTATGTTTATAATATAGCTTTATTTCTTTTGAGTATCAATCACATTATTGTACTCCCGTGATATATTTTAAGATCATTCCGTTCCGTGCATGGGTTGCCTGGAAGAGATCGCTTCCAGCGATAAGGCCGCCTTGAGCTACACTAATAAGTTTTTCATGTATTACTGTTGTCTTATTTTTACTGTGTACAATAAAGTGTTTTTTATTCTATTCTATTCTACAATATAGAAATCGCTCAAGGCGATTAGGCCGCCCTTGGACCACCTAATTTTAAGAATATTATGTACTTTGTTATTTAAGCTGTTTTTTGGTGTACAGTAATGTTATATTGTACCTTTATTGTATAGAACCTGTGTACCAAGTTTTGTCGAGATCTGTTGAAAAACTGTAGACGAAAACCAACTCCTGGACAAACGAAAGCAAAATCACCATATCCAAATCGGAGATCTTCACTTGCACTTGATCCATTACAGAAGGTTCACTATTTATATTGGCCAAAAACATTTTTTCAAGATGACGTGTCAGGAACGCATTCTCTGAACGGTCGAACTATAGTTGAAAAAAATGTAAATTATTTTTATTTGTAAACAATAAGTACGACACATTTTTGACTCCTTTCGTATGTACAATACCTACAATTGTAATCATCTACACTTACACAATAATTTGTAGAGGCATCTGTGGAGTTATGCTACGTATTATGCGTAGATATACGCTACGCTCTAGGCGTAGATATTCGCTACGCTTTCCGCGTAGATATATTATTATGCTATACGGCTACAGCGGCGTAGCTGCAGTGTCATCTATCAAATTAACTTCAAAATTTAAATTACCAAAAAAAATTGACTTACCATCCCTCTTCGCTGTGGTTTGATTGCTACGGCAACGATAATTGAATTAGATTAAGAATTATATTTTGGTTTGGAATCAAAAATGACAACGTAAGACAGGCATAACAAAGTAACTGCAGTGAGATAATTTATGTAACAACTAGACGACCCGCCCTAGCTTCGCACAGGTGTATTATACATATAAACCTTCCTCTTGAATCACTCTATCCATTAAAAAAAACCGCATCAAAATCCGTTGCGTAGTTTTAAAGATTTAAGCATACAGACAAACAAACAAACAAACAAACGAAAATAGCGACTTTATTTTATACTATGTAAGGATTTTCTTCATTTACTTATTCCTTTAACAAACCAAACTGGACCAGTGTAGCTGATATTGCTCTATCACCCTTCATGTGTAAACCTATGTCCAGAAATTGGCTATTTAAGAGCCTGCTACCGCACAGAGGCCTTAGCCTGAGTATGCATAGTACAATATACATACAAAGATTATTATCGTTTCCATTTCGCTTCATACATTTTTGTTAGTTCACCCTCGTATCCGTCAGGGCGCTGTACAAAATTGAATGGAACAATACGAAACTTTACTAGTTTCCGTTTACGAATAAAGTAATACGCAACGCTCAGTGCAGTTATTTCTTTGGAACGTATATAGGGTTATTTCTAATCAATTAGCATCCTTTTAGGGGCTTATGTGTACATCAAAACTAACAGCTTTCGTTCTGGAATTTTTGTCAAAACTGAAAAAAAATATCAGCTGTTCTGAGTTTACATACATTTTATCGAGGGTGAACGATATTTTTCTATGGAACAACAACTTTTTTTAGGAATAACCCTGTATAGGTTCGAAGCGGCTTGCATGCAGCGCCAACTACAAATTCTGGGTGAGATCACTGATAGATTGTCCACAAATCAAATGAGATAGACCATCGAAGCCGGGCCACGTATGATAACACTATTATTTTCGGTATTCAGCAATAAAAACACACATTACAATGACTTATTGAATTACCTACGAATAGAGGGTCGAGGTATTTTGACCTGACTTGCTATTTATTAGATTTATTGTTTTCTTCGATAAAACCGTTTCTTGTGATGTATGATCTGCATAGGCCAAAATAAATAAACTGAGTCTTTGAATGTGTATTTATTTATTTTATTTTCTCTGGAAAACATTCACTTCAATGTAGGAAGGTAGTTAACTTAAATAAGTTTTTAAAAACTAAAATAAAACTAAGGTGTTGCCGAAATGGAGGCTCTAACACGCGATAGTCAACTGAGTACTAGAGGTTGGTTCAATGCATGATATATTTAGTCAGCGTATTATGTGTAAGCTCATGTGAGGCTGAGTACATGTCTTTATCATTTACTGTAGCAGAATCTTTGTGGATTAGTCAACTCATTCAGGAAATTTCAGGAAAGCCCACTGAGGCTATAACTATTCGTTGTGACAATAAAGGAGCTTTAGATTTAGCTGTGAATAATGTAACAAGCCAGCGTTCTAAACATATACAGGCACTATTTTGTGCGAGACCATGGTAATAAAAAGGATGTAAAGGTATCATACTTATGTACTGCTTTAGTTAGAGATTGAGTCAAAACATCAGCTAATGCCAGCTGATGTTTTGACTAAATCTCTCTCTAGAAATAAACAGAACGGAAGTATAATAAATATTGAAATGCAACGTAATATACGAGACAAATAAAGCCATGATCACACGGACGGAGCAAATAAATAATTTAACAGATACACGTATGAAATATGTACGGGGATTTGTTTGGCATAAATATATGCAAAGACGAGGGATGGGTGGATGCGGCATTTTTAGAATTATCTTTGTAATTCTTAATAACTGAGATATATAAATCTGAAACTTGTAACTAGGTAGCTAAATTTTCACAGCAAAAATAAATATAATCTGACCACACACTGCTTGATATGTTCAGCAGATAAGCGGTCTAGGTTGTAGCACGCTTACCTAGAAGATACCTATTTACTCGGGATTTGAAGACGCCCACGTTGTACTTTAGCGGGAAGTTCCACATTCTGGCTATTCGTATGAGGAATGAGGATTAGAAACGCTTGGTTCTAACGCGCGGAATGTGCACATAAAAGGGTGGCGCTTTGATCGCGTCTTTATACTAATTTTGTCTGCCTAATAATATCCTAAAATCCTAATAATAAATCCAATGTGTCTTTGTATTCGTAGCTCGATGTAGCGCGGGTATTGAAGCGAGTGTGCAAATGTGATGAGGCACATTATGCCTCATCGCCGTCGGATTGATGGCGGACATTTGTTATTCAGCACGATATTGGACGACTATATCTCGTCGACGTTTCGTCAATTTATCTCGATACGGATATCTCGTAGGCAAAACACTGATGTGTCTGGGGAATCGCAGATTTGAAATTGGTTTATTATTAACGTATTTTATTTTAATTTTTTTAAGAACTGAGAAGATTTGACTGTGGATACAAACATTACAATACTTTGTATAACGGGAATCCACTCACGTTTATTTTACAAGCTTATAAGTTTCACCTGTCCCGTTGTCAGTCTGTCGGTCTGTAATCAAATCTTGCAAGTTAAATTTGATCCACTTCGGTTACCGATTCAGCTGAAATTTCGCATACATGTGTAAATCACATGACAATGCAATATTATGATGACATGGTGCTGATCTGATGGTGGAGCTGGAAGGTGGCCAAAGGAACTTAGCAATGAAACAACACAACCTCGTCTAGTTTAGCTGCCTCTGATATGGCTAAACGGTTAAAACAACCTGTCCTAAAGCCTAGAAGGCCTAGATGACGATGAAGGTTTGAAATCTTATACCTTCCTTTAAACTAGCAATCCTACTAGTGTGTTTTTTTATAAATATTTACTTTGGGTCATTGAAACGGCCAGACGTGTATTTAGGTTGGGCTTTCATGAGACACCAGAAACGGCGGTATTTTGAAAAAATGTGAAAACAAACAAAATATATTTTTAATAACGCTATACCTCGACTACTACTAACATGTACTTACATACTTTTTGTCGTGAAACGGCACAAAACAAAGCGACGCTCAGTCGCCCAGATATTACAAGTAAATTAATTAACCCCACTGAAACTTAATCAACCTGTTAAATTAGTATATCAATAAATAAAGGGCACTCTCCATTGGTTGATTTGATACCCGTGCCTTGCCTGAGGCGCTGGATCACTGGGTAAGGATTAATTGGTTAGAAACGCAAATAAGGCTTTTGAGGTAACTGGATGTGTGTAAATAATCTGTGTAATGGATACTGGTATGTGGTTTTTGAATGTATAATAAGTGGGTAAGCAGCTTACGTATGCCAGTGGTTAGTTATTTTTGGAATCAAGATCAAGTTTTGCTCGAATATAAAATTTGATAAAAATCCTTCAAGCAAATATCTATAGTCACAATCGTGCAAAAAAGTCCGAACCAAAACCCTGTCCAAGCTACGTAGTGGGCAGGCTTTTTAATTAGTCGTAAGGCGAGTGCAAGCCGATTACAACGCCGTGCGATGCCAAAGTGCTCGGTTACAAGCACTAATTAGGTGACTTACGTCGAGATTCGAAAATCGAGTCATTGTGAATTATTTAATGTAAATATCTATCTAAGTCGATATGTATGATGGCGTTCGGACATATTTTTACTACTTTCACTTAGGTAATGTGACTCTGTAGATATTTGCTCGAAGTAAACATCGCATGTTAGAGTGGTTTCCAAAATTCATCACGCAAAATGATAATTATGTGCCTCCAGAGTATACTACAGCATTTGTGCTACGGCAGCCATGCTACAGCAGCTGCCGTACGGCAGTCATGCTACGGTACGCGTGCTCCGTTAGGCATGCTACGGTACCTTTGCTACGGCGGCTGTGTTACGTTAGCAAGGCAACCATGCTACGACAACTATGCTACAGATGACATCTAATGTATTCTAATAGAAGCACTACATAGCTTAGCAGCGTCATTTAAGTTCCCCATTTTGTAGCGTTTCTAGCAATCAAAATAAAGATCACTTCATTGTAACACTGATAGATCCAGCAGTCATACTTCTAACTTCTCTTTTAATCTGTGTGTTAGAGCTATGTGTGTAATTAATTTATGTTTTACATTTTAATTTTTCTCTTTCTCTCTCTCTTTCTCATTATTATCATAACAAACAAAGTAAATGCCATTCGGTCAAAATGTAAAGTATTTCTGTTTTTCAATATTTGTATAATTTTTTTGTGAATTTATATCAAAGATTTTTAGATTTAAAATAAGAGATGTTATATAATCTTTAATAACAAACAAATTAAATATAATTCGGTCAAAATAAAATCATTTCATGTTCTCAATATTTTTATAAACATTTTGTGGGTTAAGTTTAAAGATTTTTAGATTTAAATTAAGAGTTTTTAACTAGTTTTTATATGGAAAACCACAAAAAAAGGATAAGTATTGAGAAAATGAAATACTTTTATTTTGACCGAATGATATTTCTTAATTTGTTTGTTATTTTCCAGTAGGTATATTTTGCGCATACAACCTTTTCTTATATTATAAATCCAAAAGTATGCTTGTTGGTTTATTGGATTATTCCGCTTTCACGCAGCAACGAAGGAACGGTTTTTATTTTTGGACATAGTTTGAACGACGGAAAGTTATTTAGTCCACTTTTTATCCCAAAAAAATGAATGCTCCCATGGGATAGCACAAACATTAAATACCATGCAGCCAGCATAGTCACGAGCAAAAACTAGTTTTCTAAAATTTAGACAATGTTATGTCAAAACTAGCACAATTATTTGTATTTAGGTATAACTAAATTTTAACAATGAGCTTTATTTCATAGACATTCAAATGCGCTTACATTCTTAAGAAAATGTTTATTCGTTTCCAATCGTCGAAGTACACAATTTTATATTGTAAAACAATTACCACAACAAAAAGTGAAAAAAAAATGTTTTAAGATACAGAATTAAAATTATCAATGTTAGTACAGTACGTGCCACCAAAGATGAGACTTGAGAAACCACTTTGGTTTGTAATAAATAATTTGTATGGATACTAGATATACAAACGTTTAAAAAACGTTTGATAGATTTACAGTATATGGGTAATTAGTTTGTACACGACTGTACCTGCGCAAGATCCCCCACCATTGACGCTCGTTAAGTCTCATCTTCGGTGGCACGCACTATAAAATAATGTTGGTAGTTCTCGGAAACTCAGATAAAGGAAACAAGATCTTTGAGAGTAGTTCAGGGGAACATTGGGCAAATTGTGGCCGCGGGCAAACTTCCACTCTATTTGATTGCGAACTTTGAGCTCTATGTTTAGATTACTCAAGGGAAAGGGCGATTACCTGCTCAATCATTTTTGGACTTGTTGGTGAATAGATACTTCTGGCTTGTATTGGGTATTGATAATACAGGGTGGAGCTGACACCGACCTTAAATGAAATAATTTAGGTATTTGGACTTCTGTTTTTAAGCCATCGACATATTTAGAATTTAAGTTGTGTACAAATTTCTAAAACATCATTTTGGAGCAACCTGTAGCTAAACAGTAACACTGGATTGGTCTTTTGTCAAATAGCATGATTATATACTTTACTTACTTTTTTATACATATTCAACGAAGTAGTTTACCTTTTAAGTAAAATTACTATAGTACATAAGTATATATACTTACGTAAATACCAGTAGGTTCTAGAAGACAATTAGTGATTAATCGAACTGCGCAGACAAGTCATAACAAATAAATTTAATTTTTGTAACCGCTTGAAACAAATTACTTATGAAGCAATGTATTTAGCAATTACTTACGACTTTGTAACATTTCTGAATCAATTTCAATACATTCGATACACTATCTACTTCAGTATTGTATCCTAATTATTCTATTTTTTCGGAATGAAAGTCTTTCCAAAATATCATGACAAACAATTCGATTCTTACTTGACTATTTTTTACGAAATATTGGATGTTTTATTTGGTTGCGGTTTCGGATTTCTCAAACGCGAAACGTCACAACGAAAATATTTTGTTTTAAAGTTCATAAGCTTGCTGCAAAGTTTATTGATATATTTAGTTTCTGTGTTGGGATTATATTCGAGCGAAATATACAGCAGCCTTTTCGTTGCTTGGTTTAGCTATATCTTTGGACATTATATAATTTATGTTGTAATTTTTGCATTGAAAAGGATTACTTTATACCAGTTCTATTGCGATATGCAATATATTGATTCTAAGTTTAAAGCTTACAACGCACGCAAATTGGTTGAAAAGAGATTCATAGCTTTGTTATTATTTGCCGTGCCGTGGTGGTCTAGTGGTAATGACACCGGCCTTACAATCGTGAGGTCGTGGGTTCAAATCCCGGTCCCGTACCAATGAGTTCTTTGGAATTTATGTACGGAATTTCACATCACTGGCTTTTCGGTGAAGGAAAACATCGTGAGGCAACCTGCAATACGTCCGTAGAAGAAATTCGATGGTGTATGTGAATCCACCAACCCGCACTGGGCCAGCGTGGTGGATATGGCCCAATCACTCTTCGTGGGTAGGCCTACGTCCTGCAGTGGACTTTCAAAAAGGCTGGTACAGTACAGTACAGTACAGTACAGTTATTATTTGGTTATATTTACCGTGTTTTAGTGACTTCTGTCTACTGCGGTATTACCCACAACTGCATAAAACCCGTCTGGGTTTCAGTGATATACTTTATTGTTCTGTTGGGTTGTGACACAATTGTGTCTATAGTTATGTTTATATTTTACTCATTTTACCATCGACTAGTAATTTTTACTGACAATTTAGTAAACAGTGACAACGAGCTGACAAAATCTTATAAACATCTGTACAAATTGATCGCAGATTTTGCGGAAATACACAAGATGTCGTACATGCATATCACTTATTTAAAGGTTCAGATAGTTAATAACTATTTAAAGGTATATTGATAATGTAATGAATAATTTTTTTTTGCAGTATTTGACGGCTGTTATTTTCAATATACCTACGATAATGACTTCGATATATCTGGCTATATGGAGTCTCAAAAAGGATAATTTACCGGTAACTATACTTTTTTTAATGTTACTCGTATATTTAAAGAACGCTGAGGTAGTTATGACAGCTTGGACTCTAAACTGTCAAAATGCACAAGCTCACTGTCCTAATATAAGCGATAACTTTGAGGGGCTTTTTAGCTTTTTAGTATCTGTCTAGATACCGAATTGGCTAGATACCGAATTGACTGAGCTAAAAGCTCAGCTGAGCGGCTGAGCTAAGATAGGTACATAAGTGTAACTAATTACCTACAAATCAGATCGTCTGTCCACCTTGTTGATGGAGATCCTATGCCGCGGTTAGGCTTATGTCAAGCAGTGGATGTCGTATGGTCGATGGACAGATTGATGAATGCTACGTTCGTTTTCAAAAGATAGAGCTTAATTAGCACATTTTAAAAATAGGAATATACCTAATTATATTCTCCGCTGTTGGTTGTAGTTTTCTAAATTTTCATTTACAGATCTGGCAGCTGGCACTTACACCGCACAATTTGACGACGCTGCTCGTACTGGCCCAAACTGTAGGTCCCGCCTTATGCGCTTCTCTGGTAACCGCTCAAGCTGAAACTCTTAAAATAACGTTACACGAAAAACAGCTGTTTGAAGAAGGTAACATAATTATGATTTTAAAGTTTTGTAAACATTTGTAACAACGTATTAAATACTGAATGATATTCGCATTTGTCCAAATTTAAAATCGATTATTGGTCAGAATTACCATATTTTACTTGTAAAACTCGCTCAGAGGTTCGAAAGCTACTTTCTAAGAACAGCGTAAATTGATCATGTATTTTTTGATGTCTAGACACGCGGCAGCCTGTCCAGCCAAAGTGTTCTAAGAAAACTGGCGACGCAGCGGCCGTGTGTAATATTACACGAACCATTTGGAGCTACTTTTGACCCCCTAACAACTCAAAAACTATTTAGCCTACATACATGAAATTTGGCACATTTACTAAAGTCTTTTAGGTTATAAAGAATACAAAATTTCATAAATGTTGCTCAATCAGTTATTGATATATTTACGTTTAAAAACTCGTGTTTCATTGACTGATTCACTCACTGACTTATAGATCAAAAACCTAACCCATTTCCAGATGACCTAGAATCTTGATATCTGGCACCAAAGTAGACTATCGGGCATAAATAAAGGAAAAAATCTAAAAACTGAAAATTATTGAAAATTAGTACTATTAACAAAGTAATTGTAAAATGTACCTAACCAATACTCCAATAAATGGCGGTAGTGTCGCGAGGCACTGAGATTTTCGATAGATGAACCAACCCGGGTTTGAGAAAAAATAAATAAAAAGTTTGATTCATACAAATATACAACTCGGAATCGACAAAATTTATGAAACAGTAAATTTTTTCCCGAATCCTGGGTTGGATCGTAGTAAATATTGAGTGATGATAATGATCTGAATCACTTTCTTTCCGTTTAGTACCCAAAAAGTCACCCTTTCTGAATAACCTAACCTGTACACAGGTACTCCGGAGTTACTGATTGACCTGTGAAAAAAAAAATTAAAAGGGCAATTTGGAAATTTGGCTGAAATTGAAATACGGTTCCATTGGCAACATGCTTTTTAATTTTTTTTGTCTGTTTCCGCCGATCGATTCATTTCCGCTCAACAGTTTGGAAGACCATCTCCATCGGTACCCTACTATGCATAGGCAACGCATGTTACAAAATTTAACAGGTTGATGCCGGTAAATGTCTTGACGTAAAATATACCACGACATTGCTTGTCATTCTAAAATTAATTTGGTGATGTAAACCAATAGCTTTTAGAAGACAACCTTAGTAATTAATTTTATTGAACTGCGCAGTAAAGTCAAACAAATTAACTAAATTAGTGTAACGGCTTGAAATAATTACTAAACAATAGACTTTGAAACATATCAGAATAAATTCCAGTTCTTTGCTCACTGTGTACAGTTCTGCACTTCAGTAAAGAAACGTACAAAATGAAAGTTTTTTCAAAACAAAATTACGACAAACAAGTTGATTCTTACTTGACTATATTTTACAGAATATTGGATATTTTTTTTGGTTGCGGTTTCGGATTTTTCAAATACAAAACGTCACGACGAAAATTTGTTGTGAAATTGATAAGCGTGTTGCAGAGTTTGTTGATATCTTTAGTTTGTGTGTGGGGATTGTTTTCCGCTGAAAAATACAGCGGTTTTTTCATTGCTTGGATTAGTTTTTTGTTTGGATATTATATGATTTGTGTTGCAATTTTTGCGTTGAAGAGACCAAATGTAACTTTATACCAGTTCTATTGCGATATGCAATTAATTGATTCTAAGTTAAAAGCTCACAACGCACGCAAATTTGTTGAAAAGAGATTAATAGCTTTGTCATTATTTGGTTACATCTACCGAGTATTGGTGTATCTTGTGTTCTGTAGCATTACCTACGGCTGCGTAAAACCTATCTGGGTTGCAGTGATATATTTGTTTCTTTTATTGGGCTTTGACGCAATTTTATACATATTTATGTTTATATTTTATTCATTTTACCATCGACTAGTAATTTTTACTGACAATGTAGTAAACGGTGACAACGAGCTGACAAAATCGTATATACATCTGTACAAATTGATCGCAGATTTTGCGGAAATATACAAGATGTCGTACGATTCCGTGGTTTGTTTTTTTTTTACATATTTTCACTCAATCGCTTTGTGAACTTACAATAATAATAAGTAAAATCTTTTCTTCAGAGAAGTAATATTTGTGTCACATATTTCATATTAAGATAAGTCATAATCATTAATAAATAAAATAAAATTAATACTTTCTTTCTTGTAGTATTTGACGGCCGTTATATTCAATATACCTTCGATAATGACTACAATATATCACGCTATATGGAGTCTAAAAAATTATAACTTACCGGTAACTATACATGTTTGATAAAATTAATATACGAACGCTGAAAAAATCTGCGTTACCAGTATTCAAGTATGATATCGACAGAATGGTCGTCATGCGGGTAATTTTACCAAAAAAAGCTGTAGTTTTTGCTCACACACGTAATTGGAATCACGATGGTAATTTCAGTTACACAACTGATATCTGCACAACTAAGAATCCACCACAGGCAGCCTCCGGCCAAGCGGATGCCTTGAACTGGGTCAGCGCAGGCAGAGACGTGATCCTTTTTTTTTTTTGACCTGGGGAAATCTTTTTAAGATACCACCGCACCTCGGGGCAGGCGGGTGGTTATGTGGGAGTCCCCGCCCATAGCTGGACGGTATACCCACCAAAACCCCAGGGTGTTCCGCCACTGCGCTATGTGTCGGGGCTACGGGCACGCTTGCGCACTCCTCCGCGGCACCCGACAGCGCTGGCCCAACTCCGGCCCCACCACGGAGCTTCGGCTCTCGCCAGAACGACTATGTGCCGAACACCAGACACATCGTCATCCACCACCTGGGACCAACCAGCACTGGGCGTCGGACAGCACCCGTGTCCGACAGCCCTGGTCCCGATGCAACGGGTCAGTTGAAGTGGCCCCGCGCCTGCCACTACGGCTGCAGAGGATAAGGAGAGCGGCCGACGACATACCGACACTCCTCCTCCCCTGCAGCCCCACCGCGTCCGCCATCATAACGGTGGCGACCCCGTCGAGGCCGCGGAAGGCAGGGAAAGTGGCATCGACACACCAGCAGTCCTCTCCCGCCGCGGCCTCCAATCCTCAGATGCAGTGCCGCCCATACGACACTGCAACCCGTCTCAGTTGTGGTACCCCCATTAGGCACCCAACCTACTTTGGCCGCACGGGTTTGTCTTGGGCCAAAACCCGGCCCCACCTCGGGTTCCTCTTGGTTCACCAGGTTGAGGCAGACCTGGCTACTAAGCCCCCAGAACCGCCCCCCCCCCCCCCCCCCCCCCCAGGTACGTGGGGAAACACTATGAAAAATGATAATCTATTGTTTACTTAACATATGACCGCCTTTCCGTGGGAGATCAATTCTCCTTATTATATCTTTTTACATTTATTATCTAGCGTTACATTTATTTCTTAGGCTTATAAATTATTTTTCTCTTTTTAGGGTTCCGTAGTACAACGAGGATATAATGAAGGGTATTAAAACACGAGTGTGAGTTTATGAAACGAGCGCAGCGAGTTTCATAATAGTAACGAGTGTTTTAATACCCGTGTTATATGCAGTTGCATACACTACTTTATCTTCACTAATAAAAATAAAAAAAAACATATTGCGAAACATTAAATTCACGCGTACGTGTATTGTCACAGTGAACTTGGCGCCATTAAAATCTAACCAATGATCTATGCTGCGCGCGCAGGGCCAATCAGGAGCGAGCGCGCGCTGTTCTTTTTTTATTTCATTGGCACAAGATCTTACCAAAGAGTTTTGTGTATGTAAGTTTAGTAGTCCTTCCTCCTTCCTTTCAGCCATAGGACGTCCACTGCTGAACATAGGCCTCCCCTAAAGATCTCCAATAAGACCGGTTGGTAGCGGCTTGCATCCAGCGCGATCCTGCGGTCTTAATGAGGTCGTCCGTCCACCTTGTAGGTGGACGTCCTACGCTGCGCTTGCCGGTACGTGGTCTCCACTCGAGGACTTTTCGACCCCATCGGTCATCAGTCCTCCGCGCTATGTGCCCTGCCCATTGCCACTTCAACCTGCCAATCCGCTGGGCTATGTCGGTAACCTTGGTTCTTCTACGGATCTCCTCATTTCTGATTCGATCGCGCAGAGAAACTCCGAGCATAGCCCTCTCCATGGCTCGTTGGGCTACTTGAAGCTTGCTAATAAGACCCATAGTGAGAGACCACGTTTCTGTGCCGTAAGTCATCACTGGCAACACACACTGGTCGAAAACTTTCGACTTGAGGCACTGAGGTATGTCGGACGAGAAGATGTTACGCAATTTTCCGAACGCTGCCCAGCCGAGTTGGATTCGGCGATTGGCCTCTTTCTTGAAGTCGGACCTACCTAACTGCACTACTTGTCCTAGGTAGACGTACGAGTCAACGACTTCAAGAACCGAGTTCCCAACTGAAATAGGGGTGGGTACAACATGGGAATTACACATGACCTTTGTCTTGTCCATGTTCATTTTAAGACCCACCTGTTGAGATACTCGATTAAGGCCTTCGAGCATCGTACTGAGTTCCTCCATCGACTTTGCCATGACTACGATATCGTCGGCAAACCGAAGGTGAGTGAGGTATTCGCCATTGATGTTGATGCCGAATCCTTTCCATTCCAGGAGCTTAAAGGCGTTCTCCAGAGTAGCAGTAAACAGTTTCGGAGATATAACATCTCCCTGTCTTACGCCCCTCTTCAAAGGGATCGCCTTGGTGCTCTCTTCCTGTACTCGGACCGACATAGTGGCATTATTATACAAACACTTCAACACTCCGATATACCGATAGTCAATACGGCATCGTTGAAGAGACTCAAGCACAGCCCATGTCTCGACCGAATCAAAGGCTTTCTCATAGTCCACAAACGCTAAGCAAAGTGGCTGGTTATACTCCTCGGTCTTCTGTATAACCTGCCGCAGCGTATGTATGTGGTCCATGGTACTAAAGCCTTTTCGGAATCCGGCTTGTTCGGAAGGCTGGAAGTCATCAAGCCTGCGTTCGAGACGATTCGTAATGACTCTTGAAAACAACTTATAAACATGGCTCAGAAGCGAGATGGGTCTGTAATTCTTCAATAAGGTGTTGTCACCTTTTTTAAAGAATAGCACCACCACGCTTCTGTTCCATGCTTCTGGCGTTATGCCCTCGAGGACGACGGTGTTGAAAAGCTTCTGAAGGACTTTAAGTACCGGTTTACCACCCGCTTTCAGAAGCTCTGAAGTGATTCCGTCGTCACCCGGCGCCTTGTTGTTCTTAAGTTGGTTCAGGGCCATTCTAATCTCGTACAGGCTGATGTCCGGGATGTCTTCGGTGAAGTGTCGGGTCAGCTTGGCTCTTGGGTCTTTAGCCGCGCTGTTTACAGGCTTTGCTACCGAGGCGTATAGCTGTCCGTAGAACTTTTCGATCTCCTCCAATACCTCTGCCTTGGTCGACGCTGTACTGCCATCTTCTCTCTTCAGCTTTGTCAACTGGCTTTGCCCAATAGACAAGTGCCTCGCGAACACTTTAGAGCCTTTGTTCCGCTCTATCGTCTCCTCAATATGTTTAGTATTAAAGAGACGAATGTCGCACCGCACTGATTTGGAAATTTGTCTATTGAGCCGCCTATATGACTTTGCATCATCGGAAGACTGCAGTCTTAGCGAGCGTCGTTCGGCCATGAGATTTAGAGTATGATCGGAAAATTTCTGAGGTCTATCAGAACGGCGGGGTCTAAAGAACTTAGAACCCACCGTTTGGACAGTTTCTACGAGCCCGTTATTGATCTCGTCCACCGACGCAAAGTTCTCCAGGCAAGCAAAGCGATTTGAGAGCTCGAGCTGAAAGTTCTCGGGGTTTTGTATATGAGCATGAGTAGGTCGGAGCGTAGACTTCATCAGGCGGGACCTTTCGAGTTTAACGTTAATATTCAGTTTGCCTCGCACGATTCTGTGATCACTACCAGTTTTTATCCTGTGGATCACGGAGACATCGTTGAATATCCGTTTCTCGCTAGTCATGATGAAGTCTATCTCATTTCTCGTAGAACCATCGGGGCTCATCCAGGTCCATTTCCTGTGAGGTGGCTTCTGGAAGAAAGAGTTCATCATGAAGAGTCCCTCTTTCTCCAGAAAATCTGCCAGCCTCTGGCCCCTGGGGTTCCGTTGCCCATATCCAAATTGCCCCACTCTCAACTCATCATCGCTTTTTTTGCCCAACTTTGCGTTGAAATCTCCCATAACAACCGTGAAGCGGGTCTTAGACGTATGTATGGCCCGACTTACGTCCTCATACATAGCCTCCACTTCATCATCTGGGTGTGACGAGGTCGGTGCGTATACCTGAATGACCTTCAACGAATATCGTTTAGATATTCTGAGTATTAGGTATACAACCCTGCTAGACACACTTTCAATGGTAATGATGTTGTTAACGAGAGACTTGTGGACGAGAAAGCCGACACCACCTTGGGACCGTTGGTCACCTTCCCGGTAGTAAAGTAGGTTGCCGGATTTCAGGGTTATCGTGTCCTCGCCCTCTCTACGGACTTCAGACAACCCCACAATATCCCATCGCAACCTACTCAACTCTTCTTCCAGTTCCGCAATCTTCTCGTCAGTCCTCATAGTGCGCACGTTATATGTTGCCAGGGCCAGTTGTCGGGTGGGGTGGCAGCCGGATCTCTTCCGGCGATTCTTAGCACCCCGTGCTCCGCCGTTACCATGGCCGCTGCCGGAGCCAGGAATAGCGGAGCTGCCGGGGACTGGGGGCCTGGTCTTATTTTTACTTATCATTAAGGGGTTTTTGCCCGTAATTGCCGCGCTGGGCAGGCGTGTTGGCAATCGCAGTGCGTAGCTCTCGCGACGGGGATGCTGCTGCCCATCCCCGCCCTGTTGCACTTGAGCTACGCTGTTTTGGATGGATATACCGCCATCTGTCGGTTCCGTAGTACCTCAGTCGGCTCTTACGACACCTGGTACAAGAGGGGGGTGCTATTCTACTCTGCCGGCACCCCACGGCAAGTTTAGTAGTATCGACGAAGTTTTCACGTATAACCCAACTGTTTACAAAAGCCAGCCTAATATCAAAATTTTATACAACTTGTATGAGGATTTTGACATAAGGCTCGCCAGGTTAATTGGTCGCGTTTTATTGATGTTATAATGAGATTTTACGATATCGATGTGGATATTATAACATCATGTGAGATTGCTTAAATTGAGTGTTTGTTGTCTTCGCTATAACAGTAGTCATTATAAGTCAAGTATTGGAAACATAAGTAGAATGTTACAACATTAGTGTAGATAAAAACTTTTAGAGCAGTGTGAAATTGTAAATTTTTGAGTTATATAAGAAAAAATTGAAATTATTAAGCTTGCATATAGCTCAAAGGTCACACATATAGTTTCTAGCCAATTATGTTTTTCTACTCAACCATCTTAATTTATGACATTATAAATTCGGTTATCATCATCATCATAATCATCGTCACAATCTACGGAAGCCTGTCATACGCGTGCCTCGACACGCACTTGACAACTTATTCAATTACATTTTAAACGTCGTGGGATTTTTTCCATTTTATTCACCATTTTCAGATTTGGGCTCTGGCACTTGCACCGCAAAATGCGTTAATGCTTCTCGTACTGGCCCAAACAGTAGGACCCGCTTTATGCGCTTCTCTACTAACCACTCAAGTTGAAAATCTCAAAATAACATTACACAATAAACGGCTGATTGAAGAAGGTATTTCCATAATATTTTGTAAATATTTGTAACAAAATTTGTATATACTAGATAATTATATTCGCATTTGTCCAATCTAAAATCAGATTTTACCAATATTGTAAAACTTATTAAGAGTTTCGTAAGCTCCTTTCAACTTACGGACATTTGCGAGAATTACCCATGTACTTATTGTGTCTTTGTACTTTTTGAAGTTTACTTAAATTATATTATATTTACTTACGTAAAAAGGATGCAATATGTAATGACGATTTGAGGCAATTCCTTTTAATTTTACAGATGAATCAAAACGCCGCGAGATTAACAGCTTCATCCGCTACGTGGAAGCCCGGCCGCTCAAGTTCTCGGTGTACAAGGTGGTCCCGCTCGACGCGCGCCTGCTCGGGATGCTGCTCAGCTTCTGCGTCACCTACCTTATTGTTGCTATTCAATTCACGCATCTGTATTAAATCATGTAGTTACTCAGTATTTAATTAAGATTTAAATGTATGTTAAATTTTGCCATGCCATGCCAAGTGTAATAAAATTTAACAAATAAAATATACGCAGCTGTAGCGCGGTAGTTATGCCACGGCTCCGACAATACAGCAGCCAATGTTATCTAAGAAAGTTCAAAAGGCACCTTTTTTACGTACTCCTCAATGCGATCTAGGGTGTGGTAGTTGCACGCTCACCTAGAATATACGTATTTAATATAAATTTTAAGACACCTATGATGTACTTTAGTGGGAAGACAGTCTCAGGTAAAGCGTTTCATTCTGGTTGTTCGTATGAGAAATGTGGGTTCGGAACGCTTGGTTCGGATGTGTAGAAAGTAAATAAATAATAAAAATATTTATTAGGTAGTCATGTATGCTGGAGCACCGACAGCAACTATAACTGTTGTCCACTAGTCCACTACCGAGAATAGCCAGACGGCAAAACCGCTGAGTGCGCGTCTGGCTCCACTATATCCGGTAGATAACACCGCTCCCGTTAGCTTTTAGTTTAGTTGTAAGTTAGTTATAATTCAACTCTCAATATGATCAGACGTATTAAATAAGTAAAAATCAATTTTTGTCTTTTAAAAAAAAAAAACCCGCGATCCCCAATTTTGACTAGGTATTACTTGTACCAGCCTTTTTAGGGTTTCGTACCCAAAGGGAAAAACGGGACCCCATTACTAAGACTAAAACAAAAAAAACAGTAACTTTGGGACCTTATCTGATTCCATAGATAAGCAGGATTCGGAAAAACTGGATCAGTAGGATTTTCATTTTGTTTGTACAATAATGTTTACAAAGTTTTAAAATCAACCTAGATTAAATAAAATAACACTGCAGAATCGAAAGTTACATACGAACGAAAAGGGCCCGTTTTACCGAGTTATAGGTCGAATTTTCAAAATTTTCATCCTTAGTGCTCCATTACGTCATTCACTGTACTTATAATTTCCAAATTTCAAGTTTCTGTCTCGTGGTTTGGGCTGTTAGCTGTCTGTCAGTCAGTCACTCAGGAAAGCTTTTTATTAATAAAGATAGATGTGTTATTAATACTGAGTTGTAACAAATGGTGATATAAATAAACTACTATAATTATGACTATATTACATGCTAGACTGAGAGGTGAACGACAAAAAACGCAAGAATTTTCTAAAAGCTGAATATTGGTGGTACGTAACCATGGCGAGCGTACAGTAATATTCTGGACTCAGTTAGCTGGATTCCTTAGCATTTAATTTTCTACAAAAATACAGGAGTATCTTGGAATTACTTAAAAAATACTGAAAACAAATACTAATCGAAAAAATAAAACACAGAGTTAGCACGGATTTGTTACTGTACTGTGTGAGTCAGTGAGCCATATTATGTGCGAAAATATAGTTTTATAGTTAAGTAAGTACTTACTTTTTTTTTACAAATTCAAACAAGTGGGTACGCCAAACGCTGAGGAACCCAGCTGGATTGACTCTAGGGTATTTTTGTACAGCGCCGTGGTAAAGTAATACCAAAAATTCAGCCTATGGAAAATGCTTTAATTTTTGTTGCTCGCCTCTCGGGCTATACCTAGTTTTAAAGAAAAAAATAGTTTAGTGGCATTTAAGGAATCTTGTGTAATGTGTTAAAACTCTGTTCACGCTATAATGATTACCTATTTCGAAAAATATCATACAACATATAATTTTAGCTTGACTATACTTTTCAAAATACTTCAAGTTTGTTTCGGTTATGATTTTGGGTTTTTTAAACATGAAACGTTGAAACAGAAAATCGGAAAGTTTTTCCTACAATGTATTTTGTTATGTTCATTGTTGTTATGGAGTGTTTATTCTAGAAATATTTATAGCCAAATCTTTTTCATTTGGATTTTTATTCTTTTAGCCAATTTGTTACTTATGTTTTAATTTTTGTGTTCAAACGATCAGATGCGACTTTGTCCAGTTTTATTGCGATGTAAAAAATATTGATCTTGAATTGAAGATCTTGAACAAAGCTCGTAAATACGTTGAATGAAGACTACAAGGGCTCATGTTATTTTGTTACATATACCGCACGTTAGAGTGCGTAATTTACTGCGGTATTTGCGATTGGTGCACACAACCACAATGGGTTTCGGTTCTAAGCTTTTGCATGTCAATGACTTTCGATACAGTTTTAATAACGGTTATGTTTATTTATTACATGTTTTACCATCGCCTGCAAATTTTTACTGCGAATTTAAAGAGCAGCTGCGTCTCCTTGTATTCTATCATCGTTTGTACAAATCCATTGCTGATATCGTGGAAAAATTCAAATGCGCATACGATTCGTGGTAGGTACATACTTAGGCCGAGGTCAAGCGAGTGTAATTTTGTGAGACGTGAATCGAGTAATTTCGGTTTCAAATCAAAGTAACAAAATAAGTTGACTCGTTATCGGTCTCTGTGTGGTACAAATAGGACATTAGGATGAAACCAAATAGTGAGTAAATTCAGCGACTCATTTTAAGCGACTCGCAATTCAATCAATTATGCCCGTTTGCCCTCGCCTCTGTACAATTTTTTTTTTTTTTGAGGATTGATCGTGAGATCTAAATAAACTTCCAACCGATCTTAAGAGTAAGCTGAATCATAACAATATTGCGTTTCAGTTAAAACAATTTTAAGGCCGCTGCATACGTAACGAGATAATACCTCGGACGGGGCGTGAACGGGAACGGGACGTGACTGCCTCGTTCGAGACGGGAACGTGACGTGACTGCCTCGTTCGAGACGGGAACGTGTTTTTAATGCATACGTACCGTAACAGTGTTTTTTTTTTTTTTTTATTCTATATAGGTTTGCGTTTGACTACATACTGCCTGATGTTGAGCAGATATGCGGTCTAGGATGTAGCACGCTTACCTAGAAGATACCTATTTACTCGGGATTTGAAGACACCCACGTCGTACTTTAGCGGGAAGACAGACCCAGGCAAAGCGTTCCACATTCTGGCTGTTCGTATGAGGAATGAGGACTCGAAACGCTTGGTTCTAACGCGCGGAATGTCCACCATAAAAGGGTGGCGCTTTGGTCGCGTCTGTCTAGCCGTACGATAGACGAAAGGGGCAGGTGGGACCAGATTGTGCAACTCCTGAGCGCACTCTCCGAAGTGTATCCGATAAAAGGCCGACAAACACGCCACCTTACGTCGATGCTCAAGACTTTGCAGCTGCGACTTAGTCAAGGTATCGTTGATTCGGATCTAACTGTTGTGAAGGAAGGAAAGATGGATTCTTAATTTCGAAAATTGGCTTTAATTGCTATTGTTCTAGATGACGAAGTAGTTACAAACGTCCAACATTACTTTTCTCTCCGGAACGAACGGAGTGACTGTGCATACGTAGTGGAAACACGGACGGGACGGGGCACGTGCGGGGCGGGACGTGCTAAACATCTTTGGCGACGATATTTTTCCCGCCCCGTCAGTGCCACGTTCCCGTCCCGTCCTTGTCTCCGTGACATATGGGCTTCCATATACATTTTGTATGAAACGATATTTCTAAAATTTCCCGTTCCGTCCCGTCTGTGAAAAAACCCGTCACGTGTGCAGCGGCCTTTATTTAAATCAATAATATTGTAACGCAATAAACATAAAGTGGATCATCCTATACATATACATATTATGTACATTCTGCGATGAGCGTGTCCGCTGCAATAGCTGTAAATACTTCAAGTTGAATACGAGTAAAACAAGTTGTGATCTGTACCTACGATCCACCACTACTATTATGAGTGAACGCGCGCACCGCACTTATGTTTTATTACAGTTTCTTTTTTTTTTATGGATCTGTTCAGATATGTTGAAAATTAATAGAAAGTTAAGTTAAGACATTGTGTTAAATTATATAATGATGAGAATTAGGATTCGAAATAGATTCCGCATTAACTTGGAAATCGCATATAGACATAACCTGTAAAAAGATGTCGAAAGGTACATATGCGTTAAAACAGCTTAAACACCTAACATCTCTCGAAAACTTAAGAGACATCTATTATTGTTATGTGCACTCAATAATGTCATATGGCATAATTTTTTGGGGAGCCTCCACAGATTTCCAAAGGGTACTGAAAATTCAAAAACGAGCTGTTAGGGTACTAGCCAATGCAAAATATAAAGAAAGTTGCAGGGATCACTTTAAAGAGTTGAACATCATGACATCAGTCGCATGCTATATATATGAAATTCTTAAATATGTACGGCTCAATATTGATAAGTACACTATTCATGTTGCTAAGGATAGAAAAACTGGCCAGAATAGGACACTCCTACAACATATTGATTTCAGACTGTCAATGGCCAAGCGATTACCAATCCTCATGGGTAGTATCTTGTTTAACAAGTTGCCGGAGAGTATTAAAACCACCATTAGCGATGCAGTGTTTTTAAATAAACTGAAAACGCTTCTATTAGAGAAAACTTTGTACAGTATAAAGGAATATGTATCTAATGACTATAGTGGCCTTAATACCTGATTTATACCATTTGACGAATAGGATTTCTATGATATTTGACATTTAATATTTTGACATTTTTTTATTTTCTATGAATTTGACATTACTTAGATTTTTATACATTTTATTGCCCCTTTACAGCATCCAATTTTATTGAGTTATTTTGTATTATTTTTAATCAGTTGTTTTAAATATGTATACTCGTTTCAATTTTGTATTTTGTTAGTTGAATGACGAGACCTATTGTTGGCGGTACTATGTATTATTATACAGATTTTGTATTTTTAATTATAGTATTAAGCTCGATACGTCAATAAATGATTCTGATTCTGATTCTGAACCTATTGTCAAAACAAATCAAATCTTGGTTTTCAGACAATATTTAATGTAATCACTAAAGTTTTTGAATAAATAAATAAAATTACGCTTGTAGAACTGATGTTGAGTCATTTTAATAGGTAATATTTGACAGTTCATATGCAAAGAAAAGTTGTTGAAGTGTTTACGAGTATCAATGTAAAATTGAGTAACAATGGCACTTCTTGTGATACAAGCATTACACGCGCATTAGGCACAGAAGACCAAAATAATCCTATCCTACTAATATTATAAACGTGAAAGCTTGTAAGGATGGATGGATGGATGTTTGTTACTCTTTCACGCAAAAGCTACTGAACGGATTGAGATGAAACTTTGCAATTATATAGCTTATGTATCAGAATAACACTATAGGCTATAAATTATTATGATTTTGCGTAAATTTTCAATATTATAACAATAAGTGATAAGTAAGTAGGAAAAATTTTGCCATCTGCGAGCTATTCTAGCGTGCGCTCCAAGAAATGTCAAAAAATAACTGTCAAATCGATTTTATTTTTATTTTCCACCTCCTTTATAAACTTGCCGAAATTTGATCTCTGAACTGCTCTTAATGACTACTCGCGTAGATAATAGCTCGGTCAAGATAAAGTCGAGAAAACAGGCTGAAGATTCAGTTAAGGAGATGTGTCGGGAGACCTACACAGTTCGGAGAACTACTAGTAATATCGAAACTTCAATAGAAAATTATTAACCGAAGCGAATGCGAAGGTCTCCGTTTTAAACACGGCGATTTTGTTTTCTTCATTCCATGTAATTACATAATTACATCATGTCGCATTGTCGAAATTGAATGAAGTTAGAAAAAGCGTTGGGTCTAATAATTATGCTGCCTTGAGGCACCCCAAACTTGAGTTTTGCTTTACAACTTAGTAGTTGCTCTCTAGATACTTTTCAATCTGCTTTCATTATGAATTCATGACCTTCCTTTGATTATAAAATGAATATTTTTATTACTATCACTACATAGTATAAAACAAAGTCGCTTCCCGCTGTCTGTCCCCATGTATGCTTATATCTTTAAAACTATGCAACGGATTTGATGCGGTTTTTTAAAATATATAAAATGATTGAAGAGGAAGATTTATATGCATAATACACCTGTGCGAAGCCGGGGCGAGTCGCTAGTTACTAAATAAAATCGAATTTGCTTCATATTTTAAGACTAATTTTTACTCGTCGATCAATACTCATACTCATATAATATTAATTTTAATTAATACATGATTATGATTGATGAGTAAATCGAATAATTCAATCGAAATATTTTTTATTTACATAAAACTAAAGTTATTTTTCTTGCTCATCACTTATTAGTGATTGATTGACTGAAATTATGTCACTTAATAAAATAATTTAATTGCATAGTGAACAAGTGACAAAGTCGTTCGACCAAGACATACAATTCGTAATATTTCTTACAAGAGAACGTGTAATGGAACATTGCTGTTGAACGCCATCGTCGTATGGAAAAGTATTTCCCGTTCAAAATGAATGTCTATTTTAAAAACTATGAAAGGCCGGATAATTCCCACATAACGATATTTTTCAAAATATTTCAGATATGTTTTGGATATGATTTTGGATTTTTTGAACTTAAAACGAAAAAAGCAAAATTTGCCGTAAAGTTTTTATGTTTGATACAAAGTTTGTTAATATCTTGGTTGTGTATGTGGGGTATATACTCGTACAATGAATATGAATGTTCTTATTTCGTTTTAGCTTGGATTTTTTATTTATTTGGACAATTTGTAATTTATGTATTAATTTTTATATTCAAACCATCTGGAGTAACTCTACATCAGTTTTATTGCGACATGCAAATTATCGATCTTGAATTGAAAGCTCAAAATGCACGTAGATACGTCGAGCATAGATTGATAATTTTTACATCATTATATTACATATGTCGCATGTTAGTTAGTGGTATCAGCTGTGTTGTTTATGATAGCTGTATGAGACCCACATGGGTTTCAGTCATATATTTTTTTCTTCATTTGAGTTGTGATACAATTTTAGTGATATATTCGTTCATGTTTTACTCCTTTTACTATCGGCTGAAATGTTTTACTGCAAATTTGATTGACAGTAACAATCAACTGTTGCTATCGTACCAACATCTGTACAAATGGATTGTTGAGATTGTGGAGAAATATAAAAGTGCTTATGACTGCGTGGTAAAGTTATAAACTATTTGGTATATACTCGTACTCGTAAGGTTTTACTAAGTGTCATACATTAATCTACAGTGTGTTCACAGTTATTTTACCTCTGATATTTGTCGCTGTGTCTCTATCTAACCTGTGATAGTGTGTGATGACTAGACAGAGACCGCGAAACATGTCAGAAATAAAATAACTGTGAAAGGACTGTTGTATAGAATGGATCGGGTGTTAGCATAGAAATTAGAGATACAATAAGGCGGCCACAATGTTTGGGAACTGGAATTTCACGTTATGACTACTATTCTTCTAGTTTGTTGACCGTTGCTCTTTAATAATATTATGATACAAGGGTTGCTGTCATATTCTTTATGGTATCCACACAGATATCTATAAAGGAATCCATAGTAACCGCAGACATTTTCAGCTCATCAGCGTGAAAGTTAACCTAATTTGTAGTTGTGGGCGCCTCTTTGTATCTCTAAGCTCTATGAGTGTTAGAAATGAGATAGAATTATTGAAGTGAAACTTCTAATGCGACATCCAAGGTTGCGTTAAACGTTTAACGCTACCATGGAAGGGGTATGAAAGCACTATTGCGTCGAAGTTTCACTTCTTCCTCGCGAAGGAACTCTTTTTTTGCACTTTTTTTGTTATTGCTGAGATACCAAAGTAACATTTGATCACCAAGTTCAAGTGTTACTTTTGTAAAGTTATGTTATTATTTACATAAGTTTTATCACATACATATGACAACCAGAGAGATAGCGCTGTTGTCACTTGAGTCCATACTCAACCACAAAAATCTATAGAAAAGGACATTGGGTAAAGTCGTCGTCCGAAATAGTAGTTTATGCAACTGTCATATAATGAAGGGTATTAAAACACGAGTGTGAGTTTATGAAACGAGCGCAGCGAGTTTCATAATAGTAACGAGTGTTTTAATACCCGTGTTATATGCAGTTGCATACAACTTTATCTTCACTAATAAAAATAAAAACATATTAAGAAAAATTAAATTCACGCGTACGTGTATTGTCACAGTGAACTTGGCGCCATTAAAATCTAACCAATGAGAGCGCAGCTGCGCGCGCAGGGCCAATCAGGAGCGAGCGCGCGATGTTATAATGAGATTTTACGATATCGATGTGGATATTATAACATCATGTGAAATTGCTTAAATTGAGTGTTTTGTTGTCTGCGCTATAACAGTAGTCATTAGAAGTCAAGTATTGGAAACATAAGTAGAATGTTACAACATTAGTGTGGATAAAATGTATAAGGATACTGAAATGTTTGCGGACTCGCACCAAATTACTATATTTGAAAACGCTATTTAAAATTTTTCATTGTGTGTAAAAATTATTGTTCTATGTGCGATTCCAGCCGAGACGCACAACAAAACGAAATGTAGTTACTGTCAAATATATGAATTAGAATTTTACACTATCCGGATAAAAACATGACAATAGCAACTGAATCGAGATATTTTTGCCATTGTGTTGTTGTGATTTCCTACAGGAGCTTTTCTGACTCATTTTCGATTAGCGCTGATGCCATTTATGCGCTCGGTGCAAGTTTCCGCCTATTTCCTTTAATTGCTCTCATCTCATATCGAGGACCTATAACTTAGTTCTGGATATTTTTTGTAGAAAACTTTCAGTCTAAAAATATTGTTCGCCAAAAATGGCACAACTTACTTCAACCATTGCAATCACGAATCTTCGACGCACAAACTCCGTACCAAATTCGGATAATTCGTTTGAATCGAAATGTGCCATTTTTATCGAGTTGGAAATGTAATGGTCTGTATGCTTTTTTGTGTACGTGTCACGATAAATTCGCCAATTATGAAATGATTTAATAAAATCTAAAGAAGTATACTCCCAAAGTGGCCCCATTTTAATTTTATCGAAATCGGCTGAGTCGTTTTTGATAAATCAAAAATAATGTACAAGGATGCCACATCAGTTCGTGTAAACTATACGAATTCTGTACACGGTGGTAGCCGGTGTAAACATAAATATTCACCAATAGGTATCTACCACTACAATAATCTACAATTAAATGCAAGCTTGTTAGACTTTTTAACATGAGGTTTATGAATCAAATGGATTAATTTTGCCTCATGCGATGCTATCGAAAATATTCTTTTGTTGCAGTATTTGACAGCTCTTGTGTTCAATATTCCGATGTCAATAGTATCAGTCTACCAAAGAGTATGGCATTTTTGGAGCAATAATTATTCGGTAATTATATTGACATTTTTGATAATTTTGAGTATTTATGATAAATTGTTAGTTTAATAAAAGTTACTAAAACTATAGCGAACACTTTTTGTCTCGTTTTCAAAAAAACCTATTTTGGTCCAGTCGTAAAATGACTTTTAATTCCCTTACAGTTTTGGCATTTGTCATTTTACCGGCAAAACATCGTTGTGATTCTTACACTTACTACAACAGTTGCGCCTTCTGTGTGCGCTTGTCTTCTCGCCGATCAAGTCGAAAAGCTCAAATTGATATTATTTGAAAAGCTGCTCACGGAAAAAGGTGAGCTCACGTTTTAAATGTAAGTAATATTCAATATTTATATTTTCCACTGAAAAGGCTTTTATTAATCTACCAATGGAAGCTCGTAAATGAGGAGTTTCATAGAAGAACCAACGTTAAGTTTAAGTGAACTACGCAAAACCTGGACTAAGGGCTCTGATAGATGCGAAGTGTGACCAAAATGCTGGTGGTTATTTAGCTCAACGGCTAAGTACCTAGTAGTAGTTATGTTAGATAGGTTATTTAGCTCAACGGCTAAGTACCTAGTTTAAGCTTGACTTTGTTTCATTTTACAGAGAAATCAAAATGCCGTGAAATAAAGGGCTTCATCAGGTACGTGGAAGCCCGTCCGCTCAGATTCAAGTTGTACAAGGTGATCCCGCTCGACGCGAGCCTGCTCGGGATGGTGTTGAGTTTTACAGTTACCTACATTATTGTTGCCATTCAGTTCTCGCACTTGTATTAAAAAATAATAGTTCCAAGAAAAAAAAATTCACTGCTGTGTTTCGGATGGTTTAATGCAAAATTTGAGATGTTGCCGCATCTCTATATATTTTCATATCTACTTCTTTGCTGTTTTCGATTTTGCTACATAGGAACATTCCTCTGATTGCCATGTTTTATGATGCGGCAATGAATTTTCTGCCGTGTTCGAGTACCGTGTATTTTTTTGCCGAGGTGACCCAATTGCCTTATAACACGGCAATTGCCGTAGCAATGGCATCACTAGTTTGGAAGTAAATTTAATACTGCCCTTTACGGGGTCATAGGTATTAAACGCAAAACCTTTTTAAGGGCGGGTCTAGCTCATCTAGACAAACAACTTTTGTACTAGGACTATAGAAAATTCTCAAAAAAAAATCGCATCTCCATTTTGCCGCGCGTTGACGAACTTTTTGTATGAAAAAGCTGATTTTTCTTCGTGCTTTTCCAAAAGTCCTAGAACAAAAGTTGTTTGTCTAGGTGTACTAGACCCGCCCTTAAAAGGTTTTGCGTTTATTACATATGACCCTGTATAAAATTTTGAAGAAAATACCGTTAAATAAAGGTAGTAATCAGATTCACGGTGTACAAAGTGATCCCGCTCAATGTGAACCTACTCCAGATAATGTTGAGTTTTGCAGTTCATGTATCTACCTCATTATTGCCATTCAGTTCTCGCACTTGTATAAAGGCTGTTGATTTTTTAAATAGTGGTCAATCTATGCACAATAGTTCATTAAAGTAGCGTTTATAGTTTGACTAGCTGCCTGTTAGCGATCACCTAAGTTGAGCAACGTTCTGCATGGTCAGTCTTAGGATGGGTGACCGCGAGTGGCATTTACAACTGCGCTGCACCGTGGCTAAACGGTTAATACAAACGGGGCCTACAATTTAATGGGTCATACATTAAATTGTAAGCACCGTTAGTATTAACCGTTTAGCCATGCCAGAGGCCTTCATGCAGCTTAAAAACTCGGACACCAGGGCTAGCCACCCAGGCTATACGAACTTACTTAGTGCATCAATTAAAAACTAAGGTGAAAATCAGTTATATTGCAAACGATTTTTATTAAATAGTTTTAAACGATTATAAGCGATTTATTATTAAATCGTTTACTATGGACATAAAATAATAACGTTCTTTTTAATAATTAATTCAAAGGCTCCTATGTGTGTGTGTGTGTGTTGTATTTTGTTTACTCACAATGTTTATCAGTTTAATCAGTCAGTAAAATTTAAAAAAAAACTGCAATTTATGAAATAATCTAAAAATAAAATCTTTCCAACCTAGACTCCGTATCATTGTAGTCAAATTTTGCTCAACCCTTTTTAAATATGTACATTAATTAAATACATATTTATATAGATAGTACCTAAATAATACCTAGACACAGAGCAAACACCTATGTTCATCACATAAATGTTTGCGCTGGGTGGGAATCGAACCCACGCTTCTTTGATCCAGAAGAACTTAAATAAGAGTTATATGTCAAACAAGAGTATCGTGTTAAAATGCAAAATTAAATGTTAACGTAATAAAATGCAAAATTAAATGTTAACGTAATAAAATGCAAAATTAAATGTTAACGTAATAAAATGCAAAATTAAATGTTAACGTAATAAAATGCAAAATTAAATGTTAACGTAATAAAATGCAAAATTAAATGTTAACGTAATAAAATGCAAAATTAAATGTTAACGTAATAAAATGCAAAATTAAATGTTAACGTAATAAAATGCAAAATTAAATGTTAACGTAATAAAATGCAAAATTAAATGTTAACGTAATAAAATGCAAAATTAAATGTTAACGTAATGAAATGCAAAATTAAATGTTAACGTAATAAAATGCAACAATGTAAACAATATCTATTTATTTACCTATCATTATCCCACTGTCGGATATAAGTAGGCCTCTCGCTCTCTTGTTAAGATATTTGTGTACCATGTTTTAATCGTGGCTTAGTATAAGTTATACTTATACTTAAACGAAAACCACAATCGTTTTCACTTATTGAATGTGGAATAGGTATATTTATTTGAATACGATTTCTTACATTTTTATTCAGTGCCACGGGGGTCTTTATCTGAACGAAAACAGATCTAAAAATTTTGTAAACCCATGATTAGAATGAAACTAGGTGTTGCCTGAAGTTGAATACAATCGCCTAATTTAGAATTTAAAACAATACAATATTATTTGAAATAATTAAGTACCTATGTATCATTTTTGGCCTCTTTGCATATTAATGATTGTGTAGACAATTTTAATGCTTAAATCATTTTCAGACTTTGACAAACAATATGTATGGTATGTCATCGTTTATAATCTATTTATGCAAAAATTTTGTTTGAATTATTAATAAGTACCAATGAAACTAAATGTGAGTAGTGAAAAAACATATTTATTTGCATTATACGTGGAAATAAATTACATACACCCAGATACGTACCTATACATTAAATCATGTGCAATGTGTGGTAAAGCTTTTTATTTTTAGTTTATTTAACTTTTTTCTTCTCTTTTTTAACCTTCTAGATTTAAGGACATTATTCTTATATTACATAAATCAAATAAGTAATTATTAGGGGACATCTTTCACACGCCAAACTAAACAAAGCTTGTGATAATTATGGATACTAGTCTGATATTCTACAAACCAATACATACGTTTTAAATCCATACTGTATAGATAATAAAATCCACTCACAGAGCAAACCTCAGAATTATGACCAGTAATAGAATCCTTGCTAAATTTTACTCAAATAAAAACTATGTCACCGCTGTCTTATTCATATCTGGTTATATACACTAGACGACCCGCCCCGGCTTCGCACAGGCATATTATACATATAAACCTTCCTCTTGAATCACTCTATCCATTAAAAAAAACCGCATCAAAATCCGTTGCGTAGTTTTAAAGATTTCAGCATACAGACAAACAATAACAGACAGACAGACAAGCCGTGGTGGTCTTGTGGTAATGACACCCGCCTTACAATCGTGAGGTCGTGGGTTCAAATCCCGGTCCCGTACCAATGAATTCCTTGGAATTTATGTACGGAATATCACACCACTGGCTTTTCGGTGAAGGAAAACATCGTGAGGCAACCTGCATACGTCCGTAGAAGAAATTCGACGGCGTATGTGAATCCACCAACCCGCACTGGGCCAGCGTGGTGGATATGGCCCAATCAACCTTCGTGGGTAGGCCTACGTCCTGCAGTGGACTATTGAAAGGCTGATACAGTACAGTACAGTACAGTACAGTACAGTACAGACAAACAAACAGACAAAAATAGCGACTTTATTTTATACTATGTAAGGATACGTGAGAGTAAGTGTAACAAAAAAACGCATTGTCTGACGTTAAACGTCAAAATCACAACTTGTAATGTCATAATGATTGAATCGGAATCAGAATTTTTTTAATGCATTAAACTGGTACAAAGGTGTTATAAATTATTGTAGTAGGTATCACAGTTTTACCCTTTTTTATTCAATGTTTAAGTTCACATAAATACATGTAGTTACAATAAAATAAGGTTTCTTACTACCTACTAAGAATTTTAGATACAGTATAAGCTACAATAATTTGGTAGAAATTTGGTCTACTTTGTCTAATGCGATATGATAGGAAATTTGAACCCTCTAGTTCCATCAGCAGGTTCAAATCTCTGGTCATTAAATCTTCCTTTTTTCTACCTTTTTGAATTTGGACAGCTGAGATAGCTCAATGCTAGTTTGTGAAACCCTTCGAAATTATTTGTCAGTTTGGGTGTGTATGCATCTTTTTCTAACACCTTTTAAATTTCGTATTTAAAATAGGACAATGTGATGTAAATCTCTTGCTATCCAGGTGCGGTTTCTACTCACCTATGTCCATCTCTGGGTGGGAATCGAACCCACGCATTTTCGGCCCAAGAAACAGGGTCTACAACCACCGAGCCAACGAACAGTCAAATAAAAAGTATGTCCGGATAAAAAGATATGCATGGTTTAAGTCTAGTTGCATGTCTAGCCGTTATACAGAGTGTTGCTTTTGCACAGTGCAGGAATTTCAAAAGGTGTATAAAGTTCACTAGACAAAATGTATTGAACACCTACATATATTTTTGGCGACTTCGCAGTTGGTAGGTACAGTGCGAGTTGAAATGAAATGAGGGCGCTACCATCGCTTATCAGCATATTTCGCATGATTTTAGTGATTATAGCACTGTTTTTCCTATTCACAATCAACAAAATAACACAGAACATTAAAAATGCAAGAAACTTAACAATGACTGCCAGCTCAGGTGATAGTTCCAGGGATAATGACTTTTTAGTTCCCGAATAATTAATTTCTACTCTTTTCTGTCGCGCTGTTTACTTTGGTAAGTACTTTGCTTTTGGTTTACCGCTGGCACAACTGTTCCAGTGGTTTAGATGGTGTCTGAGAAAGCGATAGATACGATATATTATGGTAGCCATTTAGCAATCTAGTATATATGCGACATTTGTAATACGACAATAAGGTAAGTGGCGCAGATGCCGACAACCCTGCCGATCAGTGTGGCGTCCAGAGGAATCACTTTGTAGATCACGAATTTGAAGGGATGGGCTTCCACGTAGCGGATGAACTTATTTATGTTTCTTGCTTCCCGTTCATCTGAAATAAACGAGAGTAACGCCATAATAGTAGTTTATGCAACTGTCATATAATGAAGTTACTAAATAACACTCGTTACTATTATGAAACTCGCTGCGCTCGTTTCATAAACACACACTCGTGTTTTAATACCCGTGTTATATGCAGTTACATATACTACTTTATCTTCACTAATAAAAATAAAATAAAAAACATATTGCGAAACATTAAATTCACGCGTACGTGTATTGTCACAATGAACTTGGCGCCATTAAAATCTAACCAATGATCTATGCTGCGCGCGCAGGGCCAATCAGGAGCGAGCGCGCGCTGTTCTTTTTTTATTTCATTGGCACAAGATCTTACCAAAGAGTATTGTGTATGTAAGTTTAGTAGTTTCGACGAAGTTTTCACGTATAACCCAACTGTTTTCAAAAGCCAGCCTAATATCAAAATTTTATACAACTTGTATGAGGATTTTGACATAAGGCTCGCCAGGTTAATTGGTCGCGTTTTATTGATGTTATAATGAGATTTTACGATATCGATGTGGATATTATAACATCATGTGAAATTGCTTAAATTGAGTGTTTTGTTGTCTGCGCTATAACAGTAGTCATTATAAGTCAAGTATTGGAAACATAAGTAGAATGTTACAACATTAGTGTAGATAAAATATATTATAGGTACTTACGGGAGAAATTCAATAAAACCAACTCTAATAACGAGATCCATAGAAGAACCAAAGCTACAGACATAGCCTAGCGGATTGGCAAGTTGAAATGGCAGTGGGCAGAGTACATATTATGGAAAGCAGATGACATATGGGATCGAAAAGTTTTCGAGTGGAGACCACGTACTGGCAAGCGCACGTAGGATGTCCACCCACAAGGTAGACGGATGACCTCAACAAGACCGCAGGATTGCGCTGGATGACCGGTCTTAACCGGTCTCATTGGAGATCTATAGGGTAGGCCTATGTTCAGCAATGGACGTCCTATGGCAGAAACTACGTCGAAAAATATGTACCTTGGCATACAAGCAGTGTGTCGTGCAGTATATGTAATATAGTTTCACTTTGTGACGATAGCATTCCTGCCACAACTGATGGCGAAAAGGTCGCGAACACGAAATCGAACAAAATCCACATAACTCTGATGCAAAATTCCAAAAGCTGAAAAAAAACTGTTATTTGATAGTCTGTAATATTTATTTTATAGTTTAAGTCTTACCTAATTTCAAGAAGAGCCATCATCCGTTTAAATAAGTTTGCTGGACTTTATTTGTATAAAGTGTAAAACCATAAGGGGCAAACCAGTTGTGAAGCTGTGGAAGATTCCTGAATAGTCAGTATTTTTCGTATACCGACTACAACTGTGATTGGTGGTTTGACCACTTTGTAAGAGTTGAACACTTAAAACTCATTTAAAGTCCAACATCTGGGTCGGCGTGCGAATTTCTTTTTTGGGGTTTTGCGCCATCTAGGTACCTACATAAACTCATTTAGCGACAATGATTAGGTAGAATTAAGATTTTTGTAGAGGTACAAGTAAGCGTGGTCAGTCTATGCACAAAAACGCAACAACTGACTTTCACCTTGTTTTGTTTGTTGCTAAATGAGTTGTAGTAGGTAGTTACCTAATTAAATTAGTTTGTAACAAAACTGTAATTAGATTTATGGAAGCAACATGTTAAGATTATAGAATATATTATTAGAAGATAAGAGCTACCATTATTGGCTTTTGTCAACTGATCACAGCTGTCTCACATTTTTAGGTTCAGTGGTTAGTGACCCTGACTACGGGATGAAAGAGGCGTGTGTTCGATTCCCATCCAGAGCAAATATTTATGTGGTGAACATCAGTGTTTACTCTATGTCTAAGTGTTGTCTAGGTACTATTCATTTAAGTGTCTATTTTAAAAATATGTACAAACCTTAAAAAAGCTTCTGTCATTGCAAGGTGGTTGAATTTTACTCGGCCCTTTTATTACAGATTGTTCTACTCTAGCGGGTCAAGTTTACTCTAATCATAATCAATTTATTGATAACTGTAGGTACAGGTTGAAATATAGAGATCATACCGCGAAATATGAACCTTAACCTGATATTATTAGATATACCGCGGATCGTGCTCGTATCCTTGCGGTTTCTGAATGATAGGAGTCCGGTATTTGATTGCAAGCTTTGCCCTTTTTCAATACTGGTAACTTTTTAGACCCAACTGCATTTCCTCTAGCTGACAGCTGACGCTTAGGTGCAAGGTGTTGTGAAGCCAATCGCTCTCAGTGTGGTACTGTAGTTGACTAGCTCGGTCACCACGGACTCTCTTGCTCAAGAAGCGTTGGTCGGATCGGTCGCCACATCAGCATTAACGATGTCATAGGCAAGGCTTTTGACACCGCCAATATCGCAGCCGTACTCAAACCGAGGGAGCTAGCGCGTGGGGATGGTAAAAGGACATGGAGGATCACATGGAAGTGTGGACGGCCCTTACTATAAGACGGGACTTGCGTTGATATTTTGGTACCGTCACATTTTTCTGCGACTAAGTGTAGGGCTGGAGCGGTAGTCAATTTGGCGGAGCAGTACAAGCGGCACAAATATGCTAACCTCGGTAGTGGATACATATTTGGACTTGGGTTGGGGCCGGGAGCTCATCTTCTGAGCGTCTGGTGAACGCGACGCGTGACCAAAATGCTGGTGTATATTTGGCCTAATGCAAAAGCATTGCCATTCAGCGTGGCAACGCCGCCAGTATGCTGGGCACGCTGCCAACTGGGAGTGGGCTTGAGCATTTGAATTATCTTTAGACCTTCAAGGGTATTCGGTTGATCCAATTGCTTTGTTTGTAGGAGTAGTTTAATTATGTAGATTTAGCATAAGGAGTAGTGTTGTATTTTGTTGTACTTAGTTAACAAAGACACTTGCCAAATTAAAAAAAAACATGTATAAATCAGTCTCTGGCAGTCATATCACAAGGTTTGCTTTGTTTGGGATCAGAGACCGTGTGTTAGATGTCTCCTAATAATAATAATGTAATAATAATATAGCCTTTATTTCCTAATATTTACAGTTTAAAACATACTAATATAAAACTAAAAGTAAACAATTTGAAAAAAATTTAGTAATATTATAAGTATTTACATAAATAAGCACTAATATTGGGTCACCCATTTTTGGGTGTTGGCCTTATGTCTCCTAATATTTCTCTCTCCCATATTATGTCTACTAATATTTATCATTAAAGGCATTGAATTTTAAGCACTTATCAATCATAATTTATCAAATAAAAGTTGGTTTTAATTTCTGTTAACTTAACACATGAGAGATTGAAATAATACAGTGACATTTGTTTTTTCAAGAAGATCTACTCTGTCAAACTTTTAAAGAGATTTAAACAAAAAAAAAAATTGCCAACAAATGCAACAATCGTTTTTGTAAATTCAAATGTTGTGATAACTTGTTTGGCAATTAGAACCACACAAAACAAAGATGTGGGTGTGAAATGACTAAAGACTCGATTTTTAACACGCTTATATAAGCGTTTTGTTTCGAGGTTTTGTAATTAACGTGTAATGGAATCTAAGGTAGCTAATTTAACCATCTTCCAAGGGTCGTAACGTGATGAAAATTAACAGCTGTATGTAGTTCTGATGACAATACATTAATTTGGTACTGTCGAATCGATCTGATGATGGAGCCGGAAGATATGAACTGGAACTTCATGATGGAAAATCGTATTATAACTGTTTTGAATTTCTTAGAAAACTCTTGTTAAGAACTTTGACCACGGTTAGGTTTCAAGGTCTGATGATAAAGCCGGAAGATAGGCACTGGTATTCCATGATGGAATATCGTATCATAGTTGTGTTTGCATTCATGAGAAAGGCAACGTACTGAACTAAGCATGTATTTCTAGTGTTTGTAACGATTAATTATTGTCTTTATTAATGTGAAATTGTGCAAACGAGATTAATGAATAATTGGCGAATAAAATTGCCTTAAATACTTACACCGATTTCTACTTTTTTCATGTCTATTACCATAAAGTAAAGATACCACATGGTTTGGGCCACGTTACAAATTAGAGTTATTGTAAACTGCAACAGTAAAAAGTAGTTATATTAACACGTCACATAAAATAAAACTGATAAAATGAGTCAAAATCAAATTACACATTTTATCTGATACATAACACAATTTTAAAAAACTCACCACAAGATCATATCCACGTTTTATTTTCAGCGCGATGTCAGAAATATCCTTGTAAATTTTATGAAGAGACACAATATCCATATGTTGAATCTCCAAAATATTCACAAATTTTGCCAGTCGACATTTGATTACATAAAAAACGAATGCATTCACGATAACAACCATATCTCGACAAACCCGCAATAATAATAAATATAAACCCACGGAACTTGGCTTAAAGCAGAAGTGAGAATAATAACAAGCAATTGATATCCATATCATCCTAAAGACTAAATCAATCGCAATTGCCGTCATTAATTTTGTACTTAAATTGTAAGATTCATTTAACGTATTTATTTTTGTATCAACAAGGTCGAAAATTGAATTACATTCAGCTAAAGTGACTTCTTTATTTATTGTCATAAACGCGCAAACATATAATAAGTGCTGAATGCCGAATAGTAGATGTCGAAAAAACTTGTACCAATTTTCCTCGTGAATGGACTCAAAAATGAACATTACAGAAAAACTGACGATCACAACAGTCGAAAAAAAATTTATGATACATTTCTGTTTCAACGAATTAAAGTTTACAAAACCTAAATCGACGCAACTAGATAAATAGATGAATGAAAAGAACAGTGACATGACTTTCGATAATTTTAGGTTGAGTTTTTTTAATGACATTTTTATCATCACCTTCTCGGAACAAACGTCAAACTGAAAGTGGCTCACAAAGATTATAAATCAACAAGCTTCATGACAGATAGTGTTGTAGGTATAATTAAATAATTGTTTTAGTTTGTCACGCATAATATCTAATTACTAAATGGAAATACCAACATTGAGCCACCCCAATTTTTTTTAAAAGCTAAGTGCTTATATTAATTACATCAAAATAAAATATCATAAGCCAATTAAAATAACCTTCTATAGAGATCGCTATGCTCGGAGTCTTTTTGGGTGATCGAATCAGGAATGAAGAGATAGTCTGAAAAACCAAAGGTTCAAGTTGAAGTACAGCGTTATTTCGATGTGCACCATACAAAATGACTAACTTCAATAAGAGTCATGGGCGATTCGCCCCGCGGGCCAAACCGCTTGCGGGGCGAAACGCCGCAATACCCCTTTTAATATCCATGTGAGATTTGCAACATAACAATAAGGTAAGTGACACAGAAGCCGAGAACCATCCCGGGCAAACTGGCGTACAGGGGAAACACTTAGTACACCACGACTTCAGAGAGTGAGCTTCCACATAGCGGATGAATTTGTTTATCTTACGAGATTCATATTTATCTGAAAGAAACAAAAAACATCCAATATGATAAATACACATGTAAAAAATTAAAAGTGTTGATTTTAGAAAATTTTTATATCGTTGTCTGTTATCAAGACAGCGATTCGTCTATCTAATCAAAGGCGAAACTCAACTGGAAAAAATGTATAAATATATAATGTGCTCTGTCTCAGCTAGTGTTTTCTAATCTAGATATAATATTGCCAAGGCACGATTGAATAGGTATCTTCTCGTTCTACATACTCCATCTTCAACCACAACATCTTTCTTCACCAGGCGAGCCAGTGGCTAAATGTAATCCTATAATGTACTAAAAACATACCTTGGCATATAACCCATTTGTTATAAAGCAGATGTGCTATATTTTCAGTTTTTGACGATAATAGTACTGCGATAATACAGTGAAACCTGGATAAGAGAGAGTTGAAGGGACCGCCATCTCATTCTCGCTTATAGAGGTTTTTCACTTATCCAGGTTTCTCACTTATCCAGTTTCGGAAGTGGCTAGTCTCTCTTATAGAGGTTAAAAAATACGTTAAATACGTCTAATTTGTATGTAGGTATATGCATGCGTGAAGAATGATAAATATGTTTATAAATAGTACATAGGTACTTATTGTTTGGGTTGTCTTGATTATAATTGAACATAGATCATAGTTTGTTTTATTCATTCTAAAAGACACGTTTAAATATTGGGAAAATAAAAAAAAACGTCTTTTTTAATATTTCCATGCCCTTAAGAGCACTGAGACCTAATAGAAACCGTATATCTTTTGATTTTATAATTTTATAAAAGTAATTCTGTTAAGTAAAATTCATTGCGTATATCATTTCGAGATTTTCCACCTTTGAACGCATACAATACCTAGCTATCTTAAGCTTATTGCTTAACGACTTATTTATTTATTCCTAAAGATTTATTTACTAACACCGAACCTTTCTCCTCAATTAAAACTTATCAACTGGAGTAAGTTCGACCAATAAGATAGTGTAAACGCACGTGTAGCTATTCCAAAAGAATGTGATACAAAAATAATGTGAAGTAGATTAAAGAAAACCACAAAATAATTTTAAATAGAACACTAACAATGATACAAAAACAATGTTACTTATTTCCACAAAATATAAAAAAAAATTGAATTGATTGATTTCTTAGTTTTAGAATCCTTCGCTTGCTCGGTCATCAAAATCGAGCAGGCGGTTGAAAAGCAACTTTGCACTCTTGTATAACAAAATTGTCTATTATTTGATAGGAAAGCAAATATAAAAGTTTTACATTCACCTTGAATATAAGCCAATATTAAGGTTATGTGAATAGTTATTTTGTTTCTCAGGTAACTTCAACTATGCCTATTATTAGAATGTGATCGACGAAAAGATAAAACTTTACCACTTCTAATAACAATGAAATAATTGTACACTTCACAACACCTATTAGGCCCAATTCCAAAGTCACCACGTTAAAATTCTCTAAAGTTAGTGACTGCTTAAATTAAAGTTAATTAGTCAGAAACTGCTATTATAAAGGCACCACTTAGTTAAAAATTGAACGATGGCTAACTCTGTTTAGGTTCATCTAAAGGAAGTTCACAGATAAAAAAATGTACTTAAAAATATAATGTAATGCCGTCTACACACCATCAAGTGACCGGCTTGACAGCGATTTAGTTCATTTTTTTAATATTATCTGTGGCTTCGTCGATTTAAAAATTAAGAAAGAGGTAGTCAGTGTTACAAGTTAATTACCACTTCCACATATTATTGCTTAAACAATTTTTATAATAGTATTTCGGGCTTCATAAATAAAAACATTTAAGCAAGTGACCTGGGGCTCTATTTTGAACTTCGAACGACTTCAACGTATACGGAACTTTCATAGATTTTATGAAGAATCCGTAGTAAAGTTCATTCTCCCTCCATACAAGCTCCCTACACGTCTGAACCGTACGAAAGTCAAAAGGGATGCCCCAGGGGCATGATTTTTAAGTTTCGTACAGGACCGTATATGGAACTTGTATGAAAATGGCTAGGACGAATACGCAACTTTACGGATTCTCCATACAATCTGTCAAAGTTCTGATGCGTTCGAAATTCAAAAATCGTGCCCCCGCGGCATTGTTTTTGACTTTCGTATTGGCTCGGCCGTATACGGAATTTGTATGAAGACAGCAAGGACGTAAACGTAACTTTACGGATTCTTTACACAATCTGTCGAAGTGCCGTAAGCGTACAAACCGTTCAAAGTTCAGAAATAGAGTCCCAGAAACATTATTTTTGACGTAGGTAAGTAATAAACTTGTATGAAGACGGCTAGGTCATATACGCAACTTTGCGGATCTTTCGTACTATCTATCAAAGTTAATACGTATACGTTTGAAAATCAGAAAAAGAGCCACAGACCACAGAACGCATTCAGTGCAAGTGCACATATGCAGCGCAAATGGTTCTTTTAGTAGAACAACTATCCGTCAATAGGAGTTTAGTTTTGAGTAAAGTTTAGAGTTAATGTTGTTGTTAATCATAAGCGTATAAAATGCATACATTAATTTAAAAAAAATATTCATTTCCGCAATATAAAACTTTACCAAGATCGTTTGTATAACGTATTTCATCACATTAAAAACAAAACAACAACGTAAGACACCGGGACGAAAGTAAAGCCGGGTGTTTTTTAATTCATATTGTGGCAACACTCCCACCATTATTATATTTTACAAAACAAAATTGTTTGGTTTTTATTTCGTTTTGCTTTGCTACTTAGAGTAAATAATAGTCCCAGCCAGCGTAAAACATAAATATAAAGGATCCAAAGGCGTTATCACACACAATAGGTATTGCTGCGGCGGACAAGAAATATGCTTAAACGAATTGATCGTAATAAGATAACAAGGCTTTTTGAGCAGTTAATAAGCTAAACAGGCTGTAAATAGGTAGGTATTCGCTAATTACAGGAAAATACAGACTTCTATTGTCATCTTGTTTCCAGGAAAATAAACTTTTCTTAAAACTAAAAAAGTTGTAAGTATATAAATGTTGTTTTTATTTTCAGATCAGCAGCGGCTAAAATTTCGTCTGCAGGTGGTCTACAGCACTTTCCAAGCTTACTACTAAAGATTACTACATTGAAAACACCAATGACGGTACTAAGACAAACCATGAGAAGGCAAACTCCCTAAAACTGTGAAATTGTGTAAAATATCAGTGTTTGTTAGCTACAAGCTGCGGACAACCCAACCCTAGCGCAGATGTGAAGTGAGCTTCAGTCAGGATCGGGCTATCTGCAGTTTGTAGCTAACATCACAGCTGACAAGATGTATGATTCGGTCTGTAAAATATTTATGTTCTAAATTAGCTACAAGCTGCACAAAACTCAAACCTTACGCAGCTGTTATGTGAGATTGTCAGGATTGGGTTTTGCACAGCTCGTAGCTAACTTCAAAGCAGCCAAAAAGTTAGATATAGCCTATAAAAGTCCTTAAACATTGTATTAATAGACCGAGACATACAACTAGGTAGCTATTATGTTCGGCTGGTACACTTATCCTAACCTAACCCAACCCTAAGGGCAGATGTGAAGTGAGCTTCAGTCAGGATCGGGCTATCCGCAGTTTGTAGCTAACATCACAGCCGACAAGTTGTATGATTCGGTCTGTAAATTGATTCGGTCTGTAAGTTGATTTAGCCTATAAAAGTCCTTAAATATTGTATAAATAGACCGAGACACACCACTAGGTAGCTGTTATGTTCGGCTGGTACACTAATCCCTACCAAGCTTTGTTAGATAAGAGTTGTGGATAACCAAAATCCTCACACAGATGCTATGTGAGCTTCAGTAAGGATTGGGAGCCTGTAGCTAACATCACTGCCGCCAAGTTGTATGATTCTACTTAAGTGATGCTATAGTTTACATTTTAAGTTTTCTTACATAAATATATTATACATGATTAGTCATTACTACTATTTTTAACACATGTTCTAAATTATTAATTGTAAATAAGTGTTTTGTTACATTCTACTTATTGATATAAATATTGTAACCTGACTTGTACATAAATAAGACACAAAATAAATGAATTTGAATACCTATTATAGAAGAAAGCATTTCATATTACAATTGATGTGGTGTTCTTGTGATCTTTTATTGGACTGTTATTTGTTAAGCTGAAGCTTACCTACTGAATACTAATATATTTTTAGTAATTAACTACCTTTATCAAGTGATAGGTAAAATAAAGCTGATGGGTAATAAAAAGTGATTGATATTAAAAACTGCCTGGTAATTGAATGACTGTATCGAATAATTATTTTTGTATTGAATTAAATCTTTTCTTATTTCTTTCTGTAGTTTTGCTTTGCCCTGCCAAGGAAAATACAAACCACAATATAATCAAGTCTATCATTTATTTAGCCGATATAACAATCTGTATCTTCCTCATCTTGTTATGGCTCCTGGTTGAAGTCTTGACACGATGATCAATTTAGGATGATGATTACATATTAGGGCCATTACTATACATCGAACTGGTTCACAACTTCCTAGTCTTGTTTCTAAAGTTGTTCATCGAGAGTTATCTGGAAATTAATTTAATCGATAAAAATGTGTATAACTACTACATAATTATTTGAAACGTAGAGTCAGTAACAAAAATACCAAAATGGACAAAACCTGATACTGTTCTCTACATATATGTAGAACAAACAAGCAACCAGAACATGGGTACTGAATAACAACTTATAAAATGTAAGCAATAAATAATTATCAAATTACAACTATTACCCTAGTGCAATATTTCACTATTCTCGCTGGTATAGGTCGAATCAAACTTGTTAGCGACTGTGGATGTAGCTGCGAGCTGTGTGAACGCAGTCCTCATGCTGCTTGTAGGCTGACTGAAGTCAGGATTGGGTTTTGCGCTCCTTGTAGCATATTTCACAGCGGCCAAGAAGTTTGAGATCCGCCCATAATGCCGGGTCCTATGTATGTTTTAGCAAATAGGGTTTTAAGTTTGTTTAAAGCACAATTCTACTGTCATAGGCAAGCTCACATAAGAATTATTAATGACATAGGCCTCCGCTAGAGATATCTAATAACTATATGGACTATATGGAAGCGGCTTACATTTAGTACAATCATGCAGTCTTGATAACATCTGTACACTTTGACATCCTACTTTGCACTTGCCGATTGTTGTGATCTTCATTTGAGAACTTGACTCTGTCAGTTGCCCAACTATGGGCCCTGCCGAGCCGACAGCTAATTCAACTTGTCAATCCGCGGAGCTATATTAATTACTTTGCTTCTTCTATGCATATCCTCATTTCTAATTGGATGTACCATTACATCCAATTAGAAATGAGGATATGCTTATTATAATTAGATAGCTACTATTAATACATTCCATCAGACATATGACGTCCACTGCTGGACATAGGTCTCCCCTATGGATCTCCAATAAGATCGGTTGGAAGCGGCTTGCATCTAGTGTGATCCTACGGATTAATAAATTGCATGGACAGAAATGTAACTAGGTAAATTACTTACCTAGTTACATTTCTGTGTGTACAAATGTACTTCTTATCTTTGCTTTCCACAAAATGGTAATCCTTTCTTTGTTTCAACAAAAATGTGGTCGGTATGATGAGGTGGATTAATTTGACTCGTTAAGTCCAGCTGTTTCATTCTAGTTTTTGCTGAAAATCATTGTAAGACAGTTTCGTCAACATTTTTGTCATCGCGAATTCACATGAAATATAACTAAAATCAATATTTATAGGAACACCATCAGCTATGTTAAATGTAACTAAGTACATTTAATTGGAAAAAAACACAGCATTTCTTCTTTATAACTTACTTTTGAGCTTAATTATTTTTAACCACCATCTAATTCGGTACTGGTTAAAAACATAACCTCAATTCATTAAAATTCTTAAAGATGACGTCAGACAGCTCTAAAAGTGTGTCTCCAGAATACCAAATTCGCCTAAATCTCTAAATGTAGTTAGATTTAGTTGGTTTTCATTCATTCGATTTAAAATTTGAATGTGACAGTGACAGTGACATTTCTAAATGGTGACTCCGTAATACGATTAGGATTTTTAGCAAATTTGAGGCCTTTAGGTCGGTTAGCTAGTTAGATGGTACCGCCATAATTGGCCCTAATATATTGTTACGCGGAAGGCTCGCGCGCATGTTTTTTACGTGTAGGTATGCGGCAACTATGACATAAGCTGCGGTCGCGGGTCACTGCGGTTGCTGCAGTCTTTGTTTTCGTATTTGAGAACAATAGGGCAGTCTCGAACTCTTGTTGTTTACTAAGTCAAACACAATGACATTTACTTTGTAATTATTTTTTTCGTACTCTGATTTCTGTCTTTCCAAAAGTAGCCTGGAAGAAATCGCTCAAGGCGATAAAACCGCTCTTGTACCACCTAATTTTAAGAATAATATGTACTCTGTTATTAAAGCTGTTTTTTTTGGTGTATAATAAAGTTATATTGTATTGTAATGGCACTGATAATTCCAGAGAATTCGAGGCAACAATAATTCAGATATCAATAGAGCGATGAGGTTCCGTCCGACTGAGATTTTCGTATACCGTCGAAGCGAAAGCGTCTCGTGTTCAATGCATCAGTGACTATACTCGGAGTTTTAATACGATTCCAGATTTGACAATTCCAGTGTTGCAACGTTATGACAAGTACTAAATAGTGACGTTGCGAAATTATTCGATATGAAAATGGAATATTTCCAGATCGATTCTTCTCGTTTATAATTTTACTCTCGTAAACTAAGTATATCAGGAAATTAAATGTTTCTGAACCGATAATTTAGTTTTGACGATTAATTAACGATCTGAGACTTTTCTTTTATAATTATGTGTGAAATAAATAAAAAAATGTGATCATGAAGGAACATGACAAATAAAACAGATAGATGTATTATGGTAATAATTTATTTTATAAATTGTCGCCGTCATCGCTATCGCTATCGCTGTTACTTTCTGTAACATTTATTATAAATGTGTCTGTGATATTGTCAATTAACATATCTAGCCTACTCATTTTTTCCTAATTAATAAATAATTATTATGAATAATTATGTATTTATTTAAATAAAAATCTATAATTTAGTCTTTAATTGGCACACTGATGGCACACACACTGATTGTTTATCGATTTTTGTGTTTGTATGTATGTATCAGCCTTTTTAATAGTCCACTGCAGGACGTAGGCCTACCCACGAAGGGTGATTGGGCCATATCCACCACGCTGGCCCAGTGCGGATTGGTGGATTCACATACGCCATCGAATTTCTTCTACGGACATATGCAGGTTGCCTCACGATGTTTTCCTTCACCGAAAAGCCAGTGGTGTGAAATTCCGTACATAAATTCCAAAGAACTCATTGGTACGGGACTGGGATTGAACCCACGACCTCACGATTGTAAGGCGGGCGTCACTACCTCTAGACCACCACGGCTTCTGTGTTTATCACTACACTATTATATGTGGTATCATTATTTCACAAAATGACAGTAGCTAATGTCAAATCCGGAATCGAATTAAAATTCCGAGTATAGTGCGTGTGAATGTCAGTACCAGTGTGAAGTATTTGGGTCGTTCCTGTAAGTTCTAAGTGAAACTACCAGAACAATTTTGACGTGACACCGTCTTATAAATTGGTTTGCCGGGTGACACTTCAAGAAACTGCGTTACGCTCCGCTCACACTTTTCTCGAACTACCCCCTACTTAAGATTTAATCAGTTATTGTCAATAATAATTACTAACACCTAAGTAGCCTAAGTAAGTTATGGAACAAATAAAATTATTATTTATTTTATTTTTATTTATTATTATGATGTAACTTTTAAAAGGCGACTTTAGCCTGCAATACGAATTATTATTATTAAGATAAATTGTTATTTACTCACTCCGTTTTGACGTGACAACGTCTTATAAATTGGTTTGCCGGGTGACACTTCAAGAAACTGCGTTACGCTCCGCTCACACTTTTCTCGAACTACCCCCTACTTAAGATTTAATCAGTTATTGTCAATAATAATTACTAACACCTAAGTAGCCTAAGTAAGTTATGGAACAAATAAAATTATTATTTATTTTATTTTTATTTATTATTATGATGTAACTTTTAAAAGGCGACTTTAGCCTGCAATACGAATTATTATTATTAAGATAAATTGTTATTTACTCACTCCGTTTTGACGTGACAACGTCTTATAAATTGGTTTGCCGGGTGACACTTCAAGAAACTGCGTTACGCTCCGCTCACACTTCATGCGCTCACAATGAGCTCATTCGTCTCATTCGTCTCAAAGTCGTTGTCACGTAAAACTTTCGCCCGTATACCGACTTTACAGGCAACAGTTTTTTTTTTTAACAAAAATGTAACCCAATCCTAGCGCAACAGCTGTTATATTAAGTGAGCTTCAGTCAGATTGCGTTTTGCGCAGCTTGTGATTGCAGTATAGCATCACAGCCGCCAATAAGTTTGAATCGGCCTAAGTATACCAATGATTTTGCTGGTATATTGGTATGTTGTACGCTAATTTTTTAACTCGTGAAAAAATTAATAATAATAAAAAATAATTATAATTCCACTATTGACTTGGAATTTTGCACATTAATGAAGAAGAAAAAAAATCGCGAATTAAAAATTGTATGAAGTATTAGTTTATCATTAAATTACAGACGTTTAGTAGTATTTTTTGTTTTTAGGGTTCCGTACCCAAAGGGCAAAAACGGGACGGGTCACTAATATCCTATGTCCGTCTGTCTGTCCGTCTGTCTGTCACCAGGCTGTATCTCATGAACCGTAATAGCTAGAGAGTTGAAACTTTCACAGATGATGTATTTCGAATGCCGCTATAACAACAATTATAAAACAAAATAATGTAAATATTTAAGGGGGGTTCCTATTTAAATATACGTGTTTTTTTTTTTACCGAGGGGGCTCCCTTACGGAACCCCAAACGGTACGGAATCGTTCATGCGCGAGCCCAACTCGTATATGGCCGATTTTATTATATCTCTTAATTTGACAGAGTAGAAAAAAAAAGTGAAAAAAATAAGGTTACAGTTTTTTTTTTTTCATTTTTCTTTTAAGGTTGATCGTCTCACCTCCGAACATCGGTTGCCTTTTACTGATAAACCACTCATTTTAAGTTTCCAAAAACTTATTTTACAGCCATGTTTTTTTTGAAAGGCTCTAACTATAAAAATATTTATGTTTACAGTGCGTGGCATCGTTGTTAGTAAATACACCTAAAAGTATGGTTTCAATCTACCACTTGGTCTGGATATTAAGACATGAAAATATTTACGTAAGTTTAAAATTACTCTACAAAATACAAATTAAATAAACCATTTTTTCTTTTTAATGCAATCGACGGACGTAAGCTGTTTATTTTTCGTAATTTCGGGAATGTTAGTATAAGTTCGTCGTAATGATGAGTAAAATGCACTCTTGAAATGTGGTGGATTTTTAGGGTTCCATACCCAAAGGGAAAAACGGGACCCTATTACTAAGACTTCGATGTCCGTCTGTCCGTCTGTCACCGGGCTGTATCTCATGAACCATGATAGCTAGGCAGCTGAAATTTTCACAGATGATGTATTTTGGTTGCTGCTATAACAACAAAATACTAAATACAAAATAAAATAAATATTTAAGAGGGGCTCCCATACAACCAATCTGAATTTATAGACGTTTTTCGCTCTATATTAATAATGTTTTTTTTTTTTTTTTTTTATTCTGAATAGGTTTGCGTTTGACCACATACTGCCTGTAGATGGTACCTGGTAGATGCTTGAAATTTTCACAGAATATTTAGTTTTATATTCCCTTCAATAATAAATAATAAAATTAAAATAAAATAAATATTTAAGGGGGCTCCCATACAGTACGGAACCCTCCGTGCGCGAGTCCGACTCGTACTTGGCCCATTTGTTATTCTCTATAAGGCATAATGTAACTAAAAAGGAATATCTCTTGCCATTTAAGTACGGTTTCTATTCCTTTGGTCCTTATTCTGAGTAACGAGGTATACATATACAGGGTCATAGGTATTAAACGCAAAACCTTTTAAGGGCGGGTCTAGTACATCTAAGTAGATAAACAACTTTTGTACTACAACTTTTGAAAATTCGTAAAAAAACTCGGTTCTCCTTACATTTTGCCGCGCGTTGACAAACTTTTTATGAAAAAGCTGATGACGTGAGTTTCCAAAAGTCATAGAACAAAAGTTGTTTGTCTAGATGTACTAGACCCGCCTTTAAAAGATTTTGCATTTATACCTATGACCCTGTATAATGTATTTGTTATACATTCCCTGGATATATTATAGTTACTTTGCAAAATTGTTTAAAAATTATTTTATTTTAATCCTCAGAAGATTTGCGAGTATGAACCAAATCAAGAGCGAGTCGACATATAGCCGTATGAAAATTAAGTTAAAGAAATGTGTCGCGATGTCTACTGTTAAGAGAACTACTAGTTTTAGTCAGTGTTTATAATGATATATTGCAGGAGAGATTGTTGTACGTGAATATTGACACCATGACGTCGCTGATAACAATCATGACCATTTTAGCGCCAGCGATAGCTGCTGGAAGTTTGTCTTCGGAATCAAGCAAAATGTTAACAATCTTACATAACAAACTGCTGTTTGAACGAGGTAAACATTTCCGAATAAAACACACACGGCTGGCACATGTGTCACACTCGTAATCGGTTGCTGCTTGTAGGTCACCGGTCTGCTCCTGGCATTCACGCAATCCATCCATCAGCCATAGGACGTCCACTGCTGGACTTAGGCCTTCCCTATAGATCTCCAATAAGACCGGTCGGTAGCGGCTTGCATCCAGCACGATCCTAATGACGTCCACCTTGTGGGTGGACGTTTTACGCTGCGCTTGCCGGTGTGTGGCCTCCACTCAAGAACTTTTCGACCCCATCGGTCATCAGACCTCCACGCTATGTCCCCTGCCCATGGCCACACAATGCACCGACTTAATAATTCGGCTTAGATTTAACTAGGTACTCTTTCTACAGTAAAATCAAACAATTGAAAATTTTAGTTAGCAAAGAGCACAGACCTTGGAGTCTGTGGTTAGTAAATTTTCAATAAAAAATACACAAAAGCTGTGGTGGTCCTAAAACCTAATACCTATCCGTCTCACAATCGTGAGGTCGTTAGGTCAAATTTCGGTTTCGTGTACCAATGAGTACTTTTGAACATTGTTTTTTTGTATATAGGTATGTTACACGATTACTAAACCATTAGTGAACAGATTTTGATGATAATTTTTTTGTTTGGATGGCTATACTTTGGTGGGAGTCCCATTTAAATTAATTGAAATATGCAGAGTGGTTTTTGAAAAATCAACAATAATATACCAATTTTTACATCTATGGTAATTTTTTATTTACATTGAAACGTGCGAATTATTCGAATTATGTACACGGTTGAACTCGGTTCCGCCATTTTTGGTGAAAAATAATTGACCGAAGCAGAGCAAAAGTCTTCGGATTCATTCACCGAAGCGGAGCGAAGATCTTTGGATTAACACGGCCATTTTGTTTTCGTCTGTTCAGATGTTGGTTTTCGTGTACAAGTTGCAGTTTTCAACTAATCTCGACGAATCTTCGTACGTAGTTTCTATATGTATATCGATTTTGGATTATCTGTCACGCTATATATCAACCGAATTTGATACTGGGTACTTCTTCGAAGACAAAATTTTGGACTTCTATGGGTTTATTTCTGAAACCGACTAACAAAACGGCGTGTAATTTTTTTTCTATATAGTTTAGCTTTAACTCTAACTGGGACAAGTGATATTTTTCAATTAGTTGCAGTGTAAGTATAAATTAAAAATATTTGAAGTTTGTTCTTCTGATTCATATGCCGCGTCCGCTTGCCATTTTTCGAAAGAAAATGATCAATATCGAATTTTCCCTTTGGTAAATCATTATGAATTATAATTATATCAAAAGGAAATGAATTGTTCTTTTACAAAAAAAATGTGTATCAGTTGTAGCTACTTTAGTATGCTTATAAATAGGCAAATAAGAAGTGTCCGGTACATAATACTGATTAATGTGGCGTATGTTGCGCTTGACCGTGCTTGGTCGGGTGATGATGATGAGAGTCTGACTTCCCACGCGGGGGTAAGCCAGTCGTGCAACAAACGAGCTAGAAGGTGGACATGCGGCTGGTTCACTTGGATCCCGGTGTTACAAAGATAAATACCTGATTCATCTGTGCTTAGTTCAGGTGGCATTATGATTACAATGCCTACTTTATAAAATGTAGTTTATTGTTTTACAACTTCAATCTGTATTTAGTGTAATGCTTTTGGGTTATAGATTCAAGTAGAAAAATGTCAATACTGAAGTCAGTATGTATGATGAGTTATGCATGTATGACGGCAAAATCCTGATTCATCTGTGCCTGATTCATAAGGTCAAAACACCACATAAATCATAAAATTCATACTTGAAAAGCTTCAGATACAGCCCAACAAGACATTGATGACGACAGCTTTTGGGTTGAGACTTCGTCAATCGATGAAAAAATTACTACTCCAAAACTCACCAGAGATATCCTATCGACTTTTCATCAGAAAACCGTGGATGATTGCTCAGATTTTTACGATGAGGGTATTTTTGTGTTTAAAAAGCTTCAATAAAATAAACTTACAAAAGAGTCTCAAGCCACTGGTGGAGATATGATTACTCCATCTTCTTTTAAACAATCAAGATCTCGTCAACAAGAAAAAGGTTTTGAGGATGACATTGAAAGTAAATATATACCTAGCTCGGGCCCTTGCAAAAAGCTAAAAAAATTTTTCTTGTAGTACTTAACTACACAGCCAAATTACATAGTTTTTCATTTTTAGTTCTGATTAATCTGTAATCAATTCTGATTCATCTGGGCACAAAATATTTGAACGTAGATATCTTGAAAACTACTTTATAAAAACAAGCCCCTCATTGAAATATAAGTTCTTTAGTTACCTTTTTTAAATATGAGCATGTGTGACAGAGCTAAAAGTAAATTAAAATTTTGGCCAGATGAATCAGTCGAAGAATGAAATTTCAAAGAAGTACCCTACTACCTATTTGGCAAGGTCGTTGAGTATCTAAATCCTAATAACAATATTTCCGAGTATGAACCAAATTGTTTAAAAAAATGACAAAACCGCCATCCATCGCATACAAAGTTCGAATATTTCGCTCGAATTGTTTACATTATTCTTGAATTGTCAAAAACGGCTCAGCCAATTTCGGTAAAATTTAAACGGGACCATTTCGAGAATATACCCTTTCGAACGAAAAAAGAATTTTTTGATTCGGTTCACAATTGGCGAAATTATCGATGTCCATCGCATACAAAATTCGAATATTACGCACGAATTGCTTATACAGATACAGATCGTTTATTCATAAATAAAAATTTACATGTCAAATTAAATATTAGGTACATTACATAGATAAATGTTTAGGCTACAACTTGTCATATGTCACTATATTATTGTTGTTTTTTTTTCAAAAACGGCTCCGCCGATTTCTGTAAAAATTAAATGGTACCACCTCGAGAATATACCTACCCTTTCGAACTAAAAAAGATTTTTTGATTCGGTTCACAATTGGCGAAATTATCGATAGAGACACACAAAAAAACACGAACACGAACATAGAACCTCCTCCTTTTTGGAAGTCGGTTAATAAGATGTTTTGTGAGCTCTAATATGCAGAGAACTACATACAAGTTACTTTGTCTTCTAGATTCATACAAGTGTCAAGAAATAGAGAGGTTCATCCGCTACGTGGAAGCCCGTCCGCTCCAGTTCACAGTATACAGGCTGGTCCCGCTCGACGCGAGCCTGCTCCGGATGCTCGCTAACTTCTGTGTCACTTACCTTATTGTTATTGTACAGTTTTCCCATTTGTATTAGATATATTCAACCAACTTACTAACTAGATACAATCTATTTTAGGTTAGGATAATTTAAATATTGTAATTTGACTGAATTATGTTTTAATTTTATTTACTTTTGATCTTTTTATGACGATGCTATTGCAGATACCTACTATATTGTTTTTAATTTTTTAGATTATTTTAAGTTAGGGTGTTTGAATTTGAGGTAAATTATTATATGTAATTAATTGAATTGTTAGGTATTCATAATTTGGTGAATATGTAAATTTGCACCTATTATAAATATATTATGTTTGTAAAAAGACGATTCTAAGCGCATTTCTAATTAATGTCTAAAGAATAAAGCATATTTTAATTTTGATTTTTGAAACTTAAAAAAAGTAAGTTCCCCATTCGACTGTATGTATGTAACGCGATAATTTGACCAATTATGAATCGATTGTAATGATTATTAAGCTATTGCATAGCTTCTATCGCGGGCCTTGAGCGCGGGGACCGAATCCAGAAATTCCGTAACGAAAAAACCTCACGCTCCCCACTCCGACGGGCAAGGAGGTGTGGCTTGAAGGCCGTGCATCGTCTAACGTCGTTTCAGTTCGGCAGTCTTCGACACGGCGTTGTGTGACTATTGTAAAATTTAGACGTATTGTAAAATTATGCAATAGCTTTACCGCGGCAGTCCCCGAGTGCCACAGGTCTTTTTTTTTTTTTTAAAAAAAAGCTTTTATTTAACTTGCAATGTACGATATGTATGTATGTTTGTTCGGGTGGAATCTTTCTACTCAATTTTGAAACATTTCTTCAACCGATTGAGCTAAAATTTTGTATACACTTTCAATTTGGACGACAATACATGATAAGCTGTGTGAAATTCTTCTAAATTCAATATGGCGGACTATCCAAGATGTCGGAATAGTTATGTTTAATGCATTTCTACAATTTGGGTATCAAATGTAATGTAATAATTACTTGGCGGGTGCTGCACCTCATTCCATAGACCAGCATATAATCACGTAATAATTCATTCCAATAGCCTAATAACTGTAGAAATTCCCCTTTGCTACAATAGTTTCCCTCTTCCTACCACCTACCATCCAAAAACTGTATTTTTAATAAATGATCTTACTCGTATGTGATTCGCGGCAACCCGTGAGTTGTAAAACGAATAATAGAGATAATACTAATATTTGCACGTCTGCTTGCATATAGACTGAATGCAATGTAAATAGGTATAAGACCCTTATATTATACATGTGTTCTAAGCAAATAAACGAATTGGTTTGATTTGATTTCACTGAGAAAAAAATAAAAATGCAATTTTAGTAAAAAATATCATCATTATTATTTAAGCACTGAGTAGGTACTTCTCTCGAAAAAGTCAGTCCAGTAGTCAGTATAATTATTGTTTGGTAAGTTGTTAGTTATTTTTTAAACCCGTCTAAATAATTTTCTACTCACAGAACATTTGGTGGATTTTAAAAAATTCTACAAAGAAAAATATACATTTTCAATAAATTAAACAAAAACATTAATCATTATTTATATACTCGTGCGACCCCTTATATAACCCTTACATAATTATATAATGACCTCAACCATAATAACACGTGCAATTAAAACATCAAAACATTTTATAAATATTCAAAAACCGTTCCGTCGCGTATGGTCGATATCGCAATCGATCACATTCATAAAAATCACAATACGTTAAAATCGCTAATTCCAAAAACCACATTCATATTCAATAAATACATTTAACTACATTATTAAACTACATTCATATACATTTTTTTTTTTTTTTACTGGCAAAAGTGCCTTTGCCAGTAAAATGCGTCCCATACTAAGGGCCGTCCACACTTCCATGGGACCAGCGTCATGCCGTCAGGCCTTTTGCCATCACCACGCGCGAGCCCACTCGGTTCGAGTACGGCTGCGATATTGGCGGTGGCAAAAGCCCTGCGAATGACATCGTTAAGGCTGGCGTGGCGACCAATCCGACCAGCGCTTCTTGAGCAAGAGAGACCGTGGTGACCGAGCTGGTCAACTGCAGTACCACACTGACAGCGATGGGCCTCACAACACCTTGCACCCAAGCGTAAGCTGACAGCTAGACGAAATGCAGTTGGGTCTAAAAGGTTACCAGTATTGAAAGAGGGCAAAGCTTGCAACCAAAGACCGGACTCCCATACAGAGACCGCAAGGATACGAGCGCGATCCGCGACGCTAGAACACGTATCTAGAAGAGATTTCCGTGCTAGTTCGCAGATCGGCCGATCCCACAGTCTCTGCGACGACAAAGTCTTTGGAAGCTCGGTATTTGGGCTAGCGACCCTCCAAGCATTCGTTGCCTCATTCAAATGAGCTACATCTACGCCGGAATGGCCTAAAGAAGGTGCGAGGATTTTTTCAACTAATTTATGTGTACTATGAATGGAGGACAAGAAAGCTGGTAAAGCAACACTTGAAATTTGGCGGACCCCTAGCCCTCCAAGCCTAACAGGCAAGGAGGCTTGTAACCACGCCCTTTCACTCATCTCAATATTCAAAACCGATACTAGGGTCTGCTTTACAACATCGTCTAAGCTCAAAAGGAGCTCATTCTGTTTTCACAATGGACTACAACGTAAAGCGTACATGAATTTTGGAATAAACAGACAACATCTAATAATGGTAAACGCCATGTGGGCGTTAATTTTGAGTAGCCTATCAGAGGCACTCAAAAAATTTTGAACGAAAGGCGGAAAAGACTCATCTAGTATCGGCGAACCCAGAAGGCGAAGAGAACACTTGTCTACCGATTTGATATTAGGTGCCAAATCATTAAATTTGTTAATTACCAAATCTTTATCTGGACATGAGTCGCAAACGAAAAGTTCGCATTTCGAAAAATTTAGCTCCAAAGCAATTTGACGAAACTCGTCAATAAGAATTTCCAAATCACGTAGGACTGTGTTCGCATCGCCACCCAAAGTCCCGTCATCCAGATACCAAACGTTGAGTTTCGATTGGAGACGTTGAACAATTGGATGAATGGCCAGGCTGAAAATGGCTGGTCCGAGAGGGAAAATTAACTATATTTTTATTGACATTTTTGTAATAATTTTGTTTTAGATTAATTGTATAATAAAAATATTCACTAAATTTGTAGTTTATTTCATGTCAATATATACAATAACTATAATTGGCAGCAGCGTACGAGTTCATCCCGTTTGCTGTTGAAACGGCAGGACCGTGGGGCTCCGATGCAAAGAAATTTGCTTATGAACTGGGACAGCGTTTGCGTGAGAAGGGTCGGGATCCTCGAGCAGGATGGTTTTTAGTCCAGCAAATTTCATTAGCCGTACAGCGTGGAAATGCCGCTAGTGTGTTGGGAACGTTTGGGTCACGAATTCACGATCCACACGCGAGGGGCTTCTTTGACATATTTTCTTGTCTGTGACAAGCACTTGACAATATTGAATTTGACATGTAATCATAATTGTTGTATATTGGCATAAAAAAATTTGCTTAAAAAATTATGATTACATGTCAAATTCAATATTAATCGTCAAGTGCTTGTCACAGACAAGAAAACATGCCAAAGCCCCTCGCGTGTGGGGTGGTTCATTTATTTGCCACTAAGTGTTACAAGGATAGGTATTAAATTAAAACATTGGACCTTACAAACTACTGAATTTTCTTACTCGTACAAACTTAGTCGCCCTTTACGGGCATTGCAAATGTTTTAGCGCTAGGGCACTTTGAACAATAGCGAAGATAAAATTAAATGTGTCTTGATAATTGACTAACTTATTACTATGGATGCAGGGTGTCATAAACTAATATAACACCATAAAAAAACAGAACTTGTTTATCCTACAATTACACAATTTTTAGTATTTACCGTTTTCAAATTTGTCATTCGATACAGCCTGGTGACAGACAAGACGAATAGACGGACAGCGGAATCTTAGTAATAGGGTCCCGTTTTTACCCTTTGGGAACGGCTCAGGCTGTATCTCATGAACCGTGATAGCTAGACAGCTGAAATTTTACAGATGATGTATTTGTGTTGCCGCTATAACATATAACAAAATACTAAAAACTGAAAACAATAAATATTTAAGGCCCCCATACAACAAACGTGATTTTAGGCGTTTTTTGCTTGCTATTAATAATGGCAAGAGGAATGGGGCTCAGGGGGCTCCAACACGGTACGTTACCATTCGTGCGCGAGTCCGACTCGCACTTGACCGATTTTTGTTTTTATAAACATAATTTATTCGCCTGATGGTAAACTATGTTGTAGCCGAGGATGGAGTATGTAGACCTAGAAGATCCAATACATAATATTAACTCTTGCCTTCAAGATATCTAGATTGTAACTGATTGCTGAATACCTATAATACTTGTGTACTCAAACTTTAAAATGTGCATTTAAGACAACTGTGACAGTTCGAAAAGCCGTTAATTAATATAGGTGTGAGAACTGTATCATGACAATCAGGTAGGTAACACAGAAGTTAAAAATCATCCCGAGCAGATCCGCGTTCAGAGGGATGACTTTATACACGTAGAACTTCATCGGACGTGTTTCGATGTATTGTATAAACTTTTTTATTTCTATCTCATTTGATTCATCTGAAAAATGAAAAGTGAAATCATAAAGTAATCATAACATTCAGTATTCCTTTGATATTATTGCTTATTTTCATGACCTATCATTACTATAAAACGATTTATTCTCCAAACAATGTCTCGCATCTGTTCATCTGAATCTTCATAAACGACTCGAGCGCTCATGAACGATTTAAGTCATACTCGCAACTTTTGTTAGGATAATAGATATTAAACAACCTTACCAAATATTATCGAAATCTGCTGATAAAATGCGCGACCGCGATTTTCCCCCCTTTTTTAAAGGAAAAACCCCAAAATCCCCCAATCAAAAATCGCCAAGATTTCATCGAGATTCTTTGAAAAATGCGACCTGTCGAGTTGAATCCACATCCGGTCAGATAAAAACAAAATTGTCAAGTAAAAAGTGAGTCTCTCTCTCACTTCTTTCTCTCGGTCAATTATAAATTTGGAAATGTATTTGTTGGTTTGTTTGTTACTCTTTCACGCAGTAACAGAACTATGGATTGGCTGGATTTTTGTTATAGGTTAGTTCAAAGGTCGAAAAGTGTAAAAATACAACTTTTAGGAACATTTAAATTTTTTCATAAATATGTATGAAAGTGCGAGAGAAAGGAGTTGATGATGAGATGACGTATGATAGAGTGAAGTGACGAAAATAAACTTGCTGTGCCGACCCCACCTAAAGGGATAAGGGCAGGATGATGATGATGATGAAATAAGTGTAAATGTAGTGAGAAAAAATAAAAGATTCCAATGAGAAAACAATAAAAATGTCACATGGGCTCAGCCGCAGGCAAAATCTGGTACAAGGGTAGGTCATTTTTTAGTCTAAAAGTTTGAACCTTCGTTATGTAAGAGCTTGTTGTGTAGAATAATTTTTATCTTCTCTGCTTCTGAAGATAGTAAACCAGCAAACAACGCGGGCATCACGGTCTCCAGCAATGTAATAATCACTGTAACTGTTGATATTATAAAAAATATCGATATAGCCTGAAAAAGTTAAATAAAGAGGTAAATTCCGGTTAATTTCTGTATATTACTTTCAGCTAAAATAATTATTTTTCACCAAACATTACACAACTGACTTCACTCGTGTACAATTTGCACGTGTCGGTGTATCATGGATGTAGTAAATTTCACAACCTATTTAGAAACGGTTCAGCCGATTTCGACAAAATTAAAACTGTATGGTATACCAAAAAAAAGAATCATCAAAATCGGTACATAATTGGGTGAATGATCGCGTAGCATACATAAAATAAAACGCATTCAGTCGCATTGAGAAACTCCTTATTTGAAGTCGGTTAATAAAGGCACCAATATCTGAATAAAATAATGTTCATACTAAACTGCCTAAGCGACAAACAAACAACTATGCCGAAAAAACTCAAAAAAAAAAACTTCAAGGAATCTCAAGAAAATTTACAAGCTGCTTTTGGGGAGTCTGTTACTGCGTTAGCAACAATTACTTATTGTTTTAGTGAATTTAAATGTGGTTTAGAAAACTTAAACTATGACGTCAGATCCGGCCGACCACCGACTACAGTAACTTATGAAAACGTCATCAGGGTAGAGTGGCTATCGCGACAGAATAGACATAAAGAAATACAGGCTGAGCCAAACATTGGATCACAGGCAGTTTCCACCTCCCTGAATGAACACCTAAAGTTAGGAAGCTCGCTTTGCGATGAATACCCCCGATGTTTTTTCACCGATGAGCAAAAATGCCGTCGTGTTGATTGGTGTAAATTTATGTTAGAAAAGTTCGAAGGAAGAACTTAGCAAAACGTATCTTACATTCTTACAACTGACGAATCATCAAAACGTATCTTACATTCTTACAACTGACGAATCATGGATATAAAGCAGACAAACTTCGCTATACCATTCACTAGTAACTGTTCTACGGTATTCTAGCGGAATTACTACTACTGGTAACCCGTTTTGTGGTAGGATCGTAGCTATAATATAGCTATAATATAGCTACGATCCTACCACAAAACGGGTTACCAGTAGTAGTAATTCCGCTAGAATACCGTAGAACAGTTACTAGTGAATGGTATAGCGAAGTTTGTCTGCTTTCGGGGAGTTAAATAGCAAGCGCCCAAAGAGTGGGGTCCTTAGCATTCTTTTTCACCAAGATAACACACAGCTGCTAGAACCATGTACTATTTGACAACTTTGGGGGTACAAATGTTACCTCATCCTCCATACAGCCCAGATTTAGCTCCATGCGATTTCTTTTTATTTTCTACGGTAGAAAAAATGGTTCGTGGGTGGCAATGTTATAAACGTTTATAAATTAGACTAAGAGATGAATGTATTTGTGGTGCAATAAAGGATTGAATTTAGCACTACAGACGAGGTCATCGAAGAATTTCGGCGGTTATTTTGACTTATAAGACTTTGAAGAATTTTTTTAAGAAGAATAGAAAGTTTTTGAAACATTGGGATTGGAGAGCGATATTTAAAAAACTGTAAATATATTTCTTTTCATATGCTATGTATTTTTTATTTCACTAACTATTTTCGGAACAGCCCACGTATATGCACGTCGAATTAAGTACCTGTTCCGTTTCGTTAGTCAAAACAACACTTAAATTCAGCAAATCATAATAAAATTTAAGACCAATTACCGACATAAGTTGAAATTTCAGATTAGCCACAAGATAATAGATGTAAAGCATCGTTTTCGGGATGTTGAATACGAGCACGATCAAAAACTGAAATAGAAAATACTTTGTTAGTCTAGACTTTTATGGACTATAGACTTATTTATACCAACATCATAAAGAGGAAACAGATACAGATCTTTAAAGGTGCTAAAATAATAAAACGTTGTTCTAATTTATGTTGTGGGTACTATCCTGTTTTTCATTATTTTGAGGTACTATTATACTCTTTCAAGGAAATATAAATATAAGTAAGCTTTACGGCTCAGAAACCTTTTAAGCCTGATTTCCAAAATCGAGATAGAAGCCGCAACTATTAGGAGACACTCTGTAATCTGTCGTTTATGAAACTTAAAGGTCAAATCTCCGTAAACATTTAGGCACGTAATTTCGATAGCTATTATTGTTGTTGTTTCGGGTTGTACTTGTCCCGTCAGACATTAAGAATATTTGTCATTCATGAACAATGACAATTTAAAAATCAGACATTTTGGGAAATGGCGATTTTAAAATTAAATTAGTTCATAATGAATCTAGTATAAAATAAAATTCAGCACAAACACACCGGAAACCAATGACAGTAATTATGTTAAACCCTTAGAAAAATAACGTTATTTTTCTAAGGTTAAACCAGAGTGGGGAAGGAGTGAGATAGTAATACATAGATAGAAAAAGAGTGAGAGTGAAATAGAAACGCGGAGAAATTTGATGTTTTTTTTGCCCCCTTCCTTATGTCACTCTCAAACTCTCAGTGGTATATATTATGTACCTTTTTAGCATGTAATTAACTCACCCTACGTTATTCTGACGCGCTTGAGAATTTCTGATGATTTTTTTTTCTAATCTGATTTGTTATGCTTGACGGGCGGCTCTTTATATGGGGCTCATATTTGGTGGAGGTACTTAACCGGGTACTAGGTACGAGTATACCCCTGAATTATTATCTGCCACGCTTTCGGAAATCCTAAAATCCCCGCTTGGGCTCCTCTATTAAAATAAGAAAACTTACCAATGCATCAAACGAGCTTTTGATTGATTCAACAGCGTCGACTATCGATTTGTAGATGTTATTAAAGGAAACAAATTCTGATCTCGCCGACTCTAGCCGGTAAGAAAGCGATTTCAAATGACGGTATGCGAAAAAGAATACAAACGAATTTGTCATCGATAACAAATCATGATATATCCATATATAGTAATACAATACTGCTGTCACTAACATGCCCATAAACTCCTGATTAGCTATACTCCAAGCAATGCTTATTCCAGCTTTGGCAATAATCACAAAAAATACAAAACCCAAAATTGTATTTTCAAAACGGGTCTGGCTTTTCATTTTTAATTTTGCACTAATATCAGTCATCGCATGATAATATTTGCATAAAGTAAATTTCATTGCAAAAAGAATAAACACAAATAACATGTGCTGTAGCGAATAATATACGTTATTAATAGCTATTTGTAAGTTAGCTAAATAGTAACTGATCAAAACATTTAATATAGATATCGATGACCCGATAAATAAAGTAAGATACTTGACAGTTTTTCGTTCTTTTCCGCTGGATGAGTCTAGAAATCCAAAATCCAAACCGAATGATTTATGAAGAAATTTGTAAATTAAAACAAAGTTTGTTGGTTTCGGTTTGGTATCGGTCGGAGTATTGTTAAAGAACGAATTTACTTTTGGCGGACGATTCATGGTCGCTTTTTTTTAAGGTATTTAATGAAACAGTTTGAATTAAAGGAAAAGTTATACTGGTAGCTTGGTGGAAAACAACAATGTGTAACGTAGTACAAGGACTGAATGAATTGTTGGAAATTTCCGGAATAAACGATGATCTTATCAAACTAACGATGGCCTTGTTAAGTCGTTACTACGTTGACGACATGGCATTACTCATTTGCTTTAGAGAAGTTTCTAGCTTTAACACATTACGTAATTAACCAGGAAACAACCGAGCTCCGCTAGGTACAATAAGTTGTCAAGTGCGTGTAGATGGTGACGATGATAATGATGATGATAAAAACTAAAAATTTATGATGTCATTAGATGATTGACGGATATAAAAACATAATAGTTAAAGAAATATGTTTGTGACGTCAATAACCTTTGAGCTGTATGCAAGATTATAAATTAAAATTTTCCTATATAACTCAAACAGGGGTAGTAGTGAGATAGACTTCATCATGACTAGCGAGAAACGGATATTCAACTATGTCTCCGTGATCCTCAGGTAAAAACCTGCAGCGATCACAGAATTTTAACGTAAAAATTGTGTGATGAAATCCTTGTTTTGAATAAATAATTAGTGTATTACCGCTCTATCGTAGGCATATAAGTTAAGGGTACCATTCAAAGAACCAAATGAAATCGCAAACAAAATTAGTAATTAATCATCAAACTGTATCATGGTTCGGCTATGGTTAGGTTAAGGTTAGGTTAGGTTAGGTTAGGTCAGGAAAAAAAAATGTTAGGTTAGGCTTAGGTATGTTCCCCCCCGAATGGGTTCCCGCCTTGTCGTGGCTTAGTAGCCAGGTCTTCCCAGCCTGGTGAAATCTTCCAGGGGAAATCTTTTAAATATACCACCACGCCTCGTGGCAGACGGGTGGTTATGTGGGAGTCCCCGTCCTTTGCTAGACGGTATACCCACCAAAACCACTAGATGTTCCGCCACTGCGCTTGGTGTCGGGGCTACGGGCACGCTTACGCACTCCTCCGCGGCACCCGACAGCAGTGTCCCAACTCAGACCCCACCACAGAGCTTCAGCTCTCGCCAGAATGACGATGTGCCGAACACCAGACACATCGTCATCCACCACCTGGGACCAACTAGCACTGGGCGTCAGACAGCACCTGTGTCCGGTAGCCCTGATCCCGATGCAACGGGTCAATTAAAGTGGCCCCGCGCCTGCCACTACGGCTGCAGAGGATAGGGGGAGCGGCCATCGCGATACCGACCTGGCTACTAAGCCCCTCCGCCATGACAAGGAGGGAACCCACTCGGGGGGGTACAAACCTAAGAATAACCTAACCTAACAATTTTTTTTCCTAACCTTAACCTAACCATAGCCGAACCATGATACAGTTTGATGATTAATTACTAATTTTGTTTGTGATTTCATTTGGTTTTTTGAATGGTACCCTTAACTTATATGACTACGACAGAGCGGAAATACACTAAATATTTATTCAAAACAATGATTTGAAGATGAACTTCCGCAAAGTAACGCTTTATTCAATAAACTATCTTGTCTGATGAAGTCTACGCTCCGAGCCACTCATGCCCATATCTATATATCATGTCCAGATGGTGGATGCTAAGTTTTTTAGACCCCGCCGTTCAGAAAAAAAGTACTTAACGTGGTCTATGAACTCAGAAAGTTTGAGGATTCTATCTTGTGTACTTTAGAAATTAATGAGGGGGGAGGCATACACTCTTTGATTCGACTTAGACGGACTATACCACCTAGACGGACTGACGGACACAACGAAGTTATAAGGGTTCCTAGTTTTACTACGGATCCCTAAAAACTGAAAAGAAAAATTGAACATCCCAAAAAATATAGAAGGTACGTCAAAATTACAACAACTCGAGCATAAGTTTTTCTACAGTAAAATGTTGTAAGATCAAAAGTAAACAAGTCGGTTTATTTATCACTTAATGATTTTAAAATACTTCAACAGCATCACATATAAAACAAACTAGTAGTTTTCTGAACAGTGGACCTCGTGACCACACATTTTTAGAACTTTCGATTATACCTGTGCTCAAAAATGTTGACTTGTAAAAATGTTCCTGATTGCAGTAGTCGTAATGTTCAAATCCGAGGCACATTTTTTAACTGAATCTTCATAAGTCTATTTCTCAACTCACCCTTGGCCGATTTGATTCATATTTGCAGATCTTTTTAGGGTTAAGTTATTAAACTATCTTGCCAAGTATTATCAACATCAAGATGTCCGAAGCGTGTGTGCGAGGTGGGCACAAGGTGAGCAATTGTACGGCTCGTGCCCCCGCGGAAGGACATATCTGAATCGTTTGTCGGAGGCACAGGACTCACCAATGAGCCTTTTGCTATATCTCTTAAAATACACGGTTGAAGTTGCTCATTTGTATTTTTCAAGCGAATTACCACATTGATTAAACTTTGCAACAAAAATTTCAACGTGATTAAAATTACCCATTTCTTGATTTTGGCGTGGCTTTAACGTAAAGGTGTGGTAGGCTCACCGGTGGGCCGCGTGGCGTGTAACGTGGAACCAGAGTAGCGTAAGGTCAAAAAAATTAAAATTCTGTTTTTTAAATTCCCATATTTTATGTGCCAAGAAACTGGAGCTATGTAGTATGTAAATTGCTTAGTACAAAAGTAACGTTTCAAAAAATAATTTTTATTTACTGCCAAATTGAAGTGTTTCTACTTACAATAAAATCTTGACATTAGTTTGTCAAAAATAGGAGACCAAAGATGTTTTGAATGTAATCGCTTGAACAACTTTTCTTGTCATTATGTTATTCACGCAGGAAGTTTGAACTCGATTGTAAGATCGTCGGTTGTAACTTTGATTGTAAGGCCTAAGTTTTTTTCGTGCCAAATAAGCGTAAAGGTTATTTTAACGGAAGTTCCGTTGCATTACATACATTATTTGTAACAGCCAAATTGACGTATTTAACCATTTTTCGAAAATTATTGTTTATTTAAATATGTAGCAGCCATAATGACGTATGCCAACCATTTTTCGAAAAATATTGTTCACTCAAATTATTGTAACTAGTTGGGCAAGACGTTGAATATTTTTAAAAAGATTTATTAGCAAAATTCAGATATACAACTATACATTTTGCCACATAAGAACTCTACGATAGTGGTAGGTAATTTGAGTTGTTTTGCGCTCTCTTGTTAAGTTGTGATATTACCCTTACACTACTCTAGTTCTTAACCCATATTTTGATCTCACAACTTTTTAGTATATAAGAACCCCCTCGATCCTTCCCTTGACGTCTTCTTCATACTACCATGAACCTTTATCTTTTAATGATTTTTCTTCATTCGAATCTTAGAGGGACATTTAAATCACGTATCTACAAACAGTATTACAAACTTATTTATGTAGCTTCTTACACAAGAAAACTAGACGATAATTACACTATGTTCGATTTGTTCCTTGTCATTTAGGCTAAATAATATTATTATAGAAAATTACAAGCTTGTATGTCTGCTAGAAGTACCTTAGAATTTCGAAGATTGTTGAGTGTATCAGTGACCAAAATCAAAGAACTTTAACTAGCAATAATTCTTAGACTTCTGGTTTGATTTAGATGAAATTTAGAAATATACTTGAGTAGTTATATAGTGTTCTTTTGTGCTAACGAATATTAAGAAGTCTAGCTTTATCCACTAGGAAGTTACAGAGGGTTAAAAATGGCCTGAATGTCTTTGAGAAAAGTATTTACCGCATGGACTTGGCATTTTTTATGATGTACGGCTGTGCTTTTTTGCGCGACTTATTGGGGTGCAATGCCATGCACCAAGATAAGTACTCGTAAATACCAAGTTAGTTTAGGGTGGCTCGCCATGGGTTTAGTATTTCAGCCGGCTAAAGGCCCTTAATCTGACACAACAGGAACGCAAAATAAAAACAAACTTTGCGTTTTATCATAAATGCCGCTTATGGAGATAGCTTTTACAAAACCTCTATCTAAATACCAAATCGCAACAAAATCGTTATTAAAAGACATTTTAGAGGTCTAAATTTTGTACAAACAAGTAAATAAATATACAAGAATGGATATGATAATTGCATGATTTATTGGTACCAATGTTAGACATGATACTATTAAACATTTATAAAATATGCTGAAAGTTATAATATAATTTACTTAATTACAAAAAAAAAGCTATAGTGAATGTATTTACACAAATATCTCATGAAACTGGCTTGACATTGTGCCTATGTTAGTAAACTGTGCTACTGGAACAACAACTCTAGAATTATTCGTATAAAGATGTCTGCTCTCTACAACGTACCACACTATGACCACGGTAACGGTAATTATATTGTATTCCGTCTTCATACAAACGGTCGGAACGTGAATCATACCTCGGTGACGGAACGGTCTAGTGGGAACATACATTTCAATACATATATTTTTATTTTACTTAACTCGTTACACCTATTACGCTGATGGTTTGGTACGATATAGAGGGCAGACACCTTTTTAAGGTATAAGTTTAATACAGATGGGAAAATTGTATGATGACTATGAGATAAGTAGCACAAAAGTGAAAAATGATTCCAGGCAAACTTGCATTTAAAGGAATAATTTTATAAACGTAAAATTTCATTGGACGAGCTTCAACATATTGGATAAACAAATTAATGTCCACTGTATTTTTGTAATCTGAAAATAACAACTATACGTTAGTAATTTTAACCAGTTGTTGTAAAAACAATATTTTTATACTACACCTGCTCGGAAAGTACCTTGATACTTTATCAAATTTACGGTAGAAAGTACGTCATTGCATATCGAACAAATATGCGGGGAGAAAACGCATCTGAGCGGGAGAGAAAAGTGTATGAAAATCCATTTCTTACGTGGTTTTTCTTTTTTAATTTTGGGTAAGACTATGCGCTGGTAACCTAAATATCAAAAGCCAAAAAGTTTATACAGTGAGTTTTTATCTCCAAGTTCGCAAAATGACACTGGCCACTAGTTGTGTGTTGGATGGTGTCAAACAATTTGAAAAAAGAACATGTGAAAATTGCAGACGCCATTGGCGCCATTTTCAAGTGTTACATTAAGCTTCACTAACCGCAAAAATTTCAATTTAAATTTTAATTAGTAAAGATTTAGTTTTTTATTTTCCTCGTAGGTGTAGTATAAAGCACTATGTATCACTCGAGAGAAAGTGCGATTCCCGATCTCGGGTGTTTTAAAGCCCTCGCCTACGGCTCGGGCTTCAAACGACACCCTCGACGGTAATCGGTCACTTTCTCCTCTCGGTGAACAATGTACTATTTCCTCCCGAAGAAAGACGACGTGAGGGAGAAAATGTTTTATATTTTTGGGTGCATTTCTGAAATCAATTCATAGTTAAGATAACACATTACATACATAGATGTGAAAAACTTTTAAAAGTTGTGATCTTATACTTTATTGAAACATAGCTAGGAACCATATTTATCGCATCAGCTAGCGAATGTAAAAAACTTTATAAACAGCTGTTAAAACCTCAAAGGTTTTTGGGCTGTTTTTTCTTTAAACGGCCCTTTAACATTATCAGCTACTTATATTTAAAACTTTTCACGACCTCTATCTCAAGGCGAAAATAACATTAATGTTTACAGACGTTTTAGTTCAATTTCGTCTTATTTCTCATAATATTCCGGAATCACATTGAACGATCTGTTTCCGGAAGGAAGGTTTAGGAGATAAAAAATACGATGCTACAAATAGAGACTCGGATAAACGGGAATCTTATAACACTCATTTTCTAGGTGGACGTTTTAAAACAACTAAAAATAATTTATTTGATTTTCTTACCGTGTGGATCATTTAATAATTTATCATACAATACGATTCTTATTTTATCTGCCTGTGAAGATAATTCGCCAGCCAATAACGCGGGTGTAATCGTCTCCAACATTGTAAGGGTGACTGTTATAGTTGATGTTATGAAACTAACAGAACCAGGCTGTAAAGTGAGTCAATATTTTATTTTAGTCAAGGTTTTGTTGCTTGACAGTGCAGAAAAAAAAGCGACGGACATATTCTTGGATGTAATAATAATTGTATTCATCATTATGACCAACTTTTACAATAGACAAATCCCGAAATCGCAAAAAATAGCTACAGCCGTACAAAAGTTCATCTACTCTCGACCAAATGAGAAAATGTATGCAACAGCTGATTTCATTTTCGTTATTCAAGAATTGGTTTCATGAAAAAAAAGAGTTTGACATGATGCTAGGTGGAAATCATTGCACCTAAAGAAACATTCTGTAACTTACCGAAAATGTTTGAAATTTTGCGACGATGTTATAAATATAAATCATTATTTCCGGGACATTGAATAAAACTACAGCTGAAAACTTGAAATAAAATGTATATTAGGTACATAATTTTATCTGACACAATTTATTTTTACACATATTATTTATTAGCGTTTTTTAGAGTTTCGTCCTAAGACTCAGCTGTCCGTCCGTCTGTCAGTCTGTCACCAGGCTGTATCTCATGAACCGTAATAGCTTGAACGTTGTAATTCACAGATGACGTATTTCTGTTGCCGCTATAACAACAAACACTAAAAACAGAAAAAAATGGGGGTGACTCGCAAACAACAAACCTGTATTTTTAACCGTTTTTTGCTCGATATTAATGATATTACATGAAGATGCTTCAAATATTCTAAGAATATTTGTGTAAAAATTCATTCTAAAATTTAATTAACTAATAAAATAAAAAAATATTTAAGGGAAAAAAAAGCAAAAAAAAACACGTTTCTTGTATTTTTTTGCTCGATATGAATTATGCCAAAAGGAAGATGCTTGAAATATTCACAGAATATTGAGTTGTACATTCCCTCAAAAAATAAGTAGGTAATTAAATTAAAATAAAATATATTAGGATTATTCCATACAGTACGGAACCCAACGTAGGGACTTGGCCGATCATTTTTATTTCTCCGTTTTTACGGTTTCGTACCCAAAGGGTAAAAACGGGACCCTATTACTAAGACTCCGCTGTACGTCTGTCCGTCAGTCTGTCTGTCTCTAGGCTCTCAACCGTTATAGCTAGAAAGCTGAAATTTTAACAGATGATGTATTTCTGTTGCCGCTTTAACAACAAATACTCAAAATAGAATAAAAATAATATTTAGGGAGGGCTCTTGTTCTCTCGTCTATTTTTGAAGTAAGACTTCTAATGCGACTTCCAACAAGGTTACGTCAAACGTTTAACGCTACTATGGAAGGGGTGTGAAAGCACTTTAGCGTCGCAGTTTTACTTTTTCCGCGTGGAGGGACTCCCCTTCCAAGTTAGAGTCATTGGCCGACCGAGCAAAGCGTCTATGCTTTGAGATTGACACATTTTTTTCTCTGTCTGGATGTTTGTTAGTTTGAATATTAGTTTTCCTCTAGTTTTTCTCTAATGTCATTTTTCAACGAATCTTAACAAAACATATACACATTTGGACTACTTATTTAGATAATTTAGATAATAAAATATTAATCAGTATCTAAATTCTAACAAGATTTACGAGTATGAACTAAATCGGTCAAGAGTGAATCAAGATATGGCTTTTAGATATTAAGTTAAAGAAACGTGCCGCGAGGTATATTGTTCGTGCAAAAAATCAAGTCGATTCGTCTCTCCGTTGCTCCGTGAATGAATAATAAACAAAGCAACAAACATATTTTCGGATTAATAATCTTAATAAGGATATATAATTACCATGGGATCAAAAGAAGATTTCACTGCCTCTGTTTCATTGACAATATATTTATATACATCGTTGTACGCTGCGTAATGCGCATTGGTTCTTTCAAGCTGATACAATAGATTTTTTAATCGGCGAAGCGAAGATGCAAACACTAGTGAATTAACAATAGATACAAAATCGTGACTTATCCATGTCAAGTAAAAAACGACCATTCCCCACCTAGAGTCGCTATGATTTGTCGCCGTCGACAAGTACACGACCCAGATAACGACTGTCGAAGTAGACTTAACGAACAAAATCAAAAATGACACAATAACCGAGATTAATTCTTCATCAAAGTAACCTTTGTTAACGAAATTCATTTTTAGATCAACATTTCTCATTATTTTTAGGTAGTCACATAGGGTGGTTTTCATCCTAAATAGTATAAGAATATAAACTATATGCTCCACATTGTGATACAAACAAAACGAAATTAAACTACTATTATCACTGATGTAAGCCCACACAGTGGTGTGAATACAATTTGTCAACGAAATTAAAAGCAAAAAAAGCCTTAGTAAAATGTTGACACTCTTTCGCTTGATTTTGATAAATCCGTAGTTTAGGCCAAACAATATGTGTACACAAGTATAAAATAGCTCAACGACACGAAAATGTTTGTAATTTGAAGTTTTTATAAAATATATTTTATGTGGATTACTCATAGTCGTTACAATATTGTTTAATTTAGTGACAACTAGAATTCAACACCGTACGTATGAAAGTGGAACATTTAGACGTAGTGGAGCATCAATTCTGAATGGAAAGTAATATCTGTTATTGCTCTAGGCCAATCTACTTGTTTTTCAATTAAGTATAATAAATTGGTCCATAGGTATATCCATGAAGTAGGTATATTACAAGAAATGAAACGTTTGTTTTGTAAAAGGCACTAGTCCACATTTTTTTAAATAAGTTAAGTATGTGGCAGCACTTTTCGTTAAAAAACGCATGTTTTCACCGAGAACGGCTCTTTTTTTTTTTTTTTTAAATATTATAGCATTGTCGTATATGACGTGACAGGCCTATATGACACGTGACACTTATAAATATAAAAAAAAAGAATATTTAAAGAAAGCGAGTATTCATATTCCATCAGAATCTCAGGAATTTTATAATCAGATTACTAAATCACTACAAAAACAGAAACGATAGAAGAAGATGCTCCGTAAGAAAACTAACCTTATAAAAATATATAATGAATATATACATACATGTTTAGGTTTTTGTAACAATAAGTACCTACAGTGTTTTAAAAAATAATGTAGTTTGTCATGTAATTAAATATTATTGTAAATTTTGGTTTTGGGAAGGGCGTAAATCCAGCACCTTATTTTGTAATTGTCTGTCACTTCCAATAAATAAAAATAAACAAAAACTCAGGCGCAACTCTGCTAGAATATATCTGAGATAATGCATAAATATGTCGCGGTTAGGCCATTACCTTGTGCCTACCTACTGTATTCAATTATTTGTTTTGGAAAATTATTTTCTTATTATTTTCTTTCATAGCAATCTTCATTTCAAGGAATTTAATACTTTTGGATCTTGTTATCTTTTAACATTGCTTGTAAAATATGGCGGCGTGATGGCGGCCTCGAACCAAAATCAAATTAGAAATTATGAAATTCCATTCAAATTTAGCATTCAATGCGGTTGTTTTACTCTGCGCATTTATTTGAGAAATTTTAATGGATTTTTTGGCCTTCAAGTGGCCTAAAAACTGTGACACCAGGGCTAACCTCCCGGCCTATACGAACTTACTTACTTTTATGGATTTTTTGAGGTATTGTATACAGTCTGATCCCATTTTACAAGATTTTTACGTAAACCTTCAATAGACTTATTTGTCAACAGAAAGTTTTTTGTGTCTCCTGTAAATTAAGTCGGCTGAACATGGGCCTTTCCCAAAATAATCGATCCAATAAAAAATAAACCACACTTCAATAATCTATACATGTAGGTATCGTACCTTGCCAACTTGCTTAAGAATTATTATTCAGTACTAGTTTACAACCCGCGGCTTCGCCCGCGTTGTTTTAGTACATATATACTTGCTTAAAATGAAAATAGCCCGCGGTTTGACCCGCGTTGTCTTAATAATTGCTTAAAATTTTAATAGCCTACCGTTAAATTGCTAAAAATGATATTAACCCACAGTTTAGCCCGCGTTGTCTTGGCACTTGCTTAAAATAATAATAGCTCGTGGTTTCACCCACATTGTTGTATAACGTATTACTTGCAAGGATAATGCCTACGATTTGGCTTGAATAGTATCAGTATTTGGCTAGAATGATAATAGGTTGCGGTTTGGTCTGCGCATTCTTAGTACTTGCTTAAGATGGTCATTTATAGCACGTAGCTTGGCCCACATTGTCTAAGTACTTGCTTAAAATTATAATAGCCTGCCGTTTGGTTTGAGTTTTCGTATTACTTGCAATGATAATACAAATGCATATATTTCATTGATAACACCATAGTTACATGTCAAAAATCAAAAATAATAGTTAAATGTCAATCATATTCAATTAATAGCCTACGGTCTGGCCTGCGTTGTCTTAGTATTTGCTCAAAATGACAACAGCGCGCGGTTTGGCCCGCTTTTTCTTAGTACTTACTTAAAATGATAATAACTCATACTTTGGCCCGCGTTGTCTTAGTACTTTCTTCCTCAAAATAATAGCTCGTTGCCCAGCCCACGGTGTCGTATTATTTGCAAGGATAATAAATAGTCCGCGGATAACCCTGCATTTTCTCAGTATTTGCTTACATTTGGTTGTGTCTAAAGCTTAGTACGTATATTAATATAAATGACACTCGTTTGGCCTCGCTCTAATAAACTTTATTATTTTATTGATGCTATCGTAGACAACAGCCATTCGTAGATTCGTAGTAGTACGTACCTCACAGAGATACCAGAGGGATAATGTGATCGATCGAGAAAAGATAGAAAGAGATGCAATGATTTAAAAACGGGACCCTATTACCAAGACTCCGCTGTCCGTCTGTCCGTCTGTCTGTCACCAGGCTGTATCTTATGAACTATACTAGCTACGTTGAAATTTTCACAGATGACGTGTTTCTGTTGCCGCTATAACAACAAATACTAAAAACCGAAAAAAATAAATGTTAAAGGGGGGCTCCCATATAACAAACCTGATTTTTTTGCCGTTATTCGCTCGATTTTATTAACGGTGACAGGTAGATGCTTGAAATATTCACAGAATTTTTAGTTAAAACGATGTTTTCCTTCACCGAAAAGCCAGTGAATGGTTTAAAATTCGTGAAACAAAACTTAAAATGTGTAGCTCTATACATTGAATGTAGTCGTGTCCGTAGGAATTAGTCACTGAGTTCGATATGAATTTATGGACTCGCTCGAATGTGGGGGATTCCAATTTGACTAATTTCGTATTGATAGGTCTACGTCTCGGAGTACTATTTGTTGTTTCTCTTTGTTGAATATATTTTTATATAATCTTGTTAGGATTTAGCATTGCATAAATATGTATCTGCCTAGATTCAGAAATGGCTGAGCAAAATTCTCCAAAAAACTTCCGCCAAATTCGATGTGAAATGTTTACCAACAAAGCGTTGCCTAGCAACCACTGACAGCAGGGGTAGAGAACTTTTTTTCTAATGCCCAATTGTTCACGCCTCTGCCCGTGGCTTCACTCGCTATATTGTAAGTTTATAATGAGAGAGGGATCTAAAGATGAGAGAGGGATTATAGGCTCGTACACAAGAGCGCCGAATCGTATCGACTATATGCATCTCAATTATATTTAACGCGATTTTGTATTAAAAAAAACTAGTTAAGCTCGCACTCTAAGGCTTCCGTACTGACATGTAAGTAGGTAGGTACTTACATAAACTATTAAAACATTACTAGGTACTATAACTCAAACTATTAACCGACTTCAACATTGAACAAAAAATTCCCAATTGTTTCAGATTTCTGCACTCAAAGGAAAAAATGGCTTGGGTTGATGCAAATTTCAATGTAAGTAATTACTGAATATTCTGATTTCTTTTGAAACTCTTTTCTTGGCAATTTGTTATTGCTATTGATCTATAAATATAGTAAATATGACTTTTCGATTGAAATTACGAAAAGTCTGGACGATTTATATGACAAACTATAGAAATTCTGATATCCGTAACACTGTCATGAAGTGACAACCCTAAAATTGACATTTTTTTGTTTGTTTACATTTATTTCACATCGAGTTTGGCTTTAGTATAGGTATATATGGACAGTAAGGTCATGAAAACTGGCAGTTTAGACACAACAAGTACGCGCACAATGTCAAAAAACTGGGACCGTTGTGTTTGTGATTGATGTTTATATTTGTCCATCTAGATAGATACATAATCATAGGGATTTACATAACAAACAATCTTGCCAAATGTCGGTTGATAAATAGCGCTATAACAAATCTTCGACCTTATTGACCTTTCAATCAAAAATCGCCGACGTTAAAAAAAATCTAAAAATGTATTTAACCTGTGTGCTGTGTTTCGTTACGCTTTGCTCGCTCGGTTAGTTAAAATCATTTCATTCTTAGTAATTTTTTAGGGTTCCGTACCCAAAGGGTCAAAACGGAACCCTATTACTAAGACTCCGCTGTCCGTCTATCTGTCTATCACCAGGCTGTTTGCTGTTGCCGCTATAACAACAAATACTAAAATTAGAAAAAAAAAAACTATTTAAGGGGGCTCCCATACAGTAAACCTGAATTTTTAACCGTTTTTCGCTCGATATTTATAATGGCGGCTGGTAGATTCTAGAAATATTTACAGAATATTTAGTTAAATAGACAAATATTAAAAAAATGTAAATAAATAAATTTTAAACAAATGTAAGGCGTATAATTAATGTGATTTTTAGGGTTCCGTACCCAAAGGGAAAAACGGGACCCTATTACTAAGACTTCGATGTCTGTCTGTCTGTCTGTCTGTCACCGGGCTGTATCTCATGAACCATGATAGCTAGGCAGCTGAAATGTTCACAGATGATGTATTTCTGTTGCCGCTATTACAACAAATACTAAAAAGAGAATAAAATTTATATTTAAATGGGGCTCTCATACAACAAACCTGATTTTTTGGACGTTTTTTGCTCTATATTAATAATGGTAACAGGTAGATGCTTGAAATTTTCACAAAATTTTTAGTTTTATATTTACTTCAATAAAACATAATAAAATTAAAATACAAAAAATATTTAAGGGGGGGCTCCCATACAGAATGGAAGCCTCCGTGCGCGAGTCCGACTCGTACTTGGCCGATTATTTGCACTATATTAATGACGGCAACAGGAAGATGCTTGAAATATTGTGTGGTATATTCCTTTCAAAAATGATTACTTCCATACGGTGCGGAACCCTTCATGCGCGAGCGCGACTCGCACTTGGCCAATTATTACACTTTCATGGATGATTTTTCAAAACGATATTTCTTTCTATCTATTAACAACAACAAAACTATTAATCATTGAAAAGGTCAACCAATAACGTAACTTTATTAAATTGGTTTTCTTATGTGCCCATATTCTGTATCTTATCTATCGAAATATTTTCATCGTTAAGAAAATGGGTTTATAGGAAATTATATTGTGATATTAATCTATCATCTACGCAGTAAAGTTAGTGAATAAGATTATAGTACCATAATTGAAATTATATTGAAAAAAACTTGCCATTATTTCAACAACACGATTGTAAAATTAACTACTATTACCTATCTAGACACGCGGCAGCGTGTCCAGCCAAGACTAAGAAAATGGCGACACAGCAGCCGTGTGTAAAATTACACGATCAATTCGAGCCACTCTTGACCCTTTCATAACTCGAAAAGTATTAAATCTAAATGTACGAAATTTAGCACATTTATTAACATTTTTTAGTTTATCTAGATTACAAAATTCCTTAAATTTTGCCTTAACAGTTAATGAAATATTAATATTTAATAACCGGGGTTTCATTGACTGATTCACTGACTTACAGATCAAAACCTAACCCACTTCCAGATGACTTAGAAACTTGATATTTGGCATCAAGGTTGACTATTAGGCATATACAAAGAAAAAAAAATCTAAAACTTTGAATTTTTACCCCCCAACCCTATACAGGGTTTTAGCTAATCAATTAGTATCCTTCTAGGGGCTTATACTGTACATCAAACTAACAACTTTTGTTCTGTGACTTTTGTCAAAACTCAAAAAAAAGTCAGCTGTTCCTTACATTTTGTCGAGGGTGAACGATATTTTTCTATGGAACAACAACTTTTTTTGAGAATTAATAAAAGTCGTATAACAAAAGTTGTTAGTTCTGATGTACAGAATAAGCCTCTAAAAGGATGCTAATTGATTAGAAAAAACCCTGTATATAATAGGGGATGAAACCTTGTATGAGAATTCCACTAATATTCATGCTATAAGTCTAAAACTTGATAAAAAGACTCCCTGTTAGAAAAAAAAAACATGTATTTCTGGATTTTTAATAAATCACTTCCCACCCAAGTAGCATTTTACTCCATTTAAGAGTACACATTTAGTTCCCAGGTGTACTTGAAGCATTATTACAGTTCACTCGTGATGTATAAGCTGCATTATTGCGATTAATTAATTACACCTACACCTGTCTAAGGGACTTATAGGAGTGTAGAGTTATACTTTTATATGTTTGTTGGTGTTATAATACTCTAACAATTATCGTTTAGTCAGCCGTCTGACTAAGAGCATTATAGGAGGGTAGAGATACGGCAACCGCTGTTTAACGGCCTACTTGTACGATGTTGTAGAGCAGCATTTTAATAAAACACACGTGGTCATTTATAAAGCCAAAGGCTGTTATGTTTACTTGTTTTAGACTGTTATACAGCTAGTAGCTGTAGTAGGACTTGTTTGTGATCATTAAAATAACCTTTTTTACTATCTGTACAGAAGTGTTTAAATGGTTCGCATGTGCACTGTAGGCTGTTAAAAGGACTATATGTGTTGTCCATTAACATCAATAGCAGTTTATTTGTCCACAAGTACTACTCTTATTTGCTTTCATTTCCACCATTTTGTTCTAACCTAAAATTTACCAAATAATGAATCTCAAAAATTATCATGCAGATTTATCACAAAATACGCAGATAGAGCGATTGAGTTTTGGTTTCATGTTATAATTAATTACCGTAGTATAATTATAATGCCAATATAATATCAAAAACTGAAAATTGTAAATTTCCTCTCAGCCAGTTTTAAATATTTTAAAATGACTATCGCGTTTTAACAGAGGCGCGTGAATATTTTAGCTGTAAATATGTATACATTTCACGATAAAGTTGCATTCCCATGGCATTTAACATTATTAAGTCTTTGAAACAGGTACTTACCGCGTGTTATCATAAATTTTTTATCCAAATCCGCCGGAGTTATTAAGTTTTTGGATGGCACACACAAAACAATAAACAATTTAAATTGTGAATAAAATTATAAAATGAAGAAATAATTTAGGGCACACGTGAATTTTAGGTAGCACTGGAGTACTTTTGTCGGATTTTTTAACTGTGAAGGCTGTGTATTTAGCCACGTGTTACTCTTTATTACGCTCATGTACATTGTATGGATCACACTGCGTCCCATATAGTGCCGCAAGTCAGCCTTAAGTTCGATGTTACTACTTAAACTGCTATTATAATGCTATTATACTGCTAATGTACAGCCATAGTGAACTTACGGCTGTCTAATTTGTGCCCAAACTGGTTCTATAAGAGCGTTATATCCAGCTATACAGCTCTTATACAGCTGACTTACACAGCTTGTGGAGTACATGTGAACGACTTGACATCTTATATAGAACCCCGAATGCTACTTGGGCAACCCCTAAAGTTTGGGGGATCAAAATTTGTATGTCACTTTCGAAACCTATGATGCTAGAAGTCAAAAAATGGATATAAAAACTCGTTGTAATAGATAATAAAACACAGTTTCAGGATTCTTAATAAACCACCCCCTAAACCCTAATACTGGGGGATGAAAGTTTGTATGACACTTTTGCAAAGTTTGATGCTAGATGTCCAAAAATTAATAAAGGGACTCTTTATGTATTACAAATAATAAAACACATATTTCAAGATTTTTAGTAAACTTCCCCCTAACTTTTAAAACTAGGGGTTAAAAGTAGGTATGAGACTTCCGCAAGTTTTTAAATTTATAAAAAAATTACTCATTGTAGTAAACAACAAAAAGATTTTCATGTGAAATGGAGCCAAGACTAAATCACAGTTCACACAATCAAAAACTTGTCAGATCTCACATAAAGCCAAGCTTTTAACTCCACACGCCTTACTCTAAGTTAAGATAAAATATATGTAAAAAACCAAAGCATACCATACTTGCAAGTGAGCTTGTTCTGTTTTATAATTTCTGCCGCAAAAAAATATAAATCTACCTCTAAAATCGGTCGCTCTAGACTTCTAGAGCATTCTCAGCCCATTGGTAATTACACTATACCTGCACTACATCATGTACAATATATAATATAAAATATCTACTTATATAACTTTTTATGATAACATAATTATGTCGATACCTACTTATTTATGTTGTACCAATTAATGATATCGATAGAACATAAATATTCTATTCCAGTTCCAGTGTTAAGATTATTAGTCATGGTCAACGTTTCTAGCAAATGAATCGACAATTATAAGCATTGACTAGGTAGGTACTTAAACAAATGAATGTTATGGTATTAGTTTTGAAATAATTACATGATCCAATAAACTTTCTCGCATTCCTATATCAAATTTGGTGTCGACAATCATTTACTCAGCCAGTTGATTCAAAATATCCTCACAAATAATTTAAGTTTATACTAAGTTTTCGTTTATGTTTAGTTTATTTATAATTTAATCTCAACATTTTATGATTATCTTTTGGCTGCTATTAAAGTAACTGCCAACTAAGTATTGAATTTCGTACTTTAGATTTTGGTTCACTGTAGGGAAAAATACGGTGCAATGCAAACCGAATTCAAAATATATAAACCTTCAAAGTTAACGTCAACATTGTGCAAGTTTTTTCAAATTTACTTTGGTTACGATTTGGGGTTTGTCGAATACAATTCGCCAAAACAAAAACTTTTTGCAAGATGCTTTGGCGTCGCACAAAGTCTTGTTTTTACCACGTTTTTTTTATTCAACATGTCTCAGACAATGAGTGCAATTAATATAATTTGGTTTGGAAATTTAATTGTGAAAAATTTTGTTTATGTTATAATTTTTAACTTCTTACTGTGGGATAAATCGCTTAGCGGGTTTTTATATGATGTTAATAAGATTGATTTAGCGTTGAATACTAGTGAAGTATCTGGCTCTGTTAAGAAAAGATTCATCATAACTTTATTTTTCTATTTGTTTTACAAGTCAGCTGTCGTTTTATGTTATTGTCTCAATGTGGGAGTGTTTTTACAACCCGCTTGGCTAATGTTCTTTTACTTGTCGATAGTTTTAGCAGTTGAACCAGTGAGCGCGGTTAATGTATTTATTTTTTATGCCATTTATCGTCGTGTCGTCATCTTAAATAAAGTTTTGAGTACGCAATTAGCTAACATCGATATTACATATTATCGACATCTGTACAAGTTGATAGCAGACGTTTGTGAAAAATACAAGATTATGTTTGATCCTATCGTAAGTCAGATTGTAATTTTACAAAAATGTGTTATTGTAACGAATTGGCAGGTTGAACTGTCAGTGGGCAGGGCACATAACACGTAGGACTGATTACCGATGATCTAGAAATGTTTTTGAGTGGAGACAATGTACATCATTTACAAGCAAGCGCAGCGTAAGACATCCACCAACAAGGTGAACAAATTATCTAATCAAGGTCGCAGAAACGCACTGATTTTAAGCCGTTTCCAACTATAAATATTAGGGGACATCTTACACACGGTCTGTGACCCCAAACTAAGCAAACCTTGTGATATGCCATGACTGGATATGGACTGATATAGTACATATACTTTTTTAAATACATACTTATATTGATAGTAACTAAATAACACCCAGACACAGAGCAAACACTTGTGTTCATCACATAAATATATGACCTGGGTGGGGATCGAACCCACGCCCCAGAAGTTAGGATCACTAACCACTGAGCCACCGAGGCAGTCAAACTAGTCTTATTGTAAATCTAGCAGTGTTCTTGCGGTTGTTAGTGATGAATGATGAGGATCAAATAAATATTTATATTCCCCGACACAATTATTGCAGTATGTTAAAATAGGTACTACAAATGCATTAATTTAATTACTAAGGGCGCATTTACACGGGATACGTCTTTGACAATTCGTATAAAAAACACGCTTCGTCATGACGGATGCAATGGACGTAGGTACACATTGCATACGAAATCGTGTTTTTTCACGATTCGTCAAAACACACGTATTTATGTTCACATTTGTTTCTTGATTGAGTAGTTGTATTACTCGAGCGTTGGCGCAGGCAATCCTTCACAAAATATACACGATTCGTGTTTTAACGAACGTTATTTTAAAAAGACGATACAGGTAAAATGATTTGTCCGTCATTTTTCACGATTCGTGAAGCGTGTGAACATGGGCATTTATAAAGCATTGTTGCCGTCAAAAAAAAAAAAGACGGATCGTAAAAGAAAACGATTCATCAAAAAACACGAATCGTCCTCGTGTGAATGGGTCCTAAGAGGCTATGCCCACTAGACCGTTCCGTCACCAACCAGCACTGTCACGAGCCATTTACAAAGCGCACCATTTGGTCATCGGCAAAATCTTCTCGACAACTATAGTTGAAGTACGTTGCTGGTATAATGTATTTTTCGTGTTTTTTCTCATGGATCATCAACTTGCCATTTTTTTTGATGTCGTGGATCGTGCCTGATACGGTCCTGGTATACATGGTTGCGTCGTAGTGGGCAGACATCTTAATACTATTATTTTTCTACAGTATCTGGTGTCCCTTGCTTTGAATGTACCAAGGATCATGTCAACAATTTACTTCATAATTTGGGAAGTACTAACTAGCCAACCGTATATGGGAACAGCGAATTTGACTCCGCATGTAAGTATTAACTGAGGTAAAAATAGAACCTACTATTGCAAAAGACACTCCATAATATCAGTAAAGTTTCTGTATGAAGTAAACTTTATTTTACTAACTACCACTAAATACAAGACGAACATAATCTGAAACTACATAACAAGCAATTGGATCATCTACAGACCCTTGGAGGTCTAAAGATAATCCAAATGCTCAAGCCCACTGCTAGTTGGTAGCATGCCCAGCTAAATACCATGCTGGCAATGCTGTTACGCAAATGCAAAATGCGTTGAGCCTATACACCAGCGTTTTGTTCACTTTCCTTATGATGGTCCACTGCTGAGCATAGGAAAACTTTAGTGAGCTCCTAACTGGTGTGTGTGGGCTGTTTACCCTGGTACAAAGAGGAAATTTTCAGCCGAATTCATAGAAGAACATTTTATTATTTTTAACATTCTTTTAAGCAGACAGAGATGTCGGTATAAATCGGTAACGGCTAAAACTTTTATTGCAATTTAAGGTGAACAGTGATTTCTTTGTAAATTTAATTCGTATCATGTGTACGTACTTTCTCGTACTTTAGGATGCTTTTACTTAGGGACATTCATTTTATTTCAAAAATTAGCGACAATAACATATAAAATTTTGTCATTGAGATATTCTTTACTGATACAACAGAAGGTCTTCAAAGTTATTGACCGAGCGAAAGGATTGAAAGCGAGTCTCAGTTTTGACTGCATGTCCCTCAAAAAAGGGATATAATTGCTGTATCGATGTATCAACCGATTTTTAATATATTTTATCAAGATTATTGAATTTTTTTTATAGGTCAAGTGCCTTTATTAACTTCCACCAAATACAAGACATACGTAATCTAAAACTACATAAACTACTACTACATACATAACAAGCAATTGGATCATCCACAGATCCTTGAAAATCTAATGATAATCAAAATTCTCAAGCCCCCCTTAAATGTTTATTTTATTGTGTTTTTTGTATTTGTTGTTATAGCAGCAACATAAATACATCATCTGTGAAAATTTCAGCTGTCTAGCTATCGCGGTTCATGAAATAGGTACAGCCTGGTGACGACAGACAGATGGACAGACGGACATCAGAGTCTTAGTAATAGGGTTCCTTTGGGTACGGAACCCTAAAAAGATTTTTTAATATCTAAATTCTTGCAAGATAGCGAGTTTGAACCCAATCGGTTAAGAGCAAGTTAAGATATAGGCGAAGATTCAGTTTTGTACAATAGTACAAGTATAGTTGCCTCATTTTGTATTTTTAGGGTTCCGTATCCAAAGGATAAAAAGGGGACCCTATTACTAAGACTCCACTGTCCGTCTGCCCGTCTGTCTGTCTGTCTCCAGGCTGTATCTCAAAAACCTCAATAGCTAGAATGCTGAAAATATCGCAAATCATGTATTTCTGTTGCCGCTATAACAACAAATACTAAAAATAGAATTAAAATAATATTTAAGGGGGCTCCCATACAGTACGGAACCCTTCGTGCGCGAATCCGACTCATACTTGGCAGATTATTTCCGACTACCAAGGAAAGATCTTATTTTTTCCAGAAGTTATTTGAGATAATCACACCTTTCATAACCCTTTTCGTAACGCTGTCACCCGCTTTGTTTGCTGGTAAGCTGGTTCACGAAGTCCAGAAGCTTGTAATCGTGCTACACAACAAACTACTTTGGGAAAAAGGTAAAGTCACTTTTTTTTAAAAAAAAGCTCCAAGTAGCACAACGAGCTATGGAGAGGGCTATGCTTGGAGTCTCTCTGCGAGATCGAATCGGGAATGAGGAGATACGAAGAAGAACCAAAGTTACCGACATAGCCCAGCGGAAAGGCAAGTTGATGTGGCAATGGGCAGGGCACATAGCTCGGAGGACTGATGACTGATGGGGTCGAAAAGTTCTCGAGTGGAGACCACGCACCGGCAAGCGCAGCGTAGGACGTCCACCCACAAGGTAGATGGATGACATCATTAAGACCGCAGGATTGTGCTGGATGCAAGCCGCTACTAACCGGTCTTGTTGGAAATCTTTAGGGGAGGCCTATATCCAGCAGTGGACGTCCTTCAGCTGATGGATGAATGGAACTTTTTTTTTTTTGGGTGATTACCAACCACAGACTCCAGAGTCTTCAGTGTCTTTTGTTAACTGATATTTACAATTATTTGGTTTTACTGTACAAATAGAGTTAGTAAAATAGAGATGGGTTAGTTTAAATCTTAGCCTAAGTTAGTAGTTGTGCATTGCGTGAAAAGCACGAGCAAACCGGCGGCGACCCGCATGCAGCAGTACAGTTACTTTTGAGCTATTATTTTTGATTGATGCATATTCAATTCCAATAAATTGTTAAAAGAAATCTTACTGAAACATATAAAACGAGAGACCAAAACAACGTCTGTTCCAAACATTTGGCCAAAGTAAATTTCCTAAGCGATTTTGAGGTTGATCTTTTAGCTAAAAAAATGGTCCAAAATCCTTACTAAATATTATAAATGCGAAAGTAACTCTGTCTGTCTGTCGCGCTTTCACCCTAAAACTACCAAACCGATTTGAATGAAATTTGGTACACAGATAGTCTAGAGCCTAAGAAAGGACATAGGCCACTTTTTGATTCGAAAAAATAGTTTTAAAGGGTTGAAAACGGGGGATGAAAACGCAGGCTAGAATCTTAGAAGAAAAAACTTATTTTCTAACATGACACATGGTAATTTGCATCTTGACTTCCCAAATTACATTCTCTATGCCCAATGCCCATTCAAGGCTGCTCGAGTTGCAAATGTCAAAGTCAATCAATCTTTTCCTGTAAAATTTAGAGAAGGTTACATGTATTTTTTCAGTTTAATTACGGAGTTTTCGATCTAATAGGTGTGCCTACAAAACGCGAATCTAGCGCGTAGTTCTAGCGGAGCTCGCGTAAAGAAAATTGCTAGAAGCCAAGAGTCTGAAGACCACACTTAAACGCGTTTGACATTAGATGCCGAGCGCCACGCATCTCAAAGAGCTGCTGAGACTCAAGAGCGAAACCAAGCTCTTCGAATTTTAGATGCTGAGCGTCATGCAGCTTAGAGAGCTGCTGAGACTGAAGTTGAAAGTCAAGCGCTGCGACTTTTAGATGCTGAGCATCACGCAGCGTAAAGAACTGCTGAGACTCAAGAGCAAAAAACCAAGTACGTCGAATTTTAGATGCTGAGCGTCACGCAGCTCAGAGAGCTGCTGAGACTTAAGGAGAAAGTCAAGCGCAGCGACTTTTAGATGCCGAACATCACGCAGCGCAAAGAACTGCTGAGACTCAAGAGCAAAACCAAGCGCGTCGAATTTTAGATGCTAAGCGTTAGACGTTAAGCAAAAAATTGCATAGTTCCTGTAGGACAGGACAAAAACTATCGAAAGCAAAACTGTCGCCACTATCACAAAGACGCTAAGTAATTAATTCCTCTATGACACTTAACGAAACGTCACAGCGAAACGTAATTAGATGACAGGTGACATTGTCTGCAGACTTTTATAAATCACAGGTAGCATGGCAAGGGGACAAATTGTTTTTCCACCATTATATCCCCTTGAAAAGGAAATAAAGTATGGATTGAAAATGACAACTGACATTAAAATTGGATAAAATGTTTTAATCCCTCTGCATGCTACATGTTACTGTGACGTTTAATAACAGGCCGTCATTTTGTCTGACATTAAAAATATTTTTCTATCATTAGAGGTTTAACATGTTTCTTTATTCTACCTTTATGGTACAGAATCATCATACTTTAATATTATCAATCCGAAAAGTTTGTTGGTTTGTTCCTCTTTGACGCAGCAACGGAGCAAAAGATTGACTTGATTTTTGGTATGGATACCTATGGTTTAAAAGACAGAAAGTGATAACAGTATACTTTTTTATCCCGAGAAAATTCGTGATTCCCATGGGATAGGACAATAACTGTTTCTCAGCAATGGAGCAACGGATTGACTTGATTTCTGGGGTGGGCATAGTTTGGAAGACGAAAAGTGACATAGGATACTTTTCTTTCCGAATAAATTGCGGTTCCCGTAGGATAAGACAATAACTTTTTCTCAGCAACGGAGCAACGGATTGCCTTGACTTATTGCATGAATATAGTTTGAAAGACGAAAAGTGACAAAGACCACTTTTTATCCCAAAAACTTTAACAGTTCCCGTAGGATAGGATGAAAAGTAAGCGAGCGGGCCGCGGTAGCAGCCGTCTAAGCGCCAGAAATAACCTGTCATTTCAAGTTTAGGACGTTCCTACATTTTTCGCACTCCTTCGCGGCACTCAACAGCGCTAGCCCAGACTCGGGCTCCATAACGGAGCTTGCGCTCTCGCCATAATGACGGAGTGTTTCGGAGCACAAGACACATTGTCATCCACCACTCGGGACTAACCAGTACTGAACGTCAGACAGCATTCCAACGCCCTGGTTCCAGTACAGCGGGTCAGTCATAGTAGCCCAGCGCCTGCCTCTTCAACTGCAGAGGGCAGTAAGAACAGCCATCGCGATACCGACACTTCTCTTCCCCTGCAGCCCTACTGCGTCTGCCAACAGGTTGACGGCCTAGCGGAAGGTAGGGTAGGTGGCGGCACCCACACAACCAGTTCCATCCCACCGCAGCCCCTAATCCTCGGTTGCAGCGTCGCAAGAGCGTCACTGCAGCCCGCCTCAGAAGCAACACTCCTCATAAGGCAGGCAACCTACCGGCCATCCTCTCAGCTGCTTTAGCTAAAAGCGGCTGCACTACGAGTGCCGGCCTCTAAGCTGCCTTGGGGGAAAGACCCAAAGAAGAGGGAGACTTCGAGCGCCGCCTTTTCAGCTGCCTTAGACCTCCCCCGCCACGACAAGGCGGGAATACACAGGGGGGTTGTATATACACTCCAACCGTAACTCAACCAACAAAAGCATTCCTCTAAGGTATTTTGATGTTTGTCGCTTTAGGTTAGGTTTCGCAGCCGACATAAACATTAGCCAAAATCAAAATATAACGCGGGCGAAGCCGAGGGTAAAAGCTAGTTGTTAATATGGTAATTATAATATTATCAAGAAACAAAACAAAAATTGTAATAACCTTTTCAAGATCCTGAAGTAATTTAATATCAAAACAATAAGTAAGTAAGTAAGTTCGTATAGGCCGGGTGGCTAGCCCTGGTGTCAGAGTTTTTAGGCCTCTGACATTGCTAAACGGTTAAAACAATAATAATTTAGTACAAAAGCGACGTTTGATGGCTGGTTCTGGCGCTCTGTGGCTGGTTCCGATGTTTTGTCACAGGTGCAGGCACTTAATGGCTAATGTTGTCGTTTTGTATCTAAAAGACCAACGCTAGAGTCAGCGCCCTAAGTTCATTTTTATAGGTTTTTCACAATTGATTGCTGAACTACTAACTTTGGATTTCCAAAAACTGCAATGAATAGTTAGTATTAACATTTTACACACATAAAATCAATATTATAGTCAGTCTATGTAAAATAGTTAAATCCATAGAATAATGAAGGTTAAATCAAGCAAAATTATGACAAGTATGACATAATTGACAGTTTAAGCAAAATTAAACTAATATAAGCACACCAGAGGGATAATGTGGTCGATCGAGAAAAGAAAGAAAGAGATGCAATGATTTAAGATGTCATGAGTTAGAAAGAGACATGAAAAATATCTCGATTGAGTGGCTAGTTGCCGTATTTTTCTCTCAGTAGTGTCAAATTCCAGTACATATTTGACAGTTTTGACAGCTCTGAACCAGATTTTCCATACATTTTTGAGGATGAGAATTGCCTCGAGCGACAACAGCGCTATCTCTCTAAAATTATTGCGGTAATAATTTGACAGAAGCTATTCATTGCCAAAGAATAGTAAGGTAAATTACCCAAAACATTGAATTTCAAACTGACTCTAGCGTTTGACCTGAACACCATGTTAATTTTTTAACTTTAACTACATGTTTATTTTGTCTAGATCATCGGCAATGTCTCGAAATAGAAAGATTCATCCGCTACGTGGAAGCCCGATCGCTTAAGTTCACGGTGTACAAAGTGATCCCGCTCGACGAAAACTTACTCGGAATGGTTTTGGGCTTTTGCGTCACCTACCTTATTGTTATCGCCCAATTTACGCATATGTATTAACATACTTATTTTATTCTACAAATAAAAAGTAACCATGTAAGAAAAATAGTAGGAGACATCTCACACACAGTTTCTGACCCCAAACTAAGCAAAACTTGTTATATGGTGCTAAATACGGATACACTACATATCCATATTTTTCAATACATAGATTAAAACATCCATGTTTAAAGTTTGTACAAAAAGAGAATCGTTGCAGGTGAGGGCGCCCGTGTGCCATTTTACTAATTTTGTTACGTTGACGAAACTGCTCGGTCATTGCTAGTACAACTAAAAGTGTTTGATACATAGTAGACACCAATTCGGTTTTCTTCAGTAGACTCGCGTCTACCAAGTAGTCGGTACCTTGGCTGCTGATTAAAATCTTATTGTTAGTTCACCGTAACGCCATAACGGTTCTCTTTTTGCACCAATTCTATCACATAAAATAGTCGCCTTGAGTGGTAATCAAACCCACGCCTATTTCGCCCAGGAGTCAGGGTTACTAACCACTGGGCCACTCCGAGGCAGTCTAGATGAAGATTGCCTAATAAAACATCATCGACTTGGTTTTTTTTGTCTAATATATTACATACCTATGTATTTTAATTTTGTTTAAATAGATGTGTGTAATATCTTGAAAATGAAGAAAAAAACTTAATGTTACATATCGAGCCTTTTCAGGAAAAACATTGTCTGCCAAATCTGTCTTTTTATAGTAACCTCTTCTTCCGATACGTGATTGAATCAGGCGTAACTTTGCGGAAATTCATTTCAAATCTTTGTTTTGTAAAAAACAAAAAGATTATGTAAACAGGGTTATTTCTAATCAATTAGCATCCTTTTAGGGGCTTATTCTGTACATCAAAACTAACAAAGTTTGTTCTGCGACTTTTGTCAGCATTCAAAAAAAAATTTTGTAGTTAGCGGATGAACGATATTTTTATATGAAACAACAAAGAAATTTTTTGAGTTCTGACAAAAGTCGCAGAACAAAAGTTGTTCGTTTTGATGTAAAGAATAAGGATGCTGATTGATTAGAAATAACCCTGTGTAAAGGTAAAAAAAATCTAATTTTTTTTAATATTTCTTTGCTTACTTTTTAACGGAAATGTATAATAAATGTAGTGAAAATAGAAGTGAAATTGATTATTATTTTCTCTATTTTGTCAAATTTTGTTTATGAAAGTAATTTTTGTAACATTATCAGTTAAAAGAGTTTTTTGTTTTGTTTTAATGATTAATTAATGTATTGAATAGGGCCCTTTAACTTATTTGCCTACAACAATATAGCGGAAATACGCTAAATATTGATTCAAAACATAGATTTGAACCTCTTCTTCAAGCTGTTTTCATTGAGAAAATCTCATCTCCCGTATATAAAGGGATTTTTCGATTACGATTTCATAAAAGGCTCGTTATGACTTCAACTAGTCACCTCGTGTGGACAGTTGATATTAGTGTCTCCAACAGGTATTTTAATATGAAGTACCTACACTTGCAGTGATATTACTGAAACTTTACTAAATAATATACTTAATGTACATTGTAATAAAAGATTATAATATTAAAGTGTGTGTGTTCGTATTGGCACTTGTATCGTCGTGTACTTAATAACCTAAGTTTGAAAATAAATGAATTGAATGATGTAATGTGTATTTTAGTTCAGATCCTTCAGTTATACGCTGGCAAAGGACATAAAATAAATAAATATAACAACGGGTAGCACTCCGGAAGTTCCTGCAGAAGTGAAAACACATAAAGTACTATTTACGTGGCAAAATTTAATCGCGCTGAAGCGCATCCAGCCATGTGTTCATACAATTTCATACACGCAAACTCGCGCAAGCGCCCTGCGCCGTCTTCAAATTTTCTATCAGGTTATGTGTCCTGACGCGAGTTTTTTAATAATGTTTTTTATCCATACCTAAAAAATACACAACGCCGCTAAAGAAAATTTCACTTTAAAAATAAAAATCATTTATTTCCGGCATATATGGCATAGCCCATATTACCATCAGAACAATTACAAATAAACACAAGTCAAATACCTAATAGCTAAAATGTCAAAAACACAATAAAAAAGGATGAGGAAATTTGAAAGGGATTCAGATTTCCACTTTCGACCACATTATCCCTATGGGAACTATGTGTAGATGGGCCATTTTATGGCAGCTGTTGAACAGCGGATAAATGATAGAGGTTCACAAGCAAATCAGCTCAGCACCGATGGTATTTAACTAAATCAAGTCGAAATTTCAGGACCGCAGATGAATAAATACTTATTATTTACGTTAATATCATTAAATAATTTCACGCATAACTTTTAATGTTTAAGACCCAAACAGACTGCGTACCTGTAAGCGCAGCGTAGGATGTCTACCTACAAAGTAGACGGATGAGCATTAAGACCGCAGGCTCGCGCTGAATGCAAGCCATTACCAATCGGTCTTATCGGAGATCTTTAGGGGAAGCCTTTTTCCATCAGTGGACGTCCTATGGGTGAAAATAAGAGAACAAGCAAAATAAATTACTATATAACAGAATGAGAAAGGTTTTTTAACGCAAAATCACACGTGTTCTTAGATTTTTCTATAATATCAGCAATATATTTATGAAGAAATTGATAAGATACTAAAAGTCAATTGTCGTCGTCGTAAAAAAGTCGTAAAAAGTGTAGTTAAGATTCGCAAACTCTAGCAAAAAGTGTAATAGGTTAGATACACCGGTTGTGGCCATCATATTGGCATTTTTGCGTACCTTAGGCTCTTTTAAATTGGAGATCGATAATTTGTATATCGTTATAAAACTGACACAACGCGAAACTTGATTTTTGAACAATGAAAAATAAAAAATTAATGTGTCTCCCAAACAACACATTTAAATTTCAAGCCGTTTTTCGTTTTTTCGTTTAGCCATTTAAATTTTTATTATTAATAACGGCAACAGGTACTTACAGGTGCGTACAGGTACGCACTTTGCCGATTATTTACAGTACTTCTGGATTCAATAGTAATAGTCTGTAGTAATTTGATCAAAACTTAGCAGTATAAATATTATGCATCATTTTGTTAAGTGCTAAGAGAAATTACTTTTAGGAAATTATATTGATGAGTAAATATGTAACATCAACAGCGTAATAATTCGTTTTGGATACTGTGTATCAATTTAGGTCAATTAATAAAACTAATAGATTTAAGGAACACCTTGAAGCACACACACTATCAGCTGTAGTTACTAATACGTAGAAGAATTCGTAGTTTTGAGAATAATTTGTTCGATGAATTGGAAGTTAACTGAAAGATTGTTCGAATGGAATTTTTGCAAAACCATTTTTCTTGCCAAACGATGCTTCGAATGTACCTGCAATTCATTAAATATTTGTAAATCGATAGCCTGTTCTTGTAATTTTATTTATCTCAGGAACGCGTGAAATTATCGAGGTAACATTGAAATCATATACCTATGCAGATGTTTTAAAGATTCAGTTGTAAAAAAATAACCTTCTCGGCTGTTGTCTGTTTGTTGTGAGGCTGACGAGGCCATGGTGTCCGACTGTAAGACAAAGGCCTTATAATAGGACACCACCCAGTAGCGTAACTATACCATCTGAGGCCTGTGGAAAATTCTTTAGATGGGGCCCCTTTCCAGTAAAAATTGTCGCGCCTAATTTAATTTTAATAAAACACTTTCTTAAGCAATTCCCTAACACTAACATTAATATTCTGTGTATTTCAGTTCAATAAATATCTAATAAATCTTATTTTCTAAAGCAGCAAGCAGGGGACTCAAATACTTTTGGAACTATTTACAAAATCTAGCCATATGAAATCTGAGCCAACGAGAAATCTTTAAGCGCAAGCGCTAAGTTTTTGTGATTTTATAATAAACGACTGGTTTTAATTTTAGATAACAGATAAAGATCAAAAAATAATAAACATAGAACGCGAGCGCAGCGAGCGCTAATTTTTTGGATGATTTATACAGTAAAGGGAGAGCTAGTATATATGCGACTATAGGATATTATACTATATTTCTATTAGAAGCGCAATAGCAGCGAGCGCGAAACTTTTTCATGGCTTTTTTCCTTTAAAGTAGTAAAATTTGGAAATTTAGTTCTAAATGTTGGGTTATGGGCTCTTGGGCCGGGACCCTCTCGGGTCGGGGGCCCATTTTGCCAGCTCTGCCACTCTACAATTACGCCACTGACACCACCCCTCCTCGTGTTTCCAGTTTTTTCGGTCATATGCTGATGACTGTGAAGAAAACAAATAAAATAGTTTTGGTCTTAACTGCCGTACCGTGCCGAAGCCCCCTGAGGGGTACTAGATGGTTGGAATTTTGTACATCATGTTTTCTTAATATAATGTGTTTTTTGGTCATAGTCTTGAACCCCAAGCTTTGGTTTTTTTTTTTATCAAAGCTGTCCTGCTATTACCCTTTATTAATTACTTATCCTTACATAGTATAAAATAAAGTTACTATTTTCGTTTGTTTGTTTGTTTGTCTGTATGCTTAAATCTTTAAAACTACGCAACGGATTTTGATGCGGTTTTTTTTAATGGATAGAGTGATTCTAGAGGAAGGTTTATATGTATAAAAATTCTCGAAATTCCCACGGGAACGGGCACAACTATAGTTGTAGTAGTAACGAAACGGACAAGCGACACATTTTGACTGAGGTGTAGAGTTTGAGAAAGGATGTGCAGTTAGGAGCTTGGGTATGTGGATGATCCAATTGCTGTTTATGTAGTAGTAGTTTTAACCTATGTAAGTGGTGTTGTATTTTGTTGTAGATAATAAAGGAATTTTCCATATAAAAAATTCATAGAAATCAAGACACAAAAAATATACTAGGGTACTTCTTTGAAATTTCATTCTTCGACTGATTCATCTGGCCAAAATTTTAATTTACTTTTAGCTCTGTCACACATGCTCATATTTAAAAAAGGTAACTAAAGAACTTATATTTCAATGAGGGGCTTGTTTTTATAAAGTAGTTTTCAAGATATCTACGTTCAAATATTTTGTGCCCAGATAAATCAGAATTGATTAAAGATTAATCAGAACTAAAAATGAAAAACTATGTAATTTGGCTGTGTAGTTAAGTACTACAAGAAAAATTTCTTTAGCTTTTTGCAAGGGCCCGAGCTAGGTATGTATTTACTTTCAATGTCATCCTCAAAACCTTTTTCTTGTTGACGAGATCTTGATTGTTTAAAAGAAAATGGAGTAATCATATCTCCACCAGTGGCTTGAGACTCTTTTGTAAGTTTATTTTATTGAAGCTTTTTAAACACAAAAATACCCTCATCGTAAAAATCTGAGCAATCATCCACGGTTTTCTGATGAAAAGTCGATAGGATATCTCTGGTGAGTTTTGGAGTAGTAATTTTTTCATCGATTGACGAAGTCTCAACCCAAAAGCTGTCGTCATCAATGTCTTGTTGGGCTGTATCTGAAGCTTTTCAAGTATGAATTTTATGATTTATGTGGTGTTTTGACCTTATGAATCAGGCACAGATGAATCAGGATTTTGCCGTCATACATGCATAACTCATCATACATACTGACTTCAGTATTGACATTTTTCTACTTGAATCTATAACCCAAAAGCATTACACTAAATACAGATTGAAGTTGTAAAACAATAAACTACATTTTATAAAGTAGGCATTGTAATCATAATGCCACCTGAACTAAGCACAGATGAATCAGGTATTTATCTTTGTAACACCGGGATCCAAGTGAACCAGCCGCATGTCCACCTTCTAGCTCGTTTGTTGCACGACTGGCTTACCCCCGCGTGGGAAGTCAGACTCTCATCATCATCACCCGACCAAGCACGGTCAAGCGCAACATACGCCACATTAATCAGTATTATGTACCGGACACTTCTTATTTGCCTATTTATAAGCATACTAAAGTAGCTACAACTGATACACATTTTTTTTGTAAAAGAACAATTCATTTCCTTGTGATATAATTATAATTCACAATGATTTACCAAAGGGAAAATTCGATATTGATCATTTTCTTTCGAAAAATGGCAAGCGGACGCGGCATATGAATCAGAAGAACAAACTTCAAATATTTTTAATTTATACTTACACTGCAACTAATTGAAAAATATCACTTGTCCCAGTTAGAGTTAAAGCTAAACTATATAGAAAAAAAATTACACTAACTATACCTACGGTACACATACACACACACACACTGTAGGTAGTGCACACACATAAATGTTATTTGTTGAATGCAAATCACCGCTGGTTACAATGTAAGAATTCAATATTGAAAACTATAGCAAAGATATAATTTAAATATACAGGGTTATTTCTAAAACACCAGCATCCTCTTAGGGGCCTATTCTGTACATCAAAACTAACGACTTTTGTTCTACGACTTTTGTTAAAACTAAAAAAAAAAACAGTGTTCCATACATTTTGTCGAGGGTGATCGACATTTTTCTATGGAACAACAACTTTTTTTTTGAGAATTAACAAAAATTAATAGAATAAAAGTTGTTAGTTTTGATGTACAGAATAAGCCCCTAAGAGGATGCTGGTGTTTTAGAAATAACCCTGTATAGGTATAAAAGAATAGTCTTAAACCAATATACAAGAAGATATTGGTTGAACGGTTTTAACTAAACGGTTAAAAGTCGCAAACAACAGATGCCCTTAACACTCTTAATTTAATTAATTTATTCAAATGTGCAAAAACCACGCTAGTTTTCATATTCACTCTTAATTTAAATCCGCAAACGTGCTTATATGACTAGACTAGATAATATTACTAATAATATTAATACACTTTTTTTTTCAAAACATAAGGTAGCATGTTAGTAGGTAAGTCTGTATTACGTAGTTGCAAACTGTATGACGCGAAAATGACTTAATCCTTTCTTATCTTTTAATATCAATAATACAAATGTGCAAATTGAAACAATACAATGAGGTATGTGAAAAAAAAGTTCAAAATGATCCCGAGCAAGCTGGCGTTGAGCGGGATCACCCTGTACACTGAAAACTTGAGGGGACGACTCTCCAAGTACCGGATGAATCTCTTTAAATTTCGACAATTTGATTTATCTGGAAAAGACAATAAATACAGCTGCAGTTTCAATACTGTTAAAACGAGAAAAATCAAAAAATTGTCAAGTTTAGGCCATTATCTTGTACAGCATTCAATTATTTGTTTTGGAAAATGATTTACCTATCATTAATTTCTTTCAAAATCTTTACTTAAAGGAATTTCATATTTTTGGATCTTACTATCTTATGACATTGCTTGTAAAATATGGCGGCTTGTTGGCGGCCTTGAACAAAAATGAAATTAGAAAATATGAATTCCCATTCAAATTAAGCATTCAATGCGGTTGTTTTATACTTATTTATTTACCACATTTTATCCGAAGACGCAGGTTTGAGTCCTGCAATCGCAACGAATTTTTGAAATGTTTCTCACAATGATTATTTTTCTCAAAAAATAGCACGACCGACTTCAACTGTGTACAGAATTCGCGAATAGTTTTTCACATTATTGTTGATTTTATCAAAAATGACTCAGCCGATTTTGGTAAAATTTAAATGGGCTCAATTTCAAAGTAGTTTCTACTAAAAAAAATAATTATAAAAATCGGACCACTATGTAAGAAGAAATGCGTGTTTAAATATAAAAAAAATTAAAAAAAATTCGCGTCGAATTGAGTGTACCTCCTCTGTTTCGTCGGTCAAAATATAACTCATTTCGACAATGTTCCTTTCGTTTGTCCAGATGTTGATTCTCTTCCACAGGTCACATTTTTCAAGGAATCTTGACGAAACTTGGTAAACGGGTTCTATTAATATTTTTGGATTTGATTGTAATCGGCGATTTTTGAATGGGGAAGTAATGTCCTCAAAAAAGTAGTTATTCACCAATATTGATGATATTTGGCAACATTATTTAGTACCTAAATAATGTTGCGTGTACCCGGAAAGTTGAGAGGTAATACAATAATTATATTATCATTGAAGCATTCACCTTTTTCAAGACGCAGTTTTTCATGTAATATTACATACATTTTTTGAACTTCAGAAGCAAGTAGAGATGCACATACAGCGGGTCCCATTGTTGAAATAAACATGAGAACTGAGGTTGCATTTGCCGGCGTAAGTATTACCTGCCAGAACTGAAAATATTCATTGATAATATTAATACGATTTTAGATTAATATCTTAAAGCGATACTTAAATAAAATTATTCAATGGGATTAAATTTAAGAGAACTTTAACAGACTGGATATTAAAAAATGTTTTTAAAGTGTTAAGAAATATCATGATTTAACTAAATAATAAGTTTTACTATATTTATGAACTAATATTTGCACGTCTGCTTGCAGACTGAATGCAATGTATATATAAGACCATCTAAATGACTTGTATTTTACATGTATTCTTAGCAAATAAATAATTTGATTGATTGATTAAAAGCTGCAAAATCAAACGTAGACAATTTAAAAATAATAAAAAAACGAGAATAATAGGATTAAATGTCTGTTGACGGAATGATAAAATTATTAAGCTATTGCATAGCTTCTATCGCGGGCCTTGAGCGCGGGGACCGAATCCAGAAATTCCGTAACAAAAAAACCTCACGCTCCCCACTCCGACGGGCAAGGAGGTGTGGCTTGAAGGCTGTGCATCGTCTAACGTCGTTTCAGTTCGGCAGTCTTCGACACGGACGTCTGTGTGATTAGACGTATTGTACGACTTTCGTAGAGTCGTACAATACGTCTAATCGCACAAAAAAATAAATATAATTGCATAAGTTGATACAAAATGCTATGCAATAGCTTTACCGCGGCAGTCCCCGAGTGCCACACGTCTTTTTTATTTTCATTAAAGTCTGCTAGCCCCTGACGTTCTATATTCATAACTAGCGTTCAGTATATTTCATGTAATTATTCAACTGCAATTAAAAATATCACAATTTATTATATGAAATGTGAATTCAATGAATTGTACAAAAATAAAAACATATTATAGTTAGCCTTTTACTTAAAATAAACAATATTAATTTTAAGCCGCGGGGCACCGGCAAGCTGTGGGGTACCGACAGAGTAGCTTAGTGCCTCTCTCTATACCAGGTGTCGTAAGTGGCAACAGATGTACCGGAATCGTTAGATGGTAGTATACCCATCCGAACCAGCGTAACTCAAATGCAACAGAACGGGTATAGGCAGCAGTATCCCCGTCACGAGAGCTACGCTCTGCGATTGCCACCACGCCTGCCTAGCGCGGCAATTATGGCCAAAACCTTCGAGCAAATATCTACAGAGCCACAGTCCCTAAGTGAAAGTAGTTAAAAAAATCTGAGCGCCGCCATACATACCGACTTACATATTTACTATTGACTTGTTCTAATTGTTTTTTATTTTAAATGTTTTATTTTTTGCTTGTTTAATTGAATGTGTTTAAATTGTAATTTTAAATGTAATGTAGCTTGTCGCATGCCTTGCGCTGTTAGTACGGCAAGCAATGGAATTTAATAAATAATAAATAAATAATTTACAATTATCCGTTTTTCGAATCTCGACGTTTTGTCACCTAATTAGTGATTGTGACCGAGCACTTTGGCATCGCGGCTAAACTAAACAGCAACTAAAAAGCCTGCCCACTTCATAGATTGGGCAGAGTTTTGCCTCGGACACTTATTTTAGCACGAATTATGACTCTATATATATTTGCTCGAAGGCCAAAACCTATTATGCAATGGCACACAATTTGACTGCGCGTGTGGGCGGTGTCGCGATTGTCACGATGCCGCGGCCGAGCCCATCGAGGTGGCAGCGGCCAGCGATTTGGAAAAAAAAATCATTTTTTGCTTTTACCTATGCCGTATCCCCCCGAAGGGTAGTAGGGGGTGGATATTTTGTACATGATGTCTTCTCTACATAAGGTATCATTTGGTCATAGTCTCGAGCCCCAAGCTTTGGCAGCAATTTTCTCAAAGCTACCCTGCTATACCTTTTCAGGTTCGTAGTTAAATAAATAGTTATTTTTTTATGTTAGGCGTGCCGGTATTGGCCATTCTAGTGTAATTATTGGCCATTTTAAATTTTAATAATTGTGTAGACAATTTTGATGTTAAAATTAAAATAATTTTAAGCAAATTTTCTTTTGTCAAAACAAATCTTTAACATTGACACAAACAATATATTTATATTGTTAATTAGTTTATAATCTATTTTGTGCAATTATTTATTTTGATGTCAGATAGTCAATAATAGATAATAGATATTTTTTTTTTTTTATTTTGTTTTATATATTGTTAAATTTGTACATTACCGCGTTTCTGTTATTGTACAGGTGCCACACAGCAAAGTAGGTACAAGCCATCATCTGAGGTGTATTACACATAACAGCTATGAAGTACTGAAAAACAAATAGTAACATTTTGAGAAAAATAAATTAAATATTCAAATAATAAAACAAAATTAATTTGGAACGTTTTTTACCACAAAATCATACCCGTTCTTATATTTCTCTATCATATCAGCAATTTCTTTGTAGAGAAATTGATAAGAAATTAAAAGACGATCGTCGCTAGTCGTCAAATGTGTAGTAAAGATTCGTAAGCGGTAATAAAATGTGTAAAATATAAAAATAAGAATAATTGAAACGTTTTCGCAAGTCAACATTACGAAATAATATAAAACTCTAATCCATATAACATTGATACATCCATCATAGTAAACACAATACAAACTACTCATCGTCATACGAAATGTAAAATAAAATGACATGAATATTAGCAACCTTTTTTCAACGTACATGCGTGCCTTGGGCGCGTTTAGTTTGATATCAATAGATTGTATATCGTTAATAAACTGACATATTGTCAAGCTTGATTTTTGAAATATGAAATATAATATATAAGACATATATTGACCAAACAAAGCAATGTCCCAAACCACAGGAAGTTGGTCAACATTAGACGTAGACGATGAAGAAACGCCCCAAGCGCACAACAGCATAATGGTCAAACCTTGAAGTAAACGTAACATTTTTAAAATAAAATTCATTATTGACGTTTTACATTTAAAAAATCCAAAATCATAACCGAATCCAAGCTGAAACATTTTAAAAACTAAGGTAAAAACGTAAGAAATTGCCTTTTTACTAATCTGTCTTAAGCTGATTGATTTTGTCATTATTTTACAATAGGTAGGTATTTTTGAATTAATAGTCAGTACGTTAAATTTGTTCAAAAGCCTAGCAGTACATGCTTCGTTTTGTACAGTGCTAAGAGATATGAGTCTTAGGAAGTACCTAATATTGATGAGTAAATATATAACATCAACAATATCGACATGCATGGACGTAATGTTAATTGGACACTATGTATCAATTTAGGTTAACTAATAAATTTAATACATCTAAGTAACACCTTGAAGTGCCTGCCTAATCTTCTAATTTACATGTCATCATCATTATTGGCCGTAGGACGAGCTCAGTTGAATATGGACCTCCTCTACTGACGGTAGCGAAATCATCAAAGGGCTTTGACAAGAAGAACACCGTTTTTTAACCCACTTACAAAAAGGAGGAGGTTCTATGTTCGCCTATGTGTGTTTTAAAATGTATGTTCATCGTTATTTTCGCCAATTGTGAACAATTTAAAAAAAAACTTTTCTCTTTAAATTTTTAATTTATTCAACGTACAAACTACCTGATGTTAAGCAGATATGCGGTCTAGGGTGTAGCACGCTTACCTAGAAGATATATTCCTATTACTTTCTTTCTTTTATTGATACTATCAGTCTTATTTCCTATTTTTTTAAACATATAGATTACGTCCGAGATTGCCCCACTCAATTCTCAGACATTACCTGTAACTCACAAATTCGTAAAACTATTTAATTTTTTATGTAAGAAACTGGCAATGAGCGTAGGGATCATTAAAATAAGTTAGGTACATATTATTTAAGTTGTTATAATTCTCAACAAAACTGTATGTTTACTGGTTTTTTATAGAGTATACTCATATTTGTACACGTCTAAAGATCTAAAGTTATAGCTGAGTGTCATGCAACACTCCAAACTCTTTCAAATAAATACAGAACAATCGTGCGCTAGACTAAGAGTCACGGATCATGTTCAGGCAACAAACATGGCCGACACCCTCGCCAAAGAAGGAACGAGTAAGCCGACAACGGTGGAAGTGCGCGAGTTGCTGCATCGTCATACCGGAAAATAGAAACAGAATAATAATTATGTGGAACAAAAGGAAGGATTGCAAGCAGTCTAAATCTGCTTTTCCTAGTCTGAATAGAAACATCACAAACAGCCTGTTGAAGTTGCAGCGGCAAGATCTTTGCAGTGACCAAGTATTGAGGTAGGCCTCAATACTTGGTCACTGCAAGTTAAATAGTCACTAAACTTTTTTAAACTAGGAGCCACTGACAGCCCACTTTGTTTTCGTTCCTACCTCGTGGCTGTTTGCAGGAAAACGAAATTGTAGAGAATGTTCTGTGAGTTCTGTGCAATTGCAAAGCCAGAGAAGACATTAGCTAAGGGATTGCATGATGCTTCGGCACTATCATCAGTTTTTTCATCTAAATCGCCATCATCCAGCTAATTATGCCTGCGCTCCGTTACTTTAAGGAGCTGGGCTGGCTCGGGTAGACGCTGCTGGAGGGGAAAATGTACAAAACACCCCATGCGGCACGTCAGAGCAGGACTTATCGTCCCGACCTCAAAGTAGAATTAGAGTTAGAAACCTACTCCAACAAATTATGTAGTTTTCCTGAGTGATGTTGATTGTCAAACATAGCTAGTTTACCAAATAATTATTTTTAACAAAAAATGGCAAAACTGCCTTCCATCGTGTACAAAATTCGAATATTTCGCTCGAATTGTTTACATTATTGTTGATTTATCAAAAACAGCTCTGCCGATTTCTGTAAAATTTAAATGGTACCACCTTGAGAGTATACCCTTTCGAACTTAAAAATATTTTTTTAATCGGTTCACATTTGGCGAAATTATCGATGTTCATCGTGTGCAAAATTCGGATATTTCTCCTCCTTTTTGGAAGTCGGTTAAAAATATAATTAGTCCGTCAAATAGATTGTCAAAAAATATTAAACACGTATTTTTTCTTTTATAGCCTGTTAAAGTTCCGCGTGACGTCACTAACCGCTATCAAATGTACCGGCTAGTGCCGTCACGAGCCCCCACTCTCAAACTTTGACAAGGTTTATCTTTGTCTCTAATTGTTGGATTTACAAAAGAAAAAATATGTGCCCAATAAAACATAATAATCTAACTGTCGCACTAAGCCCTGAGTTTACATCGCTTTTTTAAAATTAAACGTGTGATTACTGTATTTAACCAACGATTTTTGCTTGCTGTACAGCAAAATTTCGTTAATAAGCTGTTAAAGATTTAACTAACTGTTGATAAATTAACTTAATTAATTGGTGAACTAGGGTCTAAAACCCGAGTTTAATCGTTGTTTAAATACAGTAATCGTACGTTTAACTTAATGGTGAACTAGGGTCTAAAACCTGAGTTTAATCGTTGTTTAAATACAGTAATCGTACGTTTAACTTAACTTAATTTACGTACGTTTAATAAACTTTAACTTAATCCAGCTTTGGTGAACTTGGGTCTAATTATAATAATGATTTTTATACCCAGTAAACATCCCCTTATCGCCACAGCAACAATTCAATTTAGAATATACATTTTATCTTTTACATGTAGTAAGTAATTTCAGTATACCTACAGGGTCAATTATTTACTAACGCTCCGACCGCGAACAACTTCTGTGGGCAAATTGTCCTCCTCCAACATTCATTGCGTGGATTGCTGCTTCATGGGAGGATCTTAGCTATTTATTCACGATTTGTCCGTTGTAAGAATATTGGATACGTTGTGCAATGTTCTTCTTTCGAACTTTTCTAACATAAATTTACACCAATCAACACGCCGCGGACGGCATTTTTGCTCAACGGTGAGAGAATTAAGTATTCATCGCGAAACAAGCTTCCTAACTTCAAGGCGTTCACGCAGGATGGTAAAAACTGCCTGTGACCCAATGTTTAGTTCAGCCTGTATCTTTCGATGTGTAATGTCTATTCTCTCGCAATAATAGCAATCTCGCCTCAATCAAGTCTCTTAACAGGTAGGTTCTTACGATGAACATGGACAAAACGAAGGTCATGAGTAATTCCCATGTTGTACTTACTCCAATGTCTGTTAAGAACGTGGTTCTTAATGTAGTTGACTCGTACGTCTACATAAAACAAGTAGTCTAGTTAGGTAGGTCCGACTTCAAGAGAGAGGTCAATCGCCGAATCCAACTCGGTTGGTCAACGTTCGGAAAATTCTCGTCCGACATACCTCAGTGCCTCAAGTCAAAAGTTTTCGACCCGGTTGTGTTGCCAGTGATGACACAAAAACGTGGTCTCTCACTATGGGCCTTATTAGTAAGCTCCAAGTAGCCCAACGATCTATGGAGAGAGAAATGCTCGGAGTCTCTCTGTGATATCAAATCAGAAATTAAGAGATCCGTAGAACGACCGCAGGATCGCGCTGGATGCAAGTCGCTACCAACCGGTCTTATTTGAGATCTATAGGGGAGGCCTATGTCCAGCTGTAGACGTCTTATGGCTAAAACGACAAAAGAGGTACCAGTGCCAAATGCCAAAGAACTCAGTGTACTGACTGATATTATGTTGTACACCACTAATGTAACCTTATATTTACCGATAATTCAGCATTTATATTAGAAAGTAACTGATTTTTTTGCGCTTACCTTCCGGGCTATAAAGATGTCAACCTAATACAGATGTGTAAACTGAATCGCAACAATAAGGTAAGTAAGACTGAAACTCAACACCTTCCCGAGCAGGCTCGCGTCGAGCGGGATCACCTTGTACACCGAGAACTTGAGCGGACGAGTTTTTATGTAGCGGATGAACTTCTTTATAATAAAACAGGTCGGTTCCACTGCAAACAAAATAACAATCTAATCATCGACTGCCTCGGTGGTTCAGTGGTTAGTGACCCTGACTTCTGTGCTAAAGAAGTTTGGGCTCGATTCCCACCTGGGGCAAATAATAATAATATTATTATTTCTCAAAACTTAGCCTAATTACATAATCAACGAGGAAACTAACTTAAATAATTACTAAAGGTACTAAAACTATTCACCATTGACCATACCATACCTACCTTCATTATACGAGTACAATTTAAATACAAACTGCAGATTATCTACGGCAATGCGCTGTAGGTACAACAATAAAAATATTTGTGTGGTGAACATAGGTGTTTGATCTTTTTCTGGATGCTATTATCTACATAAGTACGAGTATATGCATTTAAAAATATGTATACGTAGTATTTCATTATCTGGCAGTCATATCACAAGCTTTGCTTAATTTGGTATCAAAAACCAAAAATAATGTGTATGATAAATCCACCTTGTATTTTTAACCGACTTCCAAAAAGGAGGAGGTTATATGTTCGTGTGTATGCATTTTTTGTGCATGTTCATCGATGATTTCCCCAATTGTGAACCAAATCGATTTAGTTCTAAAGGGTATTTTTCCTAAAATTTTAATAAGACCACCCAGTTTTTTTTAAATCGTCTAAACCGTTGTTGATAAATCAACAATAATGTAAACAATTCGAGCGAAATATTCGAATTTTGTACATGATGGAAGGCGGTTTGGCCATTTTTTGCGAAAAATAATTATGGATGTAACTAGTATGTGTGAACTAGTTGTGCGAAAGCAGTTGGTCCACGAGGAACTCCTCTTTTATTTATGTGTTTATGCATTACTTTACTTCCTTTTTAACACATAGCCGGCGCACTACACATTTTATAACTATCGATAATGGATGCCGTGGTGGTCTAGTGGTAGTAAATCCCGCCCTATAATCGTGAGGTCGTGGGTTCTAATCCCGATCCCGTTCCAAATGAGTTTCTTTGAATTGTTTTACTGAATTGTACACCACTGGCTTTTCGGTAAAGGAAACATCGTCAGGCAAATTGCATACGTCCTTAGAAGGAATTCGATGGCGTATGTGTATCCACCGACCGGCACTGTGCCAGCGTGGTGGATATAAGCCCAATCGCCCTACGTGGGTAAACCTACATCCTGCGGTGGACTAAAAATGGCTGGTACAAATACAGGCTACACTTTTTATCACATTGCTGTTTTCATTGATATTTTTAATTATAAAAACATACTAGTCTAATGTGTACGAGTAGCACGAAATGCACGAAAAACTCACCTTTTTCATTAACTAGTTTTCCATGTAACACCACATTTATTGTTTCCACTTCGAAAGCAAGTAGAGAAGCACATACAGCCGGTCCTACCGTTAGAGCAAAAATACGAAAAACCATGATTTGCGCCGGCATCAATATTAGCCGCCAAACCTAAAAAATAATGTAAAATAAAGGGTTATTGGTGATATAATCACGTTCACGTGGTCTCTAACTATGGGCCTTATTAATAAGCTCCAAATAGCACAACGAGCTATGTAGAGGGCTATGCTCGGAGTTTCTCTGCGAGATCGAATCAGGAATGACGTAGAAGAACCAAAGTTATCGGTATAGCCCAGCGGATTGGCAAGTTGAAGTGGCAATGGGTATGGCACATATCGGAGAGGACTGATGACCGATAGGGTTGAAAAGTTCTCGAGTGGAGACCACACACCGGCAAGCGCAGCGTAAGACGTCCCCCACAAGGTGGACGGAAGACCTCATTAAGACCGCAGGATCGCGCTGTATGTAAGGCGATACCAACCGGTCTTATTGGAGATCTATAGGGGAGGCCTATGGCCAGCAGTGGACGTCCTATGGCTGATGGATAGATGGTAATATAATCAATTAGCGTCCTTTTCAGGGCATATTCTTTGCATCAAAACCGACAACTTTTGTTTTAAAACTTTTCCAAAATCTAAAAATATTTTTTAAGTGGAATCAGCAGTTCCCTAATGTTTCACAGTTTTTTGGCAAAATATCGCTTTAAAACTAACTATTCGTAAAATATTCATTCCAAAAACTTTAATTTTTTTTGTTTTGATATTGCAAACCTCAAATTTGAATTTGTAAGAATATTATTAAGATCAAAATATTAACAAATGTAATTTATGTAAATTGACGTTTTTCTTATATTTTGATAACAATAAAACAATATGAAAATGAATGTTTTTGAAAAGTTATTTGTAAGCCTTTCGATATATTTTAACTGTTTTTAGTGTTTGTTGTTATAGCGGCAACAAAATACGTCATCTGTGAAAATTTCAACGTTCTAGGCATCATGATCATGTATCTCATGAACCATGGTTCATGAGATACAGCCTGGTAACAGACAGACGGACACAGCGGAGTCTTAGTAATAGAGTACCGTTATTACCCTTTGGGTACCAAACCCTAAAAACACTTATTTTACTGATCATTATTTTTCCACTGGTGAAAAACATTCAATTTTATCCACTGAACATATTTAGCATTAGAATTTTTCACACTTGTAGCAGTTATTTTTGATGTATTGGTGTTTAAACTTACATTCTAAATTAGACATTTTTTACCAGTAAGACCGATCAAAGCGCAACTTTATAATACTAAAAACATTTGTTGTAATCAAATTAAAAGAAACAATATTAATTTTAATTTTAAAACGAATCTAATGTGCTGGATGAATTTGATGATTTTTAACAAGTTTATCGATATCGGGATCGAATTTACTCATAAACAGTCCGTAAGTTGCCGCGTTCGGTAACATGTTAACAATTTATCTTTTTAGTAAGCAGCGTTGTCACAGCGCTAAATCAGGGCTAAACAGCGATAAGAATGCTATTAAAAATCGTTGAACGATCGACCACAATGCACGGTATAACAGCTCCCATTGACTTTTGTAGCCAAAACTCTTGATGACCATTATTGAATTTGATTTTTATTTCCTCGTTCGTTGTCAATTTATAAGTTCTTTTTCCAGTTGAGGCGATACTGCTATGTTGACATTTGAAAAATGATCTAACACCCAGTCTGGTATTTCCAATGTCAAAATGTACCTGGCATCTTTCAATGAAATCACTGTGGAGATTTTCCATACGTTGGCAGTAGACAAGCCAGTCGTTGTTGTTGCAGGATAAAGATAAATTGGAGAAATTATGGACCTCACGTCTGCCCATATTCTTTTTGTGTAAGAGCAGCTTGGCTACGAAAGTAGCGACGACATTTTTTGTTTTTATTAAGATCAAGTCATCGCCTTGAAGTTGGAGATTCATATCATTCAGCAATTTATAAAGGCCTGTCAGGTATGCGATAACATTCACAATAGGAGCTCAAAATTAGTCTCTAGATCTTCTCTTTAGACACTTTTGGAAGAAAATATTAAAAACTAAAAATGTAGCACCAATGGCTATGGCTGGCTGTTTGAATTTGATAAGGACCTTATTCGAATAACTTTGCAAGAAACGGATGCAAAAAAAAACTAAAATTCAGGTCACAGGATTGTAAAAGCAAACAGAGATGTGTCTTTTCTTAAAATGTACAAAACAACATTAAATATTTCTAAGACCGTGGCTATTTTACTGAACCAAATTTTGTTATATTCAGTTAGTAATGTAACTAACCTTCCCCGCCCGCCAGTGAAGTATTATCCACTCTTTACTGAACACCTTGTATACACTTGGGTTGTTGAGGAAGTGATTATCAGAAAGAAGAGGAGGAAGAGGTTTTTTTTTTAGGAAGAGGATGCGGATGAGGAAAAGGATGAGGAAGAGGATGATAGGAAATTATAAATACTAGCGGACCCAACCCAAAATATACACAAAATAAAACGTTTCTCGGCCTATTTCTACAAACTGTACTTATACTGATTCTCGCGAGGGCTATCCCAACAAAGCTAACCCCTTTGAACCCTTTTTAGGATGAGAAATTGAGATTATCCCCAATTCAATATTCGACGTTTGAGAGATGCACGCGTGGTCACGAGCCAACAAAAAGTGTGTCGCTGCTTTCGCACCTAATCTTATACCGAGGCGGTAAGTCCTTCAAATTGCAATGTTAAGTTTTATTTGTAAATGCCATATGACCTCTAATTCGTTTCGTAAATATATTTTTAAACGACTTCCAAAAAGGAGGAGGTTCTAAGTTTGTGTTTATGAATTATTTTTGTGTATGTTTCTATAATTTCGCCAATTGTGAACTGAATCAAAAAAATATTTTTTAGTTTAAAACGGTATACTCCCGAGGTGGTCCCTTTTAAATTTTACAGAAATCAGCTGAGCTGTTTTTGAAAAAACCAACAATAATATAAGCAATTCGAGCGAAATATCCGAATTTTGTACACGATGAACATCGATAATTTCGCCAATTGTGAACCGAATCGAAAAAATATTTTTTAGTTCGAAAGGGTATACTCCCGAGATGGTCTTATTTAAATTTTACAGAAATTGCCTGAGCGATTTTTGAAAAATCAAGTAAACAATTCGAGCGAGAAATTCGAAATTTGTACACGATGGAAGGCGGTTTTGCCATTTTTTGTGAAAAATAGTTCTTATCTTAGTGAGAAACAAAATAAAAACGTAAGCATATTGGTTGTGTTCCGTTTAAAATAGAGTTAGGTATATTTTGAACTGTTTTATCCAAGCATGTTACAGTTTTGAAAGGGATCTACATTTTACTACAGAACCCAAAAAGATAAAAAATATATACGTTGCATTTTCAAAATGTGGAATTTAATTATTTGACATTGTTAACAAAGAAGAATGTCGGCAGCTCATGTAAACGAATACCTGTTGTTTACGAATACACTAATTTTCTCCCAAGTTTATTTTTAAGAATGCTATGTTCATCAGAGTAATTTATGACGCTTATCAGAACAGTTTTAGAAGATGCGCAAGTTCGTTTTTACCGGTTTAAAGTTAGAAAAATCGAAAACAATTTTCAAGCTACATGTAGGTTTATACACCAAAGATTCAGGATTGCCAGGTTTATAAAGTATAGAGAGTGCTAAAATGGTGCTTGATTTTTAAAAACTTTTTGTCATGTATTTTTTAGTCAATATTGTCTCAATCTATGATTTTTACATTGATTTTTTAATCGGGGTATATCATTTTGTTTAAAAAAAAAAAGACAGCACGTCGGATATGTCTAAACAGGCTAACAACACTAGCTGCCGAGGTTCGAACAGCACTTTTAAGGATTATTACGAGTAATATTAATATGAGCATGCATTTCTCGGATGACTTCAACTGCAGCTTTTTGGTAGTACTAAAGTGAGTGACACCAAAAAATATGAGTATTCTTTCATGTTGATAATCTTTTAGTATACAAAAATGTATATTTCTATAAAATATGTAAAAAGACACTTCAGTTCGTAGATATTAACGAGTTTAGGCAGGATTATGTGCTAATTATTGAAAAAGAAAATAATTATATCAACACATCCTAAAAATAGCTAAATCGGAATACCGAAAACGAAGTCTGACAATACTGAATACATCATCTGATGGACTGAATTTGACTTTTGACAGCAACAGTAAAAAAAGATTGTTATTTTTTTTAATAATTCGCCCATTTTTGGGCAGGCTGAAGCTTTTAAGGCCATACCGCCACTTCTTATGTATGTAATCTATACTGTAAAAACATTAAAAAATCATTGTAATTTTTCTGGTGGTATAATATTAATCTTAACTAGTGATAAGAAAACATAAAAAAAACACTATATTTTTGAAGCACATATTATTTTTAGAAAAGATGTTTTGTTATAATGCTTGCAAAAAAAAATCGACAGGTCCAGTCTCTGCATCCTTTTTTGGAATATAGATATTATTATCCCTATCAACATAGTGATTTTTGGTTACTCAACTGACATCGCTAGGTAAAATTTTACCCCAAATAAAAACTTTGAAAAAAGAATCAGTTAAAAACTACTTCAATTTATATAATTTAAGGTAGCAATAATTATAAATCTCTAAATAAAAATGACAATTTTTATTTTAGAAAGCATTTTAGTATTATAACATTTGGAAAAAAGTAACTTTTTAATTTTTTTGACATTTGCCTGTTTAATCACGCTTCAAGTTGAATCAATCTTAATTTAAATAGTAAGAACAAGAATAAACTGCCATTCAGTTGACTTCGTACTATATACTCACTAAAAGTAACACTATAATATTAATAATAATTTAAAAAAAAAACAGATTACACAAATAAACGACCTCCTTGTAACAAAAAAATGGTACGTAAAGAATAAATAATAAATAATGCCAAGTGCGAGTCGAACTCACGCACGAAGGGTTCCGTACTGTACAAAAAAAATTGTTGTATAGGAGCCCCCCTTAAATATTTATTTTATTTTGTTTTTAGTATTTGTTGTTATAGCGGCAATAGAAATACAAAATCTGTGAAAATTTCAGCTGTCTAGCTACCACGGATCATGAGATACAGACTGGTGACAGACAGACAGACATACGCATGGACAGCGGAGTCCGAGTGATAGGGTCCCGTTTTTACTCTTTGGGTACGGAACCCTAAAACACTAATTCTACTGAATATTATTTTTCCACTCGTGAAAGACATTTAATTATATCCACTGAACACATTTTGCAAAATAATTTTTCACACACACGTTTCACACGTTTTATTTATTTATTTGGACTCGGAATCGAGTAAATGTATTTTTTCTCGAATGGAATACTTAGTTTTCATGAGTGTTGGCAACTTGTTTTTCGGATAGAAAACTTAAAATTAAAAAAAATTGTAAGAAATTAAAAAAAAAATGTACGTATTGAACACCGTGGGGTGTAAACTTACCTCATAGGTCTGTACAGTTTAATCGGATGATTTTTCATGCACTTCGCGTCAACCACCTTTAAACGAGTGCACTGCACTTAGAATACTTAAACGGAAATAAATGAATTATACTCGTATAAATATTACCTTCACCGGAAAAAAAGTATATTTGTTTTTATGCTGCTGGGGTAAAAATTTACCCCACGATGTCAGTGGTTATTATTACAATATTACCGGTATATCGTTGCTTTGTAAGTACCATATGGCATGGTATATTGAAGTCATTATTACAGGAGTGTTGTATAAGACAGTCACCAAAAACTGCAACAAAATTCACAAAATTTGTAAATCACGATTTTAGAATAACTTTACTGAATTTTTATGAACATAATTATATACCACAGGGTCGTAAGCTTTTTTATGTTTTTCCACAATATCAGCAATAGTTTTATACAGGTGAAGGTGAGATAATAAGAGTTGATTGTTACTAGTCATCAAACTAATGGCAAAAATACGCAGTCGACAATATAGAGAATAATATATAAAACTGTTAATCATCATAACAGTGTCACAAGAAAGAACAATCAGAAAATATATAACTGATACCCATACAGGTTTCATGCATTGACCAGAAACAGTGCAATAAACAACGCATATTATTATACGACAAATGTAAACAAATAATATTACAAATATAAATTTCGCCTCCACGCATTTTCTTAATTCATACGCTTTCAATTTAAGATCAATATACTGCATATCACAATAGAATTGAAATAATGAGGCATTTGATTTTTGAAACATAAAAATTAAACTGTACACTATATATTGAGTAAACATAGTACCAATCCAAATAAAAAAAGGTAACCCAAAATTTTTCGAATAACTACCCCATGAGGCAAGCAAAGACAGTAATAAACTGGTAAGTAAACATAGACATTTTGAAAATATTTTTCTTTTTGAACTTTTTGATTTTATAAAACCAAAATCGTAACCGAAACAGATTTGAAGAATTTTAAAAACTATGGTCAAATATGATGAAGCTTGCTCATCATATTGTTTGAAATACGATTTAATTTTTCATTAAAAACCTCTATTATACCACGTTATCGTTAGATACTGATATCTCAAATGAACAGGAATCTATGACGGTTATAAATTCTGAGTTCTTTTCTATAGATTTTTTTATTATTAATAAAGTACGTTACTTGTTTTTTAATTAAATTAATGTAATAGTACCATCGCGAGAACTTTCTAACATTTTTACAATCAATAATTTAACTCTAGCTTCATTCATTTAGCCTAGCTCACTAACTTTTTTTTCGAGTCACGCTATCACTAACCTTTCGACTCTAGACTACGGATTAAAAAATCGATAAAAAATTATTAGTAATTTTCAAAGTAAAATAATTTTTACATTTAAGAGTCTCATTATTGAGGTCATCAAACGACAATAATAATTAGACACATAACTAATCAGAACAGTAACTACATATAGAAACAACGCGTTCTTCGGAAATAGCCCCTTTCCAACACTTGCAGGATTTGTCGTCTTTTTATGGGTTTTTTCCATATATACATAGGTACAAAGACTTAGACCGATATAATGTGTCATGTATTACGAGCACTACTATAAGTACGTTGATTTCGTGGTTTTGTAGACTTTTCGTTTTTGTTTTTACCACGTTCTGAATGAGACTGCTGCTGTTGTAGTTTGTCATATCAGGTATCAATCTGAGTGCTAGAAGATGGTATGTAAGATGGTTGTAACCACCTTATGTGTCAAGGTATGTGACCACCCTTTGACCATGGCCTTGACATGGATTTTTGTTTCGAAATTATTTTTTACAGAGTCTGATGAGGTGCGAAACAACCAATGACGATACAATGATAAACTGAGCTAACAACTGCAAAATTTTCTCTACCTAATTTTGAATAATCAAGTGTAAAAACAAAATAATTTTCAAACAATAAATACACTGTAAGATATAGAAATAAATTAAAAATGTATGACCAACAATTCAAAAGCATATTCTAATACATACACTAATAATTTTAATAACAAAACAAAAACAAGTACACAACATTGATTAATAATAACTTATATTTCACTAAAGTATTTCAGTGTAAGAAATATTACGGTGTCACTAACCTTTCGTCTGTCGTACGACGATTTTGCAAAATATCCTGATCTAATAAACGTGCAACCATAATGAGGGTACACTACAAGGGAATACTTATGACGTAATACCTTTTTATTTTTACCAGGGGAAATCTTTTATAGATACCACCGCACCTCGAGGGCAGGCGGGTGGTTATGTGGGAGTCCTGCCGACTGGACAGTATACCCACCAAAACCCCTGGGTGTTCCGCCACTGCGCTATGTGTCGGGGCTACGGGCACGCTTGCGCACTCCTCCGCGGCACCCGACAGCGCTGGCCCAACGTGGGCCCCACCACGGAGCTTCGGCTCCCGCCAGAATGACGATGTGTCGAACACCAGACACATCGCCACCCACCACCTGGGACCAACCAGCACTGGGCGTCAGACAGCGCCCGTATCCGACAGCCCTGGTCCCGATGCAACGGGTCAATTAAAGTGGCCCCGCGCCTGCCACTACGGCTGCAGAGGATAGGGAGAACGGCCGTCGCGATACCGACACTCCTCTTGCCCTGCAGCCCCACCGCCTCCGCCAACACGTTGGCGGCACCCGTTAGGGCCGCTGGCAGGACGGATAGGCAGCGGCCTTCTCGCCGCCCGTCCATCCCGCCGCCGCCCCCGCCTCGATGGGCTCGGCCGCGGCATCGCGACAAGCGCGACACCTCAGTCCACCTCAGTCGGCAAGCCGACCTACTGGCCAGCCTCCGCACGGGCTTGTCTGGGCCCAAGACCCGGAGAGGCCGGCCCCACCTCGGGTTCCTCTTCGTTCACCAGGCTGGGAAGACCTGGCTACTAAGCCCCCCCGCCACGACAAGGCGGGAACCCACTCGGGGGGGATGACGTAATACCTACAATTGGTCACCCAAATAACAGTAAAATCAATTATCAACATATTAGTTTGATTGAAAATATTAATTGAAGTGAAACGCTATGGAAAATTTGTTTTACTAACGAAGCTTATCTAATACTTTGATCTTCATAACTTTGAAGAATATTGAACGAAAAGCTACGACGATACTTCAAAATATTATATTGTTCCATCCATCAGCCATAGAACGTCCGCTACTACCTATATAAATAGGCTACGTAGTATTAAAATTATATTTTATTCTTTGACAACACCAAAACATTTGAATCCGACATGATCATTGTCAAGCCACGAAAAATTAGTTTATTCTCTGGAAAAAGGCGTACTAAGGACTATGTTCCAGAGACCATCATACTGCTTTACAAAATAATCCATATAGTGTTAGGTTTTGACTTTGGTTTTTTCGAGTATAAAACAAACAAAATCCGATTTTTATCTAAATGTTGCACGGTTTTTTCAACTTTGACTGTATGTGTAACTAGCGCAATATACGCCTATATTCATTCTAGAAATGAATCGTTTATGTTGTATCTGTTTTATTTATTCCAATATATTGCGTTTTCAGTTATAGTTTCAGTTTTCAAAAATAAATTCTGCAAATTTGTCCACATTATGGGAACTATTCATGCAAAATTAAATGTGGGAAATTTTAATAGATCATTGAATATTTCAATATCAACAATAGCTATGGTTATATGCTTTAGAATGGGATTGGTTACGTCTTGGTGCATTTCAGAAACTGGGCTAGATTGCATGAAGCCTGGTTGGGTGCTAGTTTTGTTTTATTTGCTTATGTTTTCACATGATTTCATACTTCTTACCGACTTGCTAGCGTTTCATATAGCAAATATTAATTTAACTGCGTTTGCTCGCCAATTGGAAGAAACAAGTTTATTACCCTACACTACATACTACAATACTTATAAATCGATAGTTGATGCGACGGAAGAAATTAAAAAGTCCTTTGATCCTCTGGTAAGTCTACAAGTACACATTTTACTCAACTTGATGACCGGACCAATGTCACTAAGATCAGACGAACCTGAACCTTATCCGTTTTTCCATTGAAAAATGTTAAAACATCACCGACCAACCGTAATTGGAACATTTTTGACAGCTTCTGTGACCCAAAAAATAGGTACTTATAAGGTTCACAATCGTTCCAGTTCAGTTTCGTCTCTAGTAGCTGAATTTGGGTCCTTGAACATGACTATAAAATTAGTCAAAGTTCTAATATATTTATTTCAATTAAGTACCAAAGATACACTTTTGAAACTCCATGAATGTATGTACCTACTAGCTTTTGCTCGCAGCTTCGCCCGCATGTCATTTTGATTTTTGTGCTATCCCATAGGAACCTTTTATTTTTCCGGGATAAAAGTAGACTATGTCACTTTTCGTCTTTCATGCTAAGTGTGTCCCTACCAAAAATCAAGTCAATTCATAGCTCCGTTGCTGCGTGAAAGAGGAACAAACCAATATTCATTATTCGTAATGTTAGTAAGTGTTAGCGACGAAAAAATTGTACCGACCACGGTACACACGATCCGATTTAGCGGTTGGCTCTAACTTTACTCAATACAGCAATGGTATAAATTGACATTACGGAGATGAACAACTTTTAAGTTTGACAGCTGTCATCCCAAATGTAGATTTCGTTGAGCTCTTTCACTTTTGTCAATGCAGCAAACGTATAAAGTTGTAAGTTACGGAGTTAAATTACTTTAAAGTTTGTGCAGATAGCAATGGTCTAAAGTCCACAGTAACGGACATATGTCACTTTTAAGTTTGACAGCTGTCATCTAAAACGTAGAATTTGTTGAGCACTCTCACTTTTGTGAAGACGGCAAGGATTTAAAATTGATAGCGACAGAGATAAACCACTTTTAAGTTACACACTTACACAACTGTCATCGACAATGTAGATCTCGTTGATCTCTCTTATTTTTGTGAAGACAGCGAGGATCTAAAATTGACAGTTATGGAGATAGAGATGAATTACTAAATTAACAAATGACTTTGTTTTTGTTTTATTTGTAAGGTTATTTTGAGGTTGCTTTTAATTTTAGTATTATTTATTTTCTTACAGTTTTTTGCTGCTTTGGTGTTTAACGTTCCTGAGATTATGGCATTCATTTACGCATTAGTTGTTAAACTAAGCACCCAAGGAATTTCGGTATGTTATTTTTAGCCGAGTTAATGATAGATTAGGTTTTCAATTCGGTTGTTTTCCAAGTGTTTCATAACTTTTTTCCTAGATGAAGTGATTTTGATGAATCTTTTTTTTATTTGAAATCTGGTGATTTTATACGTTGTAATGTAAAAATACTGTACCAGAATGTTAGCTTTATTCGTTTTGTATAATAATATTTCTGCTATTATTTTCTTTAATAACAGCCTACACTTTAGGTCGGAAAATTTTCCGAATGTGTTTTTATGACATTGCTCGAAGAATGTTTTGGTCATACAAACATAATTAAACTTATCAAATATTTTTTTGCAAAGTAAATAAAGTTGGGGTTACAACAAAACTTTATGTCGTAACAACATTAGTCCATCTTGACAATCCTTACACACGGCACCTGGCAGTGAGAACCCAGTTTAACAGTTGTTTGTAGGTAATTTATTAATTCTTTAATTATTGTTTTAGGTGATATCATACGATATCGTTGCTACAACAATGTCCGTGCTTTGGACTTTACTCTTAACTATTTTGCCGGCACTTTTTGCTGGGTTGTTGAATTTTCAGACGTTTAAAATAAGAGTCATATTGAACAATAAACTTCTATCAGAAAACGGTAAGCTACTACAAACATTATAACAAAATAAATCACATAATTTGTAAAGTGATCTTCGTAATAAGCATTTCAAAAATCCGAAGCAAACGCAGGATTTGAACCTGCCCCTTCGGATCACTAGCCCGACACTCTACCAACTGAGCTAGCCCGCTTCCTACGCAAGCGTCAAATTCCAAAGTGCTCATCATTACCACCAACTTAAAGCGTTTGCTTCGGATTTTTGAAATACTTATCACAAAGATAATTCTTTGAGATAAAGTCTAATGCGGAAAACACTCTAAGTAAAAATCATATCATTTGTAAAACACATTTACATTTAAAGATGTAAATATAAACCTACTAACTAGAACAGCTCTGCCCACCATGACTTATGGTGCCGAGACATAGACGCTCACGGAGAAGATTATGCACAAAATCAGGGTCGCATATAGATCCATGAAGCGTGCCATGCTCGGCATCAAGCTGCAAGATCGTATCCGTAACACGGAAATACCACGTTGCACCAAAGTGGTCGATATTGTGGAGCGAGTGATGGATCTGAAATGGAGCTGGGCAGTACATGAGGAAAGGCGGGGGGACGGCAGGTGGAGCAAGTCCACTACCAAGTGATGGCCCAGATTGGGACAACAAAACCCGAGTAGACCAAGAATGAGATGGGTCGACGACATTAAGCAATCAATGGGCATCGAATGGATGGAATTGGCAAGGGATAGAGGTGAATGGCATTAATAAAAGGAGGCCTATGCCGAGCTGTGGGTTCTTAGAGACTGACGATGATGATAAGAACAGCAATCAAACATGTCTATTGGCACGGTCATGGTATCTAACAGTATTGTGAGTCAGCCCTGTCCTTTAGGCTGATTTTAGTCTCACGCCTCATGTGAGAAAATATAAATGAGCAATTAAATGTATTTTTTGAATACCAAACGTCTTAATCTTCAATTTTGAACTGGTCTAAAGAATTTTTAGACCGAAAACAAACAAAAATATCATTAATATTTCCATTAAATAGGTAGTTAACAACTTTTGGTATCTTTTTGTTATTTTATTTTTAAGCCATGTGGTAATTACTAATGCCTTTTTCCAGATGTCACAAAATCTGAAAGAATTGGATATTTAATTGACTACATAGAAGCGCGACCTTTAACATTTTATGTGTATAAAGTGATCCCTCTAAATGCTGATCTCCTCGGGATGGTTTTAGGATTTTGTGTGACGTATCTGATAGTTATTATTCAGTTGACACATTTGTTTTAAGGTGAGACATTAATCCTCTATAATATTGTTATAAATAGACAATAAGGTGTCGCTCGAGTTTTGCGCCATCTATCAACCAAAGGTCAAAATCTAGTTAAAAATACTAAATAAACTAAATTTCATCTAAGTTGCCAGAGCGCTGCCGATGTCCGATATATTAAAACACAAAAATCTCGTTTAAAAATGCAACCACAAGCTCCTTTTCGAACTAAAAGCAAATAATACTTTTCATTAAGCGGTTTTATGTTAGTACTATAATTATTATTCGCAAAAAATGACTAAGCTGTCTTCCATCGTTTACAAAATTCGAATATTTCGCAAGACTTGCATACATTATTATTGATTTTTTCAAAAATAGCTTAGCCGATGTCTGTAAAATTTAAATGGGACCATTACGGGAGTATACCTTTTCGAATTAAAAAATAATTTTTCGATTCGGTTCACAATTGACAAAATTATCGATGTTCATTGTGTACAAAATTCGGATATTTTGCTCGAATTGCTTACATTATTGTTGGTTTACTAAAAAAAAAAGGCTCAGCCGACGTCTGTAAAATGGGACTACATCGGTAGTATACCCTTTCGAACTAAAAAAAGTTTTTCGATTCGGTTCACAATTAGCGAAATTATCGATGAACATACACAATTTTTTTTTTTTAAATATCTACACACGAACATAGAGTCTCCTCCTTTTTGGAAGTCGGTTTATAAATAGACGACAAGGTGTCGCTCGAGTATTGCGCCATCTAACAACCAACGGACGGTGTACTTTGATTATTTTTTTGCATTTCTTGTAATTAATCGAAACTTACACATCGTAAAAATAAGTCAAAACTTGTTTCATGTACTAATAAAGCTATTTCATATGATACCCCACATGAAATGATTAACTCACTTTGAAATGTGGACCCTGATTTCTAGAATTTAAGCCCTGTTTTTGTGATGTAATTAAAAATGTAGTTTTCAGATTTATTCCTAAATGTGTACTCTAAGACAATGCTTCTCGCTAAATTTCATAGTTCTAGGTCAACGGGAAGTACCCTGTTGGTTTTGATTCCCTTTTAAGTGACGAAATATGCGGGGTTTTTTTAACGTTTATGTTAAAAAAACCTTTATCTCACTATCTAACTAGATCTAACTTTTTTCTACGTCAACTGAGTAGTATGATTTTTTCACAACTACAAGAGGCCGTAATTACACGTACCTATTTATAGGTAGTTTAAATTGCAACTGGTTAACTTCACACGTTCTCGAGTTAAAAGGTCTTGACATACGAACAGACGGACAACAAAGTATGATCCTATAAGGGTTCCGTTTTTTTCTTTTTGAGGTACAGAATCTTAAAAATTAATACCTAAAAATCAAAATGTTTTTTTTTTCTGGCGTCCCATGGTTATATTTCTGAGGTAGCTAATTTATGATAGGTAGGTGTAGCAGCTAACTAAAAAACTGAGTTTTACAAGTAAATTCGCTACTGTCCATTGTGGCAATACATGTCCAGCATTGCACGTCCTACGGCTGATAATGATAATGATAATATTTATACTCGTATATTTGAAGACAGGCACTTCAACGTATTACTTAGATCTATTAACTTTATTATTTGACTGGAAGTGATAAATTGTATCCAATTCGTTTTGAATACAATTTATCACCTTATCATACATGCCTACGTTGAATTATGTTTACTACTCATTTATAATTATGTATATTGTTTCCTAAAACTTATTACATTTCGTTCAGATAATTCAATTTTTACTAATAGGCTCTTGCACACGTCTAACGTCTATCAACATTTTAACGTTTCTAATGTATATTTGAATTCGAAAGTTGTGTAAAAATTTAAAAATGAAGATGAACATCAAACAATTTAATGAAAATGCAATTTCTTACGTCTTTCTCTCAGTTTTCAAAATATTTCAGCTTGGTTTTGGTTACGATTTTGGCTTTTTTACATGTAAAACATCAATATTGAGGTTTATTTTAAAACTGTTCTGGTTTTTTCAAAGTTTGACAATTTTGGTATTGTGCGTATGGCACCTTTCGTCAGCGCCAAATGTTAACCAACTTTTTGTCATTTCGAACACTGCTATTTTTGGTCAATTTATGGCTTTTATATTATTTTTTATGTTTCAAAAATCAAGCTTGACGTTTTGTCAGTTTTATAACGACATACAAATTATTGATCTCAAATTGAAAGCGCCCAAAGTACGCGTAGCCGTTGAAAAAAGATTGCTGTTTTTCATGTTATTTTGTTATACGTATCGTATAACACTTAGTTTGTTGTTTTGTGTTTTATATAAAGTATGTATAAATCCTATATGGATTGCATTCATGTATTATTCAGTGATGCTAAGTTGCGATAACGTTTCAATTATTCTTATTTATATATATTACTCATTTTACTGCCGATTGCGAATCCTTACTACACATTTGACGACAATCGATTTTTAATGTCGGAACAATTTCTCTACAAATATATTGCTGATATGATAGACAAATATAAGAACGCGTATGATTTTGCGGTAAAAAATGTATTACAATTAATAAAAAAATATATTATAATTAATATAAAAATATATTATAATGAATGTATTTTAATAATGAAATATTCTATTTATTTTGATCAAAATATTACCATTTGCTTTTCAGTACTTGATAGCTGTACTATTTAATACACCGCTTATGATGTTTTGCTCTTATTATGCTGCATGGTTCATATACAACAACGAAAATTCGGTAATATATTTATCTGTGTATATGTATGATATATATTTATGTATCAACAAACCTAAATCTTGGGCCCGAATAAGTTAACTATCGACGGTACTTACAGCTTGTTCGCTTGTGAATCTCTTTCTTTAAATGCTTCGCCGCTCACAAGCTATTATAAAATGGCCTAGCCAAGATTGATTACGTAAAAACATGTGACATTACTGAATTGGTATTATTGTAAAGATAAGCTTCAAGGTTTTAGGTTCAATTCAATTCTTGTTTGTGGCTTCTGTGAAGGTGTTTCACAATTTTGCCAATGTCTTGTGTTTCAATGCCACCAAACGTAGAGAATTTGAACGATTCCAATATGATGTACTGTATTAATTACTCTAGTTTTTGGATTTTATACCGTTCACCTCTGAAACAAACACAGTATAATCTATGAACACATAGTCCTCCGTCAATCGAAATTAGACGCTTCAACTCAAGTAAATTGTCACACGCTTTAACGTCACCAGTCAATACTTGGACGTTTTGTAACAGCTTTAAACGGCAAAAAAACGCCTAAGAAACGGACAAAAGTTTAAATTTACATACGTCCCAGTTCAGTAATATCACATTTTAGCAACTCAGTCATATGAACGTGAATGAACGTGATAGGCTCACAAGAGAGTCAACTCAATGCTGTCAACGATTGTCTGTTTGTCAATGACTTGGTTACTAGGTGACTGCATCTGATAAGAAACAAATAAATTTATTTTAATTGATCGAGGGGACGAAGTGAGAGAAATCTTCGTTTTAACACTGTGATTTTGCTTTCATCTGCCCAGATGTTGGTATTCGTCTACAGGTCACATTATTTCAACAAATCTCCACGAAACTTGGTACACAGGTTCAAAAACATACAAAATTAGGTTGTTTTTTTGTCGTTAGCGGTTGTCAATTGAGTGTTTCCCTCAAACAAGTAAGAAAACTGCTGTCGCGTTATTTATCAGTCGATTTCGATATTATTTGGTGAGATTATTTAATATCAAAATCCTAACAAGATTTACGAGTATGAACCTAATCGGTCAAAAGCGAGTCGAGATGTCGGTAGTCGGGATAATGTAAATGTAGTCGATACATAATAAATAACTATATTATCTCATATCTGTCGGATTATTTAAAAATGTTATTATCTTTTATTCCGAAACATGGCAACCAAGAAGGTTTTATTTAAATTTCGAGCTGGATTCCACATAGAAAGCTGTGTATTAAACAAAAACAAAAGAAACTTAGGCGCGTGAAAAAATATTGTTTTTTGATGTTGGTCATCGATTTTGAAAAGTATTTTAGTAAGTGATTTCCGCGCATTATTTGAAAAAAGTACTATCCTAGCCTTGGCCACAACTAGGCATGGATGGACTTACGTATGTGTGGCTCGGCTGCGCCCCGGCCCACATCGAGCGTTCGTCCATCATATCCTCTTTTGCTGGCCGCTGCAGTAATGTGCTATAGAATTAATTGTTTACGTTCCTTATTGTGTCTTGAGTATCGTTTAAAGATATTTACGTAAAATCGTATTCACTTCGTCTAACATTGGTCATTTTCAGTTTTGGCAGGCAATATTTACGCCGGGAAATGCAACTTCAGTTCTCATGTTTATTCTGACAACAGGACCCGCTGTATGCGCATCTTTACTTGCTTCTGAAGTTCAAAAAATTTATATAATATTACATGAAAAACTGCGTGTTGAAAAAGGTAAATAGTCTGATTATTGAATTACTAGCCGCCCGTTCTGGCGTTGCTTGGCTACGAACGAATTACCTATGTCAGTGAATCTTCCTGGAGAAATATTCTAAAAGATGTTGAGAGTAAATCACTACATACTCGTAGTACAAAACAAAGTCGCTTCCTGCTGTCTGTCCCTATGTATGCTTTCTTTAAAACTACACAACGGATTTTGATGCGGTTTTTTTTTAATGGATAGAGATCTATAATTCAAGAGGAAGGTTTATATGTACATATAATACACCTGTGCGAAGCCGGGGCGGGTCGCTAGTACTTTATAAGTTTATAAGATCTAAGCGGATACATAGACATGCAGTAAGGACGACTTTGCTTTATGGATCGACCGAACGAAGTGAGATAGATCTTCGTACTAACACGGCGATTTTGTTTTCGTGGTTTTTGTCTACAGGTCGGATTTTTAAACGAATTTTGTTGAAACTTGGTACACAGGTTCTATATATTTTTATTTTTTTGTGCTCGGCGATTTTCGAGGTGTATTTCCTCATTTTCTCAAAAAGGGGGGAAAACTGCAGTCGCGCTATTTATCAGCCGATTTCGATAATATTTGGCAAATAATAGGCTTATGAAAATTCAGTTAAAGAGATGCAAGGTCTACTTTTCGGAGAACTACTACCTAGTATTTTTTTTATTTCCGTGGCGCTATTAGTAATATACAGGGTTATTTCGAATCAATTATCATTCCTTTAAGGAGTTATTCTCTTCATCAAATCAAAAAAATACAAAAGTCGCAGAACAAACGTTGTTAGTTTTGATGTATGGAATAAGCCCCTAACAGGATGCTATTTGATTAGGAAAAATCTTGTATAGTAATGTATATTTGGTGATGGCAATGAAACTTTTACTGTGGGACCTAATCTGATATAATAAAAAAACAGCAAAGTCACACAATAATGTGGGCAACTTCTGGCAAAATGCCCCAAAAACGGAATGATATAAAAGATGTGGGTATCTATTACAGTTAGGGCGTAAAACTGAGAAATCTAGTGATACATTACGGGCGTCTTACACTATTTTAATTTTAAAAGGTTTGACTGTATCTGTATTTATTGTTTTTACAGATAAATTAAATTGTCGAAATTTAATAAGATTCATCCGGTACTTGGAGGCTCGCCCGCTCAAGTTTTCGGTGTACAAGGTGATCCCGCTCAACGCCAGCTTGCTCGGGATTATTTTGAATTTTTGTTTCACATACCTCATTGTTATGTTTCAATTTACACACTTGAATTAGTGATATTATAAGATAACATAGGATAAAGTTTGATTAATATCGTACGATTTACAGCTAAGTAATACAAATTTACTAACACGTACTTATATTCAAAACAATTGTTATTATTAGTCTAGTTTAGTCATAAGCACGTTTACGGATTTAGATCACGTGAAAGCATCTGATGTTTGCGACGTTTACGCGTTAAGTTAAAACGGTCTCACAGACGGCATTAGTTTTGTAATTAAAATGTATTTGGAGTTACCTTTCTTGGTACCTTTCTTCTGCACCATCTTGTTGCTGCTAGCACTGCGAGCACTGCGTGCATAAATGTCTGTACAGGTGCGATTGACGTCTTACAGACGTAAGCACGGTGTTAATGTACTACACTTTGTCCACCTCGTGGACGTCACCTCGGTATTTTTTGTATATTAGCACATAGTAATCTCATTGATGTAATCACCACCATCATCTTCAGCCGTAGGTCGTTGCCCGTAATATCAGTTGAAAAGTTTTATAATATTACAAAATGCCTCGTAAGAAGAAAATAGAGAATCTACGTCAGTAGATTGCGACCAATTATCGGGCGAATTAGTGAATCCACTGATATGTGAACACAGTTTTATCAATTACATGTCTTGTCCGTTTTTATAGTTTAAAGTTAGATAAACTTGTATTCTTTATATATTCTAAATGTTATACCCATAATTATTGTAATTAGATTTTTAACTTCGCTTTTTGATTAGAAAAAAGTAGAGTCTGAAGTAAGTTCTTGAAATTAAGCAAGCAACTCTTGCAATACTCTGAATAAATGTGTGTTTATCGTAAAATTGAAGGTAGTTCTTTAATTCTTCTAAATTTAATTAAGCACCTTAAGTATATGTCAATCAATACTAAAATGTATGAAAACCAGGTATGCTTTATATATTATTTATATTTATGTGTTTTTTTTAATTTTATGTGTCTATGAGACGTAACGTCGCCATGATACGTTAAGGCCACGTAGGAATCAGCCAAAGGATATCTTCTTTTCTATTGGTTTTTGACTATTCCTTTTAAAATACATTATTCATATCTTGGCCATAGTTTTCAACATTGAATGGTTACATTGTTACGAACGGTGTTTTGCTTTTAGATACAAACCATAATTATGAGTGTACAGTGTGTATGTATGTGTACCGTAGGTTTAGTTAGAATATATTATAGATTGTTAAGTATATATTGATGTGAAATGATGATAAACGACTACTTAGCTAAATACAAATAATAGCAGTAAAAAAGAAAAAAATATAAGATTAAGATTACATTACAAATCAATACGAAAACTTTAAGCCGCCGACTGACCTGCAACATTTCGTCGTAACGTAACGTTACGTTACAACGAAATGTTACAGGTCAGTACAGCGAGCCGATCCGCTCGCTGCGAGCGCCGCATGCTCCACCCGGTTGTCGGTATTTTCGTGAATCCCTTTGAATGTTACGTTACGCCTTTATTATAGGTCAGTACAACCCCGAGAGTCGTGGCGAGGCACATGTCAAGCGGGTATCACAACTTCGAATTGTTATTGACGAGCGTTAAAGATGGAATGGGACCAGGATAAAACTCTGTTGTTCATTGAAAAATATAAAGAAATGACTATTTTATGGGACCCCTCTCATCCACAACATAATAAAATAAAAAAGCAAGACGCGTGGGTCGATTTGGCTTCATTACTAGAAACTAAAGTGGAAACTAGTAAGAAAAAAATCACAAGTTCATTAGCTTCTCTGAGGAGAGAAAAACAAAAAAAATTAAATTTCTGTTTTTGTACAAGTTTGAAATCCAATACGTTTCTTTTTCTTTTTCTTCATTTTTTGGAGTAAGGAATAATTTAGTAAAATTTAGTAGAACCCAGAAACATGACTTCGTTATCCGATATTTTGATTACCAATGGCGGAGCGCAGTCGAGCACTATGCTCGCCATGAGCAAGGGTACTGGTCAGTCAGGTAATGCCGTAACGTAACACGCTGGCTCTGAATGTTACGTTACGGCCAAATGCTCATGTCAGTCGCCAGCTTAACAATAAATAATCTAGACTAAAAATATTAAAAGGATATTTCGAATCAACTATCTGTGTAATTCTGTCGTACAACAATGCTAGAAAGGCTATTTAATCATGAAATAATTTCAATACGATTACCATAACATTAATTTGTAGAAGGATCCTCAAGTAGACGTAAGCATATACCTATATTAAGTTCTAAAATAATATGTTAATACTCTCTTGTGGGTGCAAATAAATGTTCGGATTCTGAAGTAATTAATTCTCATGTTGTCGTTTCATTTGCTAGAAATGTTGACCATGACACATAATATAATAATGTAGACACCTGGAATGGAATATTTAAGACTTATCGATGTAATTTATTGGTACACTAAGCTCGATTACAGAGGCGCCATCGTAATTATATTAGCTAATTAGCATAGTTCTGTTTCTTCTTCACTTTAGGCATTTGATAGAGAGAACGCTTTTTACGTTGCTATTAAATTTAGGCTGGCGCCTCTGTAATCGGGCTTAATGTAGTAATGTAGGCACGTGTCATCATATAGAGTTATACAGTGTGGAGAGCTGACGGCGACATGAAATGGAGTCACATAATTAAACCTTTTGGTTGAAAGCCTTCAACTTATTTTGAATTTAATTAATAAAGCTATTTACCTATTTATAATTTTTTAAAACATTATTTTGGATCAAAGCGACACCCAAGGCAAGCATTGATGTGATGAGCACAGGTGTTTTATATGTGTCTGGGTGTTATTTAGGTACTATTTAGTATATTAGTATGTATTTAAAATATGTATATGTAGTATATCAGTCTCTGGCAGCCATATCACAAGCTTTGCTCAATTTGGAGCCAATGACCGTGTGTAAGATGTCCGCATAATTGATTTATTTTATTTATTTATTTATTTTGGAGCAACCTGTATCTATTTTGACATCAGTAAAAATAGCTCAAATAGCTATTTTTATTAGTCTAATGTCAAAATAGCATAAATGAGTTCCTTATAAAGTATGATGCCTAATTATTTCCTTTATTTATTATTTAGTTTTTTTGTTGAAAATTTAGTTTCATTTTACGGATTAAAATTCTTTCTTATTGCTTTAATGATTACTGTTTGCTTGTGGCTTTAGCTCTCCGCCCTGTATTAGTAGGCATATTATTATTCTACATGGTGTAGTATAAGTGCAAAGCCGTGGTAGTCTAGTGGTAATGGCACTCGCCTTACAATCGTGAGGTCGTGGGTTCAAATCCCGGTCCCGTACCAATGAATTCCTTGGAATTTATGTACGGAATTTCACACCACTGGCTTTTCGGTGAAGGAAAACATCGTGATGCAACCTGCATACGTGTGTAGAAGAAACTCGATGACGTATGTGAATCCACCCACCCGCACTGGGCCAGCGTGGTGGATAATAACCCAATCACCCTTCGTGGGTAGGCCTACGTCCTGCAGTGGACTATCAAAAAGGCTGGTACAGTACAGTACAGTAGTGTAGGTATAGTGTATGATACAACCTCATTGATTCATGATGTTCGGCCTTATTTAATGTCATGCGTTTTTATTTATGAAGTGTTTGACGTCTGTCTTTAAATTAGTTAATAACATGATTTTGCATAAATAATATGTGTTTATTTTATTGGCGACGAGGATTAAAAGAGAAATAGCAAGTCAAAAATGAATGACGAACAATTTACTCAATTCTTGCGTGCTTAACAGGCGCAGCAAGAACAAATAACGCAAATACTACACTTACTCATCAAAACCGTACGTACAAACGAAACACCACATACGCAAAGCGTAACGAACGCTTCTATCACAAAAAATGACAAAATTTTGATTCTAAAAAACATCAATATGGACAAATTCAATGAAGAAAACGGTAGAATAGAAGATTATTTGGATTTTTTTGAAAAGAAATGCCAAATACTGGATGTGACGAATGAAAACTTGCGGAAAGACTTATTGATAAATTTGCTTACACCAGAAACATTTCGTGAAGTTAAAACAGCACTGACACCTAATTTTGAAACCAGCAGTTACTTCGATATACGCGGCAAATTAATGGATCTGTATCGTATAAAGAAAACAAGATACCGCGCCTTATCCGAGTTCTGGAATTGTACTAAAAATTGCAACGAAACAATGGAGAAATACGCCAACAGGCTAAAAGAGTTAAGCAAAGACTGCGGGTACAAAGGAGAAATGTTAGAACGACAGCTACGCGACCGTTTTGCGACGGGCTTAAACCATGCTGAATTAGAAACTGACCTGAAACAGAAATGGCCGGATTTACTTGAGTCAGGCAACGAGGTTACATTTCAAGAAGTTTTTTCAGTTGCGCTATCGCGAGAGCAAGCCGAACATGACACGCCAGGTACGAGTATAAATCGCATTAAGAGAAGAAACTCTCGGAAGATGATTAGCAGCAATTCTGCACCAGCAACAAATCCACGTAAGTTGCATTCTGATCAATGTTTGAGATGTGGTAAAAACAACAAACACGAGCCATCTAAATGCATAGCAATGGACCATATTTGTAATGAATGTAATGTCAAAGGACATTTTGAGAACTGCTGTATTAAAACTGGACGTGCATATATTAGTTTCAAGAAAAGGAAATCTAAAAGGATTGCCGACGTTCATACTACTAATTCAGATATAAACGGTACTTCGGACAGTAGCGATAATGACTGCGACGTTGTCTGCAGCGTCATTAATAAAAAGAGAGACTGTAAACAAATTGACGTGAAAATCAACGGAATCAATTGTACTATGGATTGGGATCCTGGTTCAAACTATTCAATCATTAGTACTGAGTTATGGCGACAAATTGGGTCTCCTACTTTAATGAAAGCACCTAAACTTAAAGCTTATGGAAATAACAAACTTAAAACAAAAGGGCTAACAGATGTAACAGTACAGGTTGACAGAACACAAAAAATAGTACCTGTAGTCGTAATGAATGATGCGAAACCGATGCTTTTTGGTCTCCAATGGTGCGAAATGTTTAAAATGGAGTTCCCTAGCCCAGTTTACTCAGTGAAAGCCATCAATTCACCAGCAAATCTTAAGAGCATATTGAACAAACACAGCCAATTATTTGACGGTAAACTAGGAAAAGTATTAAACTACCAAGTAAATATTCATGTCAATCCTGAAGCGAAACCTGTACACCTACCAGCACGGCATATCAAATTCAGCATGAAGAAAAATGTTGAACGGGAACTGGACCGCCTTACTGAAACTGGCATCATACAAAAGATTGACCCAAACGTAACACCAGTAGAGTGGGCCACACCCACAGTGAATGTATTAAAGCCTACAGGTGACGTCAGAATTTGCGGAGACTACAGTACGACTTTGAACCCTGTTTTAACAAAACATTTACACCCTGTTCCTATTTTTGATCATTTACGCCAAAAGTTGGCCAATGGTGCGAGGTTCTCAAAACTCGATTTGAAAGATGCTTACCTACAATTTGAAATTTCTCCAGAGTCAAAGAAATACCTGATAATCTCAACACATAAAGGTTACTATCAATACAACAGAATGCCATTTGGAATCTCGACGGCTCCATCAATATTTCAAAATTTCCTCGATGAATTACTCGGAAACATGCCTAACGTAGCTGTCTATTTCGACGATATTGCAATAACAGGAAAAGACTTAGATGAACATTTGTGCACGCTATCTACAGTTTTAGACAAATTACAACAAGCGGGATTAAAAGTAAATTGAAAGAAATGCACATTCTTAAACAAAAAAATTGAGTATTTGGGTCACACGATTGATCAAAATGGAGTTCGTCCAACTCAAGGAAAAATAGATGCAATTATCAAAGCTCCAGAACCTACAAATACCAAAGAATTACGTTCGTTTCTGGGACTTGTAAACTTCTACGAAAGATTTATTCCACATCTTCATGGACAATGCGCTGACCTTTATAAACTAACAAGTGGCAAACACAAATGGCATTGGACTGACCATGAAAAACAATTATTCGAAGAAACAAAAGCGAGTATCGCAAAAACAAAGCCTTTGATTGCATACGACGAAAATCGAGCTTTATTTTTAGCTTCAGATGCTTCAGAAAAAGGTGTCGGAGCAGTGTTGTTCCATAAAAACAAAGACAACCTCGAACAACCAATTGCATTTGCATCTAGAAAACTTCGGCCAGCTGAGAGTAAGTATTCTGTCATTGACCGCGAAGCGCTAGCTATTGTTTTCGGCATTAAAAAAATTGACCAATACTTAAGAGGCACTAAATTCACTCTGGTCACAGATCATAAACCTCTAATTCACATTTTGGGGACGCAACGGAATCTTCCTAAGCTGGTAAACAATAGATTGGTAAGATGGGCTTTATTAATAGGTTGCTATCAGTATAAAATTCACTACCAAAAGGGGGAAAATAACATACTGGCAGATTGTCTTTCGAGGTTGCCAAACCCAGAGACCCAACCATCTAAAGCTGAAACAACTGTTCACAAAATTACCGCACAAATGTTGGGAAACAAACTATGTGACTTACAATTATCTGAAAAGAAAATAAGTGAAGAAACAATTAAAGATAAAACATTATCAAAAGTACAACAGTACATAAAGACTGGCTGGAGAGAACTGGAAAATTCATACAAGCATGATCTCAAACAATTTTTATTTGTATGACCATGCGTCCTTGCCACATGGCAAGGACGCATGGTCATACCGGCAACATTACGGAAAATGGTTTTGTCGTATCTTCACAAAGGTCATCCAGGGATATCTGCAATGAGAGCGCTCTCTCGTTTTTATGTATGGTGGCCTTCTATCGATGAAGACATTGATGAATTTGTCAAACTATGTACAAGATGTCAAGAAAATCGCCCATCTAATCCAGAACTACCGATTTTTTCATGGTCCATTCCAGAACAGGTCTGGGATAGATTGCATTTAGATTTTGCGGGGCCATTTCAAGGGACATATTGGTTGGTGCTATGTGACGCATTATCGAAATGGATAGAAGTTAAACCTATGCAAAATATCACATCTAAGAAGCTATGTCAAGTCTTAGACGACATATTTTGCACATTTGGCGTTCCACGTATCATAGTTTCTGACAATGGCCCACAACTAACATCGTATGAGTTCAGCAAATATTGTGAATCTCAAGGAATTTTGCATGTGACATCATCTCCACTACATCCACGGACAAATGGACTTGCAGAAAGATTCGTGAGAACTTTTAAATCCAGGATGGCCACAAATGAAACCAGTAATCTTAAGCACCGACTGACTGAATTTTTGTTTACCTATAGAAATACTCCTCATACGACAACTGGCAAATCTCCTGCCCAAATGATGTTTGGCAGACAATCGAATTGTCTCTTATCAAATATTAGACCAGATAAGAGACGAACTTTGGAATATAAACAAGTTAAAAGCAACATCATGAATTCCACACCCGATTATCATCCAGGGGACGAAGTATATGTGAAAACAAAACTGGATAAAAAATGGCAACCTGCTACGGTGAAAGCCCGAAAACACAAGTACTCATATGTGATTACAACATCTAATGGGGGAGAATACAGGAGACATGCAGATCACATAAGACCAAGAGCTATTAAGCCTGCAATTTGTTTATCAGCTCCTGCAAGCTCACCATTAGCCATGAGAGATAGTTCATTTGCTCCTAGAACAACAAATCCTTCAACACCTTCACCCTCTAACAGTCCTGCAATACCTACGTCATCGGCATCGGCGTCTCCAGCGTCAGTGTCATTTGCTCCTAGAACACCAAATCCTTCAACACCTTCACCCTCTAACAGTCCTGCAATACCTACGTCATCGGCATCGGCGTCTCCAGCGTTTGCAACACCTTCAGCTTCAACCTCTCCTGAAATTGGAGTTGCACTACCACCGCTTCGACGAAGTCATCGCCAAGGGAGACCGCCGCGTCGCCTAATCGACGAAATCTAAGTGGGGAGGAATGATACAACCTCATTGATTCATGATGTTCGGCCTTATTTAATGTCATGCGTTTTTATTTATGAAGTGTTTGACGTCTGTCTTTAAATTAGTTAATAACATGATTTTGCATAAATAACATGTGTTTATTTTAGTGTATGTATCAACAAGCTGAGTATGAGTAGGCTGAAGCCTAGAACAGGAGGTTTTAGATAGGTATTATATTTTTTGGGGCAGAAATTATATACATCATACATTTTATTGACAGCAAAGAATATATTTATCTAGACTACATCTAAATGTACGAATACAGCAATAAAGATCTGAAATCTAATATCTAAACCCAGTTTTGTAAACAAGACTTGATATTTTATTCTCGTCTTGAAAGCATTATTTACCAAGGCTGGCGGCATGCGGCAGCGCGCTAATTCCAATCTGTAAATGGCAAAGAACCCAAGAAAATTTGATTTATACTACACCTGCTCGGAAAGTACCTTGATACTTTATCAAATATACGGTAGAAAGTACGTCATTGCATATAGAACAAATATGCGGGGAGAAAACGCATCTGAGCGGGAGAGAAAAGTGTATGAAAATCAATTTTTTACGAGGTTTTTCTTTTTTAATTTTGGGTAAGACTATGCGCTGGTAACCTAAATATCAAAAGCCAAAAAGTTTTTACAGTGAGTTTTTATCTCCAAGTTCGCAAAATGACACTGGCCACTAGCTGTGTGTTGGATGGTGTCAAACAATTTGAAAAAAGAACATGTGAAAATTACAGACGCCATTGGCGCCATTTTCAAGTGTTACATTAAGCTTCACTAACTGCAACAATTTCAATATAAATTTCAATTAGTAAAGATTTAGTTTTTTATTTTCCTCGAAGGTGTAGTATAAAGCACTATGTATCACTCGAGAGAAAGTGCGATTCCCGATCTCGGGTGTTTTAAAGCCCTCGCCTACGGCTCGGGCTTCAAACGACACCCTCGACGGTAATCGGTCACTTTTTCCTCTCGGTGAACAATGTACTATTAAATTTCGAGCGCTGACCGAGAGAATAGGAATCACAAATAACTGTAATGATTCTCAATGGAAAATTTCCCGGTTTTTATTAGGTATCAGTTTCACACATTTATATGCTTAGATAAATAAATACATAACCATGTGCATTCATTAACTAGAACAAAAATACTGGGATACACTTATTTGTATATAGACAGACCACAATTGTGCTTTTTTTGGTGTATGTGTTTCCTTAACACTACCTACCCAATTACCCATGGTCGCTAAGTAAGATTTTGTAAACAATTTTATATCTGTAGGTAAATGGTGTTTTTTTTTGGGTTTTTTTGCCTTTTACAAATAAACTACTTATTTCAATTTTACGAAATGTCATTTAATGACCATGTTTAGGCAGCGTTTAAAAGCAACACACACTTTAACACCAAATTAGTGGTCAGTTTATACGAAACTAAAACTAGAACACTAACTAATAATCGGCCAAGTACGAGTCGGACTCGCGCACGGAGGGTTCTGTACTGTGTGGGAGCCCCCCTTAAATAAATATTTTTTTTTTAAATTTTATAATTTATTATCGAAGTGAATATAAAACTAAATATTCCGTGAAAATTTCAAGCATCTTCCTGTTACCATTATTATTATAGAGCGAAAAACGTCTAAAAAATCAGGTTTGTTGTATGGGAGCCCCCCTTAAATATTTATTTATTTTCTTTTTAGTATTTGTTGTTACAGCGGCAACAGAAATATATCATCTGTAGAAATTTCAGCTGCCTAGCTGTCATGGTACATGAGATACAGCCCGGTGACAGACAGACGGACAGACGGACATCGAAGTCTTAGTAATAGGGTTCCGTTTTTCCCTTTGGGTACGGAACCCTAAAAACTTAAAGTTTTTAGTTAGTAGACTCTTGTGTATAACCTGGCCACTATTTTGGCTTCTAGGTACATATAACTTGTTAACACTACATCTATCTATTCTGTCTATTCATGGCCGCTAAATGAGTTTTTAGGGTTCCGTACCCAAAGGGAAAAACGGGACCCTATTATACTAAGACTTCGATGTCCGTCTGTCTGTCTGTCACCGGGCTGTATCTCATGTTCCATGATAGCTAGACAGCTGAAATTTTCACAGATGATATATTTCTGTTGCCGATATAACAACAAATACTAAAAAGATAATATAATAAATATTTAAGGGGGGCTCCCATACAACAAACCTGATTTTTAGACGTTTTTCGCTCTATATTAATAATGGTAATAGATAGATGCTTGAAATTTTCACAGAATATTTAGTTTTAAATTCACTTCAATAATAAATGATAAAATTAAAATTAAATAAATATTTAAGGGGCTCCTATACAGTACGGAACCCTCCGTGCGCGAGTCCCACTCTTACTTGGCCGATTATTTACTTACAATGAACAGTTTATATCAACCTTAAAAGCCAATAAAAGAAAAAAGCTGACCTATTCCTTATAGTCGTACTAATAAGTATGCGTGAACTGGGCGATAACAATAATATAGGTGACACAGAAGTTCACCACCAATAGAATCAGGCTCGCGTCGAGCGGGACCACCTTGTACACCGAGAACCGGAGCGGACGCGCTTCCACGTAGCGGATGAACCTCTTTATTAAAATTTCATGATCGCTTCGAGAATTATCTGTAACAAACATTTATTTAAAAATAACTCCATATATCCATCCATCCATTAGCCATAGGACTTCCACAGCTGGACATAGGCCTCTCTTATTGATCTGAAATAAGACCGGTTGGAAGTGGCTTGCATTCAGCGCGACCCTGCGGTCCTAATGAGGTCATCCGTCCACCTATAATTTAACTAATCCCTACCAATACAAAAGCAGCAATACAGTACTGTAGTTTTCCGAACAGAATAGAACAGCGGGGCAATTCTGTCAACCAATTTCGTTACTAATGTGACACGTTCTTGAACCTGTCTCGTTTATCTGACAGTTTTGAGCTGTCAGAACTGTCAGAAAAACGAGAGAGATTCAAGAACGTATCACTTCCGTAAAGAGATCGGCTAACAGAATTGCCCCGCTGTTCTTTCAAGTTAATCTAAGCATAAAAATTAACCATTAAATTTGTACACGCAAAAATATTCTTCTTTTTAGAGTTCTGTACCCAAAGGGTAAAAACGGGACCCTATTACTTAGACTCCGCTGTCCGTCCGTCACCAGGCTGTATTTCTCATGAACCGTGATAGCTAGGCAGTTGAAATTTTCACAGATGCTTTACTTCTGTTGCCGTTATAATAACAAATACTAAAAACAAAACAAAATAAATATTTAAGAGGGGCTCCCATACAACAAACCTGATTTTTTTTTGCCGTTGTTTGCTCGATATTTATAACGGTAACAGGTAGAAGCTTGAAATATTCACAGAATATTCAATTGTATGTTTACTTCAAAAATAACTAATTATTAAATTAAAATGTCTTTTTTTTTAAATAAAATAAATTTTTATCCTATACAGTACGGAACCCTTCGTGCGCGAGGTCGACCCGAAATTGTCCGATTATTTGGTATTAAACATATTTTTTATTTGGTAACATTTATCACTAAGCCTAAGTAAATCTTCAGAAACCTATATTTTGACTCGCTCTTGACCGATTTGGTTCATACTTTCGAATTTGTTTAGGATATCTATGATTTAGCAAAATATTATTTATCAGTCGTTTGATGAAATAATAAGTACTACGGCAATATGTATCTCTTTTTTGAAGAGAATACACTCCCAGTTCAAAAATCACCAAAAAATTCTACTGCAGAAAAATCAAAAAATATATTTAAATATTTATAACTTTTGTTGCTTTTTGACGCAATAACAGAGAGAGGTATTGACTTTGCATGGACATATTTTAGTTCAAAGGTCGGAGAGTGTCATTGACTACTTTTTCCTCTAAAAATAAACGATTCTTAGGGTGCATACACATTATGTAATAAGTTGTATAACTTTTATTTATCTTACTATACATTTTATCGAAAATGAGTTCCTCGGATTTTGAAAGTCCCACTGTGAAGTCGCTGGATAGCTAACGTAAACAAAAGGCAACACTTTGTAAAGATTTCTCAACCCTCAGAGTATTTTCTTCGTTCACCACTCGCAGACATCGTTAGAGGCGTTCTTCAAGGATCTATACCTGGTCCTAAGCTGTTTACTTTCTAAAGTGCGGATATAGTTAAAATTATTGAGAATTTCAAGTATCATATTTAGGCCGAAAATCTACAAATTTACATTAATTTCAAGCCGGGGAATCTTGACACTGCATTGGCTGATCTTAAAGCGGACCTTAGGAGAGTCGTAGCACGATCGGATGCAAATTGCCTTTTACTAAATCCAGTGAAGACTAGTAATGGTATTTGACAGTAGACATCAACTGGCTAAACTACCTTCAGATATTGGTTTGTCTCCCATGAGCCTGTTGAGCGTGTATATGAAGCACGTTACGCCAGGGTTTAAGTATTGACGATGCATTAAGGTATGAAAATCACGTTGCCGAGACTGTTAGAAGTTGTTTTATCCGGTTAATTTTTTGTACAAGCTCAGAACGTGCTTGAGCGAGGAATTACGCGTTCAGCTGGTCGAGAGTCCGGTATTATCAAAATTAAACTATGTAGGCACTGTTTACGGCCCTCGGCTACTTGCTGGGACGCAGCGCCTTGTTCAACGTGTACAAAATGCTTGTGCCAGGTTCTTCTTCACCATTCCGTCTAGAACGCATGTTACGCCGTTTCTAAACAACAATTCTCTGCTAAAGATATCCCGGCGAAAACTGCAACTGGCCTGTCTTCTTTTTGGGGTTGTACAGTAATCCTCTCTACTTGCACGATAAAATTAGATGGGTTTCCGTCAGCAGGCGCGGTTATCGCAGGTTGTGTGCCCGGCTGTCGGCGATGCTATAAACCGATTTTAATAATTTTTTTTTTTGTATTTGGTAGAACATGTATTATAGTATTAGTAAGCTTCAAGTAGCCCAACGAGCCATGGAGAGGGCTATGCTCGGAGTTTCTCTACGCGATCGAATCAGAAATGAGGAGATCCGTAGAAGAACCAAGGTTACCGACATAGCCCAGCGGATTGGCAGGTTGAAGTGGCAATGGGCAGGGCACATAGCGCGGAGGACTGATGACCGATGGGGTCGAAAAGTCCTCGAGTGGAGACCACGTACCGGCAAGCGCAGCGTAGGACGTCCACCCACAAGGTGGACGGACGACCTCATTAAGACCGCAGGTTCGCGCTGGATGCAAGCCGCTACCACCCGGTCTTATTGGAGATCTTTTGGGGAGGCCTATGTTCAGCAGTGGACGTCCTATGGCTGAAAGGAAGGAAGGAAGGAAGGAAGGTAGAACATGCTTCAGAGGTGGTCCCATTTAAATTTTATTGAAAGTGGCTGAGGCATTTTAGAAAAATCAAACAATAGTGTGAAAACATTGAACTAGAATACCATCATTGTGTGAAAATGACTACATTGACCCGTGCAAACTTGAATTCTGTACACGGTTCAAGACGGTTATGTCATTTTTTTGTGAAAAATAATTATTTAAAGTCTCATTGTGTTACCTGTTTCAAAAATAAGTTTGTCACGAAGAACCAGTATCAATCGTTGGACTTCAGCAGTGAGCTGGCCAGCACAAAGAGCCGGCGATATGGTAATCAAAATTGTTAATATAGGCGAAACTTGTTCTAAGCACATCTGGGGAAAAAGAAAAAATGTAGAACTGCTTGTAAAATGATTGTTTTAAACAATTAAATATTCAATATTATGTATAAAAAACATCCTTTATTTGATTATTTTAATATTTGCGACGTAAAAATGGATAAACATCGGAATCACTCAGGTAAAGTTTTAAGCAATGATGCTTAGGCGCTTTGCACATGGAGCAACTTGAGTTGAGGCAACTTTGTTTGAAAGGTGAGTTACCTGGGACTTTTCTGAGATATGTATTATCAAAAACGGTTCATCCGTTTCAAAGTTATTAGCTTTTTACTAGCTGAGGTGGGAAATTTATCGCGTTGGTGGTTTTCGAAGTAATTCATTTACACTTGTTAAAAAAGTGGTTTGTGTTGAAACATTTAAACTGAGATCAAAATAGTTGTGTTTATTGAGCCTATCAAATGTATTTACTCACAAAGTACATTTCCGACGGCGATATCACTGTGCTGTGTTGAATGTTGACTAATCTTCGAATAGTCAAGTAATTTACTACTATGACTCTTGGGATATTGAACAGGAGATTCGACACAAACTGTAACGAAAATTTCGTGACATATTACTACTGCTACTTATTTCAGTTCAGTTTCATTCAGTTGTGTACACTTTCAGTATTGATTCTGTTGAACTTTGAAAGGCTATTAGGCCATGGTCCGGTTACATTTTGGAAGATTCACATACATAAGCCATCAAATTTCTACTCTGGAACTAAGTAAGTTTTTTAAGGTGCTATCCTTCTCTTCAGAAAGAGTACGATGTAAATCCGTAAAAAAATCGTACCAGAAGCTAAACGAGTTCTTATACACATCAATCTTAGCAAGTAAGTAAGTATACTTACATACGCATCAAAGATTTTTTTGTATTTTTCTGCAGCATCAGCAATCAATTTATATATACGATGCAAATGTTGAACATTGTCGTTACTGGATGACTGAACATCTGTTTTGAGAATGGCGACTCGATGATATAATAAATAAAATAAGAATGAGTTAAATACAGGTACTGTATCAAGTGCTATAATTGTTGGAAAGTGAAGAACTAACAGCCAAGCAGGTCGGTATGACTCCCCTGTTATTATTAAGTATGATGCAACTGCAAATATCTTATAGGTTGCATACAGAATCATTAAACAATAAAACCTTTTTTTAATACATTTGCTCGCTTTTTCAGAGTTAAGAGCAACGTCTATGTTGTTTAGTTCGAATTGAAATCCTTTTAGATCAATATCCAGGTGTCCGACATTCAAAATTACGACCAACAAAAAATGTTTTAAAACCAAATTAGAAAACCAAATGGCGGTACTCAACATAATTTTATCATTTATGTTCGATAAAAGAAGGATGCTGATTAAAAGACTGTGCAGAACGCAGATACATTTTGCGATAATTTTTTGGTTTCTAGAGCTGTACTCAAAATATCCGAAATTGTAGCCTAAGAACATCTGCAGCAAAATACAAAAAAATATTCTCATTTTTGATGGTTTATGTGTTGTCAAGTTGAAGTGCATCGTTCCTTTTGACTGAATATACCAGATCAAGACTATGAGTGTAATAGTTTATAAATGTATGCTTTATATAAAATAATTATGTAGTAGTAGTTAGCTTCACGATCGTGTTGTAGGAATAGAGGCAAGAAACTATAAAGCTGGATAACAATGTCAATTAAAGTTCCATTATATTAATTAACTAGCTTTTACCCGCGGCTTCGCCCGCGTTGTATTTTGATTTTGGCTTATGTTTATGTCGGCTGCGAAACCTAACCTAACTGACAAATATCAAAATACCTTAGAGGAATGCTTTTGTTGGTTAAGTTACGGTTGGAGTGTATATACAACCCCCCCGTGTATTCCCGCCTTGTCGTGGGGGAGGTCTGAGGCAGCTGAAAAGGCGGCGCTCGAAGTCTCCCTCTTCTTTGGGTCTTTTCCCCCAAGGAAGCTTAGAGGCTGGCACTCTAGTTTCAGCCGCTTTTAACTAAAGCAGCTGAGAGGATGGCCGGTAGGTTGCATGCCTTATGAGGAGTGTCGCAACTTAGGCGGGCTGCAGTGCCGCTCTTGCGACGCTGCATCCGAGGATTTTTTTTATTATATCGCGAAATATCCCTGACATGATCAGGGGTCTTAATTACAAATGAATAAAAACTAAGTATACCTACATTTCAATGTTTTTGGCTGTTTGCAGTTATAATAAACATTACAATGGTACAGCAAAGTTTATACCTACTTGTTCCTAATTAAGTATTGCTTTTTTACAAATATTTGTGCAAAAATTCGATAAAATTGTTTCTAAGGTTTTTTCGTGTTAGATTAATTCCAATTTTTTGTTCTAAATCAAATCTCTGCTTTCCATAAACTGGGCATTCCAAGATTATGTGCAGTGGAGTCTCCTCTTTTGTGGGTTCACAGATGCACGATGGGCTTTCCCTCAACTTAAATCGATGTAAGTATTGGGAAAACTCACCATGCCCCGTCAGCACTCGAGTTATGATTCCCACTGGTGCTATTTCTCTTACGATCTTGTATGCCGCACTTGCATCCGGAAAATATGTTTTGGTTACCGCCACTGTGTGTCCATCCTGATACCGCCGGTTCCACTCGTCAAGAGAGTCCTTTCGGATTTCTCGCTTGACGAATGAAACGGGGCAGTTATCCTAAATAGGTCTGCACTTCGAGTGCAGTGCTGCTTCCTTTGCTAGCTGGTCCGCTCTCTCATTTCCCTCCATCCCCGCGTGCTATTTAATCCAATAAAGTTTCACTATTTTATTTTGTGCGTGTAGTAACTTTATGTTAGCTTTGAATTTACTGCTAAGGGATGGAGGGAAGATACGCCAACTACCGTTTCCAGTGCAGACCTGGAGTCACAAAAGATTTTTGCGATTTCGGTAGCCTCAAGAAGTGCCAATAACTCGACCTGTTACACAGAGCACCAATCGGCCAATTTCAGCTTGTGGGTACTGATCTCAGCGGCATCATCCCAAATGGATAATGCCGCCCCAACTTTCCCTTTAATTTTACTGCCGTCTGTAAATATGTTAATTTCTCGGTTAAGATTTTGCTCTAGTGCTGCTCCGTCTGCCAGGCATATGAACTCCAGCTCCTCCTGCTGCGCTGGGTGTGGCTTCTTTTCTGTCTCTCTATCTCCAGTTACTTGCTGGGAATAACCTTTCTTAGTTTCATAAAGCAAGGCTGCTTCTTGGACTCTGATATGACAGCCGAGGATAAGGGGCCGCGGTGGGATATATGGAACTGGTGGTGTGGGTGCCGCCACTTACCCTACCTTCCGCTAGGCCGTCAACGTGTTGGCAGACGCAGTGGGGCTGCAGGGGAAGAGAGGTGTCGGTATCGCGATTGCCGTTCTCACTGCCCTCTGCAGTTGAAGAGGCAGGCGCTGGGCTACTATGACTGACCCACTGCACTGGGACCAGGGCGTTGGAATGCTGTCTGACGTTTAGTACTGGTTAGTCCCGAGTGGTGGATGACGATGTGTCTTGTGCTCCGAAACACTCCGTCACTATGGCGAGAGCGCAAGCTCCGTTATGGAGCCCGAGTCTGGGCTAGTGCTGTTGAGTGCCGCGAAGGAGTGCGAAATATGTGGGAACGTCCTAAACTTGCCATGACAGGTTATTTCTGGCGCTTAGACGGCTGCTACCGCAGCCCACTCACTTAGTTTTTATCCTATCCTACGGGAACTGTTAAAGTTTTTGCGATAAAAAGTGGCCTATGTCACTTTTCATCTTTCAAACAATATTCATGCAATATGCCAAGGCAAGTTGCTCCGTTGCTGAGAAAAATTTATCGTTAAGTCCTACGGGAACCACAATTTTTTCGGGATGGAAAGTATCCGATGTCACTTTCCGTCTTCCAAACTATGCCCACCCCAAATATCAAGTCGATCCGTTGCTCCATTGCTGAGAAACAGTTATTGTCCTATCCCATGGGAATCACGAATTTTCTCGAGATATAAAAAGTATCCTATTATCACTTTCTGTCTATTAAACCATAGGTATCCATACCAAAAATCAGGTCAATCTTTTGCTCCGTTGCTGCGTCAAAGAGGAACAAACCAACAAACTTTTCGGATTGATAGTATTAAAGTATGATGATTCTGTACCATAAAGGTAGAATAAAAAAACATGTTGAACCTCTAATGATAGAATATTTAAAAATATTTTTAATGTCAGACAAAATGACGGCCTGGCATTAAACGTCATAGTAACATGTAGCATGCAGAGGGAAAATAACATTTTATCCAATTTTAATGTCAGTTGTCATTTTCAATCCATTATAACGAGATAAAAGACGAAACACTCAGAGTGGTAGTTTATCCTTTATTTTTCAAGCAATAATAATGAGGTCTGCTGGCTGGCTGGCTGGCATTTATACACGTCCCCTCTCAGGCAGGCGGCAGGGCAGAGCTACGCGAGGCATCGCGCGAGGGGGCGTGTCGGCTGGCGGCTGGCTGGCATGCTATTGGCTGCGGCGTCGGTCACTTCTGAACCGTATTGACTTCCGCCGCGTAATATCGGCCTTCCTGAAACACCATTGCTCCCGCGATGGGAACAAACGACAAAGTTTAGCATTTCCAATGGCAATACACAACAAAGACTACTGGTATCATTGTGGCTACTAATATTCTCCGAGCTACTAAGTTTTTCATGGCTGCTTACATTCTCAGGGATAATTTACGGCTACAAGTTATCTCTGGACTAACATCAGGGTTAATATGCAACATTAGCGCTATGGGCATCATCAGGGCTATGGGCATCATCAGGGCTATGGGCATCATCAGGGCAATGGGCATCATCAGGGCTATAGGCATCATCAGGGCTATGGGTATCATCAGGGCTATGGGCATGATCAGGGCTATAGGCATCATCAGGGCTATGGGTATCATCAGGGCTATGGGCATGATCAGGGCTATAGGCATCATCAGGGCTATGGGTATCATCAGGGCTATGGGCATGATCAGGCTATTGGCATCATCAGGGTTAAAGGTACCATCAGGGCTATTGGCATCATCAGCAATCAATAGCATTGGAATCTCTGGGGCTGTGGCACTATCAAGAATATTATTTTACCTACTAGTTTTATCTATGTCAACTAACGCCATCGAAACTACCAGTGTACTCGTACCTACAAAAACTGTAGTCACCACAGAAATTGTAGACTAGAATGACTATTAGTTATCAAACCTACTTACGCAATGTCATAACACGACTTTATGGTTATGCTGTCAAACGAATATAATAAATGCCTTTAAGATCACAGTCAGACACAAAACTTAACTATATCATTGCTATTGCTATGATAAGTAGGCACTACATAGTTTACTATGAATAAAATAACCTACAATAAAATATTTTCAACAGACTTCTTGCTATTTACTCTCACTAACGGCAGTGTCCAGTCTACCGACTATGATTACTTACTTTTTTTAATGCTAATAATAATAAGTACAAATCATGTCTAAAAGCCAACGCAAACAATTGATCTGACACAACAACAATGTACCTAATTATTATCAACTTGAGAACATTAATCTTCATCTGACAAAGCAACCCGAATATAGTGTATCTACGGCTCTGTTATAAATATGGATATAGACTATAGGTACAGCTTAAGACACGGTGTCATAGGCTAGACATACCTACTTGCTTCGTAAAATGACCTCATTGTAGATGACATAACTAAACCATTAACTAAGACGTCCCTTTACTGAAGCTTCATTATGTAAGTGATAGTGATTGCAATAAGCACTACAGCAAAGCAATTATTATCAGTTAGCCGGCTATTCAAACGTAAAAATAATAAGCTTAAGCCAACATTGAAGTAGAAAATCGGAGTATAAATGTGGTTCCAATGTCCGAAACTTTCTAATGAAATAAACTTAGTTCCAGTTATGTTATCAATAGATTGTAAAAGCTTCCAATTGCAAGAAGTCACTTATCATTCCAAGAATACTTTAATATCTAATACGCTGTCTATTGTCCAAGAACAATAATTCATAAATCTGATTAACTGTGATTTTGTACCCACTCAGATGTTGCTACAGATTTGAAATATTTGCTTAGTGCGTTGCCACCAATAATATTGTCTACTTTTATCTAGCTATGTATACTGTTTCGCTACAGCAAATTCACTTTTGTGTCAATAGATATGACGACTGTTATTAGCTCATTATATCAAGTCGAACTGTAAATCATACAATATAAAAACCACTATAATTATCACCTGGGTACTAAGAACAAAATAGACGCGTTTCTATGAGAATAGCAATAGACATACAGCTATACTAGTATCACACAAAAAAGATCTAGCACTTTGTACTTTCTTATAAATGTTTCGCTACAAATGTTTCAATGCGGACAACTATAATGACCTATTAAAGTGATTTACAGAAAATTCAACTTATTAGAAAAGAGTTTTGCTATCGGTAATGCACACAATCATAAGTAAGTACCTACATTCAAAAATAATGTTTAGCGATGATAAAAATGTTCCAATCACATTTCAATAGCGCAGTCACTTTCAGTGTTGCCGTTAGGTCCATCTATTTTGCGACTACATAATTGGAAAAAGTAGCTAGTTTTGAACATAACTTACTTTCGAAATTCGGCTAAGAATGGCTGTAAACAAATTTTTATTTGACTTTTTAACTAGCGGAACGTCCTTAATACATGAGACTACTTAGTGACTACTCGAAAAGGGATAGACTGCTCGCGAAAGTTTTCAGCTAAATAAATACTTTTCGGCACTTATTGGCAAAAGTAGCACTTAATTTAAAACAAATGCAGGCCTTGGTGTGTTTTAACGATTTTGCCATAGTTATTTATTTAAAATGATTACAGATAAGAAGTAGCTAGAATCACTCGCATATCATCACAGAACAGATAGAAGTGGCTAGATTCACGGCCGTCAAAAATGCGCTAGATCTAGTTATCAGGCAGCTAGAACGGCAACCCTGATTACTTTCTTGACTACCCGAACAATCAACGCTACAACTTCGGCGAATTTAAAATATTTAAAACTACCTACATTTGAAATTCACGTGAATTAGACACTAGCTCAAAGCTACCCACATACAGCAGATTTTCAATATGAAGCAAACCAACTCAAGACTAGTAAATGTAGGTACTGAAGTTGACAGTAACTCATGTAAATGTTTGCAAATGATTATGAGTTTTACAGCATACTTGCAGAACAGAATGGTGTTACGAGCTAGTTCAGTTTTAAGAGTGTCATAAGTGTGTATGTTCTTTCTCACTGTGGCTATTTTTGCACGACTACTAAGTTGAAAAATGCAATGGTTTTCATACTAAAGTGACTAGGTACCTACGTGAAAAAACCTTAGTATTTCGTTTTCATTGGCTGATGACAAACAGTTATCCAAAAGTAACGATGCGGTATTTTTCTTTTCTTTAGACTTTTTACGCCAAGTGGAATAATTCCGCCTACCAATCTATTAACCCAAATGCTACGCTCCACATTATTAAGATGAATTTGTTTTAGCTTTTTTCTACAATCCCTTAGAAAAATAGTGGCACTGATTTCGTAAAGAAACTAATCACAGAAAAACGATGGCAAGCAAAAACGTACAGACCTGGCTATTTGGCTGAGGCTTCTTGTCGAGGCTCCCTGGTGGCGTCTCGTATCAGGAGCCCGCTGGAGGTGATGGTCAGCCTGGCCAGCAGGTAGGCAGGCTGACGGATAGGCTGCCATGCATGCGGGCGGGCAGGCAGGTAGACAGGCAAGCACGCAGGTCGGCAGGCACGCAGATCAGCAGGCAGGTGGGCAGGCTGGCAATTAGACCAGCTTAGTGGACACCGTGGAGCGTCGTCACGTGGGTAGTTGTCGATTCTTCTTTTGTTCATCGCGTGGTTGTTCAAAACGTGGTTTGTGGGAACCACAGGCCGGCAATAGTTTCTCCTTGCTATTTGATATCGTAATGTTCGTGGTTCCTGCTGCCATGTCTTTGTTTTGCTGGCAGTTGTTACAGAACGGTGAATATGTTTTTCTTGCTGTTCAATATGTCGCCATTGCAGTCGTCTTCAAATAGTAGCTTCGCGTCGATGCCATGGAAATCTAGTCTTTGTAGCTCATTTTGAACTTTCATCGCTTTTTAGCCTCATGATTTATCGCAGCTAACCACGTGTAGCTTATTTTTTTCGATGGCCGCTCTGCGCTTGCTGAATATTTCTTCATAATTGCGGCGTGGCTTTTTCGTCTTGATGCTTCTTCCGTCGATTCTTCTAAAGCGGGTCTCGCAGGTGGCATGGTGATTTTGTCTTCTTTGATGGTCAGGGCTTCATGTAGGCCGAAATTTTCGTAATTTTGCAGCTGATGCACGTGGGTTTAGACGTCGTAGAAGTCTTTTTCAGATATCACACTTCTGAGTATAACGAGATAAAAGACGAAACACTCAGAGTGGTAGTTTATCCTTTATTTTTCAAGCAATAATAATGAGGTCTGCTGGCTGGCTGGCTGGCATTTATACACGTCCCCTCTCAGGCAGGCGGCAGGGCAGAGCTACGCGAGGCATCGCGCGAGGGGGCGTGTCGGCTGGCGGCTGGCTGGCATGCTATTGGCTGCGGCGTCGGTCACTTCTGAACCGTATTGACTTCCGCCGCGTAATACCATACTTTATTTCCTCTTCAAGGGGATATAATGGTAGAAAAACAATTTGTCGCCTTGCCACGCTACTTGTGATTTATAAAAGTCTGCAGACAATGTCACCTGTCGTCTAATTACGTTTGGCGACAGTTTCGCTTTCGGGGGTTTTTGTCCTGTCCTACAGGAACTATGAAATTTTTCGGAATAAAAAGTATCCTAAAGCTCCTTCCGCCTTTTATACTATATCCATGCCAAAAATCAAGTCAATCCGTTGCTCCGTTGGCGCGTGATAGAGTAACAAACCAACAAACCAACAAACTTTTCGGATTTATAATATTAGTAAGGATTACCTCGTAGTTTGGTAACATCAAACAATTTTTCTAACTACCTTAATTTTTAACGATGAAGTAATATTAATAGTTACAGAATATATGCACAAGAGAAAGCCAATTTAATAAAGTTACGTTATTGTTTGACCTTATCAATGATTTATAGTTTTATGATTATTGATAGGTAGAAATAAGTTTCGTTTTCAAACATGAACCATGGAAGTGTGTGATAAATGACTATGAATGAAATGATCCATCCATCTATCCACCAGCCATAGGACGTCCACTGCTGGACATATTGTCTCCCCTAAAGATCTTCAACAATACCGGTTGGTAGAGGCTTGCATTCAGCGGGATCCTGCAGTCTTGATGAGACAACTTTGATCAAAACATACGAAGTAGCCCAGTAGTATGTAGCACTTTATGTCTAATTTATTCACCAAGTATCCGCAATCTTATGTTTTAATAAGTAGTTTATTTTCTAACTATTGTTAGCTTTAAGTTTTAAATGGCGCCCTTAGCCTGTAAAACAAAACAAAGTTTAGTTTAATGTTATTTAAGCCACCTAACGCTAAATCACATTGTACTATTTACTATGTTGATTAATAAAGAATTTTCAAAATCAAATCATTGAGACAACTTTGTGGGTGGACGTCCTAAGCTGTGCTTGCCGGTAAGTGGTCTCCACTCGAGAACTTTCAACCCCATCGTTCATCGGAATGAAATGATAACTCTCCGATTTTTTTATTTATCAAGCGAGCAAAGCTTGTGTGTTCAGGTGGTAAAATTTTCTCTCATCTATCCAGACGTTAGTTTGAATGTTTCTTCTCATCTATAGGTCGTATTTTTCAACAAGTCTTGACAAAACTTGGTACACAGGTTTTATATATTTTTGGAATTTTCAATCGACGGCGATTTTTGATTGAAGGGGTAAAATGCTCAAGAAGAGGGAAAAGTGTCTGTAGCGCTGTTCAACAGAGTTTAATGATATTTGGCAAGATCGTTTATTATCTAAATCCTAACAAGATTTGAAAGTTTGGCGAAATTGGTCAAAAGCTCATTAAGATAGGCAAATAGAGGCTTATTTGATTCAGTTGAAATTAAACTTCACAATTACTATAAATCAAGAATAGTTTGGCATGTGCAAATTGTGCATCTTTGAACACATATACTTAGATAATGAAATGCTATAAATCTATAGTCGCAGGGTCTACTGCTCGAATAACTACTAGGTACTTAGTTGTAGTAATAATAATAATAATATAGCCATTTATTTCTTATCCTTATATAACATGCATTTCTTATTTTATAATGAATATTAACTTAACTTATAAATCTTATTTACCTATAAATCTTATCTATTCACTTTCACTCTCTTTATGGATAGGAACCCCACTTTGGGTGAAGGCCTCCTCCAGCTCGTTCCAAATTTCTCTATCTTGTGCTTTTGTTCTCCATTCTATTCCTGCCGTCGCTCTTATATCGTCAGTCCACCTTTTCCTAGGTCTTCCTCTTCCTCTCTTGCCAATTGGCCCATACCATCTTGTTGCTTCGATTGTCCATCTTTTGTCACGATATCTCGCTATGTGGCCTGCCCAACGCCATTTTAATTTTAAACTATAATGTAGTGCATCTATCACCTTGGTTTTCCTTCTAATTCTTTCACTTTTGATTTTATGTAGCTTTCCTATTTTCAGTATGCTTCTCTCCATCGCTTTTTGACACATGACTAGTTTAAATTTTACTTTTGTGCTATTTGTCCATGTTTGGCATCAGTATGTGAGTGTTGGCAGAATACATGTATCTAGCACCATCTTTTTCAGATTAAGAGAGAAGTTACCTTTCATTATCTCTTTGAACGACCAATATTTCTTCCAGCTTATGTTGATTCTTCGTTTTATTTCTTCCTCTTCTTGGTTATCTGCTAGTGATAGGCTTCCGGTGTCAAAAGTAAACATACGTTGAAGAAAACAGCTCCCGCTATTAAATCATTCTTACCTCTTAAACCAAGTGATTTCACCACAAAAACTACAATTTGGTCATTTGAGGACACTAAAAGTGGTTGCAAGTATAAACAAAAAGTTAAAAACAATAAATGAAGTGAAGAAAAAGTGATTACATTGTAACGACATAACCTCAAAATTGGTGCTCTGAAGTTCGCATTTAATTATCCATAGACAAGAAACATACAAGTAAGACAACTTAGAAAAACTAACTTGACAGATATAGTGTTACCACTCCAGAGATTCGAAAAGTAACTACAATCTGTGTTGCAAGATCTTTGCCAAAAATTTCCCGAAAAATATAACGAACTGAAAACCGAAATGGATTTGGAAACGCTACTGAATAGAATTCAAGATCAAATGGACAAACAGACTGTGACTATAACGGAGTCCGTAACAAAAGTGTAATGAAACAACTGGATGAGAAATTCTTAAAATTAGACGAAGAAAATAAGCAGCTAAAACTTGAAATTACGACACTGAAAGAAAAAGTAAAAGTTATGGAATCAAATAAAAAAAAGAATAACATTCTCTTATTTGGAATAAAAGAAGAAAAACAGGAAGAAACAAGGATGGTAAAAAATATTAGAGAAAAACTTAATTCATTTTTTGGGTTAAACATTCAGGACCATGAAATTACCAGCGCATATAGAATTGGAAATAATAAAAACAATATTCGCCCAATTTTGATTACCTTCGTTACTCAGTGGAGACGAAATGAAATAATGAAATTAAAAAATAAAATGCCCCAAGGTATATACGCAAAGGACGATTTCACAAAAGAAGTACTGGAAGCCAGAAAAGCATTGCAACCCAAGCTGGAAGAGGAACGAAAAAAAGGGAATATTGCGTACTTAAAAGCTGACAAACTAATAGTAAAAAATCAAAATGATACAAACAGAGAAAAAAGAAAAAGAGAACCGTCGTCTTCACCCAATCTTGCCACCTCTCAAAATCTAACGACTTCCTCTACAGCGGTGAAGAAACCAAATACTGCTAATGCTTTCGAATACATGGCTCGTGCGAGATCAAGTTCGTTGAAAGAAAGAACAACAAACAACAGCTAGCAATTATGTCGCTCACAATATACACACCGGATTAGCAAAAGTGAAACAATGAAAAAAACAACAAATAATAAATCTCCCCCAAGCCGGCTGGTCCCCGTGGGGGAAAATGACCACAACCCTCCAGAAATCCCCGGAAAAACCACTTCAACTTATACAAATCCTCTGAAAATAGGAACATTAAACGTAAGATCCTTAGCGTCTTCGGAAAAACTCATAGAACTAACGCACTGCTTGCAAAATATTAAAATTGACATTTTGGGCCTGGCAGAAGTCAGACGAATGGGTTGCCACATTGAAGAACATGAAAAATGTATACTTTGCTACAAAGGAGAAACACTTGGTCTGCATGGTGTAGGTTTTTTGGTTAAAAAAGAACATAAAAATAACATAGTAAACTTCTCAGCACTGTCAGAACGAGTAGCAATATTACAAATGCAGTATAATGAAAAAAAACTATCTATAATACAAGTATATGCACCAACTGAAAATGCTACAAAGGAAGAAATAGACAGTTTTTATGAAACCTTACAAGTAGCACAGGATCAAGCAGATAAAAATGTACTTGTAATAGGAGATTTCAACGCAAAAGTAGGGAAAATAAAAGCAAACGAAGATTTAATTTTGGGAAAATTCGGATATGGCATCAGAAATGAGAGAGGAGAAAAACTTATACAATAAGCTTTCGAACACAAACTATCTATTATGAACACTTATTTCAAAATGAGGCGTAATCGCAAGTGGACCTGGCTCTCTCCAAACGGAAAAGTTAAAAATGAAGTGGACTATATCCTATCTAACGAACCTAAAAATATTAGGAATATCGAAATCCTACATGGGTTAGGTTTCAGTTCAGATCATAGATTAGTCAGAGCAACTTACCTTCTACATGGTGCTAAAAAAAGCAGATCATCGTTCAAATCTCTACCTATGAATTTAAAAACCCAAGAAGAGATGGCCTTGTACTTGCAAAACCTAGAAGAAAATATTAAAGGAATAGATATGAAAAGTGAAGAAAAAGAAGTGCAAACATTGTATAACAACATAGAAACAATTATAAAGAAAAGCGTAATGCCCATTGAAAAAGCAGTTAAGCAAGAAAAAGAAAACAAAATACTTACCAAACACACAACAGATATGATGAATAGACGCTCAGAACTTTTGAAGACAAATAATAAGTCAAAAGAAAAGAAAAAAGAGTTAAGTATGCTCTTTAAAACTACAAATAAAGCTATACGAAATGATTATAAAAATTATAGAAACAGAATAATAGAGAGAAACTTAAATCAATACAGAAGCACAAAAAGAGCGTACAAAGAATTAAAAACACACATAGACTGGATTCAAAATCTTACAACGAAAAATAAAAACACGAAAACAAGAAAAGACATCATATCATGTGCAACAGAATTTTATAAAGATCTATACAAAAAGACGATTGAATCCCAGGAAGTTGATAATAGTACAAAATATAATAATGAAGAAGATCTGAGCCCGATAGATGAACTGGAAGTGATAAAACATATTCAAAAACTAAAGCCAGATAAAAGCCCAGGACCGGACGGTATACAAAACGAAGCGCTCAAAATTGGTGCTGCTCTTATTGCTAGCCCATTGACACAATTATTTAACAAAGTACTACTCACGGGTCAGGTGCCGGAGCGATGGAAGAAGTCAGACATAATCTTGCTATATAAAAAAGGAAACCCACAAGAAATAGGCAATTACCGCCCGATAAGTCTTCTGTCAGGTATATATAAGTTATTTACATCAATACTACAAAGTAGTATTAATACAAATATTGAAAATATGCAGCCCATTGAACAAGCAGGTTTTCGGTCCGGTTTCTCCACGATAGACCACATGCATGTGATGCAACAAATCATTGAAAAATACAAAGAGTTTAACCGTCCACTATATATTGCTTACGTGGATTATGCTAAAGCATTTGACACAATAACACACGAATCTATCTGGAAAGCCCTGAACAAATGCAACGTTCACGATAAGTACATAAACGTTTTAAAAAATATCTACAGAGGTAGTTCAAGTCGTGTCAAGCTTGAAACAAGAGGATCGGAAATACCGATACAAAGAGGAGTTCGGCAAGGAGACCCTCTTTCTCCAAAAATTTTTATAGCAGTGCTACAAACAATTTTCGATAATCTAAAATGGGAAAGAGAAGGTATCAAAGTAAATGGCCGTTATCTAAGTCACCTTAGATTTGCGGACGATATAGTCCTTTTCGCTGAAACTAGCAACAAATTAGAAAATATGATTTGTTCATTAAGCGAAGAAAGCAAAAAAGTAGGCCTGCTAATGAACGAAGACAAAACTAAAGTAATGACAAACAGCTTTGCAAAATCAATTAATCTCAATGGTAAGCCACTAAAATACGTGGATAGCTATATATACTTGGGGAAACAAATAACAAATATCACTTAGTTGTAGTTATGAAATAAAAATAATAAATAAATATTTGGGGACATTTACGCACGGCCTCTGACGCCAAACTAAGCAAAGCTTATGATATGGCTGCCAGAGACTGATATACTACATATACATATTTTAAATACATACTTATATAGATAGTAACTAACACCCAGACACAGAGCAAACACCTACGTTCCTTACATAAATACTTGCCCTGGGTGGGGATCGAACCCACGCCTCTTTGACCCAGCAGTTAGAGTCACTAACCACTGAGCCACCGAGGCAGTCAGGCAGTAATGGTTTATAAAGACTTTATTTACTTTGAAATATACTTTGACAAGCGTTTTTATTACACACCAAGACACGCCAAGTGACGTTCTCAAAAGAATAACCATAGTAACTGTTGGGATTGTAATGTTCAACGAATTGGTAAGATTTTTATAATAGCTCTTATAATTTGGATGAAATGACAAAACTGATTGCCACATTAATACAATGAAAAATATAGTTAGTACTCCATCACGTAAAATATGTACACGATGTAATTATTTTTCGCAAAAAATAGCATAACCGACTTCACCCGTGTACAGAATTCGCGAATATTTCGCACGAATCGATGTTACAATTTTCTCATTATTGTTGATTTATCAAAAATGGCTGAGCCGACTTCAATAACATTTTAATGGGACCAATTTCGAAGTATACTCTTTCCAATAAAAAAAAAGAATTATTAAAATCGGACCACTACGAAAGAAGTTAGGCGTGGTTAACACACGTTGAATTGAGTACCTCCTCCGATTTGGTTCGTCGGTGAAAAAGCACCAATATCTAAATAATAATCGGCCAAGTACGAGTCAGACTCGCGCACGGAGAGTTCTGTACTGTATGGGAGTCCCCCTTTAATTATTAATTTTATTCTGTTTTTAGTATTTGTTGTTATAGCGGCAACAAAAATATATCACCTGTGAAAATTTCAGCTTCCTAGCTATAGCGGTTCATGAGATACAGCTTGGAGATAGACAGACAGACGGACAGCGGAGTCTCAGTAATAGGGTCCCGTTTTTACCCTTTAGGTACGGAACCCTAATTAATATGAAATAATGTTTTTGAATATATTTTCATTTTTTATTAGTTGTGGTACAATTTAGGGGTCTAGTGGTTGAATTTAAGATACCAACCAGTCCGAATGACAACTTTCTCTAAATTATAATTTTTCACTTGTTGCGATTATCTAATAATATTAAGAGACCGAAATTATCACGCAACTCAAATAAGCTACAATATGAGTTGTATTTCATTAGTAAATCTTTAAAGTATTAGGTGATAGATGTCAGATTCCATTACGACCATAGCGTAGTTTGACTAGGTGTTTGTCTGCGATCACCGAAATTAAGCAACGTTCCGCACGGTCAGTATTTGGATGGGTGACCGCGGGTGGCATTTTCCAACTGAGCGCTACCGTGGCTCGGATGACACGTTAAATTGTAGGTCCCGGTTGTTTTAACCGTTTAGTCATGTCAGAGGCCTTTAGGCGGCCTAAAAACTCTGACACCAGGGCTATCCACCCAGCTAATACGAACTTACTTATTACGCCCAAGCTCAGATATGACTTCAAATCGTGGAGGGATAATGGCTGGAGAAGTTACTAGCGTATAGGGTGTAAGAAAAAAGATGAGTTATACATACTTACATAGCTATATATACGTAGTTATGATTTTATCATATTTAGACTCTAGATAATAGTAAAAACCTGCATAATACTAACAGAAATGATAGAAAATTGATAATAGTTAATAAATAATGTTGATTTACTTAAGCATCTCATCAAAAATTCAACAGTAGTTTTTAGCGCGAAAAATTGTCTAATGGGTACGTCTGGGCCGTGTGTAATAGTCAGACAAAAAAAAACGTTTAAATCATTTGATTAACACATAAGTAAATAAATATACATTCTAGTACATTTATTTACTTATTTCTACAAAATTCTGACCTTTGAAATGGTTCTGAACATTTTTTTTAAATTAATTTCCTGCTGCTTGAATTAGTGCTAGAAATTTGTTGACGGAAACGAGTAATGTCATGTCGTCAATTTAGTAGCGACTTGACAAGGTCATAGTTAATTTGATTAGAGTACCGTGTAGTCTCTAGAATATTCTAACAACTCATTCGGTTCCTGTACTATGTTATTATACATTGTTGTTTTCATCACGCTACCAGTATACCTTATCCTTTCAATTAAGGACTTTCAATAAATTTTAACTTTTAAATAACAGTGACCATGAATCGCCCGCCAAAAATAAATTCATTTTTTATCAAAACTCCTAAAAATACCAAACCAAAATCAACAAATTTTGTTTTATTTTTTAAATTTATTCACTCATTATTCAGTTTGGATTTTGGATTCTTTGACTCTTTCGACGGGAAAAAGCGAAGAACTGCCAAATACCTTACCTTGTTTATAGGATCATCGATATCTATATCAAATTTCTTGATCAGTTACTATTTAGCCAATGTAGAAGTAATTTTATTTAACATGTATTATTCGTTTCAACATGTCTTGTTTGTAGCTCTTCTTTTTACAACGAAATATACTTTGTGCAAATATTATCATGCGATGAGAGATATTAACACAACATTAAACGTTAAAAGCGAGACCCAATTTGAAAATTCATTTCTGATTTTTGTCCTATTTGTAATTTTTATCAAAGCTGTTATAAGCGTTGCTTGGAGTATGACCAACAATGAGTATATAGGTCTCATAGTGACAACAGTATTATACTACTATTTATGGATTTGTCATGATTTAATTTCGATGACAAATGCGTTTATCTTCCTTTCGGCGTACCGTCATTTGAAATCGCTTTCTTATCGGCTAGAGTCAGCGAGATCAGAATTCGTTTATTTTAATAACATCTACAAATCGATAGTCGACGCTGTTGAATCAATCAAGAGCTCGTTTGATGCATTGGTAAGTTTTCTAATTGCTGTATACTCTGATACTTCTTTACTGAATGTGTGCTGAGGAGAGATCACGACACATACCGACAAGCGCAGAGTACGGACGGATGACCTCAAGACCACAGGATCGCAGGTCAAGCAACTTTCAATCAGTCTTATTCGAGATCTATAGGGGAGGCTTATACTCAGCAGTAGAAGTTCTAAGACTGAAATGATGAAAATGACGATTGTATACCCTAAAACAAAGTTTTTCAAACTGTAGGCCGCGGTCATCTGGGGTCCTTGACCTCATTTAGTGTGTGTGTTTGAATTTAGCTCTCGGCGCCGACCACCGTGCGCGCTAATAGCTACGCCTCATTCAAAAACGCTTCCTAGAAGTTCATATTATATCTCGGCCATCAGCGCCGACGGTGCGCGACAGCCTTAGAGGGCCTGAGTCAAATGAAACAAATGGAATAATGTGTAGAAAATCTACAACCTTGTCTTTAATTTCATGGCTAATTCTATTCTACCAATTCTATCTTCAACGTTTCTTTGCGGAGTAAGTTTAACTGTTATTGAGTTGATACAAATTCCATAGACCTAAAAAAGATTCTAAAAGCTGATGCTCTCGGTCAGTGCGCAAAATTCAATTCTATATTGAGTTTAGTGGCATTGACAGATGAACTATTCTTTGTAAGTTTACGAAAACTAATTTAAAGGCCATGAATTAGTTGTGTTTTCGGGATACATTCATTTACTATTTAAGAGCTCGTTTCTTGTCGGTGAAATAACTTCCGCGTCTCGCGGTCCTGTAGGTACGATATAACATCTGCATCACCCCTTAAATATTTATTTTAATTTTATTATTTAATATTGAAGTGAATATATAACTAAATATTCTGTGAATATTTCAAGCATCTACCTGTCACCATTATTAATATCGAGCGAAAAATGGCTAAAAGTTCAAGTTTATTGTATGGGAGCCCCCTTAAATATTAATTTTATCTTGTTTTTAGTATTTGTTGTTATAGCGGCAACAGAAATACATCATCTGTGAAAGTTTCAGCTGCCTAGCTATCGTGGTTCAGGAGATACAGCCCGGTGACAGACAGACAGACGGACATCGAAGTCTTAGTAATAGGGTCCCGTTTTTACCCTTTGGGCAAAGAATATATAATAATACTACGCTTTGGGTCGGAACCCTAAAAACGTGCGCTAGCCGAAGGCAATCGTATTTTTTATACCTCTATTATTAGTTAAGTTGTTCTGTTCTGTTTGATTTTGGTCCAAAAGGGTTTCTAAAATAATATCACGTATTCAAAAATACTGCTGCAGATGTACAGTAAAATATAAAAAATATTTAAAAATGTATAATGAGATCAGTTTATTGAGAAATATTTTGTCTTTCAGTTTTTGATCGGCGTTTTATTCAACATCCCGGAAACGATGCTTTACATCTACTATCTTGTGGCTACTTTGAAACTTCAGATTATGGCGGTAACTGGTTTTAAATTTAACTTTTTTTTGTTGTTACACTAACTTTTTTTAATACTTGCCACTGCTATACGCTAATTGACATAAGGTAATTGGGCAATATTCATCTTTCTGGCCCAGTACCTACGGGTTGGCAGATTCCCATACTGAATCGTACGAGTATCATGTGAAGTATCATATGAAAAACGTCATTAGCACAATCTAAAAGAGGTTTTTAATTATTTTTACGATGTTTGTACGAGTTTTCTATGTATGTCGAGAAAATTAAAAAAAAAACCTTTCATCGACGAATTTAGTTATGCCATGAGACTTAAACAACTAAATTCTCAATTTTGTGCAATTTTCAGGATTTTTACGGAACCCTTGATGTGCAAACCTGACAAGCACGTGTCAGGTTTTATTTTTCTCTGAAAGTGTATATAATAATGTCACAAAAGCTACCTTTAGAGGATAAGTTCAAAAATATTCACACCTGATGATACGATTAACGTGTCATGTCCCGTATCATATAAGAGCTTTATTAGCAAGCTAAAACAAGTTTTTAATTATTTTCACAATGTGTAATTTTTGATTTTTGATGTGTGATAAAAAAAGTAAAAAAAAAAACACTTTTATTGATGATTACAGTTACGGCCTGAGGTGATACTCGTACTACGTTATTGTTGTGATGTGCGAGCCTGACTCGCACTTGCCTGGCTTTTATTGCTGAAACTAAGTAGTGTAAATTAGCATTTAATGTGTTTAGCTAATTATTTATCTTTTTCAGGTTAATTCGGTATTTTTCGTAATATCGACAGTTACAGTGATTATTACAATGCTGGAAACTGTTATGCCCGCGTTGTTTGCTGGTTTGCTTTCTTCAGAAGCAGAGAGGATAAAAGTTGTTCTACACAACAAGCTCTTACATAATGAAGGTTCAAACTATTTAGTTAAAAAAGGATGTATAGGCCGAATCAATCTTCTTGGCGTCTGTGAACACGAGGCAAGTCGTTGCGCAATAGCAATATACTGATATGTAACGTCGCAAAAGTGGGTGACATTTTAAGAAGTTTGAATCGGCCTATGTCCTTGTAATCCATTTACTCTTCATATGAAAATTTTCTTTCACCTGTACGGATATTTTTTTTATTATTATTTCAACACATGTTACAATAAGATTTACATAACTTGAACACTCGCTGTCAGCTTACGCTTGGGTGCAAGGTGTTGTGAGGCTCATCGCTGTCAGTGTGGTACTGCAGGTGACCAGCTCGGTCACCACGGTCTCTCTAGGTCAAGAAGCGCTGGTCGGATTGGCCGCCACGCCAGCCTTAACGATGTCATACGCAGGGCTTTTGTCACCGGCAATATCGCAGCCGTACTCGAACCGAGTGGGCTCGCGAATGCTGGTGTTTATTTGGGTCAACGCATAAGTATTGCCATTCAGCGTGGCAATGCAGCCAGCATGCTGGGCACGCTGCCAACTGGCTGTGGGCTTGAACATTTGGATTATCTTTAGACCTTCACAGGTCTGAGGATGATCCAATGCTTTTTAGGATTTCGTACCCAAAGGGTAAAAACGGGACCCTATTACTAAGAATCCGCTGTCCGTCTGTCGGTCTGGCCGTCTGTCCGTCTGTCCGTCTGTCTGTCACCAGGCTGTATCGCATGAACAGTGATAGCTAGAACGTTGAAATTTTCACATACGATGTATGACTGTTGCCGCTATAACAACAAATACTAAAAGCACAAAAAAAGTATTTAATGGGTCCCCATTAAATACTTTTTTCCCATACACCAAACCTGAATTTTTTGCCGTTTTCGCTCGATATTAATAACGGTGACAGGTAGATCCTTGAAATATTCACAGAATACCTAGTGAAATATTCAATTCAAAAATTAATAGTTAAATTGAAATAAAATAAATATCTAAGGGTGGCTCCCATACAAGAAACGTTATTTTTTTGCTCGATGTTAATAACGACAGCATAATAACGTATTTTTCTTTTAAAAATAAACAATTAAAATAAAATATACTAAGGGGGGCTTAAATACTGTACGGAACCCTTCGTGCGCGAGTCCAACTCGCACTTGGCCGATTATTATGTAATATTAGTGTAGTTTTGTTGTAGTTAATAAAGGCACTTTTGCCCGATAAAAAAGGCAACTCGGTATTGTTCACAATGAAAAGCACACAAATCTGTAATAAAAGAGATAATGTAGTACTACGAGAAAACTATTAGACCAGGGCAAGCAATATTATTCTGGCCTAACACGAGCATTGCAAAGAGGTTGTTGATACGGGCACCAAAAAGGTTTATTCTTTAAAATCGAATAAAACCTCCTTACAATGCCTGTTACAAATGCGTGCAATGTAAAGAGGTTTTATAAGATTTAAAAAAAACTCTTTAAGAAATTTTCAAACGAATTAGACGTTCTTAATTTAAATGACTTTACTCATTAGGGAGTTTCATAATCGAGACTGTGAAAATAATTATTATAGGCACTTTATTTATAGATAAATTGTGACACGCTAGTGATTGTGACAATAGCGTAACACTTCTCTTTTTCTTTACTCTTTCTTATCTAGGTATCTTTTGTTTACATTTTACTTACTTCTTAATAATTTGACAGTACCTATATTTGTTTGATGGTTTGTTTCTCTTTTACGCAGCAAACGAAGCAACGAAGCAACGGATTGATTTGATTTTTGGCATGGACATAATTTGAAAGACGTTACTTTTGATCCCAAAAAATAAATGTTCTCATAGGACAACACAAAAATTTTAATGCAAAGCCGCGGGCAAAAGCTAGTAGATCATAAAAATAAGTAAAAAGTGCCAAACTAATACTGAATGTTAAAATTACTTTGGTACCTTTTAATTTTTCAGATGAATCAAATGTAATGGATATAACGAAGTTTATTCAATACATCGAAACACGGCCTATGAAGTTCTACGTGTATAAAGTCATCCCTCTGAACGCGGATCTGCTCGGGATGATTTTTAACTTCTGTGTTACCTACCTGATTGTCATGATACAGTTCACACACCTGTATTAACTTTTTGACTCTGAAAGTTGCCTATACTTGACCGGCAGTTCCGGGCGTAAAGCATAATATACCTATAGTCTGACCGTTTAACTGAGTCCTCGCCTGCGCGGGTAAAAGGGCGCGGGGGTAGACGACAAAGGGGGACTGAGACAGGTGCGGGCGCCGGGGACCCGCTGCCCGCGCCTGTCTCAGTCCCCTGTGTCGTCTCCCCCGGCGCCCCTGTACCGCGCAGGCGAGGACTCAGTTAAACGGTCAGACTATAGGTATGATGACACGTAAAAAAATCATTGTTATAATTAGGCCGTGAGTTATCCCCGAGTTCACCAATGCTTGTTTAAGTAAAACTACTGTATTTAACCAACGGTTTTTGCTTGCTGAACAGCAAAATTTCGTTTAAAGCTGTTTAAGATTTAACCAACGGTTGATAAATTAAACATCTGTTGGTGAACTAGGGTCTAAAACCCGAGTTTAATCGTTGTTTAAATACAGTAATCTTACGTTTAACTTAATCAAGCGTTGGTGAACTTGGGTCTTAGATTGTCAAAAATTATTGGACACGTATTTTTGCTTTTGTCAATCAAACAACAAATGACAAAGATTAACCAAGTCAAAGTTTGGGAGTGCGGGTCGTGACGTCACCTCTCTTACAGAAATCTATACATTCGTATAACACTTGTGATGTCACATATAACTGTAACGGTCTATATCTTCATAAATTTTTGTTTGATTGACGAAAGAAAAAAACACGTTTCTAATAATTTTTTAAACCCCCGAAAAAGAGAGGATTGTTATAAGTTTGACGTGTCTGTGTATATAGTGTGTCTGTGGTAACGTAGCCCACAAACGGATGAACCGATTTTCGTTTAGTTTTTTTGGTGTCATTGATAACTTTATCCCGAGTGTTCTTAGCTATGTTTCATGAAAATCTGTTCAGTCGTTTGAAGATCATCAGCTCTTTTCTAGTTGATGAGGAGATCTGACTAACTTCCTTATGTCCGATCGATTCGAAATTTGGCATTGCATTACTTCAATGATATTAAAAGTAACTATGGTAAGGTATATGGTATGACCTCATCGGCTTTTTGAAGATAGGAGTTGATACCGCAAAAGCTCAAAACCCAAGCTCCACCCCGAAGAGTTAAAGGGTATAACACCGCTAGAGCGTCCTGTGAAAGCACTTCATACCTGTCGACACCCTAAGCCGTCCACACCAATGTTGCCCCTCCGGTGCCAACTTACGATTGCCTTTATGACGGGGGCATGGGGGCGGGGGGTAAGGGAGCAGGGAAGGGAGGCATTTATTGGATGACAAGTCATCACCCGCCTAAAACTTTGAAGTAAGGCCTCATTTGGCGAGTGTGCACCTCATTCTATTGCCCAGTTCCTAATCATTTACCTTATAACCAGTAGATTATATTTGTATAATTTTCATCTCTCTACAATAGTTTTTCTCTGTATACCATCCACAAACAGTGTCTTGTAAGGTAGTTTTATACAATTGTAAAAGGGCCTCTTGATATTGGGTTCGGCCCCATCAATGCCAACAAATAGTGGTAATTAAAACCCGTGAATTGTAAAATAAATAGTATAAGAGTGGGTCTACAATAGAATAGTATCTGTGTTACTTATCAAAAAGTATATATTTTTCTGTACTTAACTTAGACTAGACATTTGTGTGGGTGGAATATTTTTTGAGCTGGTTTGAAAATAAATATTTTTGATCATAAATGTTTCCTTTTATTCTTCACTTTTTTTATTATTAAAAAACGATTACTTACTTCATGATGGACACTATTCTATAGAATACCTAATACCTAGACATTTCACGAGCTTTTATTTAGTTTCACCTGTCCCGTTGTCTGTCTGACAGTCTGTAATCAAATCTTGCAAGTTAAATTTGATCCACTTCCCGGTTACCGATTGAGCTGAAATTTTGCATAATACATGATCGCGTGACAATGCAATATTATGATGACATGGTGCTGATCTGACGTTGGAGCTGGAAGGTGGCCAAAGGTAGTTAGCAACTTCATCGAGTTTGAGTTCATTAATTTTTTAAGAAAATGTGGTAATAATTTTGATTACTTAAATTATGAAATATTAAATTGTTTGATGAAATAAATAATTATACTACTATACTATACCGGTCTTATGTTATTGATAATCATGAAAGCCAGGGTCATCATCTGGATGAGCTTAGCATCATCATCATCCACACTTATCATCAACTTTCGGTACGATAACTTAGATACAACCCTTCCTCCCCACGCTACTTAAAAGATTGCTTCTGCTATTGGCACTCCTCTCATTCTATTCTTCTTAGGTCTCAAGATAACCTCACTCTCATGTCTCCCTCTGCGCGCTCTGAAACATTCTATGGCAAGTCGTTTGCTTTTCAGGCTGTCCAATTATTATTGTGGAATGCTTTGCCTGTTCCAATACGCAAAGCCCCATCTCTTGCTGTTTTCAAGGAAAGCGTTAAAAAGCTTTATCTGTCACAGGTGCCATCGCAGTAGATCTACCTGTGACAGATATTTATTTTTATCAAATTGTATGTATTAGTCTATCTTTTATTATTTTTTATTTATGTATTAGGATGTAGGTACTAAATATATATATTCGAATTTTAATTTGTTATGTATTTACTAATAAAATGTCCTTTCTCCTTTACTACTCACCCCGTTTTTTTTCTATCATTATTATTTCCTGTCTAGATGTAAGGGTTGCCTGGAAGAGATTGCTGTAAGCAATAGGCCGCCCTTTGTTGCACTAGTTTTAAGTCACTTTATTTTTCCTTTCTGTGTATTTTTCTGTATTTTGTGTTCATTCATTCATTCATTCATACACAGGTTTATTGGTATAATCAATTAGAATCTTTTCATCACGAACTTTTATCAAATCTGAATAACAATAATGCTGTTCCATAGGAAAATATCGTTCACCCTCGACAAAATGTATGGAACAGCTGTTTTTTAGGGTTCCGTACCCATAGGGAAAAACGGGACCCTATTACTAAGACTTCGATGTCCGTCTGTCTGTCTGTCGCCGGGCTCATGAACCATGATAGCAAGGCAGCTTAAATTTTCACAAATGCCGCTATAACAACAAATACAAACACATATATATAAAAAGAGAATAAAACAAATACAACAAACAACAAACCTGATTTTTTAGACGTTTTTCGCTCTATATTAATAATTGTAACAGGTATTGCTTGAAATTTTCACAGAATATTTAGTTTTATATTTACTTCCATAATAATTAATAAAATTAAAATAAAATAAATATTTAAGGGGGCTCCCATACAGTACGGAACCCTCCGTGCGCGAGTCCGACTCGTACTTGGCCGATTATTTTTTTTAGTTTTGACAAAAGTCCCAGAACCAAGGTTGTTGGTTTTGATGCACAGAATAAGCCCCTAAAAGGATGCTAATTGATTAGAGATAACCCTGTATAATTTGTATCATGACGATATTCTCCAATTTACTAAATAACGTTCTAGGTGAAATTAATAGATATGATTCTTTCATTCTCATTGATATATCGGGGCAATTCTGACAACCGATTTCGTTACTAAGGTGACACGTTCTTGAACTTGTCTCGTTTTTCTGACAGTTTTGAGCAATCGGAACTGTCAGAAAAACGAGTGAGGTTCAAGAACGTGTCACTTTCGTAAAGAGATCGGCTAACACAATTGCCCCGCAGGAACAATTTTTCTGACTATATTACCGGCTCTACTTGCTGGGATGCTAAGTTCACAGACGCTTAAAATAAGGATTATAATTAACAATAAACTCCTGACAAAAAATGGTTAGTATTAAAATAGTAAGTCAAATGTTTAAGTAGATAGAAGTCGACGAAACGGAGGAGATATTCAATTCGACGCGTAAATATATTTTTATGTATAACCACGCATAACTTTTTTGTAAGCTGTAAGTTTTTGTGGAAACTTTGATGTTTTTGTACCTAACGAAGCTTGGACACTTTATAAATACTATTTAATTATAAAATGGTGAAAATATGAGTGTAACAATTAATCTTGTTGTCATATAGTTAATGTTATATTGTTTTTAAATGGTTCGTTTTTATTGTCAGATGCTGTCCAAAAGAAAATTATACAGAAATTAATTGATTACCGACCATTGGTATTTACTGTTAATAAAATTATTCTCTTGAATGCGGATTTAGTTAAAATTGTTCTCAAGTTTTATAAATAAACAATAAACTCCTGACAGAAAATGGTTAGTATTAAAATAGTAAGTCAAATGTTTAAGTAGATAGAAGTCGACGAAACGGAGGAGATATTCAATTCGACGCGTAAATATATTTTTATGTATAACCACGCATAACTTTTTTCGTAGTTGTCCGATGTCAATAATTATTGTTTTATTGGAAAGAATATACTTCGAAGTTGGCTCCATTTAAATCGTATCGCAATCGGCCGAGCCATTTTTGATAAATCAACAATAATGTGAAAAATGCTACATGGATCCGTGCAAAATTTTCGCGAATAATATGACATGACCGACTTCAACCGTGTGTTCAAGTCCGTCATGTTATTTTTTGCAATAAATAATTATAAATTGATAATTTTCATACAGAAATTACTTTTACACATTATGATAAAATCTACGCAAGCTGCACGCACGAGAAAGTGTCACGTTCCGCCTGAGCCAAGCGTGCAAGCGAGAGCGCAGAACAAGCGATAGAGAGGCATAATCAACCTAAGTGTTCGGCTTGTTTCAGTTGTTAATTCAAGAAAATTTTCTTGTGACGTTATTACGTAAAATTATCGTCCGTGAACCGACTTTACAGATAACCAATTTTAATATTTATATAATACCATTTTACTTCATGTAAACTGAGCCAGCAAATGTGGTTATTACGTATAAAAAATCTGAAGAGGGCTGCCTGTATCGCAAAAGGGTAATAACACTAATGACCTACTTACAGCTTAGTCTGAGATCTAACAAATATACAGAAAACATAAAATTGGTCCCACCATTTTAGAGGCTTTGGTAACAAACACTATGACACGAGATTGTATTTATTTTTACAAAATCAGTTCTCGAAAACGGCTGTAAGATTTTGTGGAAATTTTGATGTTTTTGTACCTACTGAAGCTTGGACACTTTATATTTACCTACTATTTTATTATAAAATTATAAAAATATAAGTGTAACAATTATTCTTGCTGTCATATAGTTAATGTAACATTGTTTTACATGGTTCGTTTTTATTTTCAGATGCTGTCAAAAAGAAAATTATACAGAAATCGATTGATTATGTAGAAGCCCGACTATTGGTATTTACTGTTTATAAAATTATTCCCTTGAATGGATTAGTTAACATTGATCTCAATTTTTGTGTAACATATTTAATTGTTATTATTTAACTGACTCATTTGTATTAGATCAAAATGGGTGGATATATTACAATGTAAAATAAATGGTAGATTTATTAGGTAAATTATGAAGATGTCATAAATATTTTTATCTACACTAATGTTGTAACATTCTACTTATGTTTCCAATACTTGACTTATAATGACTACTGTTATAGCGCAGACAACAAAACACTCAATTTAAGCAATTTCACATGATGTTATAATATCCACATCGATATCGTAAAATCTCATTATAAAATCGCGCGCTCGCTCCTGATTGGCCCTGCGCGCGCAGCTGCGCTCTCATTGGTTAGGTTTTAATGGCGCCAAGTTCACTGTGACAATACACGTACGCGTGAATTTAATGTTTTGCAATATGTTTTTATTTTATTTTTACTAGTGAAGATAAAGTAGTGTATGCAACTGCATATAACACGGGTATTAAAACACGAGTGTGATAATAGTAACGAGTAACTTCATTATATGATAGTTGCATAAACTACTATTATATCCTCTGCTCGAATATGACTCTTTATAATATGTCGTACAAACTTAACGTAAAAAGAGTCATTATTATCTTAACACAATCTCGAGGGCTATGGCAGGTCAATGATGCTGTATGAAACTCCCTAGGGAATAAAGTTATTTAAATTTGGAACGTCTAATTCATATGAAAATTTCTCAACTTAGAACATTTAAGGACATCGTTAAGAGGTTTTATTTTGTAAAATCGAATAAAACCCTTTACATTGTACGGCAACGCTCACTGTAAGGAGGTTTTGTTACATTTTATAGAATAAAACCTCTTTGGTGCCCGTATCTGTTATAGAAAAGAGCCTCTATGCAAAGCCCGTGTTAGGCCATGATAATTGAGCTGGCCATGGTCTTAGTTTTGAAGTAGTATTTACATTCTCTTTTTTTACGGATAGAGTAGAGTATTCACCACTAGAACCAAGTTTGTCTTCGTCTTGGGCGACTTGAACCCCTCGCTTCACTCCCGAGTGCAGCGAGTTCCAATTAATTCGGGTTGCCAGGTAGGTAGAGGTCCAAATATGAATCACTTTAACCCCTAGGGAGTTTCATACAACATTATTGACCTGCCATAGCCTCGAGATTGTGTTAAGATAATAATGACTCGATTTACGTTGAGATTCAATGAGATATAATGGGTCATTTTCGAGCAGGTGGTATTGAAAGGTTTTTGTATGTAAGGTAACAGCAAACATTTAATTAGGTACTAAAAATTAAATTAAATATCATTAGCACTTTATGACAAAAATAAACATTACCTACATGAGTACATGATTTATGTACTTGCAAACTAGGATTAGGATATTGTTAACGTGGTTAAAAATAAAACAAAATTACTTTATGGAAACATGTAATTTTTTTTTTTTAAATTTGACATCGTCATCATTATGATTTAATCTAGAAATCACTAAAGCAAATTTGTGTTTCATCAGTGTGGTTAGTGACGTATTCAATATAACGACACGATTTTACACATAGGTTCCTATCTACTGATTGTAGATTGGATCATAAGAGAGCAAAAAAATATTTTTACGGTGAGTGCGCTTTTTTGAATCCAGAGCGAAGTAGCGCTAGGCGCGCTAATAATGCAAGTACGACAACTGAATTGCAACAATGAAGTACAGGTAACAGCAAAACTCAACACTACTTATCCCGAGCATGTTCGTGTCGAGAAAGATCACTTTGTATCTACACCGTGAATATAAGCAGACGTGAATTAAATGACAACGTTATTTTACGGCATTTTCTTCATAAATATACTAGTATTAAATTTACTTCCAAGCTATTATTAACTAATACAAGTGCGTGAACTGAATAGCAATAATGATGTAGGTAACTGCAAAACTCAACACCATCCCGAGCAGGCTCGCGTCCAGTGGGATCACCTTGTACACCTTGAATCTGAGCGGACGGGCTTCCACGTACGCGATGAAACCTTTTATTTCACGGCATTTTGATTCTTCTGTAAAATAATACAAAGTGTATTAAGATGAATGTGAATCGACCACTGTTTTCGCGTTGTAGGTTAGGTAGGTCTATAGAATTAAAGTAATAGAATACTTACAAAATTTTGCTTAAATAAAAACCATGTTACAGCTGTCTTATTCATATCTGGTTATACAGCATGCGCGAGAGTAAGTGGAACAAGAAAAACTCATCGACTGTCAGCATACGTCAAAGTCACATGTTGGAATGTCAAAATGGTTAAAAGTGGTTCCATCTGTCTTTTGCGAAATGATTGGTAATTTGAACCCGCTAGTTGTTGCGAGGAATTTGATGAGGATCGTTGAGAATATGAAACGATGAATAAAATAACATAACATTTATTTTAAAACATTTAGACAGAATCAAGACATAATATTTTGTATCGTAATAATTTGACAAGACTGTTTTGTACGGTTTCCTTAGATACACAAAAACATAAGAAACCTTCTTTAACATCCTCCCTTTTTGTGTAGTTAAGTAAACTAACATCAGGCAGGATTACAAACAGCCTAAACCTATTCGATCCATAATGGAAACAAGTGACGGCCTGCTGAGAGGCTTTGTCAAGAAATCTGCATTTTGCAGGTTTGCCCCCACATGCTTGACTTCGAGTGTTCCATCTGCAACTAGTTCTCTTACATAGAAGTGCCTTATTGCTATGTGCTTTGTTCTTCTATGCATTTCCGGATTCTGAGCAAGTTTTACTGCCGCATCATTATCGACTTGCAAAATCGGAATTTGCTTTAGAGTAGAAATCTCACTGAATAGTCTTTGTAGCCATACTATTTCGCGTGCAGCTTCACTTGCTGAAACTATTTCGCTTTCTGTCGTGGAGATAGCTACTGAACTCTGTTTTCGACTCGTTTCAAAGATTCAGGAGGTATACATTCTTCAAAAAAGGTTTCTGTACTTTCATTACCTTCCTCCCTTACATCGTGAATCTTTTGATTGCTTTCTTCTCTTATAACAGGCCTCAACGGAATATCCTCCCTTGCAACAGAATTCGATGGTATTCGTAGACTAATTTCAATTTCAGAATCTTCCTGAGCCTTTGTCAATTCTGAATTCTGTTTTACATTACTCTTACCGATTTCTGACTCAAGAAATTTTACGTCTCTTGAACGTACCAACGAACATTCATTTTTGCTGAAATTCAAAAGTCGATATCCATCATCACCGTCATAGCCGATCAATATACATCTTTCAGCTTTCTTGTCTAGCTTTTTACGCTTCTGCTTGGGAACATGGGCGTAGCATGGACTTCCGATGATTTTAAGGTGGCTTATCTTTGGCTTTTTCTTATACCACAGTTCGTATGGAGATTTACCTTCTACGGGAGTACGTCCTGTTCTGTTGAGTACATACGCTGCTGTACTTACGAGCTCTGCCCAACAAGCGGTTGGCAACTCTTCGTGTGCATACATCATCGCACGAACGGCTTCGACTAATGTTCTATTTTCTCTTTCGCTACAGCCGTTTTGCTCAGGCGTATATGGCATGATCAATCTTTGCTTTATGCCATATTTTTGTAGTATTAATTGAGTTTTCTCATTATCGAACTCTCCGCCGTTATCGCTTAATAGTTCTTTGATAACATGACCAGCTACCTTGCTTTCTTCTAACATCAGTTGAAGGTTTGAGTAGACTTCAGACTTCTGTTTCATGAAGTATACATAACGGTACTTGCTGAAGTCATCTTTAAATAGAACGAAATAACGATATCCTTTGTACGAGAACGGAAATGGACCACACACGTCTGAGTGCATGATCTCTCCAGGTACTTCTGCTCTAACTCTAGTTCCGAATGGTTGTCTATGCATTTTACCGAAGCTACATCCTTCACAAAACTCTGTGTTGTTACTTTCTACCTTTATCCCTAGTTCTCTTTCGATAACTTTCTTCACATGGAGTTTGCTTTGATGAGCTAATCTCTCATGGCAAAGTTGTAATAAATCTTGACTTGTCGTAATCGCATTGACTTCAAAGGAGGTTTGTGGCATTATATTTTTTACGTTAAGTTTAAATAATCCACCTCTCTTCTTTCGTTCACCTGTGACTTTAACGACGCCATTAGATTTCAATCTGCAGAACTCTGGTTCTGATTCAAAAGTGCTTCCCGGTAATCTGTCCTGTGCTGACAGTAACGAGAACAAATTTTTCTGTAGTGATGGTACACACCATACATCGCATAATATTATGTATCCTTTTCGATTACCAACCAAAGCTTCTAGTTTGATGTCACCTTTACCAGTGGCAATCACTTTCTCGCCATTCGCCGTCGTCACAGTATGCGTTTTGTCGAAGCTCTTAAACGTTTGGAACAGATCTCTTCTGAAGGTGACGTGACTAGTTGCCCCACTATCTAAATACCAACTTTCTTTATCTGGGTATAAGTCTGTGTCAACGATCAATAAGTCTGTATTCGTAACGATGTTGGCGTTTGAACTAGGCTTGGGTGGTCTTCCATCACTCATCCACTTTTTGCATTTACGTACTTTATGTCCCTCTAATCCGCAATAATTACATTTTACCTTGTAATTGCTAATCATTTTGTCGTTCCTTTTCTTTGAAGTATTTACTACTAGAGCTTGATTACTCTCGCTATTGGATGACGAAGCTTGCGTCTCAACATTTCGTTCAAAGGCGCAGAGTTGTGATGTTAATCTTTCTATTGTCCTTTCCTTTTTAGACATCAACAGCCAACTGGATTTAAACGTGAGGTATTCTTCCGGCAAAGTATCTAAAATCTTGCATATAAGAAGTACCTCTGGCAGTTCATTGTTTCCAAGCTTTGTAACTTCTTTGTTTAAATTAAACCAGATGTTTTGTAGCTTTGAAAGGTGCATTGCCATGTTGTCGTCCGTTTCCTTCTTGTACTCGAAGAATTTAAGGCAGTTGTCATAGACTAAGTCATCACCGTCTCCGTCATACAGCCTCTTGAGCTCATCCCATACTTCTTTAGAAGTCTCAAAACGCATGATTCTTTGGACAATTTCATCTGACATATTGCTCGTGAGAATGACCAAAATTGTGCTATCTAGCTCTAGATACTCTTGTGGAGCAGTATCATCAGCCTTCTTGCTGGTTGAACGTGGAACTCTTCCTTCTAATATGTCTAGGGCTTTGGGGATCCCTTTTAACATCATAGTAATTTTGTATTTCCATACTGACCAGTTAGTGCCATCCAAGTCACCGATCTTGAATTTCATAATCTCAGGTTTGGTTGCCATGTCGATTTTTCGCACTTTATTTTTTGCACAAAATTTCTTCTCAGTTTAAAAATTTTATTTACATCGAATCTATTCTTCAACCGCGCGAAATGCTACCATGTTGCGAGGAATTTGATGAGGATCGTTGAGAATATGAAACGATGAATAAAATAACATAACATTTATTTTAAAACATTTAGACAGAATCAAGACATAATATTTTGTATCGTAATAATTTGACAAGACTGTTTTGTACGGTTTCCTTAGATACACAAAAACATAAGAAACCTTCTTTAACACTAGTTCCAGTAAGAAGGTTCAAATCTCTGATCATTTTGCTTTCCTACATTTTTCCTATTTGAATTTGGACAGCCGAGTTAACTCAATACTAGTTTGTGAAACCCTTCGAAATTACGTATGTTCGGGTGTATGTGCATCATTTTCTAACACCTTTTAAATTTCATATTTAAAGTGGGACGAAGTGATGTATCAATATACTTCACTGCGTCCCACTTTAAATATATATATCTGTGAATGTCTCTTGCTATTTTAATCTTTGAGGAAATATTATATAGCTCGATGATTTTAATACGGTTTCTATTACTTTAGTTCTAATTCTATGGGTATGGTCTATTCTATGGTCTAATTCGCTGGAGATAATTTTTGGTATATTTTTTGACAGAATTTACGTTCCGGGAGAAAACTTTTCACTCTATTGTAACAAAATGTTTTGTGTTTGGTGTTAGTCGCCTGAGTAAATAATATAACAACAGCATTTTGATCACGCGTCGCGTCCATCAGAGCTGAGTTCTATTTACTTAATATGTTTATGACTAGCGACCCGCCCCGGTGTCGCACAGGTATCCTTACATAGTATAAAATAAAGTCGCTATTTTTGTCTTTTTGTCTGTATGCTTAAATCTTTAAAACTACGCAACGGATTTTGATGCGGTTTTTTTAATGGATAGAGTGATTCAAGAGGAAGGTTTATATGTATAATACACCTGTGCGAAGCTGGGGCGGGTCGTCTAGTATTATACAAACCTTTCTCTTGAATCACTCTATTATAAGAAACCGCATCAAAATCCGTTGCGTAGTTAAAGATATAAGCACACATGGGGACAGACAGCGGGAAGCGACTTTGTTTTATACTATGTAGTGATAGTGATATTAGTGATAGTGATGTTTGTTCTGATCTTATAGTTCTTTTTTTAGTGTATTAGGTACATGTACAGTACAAGTTACAGATTTATTCCATTTTGTCGAAAGTTAAAGTTAGTAGGTAGTTTTGAAACGGCTAATATTTTTTCTTCTATTTTGGGGTGGTCCTATAGTATAATTTGTTTTTCAAATGATGAGTTTGTGTGTATAATTACATTTACCTAACATTGTCAGTGATAGGTATAAGTTAGTGAATTAAAACATTGTAAGAGGAAAAAACTGGAGAAAATATACTATGGTGTATCTGAAACCAATAAAACGCAAATGGGTCAGCGTGGTTCACTTGACCTTTAGAGATATGTCTCGTTATTGGTTGATTCTTCTTTTTCTTCTTCTGAGCCATAAGACGTTCACTGCTGGACATAAGCCTTTCCTATAGATTGCAATCAGACTGGTTGGAAGAGGTTTGCGTTTAACGATGTCTAACGCCTAATAATGTCATCTGTCCATCTTGTAGGTGGACGTCCTACGCTGAGCTTGCCAGTACGTGGTCTACAATCGAAAACTTTACGACCCCATTGTTCATTGATCCTCCGTTTTTTGCACCATGCCATTTCATCTTGCCAATCTTTTAGTTACTTTAGAACTCCTAATTTCTGATTCTATTTCCAAAATAGCCTATTCCATAGCTCATAGCTTGGAGCTTTCATTGGTAGATTAATAAAATCCTTTTCAGAAGAAAATATGAAGCTGTAAGCTATATGTGTATGTAGCTGTACATTGCTCACCTTTTTCCGTTAGCAGCTTTTCGAATAACAACAATTTGAGCGTTTCAACTTGACCGGCGAGAAGACAAGCGCATAAAGAAGGCGCGACTGTTATGGTAAATATTGTTACTGCAACGATATTTTGCTGGTAAAATATCAAATGCCATAACTGTAAGGGAATTCACAATCATTTTATGACCAAACCAAAAAAGATAAGTATTTTAAAAACAAATCAAAGTGCTTGCTATAGTTTAAAAAACATCAGGACCCCAATTCACAAGAAGAACAGATCAGTTTAACACCACCACTTTGCCACCAGATTTAATCAGAGACGAAACTCAAATAATTAGCGGAAGCGGAGCGAAGTCTGTGCTTCGACACGACTTTGCTTTTGTCTGTCCAGATGTTGATTTTCGTCAACAGGTCGCATTTTTCAACGAATCTTGACGAAACTTGTTACAGTTTTTTTATCGTTGGTGATTATTGATAGAGGAAATTTTAAAAATGATTTTAGAAATCTTCTGTCGCGCTACGTATCATTCGATTTCGATTTCTGATTTCGATAATATTTAGCAAGATTGTTTGGTATTTAAATCCTAACAATACTTGCGAGTATGAACCAAATCGGTCAAAAGCGAGTCGAGATATGCTTTGAAGATTCAGTTAAAGAGATTTGTCGCAAAGTCTGCTGTTTGGAGAACTATTAGTACTCGTAAATACGTAAATATTCGAAAATATCAATAATGTCAATAAAATTACCGAAGCGTTACTATCTTTCCAAAAATACCATACTCCATGGTAAACTGTCACCATTGTCATAGGAGTGTTAAACACAATAGCTGTCAAATACTGCAACCAAAGAATATTTATTAACCGACTTCCAAAAATGAGGTTCTATGTTCGTCTGGATGTATTTTTTGTGTATGTTCATCGATAATTGCGCCAATTGTGAACCGAATCGGATTTTTTATTAGTTCGAAAGGGTATACTCTCGGAAAACCAACAATAATGTAAGTAATTTGAGCGAAATATCCGAATTTCGTAAAGGATGAACATCTATAATTTCGCCAATTGTGAACCGAATCGAAAAAATATTTTTTAGTTCGAAAGAGTATACTCCTCAATAATCAACAATAATGTAATCAATTCTAGCGAAATATTCGAATTTTGTACACGATGGAAGGCGGTTTTGGCATTTTTGCAAAAATAATTATTGATAGTCAAAACTCATTCATTTGATTTATAAACCACAGAATAGATTTTATGAAAATTTTATAAAATATGAATTGTAGTTAAACATATTGGTGAATTTATTATGGAATACTGCTCTCACCTTTGGGACGGCTCTGCCAAGTACCAGCTGGAGGCTTGAGAGTCCACTGGTCCAAGGTCTAAGCTACCTTCCTACCGGCCGACGGAAGCCGAAAGGCGACGCGCTTTATCGCAGTGAATACCTATGCCGTTTTTGTGTGTTAGGGTTGTCCAAAGTAATACGTAAAAAATATTTTTTAATTTTACATGGAACAATAATCGAACTATGATACTTATCTTATTATTTTTAACAACTTATGTACCAGTAAAAGCAATAAAGTTGCAGTTTTAAGCAATAAACGCTATTATGATTATGATTCTGAACATGTTGTACATGGCTTGCTGCTATGCGCACAGGTAAAAAGTTGCAATATCATTCCCGTTACGAGCTAAAACAATAGTTTCAGTAGAGGGGCTTTGTAGCCGTAAAAACGGAGGATGTTATCAAGTCGACCCGTATAATTATTACTTATCACATTTTAGAAAGTGGTCCGATGAGAGTATAACCCGCAGGTGCCATATACATTTTATTATAACTGGTTAGTCGGTTTTTGAAAAACTAACCAAAAAAAACAATAATAGATCTAAAAATGGCACACATCGATTCAAGCGAACTGTTAGAATTTTGTACGTTGAAGATTCGATATTATAGATACAATGGTTGAAGTCAGTTGTGCTTTTTTAACGAAACATTTTAGACTGAACGGTTTTTACAAAAACATCCATAAATCGGATTGTTTGCACGAATCGATGTAACATCCATGAATATTATTGTTGATTTATTAAAAACAACTCAGCCGATTTCGATGAAATTTAAATGAGACCGCTTCGGGAGTATACCCTTTCTGGAATATTTCAAATCGGTTCACAATTGGCGAAAATATCGATGAACACAGACAAAAATAATTGGCCAAGTACGAGTCGGACTCGCGCACGGAGTGTTCCGTACTCTATGGGAGCCCCCCCTTAAATGTTTATTTTATTTTAATTTTATTATTGAAGTGAATATACAATTAAATAATCTGTGAAGATTTCAAGCATCTACCGGTTACCATTATAAATATCTAGCGAAAAACGGCATGGGACCCTCCTTAAATATTAATTTTATTCTGTTTTAAGTATTTGTTGTTATAGCGGCAACGGAAACACATCATCTGTGAAAATTTCAGCTTTGTAGCTATAACGGTTCATGAGATAGGTACAGCCTGGTGACAGACAGACGGACAGCGAAGTCTTAGTAATAGGGTCCCATTTTTACCCTTTACGGAACCCTAAAAACAAATAGACGAGCATAAAAAAAAGTTTATAAACTTACCACGAAGTCATAAGCACTTTTATATTTCTCCACAATCTCAACTATCCATTTGTACAGATGTTGGTACGATAGCAACAGTTGATTGTTACTGTCCATCAAATTTGCAGTAAAACATTGCAGCCGATAGTTAAAGGAGTAAAACATGAACGAATATATCATTAAAATTGTATCACAACTCAAATGAAGAAAAAAATATATGACTGAAACCCATGAGGGTCTCATACAACTACCATAAACAACACAGCTGATACCAGTAACTAACATGCGACATATGTAATATAATGATGTAAAAATTATCAATCTATGCTCGACGTATCTACGTGCATTATGAGCTTTCAATTCAAGGTCGATAATTTGCATGTCGCAATAAAACTGATATAGAGTTACTTCAGATGGTTTGAATATAAAAATTAAGACGTAAATTACATATTGTCCAAACAAAAATAAAATCCAAGCTGAAGTGAAATAAGTGAATCTATTTTCATTATTAATACCCCACATACACAACAAAGATATCAACAAACTTTGTAAAAAACATAAAAACTTCGCGGCAAATTTTGTAATAGACGTTTTGAATTTAAAAAACCCAAAATCATATCCAAAAAATAAATGTAATATTTTGAAGAATATAGTGACGTGAGAATTAACTGGTCTTTCATAGTTTTTAAAATAGACATTCATTGTGAACGGAAAATTCTTTGCGATACGACGATGTCGTTCAACAGCAACGTTGATAATCTATTTTATTGAAAATCTAAAGCTCTTTACTTGTAAGAAACATTTTAAACTTTATGGTTTGGTCAAATAACTTTGTCACTTATTCACTAAGGCAATCAAATTATTTCTTTATGTGGAAAAGTAATTCTTCACTTCTTACCTGTCATTTTAGTCGATCAATCAATACAATAAGTGATTGTTTGAGCAAAAAAAAATAACTTTATACTACACCTGCTCGGAAAGTACCTTGATACTTTATCAAATTTACGGTAGAAAGTACGTCATTGCATATCGAACAAATATGCGGGGAGAAAACGCATCTGAGCGGGAGAGAAAAGTGTATGAAAATCCATTTCTTACGTGGTTTTTCTTTTTTAATTTTGGGTAAGACTATGCGCTGGTAACCTATAATATTAAAAGCCAAAAAGTTTTTACAGTGAGTTTTTATCTCCAAGTTCGCAAAATGACACTGGCCACTAGCTGTGTGTTGGATGGTGTCAAACAATTTGAAAAAAGAACATGTGATAATTGCAGACGCCATTGGCGCCATTTTCAAGTATTACATTAAGCTTCACTAACTGCAACAATTTCAATATAAATTTCAATTAGTAAAGATTTAGTTTTTTATTTTCTTCGTAGGTGTAGTATAAAGCACTATGTATCACTCGAGAGAAAGTGCGATTCCCGATCTCGGGTGTTTTTTTTGTTCAAACGACACCCTCGACGGTAATCGGTCACTTTCTCCTCTCGGTGAACAATGTACTATTGTTATTTGCATAATATAGTTTATGAGTAATTTTATTTTATCGTCAAAAAAGGTCATGAAATCGTGAAAATCAGTTTGAAAAGAACCTAGAAAGCAAGCTTCTAGCCTGTAAAGTGAAACTAAAGGGTTTGAAAAGTGAAACTTTGGGGTGTCGCAAGGCAGAATAATTGGTCTCTTGAATATTTTTTTCTAAAACTTAGATATCCATACAAAACCATTTTTAATTTTTTTTCGTTATAATTACAAAGTTATACTACATTAAAAAATGTGTAATGAAGTCTCCCCTACAGTACGCGAACGAACGCGTGACGTCACAATGGTACACCTTACAGGTATAGGTAAAGCTGTTAGTGTTTTGTATCACGACGACCTCGTTCGAGGACTGTCGGCGAGACTTCGGTACTCAATTTTAATGTAGGTAATATAACTTTATACTTTAACGAAAAAAATAGTTTTGTATGGAAACTTATACGATATGATCTTTTTATTTAGGTATCACAAAAAAAAAATATTTAAAAAGTCCAATTATTAGACCCAACCCTTTTTCTAATCGCAATCAATTTTGACAATGCGACATGATGTAATTATAAACTACTAGCTTTTACCCGCGGCTTCGCCCGCGTTATATTTTGATTTTGGCTAATGTTTATGTCGGCTGCGAAACCTAACCTAAGCGACAAACATCAAAATACCTTAGAGGAATGCTTTTGTTGGTTAAGTTACGGTTGGAGTGTATATACGACCCCCCTATGTATTCCCGCCTTGTCGTGGCGGGGGAGGTCTAGGCCAGCTGAAAAGGCGGCGCTCGAAGTCTCCCTCTTCTTTGGGTCTTTCCCCCAAGGCAGCTTAGAGGCCGGCACTCGTTGTTCAGCCGCTTTTAACTAAAGCAGCTGAGAGGATGGCTGGCAGGTTGCCTGCCTTATGAGGAGTGTTGCTTCTGAGGCAGGCTGCAGTGCCGCTCTTGCGACGCTGCAGCCGAGGATTAGTTATGGAGTTAGAGGTTAATTATGATTATGATTCTGAACATGTTGTACATGGCTTGCTGCTATGCGCACAGGTAAAAAGTTGCAATATCATTCCCGTTACGAGCTAAAACAATAGTTTCAGTAGAGGGGCTTTGTAGCCGTAAAAACGGAGGATGTTATCAAGTCGACCCGTATAATTATTACGCATCACATTTTAGAAAGTGGTCCGATGAGAGTATAACCCGCAGGTGCCATATACATTTTATTATAACTGGTTAGTCGGTTTTTGAAAAACTAACCAAAAAAAACAATAATAGATCTAAAAATGGCACACATCGATTCAAGCGAACTGTTAGAATTTTGTACGTTGAAGATTCGATATTATAGATACAATGGTTGAAGTCAGTTGTGCTTTTTTAACGAAACATTTTAGACTGAACGGTTTTTACAAAAACATCCATAAATCGGATTGTTTGCACGAATCGATGTAACATCCATGAATATTATTGTTGATTTATTAAAAACAACTCAGCCGATTTCGATGAAATTTAAATGAGACCGCTTCGGGAGTATACCCTTTCTGGAATATTTCAAATCGGTTCACAATTGGCGAAAATATCGATGAACACAGACAAAAATAATTGGCCAAGTACGAGTCGGACTCGCGCACGGAGTGTTCCGTACTCTATGGGAGCCCCCCCTTAAATGTTTATTTTATTTTAATTTTATTATTGAAGTGAATATACAATTAAATAATCTGTGAAGATTTCAAGCATCTACCGGTTACCATTATAAATATCTAGCGAAAAACGGCATGGGACCCTCCTTAAATATTAATTTTATTCTGTTTTAAGTATTTGTTGTTATAGCGGCAACGGAAACACATCATCTGTGAAAATTTCAGCTTTGTAGCTATAACGGTTCATGAGATAGGTACAGCCTGGTGACAGACAGACGGACAGCGAAGTCTTAGTAATAGGGTCCCATTTTTACCCTTTACGGAACCCTAAAAACAAATAGACGAGCATAAAAAAAAGTTTATAAACTTACCACGAAGTCATAAGCACTTTTATATTTCTCCACAATCTCAACTATCCATTTGTACAGATGTTGGTACGATAGCAACAGTTGATTGTTACTGTCCATCAAATTTGCAGTAAAACATTGCAGCCGATAGTTAAAGGAGTAAAACATGAACGAATATATCATTAAAATTGTATCACAACTCAAATGAAGAAAAAAATATATGACTGAAACCCATGAGGGTCTCATACAACTACCATAAACAACACAGCTGATACCAGTAACTAACATGCGACATATGTAATATAATGATGTAAAAATTATCAATCTATGCTCGACGTATCTACGTGCATTATGAGCTTTCAATTCAAGGTCGATAATTTGCATGTCGCAATAAAACTGATATAGAGTTACTTCAGATGGTTTGAATATAAAAATTAAGACGTAAATTACATATTGTCCAAACAAAAATAAAATCCAAGCTGAAGTGAAATAAGTGAATCTATTTTCATTATTAATACCCCACATACACAACAAAGATATCAACAAACTTTGTAAAAAACATAAAAACTTCGCGGCAAATTTTGTAATAGACGTTTTGAATTTAAAAAACCCAAAATCATATCCAAAAAATAAATGTAATATTTTGAAGAATATAGTGACGTGAGAATTAACTGGTCTTTCATAGTTTTTAAAATAGACATTCATTGTGAACGGAAAATTCTTTGCGATACGACGATGTCGTTCAACAGCAACGTTGATAATCTATTTTATTGAAAATCTAAAGCTCTTTACTTGTAAGAAACATTTTAAACTTTATGGTTTGGTCAAATAACTTTGTCACTTATTCACTAAGGCAATCAAATTATTTCTTTATGTGGAAAAGTAATTCTTCACTTCTTACCTGTCATTTTAGTCGATCAATCAATACAATAAGTGATTGTTTGAGCAAAAAAAAATAACTTTATACTACACCTGCTCGGAAAGTACCTTGATACTTTATCAAATTTACGGTAGAAAGTACGTCATTGCATATCGAACAAATATGCGGGGAGAAAACGCATCTGAGCGGGAGAGAAAAGTGTATGAAAATCCATTTCTTACGTGGTTTTTCTTTTTTAATTTTGGGTAAGACTATGCGCTGGTAACCTATAATATTAAAAGCCAAAAAGTTTTTACAGTGAGTTTTTATCTCCAAGTTCGCAAAATGACACTGGCCACTAGCTGTGTGTTGGATGGTGTCAAACAATTTGAAAAAAGAACATGTGATAATTGCAGACGCCATTGGCGCCATTTTCAAGTATTACATTAAGCTTCACTAACTGCAACAATTTCAATATAAATTTCAATTAGTAAAGATTTAGTTTTTTATTTTCTTCGTAGGTGTAGTATAAAGCACTATGTATCACTCGAGAGAAAGTGCGATTCCCGATCTCGGGTGTTTTTTTTGTTCAAACGACACCCTCGACGGTAATCGGTCACTTTCTCCTCTCGGTGAACAATGTACTATTGTTATTTGCATAATATAGTTTATGAGTAATTTTATTTTATCGTCAAAAAAGGTCATGAAATCGTGAAAATCAGTTTGAAAAGAACCTAGAAAGCAAGCTTCTAGCCTGTAAAGTGAAACTAAAGGGTTTGAAAAGTGAAACTTTGGGGTGCCGCAAGGCAGAATAATTGGTCTCTTGAATATTTTTTTCTAAAACTTAGATATCCATACAAAACCATTTTTAATTTTTTTTCGTTATAATTACAAAGTTATACTACATTAAAAAATGTGTAATGAAGTCTCCCCTACAGTACGCGAACGAACGCGTGACGTCACAATGGTACACCTTACAGGTATAGGTAAAGCTGTTAGTGTTTTGTATCACGACGACCTCGTTCGAGGACTGTCGGCGAGACTTCGGTACTCAATTTTAATGTAGGTAATATAACTTTATACTTTAACGAAAAAAATAGTTTTGTATGGAAACTTATACGATATGATCTTTTTATTTAGGTATCACAAAAAAAAAATATTTAAAAAGTCCAATTATTAGACCCAACCCTTTTTCTAATCGCAATCAATTTTGACAATGCGACATGATGTAATTATAAACTACTAGCTTTTACCCGCGGCTTCGCCCGCGTTATATTTTGATTTTGGCTAATGTTTATGTCGGCTGCGAAACCTAACCTAAGCAACAAACATCAAAATACCTTAGAGGAATGCTTTTGTTGGTTAAGTTACGGTTGGAGTGTATATACGACCCCCCTATGTATTCCCGCCTTGTCGTGGCGGGGGAGGTCTAGGCCAGCTGAAAAGGCGGCGCTCGAAGTCTCCCTCTTCTTTGGGTCTTTCCCCCAAGGCAGCTTAGAGGCCGGCACTCGTTGTTCAGCCGCTTTTAACTAAAGCAGCTGAGAGGATGGCTGGCAGGTTGCCTGCCTTATGAGGAGTGTTGCTTCTGAGGCAGGCTGCAGTGCCGCTCTTGCGACGCTGCAGCCGAGGATTAGGGGCTGCGGTGGGATGGAACTGGTTGTGTGGGTGCCGCCACCTACCCTACCTTCCGCTAGGCCGTCAACCTGTTGGCAGACGCAGTGGGGCTGCAGGGGAAGAGAAGTGTCGGTATCGCGATGGCCGTTCTCACTGCCTTCTGCAGTTGAAGAGGCAGGCGCTGGGCTACTATGACTGACCCGTTGCACTGGGACCAGGGCGTTGGAATGCTGTCCGACGCTCAGTGCTGGTTAGTCCCGAGTGGTGGATGACGATGTGTCTTTGTGCTCCGAAACACTCCGTCATTATGGCGGGAGCGCAAGCTCCGTTATGGAGCCCGAGTCTGGGCTAGCGCTGTTGAGTGCCGTGAAGGAGTGCGAAAAATGTAAGAACGTCTTATACTTGAAATGACAGGTTATTTCTGGCGCTTAGACGGCTGCTACCTATCCTACGGGAACTGTTAAAGTTTTTGGGATAAAAAGTGGCCTATGTCACTTTTCGTCTTTCAAACTATATTCATGCTTGGCAATAAGCCAAGGCAATCCGTTGCTCCGTTGCTGAGAAAAAGTTATTGTCTTATCCTACGGGAATCGCAATTTTTTCGGAATGGAAAGTATCCTATGTCACTTTCCGTCTTCCAAACTATGCCCACCCCAAAAATCAAGTCAATCCGTTGCTCCATTGCTGAGAAACAGTTATTGTCCTATCCCATGGGAATCACGAATTTTCTCGGGATAAAAAAGTATCCTATTATCACTTTCTGTCTTTTAAACCATAGGTATCCATACCAAAAATCAAGTCAATCTTTTGCTCCGTTGCTGCGTCAAAGAGGAACAAACTTTTCGGATTGATAATATTAAAGTAGGTATGATGATTATGTACCATAAAGGTAGAATAAAGAAACATGTTAAACCTCTAATGATAGTAGATTTAAAAATATTTTTAATGTGAGACAAAATGACGGCCTGGTATTAAACGTCATAGTAACGTGTGGCATGCATAGGGAAAAAAACATTTTATCCAATTTTAATGTCAGTTGTCATTTTCAATCCATACTTTATTTCCTCTTCAAGGGGATATAATGGTGGAAAAACAATTTGTCCTCTTGCCATGCTACCTGTGATTTATAAAAGTCTGCAGACAATGTCACCTGTCATCTAATTACGTTTCGCTGTGACCTTTCGTTAATCAATAGCGTCATAGAGGAATTAATCACTTAGCGTCTTTGTGATAGTGGCGACAGTTTTGCTTTCGATAGTTTTTGTCCTGTCCTACAGGAACTATGCAATTTTTTGCTTAACGTCTAACGCTTAGCATATAAAATTCGACGCGCTTGGTTTTGCTCTCGAGTCTCAGCAGTTCTTTGCGCTGCGTGATGCTCGGCATCTAAAAGTCGCCGCGCTTGACTTTCTCCTTAAGTCTCAGCATCTCTCTGAACTGCGTGACGCTCAGCATCTAAAACTCGACGCGCTTGTTTTTTTGCTCTTGAGTATCAGCAGTTTTTTCCGCTGCGTGATGCTCAGCATCTAAAAGTCGCCGCGCTTGACTTTCAACTTCAGTCTCAGCGCAGCTCTCTGAGATACGTGACGCTCAGAATCTAAAATTCGACGCGCTTGGTTTTGCTCTTGAGTCTCAGCAGCTCTTTGAGATGCGTGGCGCTCGGCATCTAATATCAAACGCGTTTAAGTGTGCTCTTCAGACTCTTGGCTTCTAGCAATTTTCGTTACGCAAGCTCCGCTAGAACTACGCGCTAGGTTCGATTTGCGTTTTGTAGGCATACCTATTAGAATGAAAACTACGTAATTAAACTGAAAAATTACATGTAACCTTCTCTAAATTTTACAGGAAAAGATTGATTGACTTTGACATTTGCAACTTAAACAGTCTTGAATGGGCATTGGGCATAGAGAATGTAATTTGGAAAGTCAAGATGCAAATTACCATTTGTCATGGTAGAAAATAAGTTTTTTCTTCTAAGATTCTAGCCAATGCGTTTTCATCCCCCTTTTTCAACCCTTTAAAACTATTTTTTCGAATCAAAAAGTAGCCTATGTCCTTTCTCAGGCTCTAGACTATCTGTGTACCAAATTTCATTCAAATCGGTTCAGTAGTTTTAGCGTGAAAGCGCGACAGACAGACAGACAGACAGAGTTACTTTCGCATTTATAATATTAGTAAGGATAGTAAGGATGTAGTACCTAGTTCTCCAAACAGTAGACCTCGCGACAAAATATCTCTTTTACTGAATCTTCATATGCCTATATCTCGACTCGCGCTTTACCGATTCGGTTCATACTCGCAAATCTTGTTATGATTTAAATACTGAACAATTATCCAAAATATTATCGAAATCAGCTGATAAATAGCGCGACAGCAAATTTTTCCCTTTTTTGAGAGAAATATTCTCCCAATCGAAAATCGCCGATGACAATAAAATTCCATTAATAAATGGAACCTGTTTACCAAGTTTCGTCGAGATTCGTTGAAAAATGCGACCTGCTTGTCAAGCATGCGACCACGAAAAGCCACGAAAAGAACTTATTTCGACGTGTGAAAAAGTATGACAGATAAATACTTTGCCATAACGCTGTCTCGTTCTGACACTACGAACGAAATAATTCGTGGCGCGCATACTAGCCCGGCTGGAGAGGAAAACCAACATCTGGAAAGACGAAAGCAAAATCGCCGTGTTAAAACGAAGATCTCTCTCACTTCGATCGCTCGATCAAAAATCGCCATGTTAAAATGAACATCTATCTTACTTCAACGTAACTACAAATTTTAAAACAAGAATAGTTGAATGAAGTAAAATATAGAAACAAAATAGGTACTTGGATATAATTTCATAACCTATGTAGATGTACTAACACAGAACTCTTAAATTGGTTACAAAATCAGCATAAGTAGGTACCAAACTCACGCCCTGTTCTACCCTGATAGCCGGCATAATCTATCAGCCTAACTATATAAGGACCGCCTAGCGTCCCGGCGCCCATTCTATCCAATAAATTTACCTTGTGACTTAGCCTTAAACCCCTCAGGCAGATAGTATAGAACTTAGATTTAATTTAAGCCCTTCAGGTTAATATTTATTATCAACTTTTATAAACTACATACGCCACTCAGGCGTTTAATTTGGCACTTTGAACTTTAGAAATGAAACGCTCACTCATACATAACTACAACCTTTTATTTCTATTTCTAAAACCTGCACATAAAAATTTAAAAGCGTTACATGCTGCTGTAGTATAGCTGCCGTGGCATGTCCGCATGGCAAGTGTAACTTGACGTGCTTGTAATATAATATAACACACATTTAAATCTTAATTAAATACTGAGTAACTACATGATTTAATACAGATGTGTGAACTGAATAGCAACAATAAGGTAGGTGACGCAGAAGCTGAGCAGCATCCCGAGCAGGCGCGCGTCGAGCGGGACCACCTTGTACACCGAGAACTTGAGCGGCCGGGCTTCCACGTAGCGGATGAAGCTGTTAATCTCGCGGCGTTTTGATTCCTCTGTAAAATTAAAATGAATTGCCTCAAGTCTTAATTCTTCTACATTAAACCCTTTCTACGTAAGTAAATATCATTCAATTTGTGAAAACATCAAAATATACATGGCACAGCGACCTTAAAGCCCTGTGTAATAGGGCCTATTCTGTGACATGGCACAACAAATACATGAACAATTCTCGATGTTCTTTTTTTTACATTGTTTTTTTTTTACGTGGGCACAAGTGCCTTTATTAGCTAAAATAAGATACAATACTACTTTATATCCTAAAACTACCTACTAGTGTAGTTAGTTTTACTACTACATAGAAAGAAATTGGATCCACAGACCCTTGAAGGTCTAAAGATGCTACTATTTTGTTAAAAATATAATATTAAAATCATTATTATGGAAATACCTTCCTCAAACAGCTGTTTTTCATGTAATGCTATTTTCAGATTTTCTACTTGGGCGGTTAGCAGAGAAGCGCATAAGGCGGGTCCTACTGTGTGGGCCAGTAAGAGAAGCATCGTCACATTTTCCGGTGTAAGTGCCAGCTGCCAAATCTGAAAATGAAAATTCCGAAAACTATAACCAACAGCGGAGAATATACTTTCAATTAAACTCTTTCTTTTAGAAACTAACATAACACTCAACAATCTGTCCATCAGCCGTAGGACATTCACTGCTGGACATAAGCCGGTGAACAGACGGTCTGATTTGTAGGTAATTAGTCAAACGAATGTAGGTAGGGATCTTTCAGTCTAGATCGGCCCAAGCGGCTCATAAAAATATTAAACCTATATTTCGACAGTAAGTATGTGTATTTTTAACCCCCGACGCAAAAGAGGGGTGTTATAAGTTTGACGTGTCTGTTTGTCTGTCTGTCTGTCTGTGGCATCATAGCGCCCGAACCACTGAACCGATTTCAGTTTAGTTTTTTTTTGGATGAAAGGAGACTTAATCGATAGTGTTCTTAGCTATGTTTTATAAAAATCGATTGAGCCGTTTAAGAGTTATGGTGGGTTAAAGTGGGGATGGAAGAACCAACATTCTACAAATGTGCCCAAAATGGTTGTCAATGTGTCGGGGGTTTTTTAAATTTTTAATTTATAGTAATTATAATAGTTTAGAGTCTAAACTGTCAAAATTTCCTCAGGGTCCGTTAAATATACCTAATACATAGAAAAATACGTATAGTTACCGGTAAGTTATCATTTCTTATTCTCCATATAGCGTGATATATTGAAGTCATCATAGTAGGTATATTGAATATAACAGCAGTCAAATACTACAAGAAAAAAAGTATTCATTACATCATCTCTATTAATAGGTAATTGTTACCTATCTGAACCTAGAAATATGTGATATATTTCCTGTTATTCTAAAGCAAAAATTTTGTACAGAGTATGTTCACAAAGTGAATTGTTAAAAATGTTAAAAAAAAACAACGGATTGCACTCCAGGACTGCCGGCAGAAGTGAAAACTTGAACAAATTAATGACTATCATTTATGTGGTAAAATAAAATATCACACACGCACACTCGCGCAAGCACACTGCGCCGTCTTACGAATTTCCGATCAGGTGACGTGTCCTGACGGAGTTTAACATTTTTACCCATCCCAAAAAGAGCACTACGCCATTAAAGAAATTTTCGCTTCCAAAATCCATACCACAGAATCGTACGACATCTTGTATGTTTCCGCAAAATCTGCGATCAATTTGTACAGATGTTTATAAGATGTTGTCTCGTTGTCACTGTTTACTAAATTGGCAGTAAAAATAACTAGTCGATGGTAAAATGAGTAAAATATAAACATAACTAGAGATAAAATTGTGTCGCAACCCAATATAACTATAAAATGTATCGCTGCAACCCAGACGGGTTTTATGTAGTCGTGGGTAATACCGCAGTAGACAGAAGTCACTAATAAACGGTAGATATAACCAAATAATAACAAAGCTATGAATCTCTTTTCAACAAATTTGCGAGCGTTGTAAGCTTTTAACTTAGAATCAACAAATTGCATATCGCAATAGAACTGGTATAAAGTTACATCTGATCTTTTCAATGCAAAAATTACAGCATAAATTATAAAATGTCCCAACATATAACTAAACCAAGCAACGAAAAGACCGCTGTATAAATTGCTCGAATATAATCCCCACACACAAACTAAATATATCAATAAACTTTGCAGCAAGCTTATGAACTTTAAAACAAAATAGTTTCGTCGTGAAGTTTCGTGTTTGAGAAAACCGAAACCGCAACCAAAAAAAACATCCAATATTTTGTACAAAATAGTCAAGTAAGAATCGACTTGTTTGTCATAAGTTTTTGAAAAGACTTTCATTTCGAAATAATTGAATTAGTACGAGCAGGATACAATACTGAAGTAGATAGTGTATCGAATGTATTCAGGAATGTTACGAACTCTAAGTGATTGTTAAAGATATTGATTCATAAGTAATTTATTTCAAGCGGCTAATTGAATTTATTTGTTTTGACTTGTCTGCGCGGTTCGATTAATCACTAACTGTTTTCTAGAACCTTCTGGTATATACATAGGTAAATATACAGTTGCTATTGTAATTTTAATTAAAAAATAATATAATCTATTTCGATGAATTTGTGTAAAACAGTAAAGTATTGATTGTATATGTACTTGACGGGGGAGTAGGGTCTCCATCATCAGCAGGGTCCATAAATATAGGGTTTCTGACATCTGTAGGGTCCATAATTTCTGGTCTTCTATCAGTGGGCGTCGTTGGGTAATGTTGGAGCAACGAAAAAAAATAATTTACTCAATTAAATTGTATTGTCCGAAGAATTTACAAGGTAGATTATAAGTAGCGACACAACAATAGTTAGGTTCGTATATAGCGCGATGGTTCAATATCAACCGGTCTGGCGGACAGCCATGCAAAAGTGTCGTGCGCTCCGCTCAGCCGGTGAATCCTTGACTCCATCGAACGCCAGAAGGTGGCGCTTGCGTCCTGTGTTACCAGTTGATTGCGACACGGCCATCCTGCTGCACACGTCCTCGTGTGGTGGTTAATCTACAATCAAAAACATCCACGATAAAACCTGTACGACTCGGTCGATCGTCAATGTATACATATATACACAGAAAACACGTCCACCATATATATATATATAAATTACGTGGACGTGTTTTTCGATGGAACCGCGTTTCTGTTTCAGTTAAATTTCAAAAATGCTGTAACGTTAAATATAATTAATTAATAAATAAACGTAAATTTTACTTTTCTTGTTTTACTATAGGTTACTATGTTTTAGAAAATTGTACATACTCGTAACTAAGTAAATACTTTAATCATGAAATTCAATATATTATGTCGATGGCTTTAACACTAGAGTACACGCGTGGCCTACTATAGTAAACCAGGGTCATATTATTCACTTGTTTTCCTTTTAAAATTAACGGGTTACTAAGTTAAAATTCCAGGAAAGCCTCCTTCTTGAAATTTATGAACAGATTAGTAAACCCAAACGACGGTTGCGAGTACATGTATTTTTGAAATTTGGTGCCAAAACCGCGAGTCTACCATAGTACCATCTACCATCCAAGCTTGTATTGGTGTACCAAAATTAGATGAGTAATTTATTTTTCAATTTTGAATATGTAAATAATATTACGTTGTCTAACTAAAATGCAAATTTCAGAAAATCACTCTCAAACGTGCACTTTTTATTTAAATTTACGTATAAGTTTGCCAAAATTGTTTATAATTCTGATTTTTTTCTAGTTATGTAAAAAACTATTTTTTTAGATAATTAGAATGTATGACTAAATGATTGATAATGCATTTTTATAGATTACTAGAGAAACTTACTTAAAGGCCTACCATAGTAGGCCATGCGTGCACTGGTGTAAAAAAAGTATATATAGGCGCGTGTATTCTAGTGTTACAATAGAAGTCCAAACATGTAATGTCTACGTCAGCTTTCCACCCTGTATTATCAATACCCAATACAAGCCAGAATTATCAATTCACTAACAAGTCCAAAAATGATTGAGCAGGTAATCGCCCCTTTCGTTTGAGTAATCTAAACTTAGATCTCAAAGTGCGCAATCAAATAGAGTGGAAGTTTGCCTGCGGCCACAATTTGCCCAATGTTCCCCTGAACTACTCTCAAAGATCTCGTTTCCTTTATCTCAGTTTCCGGGAACTGTTCATTATTTTACTAGTTATGTTCGGGAGAAAGAGACAAAATATTGTATCTGGCTACAGACCGTAGCTTTCTCATGTTTGTGTAAATTTTCTGTGGTTAACTGTTTCAAGGAAGCATGGTTGAAACTGAAATTAGTTTAGATAGGTATCCAAAAATCAAGATTAGACTTACCTAATCTTAGTTGAGAAATTTTTGAATTCTATTCCGTCTCTTACAAGGAGAAAAAGAAATTAAAATAAGACAGACCGACAAAACTCTTTATTTATAACCACAAAACAAAAATTTAACAACAGTTTATTTTAATTACATAAATAATAATAGTTTATTCCTTCCAGCCAACCATGCATGATTAAGAACTAACGAAAACAAGAAAACTAAAAAATATAAAATACCTAAATTATAGATATTACTAGCTTTTACCCGCGGCTTCGCCCGCGTTGTATTTTGATTTTGGCTTATGTTTATGTCGGCTGCGAAACCTAACCTAACTGACAAATATCAAAATACCTTAGAGGAATGCTTTTGTTGGTTAAGTTACGGTTGGAGTGTAATATACAACCCCCCCGTGTATTCCCGCCTTGTCGTGGGGGAGGTCTGAGGCAGCTGAAAAGGCGGCGCTCGAAGTCTCCCTCTTCTTTGGGTCTTTTCCCCCAAGGAAGCTTAGAGGCTGGCACTCGAGTTTCAGCCGCTTTTAACTAAAGCAGCTGAGAGGATGGCCGGTAGGTTGCATGCCTTATGAGGAGTGTCGCAACTTAGGCGGGCTGCAGTGCCGCTCTTGCGACGCTGCATCCGAGGATTTTTTTTATTATATCGCGAAATATCCCTGACATGATCAGCAGGGGTCTTAATTACAAATGAATAAAAACTAAGTATACCTATATTTCAATGTTTTTGGCTGTTTGCAGTTATAATAAACATTACAATGGTACAGCAAAGTTTATACCTACTTGTTCCTAATTAAGTATTGCTTTTTTACAAATATTTGTGCAAAAATTCGATAAAATTGTTTCTAAGGTTTTTTCGTGTTAGATTTATTCCAATTTTTTGTTCTAAATCAAATCTCTGCTTTCCATAACCTGGGCATACCAAGATTATGTGCAGTGGAGTCTCCTCTTTTGTGGGTTCACAGATGCACGATGGGCTTTCCTTCAACTTAAATCGATGTAAGTATTGGGAAAACTCACCATGCCCCGTCAGCACTTGAGTTATGATTCCCACTGGTGCTATTTCTCTTACGATCTTGTATGCCGCCCTTGCATCCGGAAAATATGTTTTGGTTACCGCCGCTGTGTGTCCATCCTGATACCGCCGGTTCCACTCGTCAAGAGAGTCCTTTCGGATTTCTCGCTTGACGAATGAAACGGGGCAGTTATCCTAAATAGGTCTGCACTTCGAGTGCAGTGCTGCTTCCTTTGCTAGCTGGTCCGCTCTCTCATTTCCCTCCATCCCCGCGTGCTATTTAATCCAATAAAGTTTCACTATTTTATTTTGTGCGTGTAGTAACTTTATGTTAGCTTTGAATTTACTGCTAAGGGATGGAGGGAAGATACGCCAACTACCGTTTCCAGTGCAGACCTGGAGTCACAAAAGATTTTTGCGATTTCGGTAGCCTCAAGAAGTGCCAATAACTCGACCTGTTACACAGAGCACCAATCGGCCAATTTCAGCTTGCGGGTACTGATCTCAGCGGCATCATCCCAAATGGATAATGCCGCCCCAACTTTCCCTTTAATTTTACTGCCGTCTGTAAATATGTTAATTTCTCGGTTAAGATTTTGCTCTAGTGCTGCTCCGTCTGCCAGGCATATGAACTGCTCAGCTCCTCCTGCTGCGCTGGGTGTGGCTTCTTTTCTGTCTCTCTATCTCCAGTTACTTGCTGGGAATAACCTTTCTTAGTTTCATAAAGCAAGGCTGCTTCTTGGACTCTGATATGACAGCCGAGGATAAGGGGCCGCGGTGGGATATATGGAACTGGTGGTGTGGGTGCCGCCACCTACCCTACCTTCTGCTAGGCCGTCAACGTGTTGGCAGACGCAGTGGGGCTGCAGGGGAAGAGAGGTGTCGGTATCGCGATTGCCGTTCTCACTGCCCTCTGCAGTTGAAGAGGCAGGCGCTGGGCTACTATGACTGACCCACTGCACTGGGACCAAGGCGTTGGAATGCTGTCTGACGTTCAGTACTGGTTAGTCCCGAGTGGTGGATGACGATGTGTCTTGTGCTCCGAAACACTCCGTCACTATGGCGAGAGCGCAAGCTCCGTTATGGAGCCCGAGTCTGGGCTAGTGCTGTTGAGTGCCGCGAAGGAGTGCGAAATATGTGGGAACGTCCTAAACTTGCCATGACAGGTTATTTCTGGCGCTTAGACGGCTCCTACCGCAGCCCACTCACTTAGTTTTTATCCCATCCTACGGGAACTGTTAAAGTTTTTGCGATAAAAAGTGGCCTATGTCACTTTTCGTCTTTCAAACTATATTCATGCAATATGCCAAGGCAAGTTGCTAAGTTGCTGAGAAAAATTTATCGTTAAGTCGAAAAAAATTGTGGTTCCCGTAGAACCACAATTTTTTCGGGATGGAAAGTATCCCATGTCACTTTCCGTCTTCCAAACTATGCCCACCCCAAATATCAAGTCGATCCGTTGCTCCATTGCTGAGAAACAGTTATTGTCCTATCCCATGGGAATCACGAATTTTCTCTAGATATAAAAAGTATCCTATTATCACTTTCTGTCTATTAAACCATAGTTATCCATACCAAAAATCAGGTCAATCTTTTGCTCCGTTGCTGCGTCAAAGAGGAACAAACCAACAAACTTTTCGGATTGATAGTATTAAAGTATGATGATTCTGTACCATAAAGGTAGAATAAAAAAACATGTTGAACCTCTAATGATAGAATATTTAAAAATATTTTTAATGTCAGACAAAATGACGGCCTGGTATTAAACGTCATAGTAACATGTAGCATGCAGAGGGAAAATAACATTTTATCCAATTTTAATGTCAGTTGTCATTTTCAATCCATACTTTATTTCCTCTTCAAGGGGATATAATGGTAGAAAAACAATTTGTCGCCTTGCCACGCTACTTGTGATTTATAAAAGTCTGCAGACAATGTCACCTGGTCTGCAGACAATGTCACCTGTCGTCTAATTACGTTTGGCTGTGACGTTTCGTTAGTCCATATTAGCGTCATAGAGGAATTAATCACTTAGCGTCTTTGTGATAGTGGCGACAGTTTCGCTTTCGAGGGTTTTTGTCCTGTCCTACAGGAACTATGCAATTTTTCGGGATAAAAAGTAAACTAAAGCTCCTTCCGCCTTTTATACTATATCCATGCCAAAAATCAAGTCAATCCGTTGCTCCGTTGGCGCGTGATAGAGTAACAAACCAACAAACCAACAAACTTTTCGGATTTATAATATTATAGTAAGGATAAGGATTAACAAAGAAAACAACTAGCTACACTTAGGGAAAAATACTATTTAGATCTAAACTAAAAATAATAAACTAATTTAAATCTTAACTATAAATATACCTACGTTAATAAGGATACAGTTTACTACATAGATTAATTTTACTAAGATTATTAAAACTTTTGGATCTCTAATCAAATTTCTAATTACACAGATTAAAGAAGAAATTTAAAGTACGACTACTGCATCATCAGTGTTACAATTACATATTTCAATTTGAAAGTTATACAAGCAACGTAAAAAGCAACTTGGCTGACGTAGCCAGGCTATTAAGAGACCTCTTGGCCACCAAGTATGCAGGCTTCTACGAGAATACATTACAGTGGTTGCTGTAGAATTGCTATCGTAGCATGAATGTCTTAGCGTAGCTGCCGTAGCAAGGCTACCGTAGCACGCCTGGCGTAGCACGACTACGTTAACATGGCTACTGTAGCACGGCTGTTATTACCATTGACATGATTATTACCATTTGTATTTCGAGCGGGAACTTAGCGCCCGATTGAGTAGCCTACTGACCGCCAACCGCGCGTGCCCCTATGAGTCGTCATCCGTAAGATTAGCTGATGTGGTATGGCTGCCTTGGTACAGCTGCCATGCCATGTCCGCATGGCAAGTGTAACTTAACGTGTTTGTAATAAAATTCAAAACACATATAAATATTAACTAAGTACTGAGTAACTACATGATTTAATAAAGATGTGTGAATTGTATAGCAACAATAAGGTAGGTGACGCAGAAGCTGAGCAGCATCCCGATCAGGCTCGCGTCGAGCGGGACCACCTTGTACACCGAGAACTTGAGCGGCCGGGCTTTCACGTAGCGGATGAATATGTTGAATTCGCGACATTTTGATTCATCTGTAAAATTAAAACAAATTGCCTCAATCTTCATTCCACATTGCACCCTTTCTACGTAAGTAATAATTATTTGTGAAAACATCAAAAAATACCGTTTGTTGCCCGTGGTCCTACCAAGCACTCTAGTAAGTACATGGGCAATTCTCGCAAACGTTCTTAGTTAAAAGGTAGCTTTTGAAACTCTTGATCAGTTTTACAATAGCGGCAAATTCATACCAATAAATACATTTTACACATTTGACAAATGCGAATATATTTTGTACAAGAAATGTTGTTATAAAAGTTACAAAATGTTAAGATCACTATTATGGAAATACCTTCTTCAACCAGCAGTTTTTCGTGTAATGCTATTTTGAGATTTTCGACTTGAGCTGTTAGCAGAGAAGCGCAAATGGCGGGTCCTACTGTATGGGCCATTATCAGAAGCGTCCTCGCATTTTGCGGAGAAAGTGCCATCTGCCAGATCTAAAAATTAAAATTTAGAAAATAATAACCGACACGCAACGGACGCGCGATAGCGGAGGATATTTATATTTCTATTTAAAAAATGTGCTATTTAAGCTCTTTTTATTTAAACAAACGTAGCATTCTTCAATCTGTCTATCAGCCGTATGACATCCACTGCTGGACATAAGCCTAAGCACAGCATAGGATGTCCATCAACAAGGTGGACAGACGGTCTGATTTGTAGGTGAATATAACCATTCATCCATCAGCCATAGGACGTCCACTGCTGGACATAGGTCTCCCCTATAGATCTCTAATAAGACCGGTTGGAAGCGGCTTGCATCCAGCGCGATCCTGCGGTCTTAATGAGGTCATCCTTCCACCTTGTGGGTGGACGTCCTACGCTGCGCTTGCCGGTGCGTGGTCTTCACTCGAGAACTTTTTGACCCCATCGGTCATCAGTCCTCCGCACTCTGTGCCCTGCCCATTGCCACTTCAACTTGCCAATCCGCTGGGCTATATCGGTAACTTAGGTTCTTCTACATACCTATCTCCTCATTCCTAATTCGATCCCGCAGAGAGACTCCGAGCATGGCCCTCTCCATAGCTCGTTGTGCTACTTGGAGCTTATTAATAAGGCTCATAGTTATAGACCACGTTTCAATGCCATAAGTCATCATTGTACTGTAACTGTGAATGTAACCATTTGCCTACAAATTTATTGCATTTGACTGCTAGCTACTAAGGTAGGTACTCATCGTGAGTTGACGAAAGTCAGTTTCACGGCAAAAACTTAATAAGTTACATACACTAAAAAATGGAGACACTAAACAGTTTTTACACAACGTAACACATAAATCAATCACACTATCAACATAATGATCCAGCAACCGCATCATATGTGGACATAGATGGAATAATTGAGAAAACCTTTCAAGCTTGCGATTTAAAGATGGTGACTAGAAAATATCCGCGTCAGAATGCCACACAACTGTTTAGGTATGTATCCGTTTGAGCAGCCTCTACCTACTTGGGGCGGACTGAGACAACTTTTCTTCATGTTCCCGCAGGGTGACGCAGGGCGAAGCATGCCTGCTGTTGAGGTACGTGTCGCTAGTCGCACTGCCTAGAGAGGGCCCGAAGCTGCCTGTAGTGGGTTCTTAGCTATACAATAACAGTTTTGTAAGTGAAGTTACTGTCGTGATCCAATTACGTGTGTGAAAGAAATCTACAGCTTGTTTAGGTAACATAACGTCCCCTTTTGATTCTAACCAACAATTACCAACGTGACGCCCAAATTTGAATACTGATTACGCAGACTTCCTCGGCATTCGTTATATTCTATAATAAAAGTAGGCTTCGGCGTGAGTGACTGATTGACTGATGGTCCACAGCCCAAACCGCTTAACTTATATACTTGAAAAACTTGAAACATGCCCTTTTCGGTTGATTTGCAACTTGGCGTAAATATTCTTGAAACGAAATAAAAAATAAGTACGTTTTGTTCAACATTTGTGATTTTTTTATCCTGGGGGGCCGATGAAAATTTCAAAGTTTGTAAAAAAAAAAACATCAATTTGTTTTTTTCCTCCAATCAAATCCAATTAATTACCTCCAACTAGCTGAATTGACAAGGACAACATTTGGTATTGGAGTAGCTTATATGTACAGATACTGTATGTAAGTCATAGTTGTTATGAAAAATCTGTCCTATCCCTTCGGGATACCCTAAATCACAAAAAAAATGTTATGACGAAACAAATAGACGGATTCAAATGCGATTTGGTATAGGAGTAGACCATGACACAAATCAATGCATGGGCTAGGTACTGTTATTCCGAAAAGAGTTAAAGGTTCTTTAGGGAATTGAAAAATGAAATAAATTGACAAAAGTACCTACGGAACATAATCTAATGAGGTTTAAAAATAGCCTACATAATAAAGAAGTACAAAACAATGCAGACTAAACCGCGGGCTACAATAATCATTTTAATAAGTTACAAAACAACACGGGTCAAACCATAGCCTAAAATTATTTCTAGGAAGTAGGTACTTACGCGGGCCAAACCGCGGGCTGTTATCATATTAAGCAAGTACTAAGACAACGCAGGCGAAGCCGCAGACAATAAGCTAGTATTTAATAATATATCAAAACATATTATATTATATAATAAAAATAAAATAAAATAATTTAATAAACATATTATATATTATTATTATATTATAGTTACCGGTAAGTTATCATTTTTCAGGCTCCATAAACCGTGATATATCGAAGTCATCATCGAAGGTATATTGAATATAACAGCCGTCAAATACTACAAGAAAGAAAGTGTTAGTTAAATTATCTCTATTAACAATTATTACCTGTCGAAACATAAAAATACATATGTGACACAAATCCATTTATTCTAAAGAAAAGATTTTATACAAGATAACTGGTATTTATTTAGCATCCTTTTAAGGGCATATTCTGTACATCGAAACAGTTTTGCCAACCCCAGAAAACTAAAAAAACTCACCAATGTAATAATAGTAAACTATTTTTTTATTAAAACTACCCGACACAAAATAAACTCTATGTCTTTTCAATATCATTGAAGTAACACGGTACCAAATTTCGAATCGATAGGACATATGGAAGGTAGTCAGATCCCCTCATCAACTATTAAAGCGCTGATGATCTTCAAACGGCTGATCAGGGGCCTTACTGTGTAAGCGCTCTGACGTTCGGCTTTGCTTTCCCTCCCGCTCGCTCGAAGTAACACGGTACCAAATATCGAATCGAAAGGACATATGAAAGGTAGTCAGATCCCTTCATCAACTAGAAAAGAGCTGATGATCTTCAAAGGGCTGAACAGATTTTCATGAAACATGTCTAAGAACACTCGGGATAAAATTATCTATGACACAAAAAAAAAACTAAACGAAAATCAGTTCATCCGTTTGGGAGCTACGATACCACAGATACACAGACACGTTAAGGGGTTTTTTAAACTTATAACACCCCTCTCTTTGTCGGGGGTTAAAAACAGGAGAAAACAGTACCTAGATAAAGTGAAAAGAGGCAGATTTCTTAATTTTCTCTTATAATTAAAACAGTTATCTCGTTTTATTAGTTACTAGGACTCATAAACATTGTGATATTAGCTATAACTAAGGATGACAACCTCAAAAAAAATCAAAGTAAAATTATTTTCCACTTTCGTCCTCAATTGTCTCATCTTCAGTATTTTCAGACTTTTTTTATACTTTATAGTGTAACCAGGTGGCGCTGAACAGCTGAACTACTTAAATAATCGGCCAATTGCAAGTCGAACTAGCGCACTAAGGGTTCCGTACTGTATTGGAGCCCCCCTTAAATATTTATTTTAATTTATTATTAACTAGCTTTTACCCGCGGCTTTGCCCGCGTTATATTTTGATTTTGGCTTATGTTTATGTCGGCTGCGAAACCTAACCTAACCGACAAATATCAAAATACCTTAGAGGAAAGCTTTTGTTGGTTAAGTTACGGTTGGAGTGTATATACAACCCCCCCGTGTATTCCCGCCTTGTCGTGGGGGAGGTCTGAGGCAGCTGAAAAGGCGGCGCTCGAAGTCTCCCTCTTCTTTTTTCCCCCAAGGAAGCTTAGAGGCTGGCACTCGAGGTTCAGCCGCTTTTAACTAAAGCAGCTGAGAGGATGGCCGGTAGGTTGCATGCCTTATGAGGAGTGTCGCAACTTAGGCGGGCTGCAGTGCTGCTCTTGCGACGCTGCATCCGAAGATTTTTTTTTATTTTATCGTGAAATATCCCTGACATGATCAGGGGTCTTAATTACAAATGAATAAAAACTATCCCTATATTTCAATGTTTTTGGCTGTTTGCAGTTATAATAAACATTACAATGGTACAGCAAAGTTTAAACCTACTTGTTGCTTTTGCTTTGCTTTTGCTTTTTTACAAATATTTGTGCAAAAATTCGATAAAATTGTTACTAAGGTTTATACGTGTTAGATTAATTCCAATTTTTTGTTCTAAATCAAATCTCTGCTTTCCATAAACTGGGCATTCCAAGATTATGTGCAGTGGAGTCTCCTCTTTTGTGGGTTCACAGATGCACGATGGGCTTTCCCTCAACTTAAATCGATGTAAGTATTGGGAAAACCCACCATGCCCCGTCAGCACTTGAGTTATGATTCCCACTGGTGCTATTTCTCTTACGATCCTGTATGCCGCCCTTGCATCCGGAAAATATGTTTTGGTTACCACCGCTGTGTGTCCATCCTGATACCACCGGTTCCACTCGTCAAGAGAGTCCTTTCGGATTTCTCGCTTGACGAATGAAACGGGGCAGTTATCGTAAATAGGTCTGCACTTCGAGTGCAGTGCTGCTTCCTTTGCTAGCTGGTCCGCTCTCTCATTTCCCTCCATCCCCGCGTGCGCTTTAAACGAATAAAGTTTCACTATTTTATTTTGTGCGTGTAGTAACTTTATGTTAGCTTTGAATTTACTGCTAAGGGATGGCGGGAAGATACGCCAACTACCGTTTCCAGTGCAGACCTGGAGTCACAAAAGATTTTTGCTTTTTCGGTAGCCTCAAGTAGTGCCAATAACTCGGCCTGGTACACAGAGCACCAATCGGCCAATTTCAGCTTGTGCGTACTGATCTCAGCGGCATCATCCCAAATGGATAAAGCCGCCCCAACTTTCCCTTTAATTTTGCTGCCGTCTGTAAATATGTTAATTTCTCGGTTAAGATTTTGCTCTAGTGCTGCTCCGTCTGCCAGGCATATGAATTCCAGCTCCTCCTGTTGCGCTGGGTGTGGCTTCTTTTCTGTCTCTATATCTCCAGTTACTTGCTGGGAATAACCTTTCTTAGTTTCATAAAGCAAGGCTGCTTCCTGGACTCTGATATGACAGCCGAGTATTAGGGGCCGCGGTGGGATATATGGAACTGGAGGTGTGGGTGCCGCCACCTACCCTACCTTCCGCTAGGCCGTCAACGTGTTGGCAGACGCAGTGGGGCTGCAGGGGAAGAGAGGTGTCGGTATCGCGATGGCCGTTCTCACTGCCCTCTGCAGTTGAAGAGGCAGGCGCTGGGTTACTATGACTGACCCGCTACACTGGGACCAGGGCGTTGGAATGCTGTCTGACGTTCAGTACTGGTTAGTCCCGAGTGGTGGATGACGATGTGTCTTGTGCTCCGAAACACTCCGTCATTATGGCGAGAGCGCAAGCTCCGTTATGGAGCCCGAGTCTGGGCTAGCGCTGTTGAGTGCCGCGAAGGAGTGCGAAAAATGTAGGAACGTCCTAAACTTGCCATGACAGGTTATTTCTGGCGCTTAGACGGCTGCTACCGTAGCCCACTCACTTAGTTTTTATCCTATCCTACGGGAACTGTTAAAGTTTTTGCGATAAAAAGTGGCCTATGTCACTTTTCGTCTTTCAAACTATATTCATGCAATAAGCTAAGGCAAGTTGCTCCGTTGCTGAGAAAAATTTATTGTTAAGTCCTACGGGAACCACAATTTTTTCGGGATGGAAAGTATCCTATGTCACTTTCCGTCTTCCAAACTATGCCCACCCCAAATATCAAGTCAATCCGTTGCTCCATTGCTGAGAAGCAGTTATTGTCCTATCCCATGGGAATCACGAATTATCTCAAGATAAAAAAGTATCCTATTATCACTTTCTGTCTTTTAAACCATAGGTATCCATACCAAAAATCAGGTCAATCTTTTGCTCCGTTGCTGCGTCAAAGAGAAACAAACTAACAAACTTTTCGGATTGAAAATATTAAAGTATGATGATTCTGTACCATAAAGGTAGAATAAAGAAACATGTTAAACCTCTAATGATAGAAGATTTAAAAATATTTTTAATGTCAGACAAAATGACGGCCTGGTAGTAAACGTCATAGTAACATGTAGCATGCAGAGGGAAAATAACATTTTATCCAATTTTAATGTCAGTTGTCATTTTCAATCCATACTTTATTTCCTCTTCAAGGGGATATAATGGTGGAAAAACAATTTGTCCTCTTGCCATGCTACTTGTGATTTATAAAAGTCTGCAGACAATGTCACCTGTCATCTAATTACGTTTGGCTGTGACGTTTCGTTAGTCCATATTAGCGTCATAGAGGAATTAATCACTTAGCGTCTTTGTGATAGTGGCGACAGTTTCGCTTTCGATGGTTTTTGTCCTGTCCTACAGGAACTATGCAATTTTTCGGGATAAAAAGTATCCTAAAGCTCCTTCCGCCTTTTAAACTGTGTCCATGCCAAAAATCAAGTCAATCCGTTGCTCCGTTGGTGCGTGAAAGAGTAACAAACCAACAAACCAACAAACTTTTCGGATTTATAATATTAGTAAGGATTATTGAAGTGCACATACAATTAAATATTCCGTGAATATTTCAAGCGTCTACCTTTTACCGCTATTAATATCAAGCGAAAAACGGCTAAAAAATCAGGTGTGTTGTAAGGGAAGCCCCCCTTAATTATTAATTTTATTCTGTTTTTAGTATATGATATTACTAGCTTTTACCCGCGGCTTTGCCCGCGTTATATTTTGATTTTGGCTTATGTTTATGTCGGCTGCGAAACCTAACCTAACCGACAAATATCAAAATACCTTAGAGGAAAGCTTTTGTTGGTTAAGTTACGGTTGGAGTGTATATACAACCCCCCCGTGTATTCCCGCCTTGTCGTGGGGGAGGTCTGAGGCAGCTGAAAAGGCGGCGCTCGAAGTCTCCCTCTTCTTTTTTCCCCCAAGGAAGCTTAGAGGCTGGCACTCGAGGTTCAGCCGCTTTTAACTAAAGCAGCTGAGAGGATGGCCGGTAGGTTGCATGCCTTATGAGGAGTGTCGCAACTTAGGCGGGCTGCAGTGCCGCTCTTGCGACGCTGCATCCGAAGATTTTTTTTTATTTTATCGTGAAATATCCCTGACATGATCAGGGGTCTTAATTACAAATGAATAAAAACTATCCCTATATTTCAATGTTTTTGGCTGTTTGCAGTTATAATAAACATTACAATGGTACAGCAAAGTTTAAACCTACTTGTTGCTTTTGCTTTGCTTTTGCTTTTTTACAAATATTTGTGCAAAAATTCGATAAAATTGTTACTAAGGTTTATACGTGTTAGATTAATTCCAATTTTTTGTTCTAAATCAAATCTCTGCTTTCCATAAACTGGGCATTCCAAGATTATGTGCAGTGGAGTCTCCTCTTTTGTGGGTTCACAGATGCACGATGGGCTTTCCCTCAACTTAAATCGATGTAAGTATTGGGAAAACCCACCATGCCCCGTCAGCACTTGAGTTATGATTCCCACTGGTGCTATTTCTCTTACGATCCTGTATGCCGCCCTTGCATCCGGAAAATATGTTTTGGTTACCACCGCTGTGTGTCCATCCTGATACCACCGGTTCCACTCGTCAAGAGAGTCCTTTCGGATTTCTCGCTTGACGAATGAAACGGGGCAGTTATCGTAAATAGGTCTGCACTTCGAGTGCAGTGCTGCTTCCTTTGCTAGCTGGTCCGCTCTCTCATTTCCCTCCATCCCCGCGTGCGCTTTAAACGAATAAAGTTTCACTATTTTATTTTGTGCGTGTAGTAACTTTATGTTAGCTTTGAATTTACTGCTAAGGGATGGCGGGAAGATACGCCAACTACCGTTTCCAGTGCAGACCTGGAGTCACAAAAGATTTTTGCTTTTTCGGTAGCCTCAAGTAGTGCCAATAACTCGGCCTGGTACACAGAGCACCAATCGGCCAATTTCAGCTTGTGCGTACTGATCTCAGCGGCATCATCCCAAATGGATAAAGCCGCCCCAACTTTCCCTTTAATTTTGCTGCCGTCTGTAAATATGTTAATTTCTCGGTTAAGATTTTGCTCTAGTGCTGCTCCGTCTGCCAGGCATATGAATTCCAGCTCCTCCTGTTGCGCTGGGTGTGGCTTCTTTTCTGTCTCTATATCTCCAGTTACTTGCTGGGAATAACCTTTCTTAGTTTCATAAAGCAAGGCTGCTTCCTGGACTCTGATATGACAGCCGAGGATTAGGGGCCGCGGTGGGATATATGGAACTGGAGGTGTGGGTGCCGCCACCTACCCTACCTTCCGCTAGGCCGTCAACGTGTTGGCAGACGCAGTGGGGCTGCAGGGGAAGAGAGGTGTCGGTATCGCGATGGCCGTTCTCACTGCCCTCTGCAGTTGAAGAGGCAGGCGCTGGGTTACTATGACTGACCCGCTACACTGGGACCAGGGCGTTGGAATGCTGTCTGATGTTCAGTACTGGTTAGTCCCGAGTGGTGGATGACGATGTGTCTTGTGCTCCGAAACACTCCGTCATTATGGCGAGAGCGCAAGCTCCGTTATGGAGCCCGAGTCTGGGCTAGCGCTGTTGAGTGCCGCGAAGGAGTGCGAAAAATGTAGGAACGTCCTAAACTTGCCATGACAGGTTATTTCTGGCGCTTAGACGGCTGCTACCGTAGCCCACTCACTTAGTTTTTATCCTATCCTACGGGAACTGTTAAAGTTTTTGCGATAAAAAGTGGCCTATGTCACTTTTCGTCTTTCAAACTATATTCATGCAATAAGCTAAGGCAAGTTGCTCCGTTGCTGAGAAAAATTTATTGTTAAGTCCTACGGGAACCACAATTTTTTCGGGATGGAAAGTATCCTATGTCACTTTCCGTCTTCCAAACTATGCCCACCCCAAATATCAAGTCAATCCGTTGCTCCATTGCTGAGAAGCAGTTATTGTCCTATCCCATGGGAATCACGAATTATCTCAAGATAAAAAAGTATCCTATTATCACTTTCTGTCTTTTAAACCATAGGTATCCATACCAAAAATCAGGTCAATCTTTTGCTCCGTTGCTGCGTCAAAGAGAAACAAACTAACAAACTTTTCGGATTGAAAATATTAAAGTATGATGATTCTGTACCATAAAGGTAGAATAAAGAAACATGTTAAACCTCTAATGATAGAAGATTTAAAAATATTTTTAATGTCAGACAAAATGACGGCCTGGTAGTAAACGTCATAGTAACATGTAGCATGCAGAGGGAAAATAACATTTTATCCAATTTTAATGTCAGTTGTCATTTTCAATCCATACTTTATTTCCTCTTCAAGGGGATATAATGGTGGAAAAACAATTTGTCCTCTTGCCATGCTACTTGTGATTTATAAAAGTCTGCAGACAATGTCACCTGTCATCTAATTACGTTTGGCTGTGACGTTTCGTTAGTCCATATTAGCGTCATAGAGGAATTAATCACTTAGCGTCTTTGTGATAGTGGCGACAGTTTCGCTTTCGATGGTTTTTGTCCTGTCCTACAGGAACTATGCAATTTTTCGGGATAAAAAGTATCCTAAAGCTCCTTCCGCCTTTTAAACTGTGTCCATGCCAAAAATCAAGTCAATCCGTTGCTCCGTTGGTGCGTGAAAGAGTAACAAACCAACAAACCAACAAACTTTTCGGATTTATAATATTAGTAAGGATAGCGGCAACAGAAATACAACATCTGTGAAAATTTCAACTGTCACGCTTCATGAGATGCATCATGCAGCCTGATGACAGACAGACAGACAGACGGGCAGACGGACGGACAGCGGAGTCTTAGTAATAGGGTCCCATTTTTACCCTTTGGGTACGTAACCCTAAGAACAGTAAAAATTAGGAATGAAACAGAAAACAGGTCATCAGTGTGAAAACAGCAAATCCACTGTTAAAACGTAGTAGTAGTAGTAGGGTTGGACGCTGCATCAAAACAAACAACTTTTGTTCTACGACTTTTCACAAATGTCTCTAGGTCCAAGTCTCGCGGGTGGCGGCGTGTGCGCTTTTTACATAGGGTTTATTATGTTTAGACCGGTCAAATTGCAGACAACTTGCAAATTTACTCTCAAGCTACAATCGATCACTTGGATAAAGCTGTGGCAGCTAGTAATGATGAGGCCATCATTACTGGTAGCTCAAGGATGATTGCACGCATTGATCAAACTTCTTTTGGTAAAATTTTATTTTGCGGTATTACGATCCCTTTTAGTAGCGAAGTCAGAAACCTTGGTAATACTTTTTGATAGTTATCTCTCATGGAATCCTCAAATCCAATCTGTGAAGCGCAAGTTATACGCTTCTTCTGCATCATTACGAAGAATTCGCAATTTTCTACCTACTGCTACAAAAGTTGCGTTAGCACAATCCCTTCTTCTCCCTATTTTAGACTATGCCGACGCTTGCTATCTCGACTTAACCCAGGGGCAATTCGATAAGCCTGAGCGTCTCCAAAATCTATGCATACGGTTCATTTTCAGCCTCCGGAAATTCGATCACATTTCCCGATTTTGTAATAAGCTCAAATGGGCCCCTGTCCTACTTCGCTGCTATACTCATATACATTCCCTTCTCTACAACATTCTCTTCAAACTTTCTTCTCCTTCATATTTACGCTCTCGCTTCACTTTTCTCTGTGAGTTTCAGTATGTCAATCTTAGATCTTCTAACAATCTCCTTCTTTCCACTCCATCTCATTCTACTGCTTTTTATGATTTTTCTTTCAATGTCCAAGCTGTAGCTTTCTTTAATAACCTTCCTATGACCATAGTGCATAGAGCGTTGAATCTTTCAAGACCCAGGTTCAGCAATATTATCTCTCAAAGCTCACTGTAACTGATACTCATATCACCCTTCGTTATTAATTATTTATTTGTAGTACATTTATGTTGACTTGTAAAATAATTTTATCAATAAATATGACTATGACTAAGTTTGATTATTTTTATTACATGTATTATATTATTTATGTATGGCTATTTAGTTTATATTTGTTGTTTAATAGAAATTTGTATTAACTTTCTTTCATCAAAACTTTTACGTTTACACCGTCCTTGTCGTCTATACATTTCCTTGCATCCAAAGGAGGTTGTCTAGAACAAATCGCTTTTAGCGATAAGATCGCCTTTTGTGCCTTTTCAGTCTTCGTTTCTTTTGTTATGTTTTCCTATTTGTTGGTGTCAATAAAGTGTTGTTGTATTGTATCGTATTTTTTTTAATTTTGTACGGAAGAAAATAAATACGAATTTAACAAAAGATAACGTTTTGATATATTATGCCCTTAAAAGGATGCTAAATGATTACCAATATACAGGGTTACCCTGAATCCTTACTATAATATTATAAATCCGAAAAGTTTGTTGGTTTGTTGGTTTGTTACTCTTTCACGCACCAACGGAGCAACGGATTGACTTGATTTTTGGCATGGACACAGTTTAAAAGGCGGAAGGAGCTTTAGGATACTTTTTATCCCGAAAAATTGCATAGTTCCTGTAGGACAGGACAAAAACCATCGAAAGCGAAACTGTCGCCACTATCACAAAGACGCTAAGTGATTAATTCCTCTATGACGCTAATATGGACTAACGAAACGTCACAGCCAAACGTAATTAGATGACAGGTGACATTGTCTGCAGACTTTTATAAATCACAAGTAGCATGGCAAGAGGACAAATTGTTTTTCCACCATTATATCCCCTTGAAGAGGAAATAAAGTATGGATTGAAAATGACAACTGACATTAAAATTGGATAAAATGTTATTTTCCCTCTGCATGCTACATGTTACTATGACGTTTACTACCAGGCCGTCATTTTGTCTGACATTAAAAATATTTTTAAATCTTCTATCATTAGAGGTTTAACATGTTTCTTTATTCTACCTTTATGGTACAGAATCATCATACTTTAATATTTTCAATCCGAAAAGTTTGTTAGTTTGTTTCTCTTTGACGCAGCAACGGAGCAAAAGATTGACCTGATTTTTGGTATGGATACCTATGGTTTAAAAGACAGAAAGTGATAATAGGATACTTTTTTATCTTGAGATAATTCGTGATTCCCATGGGATAGGACAATAACTGCTTCTCAGCAATGGAGCAACGGATTGACTTGATATTTGGGGTGGGCATAGTTTGGAAGACGGAAAGTGACATAGGATACTTTCCATCCCGAAAAAATTGTGGTTCCCGTAGGACTTAACAATAAATTTTTCTCAGCAACGGAGCAACTTGCCTTAGCTTATTGCATGAATATAGTTTGAAAGACGAAAAGTGACATAGGCCACTTTTTATCGCAAAAACTTTAACAGTTCCCGTAGGATAGGATAAAAACTAAGTGAGTGGGCTACGGTAGCAGCCGTCTAAGCGCCAGAAATAACCTGTCATGGCAAGTTTAGGACGTTCCTACATTTTTCGCACTCCTTCGCGGCACTCAACAGCGCTAGCCCAGACTCGGGCTCCATAACGGAGCTTGCGCTCTCGCCATAATGACGGAGTGTTTCGGAGCACAAGACACATCGTCATCCACCACTCGGGACTAACCAGTACTGAACGTCAGACAGCATTCCAACGCCCTGGTCCCAGTGTAGCGGGTCAGTCATAGTAACCCAGCGCCTGCCTCTTCAACTGCAGAGGGCAGTGAGAACGGCCATCGCGATACCGACACCTCTCTTCCCCTGCAGCCCCACTGCGTCTGCCAACACGTTGACGGCCTAGCGGAAGGTAGGGTAGGTGGCGGCACCCACACCTCCAGTTCCATATATCCCACCGCGGCCCCTAATACTCGGCTGTCATATCAGAGTCCAGGAAGCAGCCTTGCTTTATGAAACTAAGAAAGGTTATTCCCAGCAAGTAACTGGAGATATAGAGACAGAAAAGAAGCCACACCCAGCGCAACAGGAGGAGCTGGAATTCATATGCCTGGCAGACGGAGCAGCACTAGAGCAAAATCTTAACCGAGAAATTAACATATTTACAGACGGCAGCAAAATTAAAGGGAAAGTTGGGGCGGCTTTATCCATTTGGGATGATGCCGCTGAGATCAGTACGCACAAGCTGAAATTGGCCGATTGGTGCTCTGTGTACCAGGCCGAGTTATTGGCACTACTTGAGGCTACCGAAAAAGCAAAAATCTTTTGTGACTCCAGGTCTGCACTGGAAACGGTAGTTGGCGTATCTTCCCGCCATCCCTTAGCAGTAAATTCAAAGCTAACATAAAGTTACTACACGCACAAAATAAAATAGTGAAACTTTATTCGTTTAAAGCGCACGCGGGGATGGAGGGAAATGAGAGAGCGGACCAGCTAGCAAAGGAAGCAGCACTGCACTCGAAGTGCAGACCTATTTACGATAACTGCCCCGTTTCATTCGTCAAGCGAGAAATCCGAAAGGACTCTCTTGACGAGTGGAACCGGTGGTATCAGGATGGACACACAGCGGTGGTAACCAAAACATATTTTCCGGATGCAAGGGCGGCATACAGGATCGTAAGAGAAATAGCACCAGTGGGAATCATAACTCAAGTGCTGACGGGGCATGGTGGGTTTTCCCAATACTTACATCGATTTAAGTTGAGGGAAAGCCCATCGTGCATCTGTGAACCCACAAAAGAGGAGACTCCACTGCACATAATCTTGGAATGCCCAGTTTATGGAAAGCAGAGATTTGATTTAGAACAAAAAATTGGAATTAATCTAACACGTATAAACCTTAGTAACAATTTTATCGAATTTTTGCACAAATATTTGTAAAAAAGCAAAAGCAAAGCAAAAGCAACAAGTAGGTTTAAACTTTGCTGTACCATTGTAATGTTTATTATAACTGCAAACAGCCAAAAACATTGAAATATAGGGATAGTTTTTATTCATTTGTAATTAAGACCCCTGATCATGTCAGGGATATTTCACGATAAAATAAAAAAAAATCTTCGGATGCAGCGTCGCAAGAGCGGCACTGCAGCCCGCCTAAGTTGCGACACTCCTCATAAGGCATGCAACCTACCGGCCATCCTCTCAGCTGCTTTAGTTAAAAGCGGCTGAACCTCGAGTGCCAGCCTCTAAGCTTCCTTGGGGGAAAAAAGAAGAGGGAGACTTCGAGCGCCGCCTTTTCAGCTACCTCAGACCTCCCCCACGACAAGGCGGGAATACACGGGGGGGTTGTATATACACTCCAACCGTAACTTAACCAACAAAAGCTTTCCTCTAAGGTATTTTGATATTTGTCGGTTAGGTTAGGTTTCGCAGCCGACATAAACATAAGCCAAAATCAAAATATAACGCGGGCAAAGCCGCGGGTAAAAGCTAGTATTATTATATGTAGTAAGTGCACAAAGTAAAATAGAGACATTTAAAAAAATAACCATACCACGAAATCGTACGACATCTTGTATGTTTCCGCAATATCTGCTATTAATTTATACAGATGTTTATAGGATTTTGTCAGCTCGTTGTCACCGTTTACTAAATTTGCAGTAAAAATTACTAGTCGATGGTAAAATGAGTAAAATATAAACATAAGTATGGATAAAATTGTGTCGCAACCCACAAGAACAATATGGTATATCACTGAACTCCAGATAGGTTTCATGCAGTAGTGGGTAATGTTGCAGTACACAACAGACACCAATATACGATTGATATAACCAAATAATAACAAAGCTATTAATCTCTTTTCAACAAATTTGCGTGCGTTGTAAGCTTTTAACTTAGAATCAATATATTGCATATCGCAATAGAACTGGTATAAAGTTACATTTGATCTTTTTAACGCAAAAATTGCAACATAAATTATATAATTTCCGAACAATTGACTAAGCCAAGCAACAAAAAGACCGCTGTATATTTTGCTCGAATATAGTCCCCATACACAAACTAAAGATATCAATAAACTTTGCAGCAAGCTTATGAACTTAAAAACAATATATTTTCGACGTGACGTTTCGTGTTTGAAAAATCCGAAACCGCAACCAAAAAAGACATCCAATATTTTGTAAAATAAAGTCAAGTAAGAAGTGACTTGATTGTTATAATTTTTTGAAAAGACTTTCATTTTGGACTTAGTGTATTACAATACAATACCTACTGAAGTAGATTCAGTGAACAAAGTAACTGGAATTTATTCAGAAATGTTTCTACGTTATAGCTGAACTGAAGATATTGATTAATAAGTAATTATTTCAAGCGGTTACACTAACTAAATTTATTTCTTTGACTTGTCTGCGCAGTTCGATTGATTACTAATATTGTATTCTAAAACCTACTGGTTTATTACCATGGTAATATTAAAAGCACAAACACTGTCGTTATATAATACTTTTGCCGGCATTTGTTAAATTTCGTGACGCGTATGCAAGATGGGGTACCAACGGAGTTGTTTTCCAAACTGTTGAGCAGAAATGCATCAATCTGTGGAACCAGACAAAATAAATCTAAAAAACATGCTGCCAACAAAATGATGGAACCGTGCTTCAATTTTAGCCAAATATCCAAAATGCTCTTAAAAATGAAATTAATTTTATTCACAAGTTAAAGGATTTGCCACACTGGATGCGGTCTGCGGTCAGGTCAAATTAAACGCAGCCCGCATTATGTATTAACGACTTTGTCGGTTAGGGCAATCGGTCAGCTGTCCGGGCAGAGAAACCGGTTAGGCGTATATAGGTACCTGCCAGTGCGCTTCCTTACGTTTCTTCTGCAGGATCGCACAGGCAGATCGCATATCTATACAATTCATACAGAGACCGACAACGTTGTTCATACATTATGCGTGCTACGTTCAATTTGACCTGACGCAGACCGCATCTATACTCGGAATTTTAATTCGATTCCAGATTTGACATTAGCTACTGTCATTTTTGACAGTATGTACTGTCAAAAACTGTCAAAAATGACAGCAGCTAATGTCAAATCTGGAATCGAATTAAAATTCCGAGTATAGTGTGTTAAATTTTATAGGTCAAATCAGAAGTCAGTATACTGGGTTATTCAGAAAGGGTTACTACTAGGGTACTAAGTAGAAAGAAGGCGATGACCATCATTATCAAAACTTTTACTATGAGCCAACCCTGGATTCGGGAAAATGTCAACTGTTTCATATATTTCATCGATTCCGAGTAGCAGTTTTGTATGATACAGCTGATTACTTTGTCTCGAATTCCAGGTTGGCTCTTAAACTGAAAGAGAGTGATTCAGAATCGCCCTGAACGACTATGGAAACTCGAGGTTTTCGCACACACGATTAATGCTTATTCGTTACTTTATATAAGTAATTTGAGAAAGACCACCACAGAATGCGGTCGAAACTGTATCGTTATGACTCATTTCTCGGTATTTCAATTATTAAGTGTTCTAGAATTCACTCATAAATCCAGATTTTGCTAATCACTATTGTTTTATCAAGAAGTTGTGCTTAGTTGGACATAGTTGTGCAATTAGGCTACGTATTTTGGATGTCCAACTAGTTGTGCGAAAGCAGCTGGTCCACGAGGAACTCCTTCAGACCACCATTATGAACAACTTTTAATATGGGGCCAACCCGAAAGGGGAGGAACCAAACAGTTATTTCAAACATTTTGTCGATTTCGGGTTGCTATTTCGTATGGTCTAAATCACACCCTTGCGGCTTTCACACATACAGGTATACTCCCAACGGCCGCCACTAAAACGTCCCCCAGTGGTGGTCGTTAGCACCAGTTAATATTTTTAGTGCCAACGTCCGCCAGTGGCAGTCGTTCTGACATGTTTGGACATTTAAATATTATTTATTTTCAATTGTTTGTTATTATAACCTTACTATTTCAAATATACATTTGCAATAGTAAGGTTACATTATAATTTAAACCTTAATAATAAGGCCATAATTTTTATCTAATAGGTACCATATTATACATATTTATTTTGCAAAAAAAACTGCATTAATCCGGTATCAGGTGCTTTTTGTAATCAATAAAATAATCAGGTGCTTTTCTTAGAAATATATCGGATCTTTGATTTAACATTTAGTTAGAACCCTTTTGACTGTTGTCAAAAGTTGTAATACTAATTATTAATTTTCGGTAAGATTTATTAATTTTACCGAAGCAAAGCGAGACAGAGATAAAGTAATGTTATTGCGGTTAATTACCTAGCTACTATTCTATTAGTGTAATCTCACCTATCAGCCATGTCGTATTTTGCTGATACTTATCGAAAATAAAAATGTTTTTTTATGATATACTGTTATTTTAAACTACCTAGCCTAGGTATATTATAGAAATCCCACCGACCATCGAACTCCAGAGAACTGTGATTCAGTAGTAAGTCGCGGCGGTTGGCAAAATGTAATACTCAGTGCTAACGACCGCCACTGGACGTTGGCACTAAAATTTTTAGCCCCCGCTTTAGTAAACCATTCGCATCTAGCTAGTTCTTTTCAAATTCTCTCTCTCTCTTTTTTTTTCTGATTACTGCTGTAACTTGCAATAGACTAATTAAGCATAACTTATTCCATTCTCCATTGTGTAATGTATAGTACATAAGCTTTTGTGTAATAAACGAATTTTATTATTTATTATTTTATTAAATACAGTCCACCTTCGCACGGCGGCGGCACGGGCCCTCAGCCTGTGCCCCACAGTCTGTAAATCTATCTTGTAATTTCGATGGAAAAAAAATAACTAAGTGCAAAAAAATGTGGATTAAACGAACTTAAGTGAAGTTCTATCCAAATTGTACGAGTTATTTTTTCCTGCCAATAGTAACATAGGTATGTTGTGTATAGATGTTACTATCAAGTATTTGAAAAATATGTAGTAGGTAGGTATATCAGTCTCTGGCAGCCATATCACAAGCGTTGCTTAGTTTGAGGCCAGAGACCGTGTGTAACATGCCCCCCTAATATGTTTTTATCACTTACCACTGAGATGACGTTGCACGAATGAGATTAAAAAACCGAACCGATTTTGGTAATACATTTTATTAGCTTACACTTTATAATAGCTAACAAATAACAAAAATTGTTCTACTTAATACAAAATAATTACTTAATCTACAACTAATTCAAAAGAACAGAATATAAAGAACATAATATAATAATAAAAATATTCTTATAAAATATTTACAATAGTACATCTATTGATTTTATAATACAAGAACCATGCCATACTCTTTCTTAAAACTAACTTAATTTATTTTATTGCGAATGGCTTCTAATTTTGTGTTCTATACAGGGTTATTTCTAATCAATTTAGGGGTTTCTTCTGTACATTAAAACTAGCACTAACTTTAGTTATGCGACTTTTGTCAAAACTCAAAAAAAAACAGCTGTTCCATACATTTTGTCGAAGGTGAACGATATTTTTCTATGGAACAACAACTTTTTTTGAGAATTATTAAAAGTCGAAGAACAAAAGTTGTTAGTTTTGGTGTACAGTATTAAACCCCGAGTTCACCAACGCTTGTTTAAGTTGAACGTGTGATTACTTTATTTAACCAACAGTTTTTGCTTGCTGAACAGCAAAATGTTGTTAAAAAGCTGTTAAAGATTTATTAACCAACGGTAGATAAATTAAACATCTGTTGGTGAACTTGGGTCTAAAACCCGAGTTTAATCGTTTTTTAGGGTTCCGTACCCAAAGGGAAAAACGGAACCCTTTTACTAAGACTTCGATGTCCGTCTGTCTGTCTGTCCGTCTGTCACCGGGCTGTATCTCATGAATCATGATAGCTAGGCAGCTGAAATTTTCACAGATGATGTATTTCTGTTGCCGCTATAACAACAAATACTAAAAACAAAATAAAATAAATATAGGGGGGCTCCCATACAGTACGGAACCCTCCGTGCGCGAGTCCGACTCGTACTTGGCCGATTTTTTCTTTTCTCAATTAAACAAAAAATGATGAAGATATAGTCCGTCTAAGTTCCGCGTGACGTCACAAGTGTCATACAAATGTATAGACTTCTGTAAGAGAGGTGACGTCACGACCCCACTCTCAAACTTTGACAATGTTTATCTTTGTCATTTGTTGTTTGATTGACAAAAGGAAAAATACGTGTCTAATATTTTTTGATAATCTTCTGGAGGTTAGTATTTTAAATAACCTTCATGCAAGCAGAGCACGTTCAGTGATAGTTTAGCGTCTTGAAAAAGGAGTCGATACTTGAAGATTATTTTATATTAAAACAGCAATAATGTATTCCACTGCTACAAACCGCGGATAACCCAATCCTGACTGAAGCTCACTTAACAGCTGCGCCTGGTTTGGGTTTCGCGCATCGTGTAGTAAAAATGTAAAAAATCGCTGGTAAAAACGGCTACCTTATCGCTGGAAGCAGCCGTTTGTTAAACTAGGTTAAGTACTAATTGAATCGTTTATTTTGGGAAGGGCACTAGTCCACATTTTTTCGAAATCGAGTTAAGTATGTGGCAACACTTTACGTCAAGAGACGCGTGTTTCCACCGAGAACGGCTCTAGTCCAACTAATATTCTTTGAAATATAACACTGTCAATTTCCGCGTTTATTTTGGGAAAGGCACTAGTCCAGGACAAGTGCCCTTCCCAAAACAATTTGACAATTTGACAGCTAACATAGCTTAAAAATGTCGTCAACGAGTGATTCGAGTGAGACTGAAAATCAGCAAAATAAAGTGAATAAACGCAGAAGAGGAGTAAGAAATGATGAAAAATACGCTCAGAAAGTTGTAAAGAAGATGCGGTTATGTGGGAAAGAGTATTACAGTTGTTATTCAAAAAAAAATGTACCAGCTAAAGTGGTCGGTGACGATTGCAGGTTAGTTGCAATATTTTGAATTTTTGGAGCTATTTAATTGACAAAAACGAGATTTGTTTGTGTGAAAGTGTTATTTTTTATTTAAGGGTTACCTTTTTTAACAAAAAACTTACTCAATTTCAGATGCAAAATGAAGTGTTTTGAAAAAATCCTCGAAGAAAATCGTAATGAAAGCTTTGCTATGTTACACAATATTGATTCGAAAAATGAGCAAGACATATTTTTGCAAAGTTTAATAAAGCCTGAAGAAAAAAAGAGACAACGACCCAGACTAGATGCTTCAAGTCACCTTAACAGAGTTGGAAATTACAAGTACCATGTGCAAGTAAATTCAAATGATATAGAAGTCTGTAAGAAAGCTTTTATATCCATCTATGCTTTGACAAACAAGAGGGTCCGCCGATTAGCTGCTCTTAAACGAGATGGAATCATACCAAAGGACAAACGAGGTACTGCAATACAATCGAGGCATGCTGTAGACCCAGAAGAGTCCTTAAAAGTGAAAGAACACATAGAATCATTCGATGTAAAGATTGTGCACTATGGAGATGTACATAAAAAATATCTGGATGCTTACCTCGACATTAAAAAAATGCATAAAATGTTTCTGGAAAAGCATCCTGGTAGTAAAATAACCTATGCCTACTACAGACGTTTTTTTAAAGACAACTGCAGCTTACGTTTTGGGCGGCCACAAGTTGATGTTTGCTCAAAATGTGAGGAATTAAACGTCAAAATAAAAAGTACTTTTTTGTGCGAATCCGCAAAGAGAGCAGCAGTATGTGACCTGATGATTCATAAAGCCAGAGCAAAGAAATTCTACAAAAAAATTGAACAAATCACAGAACTCTGTAATGCAAGACCTGATGTTGGGGCAATTTGCATAGATTACATGCAGAACTTACCCCTGCCGCATATTCCTGTTCAGGAAATCTTTTACTATCGTCAGCTATGGGTGAATGAGTTTTGTATTCACAATCTTAAGACAGAAAAGGCTATGTTTTACTCCTACCATGAAGGAATTGCCAATAAAGGACCCGATGAAGTTTGTTCATTTCTTAAGCACTACTTTGATAATTTTGTCCCTGAGGATATAAAGGAACTGCACATATTTTCTGATGGTTGTGCCGGACAAAATAAAAATAACACTGTAGTGCGCTTCCTGCTCACATTGGCCACTATTAAAAAATTCAATGTTATAACACATTACTTCCCACAACGTGGGCATTCGTTCCTGCCGTGTGACAGGGACTTTGGCCTTGTTAAAAAGAAGGTACGAAAACATGATCATGTCTACTTACCTGAACAATACGAAGAAATGATAACTCAAAGTACCAATACAAACAAGTTTTCTGTGTACGAAGTAGCAACTGATGACATTATAGATTTTAAAACTTGGTGGTCTAGGTACTACAAAAAAAACTGCCTGGCAATCCAATCTCTAGGAAAAAAAGTCCCTAGAGACAAAAAGATGAACTTCAATGTATCTTTGTTCAGTCAATTTCATTATGACTCCCAGAAACCAGGATATGTCGAAGTGTGCGAGTTTATCGATAGCAATGTCAAATATGACTTCAAGCTAAGCCACGGAAGAGAGGATGTAGTCTTGCCTGTCAGAAAGGCATATATGACATGTGTGCCTATAAATGAAAAAAAAATAGAAGATATAAAGAAAGTGATGGTTCACATTCCATCAGAATATAAGGAATTTTATAATCAGATTACTAACTGGCCCGTCAAAAACATGGAAACTATTGAAGAAGATGCTCCGTAACAAACATATATGTATATTAAAAAAATGTATTTTGACAAGATACATGTTTTATAACAATAAAGTCCAGTGTTTTATAAAAATAATGTAGTTTTTATTTAAATATTCTTGTAAATTTTGGGAAGGGCACAAGTCCAGCACCTTTTTTTGATATTTTCTGTCACTTCCAATAAATAAAAACTCAAACAAAAAACCCAGGCGCTGTTGTGTTAGATAGATCTATAAAGAAGATAATGCAAAATGGGCTCTGACTAGGTACAGTAGCTCAAAAAATCCGTTAAACTATGATAAATAAATGCGCAGAGTAAAACAACCGCATCAAATGCTTAATTTATGAGTAATTTCACATTTTCCAATTTGATTTTTGTTCAGTCATTGAAATACTGCCATTTTGGTCACATGTAACCTCAATACCCGAATACACGAAATTACTTTTAATGGACACTGTTATTGTAAAAAATAACGGGAAGATCATTTTCCGAAAGAAGCAAAGCAAATTATGAAATACTGTACCCTTTATTGGCCCAATTTCTATGCATATTTGCAATATCTCCTTTCCATAAATTATTTTGCACCTTCAGTAGACTTTTTTTTCAACAGAAGGTTTTTTGTGCCTCCTGTAAAATTTAGTCTGATGGACATGTGCCCTTCCCAAAATAATCGATTCAATTATATTCCGTCTTACCACAATAGTTTTACGCACGCTTTAGTCAATGTTTAACAGTACAAATTGCACGGTTAAACAGTGTTTAAGGGGCGGTCGTGTAATATACTGCCTAACCAGAATCATGAAATTAGTACAAAAACAATATTTTATGGCACAGAAACGTGGTCTCTCACTATGGGCCTTATTAGTAAGCTTCAAGTAGCCCAACGAGCCATGGAGAGGGCTAAGCTCGGAGTTTCTCTGCGAGATCGAATCAGAAATGAGGAGATCCGTAGAAGAACCAAGGTTACCGACATAGCCCAGCGGATTGGCAGGTTGAAGTGGCAATGGGCAGGGCACATAGCGCGGAGGACTGATGACCGATGGGGTCGAAAAGTCCTCGAGTGGAGACCACGTACCGGCAAGCGCAGCGTAGGACGTCCACCTGCAAGGTGGACGGACGACCTCATTAAGACCGCAGGATCGCGCTGGATGCAGGCCGCTACCAACCGGTCTTATTGGAGATCTTTAGGGGAGGCCTATGATCAGCAGTGGACGTCCTATGGCTGAAAGGAAGGAAGGAATATTTTATGAAAAGAAAAAAAAATTTTATTCTGGAGCATATCTTCTGTTGGCAAAACATATGTAATGCGTGCAAGGAATAACTTCGCTCGATCGAAAAAAAACTCCAGACTCACCTCTGTTTTGAATGAAGATCTTATCTTGACGAGTTTTTATTAGTAGTATTTTATAAATTATGTTTAATGTATTGTAGTAGGTAAAGTATTGGCAAATCACATAAAACAGTTTAAAAGTTAACTTGATAATTTTATATGAATTTTTATTGTTAATTTCATCATACGAAGACGCTCTCCCCTCGTCCCCTCGCCCTCACTTTGTTCGTGGAGCGCGTCCTAGCACGAAACGCTCTTAAATCTTTTGTGATAAGGCAGATTGTATTTTATTTCTATCTTGATGTGAAACAATAAAGAATTACTTCATTATTAATGTTCTAGTTTTAATACACCAACAAGGGAGTGTAAACTTGGCATAAGATTTTTCTTTTTGCAATTTGCAAGACAAAACTACATTTTTGCGTAATCCTAAAGCATCATCACATCTATAGAATATACAATTCGTAAATATATTTGGCTATCTGTTTATACTAGTCTCATTTTTAACCCCCGACGCAAAAGAGGGGTGTTATAAGTTTGACGTGTCTGTTTGTCTGTCTGTGTGTCTGTCTGTCTGTGGCATCATAGCGCCCGAACCACTGAACCGATTTCAGTTTAGTTTTTTTTTTTTTTTTTTTTGATGAAAGGAGACTTAATCGAGAGTGTTCTTAGCTATGTTTTATAAAAATCGATTGAGCCGTTTAAGAGTTATGGTGGGTTAAGAAGGTGGGGATGGAAGAACCAAAATTCTACAAATGTGCCCAAAATGGTTGTCAATGTGTCGGGGGTTTTTTAAATTTTTAACTATTACATTGTATATACAACTAACAACTATTAATACTATTCTAATTATAGTCATAGCAACTTTTTACAAGCTTTTTTTTACCTTTAGTACAGGAAAAAAAGAATTTAACTTTGCACTAAATTTCCGATCCAAAATATTTTTTAATAAGGTTTAGGATCACTTCAATTCAATTTTTGTTTGTGGCTTCTGTGAAGGTGTTTTAAGCTGGCTTCTCACGGCGCGAGATATCACAAGTCGCGCCGCGCCAGCTCGCGCCGACGCGCCGTGTGAAAATGATGGCTCGAGGCGACGCGGGCTGGCGCGAGCAGGCGCGTCCGATCCGGTCGAAGTCGGTAACTTCAAAGGCGCGGGCCGGCGCGGCGCGAGCGCACTCGTAGCGAGTCGCGTGCGCGCGGGGTGGCGCGGGGCGCGGGGCGCGAAGCGAAGCATTGGTCGTTCATTTCGTTTCGTGCCAGAGTGAAAGATACTCTTGCGTATTTAATTATGGAGTGAACTTATGAAACGATTTCCGAAATTTAGATATTAATGAAAACTGACCAGCTTTATGGAATTCCAAAAGTTCGGAACACAAAAATAATAACGTCCAGCATGATTCCTGGATTATAATACAAACTAAATTAAAAGACGGCACCATTCCGGTAAAGGAGATAAAAAAGAAGAAAAGAGATACCTTGCTGGCATCATATAAAGTGGCCAACGCGCGCCGCGACGTTGACTCGTACAGATCGGCTCGGCGCGGCGCGACTTATGATATCTCGCGCCGTGAGAAGCCAGCTTTACAATTTTGCCAATGTCTTGTGTTTCACTGCCATCAAACGTAGAGAATTTGAATGATTCCAAAGTGATGTACTGTATTAATTACTCTAGTTTTTGGATTTAGGATTACTTACTGAGCATAAAATCACAAAATGCTGACAGATCCAGGTGGAGCTTCAAGCGCCATCTTGAAAAAATGTTTGTAGCCGATATCTCAGAAACTATATACTTAAGGGCAAAAGTCATTAAAATCATTATTGTAGAGAATACAATTTAGCATATTTTGTTTCCAGTAAACTTTTTTTTTAGAACTTACCGTTTACGATTTATGGCCCTGTATATATATTTATAATATCTGATTTAGTTTCACGATTTTAAACTGGCGGGTTTCGTGTATTTACTTCTCAAAACAAATTCATTAACGTGAAATAAACAGTGAAAATATTTGCGCTTGCTTCGCTGGTTTCGCTGTTTACTTCTCATATCATATAATAAAATCATTATATTTGGAAAACATAAAAGGCAACCAAAGGTATACTCCGCGCCACACAAGTTGATGGATGTGAAGTGAGCCACTAGCTGCGCAATAGCCAATCAACGTGCGGCTTCCACGTCACGTCTCGTCAGGATTGGCTATTGCGCAGCTAGTGGCTAACTTCACATCCATCAACTTGTGTGGCGCGGAGTATAAGTTTGAGCCTTAGCTCAATATGGGTAGTCTCGATTCTTTGCTATGACTTGATAACCTAATAAAATTTAACCCATTGTTATGGTGCCAGAAGACGTCACAAAATAAATTTAACCCATTTTTGTGTTAGGCGTCCTTAGGCGTCGCAAAATATATGTTTCCGACGTGAATGTTGATTTTGGTCCGCCACTGACAAACACATTACAGAATATATTATTACTCGTTTAACAAAACACTTTCCGTCTTACCACAAAAGTTTTACGTACGCTTTAGACAATATTCAACAGTACAAATTGTACGGTTAAACAGTGTTTAAGGTATGTTTAAATCTTTTGTGGTAAGGCGGTTTGTATCTTTGTATTTAAACAAGACATAAGCAACCGTTCTCATCACTCTAAATCGATATGATTTTGTGAATTCCCACCCCGAGTCTCCTGCACTCTGGACAAGTCCAAAATAGGCAATCGCAACACATAATCATTATCCCACGTCCTATTGCTCCTCGTTCGTTCAGACCAGGGAAGTATTCTCACACTATCATTCGCTATTTCATTCACGACTCTAAAATCGGTCGAATTCGACGCCGACGGCGCGACTCTAAAATCGACCGAACTGGCCGAAATACTCGTCGCGTTCTGTACTTGGACTCTGAAATCGGTCGAACTTTGCCCCGTTCTGTATATAACATTATTCGACGACGTATTGGGCATTGTCCGAAAATCTGGTTGGTTTTGGTTTGAATTGGTATTGTAGTCGTTTGGATTGTGTATTACGCGGAATTCTGTGGACGTTTGCGGTCGAAATTCGGTGTTGTTTGTTGGTTGAACGCGAAATTCCGCGTTTGAGGAGCTCGGTCGGTCGACATTGGAAGTGGTGGGGACGGCGTTCAGCCGGGGGATCCGTTGCGCCAGAGTTCTTAAGCGCGAGTTTTCTCCGCGTTCGTTTCGCGTTTCTGGGACGAAATTTGGTGCGTCCGGTCGACGGGTTTCGCGCTGTTGACTCGTGTTCGACGCGAACATATGCTGGAATCTGTAACGTGAAATATAGTTAGTTATTTAATTGTAGCATATTTAAATAGGATTAACTTTTGGGATGTTAAGACACCAATAATAAGACACTTATGAATAAGCTCTAGATAGCCCAACTATGGTTTATGCTCGGTGTCTCTCTGCGGGATCGAATCAGAAATGAGGAGATCCGCAGACGAACCAAAGTTACCGACATAGCCCAGCGGATTAGCAAATTAAAGTGGCAGTTGTCAGGGCATATAGTTCGAAGAACGGATGGCCGATGACGCCGTAAAGTTCTCGAATGGAGACCACGGACCAGCAAGCGCAACGTAGCACGTCCACCGACGAAAATTGCAGGAACGCATTGGATGCAAGCCGCTTTCAACCGGCCTTATTGAAAATACATGGGGGAGACCTATGTCCAGCAGTGGACGTCCTACGGCTGATAGATATAGAATAACCACTCTACCAGCGACCATTCAGATTCAGAAACTCAGTGGTATAGGCCGAATCAAACTTAGCAATTTACTCATATTATGTTTAAGTATGTTTAAGCTTTTTGTTATACTGGTGTGAAAATAAAGATATATTGTATTGTATTGTATTGTATGTTAGCGGCGCAGCATTCGTAGTGGGTGTTATATTGTAGAAACGCTTATACTGCACTCCAATTATGGCAAATAGAATATTGTCATTCCACCAATGTATACCCTCGAATATGAAACAAAGTATGGGTCAATCTCCATACTGACATACTGACACTAAAGATGGATAAAATAGATACGGAACTTTTAAAACCTGGCTATGTCACACGGGTAGAGCAGCCTGGCGCCTGTTATAGTCTGGCGCCGGTTGCTACAGGACAAGTTAATCAATTTCAGTAGATTTGCCTCTGATTGTTGCTGGATAGATCCACGGAAGTGGTCGGGTGAAACATTCGCCTGGCTATTTCGCAGGAATACAATGGCCTAGCATCTCAGATCCTTTCGATCCTTTGCAGTGATCTGCCTCTGGTTGTTGCTAGATAGATCCACAGGAGTGGTCGGCTGCAGGATGATGTTAGGCTGCACTCGGGTCAGGGACGAATACAATGGCCTAGCATCTCAGATCCTTTCGATACTTTGCAGTGATCTGCCTCTGGTGGTTGCTAGATAGATCCACAGGAGTGGTCGGCTGCAGGATGATGTTAGGCTGCACTCGGGTCAGGGACGAGAAGTTGACAATGACTTCTGAGTGTCAGATCCGAGTGTGGGATCCGAGCGTGGTATCCGGGTGTGGGAACCGAGTGTAGGATCCGAGTGTGGGATCCGAGTGTGGGATCCGAGTGTGGAATCCGAGTGTGGAATCCGAGTGTGGGATCCGAGTGTGGGATCCGAGTGTGGGATCCGAGTGTGGAATCCGAGTGTGGAATCCGAGTGTGGAATCCGAGTGTGGGATCCGAGTGTGGGATCCGAGTGTGGGATCCGAGTGTGGGATCCGAGTGTGGGATCCGAGTGTGGGATCCGAGTGTGGGATCCGAGTGTGGGATCCGAGTGTGGGATACAAAAGTCAGATACGACCGTGGGATCTAAGTGTGGGATCCAAGCGTGGGATCCGAGTGTAGCATTCGAGTGTGGCATCCGAGTGTATGATCCGAGTGTGGGATCCAAGTGTGGGATCCGAGCGTGGTATCCGGGTGTGGGATCCGAGTGTAGGATCCGAGTGTGGAATCCGAGTGTGGGATCCTAGTGTGGAATCCGAGTGTGGGATACAAATGTCAGATCCAAGCGTGGGATCTAAGTGTGGGATCCAAGCGTGGAATCCGAGTGTGGCATTCGAGTGTGGCATCCGAGTGTATGATCCGAGTGTGGGATCCGAGTTGGGATCCGAGTTGGGATCCGAGTGTGGGATACAAATGTCAGATCCGAGCGTGGGATCTAAGTGTGGGATCCAAGCGTGGGATCCGAGTGTGGCATTCGAGTGTGGCATCCGAGTGTATGATCCGATTGTGGGATCCGAGTTGGGATCCGAGTGTGGGATACAAATGTCGGGTCCGAGCGTGGGATCTAAGTGTGGGATCCAAGCGTGGCATCCGAGTGTGGCATTCGAGTGTGGAATCCGAGTGTGGCATCTGTATGATCCGGGTGTGGGATCCGGGTGTGGGATCCGAGTGTGGGATCCGAGTGTGTAATCTAAGTGTGGGATGAGAGTGTATGATCCGAGTGTGGGATTCGAGTGTGTGATCCAAGGGTGGGATCCGAGTTGTAAATCCAAATTTTAAAGTCTTGAGTGTAACAATTACCTGGCTATCTCACACGGGTAAAGCGGCCTAGCATCTCTGCCGATCCTCTGCACAGTGATCTGCCTCTGGTTGTTGCTCGATAGATCCACAGGAGTGGTCGGCTGCAGGATGATGTTGGGCTGTACCCGAGTTGGTGAAGAAAAGTTGAGCGCGAGGAAGTCTGGTAGAGGCACGCAGAATACGCCCACTTCCTCCTGTAAGGTTAGTTTTAGTCGATAAGATATTATGCCGGTGTCTGGCAGAAAGAAGAAAGGTTTCCTGTCCAGTTCGAGCGAGGAAAGGTTGGGTAACTTAACATACATAGCATACGTAAGAGTTGGGTAACATACGTTAGAGTTGGGTATAACATACGCTAGAGTCGAGTAACATACGTTAGAGTCGGGTATCTTACGTTAGAGTTAGGTAACATTATGTCAGAGTTGGGTAAATATACGTTAGAGTCGGGTAGCATACGTTAGAGTTGGGTACCATACGGTAGAGTTGGGTAACGTACGTTAGAGATAGATAATATACGTTAGAGTTAGGTAACATACGTTAGAGTTGGGTAACATACTTTAGATTTGGGTAACATATGTTAGAGTTGGGTAACATACGTTAGAATTGGGAGTCCTCTCGCCGGTGTCTGGTAGAGTGAAGAACGGTTTCCTGTCCAGCTCGAGCGAGGAAGGGTTGGGAGCCTGTTCCTTGGGCACGTCTTCTAGCGGGACGTCGGGGACCACTTGGAGTTCCTCGGACGGGTTGGACACGATCGCGTAACTGGCTATGATGCTGGACAACTGGTCTAACACCTGGAAATGGAATAAGAACATTTTCTCAACCATGCTTGGAAATTGGAAATTTATTTTAATAACCTTCTTCGTGATTAATCGAGATTGCAGTACTGGCCAAATACATGCGAGCAGCAGCCGGCAAAACTTGTATGAAAATCCATATCTGTCGTGTGTGCGGCCAGTAACGAGTACATTACTACGTAAACTCATATTTGTTGTGTAATTTAGTAATATTTTGCGCTAAATCAAAATTGAGAACCTCATTTTTAGAAAGTCGGTTCAAATGGCATTATCGACTTCAACCTCGTACAGAATTCATATACGACACAAATCAATCTATCATCGCAGTAATTATTTTCTTATTATTGTTAACTAGCGACTCGCCCCGGCTTCGCACATGTGTATTATACATGTAGACCTTTCTCTTGAATCACTCTATCTATTTAAAAAAACGCATCAAAATCCGTTGCGTAGTTTTAAAGATATAAGCATACATAGGGACAGACAGACAGGGAAGCGACTTTGTTTTATACTATGCAGTGAAAACCGAGTCAACCGATTTTGGTAAAATTTAAATCTGACCACTTCTGAGGTACTCGTATATGTAATCTATAAAACAAAAAAAGAATTATCAAAATCGGTTCGTAATTGGCGGAGTAGTCGCGTAACATTCATACAAAAAAAAAACATTTATCGAAATGAGAACCTCTTTTTTGAAGTCTGTAAAAAAAACTACGATCGACTCGAGTGAACTATTCGAATTTAGCTACGATTGAAGTGTGTTGTTACTTTTTTCGAAAAATTATTATTACTATCCCACTTCTGGATAAACCTTCTCTCTTATAGCGCCTTCTCAACCTCAGCCCTGTGCTATCCATATCCCCTAAACCACGTAAAAGCATCAGCTGTTCCATAGAAAAATTTAATTAATTATCGACAAATCCATAGAACAGCTAATTTTTTATCGATCCCACATTAATAGTTTATCTTGATGTACCTTGGAGGATTTATCTACTGGAGAAGACTTCAGCGCGCGTACCCCTCTGTCATGGTGTAAGATAAATTGCACCTACATGTGAACGAGACATTAGTCATTTCATTGTACAATTTTAGACTTAAGCGTCTAAGCAATTAAGGCGAAAATTAATTTTCAGCAACTGAGCTGCATTGTTCTCGCTCGCTCCGCGCTGCATAAGCCCGTCGCCCGTTAACATTTCGACTTTATTGTCATTTGTATTAGGTCGAAACTTCAGTGAATACCTCCTTCTCCGCGCCTCACGTAAAGCTGACAAAATATAGTGAATGCGAATCGTGGCGCGTTTCTAGTCCGGAGATAAAGCGTCCCTGTGATGGTACTAAAGTTGCCCTAAGATGTAAGGTACCAATAACGCGGTATATAACTCTCAGATTCCCTATAACTCGCAAAGCAACGAATTGTATTTTTAATGCGAAGTTTGAGCAATTATCTATAGAGTCACACGCGTGCAAAAAAGTGTCCGAGCCTAAACCCTGCCCAAGTACTACATAGTGGGCAGGCTTTAAAGTTAGTCGTATGGCGATTGCAAGACGACTAAAACGCCGCGCGATACCAAAGTGCTCAGTTACAAGCACTAATTAGGTGACATAACGTCGAGTTTCGAGAAAACAGGTCATTGTGAATTATTTAATGTAAATATTTAAGTCGGTATGTATGACGGCGCTCGGACCTTTTTAACCCCCGACGCAAAAGAGGGGTGTTATAAGTTTGACGTATCTGTTTGTCTGTGTGTCTGTCTGTCTGTCTGTGGCATCATAGCGCCCGAACCACTGAACCGATTTCAGTTTAGTTTTTTTTGGATGAAAGGAGACTTAGTCGAGAGTGTTCTTAGCTATGTTTTATAAAAATCGATTGAGCTGTTTAAGAGTTATGGTGGGTTAAAGTGGGGATGGAAGAACCAAAATTCTACAAATGTGCCCATGTCGGGGGTTTTTTAAATTTATAATTTAAGTTTTATTTACTATTTTCACTTAGGGACTGTGGCTCTGTAGACATTTGCTAGAAGAAAGCGAACTAATAATACATTCTCATGTCAGCCAAACGTTTTATAAATAATGTCCACTTACCTCGTCAGCGAGTAAACGATGTTTTGGATCCTTGACTAGCAATCGTTGTATTAAAAACACTGTGTTGTCCGAAGCTTGTACTGAGTTGCCATCACTGCCAACAAAAAAAATCGGTCAAGTGCGGGTCGGACTCGCGCACGAAGGGTTCCATACCGTATGGAAGCCCCTCCTTAATATATTTTATTTTAATTATTTATTTTTGAACGGAATATACAACTTGTTGTGTGCCTGGTGACAGACAAGACGAATAGACGGACAGCGGAGTCTATTAGTAATAGGGTCCCGTTTTTACCCTTTGGGTACAGAATCCTAAAAATTAAAACATATGACCATAAGTAGTCAGTAAGTTCGTATGGCCTGGTCAGGGTGGGTAGCCCTGGTATTAGAGTTTCTAAGCCGCCTGAAGGCCGCTGACATGTCTAAACGGTTAATACAAAAGGGAAAAGCCGGTAGCCTCACTTGAATGAATGGACTTTCTCTAGCTCTATGCGCGATTTTAAGTTCATTTATAATATGATGCATCTAGTCGCGACGGTGGGTATATTACATTGTATACTCAAAGAGTAATATCACAATGGATACTCACGGCGGTATATTATAATTGGCGGCCTGTATCCCGCTGAATAGCTGCGCCAGGCTGGTGTCACAAAATGGAAACTGACGTACAGCAGGTGTATAAAACCAAAGGGCCCACATATCTAGTGATATAGCATATTGTATACTCACGATGTTTTTTTTTTTTTTTTTTGTATACTACTTTGTATTAAATTTTATAGTTCCAGTGGTATATTGTATTCTATACGTTTGGCGACATATTTTATTGTGTACTCACAGAGTTATATCACATAGATAATCACGGAGTTATATTACATTGTATACCTTATACACAGTCATATAATTTATACATTGTATACTCACGTTGAAAAGTTACATTATTTTAGGCTTGAAAGAGGAAGATACTCACGGAGGTATGTTATAATTTGCGGCTTGTATCCGGCTGAATAGCTGCGCCAGGCTGGTGTCACAAAATGGAAACTGTCCGTACAGCATGGTGTATAGAACCACTCCGAGTGCCCACATGTCGGACGGCTTGCCTAGGTACGGCTTGCACATTAGTACGTCGGGTGAGATGTACGCTGGGGAGCCTGGAATAACACAATGTATAACATAAGAACATACTTTGTGAGAACATTTTTAGGGATAGATAGATAATTCCACTGGTCTAAAAAGTGAGTGGAATCTGCCCCACCAAGATGAGACGAGTGGGGCAGATTCCACTCCAAAAAATGAAGAAGTGGAATCTGCCCCACCAGTGGGGCGCTTTGGTGGGGCAGAGTGGAAGTACTCATAGATAAATTCTTTATTGCCACACCAAAACTTAAATAAAATAGGAAAACTTAAACTAGAAACTACAAACAAGTGTTACAATCTGCGGCCTTATCGCTAAAAAGCAATTTCTTCCAGGCAACCGTTATTTGTGAAAGATTAACAAAAAGGTATAGGCGACGGGGTGTGCATGAAAGTGATAAATATACTTACTTAAACAACATACATTCTAATAAAATCTAATAATAACCTACTTTTACGTAATATAAAATAGGAAATTGTTAACCATCCTAGATCATGGGTATCCATAATATTAGACAGGAATAATGACTCAGTTTTAACTAAAGATGTTTCCCTACATATCGTGACCGTAATACTTCGAGCAAATAGACATAGAGTCACAACCGTGCAAAAAAAAGAGTCCGAGCTAAATCCTTGCCCAAGCTACGTAGTGGGCAGGCTTTTTAGTTAATCGTAAGGCGATTGAAAGCCACTACAACGCCGCGCGTGGTCAAAGTCCTCGGTTACAAGCACTAAATGGGTGACATAACGTCGAGATTCGAGAAAACAGGCCATTGTGAATTATTTAATATTAATATTTAAGTCAGTATGGCGGCGCTCAGACATTTTTTTACTACTTTCACTTAGGGACTGTGGCTCTGTAGATGTTTGCTCGAAGCCGTAATAGGAATATGTCAGGCAATAAGAGATATTGCAAAAATATATCGAGCTTAGGCCATTATCTTGTACAGTATTCAATTATTTCCCTGTTATTTCGTTGTTCAAAACAATTTTCATTTAAAGGAATTTCATATTTTCCGATCTTATAATCTTTTGACATTGCTTGTAAAATATGGCGCGATGGTAAATGCAAATCTAATTGGAAAATATGATATTCCATTCGAATTACGCTTTAAATGTGGTTGTTTTACTCTGCACATTTATTTACCATATATTAATGGATTTTTCGAGCTACTGTACACAGTCTGATTCCACTTTGCAAGATCTTCGTTTTATATTAAAAAATATGAGACAGCCTACTGGAGCTTTTTATCACCAACCAGCGCTGTCACTTGCCATGTTCAAAAAGTTTCAACACAATACATTCGAAAGACTATTGCTGACATACATTGATGCTGCATAGTTGATAGCCCAGGCGGGTTAGTCAATAAATGGGCCTGAAATTGCAGAAATTCCCGGCAGCAATTTTTTTGCTGCAACCTTTAAGGAGGGTCACAGGACAGGTAGTCTAAATCCAAAATGGCGACCAAATTCCGCCGGTGCATTAGCCGCCATCTTGAATTTTGTTATCTCGGTAATTTTCAACTTTTCAACAAAAATGGTAAGGACTAAAGTTGTTGTAAATGCAAATTTCTACAATTTATTTATTGCAAGTCTTTTCATAATATCGATATTTTTCTACTACGGACTACCCATTAAAGGTAAAATGCTAACCCGACTGGACTATGAGTATATCGCGTTGTCTCCCATTTATTGCTTTGTGATAAATAAATAAATCAAATTGTGCTATTACCTCTTTGATCTTTCAACAAATCTCTATCACTGCCCAGATGAGTTCCGAGGCAGAAGTTGGTGATGATCACTCGTCCCGTTCTTTGGTTCAGCACTATATTGCCTAGCTTTAAGTCTCTGTGCACTATGTTTCTCTGGAACAATATTATAAATTCACAATAAGCATGGTGACAAAAGAATATAATTAGTCTACCAGATAGACTATCACAAAATATTAGACACGTATTTTTTCTTTTGTCAATTAAACATTTTTTTTTTATTATCGGGCAAACGTGCCTTTATTAACTACAAGAAAACTACACTACCTACCACTACATAAAAAGCATTGGATCATGCACAGACCTTTGAAGGTCTAAGGATAATCCAAATGCTCAAGCCCACTGCCAGTTGGCAGCGTGCCCAGCATGCTGGCTGCATTGCCACGCTGAATGGCAATGCTTTTGCGTTGAGCCAAATAAACACCAGCATTTTGGTCACGCGTCGCGTCCACCAGACGCTCAGAAAGACTTTTGAAAACAAGATGAGCTCCCGGCCCACACGGACCCAATGTCTCAACTCCAAATTGCTCAAATATGTAACCACTACCGAGGTTAGCATATTTGCGCCGCTTGTGCTGCTCCGCCGAATTGGCCGCCGCTCCAGCCCTACTCCGAGTCTCAGAAAGATGTGACATAAATTGATGAAGATATAGCCCGTCAAAGTTTTACGTGACGTCACAAGTGCCATACAAATGTATAGACTTCTGTAAGAGAGGTGACGTCACGACCCCCACACCCAAACTTTGACAAGGTTTATCTTTGTCGTTTGATGTTTGATTGACTAAAGAAAAAATACTGGTCCAAAATTTTTTGATAATCTAACTCACTATTATAATAATGATTTTTTGACTTTTTGACTAAGAACAAGTTTCATTGATGTTGAACAAGAAATCAGACTACGTTTAAAGTTTCCAAGTTTCGTATCCACAATTCTCATATAAACAGCTAGAATGTGGAAAGTTTTGCCTGAGTCTGTCTTTCTGCTAAACTACAACATAGGTGTCTTCAAATCCCGAGTAAATAGGTATCATCTAGACAAGCGTGCTACACCCTAGACCGCATGTCTTCTTAACATCAGGCAGTATGTAGTCAAACAGAAACTTATGTGAAATGAAAAAAGCAAGTTCAAACCAAGTAAGGTGAAATCCAGTGTTCAAATCATTAAACTACTTATTTAATTTATAGCATTACTTTTTTTTAGTAAATCTTAAATAACATTGGAGCTACTTAAAAAAGTAGGTAAAAGAAAAGAATGCAAATCAATTCACGGATGTCAAAATTGTTGTGTAACATATGTCCAAAAAAATAGTTTTAGAATTGTAGTATTATAGGCCCCACTGACCATCACGCCAAATGGATGACATTCATTCAATGTTACGAGTTTGCGACTTCATCGTTAGAAATGGCGACTTTTCATTGGTTTAGCGAGAGCGCCAAAAATAGTCTAGCAACTTGTCTGATTACCTTCAAACTTAATCATCTGTGGATTTATCTCTATGTACATTGTATTTCTGGTTACCTAAATCTTCAAACAATGTTTCAGTAAAAATTGAAGTCTGAACTTAAATACAATATAGTTCAGCCGTTCAGAGAATGCGTTCCTGACACGTCATCTTGAAAAAATGTTTTTGGCCGATATCTCGGAAACTATTACTTAAGGGCAAAAAAACATTAAGATCATTATTGTAGAAAATAAAATTTCGCATCCTTTGTTTCCAGTAAACTTTTTTGTAAAACTTACCGTTTACGATTTATGGACCATTTAATGTTTTAAGGTCCATTTAATGAAATTTCATTAATCGTAAATCGTAAACGGTAAGTTTTACAAAAAAGTTTACTGGAAATAAAAGATGCGAAATTTTATTTTCTACAATAATGATCTTAATGTGTTTTGCCCTTAAGTACATAGTTTCCGAGATATCGGCCAAAAACCTTTTTTCAAGATGACGTGTCAGGAACGCATTCTCTGAACGGCCGAACTATAAATTGGCAACATTGGCCACATCCATTTGGATGTCATCCATTTGGCGTGATGGTCTATTAAAAAATTTTCTATTGAAAAATTGGTTTGAACCCTAATTTACTAGAATACAATAATAATGGAAGTTTACAGTGAATTTTTAGGGAGAAATTAATAATCCTTATTATTAGAATAATAAATTCACTCCAATTACGCACCTTATGTAAATTCGCCACAACTCGAACAATGTCATAAAATATCAATATGGCCTCCTTCTCGGGGACCTTTTTGACCTTCGTGACGTATTGCTGCAGGTTGATCAGCTCGGAGCACTTCTCGCTGAACTGGTGTGACGTCACGCAGTCCAGGACGAGGAACAAGCGCTGGCGGACCCGGCCCGTGTACACGAACCCCGGCCCGCAGGGGTTCGGGACTTCTTCTAATGCGTGGTCCTGGATATGTGAAAAAGTATTTTTAACCCCCGACGCAAAAGAGGGGTGTTATAAGTTTGACGTGTCTGTTTGTCTGTGTGTCTGTCTGTCTGTCTGTCTGTGGCATCATAGCGCCCGAACCACTGAACCGATTTCAGTTTAGTTTTTTTTTTTGATGAAAGGAGACTTAATTGAGAGTGTTATTAGCTATGTTTTATAAAAATCGATTGAGCCGTTTAAGAGTTATGGTGGGTTAAAGTGGGGATGGAAGAACCAAAATTCTACAAATGTGCCCAAAATGGTTGTCAATTGAAAGTTTGTTGTCAAATACTTTTGTGTCGGGGGTTTTTTAAATTTTTAATTTATAATGTTATATACTAGCTGCGGCGAACTTCATCTCACTAATTCGGTCAATTCTAATTTCGAAGCCGTTTAGCGCTACCAATGGTAGGAGTAGTATATAATTAGAGGTGCGTGCGCTTGCGCTAGGTTGGTTTTCTTATCAAAAACTGTTGTTTTTGAATTCATTCTTTCATTTCGTGTCAACATCTAGACTTTTTTTTAAATAGATGGATGGATAGATTCAGTTTTTAGGGTTCCGTACCCAAAGGGAAAACGGGACCCTATTACTAAGACTTCGATGTCCGTCTGTCCGTCGTCCGTCTGTCTGTCTATCCGTCTGTCACCGGGCTGTATCTCATGAACCATGATAGCTAGGCAGCTGAAATTTCCACAGATGATGTATTTCTGTTGCCGCTATAACAACAAATACTAAAAAGAGAATAAAATAAATATTTAAGGGGTGCTCCCATACAACAAACCTGATTTTTTGGTCGTTTTTCGCTCTATATTAATAATGGTAACAGGTAGATGCTTGAAATTTTCACAGAATATTTAGTTTTATATTCATTCACTTCAATAATAAATAATAAAATTAAAATAAAATAAATATTTAAGGGGGGCTCCCATACAGTACGGAACCCTCCGTGCGCGAGTCTGACTCGTACTTAGCCGATTATTAATAAAATTGGGGGTGCGTGCGCTTGCGCTAGGTTGGTTTTCTTATCAAAAACTGTTGTTTTTGAATTCATTCATTCATTTCGTGTCAACATCTAGACTTTTTTTTGATAGATGGATAGATAGATTCAGTTTTTTATAACTAGAGCTATTTGTAGTACTTTTAAATCAGAAACCCCAATTATATACCACTACTGGTAGGAACATTTAGTATGAGAAAATTAGATCGACGTTTTCCACGCAAACTTATTTTTTTCACAACAAAATAAGAATTAGCGAAATTGGTCCAGCCGTTTACGCGTGACACCATGACCAAGGAAATAGCGATTCATTTTTACCGACTTCCAAAAAAGAGGAGGTACTATGTTCATCTGTATGTATTTTTTTGTGTGTGTTAATCGATATTTTCACCAATTGGGAACCGATTTAAATAAATATTTTTTAGTTCGAAAGAGTAGGTATACTTCCGAGGTGGTCCCATTAGTTTTATTTACTTTTATTTAAACTCAATTCTAAAATTACTTAAGTAAATAATAATCAATTTACATGTCAAAAACAACTTAATTAAACAGGCCACCCCTAATGGTGCCCTGGCCAAAAGTACCCATTATACTGGCGGCATTACCACGCTGGATCGCCAAAGAAATATGCTGCGCCAGATATGAGCCAGAGCGTGGATCCCTACCCTTATCCCTTAGCCGCCGTCCTAGATCCCGTACGAATTTCAGAGCTTCGGAGCACCACGGACCAGCTGTCTCAACTGTCTGGTCCCATTTAAATTTTATCGAAATCGGCCGAGCCTTTATTGATAAATCAACAAAAATGTACATGGATGTCACATCGATTCGTTTACATTATTCGAATTCTGTACACGGTGGAAGTCGGTGTTGCGATTTTTTTTGCGAAAAATAATTATTATATAGGTAATAGGTTTAGAAGATTAACCTTTTGAGTGACACTATCATATTTTTTATTTAGTAATCATACTACTGGGTGGCTGTGATCTCAGCTACAAGCTGAGGATAGCCCAATCCTGACTGAAGCTCACTTAACAGCTGTGCGTGGATTGGGTTACCCGCAGCTTGTGGCTAACATCACAGTCACCAAGTTGTATGATTCGGCTTATACTAGCTTTTGCCTGCTGCTTTGGCGCGTATATTATGATTTTAGTGCCATCCCACAGGAGCCTTTCATTTTTCTGAGAATAAAAATATCCTATGCAATATTTTGCAACCTTTTAACTATATTTTCGGTGAAGGAAAACATCGTGAGGCAACCTGCATAAGTCCGTAGAAGAAATTCGTTGGCGTATGTGAATCCACCAACCAGCTTTAGGCCAACAAGGTGGATATCTCCCAATCGCCCTTCGTGGGTAGGCCTACGTCCTGCAGTGGACTGGTATAGAACTATATTCATGCCAAAACTCAACTCTATCCATTGTTCTGTTGCTGCGTGAAAGAGTAACAAACCAACAAACACACTTTTGGACTTATAATCTCCGTAAGGATTATGGAGACTTGCTTTTTGTCGACAATAGATATCATTGTAGTCCCAAAGTGCTGGTTAAATATTGGTGTTCAAAAGGTTGCAAGTAGCAAGACTATTGCCGTCTTAACACAAAAGTTTTACGCACGTTTAATAGTACAAATTGCATGGTTAAACATTGTTTAAAGCGTGTTTAAATCTTTTGTGGTAAGGCGGCCAATATTTGGTATGCAGGAATTTTCCATAAGGCCTTCTCTCTCATTCTGCCTCATGAGATGTTTTGAAACAGGCTTTTTATCTTTTTCGTGTACCTAGTGCATATCAAAATGTCGTTAGCTTGGAAGTGTTAACAACGCTATTTAAACAATGATGATTCATATGAACTAAATTAGTGGTCTCTTTATTTACATATAATATTATGTATAACATATGATTTTAAGGTTTTTAGGGTTCCATATCCGTAGTATTTTTTTTTTTTTTTTATTTGAAAATCGATTATCCCCAACGTAATTAGGGAACTTATTTAACATATTTTGCTTATCAACTAACTTTTAAATGTAATTTTAACAATTTATTGTTAGAGTTCTATTCCGCGATAACATAATACTAATCGATTTGTACGAAAATTATATGTATTTGTCAGTAAAAAATTGAACATCCCGAAAAAAACAGAACATACTTATGGGTCGAAAGACCCATACGTTGTTCATATTTTAATTTGTAATATGTCGATCTGCGCAATCTATATCCGTAGTATTGGTTGTTATAGCGGTAACAGAAATACATCATCTGTGAAAATTTCAGCTGCCTAGCGGTCACGGTTCATGAGATACAGCCCGGTGACAGACAGACAGACAGACGGACATCGATGTCTTAGTAATAGGGTCCCGTTTTTTCCTTTGGGTATGGAACCCTAAAAATATATATACGCTTCGAATTGAGTACCTCCTCCGGTTTAGTTCATCGGTCAAAAAGATTATAAATACAAAACACTGACCTTGAATAATCCATGATGATGTATAACACCTTCCTGGTCTTTGAGTAGAGACAATAAGGAATATTCAGTATGGAGTAACATTTTCCCTTGTCGGTCGTCCTGCGTCTCGGGCTGGCCCTCGTATCTTAGAGTTAGTATTTTAACCTGAAGCAAAAAAGGCAATTTTTTACAGATTTTTAAAAGGTTTACTACTATAGTCTGTTCCATAACCGCTGAGACCGAGGGTCGCGACCACCTTTGTCGAATATAATTACCTACTTAATTGGTTGCTTTAAAAAATCACTATATTCTGTAATTTTTTAAAATGTAATAAACTAGCGACCCGCCCCGGCTTCGCACAGGTGTATTATACATATAAACCTTCCTCTTGAATCACTCTATCTACGAAAAAAACCGCATCATAATCAGTAGCATAGTTTTAAAGATATATAAGCATACATGGGGACAGACAGCGGGTAGCAACTTTGTTTTATACTATGTAGTGATGCGTGCTGAACATAGGTAATAATTTATGTATTATTTTTACGTATTGTACTGGTTCAATCTCAGCGGTTATGGATTGGACTATGTGTAAATGCTTTCATTAACTAAATCGAAATACAACTGCTTTACAATTAACTTAAAAGCATCAGAGGCCTTAGCATATGTTTGCATATTAAGGTGGTTTCACTAGGTCAGTGTACAATTTTTTTTGGGTTTTTGGGCATTTACAGATAAGTGTTTGTTGTAAGTTAAAAATAACTCATTTAGCAGCTATGAATACATACTGTTAATGATGTATAATATACACCTACAAAACAAAATGGTGGCCATATTATTCACAAGAGTCCACTAACTCTATGTATCTCCAATGAGACCGGTTGGTAGCGGCTTGCTCCAGCGCGATCCTGCGGTCTTAATGAGGTCATCTGTCCACCTTGTGGGTGGACGTCTTACGCTGCTCTTGCCGGTGCGTGGTCTCCACTCGAGAACTTTTCGACCCCATTGGTCATCAGTCCTTTGCACTATGTGCCCGGCCCACTGCCATTTCAACATGCCAATCTGTTGGGCTATGTCGGTAACTTTGGTTCTTCTACGGATCTCCTCATTACTGATTCGATCTCACAGAGAGACTCCGAGCTTAGCCCTCTCCATAGCTTGTTGGGTTACTTGGAGCTTACTAATAAGGCGCATAGTGAGAGACCATGTTTCTGTGCCATAAGTTATCATAATATAGTTGACTAGCGACCCGCCCCGGCTTCGCACATGTGTATTATACATTTAAACCTTCCTCTTGAATCCCTCTATCTATTACAAAAATCCGCATCAAAATATGTTGCGTTGTTTTAAAGATATAAGCATACATGGGCACATACTGCGAGAAATGAATTTGTTTTATACTATGTAGTGATACACTTTTGTGCATAAACTGACCACTTATTTGGTTTTTAGGTGTATGTCACTCGTAAACATTACCTATTTATGGCCCCTAAATCAGTTTAAAAAAAATTTTAATGGGTAGTTTAACTGAAAAAAGGCAAAAAGCCCCAAAACTAATTTAATTTTACATGCTAAACAAGATAAAGCCTTAAACGGAAACCATAATCATTGTTTTGTCGCTCCACATATGTTATTCAGTTCTTCTGATTTCTGCTAAAGGCATAGTACAAAAACATAGAGCCACATGGAAACTACTGTAGTTTTTTGATAGTTAGTTGTTACGCTAACTTCTCGGACTGACCTCTAAGGTTTTTTTTGTTTAAGTTTTTTAAGAGTAAGTGAATTCAAATATATTTAATGATATTAAAGCATTTTAATAGAACCTTTGGTTGTTTGATTTTTTAAAACTAAACTAACCTAACCAATTTTGAAGTACATACAAATGGTAGTAAATGAACTTAAACATTTACTGCCTTACAACAAAATATATAAACGCGCTTTAAACACTGTTTAACCATGCTGTTGTTGTTGTTTGTACTGCTAAACACTGTCTAAAGCGTGCGTAAAACTTTTGTGGTAAGACCATTGATTTAATCAAAATAGCGGAAGATAGGGCACATCCTTTTATTCGTCAACTAAATTATAGGCATGATGCACAACCACATGCACGAACACTCACACAGCTGTAATCCCATTCTACGTTGAACACTACTGAACGACAGAGACAAACCGATTTGTTTCGTCAGTAGGGCGAGCGAGACAACTGTCGACCGTCACCGGAATACTCACACTCGCCGATTGCGACTGAGAGCAATTAGGCGACGGGGACCTAATTTAAGCGGTCCACGCGCTAGAGGCGAGTCACCTATCTTCCGCTATTTTGATTAAATCAATGGGTAAGACGGTTAGTTTCCAGAATGCTGGAATTAAGAATTTTATAAACTCCTCTGCTGACACTTTCATTACTACTTCAGATACAAACTACAGTAAGGTTGCACCACACAAGTTGGCGGATGTGAAGTTAGCTACAAGCTGTGCAGTGCGGCTTTCACGTCACATCAGGATTGGATATTGTGCACCTTGAAGCTAACTTCACATCCACCAACTTGTGTGGTGCGGCCTATAGATGGCATGTTTTTAACAGTAACAACTCAGTAAAATCAGACTGGTCACATTTTAGTTGATATTTTACATATTTTCTAACAATATACACTTAACAATTGACCTGTCATCTCATTCAATTTCACTCTTGTAGAACAAAAACAATAGATTACTTTCTTCAATATACAAACAGAAACTACAAAAACAATGACTTTCTCACCTGGTAAAAGTCATCAGTCTTTTCTTTTCTAGCTAAACACTGCACAATACTTTTAACCGGACTGGGACCGAGTTTAGGACCCAGCAAGAAAGGGCCTGCTTTTCGCACGTGCTTTTCTTGCACGGGGGTCCCAGCTACAGGCACATCACTTTTGTTGTATGTTATCTTAGACTTTCTCGAAGAATGTATCTTCTTAGAACCCTTTAAAATACCACTAGAACTTGAGGCGGGGTGCGTGGATAATCGAGCTATCTTCGGGCTAGGCTGTAGAAGCAAAGGTCGTGTCCTTTTTCCGTGATTTGTAGAACTCTCAGGTCTGTCTTGATCCATCACTTGCAACTCACAGAGAAGGCCGAAGGTACAGTTTTTCGGTTAATGAGGTAGTTTTAACTTGAGATTTTTGGTATTTTTAATTTGAATCGTAATTGAAACGGCAAAGACTTGGTAAATTCAATTTTTATTTTTATTTACCTTGCAGCAAAAAAAGGAAAACTGAACATGTCTGATTTTTTACGTTCAAAAACTAACATGTGTCACTGTCATGCTGTACTCTTTCTTTGGTGTCATGTACTTTAAGGCACCCAATCACCCAACGACAACGAGCAGGAAAAAGTCGTCACAATTATCACTCTCTGTTCAATTTAATCTGATAATTGTCATCATTACAAAGTGCTACTCGTGATTTTAATCGCACTTAGTGCCTGCTTGCAGAGTTGGCGAAGTTGCAATTGGAAAGTTTTATCACGTCGCGTACTTTTAAGTTTTTGATTTGCAATTTTTGAACGAGCTGAACAGAAAAAGTTACTGTCATCTTGACAATGACATTTCGAACATTTTTTGCTTTGTTTACCAAGAACTGTCAGTCAATCTCAGTGCTACCAGCTCAAAGTCAAATAACTAGATGTAACTTATAATATTCAGATTTTTAAATATTCAATGATTACCTCACACTACGATGTTCACGAACTGCTCTGAAAGCTTTTAGGTCAGCAAATAAGACTGCCACTGACAAGACTGACAACTACACTATAGTGGTAGTGACACCCGCCTTACAATCGTGAGGTCATGGGTTCAAATCCCGGTCCCGTACCAATGAGTTCTTCAGAATTCATTTACAAATTTTTACCACCAATGGCTGTTTGGTGAAGGAAAACATCATGAGACAACCAGCATACGTCCGTAGAAGAAATTCGGAAATCCGATGGCGTATGTGAATCCACCAGCCCGCACTGGGCCAACTTGGTGGATATGGCCCAATCATCCTTCGTGGATTGGCCTAAGTCCTGCAGTGGACTATTAAAAGATTGATACAGTACAGTACAAACAAGACTGAAAACTGAGAGCACGAAATACGAATTAAGCCCCTGATCGACGTACAAACGAAAACTGTGGTTTTAAAGCCTGTTTGGCTCGTAAAAATACAAAATGTTGTCATATTTGAAGTTTGAAAATGTTTGTTGTCTTGCTGTAGCGTACAACGAAATTTATAATCAAAATAACGAATAAATTAATAAAAATGAGGTAAGAGTTGGATAGAATAAAAGGCTCGGTTATCGCATACCGATTTAATCCAAGAATTGATAGTAAAACAAACAGACTGCAGAAATTATTTGAGATTGTCCGAAGAAATTACCAGTAACCGTAGAACATGGAAATGAATGAAGATGAATAAGATAACATACATTTTCGAACTTCCAATATGACAACATTTTGTATTTTGACGAGCCAAACAGCTATTAAAACCGTGATTTTTTTATTTATTTTATTTATATTCGTTTATTGCACAATGCACTGTTACAACAAAAGTTCTTACAAACTAGAGTCTTTACTAAGTGACATTGACCCCGTGAGGGCGTGAGGATTTATTTCGTACGTCGCGTCGTGATTATCAAAAGCTTTAGAAATATTGAAAGGAATCCTGCTACAATCCTTTCAAGTTTCAAAGTTGCCGGTTAGCAAGATAGCAAAGTTCGGTAATAGTAAGTATTAGAGAAAACTGGCAACTCAGTCTAATCCTGACTGGAATTTTGATTGGAAATTCAGTTATTTTTATATTTTATAATTTCTCAGTTCTCTCTCTGGAAATTATTATGCTCTTGAGTATTTTATTCCATGTTATTATGACTTGGATAATTCAATCATTAACCTTAATTGACTTGCTTCAGTTATTCTAAATTACTACAGAAATTTATTCTTTTTATTAAAATACTAAGACTTCAGCACCTCCGCTAAGTTCCAGCTATTTGTGCTTCTAGCTGTTGTAACCAAGGAAGTTCACTTGACCCTCTCCTGTGTATAAACTGCACCTCTTGAACAAACTGAGTAAGTGAACTACCTAAAAAACACAAAAATAATAAGATTAATCAATTCTTGATTTGTGGCTTCTGCGATCACAATTTTGCCAATGTCTTGTGAGGTACTGCCATCAAATGTAGAGAATTTGTACGATGTTTGATGTGTTACTTGTATTGGATAGGCAACAGTTTTTGGATTTTATACCATTTACCACAAATAATAAGATTGAAAATAGATAAGTTCGTCGAGTTTACTAACTGCCTGTCAATCAATCATTTGTCATAAAAGATAGGTACCTAAATATACGGATAACTAATTAGTACATTTTCCTGTTATACAATGACTCTTATGTGGTCACACTATAGGTGCATTAGTTATGGGCTCGATGGCGTTTTTGGCATTTGCAAAATTAGCGTTAATGTAAACCGTGTGGTTTGGGAATTTCGCCCATTTCGCCAATAATGCAACTTTTACCCACTACCCAAAACGAATGCTAAACGTCAAACTCTATATGTCAGAAAACGTGATCGTTTTAGATCGCTTTCAAAGAACCCACCTCCGGAAGTGGGTCTAAAGTGCCAGTTCATGACGGCATTTTTAGCTGTTTTTGAGCTATCCGAGCGGTGAATGAAAACAGTTAAAAATGCAATGCTTTTCAAACTTAACACACACACTTTCTCAAACCTAATGCTGAATGTCATTGTTATTGGCGTTTTTAACTGTTAATTTTGACATGAGTAGGCTATCCGAACGCACCATATGGAGCTAAACTGTACCCCTCCTGCATACCATAATTTTTACAATTAGATGATTTTTATCATGCTTCACACACTAGGTTTTTAGAAATGTTATTTTGTGATAAACATTTCAAAAATTGACGCGTTCGCAGGATTTGAACCTGCATCCTCTGTCCAACACTGTAGAAGTTGATAGTAAAATGATAGACACTTCACTAATTTGGCGGGTTCATAGCACAGCATTCTTCTAGCTTAATTGGACAAAGCATCTGGGCCGGAATCCCAGAGGGATGCAGGTTCAAATCCTGCAAACGCGTCAATTTTTGAAATGTTTATCACAAAATAACATTCATAATTTTTACCTTATTTTTTTCAGCAAAATGCTGAAGTGTTTCTGTGAAGAGCCAATGACCCTGGAGTCTGACGCAGAGCATTGGTATGCAACAAGCTGTGGCCATATATTCCACTACCTCTGCCTTATCAACTGGCTTGAAAGGTTCGTCATATTTTAGCTATATTTTTTTCAAACTTCAAATTTAACACACTACGCAGTTATTAACTTACAGGGCTTAAATTTTGCACAAATACTCCTAAACATGGAGATCAATGATTGGAAATACAGGAGTTTTAAATTGTTTTTTTGTCTATCATGTCTGTATTGTGATTTTATTATGGTTATCAATAATTATAAATAAATAAATTAGCCATGGTGGTCTAGTGGTAGTGACCCCCTTACAATCGTGAGATCGTGGGTTCAATTCCGGTCCTGTACCAATGAGTTCTTTGGAATTTATGTACGGAATTTAAAACCACTGGCTTTTCTGTGAAGGAAAACATAGTAACCTGCATACGCCCGTAGAAGAAATTCGATGGCGTATCTAAATTCACCAACCCGCACTGGACCAGCGTGGTGGATATGGCCCAATCACCCTTCGCGGGTAGGTCTACGTCCTGCAGTGGACTATTAAAAATGCTGGTACAGGTATCAATAATTACAAGACTGAAAGCAACTACAGAAAATTATATACCTGTAATAACAATGTACCATGTTACTAATAAAAATGAGCACAGCATAGTATTATTATATCTGCTTTGCTACAGCTATAAACATATAATTGTCATAAATAAATTATGATTCGCTTCTTCCTTCATAATGCGGACCGCCAGCCATTGGAATGCTCTGCCTCCGTCATTGTTTCCTCACAATTACAATTTGGATATGCTTAAGTCAAGACGGAATAGGTATCTTCTAGGTCTACACCAGTGGTTGTGACACTTTTTTGGTCAAGGGCCACATAGGACAGTGCGAAGTATCACTGCGGGCCGCACACTATGAACTTGATTATAACATACTAACATAGTTGGACCATGGCAAAAAAATATGCGCGAGCAAAGCGAGCGCCAAAAATGTTAGGTTTTTTCAGTAGTTTCAAAACAGACATGAGTAAATGAGACTAATCCACTGCGGCAGTGGATTAGTCTTTAGATTAGGCAGCGCATAATGGCAGTGCCACTGCCATTATGCGCGAGCGCAGTGAGCGCCATAATTTTTTCGGCTATTTTCATTAATTTCAATAGATAATATGCGCAAAGCAGACTAATCATACTGCAAACATGCGCGACCGCAGTGAGCCTCACTCCATCTTCGGCTACAACGTCGCTTTCCATCATGCGAGTTGGTGGCCAAATGTAGTTCTATATTATATTTATATTACATAAAAACAAAATCGGCCAAGTGCGAGTCGGGCTCGCGCACGAAGGGTTCCGTACCGTATGGGAGCCTTGTTCCTCTTGCGGTTATTAATACTGAGCAAAAAAACTCCTAAAAATCACGTTTGTTGTATGGGAGCCGCCCTTAAAAAAATATTTATTCTGTTTTTAGTATTTGTTGTTATAGCGGCAACAGAAATACATCATCTGTGAAAATTTCAGCTGCCTAGCTATCACGGTTCATGAGATACAGCCCGGTGACAGACAGACAGACACCAAAGTCTTAGTAATAGGGTCCCGTTTTTACCCTTTGGGTACGGTACCCAAAAAATGAAAAAAAAAGATACAACCATTAATATAATGATTACAGATCTAAAACTTGTCCATCATGCCGTAAGACTATAGGGAGCAACCAAATATTCCGTCTGTACCCTGTACCATATGAAGAACGGCCTCGAGATGATATCAATGAGGCCCTGCAAGAGTGCTTGGATGTAACCCAGTCAGAGTTAGATCAAATGACGAAGCTGTGTAAGAAGAAAGATAAATTAATCGGGAGCCTTAAAGTTGGCGCGGACAATAATGACAAGTAAGTTTGCCTTATATTTGTTCACAACTACACCCCATTGTCTTAACTGACTGGCAGATAATGCTATTAGCGTTCAAAAGGAGGACCCTTAACCCTTTTGTACAAATGGTGTGCTATAAAATGTTATAGTAGATTATATACCAAGAGAACCAAGTGGTGTCTTATGTCACGGGCGACAATTAGACCCTGAGCGTGGCGAAGTACTCTATAGTTAACTCCCGAGCGCAGCGAGGGTGTTTTAAGTTAAAAACAAATAAATTATTTATAGTCCTAAGTGAAGCGAGGGGTTCAAGTCGCCCAAGACGAAGACAAACTTGGTTCTAGAGGTCCATCTACTTTTCATACATCCTGCGAGAAAATAAAACCCCAAGAATATGAGTAATACTTAAGTCATAAATTCACTAAGTGTAGGTACTCACTAGGCAACTCGGTATTGTTCACAATAAATTAAAACAAATTAGAATGTACCGCACACCATTTATAACAAAAAAGAGAATGGAAATACTACATGAAATAAATAAGACCATGGCCAGCTCGATTATCATAGCCTAACACAGGTATTGCAAATAGTAGTTTATGGAACTGTCATATAATGAAGGGTATTAAAACACGAGTGTGAGTTTATGAAACGAGCGCAGCGAGTTTCATAATAGTAACGAGTGTTTTAATACCCGTGTTATATGCAGTTGCATACACTACTTTATCTTCACTAATAAAAATAAAAAAAAAACATATTGCGAAACATTAAATTCACGCGTACGTGTATTGTCACAGTGACCTTGGCGCCATTAAAATCTAACCAATGAGAGCGCAGCTGCACGCGCAGGGCCAATCAGGAACGAGCGCGCGATGTTATAATGAGATTTTACGATATCGATGTGGATATTATAACATCATGTGAAATTGCTTAAATTGAGTGTTTTGTTGTCTGCGCTATAACAGTAGTCATTATAAGTCAAGTATTGGAAACATAAGTAGAATGTTACAACATTAGTGTAGATAAAAGGTTTTATTCTATAAAATCGAACTGATACGGGCACCATAGAGGTTTTATTCTGTGAAGTCGAATAGAACCTCCTTACAATGCCAGTTGCCATACAATGTAAAAAAAGGTTGTATTTGATTTTGCTAAATGAAATCTCTTTACGATGTCCTTAAATGTTCTAAGTTGAGAGATTTTTATACGAATTAGACGTTCCAAATTTAAATCACTAACTGTTCAATCAACAGCCTAGTCTCTTTACTAAACAGCGCCGTTTGACTGGCGGTCTGAATGATTCAGCCATTTGATCAAACAGCTAGGCAAATGACTTAGTTCGATAGCGTTTCATACTTGCCTAGCCTGTTCATTACTTGCCTAGCCTGTTCATTATTTGCCTAGCCTGTTCATTACTTGCCTAGCCTGTTCATTACTTGCCTAGCCTGTTCATTACTTGCCTAGCCTGTTTATTTCAATTTAGTTCCACTAACTCTCCAAACTGTCAATATGGCGCCGGCAAACAACAATTTTTGTGGTGTTTTCCAAAGTTTGATGAAAAAAAAGCCAGCCAGTTTATTAATGTAACAAACGCTACGGCTGAATATCATTCAGGCCGTTAGTTGAACGGCGCTGTTTAGTAAAGAGGCTAGGCTGCGAAATACACATTGGTGGACTATTTCAGCGATTTTTAATTGGAGGATTTTCCTCAAAATAGGGTAAAATCTGCTATCTGCCCTATTTACCAGCTAAATGGTTTTGATAATATTTGGCAAGATCGTATCTAAATCCTAACAAGATTAGCGAGTATGATCCAAATCGGTCAAGAGAGAGTCGAAATATCGGTTCTTGAAGGTTCGGTTAAAAAGAAAAGGCCGCGAGGTCTATTGTTCGGAGAACTAGTAGTGAGAGATTAAACGATTCAAACCCTTTAGGAATGTTAAACTTACCGTCTCACGTCATGAAATCGACCTCTGATTTAACAAGTCTCCCTTTACACTCTTGCTTGCTATGCTCCATCCATCAGCCTTAGGACGTCCACTGCTGGACATAGGCCTCCCCTATGGATCTCCAATAAGACCGGTTGGTAGCGGCTTGCATCCAGCGCGATCCTGCGGTCTTAAAGAGGTGATCCATCCTTGCGGGTGGACGTCTTACGCTGCGCTTGCCGGTACGTGGTCTCCACTCGAGAACTTTTCGACCCCATCGATCATCAGTCCTCCGTCCAAAACTCTGACACCAGGGCTAGCCACCCGGCCTATACGAACTTACTTACTTTATCAGTCCTCCGTGCTATGTGCCCTGCCCACTGCCATTTCAACTTAACAATCCGCTGGGCTATGTCGGTAACTTTAGTTCTTCTACGGATCTCCTCATTCGCTATGCTCGCGCTTAGTAAAACTCGTAATTTTCTTATGTATTTTCCGTTTGAAAAGTCAGAAGAATTAGAATCGTTTATTGATGTATTGAGCTTAATACTAAAATTATACATACAACAGTTTGTACAATAATATAAAGTACCGCAAAATATATCTCGTCATTTCGCAATACCTACATAATAGCAACGAATTTAAACAATGATTAAAATAGAGAACTCTTCTGACTTTTCAAACGGAAAAGACATCGAAAAGATTTGCATTCGTTCGCGTATATTTGTAACTTGAAGCTAAAAACTAATATTAGTATTGTACAGTTTCAGACGAGAAAATAAAGCCCTGAAAAGTATACTGCAAACTTTTGGCGGGTAAGTTTCCATTTATGTTTATTATTATATTTGTAAGAAAAAGTCCATATCCTTGAAATCATTGGTTTATTGTTTCACTTCGTACTTCCTTTAAACGTCACTTATAAACCATTTCTCACTTATATATAACTTATATGAATTTGGGCAGAGTAACAGTGTAAACTCTGGAGGTGCACATCGCACCGTTTCACCGAACAGACTGCCGACTTTCTTTCGCTCCTCTACGGCCATGCTTTTTCCCCTTCCAATTTTAAGTCGGGTAGTCCTTCAACCGACTAGGTAGTCAAATCAAAGTCTCCAAATCAAAATAAATAATCGATTAATATCAGAGTCAAATTAAATACTTATTTTTTAAAAACAAATACCATTAAAATACTTAAAACCTAACACTCGTCCGTCCTGACCCCGTGCATGTCCTCATGCACGTTGCCAGGAGAACCTAACACATGGCCAGTCAAAAGCGAAAGAAAGATGCAACTGATGAAAACAAAACCATGACAATGAGTTTAGTCTACTTTAAATGGTGAAAAACATCAAACTTATATACAGAAACTGTCAAATCATATTGAAAAACTTAAATCCATATAGTGTTTTTAGTTACTTTTACATTGCAAATCGAATATCTTTGAAAATAATTTATAGGTAAAATCAATTATGTTGCTGCGTTTTCCATTCCTTTATCGCGGCAAACATTTCTTTTTCTTACTCGCCGTATTTAAATTTCATTCATTTGTTAGAAATCGATTTGCAATACAAAGTAATTCCATTCTTATAATATAGATTTTATAATTAATCGATCGATGTAACGGTGAAAATATAACATTTTAATACAAGTTATATTTGAAAAACTTATATTTTATCAATACACTGTATTTGGTTACTTCTACATTGCGAATCAATCAAATTATTTATAAATAAATCAATTGTGTTGCTCCGTATTCCATTCCTTTATCGCAACATACATATATATATTTTTCTTACTAGCCGTATTCCAATTCCATTCATATGGCTGAAATCAATTCGCAATGCAAAGCAATTTCGTTCTTATAAAATATAGATCTTTAAGTATGTATTTTTAAATGTTTTTAGTAAAATTGCTTTCGCTAATTTCGTCACTTTTGTATCACTCTTTTTATTACGTTTTGTATCACTTTTTGGTAGCACTTTTGGTATCACTTTTGGTATTACTTTTGGTATCACTTTTGGTATCACTTTTGGAATCACTTTTTGTATGTTTCGGCGCGTGATTTGCTGGTCGAGACCAAATGCCGTCTACGGTGAGGTGAGTCACCGTGCGACATTCGGATGTTGTTTGGAGCGCTTTGGCGCTTTGGCGCCCCGATGACCGCCGGCCATCGACGCACAGCTGCCTCAGGCGCCAGCTGCCACAGGCGCCAGCTGCCACAGGCGCCAGCTGCCACAGGCGCCAGCTGCCACAGGCGCCAGCTGCCACAGGCGCCAGCTGCCACAGGCGCCAGCTGCCACAGGTGCCAGCTGCCACAGGCGCCAGCTGCCACAGGCGCCAGCTGCCACAGGCGCCAGCTGCCACAGGCGCCAGCTGCAACAGGCGCCAGCTGTCACAGGCGCCAGCTGTCACAGGCGCCAGCTGTCACAGGCGCCAGCTGTCACAGGCGCCCAGTTGCTACAGGCACCCAGCTGCTAGATCTTGTTGGAGGTGCCCAGCTTGTTGTAGGCGCCCAGCTTGTTGGAGGCACCCATCTTGTTGGAGGCGCCCAGCTTGTTGGAGGCGCCCAGCTTGTTGGAGGCACCCATCTTGTTGTAGGCGTCCAGCTTGTTGGAGGCGCTCCGCTGCTCGAGGCGCCCAGCTGTTCCAGGCACCACTCAGCTGCTCCAGGCACCATCCAGCTGCTCCAGGCACCACCCAGCTGCTCCAGGCACCACCCAGCTGCTCCAGGCACCCAGCCGCTTTAGGCGCCCAGCCTGCTCCAGGCGCCCAGTCTGCTCGAGGCACCAAGCTAGATTCAGGCGTCCAGCTTGCTCCAGGCGCCAACTGCTCCAGATGCCCAACCGCGTCGTGTCCCTTAGTCACACGCTATCGCCTGGCGGCACTGTATTGTTTCAGCCGCGCCCAAAACCGTTTTACCCGTTCCAGCTGCCCGCACAGAAGAACTATATCGCCCGGCCGCGCCGTGTCACCCAGCCGCTATTGTCGCTGATAACATGTTTTTTTTAAATGTTGAGTCTGTTATACTTGAATAAAATTATTATTTATTTATCCATTGCTGCGTAATCCATTCCGTTTCCGCAGACCCATTTTTTTTTTTTTTTTTTTTTTATAAACTGTATGCCTATTCCATTCATACGGTTGAAAACTATTCATATTGCAAGCCTATTCCATTCTTGAATTACCAATATGAAACTATATGTGTGATACGAGCCTGTTCCATTCTCGTATCAGGAATATCTGTGAACAAAATTAACGGTACCATTAAAACTGCATTTTGTTCCATGAGATACTGTAATGCCATTACAACATGAAATTCAAAATGATATTCAAATTATGACGCTAATCATAGTTGTAAATTACAACCGAAACGCAAACCAGTTCTATTTTTGCATTTCATATAATTAAGTCACTGCTCTAAATTTTTTTGATTACTCAATTAATGCGCTTTATAAATTCACTGCAACATTATAAAGTGCCAACTTTAGTATGGATTACTGTTAGGTACTCAATTTTACGTTGCAAAACATGAAGATATCTATCCAGTCACTGTGGAAGTTTAAATCTTTGTGTAGCTACCATAATTTACACATTGATTAGGTGTGTATGTTTTGAAGAACAAAGACTATTTATTTTGTTGCACTGACACAGTAAGCAGAATAAATTTGCTTTCCTTTAATATTATGTGATGTTCACATTAATATTCAAATCATGGCAACATCAATAATTACCATGAAAATAATTTACACGATGTTATTATATACAGACAAAACAATGTTTTGCAAATTCATCGATTTTATTTGATGAATTAAATTTTGTTTATTCAACTGAAAACATTATCACAAATTTTTCGTGAATCCATTGACACCGACTAGTATAAGAATGTCTAGTTATTTCTTGTAACTAGTTTGTTACTTATATTCTATAAATATTTCATAAAATACTGGCAATATTCCAATAAAGTTACTGGAATATTTGAAACTGCCATATCTAAAATATTGGTATCTTTATCTATAGTTAAGTTATTATGTGAAGGCTGTGAAGCAATTCTCACAGAATACTCATCTGTAGCCTGAAGTATCGACGTGCAGTCAATTCAAGTATTGCATCCCTTCCTTTTTTAATTTAGAGGACTATTACTTATTTGAACATTCAAATCATCACATTTTTTAATTTAATTTTAATTTAGTTTAATTTAATTTAAATCTCCATTGTATTCCCCTGAATCAAATATTTACCTTTTTTTTTTAATATTAAACAAGTGCAAGTGCTATATTTATTAATTGTATCACTCATCAAATAACAACGCCGTGAGGGACAACGTCGTACTGAACATTATGATCAATACTAATCAATAGGGTGACACTGCTCCAACGTTATTATAACAATTTCACCCAGATTAGATACGTTTAGTTATAGTTATAAACATGATTAATTTCTTTTATAAATTTTGTACTTATTTTCATAACTAAACGGTGTTTTTTTTAAATCTGATCCATATTATATAGCTTCTATACACATAATGTGAATATATTGATATTTTATATTAAAAGAATTGCCTTGAACCAAATGAAACGACCCGATAATCATAGTTTGCGATTTTCCATGCCAATTAAACAAAACTAGTCAAAATCTGTACGAACAAGTGTGAATGCTAGTATATTCTTGCAATGTTTGGAATCAAACTCATTAAATATGAATTGTGACCCTTAAATGTATGTGTATCAATTTAATATAATGTTTTTCCATAATCAAGTGAGAAAATAACAGTAACGAATATGAACAAAGTTAAACATTACTGTGATAATGTCAGTTATCGAATGTTAATTTCATAAAACTTGCATAGCCTTCCTAACTTAGGTACGCATTGAATTTCCCTTTTTTTTCACGGCATAGGTGTGTATCATTCATTAATTTAGACTTGTAATCATTTCTATTATGCAATAAATAAAATTATCTATCATAACTCGCGGCAAAGTTGCTGAAGCATTTGCTGCCTATGATCTTTTCTATCTTGTGAATCCTGTAATATTAGTATTATCCAATTTATAGCTATATGAGCTTTTAGCAAAACAATCTTGTCCAATTATAGTTTTGTATCTGGTGTACATGGACCTTAAATCGACTCACTAGTGTGTATAATGTTACTTTATGTTTACTTTCACAAATGTAGGTAGGTGATCAAATTTTCTTCAGTTTGACAACATTATTCAAGGCTTCACACTCATTAGGTACCCCAGAAGCCACAAATCAAGAATTGATTGATTGATTAGGTACCCGTTTATTTTGACGAAGATTTTGGTTTTCCTCTTATCTTATAAACTGATCCCTGATACTTATTAGAATTTCACAACTAGGTATAGTTAGAAGTGTTCCCTTTGACTACTACTCATGGTATATAATATGTCACGTCATGATTTACATTGAATATGGTGCTATCTATAAAATATAATTTCATTATATATTTTTCCCAACATAATGTATTTTGTCGTTATTGTAATAAAATACACTAATTTATCCCAATGCTAATGATTCTGCTTACAGTTATTTGTTTTATGTTTCTGTAATACAATTATAGGTACTTATTTATTTCAAACTTATAAATTTTTAAACCACTACATCATTCATTACTATTATTTTTCGAATTTGAATTATCCGAGTAGCTACCTACTCATACCATGAATATCACATTTTGGCATACTGTTGTGGATGAAAGCTCTGTTTTTGCTGTTGTCAAACACACATTTCTTTTCTCAATGATTTCTCAAGAAAACTCACCCTGTTTTGGAGTTTAATTAAAAAAAGGCCAAAATGAATAAGACATAATTATGCGAAGTCATTTTATAAAGCTGCTGAGGTTGTATAACACTGGACGGTGGATACCAAGATGATTGCAAAATCAAGTATTTGCTACTTGTTTTTTTTTTCAGTGAGTAAACTCAATTAACGGTAAAATAGATTCAAGTGTGTACGATCAAAGTTTTGGTCTTAACCATTAGAATGTTGAGGTAAACAAAACTGAATGCAAGTCCACTTTTTTCATTGTAATAAAACGGTTCCATGAATAAAAAATTACATTATCAAAGCCTTATGACGTCCACTGCAATTAGTCAACCTATAGAGCCATATTTGGTAGCTTTATCTCTTCCACGGATCTTGTCTTTTCTTATTCGATTTTGATATAATCAATATTTATATATTATTTTAATCACTTTTCGTCTCAAAGCCCGTCGTTCAGCATATGACTATTAAAAAGCTGTACAGTACACTCCAACTACAATAAATTATCAATAGCAATTATTTATCTGATAAAGATATGATTATGTATAAGCGTTATTTCCCCATTCTTTCATCAATATCAATAAAAACACATTTTCAATTTTAAGTTTTCAAGTCTACTAAAATTAAAATGGAATATGCATCTTTAATACGTAAATTACTATTTTTATTACGAATTTGTAGGTAACTAGAAATAATTATTTTCCCTCATATACCACTGTGAGCAATGTCGGTTACGATTGTATGCCATCATACGCTATTTGTCAATGTAGGTACCCATATAAATTGTATGAAATGAAATTATTCAAATAAAATCTTAGATCTATAATAATAAAATTGGAACGCATATATTCATCTTATACTGTCAATCTAAATTACGCGAAATCTCAAAGGGGACAAAGAATCAATATTAATTGGCAAATATGAACACTCTGAAGACGTCTGCTGAACAACTACAATTATGAGACGATTTTTCCTTACCCGATGTTCCATTTCGGAAATAAAAGGTTGAATTAGTTCCAGCACAGTAAAGTAGTTGTATTATTATTTAATCTATCAATTTTGCACTAAAATTCACAGATACAAAAATATAATACAATCTTAGTTGATTTTGTCACATATCTAATACTTGAAGGTAGATTGGAACTTTAACGTTCTTTGTTATTTTTTAGTTTAATTATAATGATAATTACCCATGAATCAAATTTGTACAAACATAAAATACTGCAATAGATTACTGCGTACATTTTTTTTTTTACAGGTTATAGATCTTGTTATTTTAAAAACTTTTTCCGAGTGAGTATTTATAAATTACATTTACATTTATTTACCCACTGCAAAAATTGCAAGAGCCAGCTAAAGGGTCCAAGATGTATTTTTTGAAGGTGCACTTAACATTTTAAAGTACCCGCTACTTAATACTGTAATTGTATGAATTTATTTCTGACAGTTATGTCAAATACGCTATTATATAATGCTATTAAGCCTTCACTTTTATTAAGCGCCGATAGACAAAGGTATGGGACCTTTGCCTACAGCCAGCTGTCGATGATTATGTAGTATGTTAGGCATAAAAGAGCTCTTGACTTCGTAGATATCATAAAGAAACAAACTCACAGTTAGCTCTGCAGACGGAGTATACTCAGGCTCGGTTACTCCGCGTTGACCATGATCCGCATGTGGCACGTTGGTCATCCCACTTCTGATTGTAAGAAAAAGTCCATATCCTTGAAATCATTGGTTTATTGTTTCACTTCGTACTTCCTTTAAACGTCACTTATAAACCATTTCTCACTTATATATAACTTATATGAATTTGGGCAGAGTAACAGTGTAAACTCTGGAGGTGCACATCGCACCGTTTCACCGAACAGACTGCCGACTTTCTTTCGCTCCTCTACGGCCATGCTTTTTCCCCTTCCAATTTTAAGTCGGGTAGTCCTTCAACCGACTAGGTAGTCAAATCAAAGTCTCCAAATCAAAATAAATAATCGATTAATATCAGAGTCAAATTAAATACTTATTTTTTAAAAACAAATACCATTAAAATACTTAAAACCTAACATATTTATTTATTGTAAGATTTTGTAGAGTCCTCCATGAGTCCACTGGATTTTTTGCGTTGACCGAGTGCATTCATCACGAGATTATATAATTATTCTATTAGCACGGGAAGTGATTGACAAAAAAAATTCAATCATTAAGCTATATAGTGGGCAGGCTTTTTAGGGTTCCGTACCCAAAGGGAAAAACGGGACCCTATTACTAAGACTTCGATGTCCGTCTGTCTGTCTGTCTGTCACCGGGCTGTATCTCATGAACCATGATAGCTAGGCAGCTAAAATTTTCACAGATGATGTATTTTTGTTGCCGCTATAACAACAAATACTAAAAAGAGAATAAAATACATATTTAAGTGGGGCTCCCATACAACAAACCTGAATTTTATTTCGCTCTATATTAATAATGCCAACAGGTAGCTGCTTGAAATTTTCACAGAATATTTAGTTTTATATTCACTTCAATAGTAAAATTAAATTTAAGAGGGGCTCCCATACAGTACGGAACCCTCCGTGCGCGAGTCCGACTCGTACTTGGCCGATTATTAGTTAGTCGTAAGGTCAATGCAAGCCGACTACAACACCGCGCGATGCAAAGTGCTCGGTTACAAGCACTAATTAGGTGACATAACGTCGAGATACGATAAAACAGCGGGCTTAGCATAAGGACCATAAAATAACTTTATCGACGTGTCAGAGCGTGACAGAGATATGATGAAGTAAATATCTGTCACCTTTGCACACGTCGGTAAACTCTTGTCGTGGTCTTGTATGCTAAGCTAGCAGGTCATTGTGAATTATTTAATGTAAATATCTAAATCGGTAGGTATGACGGCGCTCGGACATTTTTACTACTTATATTTAGGGACTGTGGCTCTGTAGTTATTTGCTCGAACCCCAAGCTCGATATATTTTAGCATTATCTTTTTTGAAATGATTTTAATTTTTTAGTGCATCCCACACTAGGTTTATCTCAAAGAGTTACTTTTTATGATAAACATTTCAAAAATTCGTCGCGGATGCAGGATTCGGACCTTGTGAATCCGAAGACGCAAGGTTCGAATCCTGCATCCGCGACGAATTTTCGAAATGTTTATCATAAAAAGTAACTCTTTGAGATTATCTTTTTTACTTAAAATATTTATTTCGTTTTCAGCGATGCCTTGGACCATCTGTTCGACGACCCAAATCACTTCGACGAAGTACTGAAAGGAAAAATGGCCTTAATAAAACTGAATGAGCAATTGTCACAGAACTCCACGGAGCAAGATTCACAAGACGAAAGTGCGGCCCAAGCCACGTCTAATTCTGAAGCATCTAATTCTGAGGTGAATATCAGATATACTCCGCGCCACACAAGTTGCTGGATGTGAAGTTACGCGTGGCGTAGTATTGAGCACGGGCGTAGGGAGCGCGCGGGAGGCGTGAGGTTGGCGGACAGATGTGCCCCGGCGTCTCGTCTCTTTTGCTCCCGCGCATACCTATATTTCGGCTTTTGCGCAGCGTTCTGCGCATAACTTCCCATCCGTCGATTTGTGTGGCGCTTAGTATACAAGCTTTCCTTAGTTTGTGGTCAGAGACCTTGTGTAAGATGTCCCCTAATATTTAATTAATATTAAGTCCGGTATTTATGTACAAATTGTCTTTAATCACATAAAAGGAAAAATACAAGGCTTTATAGTCTCACGGACAGGGCCGCGGAAGATGTGGCGTCTGGAGACGTAGTTCTGTAACACTCTGCGCGCGTGCGTTCCCGGGGAAGCGGCGCAGGCGACTCTGGGAGCCGGCGCGGCGCAGGGACCCACGCGCGGCGAGCTAGCGGGGGTGCGACGGCGGGGGGAGACCAATGGCGTGCGTGTGTCGCCGCTCTTTACCTTATTTGGCCGTGCGCTCGTATCTTTGCGAGGACCCCGCTCCCCTCGCCCCGCACATCCGCTGCCTACAGCAGCGGGGATGTTTTATCCGCGCTACATTAATTATTTCTCGTTGCAGGGATCAAGAGTGGATACAAGATACGAAGAAATCGAGTCATCCCTCAGCACCATAAATCAAATGTTAGCGAGAATTTCATAGAAAAACCATGAACCGGGAGTGCCGATCGTGACGTCACTTCTCTGACAAAACTTTATTTTGTAGTCTACTCGTGACGTCACGCGGAACTTTAACGGGCTATATCTTCAACAATTTATTTTTGATAATCTATCTGACGGACTAATTATATTTTTTTAACAGACTTCCAAAAAGGAGGAGGTTCTATGTTCTCTATGTATTTTTTTTTGTGTATGTTCATCGGTAATTTCGTCAATTGTGAACCGAATCGAAAAAATATTTTTTAGTTCGAAAGGGTATACCCCCGATGTGGTCCTATTTAAATTTTACAGAAATCGACTGAGCCGTTTTTAAAAAATCAACAATAATGTAAACAATTCAAGCGAAATATTCGAATTTTGCACACGATGAAAGGCGGTTTTGCCATTTTTTTGCGAAAAATAATTTTTAGTCATGCCTGTTACGGTGGTAGGACATTTTTCTAAGTTCCAGAGACAGTGGCGTAGCTTGACTTGAAAGGGACTTAAAGGATTAAGCTTTTCAATCTCTCCTATCACACATTTCTATTATTTCACTATCATGAGCGCTACCGTGGCTCGGATGACACGTTGAATTTCAGGTCCTGGTTGTTTTGTAGACAGTTATGCACTTTTATCATGCATAACTGTTCTCTGAAATTGAATTTTTGATTCATTAAATAATTATGAAAATAAATCGTTGAAAGTTTACTTTTGGTTTCGCTTTTTACCCGACTTCGCGACGCAAAGGAGTGGTAATGTGTTTTTCAGCCTATGTATGTATGTTCCTTTGAAGCACTATACAAACCAAACGCCTATGCCGATTTTTATGATTCACACGTCAATCGATTCCTCTTAGTTCGGCGAGTGTCACTAAAGCTCAGAATAAGGAAAAACAGTAGAAGTGACATAAAGTAAAAAAGTTGTGGTGCATGATTCCACAAACATGGCGTCGAAAATCTATAGAAACTGCTATGTAATCTAGACACGAATGACACTTGGACTGCTGATCAAATGTCAAATACTTGTTGTTGGCCGTGACAAAACATGGCGCCTGGCCGCATTGTTGTAATTTTAGGCAATGATAAAACTACTATTGTTTTTTTTACCTACGGTCACACTCTTTGAGTTAAAAAGAGACGCCGATATATTTATAAGTACCTATTTTAATGCCGAGTCCACTCTTTTTTCTTATTGTCTATGCACTAAAGATATGACGTAAGTGAGAATTCAATATGGCGACTACTAAAATTCAATATGGCGACACCTTGAGGTTGAGGCCTGGAGGTTCACTTTGCAGTCGGGTTATTTGTTTTTTTTTAATTATTTGCTACTCTTGCACTAACTTACACTTTGACTTCATCAGTCAGCTTTATATTGCCTTACATTCAGCCATTGCCGGTTGCCTTGCCGCATGCCGTACTAGCCCAGTCGGATTAGCATTGCAAAAATTCCCAGCAGCAATTTTTTTGCTGCAACCTTTAATAGGAGTCACAGGTAGTCTAAATCCAAAATGGCGACCAAATTCCGCCGGTGCGTAAGCCGCCATCTTGAATTTTGTTTTTGCTTATAATATCTCGGTTATTTTCAACTTTTACTTTACTTTTCAACAAAAATGGTGAGGACTAAAGTTGTAAATGTGAATCTCTACTATTTATTTATGGGAAGTTTTTCGTACGATCTATATTTTTTGAGTTATACGCGAAAAAAGTGGACCGACGATATTACCGCATAAGACCGCAGCGCGCAGGAACGCGCGTGATAAGATTGTATTGAGACAGATGGTGTTTGGGTATTTTTTTCAATCCTGTTTTATAAACACTACCTACCTAAGTACATGAACTCTACGAGTCAATAATGAATACGCTTAAAAATGAGATGCAGGCCACTTCCAACAGAGCTTATTGGAAATCCATAGTGGAGGCTTATGTCCAGCAGTGACGTCCTACGGCTGATTATGATGATGATGACGATGATAAGTGCAAATGGAACAATAATAGTTCGTGGCATGTAATAGGTGGGGAAGTAATTCTGGAGCAAGTAAGTAATAAATAACGGTTTTCTTAAAATTTTCTACCTGGACCTCTTTGTGAATCGTTTTTCCTAAACCCTTTGACCGTTGTTAGATTCTAATACCATTACTGAGAAAAATAATTTTCTCAGTAATGGTTAACTTTTGCACAGGGGCTTATGGGGTCATAACCAGTAACCATGTATACGTTCAATAATTCACAATAACTCTTTTCTTGAATCATGACGTTATGTCACCTAATTAGTGCTTGTAACCAAGCACTTTGGCATCGCGCGGCGATGTAGTCGGCATGAAATCACCTCACGACGATAATATTTGCTTTCTTACGTCATTTATTTGTCTGTCAGCCGTCGTCAAAGTGACGCCCTTGAGGTATCCTGGAAGAAATCGCCATGGGTGATAAGGCCGCCACTTTATAATCACATTTTTTGTCGGTGTAACTATTGTTGATTTTTAAATTGTGGTTGTAAATTGTAAATCAAACGAACATGTGATGTTCGATGACAATTATGTGAGCAGCTTCATTCGAAGCGATTTATTGTTTACATACTGTAGGCCGCGATCCAGCCCCAACCTTGCACGGATTTTTTAGTTTTTTTTTTTTTTTTTTTAAATATCTTTTTTAGTCTGTGGTTATATCCCCTCTACAAGTTACACTCCTGATTATATGTCGGCTTATGATTTCGAGTCATTTTGTTTAGAGCTTACAAATTCACATTTTACTTTGTAGGGATGGGTGTAGAATTCTGTACGCGTCTTAGCTGTACACAGGGAGGGTATGGATAAATCGCTTCGAATGAAGCTGCTCACATAATTGTCATCGAACATCACATGTTCGTTTGATTTACAATTATGTTTCGCAGCTTCATTCTTCGCGATTTATTGTTTACATACTGTAGATGTTCAGAGTAGGTAAAATGTGAAAAGATACACCTTAGTACCTATGTATAATCAGTGTTTATTTGCATATGATTGTCATTTTACAGCTTAGCTTAGAATTTACAGGTACTAACATTGTAATAATATGAGTATATACCTATATAATTCCGTAACATGAAGATTAATTGTAACAGATTTCCACCAAAAGACAAAACCGTTGTGGCAAATAAATTTGGATTGCTGATGTGCTGATATTTGTAGGTCTGTTATAAAATTTAACAAAGACTGAGGAGGGATCTGTCCATCCTGCAGTTTTTCGAATGAGGTCAATATTGACTCACGAGTCTTCTGGCTGTGGATGTAGCTGCTTGTCAGGTACTATGCCCACTAGGTATAGATTGATATATCTATACCACTTTTAAAAATAATGTCTTTTATTCATTTTTCCCTAGTTTGTGAAGATATTTTTGAGTGTGGTGTCTTGTAACTAACAAATAATGAATTGTTTTTCGAAGTATAGGTACTTGTTTTACTAATGGAAGCTTCTAGGCACTTGCCGGCTTAGGATGCGCGCCACGAATTATTCCTTTCGTAGTGTCAGAACGAGACAGCGTTATGGCAAGGTATATGTATATCTGTTAAACTTTACACGTCGATTAGAGTTCTTTTCGTGGCTTTTCGTAGTCGCATGCTTGACTGGCTGGGCAAATTTCAAGTCGATTACCTATATTAAAATAAGGTAACTAGATTTCCTCAAAACTGGTTGAGTAGAATTTGGTTTTGAGATGTTTATTATATTTGGTATCATAATTATTATATCGCGAGGCGACTGTATTTCGATATCGTTAATTGTACCTATTAATTACTATGTTTGAATACGATGTGCACTTGTGCAGTAAGCAAAGGCGCTAGGGTCACAGTCTTTTTTGATATACCTAGTTTTGAAGTCAGTACCTTCATTTGATCCCTGTTATGCAATAATTAGACTATAATTTGATCCAATGTTAAATTATGTTTAGGGTTGGTAGGTTTTAGCTTGAAAACTCCTTTCATAAATCGCTTAACCCTATCGTCATCTGAATTTTCTGGTGATAATGATAAGACAGATTTGTAAAAGTTGGCCGTGTCATAAACACTATTGCTTTGAGAAATGAAAACGTAGTAATATAGCTCTATGCACTATTGGGACGAATGTACTACTAGTACCTTTAATTATAACTGTGGGCATTACAGTAATCTCTCCATGCCTTTATGCAATGGCATATTGCTTATAAGTTGAATCAGATAGTGAGGATAACATAATTTCTACCATATTGAAGGACAAGTCTTTCTTCAATACTGCTTCCCTGAAAGCCTCCAGTGTTAGGTAAGTACAAATTGTGATTTATTCCAAAAGGAGAGGTTAGCAATTTTACACTCGGTTCAAATATATGGGATCCGAAATGATTAATTTGTAAAACAGTGGGAACCACGATTGAGTAGGCCAATATGGTACTATAACTATACCTACCATCTGCTTTTTTTTTTTTTTTTTAGTTCCTTTGTAATAAAAGAAAACGGTGGAAATGCGTAACAGAACTTATTCTTCCAGAAAATGGTAAATGCGTTGACAGCTCCTGCTTCTAGATAATTTTTTCAAGTTACATACAAAGGGCATTTTGCATTGCATTTGCTTGTGTAAGGTTTTCTTTAGTTTATGATCTTTTTGCACTATTCTTTGATATACTTGAGGATTTTAGAATTAAAACACTGGCAAGACCGTACGTTTTGGCGGGAAGAGGGCGCTCTCGGGCGCAGCTAGGAGGCACTCCCTGTTTCTCCAAGAAAAATATTGTATGCTGCTGGTTTAATTAATATAAAAACCATTTATTACGAGGTATCACGGAGTTTTATTTGCTGAACACCAACTACGCCCTTCAACCGGAGTGAGATTGGGTAAGGATCACATCTCAGAAGCCGGGGATTAACAAAACCGTAAGTACACGCCTACATCTCATTTTGTTGCACTAAATGATAAAATAACATGGTGATTTTAGCTTTAAACTCGTTAAGAAAGATTTGTTTGAGGCTGGAGTTCATACTTGTGATCGATGCACATGTCGGATAGTCTGTTTTAACTTCGAGTTTCGTTATGCGCGTCGAAAATACGACACGCCATGTCGCCTCCTAACCTCCAGGGTAGATAGATAATTATTTTGTTACATTCATAGCATTTCAGAGGAATACAGAGAAAGTAGTTCACGATATGTTGTTCCCTTAAGTGCTTCTATACGGCCGTTTGTCATGATCACCTCAAATACCCAGTATTATAACTAGTAATATACTACCAAGCGCCAGGACGATGTCTAGGTGTGGTCTAGGCCTTCATCCGGACGCATCATGAATGACATCTTATTATACGATTAGAGGACCAAATATTATTTTTGTCATATACTTAATTGTTATTGTCGCCTACACTTTCTTTACTTTGTTTTCTTACTTCAAACAGTTCTCTAATAAATTAATCATTTTAGTACTGTGACAATCTTGACTTATGATAAGTTAAACGGGAGCTTTATACAGCTCAACCATTTTCTAAAGACAGGAATGCAAATACGGGAGACGATAGGTCGAACAATAGGGTTTTTGCAAAAATGACTACTTCCCTCTTTTGCTATAATTGCAAGGAGCAAGGACACCCGTATTCAAGATGCCCTAATCCTTTATTGAGATGTAGTAGCTGCCACAAAGTAGGACACAAAACTGAATTATGTCGCTCGAAACTGGGCACAAGATCAACGAAAACTGATACAGCGGCCAAAACTATGCGCATATCTAGCGCAAAGCCTTCCAACAAATTTATAAAAGAAGTAAGCGTAGAAGGTGTGCCACTTGAAGCGTTCGTTGATCTTGGTAGCGAAGTCACATTGATTACTCAATCCAGTTTTGCTAAACTCGGTCTAACTCACGACAATACTCCATCGACTATGAGGGGTTTCGGTAATAATTTTGTATCGTCAATAGGCTCAGCGAACTTGAAATTATCAATAGATGGAGTATGTGCTGACGTTTCGTGCCGCGTAGTAGAAGATCGGTACCTGGAGAAACAATTACTTATTGGTCAAAGTTTTACCGAACAACCTCATATTGTTATGTACAAGGACGTTAATAAACTGCAATTTATACACGTTGATACGGAAATACCTAATTTTGTACCAGACGATGATGGTGACCGGCGGGAGGAAATAAGGACATTAGCATACTGCAAGCTTTATGGGACTGCTAGCGTCAGAGCTATAACAGAGACTCCTTTCACAGGCACTATAATCGTAGACACAAAGGTTGTAGGTAAACTGGGAAAACAATACGTTGTGTGTGGCGGAGTTTATGAAGTAAAGAACGGTATACTATTCGTAATAATACAACCTTGCGTGGTCCCTTGCTGTCTTCAAGAAAATTCGGTGTTCTCAAGAGCGGAAAGAGTAGAATTGGTGTACAGACTGGTAACCGCGGAAGATCCTTTAGGCAAAGTCTCACATATTGAATCTTCCTCTGCCAAAGAGCTTGACGAAGGTCAAATACAAATAGGCGAAACCGCTTCTAATGAAGCCAAAACGAGGCTCTTAGACATACTAAGGCGTCATGAACAGTGTTTTGCACATAATTTGGCAGACCTTGGCTGTACGAATGTAACAGAAATGAACATCGAACTGAACAGCGAGCGCCCCGTGGTTTATAGACCATACCGTCTCTCTCATCATGAACGAGAGAAGGTCCGAGATATGGTTGATGAGATGTTAAAAGCGGGCGTCATACGGGAGTCGACTTCGAATTATGCCAGCCCGATAATTCTCGTGCAAAAGAAAAACGGTGGTATGCGACTATGCGTGGATTACAGACTGCTTAATTCGATCACTGTAAAAGAGAGATACCCTATCCCGATAATAGATGATGAGATAGCGAGATTGTCCGGACAAGCATGGTTCATCACACTTGATTTAATGTCGGGGTATTATCAAGTACCGATTGCGGAGAATAGCAAGCATTTGACCGCTTTTGTGACACCAGACGGTCAATACGAATACAACCGGATGCCATTCGGCTTGGCAAATGCTCCGGCTGTCTTCCAGAGAATGATGAACCATGTTTTAGGACAAGCTCGGTTCAATAAAGCCACTGTCTATCCCGATGACCTTTTAATTTACGGCCAGACTCCTTTCGAGTGTATGGATCGGTTTGAAGAGATTCTTAATCTACTCGAAAAGGCACAACTCAAGCTGAATTTATCCAAGTGCAGTTTCCTGCAGAATAAAATTGATTACTTGGGTTACGAAATAAGCTCGGCTGGTATGCGCCCGGGTTCAGCGAAAATTCAAAGTGTAATAGACTTTCCCTTACCACAAAATGTGCACAACGTGCGCCAATTTTTGGGGCTTGTGAGCTATTTCCGAAAGTTTATTCAATCATTCGCGGCATTGGCTCAACCGCTCACCAAGTTGCTTAAAAAACATGCCACTTGGGAATGGACCATCGAGCAGGAAAACTCATTCAAAGCCCTTAAATCAAAATTGGTTGAAAGACCAGTCTTGGCCTTGTATGATCCCACAGCCGAGACAGAGCTCCATACAGACGCTAGTAGACTGGGCATCGGAGGAATATTGCTTCAGCGTCCACAGAAAAGCCAAGACCCTTTTCACCCCGTGGCTTATTATAGCCGCCAGACGACTCCCGAGGAAGGAAACTTTCACTCCTACGAGTTAGAGACACTGGCAGTCATTTGTGCCCTAAAAAAATTTCGTGTGTACTTGTTAGGAAAAACCTTCAAAGTAGTAACTGACTGTAGCGCACTTCGTTCCACTTTTGAAAAGCGTGACCTGATTCCTAGGATTGCTCGTTGGTGGATAGCGTTACAGGAGTTTGATTGTTGTATCGAGTACAGAGCAGGAGCGAAAATGAGTCACGTGGACGCTCTATCACGGAACCCAACTCGCGACACAGACACGACGGAGCTCGTTAGACATCCACCAGTGCTGGCCATCTCAGACGAAGACTGGCTCCTTACGCTACAGTTGGGAGACTCCGAGATATGTAGACTACGGGAAATTGTCAGCAGCGATTTAGACTCCAAGGGATTGGATTATATTAAAGACAATTACATTTTGAAGAATAATAAACTATTTCGATGTATGGGAGGCGATAAGGAAAACGTTAGGTGGGTAGTCCCAAAGGGTGCAAGGTGGCAGCTGTGCAAGATGAACCACGATGACATAGGCCACGTTGGTTTCGAAAAAACTTTAGAACGAATAAAAAGGAATTACTGGTTCGCAAAAATGACGCGATTTGTAAAGAAGTATGTAAGCGCGTGCATTGACTGCGCATACGCAAAAAAAACTACGAACGGGCGTGAAGGGCTGCTACACCCTATAGAAAAGGTTGCGATCCCTTTTCACACATTACATATTGATCACCTTGGACCCTTTGTAAAGTCCAAAAGGGGGTTCACACATATCTTAACTGTGGTAGATTCGTTTACTAAATTCCTATTTATTAAACCTGTTCGAAACACCAACACGCTGAACGTAATAAAAGCGTTACAGGACATCTTCGATATATTTCGTGCCCCTGACCGGCTGGTGAGTGATCGAGGATCTTGTTTCACGGCTCATGCGTTCCGGAAATTCTGCCTCGAACGTGGTATTAAACATATCCTAAACGCGGTGGCAAGTCCAAGATCAAATGGTCAGGTGGAACGCTACAATAGAACCATACTGGACTCCTTGACAGCACAAAATATCAGAGATAATGAAAAGGAATGGGATAGTAAAGTAGGGAGAATACAATGGGGATTGAACAATACAGTTCAAAAAACTACTGGAAGAACACCGGCTGAAGTCATGTTTGGAATGGCGATGAATAGTGAACTTAAACCGGCTTTAAACGCCGTTGCGGAAGGAACCCACGAGGTTGAGGATTTAACTGAACTCCGTACGGAAGTAAAAAGGAAAATTGACGAAGCCCAAGCGAAGCAAAAAGAATATTACGATCGAGGTAAACATGCAGCGCGCGTCTACAGAAAAGGCGATCTGGTCAAAATCACGAAAGTGGCATACCAAAACAAAGGCCAGAGTACGAAACTTATGCCTTCTTACGAAGGTCCTTTTAGAGTTACCAAAGTACTAGGAAATGACCGTTACAAAGTCGCTCCAATAGCTGGATTTGCCGGGATGAAAAATAAACGGACAACCATGGTTGCTGCGGACCGAATGCGACCATGGATTCACGTAGCTTCGCTAAGTATAGACGATACGGACGACGAACAAAGCGCGACCGAAGCAACTGAATGTTGATTGATTAAAATCATCATCCTTTTTATATACCTTACAAGGGTGTTGTATCATATACTAAGATCCATTGTATCTGAGTTTTTAAATAATATCATATTTCATTGTCGCTCGAATAACATTGCATAACACATCAATCAGTATCACTTACCCGTTATTTTGTTGATTTGATTAAAATGATAGTTTTTAAGAGTTACAAGGATAGTTTTTAAGAGTTACAAGGATAGTTTTTAAGAGTTACAAGGATAGTTTTTAAGAGTTACAAGGATAGTTTTTAAGAGTTACAAGGATAGTTTTTAAGAGTTACAAGGATAGTTTTTAAGAGTTACAAGGATAGTTTTTAAGAGTTACAAGGATAGTTTTTAAGAGTTACAAGGATAGTTTTTAAGAGTTACAAGGATAGTTTTTAAGAGTTACAAGGATAGTTATTAAGAGTTACAAGGATAGTTTTTAAGAGTTACAAGGATAGTTTTTAAGAGTTACAAGGATAGTTTTTAAGAGTTACAAGGATACAACGATAATTTTAAGAGTTTGGCTATAAAGATAGATAACTTGATTAAAAAACATTGTATTATAACTACTTCAAATCCTCAAACGTTGTTCTTCGCTTAGAATCTATGTATATGCATCATTGTATAATAGTGCCTCAGTGCTAGATGTTTTATCTTTGATGTGTATAATATAACTTAACTTACCTCGCCCTGCCGAGTGTAAGGTTTTGCCTGGTTCCACCTGGTGCATGTATGAGGACATACATGTCATCAGGATGGTCGAGTGTAAGGTTTTCTTTAGTTTATGATCTTTTTGCACTATTCTTTGATATACTTGAGGATTTTAGAATTAAAACACTGGCAAGACCGTACGTTTTGGCGGGAAGAGGGCGCTCTCGGGCGCAGCTAGGAGGCACTCCCTGTTTCTCCAAGAAAAATATTGTATGCTGCTGGTTTAATTAATATAAAAACCATTTATTACGAGGTATCACGGAGTTTTATTTGCTGAACACCAACTACGCCCTTCAACCGGAGTGAGATTGGGTAAGGATCACACTTGCAAACAGATCAATCTCTGGTAGCCAAAATTACACATAAGTAGGTTTGAATACATAGGCTACATACTCTACTACTCCCATTCTGTATCTAAAAACCTTTTCCGGGATAAGAACAGAAGACTGTTAATTTACGCATTTTCCACCATTGCCATATTTCACTAGAAATTATATTCAAATGTTTATATTGTATGTATAAGTGTATGTATCATACCAAATGCTGAATAAATGAATGAAAATGTATGAAAAAATTGAACACATCTCATTCTATTTATACATACATGGTATAACCTGTTACTTTGTCAAATCACAGTACAATTTTTAAGTCGAAACCATTTCTTATTCATTTATATGTAATGTTTTTTCCCGTTCCTTCTAATATCCAGAACATTCCTGTTCATTACAATATGCACCGTAACCTGTGAATGATGCATCTGAATATATCTCTATATGAAACTGATCTGAATCAATAGGTTTGTAACCCTGATCAAAACATATTATTTAACCACTAAAGCTAGTCATCTTTTAAACTTTCATGAATGTTCACTACTTGTTCATAGCTGGGGTTATGTAAAAAGCAAGAATATTTAAACTGTTCGAAGTACTTGGTGTACAACCATGAGTATTGGACCGCAGGGCACGCTGAAATTAATAATTCTACAAAGCGAGCAAAATCCCGTAATTTACACGAACGTGTTTTTATCATAACAGATAACTTGTATCTTAGATTATTTTTCTCAGCGGGTAGTTATAAAAGCAAGTTTTTTGAGTCAATAATAAAGTCTAGAAATTTTCATTGAGTTTTCGGTAAAGGGCGGCTTTTTTCGGAGTTAACGAAAAACCCTAATTTTTCCAACAAAGATTTGGTCAAGGTAAGGTTATTTTTACATTCGGAAAATGTTCTACGGAAACACAAAACGTCGCCTAAGAACACAACATACATTGAACGATGTGTTTTTCTTATGGCGTGGCCACATTATCGCCCTACGGCGAAGTTTTCGTCACTGGGGGCTCATTCATCTAATTCAAACGGTAGTAATTGGTTGTTCACGATTTGAACTACTACCTGAAGCTGGGCACACACGCTGCGATGATCGCATCTATTCATCAGATCAGTCCAGCGAGGTCCGAATATAGTTGCATTGCCAGTAGGTAGTTATTGAGGAATCAAAATGACACCCCTATTTTAATCGAAAAATATTGATTTAACAAAAAAAAATTGGCATCAAAGTTGTAGAAAATCAAATTTTAAACAACTTTTGTTCCTTTAACTTCTGCTGAAAAATTGAAATAACACAAGTTATTGAAGAAATGAAATGGCACAACCGGCTATTTGAAATAAATATCGATCCTACAAAAAGTTAATGGGAACTAAAGTTGTAGAAAATCAAATCTCAAACAACTTTTGTTCCCATAACTTCTGCTGGAAAATTGAAATAACACAAGTTATTGAAGAAACAAAATGGTACAACCAACTATTTAAAAAAAATATCGATCCTTCAAAAAGTTGATGGGAATCAAAGTTGTAGAAAATCAAATTTTAAACAACTTTTGTTCCCATAACTTCTGCTGTAAAATTGAAATAATACAAGTTATTGAAGAAATGAAATGGTACAACCAACTATTTAAAAAATTATCGATCCTGCAAAAAGTTTATGGGAACTAAAGTTGTAGAAAATCAAATTTCAAACAACTTTTGTTCCTATAACTTCTGCTGAAAAATTGAAATAACACAAGTTATTGAAGAAACAAAATGGTACAACCAACTATTTAAAAAAAATATCGATCCTTCAAAAAGTTGATGGGAATCAAAGTTGTAGAAAATCAAATTTTAAACAACTTTTGTTCCCATAACTTCTGCTGTAAAATTGAAATAATACAAGTTATTGAAGAAATGAAATGGTACAACCAACTATTTAAAAAATAATCGATCCTGCAAAAAGTTTATGGGAATCAAAGTTGTAGAAAATCAAATTTTAAACAACTTTTATTCCGATAATTTCTGCTGAAAAATTGAAATAACACAAGTTATTGAAGAAACAAAATGGTACAACTAACTATTTAAAAAAAGATCGACCCTACAAAAAGTTGATGGGAACAAAAGTTGTTTGAAATTTGATTTTCTACAACTTTGATTCCCATCAACTTTTTGTAGGATCGATATTTTTTTAAATAGTTGGTTGTACCATTTCATTTCTTCAATAACTTGTGTTATTTCAATTTTTCAGCAGAAGTTATAGGAACAAAAGTTGTTTAAAATTTGATTTTCTACAACTTTGATGCCAATTTTTTTTTGTTAAATCAATATTTTTCGATTAAAATAGGGGTGTCATTTTGATTCCTCAATAACTACCTACTGGCAATGCAACTATATTAGGACCTCGCTGGACTGATCTGATGAATAGATGCGATCATCGCAGCGTGTGTGCCCAGCTTCAGGTAGTAGTTCAAATCGTGAACAACCAATTACTACCGTTTGAATTAGATGAATGAGCCCCCTTAGAAATTCCATTACAGGTTTGAGCAATGTGAAAACCACAGAATAGGCCCTATTACACAGGGCAAGATCGCTGGTGAAAACCAATGGCGCAGTACATATGCCGCAAGGTAAACAATTAAATTCACAAAGAACACCATTCAAAACACAGGTACCTACATTCTATATGATTTTTGCACGGAAATAAAGAAACAGGGTGCTAAAATCTATTTTCCCATAAAGCAATTTTTTGTTGTTAACTTTAAAGCCTTGCGATCATTCTTAAATTTTGCAATATATCGACAACTTTGTTGAGCTGTTTTACACTTAAGATGAATATTTTCATCATAGACATTTTTCAGTCTTTTACTAGGTTTTTAAGTTCTATGGGGGGTAGATTTAAATGGTATGGTATAGCCCCATATCCAAGAAATTAATGTTTCATCATTAGTAAATTCAACCCAATTGTTGAGAAAATACTGAAGTCGTCCAGCATATTGTACCTGGTTCCGCGGCGGAGATGCTGTTCTCGCTTTCCGCGAGCGTGCATTGCTGCTCGTTGACCGTCATTACGGGTAGATGTTTGGTCTCGTCGAACGTTGTTTGGCTTGTAGTCCGTCTTGCGGTGTTGAGGTACGAAGTTTCGGCCGCTATCGTTGTTGCTTCCGCTTGTGTAAGCTACATTTTGGCGCTGAAATTTATGTTTCTGTGCGTTTTTCATGGCATCACCGGCTTGCTGAATACTTTTAGCTGATTTTACTTTTTCACCTAACAAGAATTTAAATTTTCACCAAACAAGAATTTATCTCTTATCGACTAGATGATAGATGAGGGCGTCTCTTAATTAAGTGTTTGTTGCCGATATAGCGAAGCCTCTGCGAGTTCTCGTGTCTGAATAGTGAATGTCACAAAATAGGGGACAGACATCGCTTATTGGTTTTATAAGCTTTTGTTTCGAGATCTCATTTGTTAATATTAGATCGGTCACTGATGCCAGCGCGGACAGGGCAGCGCCAAGTTGTTCTTGCTTGTGGTTCGAGGTGTTCCGCTTCACCAACGAATCAGGTAAGGCCGCCTTTATTTCTGGGTTGAGGGTAGCCTGTAATAGGCGCTCGAGACTGCCGTGAATTACATATTCTTTCAACATATTATCTTTGATTTCTTGAGGCCCCCTGATCGAGAATATTTCGCCGTCGGTTGGCAATATCCAATATGTATGGGCGGACCCAAAACAAACTGGTTTCATCTGACAAAATTTCCTCTCCAGGAGCCCCGTCATCTGCTTCTTTAGCAGGTTGTGGAGGTGGTGGTGGGACCTGCTGCGGCAACACCTAGCTCGAAGCGAGTGCCGAAGTTAGGGCACGGGCGGGATGATGGCAGTTGTGACGATGGCGACACGCAAATTCGTCGTCGTACAGGATTGGATCCGTGATAACACTGTTCTTATTAGAACATGTTTTATAACAAAATAGTGACAGTAACAGCCCAAGTATAGCAGTACGCATCACTTTTGTACGTGACAGAGGTAACCCAGGTATGGTATCCTCGCATCACTTAACAAGTTGTTTTGGATCTTCCGGCGAATTTCTTCTTAGTTGTTTTCTTTTCTTCTTTTTCCCAAGTTCAGAGTCCGGAATACTGCTTGTTACTAACTTTGGCGAGATTTGTAGGTTGACGTGCGAAGGCTTGAGTACGGAAACGCAGAATGACTCGAAATCATAAGCCGACATAATTATAATCAGGAGTGTAACTTGTAGAGGGGATATAACCACAGACTAAAAAAGATATTTAAAAAAAAAAAAAAAAAACTAAAAAATCCGTGCAAGGTTGGGGCTGGATCGCGGCCTACAGTATGTAAACAATAAATCGCGAAGAATGAAGCTGCGAAACATAATAAAGAGTTTTGTCTGTCTGTCTGAATGTCTTGAAGTGTGGACCAAATTCCACTGCTGAACTTTTTCAGATGTATCCAACCATCAGATGACAATTTGAGTTATGACAACCAGACACAGCTATTACCTATTACAACTAGAGAGATACCGTCAAACCTGGCAACTTTGCCACTTTTGTCATGAGTCGATGAGTTAAAATAAATTTTTGGCATTTTAATATTAGTCAGAGACCTTTTCAGTCAATCGGATGGACCACTTATTTGTCGATTAACATACTCGTTTCAAAAAAATCTGGAATGCCTACAAGTAGCGAACAAAAAAGTGTAAAAACAAAAATGGCAAAGATGGCTCTACCTTGTGGCAACTTTACCACCAGGTCTATTGCATGAAATTGAATTATTTTGCACAAAACATAAAAGTAACTGTCAAGCTTACATTCGATAGATGTCCAAACCTTTTTAAAGGACTTTATATTTCAAAATTGTATAAAATCAGACAAAATGGTAAAGTTGCTCACCCAATAAAGTTATTTTCATACAAAGTCAGAATATGTTGTCAGGGTTGTCAAAATTACGAGACCATTATTTTTATTCAATAATTTATTAATCATAGGTATTTATCTGAGTATAATTTTTGTAATGTCGGCATCCCAATTCTCGACGATTACGCCGACCCATTTGCTAAAACAAAACAAAAATATTTGAATAACTTCATGCTAGTGACAACTCTAGGCCCTTCCAAAACTTGGTAAAGTTACCATCACCTACCGGCAAACGGGTGTGTCATCTTTGCCAATTATATTTTGAGACAAAATTCAACACTTACGTTAATAATAAAGTAATAATTCTAATAATGATCATTAAAGTAGGTAACCTTTTTAATAAGTTTTACTTACGTAGATCCAGTATTTGTGACATAAATTTCAAAAGTCCCGGAGCACTGAATTTGAGGGAACTTTACTGTCGCGATTTCGGATCTAAAATGACTGGTAAAGATGGACGCTCAGGTGCTTCGTTCCATGCAGTGTTGCCAGTTGTTTCACCTATTTTACGACAAGTATGACCACAACCAAAATAACTTGCCAATTTCACGGGTATAAGAGGATTTGTGTGATCACACTGCTAGTGGTAAAGATAACATCCCGTGGCAAACTTGCCAGATTTGACGGTAGCGCTGTTGTGGCTTGAGGCAATTCTCAACCACAAAATTGTATGGAAAAGCTGGCTCAGAGCTGTCAAAACTGTCAAACATGAATTGGAATTTGACATTGCTGAGAGAAAAACACGGCAACTAACCTCTCAATCGAGATATTTTTCATGTCTGTTTCTGACTCATGCCATATTAAATCATTGCATCTCTTTCTTTCTTTTCTCGATCGACACATTATCCCTCTGGCCCATGCTCTGTGCAACCAGATGACATTATTTGAGTTTTGACAGCAGTCACAGAGCTATGTGTGATTCAGAGCTGCCAACTTAGTGCTTTCGGCGCCAGATCTGACGATTTTTTTGGCTTGAGCGCGTTTTAGCACCTAGCGCTAAATCTGGCGCGTTTTTAAAACAATATTACAGTAGTGTAATACAGAACGCATTTTTATTTTTTATGAACAAAAACACTGAAATGCTCCTATAATGTGTCGTAGCAACAAAAGTGTTTTCATTACCAAACTCTGGCGTTGACATGAAGTGTCTGTGCCATGATTGTAGTTAAGTAAATTTTTTTTAGTTTGGACATCATAAATGCCATTATTCATTTTCGATAAAGAATTATCTGTAGAAAAAAGTTACTGCACTATTTATAAACTTCCGGACCACGTTTTGAGGGGAATATACGACATAGTGTCATCTTTTTATCACTGATTCCGGAATCAAATATAGCGTTTTTTGAAGTGGAACTTCTAATGCGACTTCCAACGAGGTTGCGTTAAACGTTAGAACTAAAACACCTCGTTCATCGACTGAGAAAGTGGATACCGCGGGCTAACTTGACGCCAACGCTATCTAGTTTAGTTAATTTAAGATTTAAGTACTGGGTACTTCTTCGAGTAAGGCATTCTTTGGTGATTTTCGTGGCAATTTTCGAATTCAATTTTTTTTTCAAATCCTTGTCAGAATCTTAAAATATATGTAAAAGTAATATGTTATATAGAAGAGGCACCTCATAGAGCGATATACTTACAGAGATAATCGAGGTTAAAAAAATGGAGGCCACGCAAATCATAAAACACCCCACGAAAATGATAATTTTAAATTGATAAGGTAAAAAATAGGTAGGTTACTAAGGCAAAAATCGTATTTAGTAGTATCAGTCCAACATTATTTATTAAAGAAATTACAAAAATTAAAAGAAACATCTTAAAAATAACAAAAATAGTTGGTTTCTAAAGCAGATAACGTTTTTAGTGGTATCAGTCCAACATTATTTATTACTAGCTGACCCGCTGCTAAACGAACTATGCGGTCAGAAGCTGATGGTGGAATCATGATCATCATGATGGAATCAGCACGTGACAATAGCAATGGAGTAAGAGTTTCTTCCAATGGATTACCGTTTTCTTTGTAATGAGTTTCTGGTACTTGTATGAGTTTCTCAACAAGGCAACGTTTATCTTGATTTTTTTCTTTAGGTTATATTTTTTATAACTTTTTCTACATTTCTTTCGTTTTGCTTTTTGCTCGTGGCGGTTTAAGTCATGAATATAAGTATTTTTCCTTCGGTTTTCGTTTCATAATGTCTCGTTCGGTTTTTCGCTTTGAACTCTTCGTTAAGTTTAAGCCTCTCTCTTCTTCACTCGGATAACTTTTTTCTTTCTATTTTTCTTATCTTGTTAATGGCATTTTTGGCCCAAAATGTTGATAATCCATTATAATTTTACTAAACTTAAATATAGGTATCTAATCTAAAGCTATTTTCAATTGTTTTATTTATTTATATATGTACGATTAATATGGAATTATCTGTCAGTTAAGCCAGAAACCCACAGAACGTGACATTATAAGTTTGATTTAAACTAAGTTACATTTAACTTAAGTAATATAAAATATTATCATTCATAACTAATACAAAACTCAAAGTGGTTTTATTTGCATGGGCAAAAATTGATTTGCGTGGGTCAAAACTACCATGTAAACCACGCAAATCACGACCACGAAAATCAAAATAAATCCTTTATGCTAAAAATATACAAAAACCTCTTAAGCAAATAAACTGTGTTTTGATTATAAGTTACGTTACTTTATATTTGTTCGCTACAATATTTTACTAAATAAATAAATTCACAGACACTGGAGATAATTAAACCACGCAAATCAAAGTTTTGAGAAACCAAGCCCACGCAACAATGTTCTTACCTCTATTTTTTTTAAACTCGACGTACCATCACACAAGCACTCTGCCCAGCAGTCGGAGCGCAATTAGTTGTTAACTTGAAGTAGGATTATGCAACATCAGGTCGCGAATTTAGAGATGTGCTAGTGAAATTATAATAATCCACGCAAATCAGGAACTACCTTGGGACAGTTACATTTAATTTTTTTTCAGGCAATGTAGTTCTTTCAGAACTATGGTCTAATTTTTTATAGTATTTTAAACTTTTTAGGACTTAGTGTGTTTTTTTTGGTAACGATGTATCGTTTAGTTTAAAATATATAATTCAATAAGTGATCAGATCGGGGATTGGGACACTCCACGAAAATCAAAGAATGGGGGTATTTCATTTTTTTATCATATTTATTTATAAATATAATTGAATAATAATCAGTATCCCAGTTTAATTATGTTTTAAGCTTTGCGCGAAAAAAAAACTGGCTCGCTGACTTTAAAATTTCTATTATTTTTAAGTAAAGCCGCTTGAAAACTCTGACCAAAAGAATGACCCTACTAAGTTTCACTTCTTCCGCGCGGAGGGACTCCACGCACTATTTTTATTTTTTGTCGTAGATACCATTTAGCGCTTCTGGCGCGTTTTTGACGTGCTGATAGTGCGTTTTTGCCAAAAGGAGTTGGTAGCACTGGCTGTATTTCCACCTTGATTTGATCTTTGGATTTGATTCCTCCTGTGAAGAAGGAAACTAAATAAAAGTTTGGCAAAGTTTCCCTAGTTAAACTAAGTTTTCTTTTTCCTTATTCAGAGATCCTCTTCAGTCTCTCCACAGATATCTACATACTAATCCTCTCGATCATTCGTACGACGATACGTAACGTAGTATCTATAGTAGTTTGTGCTCTCGATGTCGGGTCGAGTATGTATCACCGAAGGAAGTTATTATTGATGCATTTCGTAATAATTCATCATACAAACTCAATACAATTGGATTTTACAAAAGCGCCGGCGCAAGGTAGGTATATTCTGCAGTATTTCGTATCTAATTGTATGGATTTACTTTAACGATAGGCCGAATCATACAAGTCGGCGGATCTGAAGTTAGCTACAAGCTGCGCACTCTCCAATCGTGACTGAAGCTCACATAAAGCTGCGCGTCGATTGGATTAACTTCACATCCGCCGACTTGTAAGATACGGCCTATACGTCTATTAGGTAATTGTATTACAAGACACTGGATTACATTTTTTGTATACCTAGGTACTTAGTCCCCACTTAATTTTTTAGGGTTCCGCACTCAAAGGACAAAAACAAGACCCAAATATTACTAAGACTCCCTCGTAAACCGTGATGGCTGCCCAGTTGACATTTTCAAAGATGATGTAAGTATTTCTGATGCCACTTTGATGATGATTTTGATGATAAACATGATTATTTTCTCGACATTAATAACGGCAACAGGTAGATGCTTACAATGGAGCTAAAGGGGCCCTTACCTCTGGTATCTCTGTGCTAGTAGCACTGCCCACCAGTGTTGCTGTGTTACAAAGATAAATATTTAAAAACTTCAGATATGATAAAAATAATCAGCCAAGTGAGAGCTGGACTCGCGCACGAAGGGTTCCGTATCGTATAGAACCCTTACTATATTTAATTATTTATTTTTGAAGTGAATAATTAACTAAATATTCTGTAAATATTTTAAGCATCTTTCTGTTGCCGTTATTAATATCGAGCTAAAAACGGTACGAAATTTAGATTTGTATGGGAGCCAGCCCCCTTTAAATATTGTTTGTTCTGTCCCGCTTTCGACAAAAGAATCCCGCTTTTTTCACTCTAAAAGGTTCAAAGTCGCGACTTGACAAAAAAATCTGGCAATGCTGCTGCACACCCAAGCTATGACCATGTATATCAAATGTATCAGATTTTTTAGGGTTGCGTACCTCAAAAGGAAAAAACGGAACCTTTATAGGATCACTTATACATCATACTAATATTATAAATCCGAAAAGTTTGTTGGTTTGTTCCTCTTTCACGCCACAACGGAGCAACGGATTGACTTGATTTTTGGCATGGATATAGTTCAAAGGTCGGAAAGTGACATAGGCTACTTTTTATCCCAAAAAAATAAAAAGTTCCTGTGGGATAGCACAAAAGTCAAAATACCACGTGGGCGAAGCCGCGCGCAAAAGCTAGTATAGGAATAAATCTGAAAACTGCGCATTTTTTAATATAATCACAAAGATGAGGAAGTTTGTTTGACACCAACAGAATTGACTGAAACTGAACTGAATGCACAAATGAGCTTTCTCCCTCAACAATCACGCGAGAAGTATTTGAAACAATACGATATTATGTATACGACTTTAAGTAGTCATTTCCTTGCTGAGGTGGGATGAAAAGTTACATGTTGCACTTGAGTGCAAAGATTTTTCACCTTGTACTCTTTTGATTCCCTCGCTAGCGCTCAGGATTCTAATTTATGAATCCTTTGCTTGCTCGGTCATCAAAATTGAGCATGCGGTTAAAAAACAACTTTTCACTCCTATTATCAATTATTATAAAAATCTGTAGTTACGCTCTGAGGTTTTAACAACTTAGTTCCTAATTTTGTGCAATTTTCAGGATTTGTACGGAACCCTTGTTGTGTGAGCCTGACTTGTACTTGTCCGTTTTTTTTTTCAGAAATGTGACAATGAAATGCACGAAATGTGGCGATGCTGTGGATATAGGAAACATGGCTGTGGTGAGATGTGGTGGTCACGTATACCATACCACCTGTGTCAAAGACTTATTCAGGTAAATAGGGTAAATGCACTGGTTGTGGTCATCTTAGTGTCATTTTTGGCCACTTTGAATTTTAACGATTGTGTAGACATTTTTTAATGCTAAAATAATGTTTATACAAACAGAGAACTGAACATCTTTGATCCAAATTGGTAGGAATCAGCGTAAGACCGACAAAACTGGATATCTCGAGCCTTTGCCCAACAATGGGACAATACAATACAACAACACTTTACTGACACCAACAAATACGAAAACATAACAAAATAATCAAAGATAGAAAAGGCACGAAAGGCGGTCTTATCGCTAAAAGCGATTTCTTTCAGACAACCTCCTTTGGATGCAAGGAAACGTATGGGCACGGTAATGGTATCTATAGTCAAACCGCTAAACTCAGACATCGCCTTCGCGGGTACAAGGGCGCGGGGGTAGACGACAAAGGGGGACTGAGACAGGTGCGGGCGCCGTGGACCCGCTGCCCGCGCCTGTCTCAGTCCCCTGTGTCGTCTCCCCCGGCGCCCCTGTACCGCGCAGGCGATATCTGAGTTTAACGGTTTGACTATAACAGTATTGTGACGGCCCTGTCCTTGAAAGATATACCTATACCTACGGCGCCACGTGGTCACGCAGAACGTATCCCGCGCTAGGGCTGGCCGCCTTCAGTATTTTAATTTCATCTACTTACTCTTTAACTATTTGAGTTTCTTTGTAGTTTCTATGTTTATATCTATTATAATGTAAAATTACTATATTTATCACAAAAAAAGATTTTTTTTTTATTCGAATAGGTTTGCGTTTGGCCACATACTGCCTGTTGTTAAGCAGATAAGTGGTCTAGGTTGTAGCACGCTTACCTAGAAGATACCTATTTACTCGGGATTTGAAGACGCCCACATTGTACTTTAGCGGGAAGACAGACCCAGGCAAAGCGTTCCACATTCTGGCTGTTCGTATGAGGAATGACGATTCGAAACGCTTGGTTCTAATGCGCGGAATGTCTACCATAAAGGGGTGGCGCTTTGGTCGCGTCTGTCTAGCCGTACGGTAGAAGAAAGTTAAAAAAATTCGTTGTGAATGAAAAAGGAAACGTTCAATAATAATACATATTGGGTTTTTTGATGTTTTTAGGGTTCCGTAGTAAAACGAGGAAACCTAAAAACATAAATCGAACGCTTTCTAGTTACAAATCCACACGTTCGTTCGTCACTATGACGCGCCGCGACTGACTAGCATACCAAGAGCATACCAAACTCCGAGGCGCGCAGGTATGATTCGCGTTCTGCCGTTTGAAGACGGAATACAAACTGTTATATACCATTACCGTGGTAATCATGGTATAGACGACAGTACAGGCTCATAAACAAACAAACAATATTTGTAAAGAAATTTTCAAACTTTGACATTCACATAAACGATAAATATCGTGTTACATTGCTTATAATATCTGTAAAAGATCGACGCGCGTGACTGATCTTAACCGCTTGTAAAAAGAGTGTGTAATTCTCGAGTTTTTATTTGTCAAAGGTAACAGGCGAGGTGCGCGTGGAGACGAATTTGCAAGCCCATAGGTGGGAGTACATCAGTCGTCGCTGCGCTCCTCCACGCGCACGACGCGCGTTGCCTGTGCTAATAATTTTGCTACTGTAACTTAACGGATCGCGAATAAAGCCCTAGTTTAGTGTTTTCGATATTTTCACGTTTTATTCCGACGTAGTCATCATCCCAGCAGCTACATCCGCTGGTCTTCGAGCCCGATAATGTTCAGCACACCGCCGCCGCGAAAGCCGGTCATGATGACTACCCGCAGTACAAAAAAGCTGAAAGGAAAACAGGCAAAGCCACAATCGGTTGGAGAACCTTCACCGCAGGAATTACCTTCGCCAAAAGTGATTGATGACAACAAGATGGCAAAGTCATGCACAACCAGTGTAATGAGGCTGATGAAGGCGGAACTAACGGTACCTAATCCGCCACGAACGTGCGCCTCTGACGCTGACTCAAAGAAAACGTCATCATCAAAAAATGCTTCTCGTCGTCGAAAGTTAGAATTAGAAGCAGCGAAGGCGAAGGCACTCATCGAGAAGGACCTGATTGACAAACAATTAGCGGCGGACCTTGCCGACCTCGACGATGAATATTACAGTCCACCATCAGTTTTATCGAACGAAAGTCGCGGTAGTGAAATTGAAAAGTGGGTAGAGCGAAGTCAACACGAGCTGGAATTGCAGCATGCCACTATGATTGGAAACCACAACGGCATGCCGCAATCGTCAGGTCACACTGACACAGATGGTCCAGTTCAGCAGCTCGCCAGCGCACTTCAGAACTTGGTCACTTCCTCGACTCTTCAGCAAAATACTCACCTGCTCAGTCGTCTCAGCACGCCTAAAGAACTCCCATTATACCACGGGAACCCACTGGAATGGCTGCAGTTCAAACATGCTTACCAGGATTCCACTGAAGCGTGCATGTTCACCGATAAGGAAAACCTGTGGCGGCTAAGAAAGTGTCTCCGTGGTGCAGCTCAGGAAGCAGTGTCAGCGCTGCTAATTAGTGGGACCTCCCCTGCAGCTGTGATGTCTACATTAGAGCTACAATTTGGAAACGCTGACGTCATTCTGTCTCACATTAAGACAGATATACAAAAGATAAATAATTTATCAGCTGACTACCTGCGAGAATTAGTACCATTTTCAGTCAAAATACAAAACTACGTAGCAGCGGTACGTGCCCTTGGCCGTGAAGAGTACCTACGAGGCGTCGAAGTAGCTACAGTCGTGTTATCTAAGCTACCTACTACTCTGCAATCCAAGTGGACCGACTACAGTTATCCGCTAATCACCGCAAGCTCGCCTAAGTCTAGACTGGAGATGATATCTGAATTTCTCACTGAAGAATCTGTGAAGATATCTACGTGTAGTGCCACATTAATTCAACCTACGTACAAACGTAAACAGTTTTATGAAAAAGTGAACAATGTATCAGTGCTAAATACAAATAAACAAAATGAACAAAGTGATCTAAAGTGCCGTTATTGTCGTACGCAAATTCATAAACTAACAGAGTGTAAAAAGTTTAAAAAGTCGTTACGCAAGGACAGATGGGCGCACGTGAAACGTTACGGCATTTGTTACAAGTGTTTGTTAGCGCATCATAACCGGGAAACGTGTCCCGCTGCTGCTTGCGACGTGAACAATTGTGGTGCATCTCATCACCGCTTGTTGCACTATGAACCGCGAAAAGACAATAGTGAATCTGCGCCAGCGCAAGTGTTAGAAACTGAAAGTGTGAACCACAACATAAACATTAATAGTTCGGCGTTCCTGAAAGTGCTACCTGTAAATATTCACGGACCAAATGGCATAGTAACAACCGCTGCATTACTCGACGATGGTTCTACAGTGTCCTTGATAAGCGCCTCCCTCGCTAAGCGGGTGGGGATGACCGGCCGCCGGGAACGTCTACGTGTACGTGGCGCCTGGGAAAATACTGAGCTAGTGTGCGACGCTCAGCTGACTAACCTGTCGTTGTCCGGTGCTGATAACAAACTATTTACTATTAGTGCGCGCATTGTTGATGAACTTAATTTACCTAAACAGAACTTAACTACAGTGAATGTGAATAACTATGAACACTTACGTACTGTGAGTCGTGAATTATGTACAGAGCGACTCGAACCGCAAGTTTTAATCGGCCAAGATAATTATCACTTACTTTTACCTCTCGAGACGAAGATGGGTCGACCGAACCAGCCCTGTGCCACCCGAACGCCTCTGGGATGGTGCCTGCATGGAAGGGTACCTACTGACTTACCTGGTCCTGCGCGTCACTCCACGTTGTTCGTCACCAGTGAAGGAGATGATGACGCCACGAAGACTGAATATATTTTACGAGAGATCCAGGAAGAAGTACGAAGGTCGTTCCCCATCGAGTCCACGGGCATCTCTTCTAAGCCCAGGCAAAACTCAGAAGATTTACGCGCTGAGAAAATTCTGGAAAAAACATTCAAAACAAAGATCAGCTGGGATGAACCTGTTCGTGACGCAATATTTGATAAATGGGTCAAATGGATAACAATATTGCAAGCGATACGTCACATAAGCCTGCCCAGGTATTATCAGGATGCAACAGCCTACGCGAGCGTGAGCGAGACGGAAGTAAAACCTGTTCCCAGTCAGCCGGCGCTCGGGCAAGCGCATGTAGCTCCGCCGTCGGCCAGCTATACATGCCTACAGCTGCATATGTTTTGCGACGCCAGCACTCAAGCAATGTCTGCCGTCGGTTATTTTCGCTGGAAAAATTATGATGATAACGTACACGTTGCGTTTATAACTAGTCGCTGCCGTGTTGCGCCTATCAAACCAGTTACCGTACCGCGCCTAGAACTACAGGCGGCACTGATGGCTGCTAGACTCGCTGAAACAATCATTAAAGAACATAGAATGAAACCGGAAAGAAAATTCTTTTGGAGTGATTCTAGTACGGTACTCAGTTGGATAAGAAATACTGCGCGTAACTATAAACAATACGTCGCGCACCGACTCGGTGAAATAGACGAGTTAACAGATTTATATGAATGGAAATATATCAATAAAAAATTGAACGTAGCTGACGCTGCCACCAGGCCATGCTACGATAGTTCAATGCTTGAAAAAGAATGGATGCACGGACCTACCTTTCTCCGCAGTGAGGAAGACCAGTGGCCTCGCGACTTTTCACTTTTGGAACCTGAAAGAAAAGAAACGAGATCAGATCCGGAATGCATAAATATTCTACTGAAAGAAAATGAAGAAATAAACTTACATGTACCTGAAGCGATGCGATTCTCTTCATGGCCGCGTTTGCTACGAGCTGCTGCCATGGTCCTGAAATTTATAAATAATTGTAAAAATGTACTTACCATTTGACAATACCACGGAACGATCTGAAGTACTGTTTTCTGAAACAATATCAAGCGCATTAAAATTGAAAAAGAAATATAAAATAGAAAAAACCAACAGATGTGTACCTAAGACAAAATAAACTACTTACCCTGACGCGGATGAGTCATGCGAGTTGGCGGCCGCATTAGTTCTGCTCCTGGAATTTGGTCTGGAATGAAAGATCCTACAATATTGGACGGGCACAGTCACGTGACTGAATTGAATCATTATCATCATCGTTTCACTTAATGGAAACCAAGAGACGGTGGTGAACGAAGTGATACAAATATACTGGACTACAAGATTGAAACCAGTAACTAAGACTGTGACGGCTCAATGCATGTTGTGCAGAATACCAAAATGCAAACTAGAAGTACCCAGAATGGGTACCCATTGCCTCGACGGCCCATCATCAGCGTCTCTTAACCAAAAGAGGCACCCTTTTAAGATCAGCCACTCGTGTCGCACGGATACCTGTTGTAAATGAGTGATGCCGACACATCACTAAGGTGGGAGAATGTAAAAGATCGACGCGCGTGACTGATCTTAACCGCTTGTAAAAAGAGTGTGTAATTCTCGAGTTTTTATTTGTCAAAGGTAACAGGCGAGGTGCGCGTGGAGACGAATTTGCAAGCCCATAGGTGGGAGTACATCAGTCGTCGCTGCGCTCCTCCACGCGCACGACGCGCGTTGCCTGTGCTAATAATTTTGCTACTGTAACTTAACGGATCGCGAATAAAGCCCTAGTTTAGTGTTTTCGTATTTTTACGTTTTATTCCGACGTAATCATCATCCCAGCAGCTACATCCGCTGTGGTCCTTCGAGCCGGATTGGGGATTCGGGCTTGCAAATTCGTCTCCACGCGCACCTCGCCTGTTACCTTTGACAAATAAAAACTCGAGAATTACACACTCTTTTTACAAGCGGTTAAGATCAGTCACGCGCGTCGATCTTTTACAATATCTTTATAACATATTTGCTCGTAAAGTGGCTGTAATTACACCAATATCAATATCGTAATGTATTTCATTACGCTCTTGTGCGTTATTGTAATGTAAAACGCACGCCGCCACCGACTGCAGAACTCTGTGGTCTCGTTTCTCCTACTTTCACTAAAGAGAGTGAGAGACATTACGCACTTGTGCGTTATTGTAATGTAAAACGCACGATGCTACTTTCACTCATAGTCAGAGTTTTATTAATTTCCTCGCAAATATGTTATACATATATAAAACTTCGTATGACATACGTGCGCTTTGAAAATTACAGCCTCTGCTTCCTAATAGCCCTCGCCTACGGCTCGGGCTAGCAATATCGCCTCAGCTGTAATTTTCAACTTACTGCACTTATATCATAATGTACTATTATACAATACTTTTGTCATCAAGTTGCCAAAACCAGGCAGTGGCGACAATTGGTGCATCTATTAATAAACCTAGATTATGGGAAATAGCCTGATTCTAGATTCTTTCTAAATTTTTTTTTTTTTCTTCCTAATTTTTTTTTTCCTAGATTTTATAATAAGTACCTACATACTTAACACTTGTGTATATTCTAATGTAAAGTATAATCTTAGATAAAAATTTCAGCTGCCTAGCTATCATGGTTCATGAGATACAGCCCGGTGACAGACAGACACACAGACAGACGGATAGACGGACAGACGGACATCGAAGTCTTAGTAATAGGGTTCCCGTTGTTTCCTTTGGGTACGGAACCCTAATAAAACGTATTTTGTATAGTTGTTGTTTTTCATAGTAATGGATATTGTGAGTAGCGAAATATATACCTACTGTGAATTAGGTATGTAATAATAGTACGCCCAATCATACAATCGTGCAGCTTTAAATGTGAGCTTTCAACCGTGTACAAAATTCGCGAATATTTCGCACGGATCGATGTAGCATTTTTCACATTATTGTTGATGTATCAAAAATGGCTCGGCCAATTTCGATAAAATCGGACCAATTTTGACTCTCTACTCTATCCAATAAAAAAGGAATTATCGAAATTGGACTACTACGTAAAAAGTTATGAGTAGTTAAACATTAAAAAAGATATATAGGTATAGAGGTTTTAAAAAAAAACCATTTTCAGTTCAAAGCGTAAGTGGACTTGCCCTGAATGCAAAAACTACAATTACGAAATCATATTTGAAGACCGTTTCATTGAAATTCGCCACGCTGACCAGTCTGATGATGAGATGAATGAAGAAAATGTACAGGAGCACCGGTAAGTTGTTTTCTATATTATTATATACATGGTCATAGGTATTAAATGCAAAACCTTTTAAGGGCGGTCTAGTACATCTAGACAAACACCTTTTGTTCTAGGACTTTTGGAAAATCACGAAGAAATTGTCAACATATCGTGCTGTTTCAAATTTCTCGCGTGATTGTTGAGGGAGAAAGCTCATTTGCGCATTATTGACAGTTTCAGTCAACGATTCTGTTGGTGTCAAATAAACTTCCTCGTCGCTAGAATCACAAATTTTAGGTCTTTCACTTACGAGTATTTTCAAGTTTTTTGTTTTAACATAAGGCAAAGAGTATAATAATATTGCGCATTATTAACAGTTTCAGTCAATTCTGTTGGTGTCAAACAAACTTCCTCGTCGCTAGATTCACTAGTTTTAGGTTTTTCACTTATTTTCAAGTTTCTTGTTTTTAACATAAGGCAAAGAGTATAATAATATAACATATACCTACACAAAAAAGCTCGATATTTGGGTACCTCACGAGCTCAGCTGAAAAAACCTAATGAACCGTGTACTCATAGTAGACCTCAAACATATTTAGCCACTCAGCAAAAATAGAACCGTTTTTCCCCCGAAGGGTATAAAACGGATATTTAGGTTTCAGCCGTAGCTTGAACCACATAATGAGATTACCCTTCCAATATTCGTCCTAGTATCTGCTGTCTCGCTCACTCTGCAGGTATATTCGACACGCCCACTTCGCTCCGTCTCTTTCTCACAGCTTATAAGCAGCGCGCGGCGGGCCATTTGCTTCAGTACCTTAAGCCGGCAAGGCCTTAAAAGGTGTGGTTCAAGCTACGGCTGAAACCTAAATATCCGTTTTTTACCCTTCGGGGGAAAAACGGTTCTATTTAGGTGTTCGAGCCTAGGCTTGAACCACATAATGAGACGTGTTTACTATCTGCCGGCGCTGCTAAAGCGTACTGTGAAGGTTAGCATGGTTGTGAAGAGATTATATAAAAACTATGACTATAACAAATACACACCGAAATAGATTAGAATACTTCGTTTACAGACTTAAATGAAAATCTGATTCGACCAAAACATTCAGAGATATGGTATTGGCAACACTTGTAAGAACACCTAATGTTCTTAAATTATTCAGTGATCGTTCAATTTTCGCTGAGATCAGTCGCGTTGCGTGAATCTCACGTCCGCGCATGTAAACTGTGCAAAAGTGATAATTCAGCAAGGCCGGCGGGCCGACCGCGATATGACCCACTTTAATGTTGTGTAAAGTGTCGAGTTTGGTGATGTGTTGTTAAGGCGAAGCTATCCGCTTTAACGATGGAAAAACTACTTATCCCAAGTAAAAATGACATCATAACAGATTTACAGGATAGGCTCCGAGAAGAGGAAATCACCAGAAAACACCTGGAAAATTTGGTTCACGACCTTAGAACCCAAGTTAATATTCTGCAAGAACAACTAAAATGTGTTGCAGAATCTAAACAAAATGGAACCAGTACTGGTTCCATGGAGACTACCCCTCCACGTGCGGCAACAGAAGTGCACGAGTACAACACCGACGACGAGGAACTAGCTCGTGAAACGGGATGGATTAGAACAAAAAGCAGAAAGAAAAGGAAATTGAACAAATCGCCCTCACAAGACAGTCCCGAAACAGAAGAAGAAAACCCTAAAAAAGTGATTCAGCCACCCCCTATCCTAGTGGATGGCATTAAAGATCATCAACATTTTCACGATTTCTTAGCCAGACATTGTGAGAATAATGATTTCACCCTAAAAATGATGGAGGGTGACACAATTAAAATTAACTGTACAAACAGTGATGTGTACAGAATCCTAACAGACATCCTTACATCAAACAGCTGTAATTGGCACTCTTATGAAAATAAACAGGAGAGACCAATACGAGTTATGGCTAAAAAGTTACACTATACTTGCACGCCTGAACGCATCGTAGGAGATTAAAAGAGACAAGGGTACAAAATCCTAGAAGCAACAAATAAACTCAGCTGGAAATCCAAAGAACCACTGAACATGTTTATGCTCTCATTCGAAAATACTGAAGACATCAATAAAGTTTTCAAAATTCCGACCGTGCTGGGCTTTAAAGTTGATATACAGTCTCTGAAAACAACCAAACTTGTACCTCAGTGCAAGAGATACCAGGCTTATGGCCATACTCAAAAGTATTGCTCTAAAGAGCCTAGGTGTGTGAAATGCACGGGAAAACATCTAACGAAAGACTGCACAAAACGTGCAGAAGACAAGCCAAAGTGTATTCACTGTGGAGGCTCCCATCCTGCCAACTATAGAGGATGCTCGATTGCCAAAGAAATTCAGCTTTTACGGAATAAAGCAAAAAAGCAGGACTTGACTCATAATCAAACTGCTGCTACAGCGAAACATACTAACAAGCCGGCCGTTACAGCATCGATGGTTACTAAAAGCACATCGTATGCTCAGGCAGGTTGGACGAAATATTGAAACTTATGATGTCTTTTGATGAACGATTAAAAAAAATAGAAAGTAGTACTAAAATGACTACGAAACCCAAATCAAAATAATGGCTAACAACCTGAAAATTATGATTTGGAATGCCAATGGACTAGCAAAGCACAAAAACGAATTACAGTTAATCTTAGATACAAAAAACATAAATGTCTGCTTAGTTTCAGAAACACACTTCAATAAACAATCATTTATACAGTTCAATGGATATTTAATGTATCATGCCATCCATCCAGATAACAAGGGTAATGCTGGAAGTGCAGTGATTGTGAAAAAAAACCTCCAACACCACGAGGAAATAAAATACGAAACAAATGAGATTCAAGCTGCTGTGATACAAATTAAAACTAAGAAATTTCCTTTAACAGTATCATCCATATACTGCCCACCTCGACATAATTTAAAAAAAGATCAGTATAAAAGTTTTATAGCTACTATTGGAAACAGATTTGTAGTCGGAGGAGACTTCAATGCCAAAAATACGTATTGGGGCTCTAGACTTTCAAACACTAAAGGAAAAGAACTACTTAGAGCCATAAGAGAGACAAAATCTGATGCACTTTCAGCCGGTAAACCTACTTACTGGCCGACAGACTCGAAAAAAATTCCCGACCTAATAGACTTTTTTATATATAACTAGCTTAAAACCCGCGGCTTCGCCCGCGTTGTCTTAGTAGACAGGTACTTGTTTATGAAAATAGCCCGCGTTTGTCTTAGTACTTGCTTAAAATTATAAAAGGCTGCCGGTTGGCTTGCGTTGTCTTGGCACTTCCTTAAAATAATAATAGGTCGTGGTTTAGCAAAGCATTATCGTATAACGTATAACTTGCAAGGATAATGCCTATGGTTTGGCCTGAATTATCTTAGTATTTGGCTAAAATGATAATAGGTCGCGGTTTGGCCTGCGTATTCTTAGTACTCGCTTAAGATGGTAATTAATAGCACGCAGCTTAGCCTGCGTTGTCTTAATACTTCCTCTAAATTATAAAAGCCTACCGTTTGGCACGCGGTGTCGTATTACTTGCAATGATAATAGCCCACGGTCTGGCCGCTTTATTCGAGTAACTGCTTAAAATGATAATAAGCCACAGGTTGGCTCGCGTTGTCTTGGCACTTGCTTAAAATAATAATAGTTCGTGGTTTCGCCTGCATTGTCGTATAACGTATTACTTGAAAAGATAATGCTTAGTAGGCATTATCTTTTCAAGTAATAGGCATTGCCTACGGTTTGGCCTTAATTGTCCCAGTGTTTAGCTAGAATGATAAATAGGTCGCGGTTTGGCCTGCGCATTTTTAGTACTTGCTTAATATGGTAATTTATTGTACGTAGCTTGGCTCGCGTTGTCTAAGTACTTGCTTAAAATTACAATAGCCTGCCGTATGGCTTGCGTTGTCGTATTGTTTGCAATGATAATAGCCCATGGTCTGGCCCGCGTCGTTATAGTATTTGCTTAAAATGATAATGGCGCGCGTTTGGTCCGCATTTTCTTAGTACTTACTTTATATGGTAATTTCCCACAGTTTGGCCCGCGTTGTCTTAGTACTTTTTTTAATAATAGCTCTTAGTTTAGCCCACGTTGTCGTATTACATGCAAGGATAATAATTAGCCCACGGATTGGCCTGCTTTGTCTCAGTGTTTGCTTAAATTTACTTGTATCTTAAGCTTATTATGGAGTACGACAATTTTTAGATGATAAATTGCAAAATATTCGAATTAAATTTAATAATAATGATTGTATAATTTTTTCATGTTCTAATGATTATTTTCTGGCCATATTGGACTTAACTGATCCTTACCAATATTATAAATGCGAAAGTAACTCTGTCTGTCTGATTGTCGCGCTTTCACGCTAAAACTACTGAACCGATTTGAATGAAATTTGGTACACAGATAGTCTAGAGCCTGAGAAAGGACATAGGCTACTTTTTGATTCGAAAAAATAGTTTTAAAGGGTTGAAAAGGGGGGATGAAAACGCATTGGCTAGAATCTTAGAAGAAAAAACTTATATTCTACCATGACAAATGGTAATTTGCATCTTGACTTTCCAAATTACATTCTCTATGCCCAATTCCCATTCAAGGCTGCTCAAGTTGCAAATGTCAAAGTCAATCAATCTTTTCCTGAAAAATTTAGAGAAGGTTACATGTATTTTTTCAGTTTAATTACGTAGTTTTCATTCTAATAGGTATGTATACAAAACGCAAATCGAATCTAGCGCTAGTTCTAGCGGAGCTCGCGTAAAGAAAATTGCTAGAAGCCAAGAGTCTGAAGAGCACACTTAAACGCGTTTGACATTAGATGCCGAGCGCCACGCATCTCAAAGAGCTGCTGAGACTCAAGAGCAAAACCAAGCGCGTCGAATTTTAGATGCTGAGCGTCACGCAGCTCAGAGAGCTGCTGAGACTTAAGGAGAAAGTCAAGCGCGGCAACTTTTAGATGCCGAGCATCACGCAGCGCAAAAAACTGCTGAGACTCAAGAGCAAAACCAAGCGCGTCGAATTTTAATTGCTAAGCCTTAGACGTTAAGCAAAAAATTGCATAGTTCCTGTAGGACAGGACAAAAACTATCGAAAGCAAAACTGTCGCCACTATCACAAAGACGTTAAGTGATTAATTCCTCTATGACGCTAATATGGATTAATGAAACGTCACAGCGAAACGTAATTAGGTGACAGGTGACATTGTCTGCAGACTTTTATAAATCACAGGTAGCATGGCAAGGGGACAAATTGTTTTTCCACCATTATATCCCCTTGAAGAGGAAATAAAGTATGGATTGAAAATGACAACTGACATTAAAATTAGATAAAATGTTTTTTTCCCTCTGCATGCCACATGTTACTATGACGTTTAATACCAGGCCGTCATTTTGTCTGACATTAAAAATATTTTTAAATCTACTATCATAAGAGGTTTAACATGTTTCTTTATTCTACCTTTATGGTACAGAATCATCATACCTACTTTAATATTATCAATCCGAAAAGTTTGTTGGTTTGTTCCTCTTTGACGCAGCAACGGAGAAAAAGATTGACTTGATTTTTGGTATGGGTGTCTGGATACCTATGGTTTAAAAGACAGAAAGTGATAATAGGATACTTTTTATCCCGAGAAAATTCGTGATTCCCATGGGATAGGACAATAACTGTTTCTCAGCAATGGAGCAACGGATTGACTTGATTTTTGGGGTGGGCATAGTTTGGAAGACGTAAAGTGACATAGGATACTTTCCATTCCGAAAAAATTGTGATTCCCGTAGGATAACACAGTAACTTTTTCTCAGCAACGGAGCAACGGATTGCCTTGGCTTATTGCATGAATATAGTTTAAAAGACGAAAAGTGACATGGACTTTTTATCCCAAAAACATTAACAGTTCCCGTAGGATAGGATAAAAACTAAGCGAGCGGGCCGCGGGAGCAGCCGTCTAAGCGCCAGAAATAACCTGTCATTTCAAGTTTAGGACGTTCCTACATTTTTCGCACTCCTTCGCGGCACGCAACAGCGCTAGCCCAGACTCGGGCTCCATAACGGAGCTTGCGCTCCCGCCATAATGACAGAGTGTTTCGGAGCACAAGACACATCGTCATCCACCACTCGGGACTAACCAGCACTGAGCGTCGGACAGTTTTCCAACGCCCTGGTCCCAGTGCAACGGGTCAGTCATAGTAGCCCAGCGCCTGCCTCTTCAACTGCAGAGGGCAGTGAGAACGGCCATCGCGATACCGACACTTCTCTTCCCCTGCAGCCCCACTGCGTCTGCCAACAGGTTGACGGCCTAGCGGAAGGTAGGGTAGGTGGCGACACCCACACGACCAGTTCCATCCCACCGCAGCCCCTAATCCTCGGCTGCAGCGTCGCAAGAGCGGCACTGCATCCCGCCTCAGAAGCAACACTCCTCATAAGGCAGGCAACCTTTCAGCTGCTTTAGTTAAAAGCGGCTGAACAACGAGTGCCGGCCTCTAAGCTGCCTTGGGGGAAAGACACAAAGAAGAGGGAGACTTCGAGCGCCGCCTTTTCAGCTGCCTTAGACCTCCCCCGCCACGGCAAGGCAGGAATACACAGGGGGGTTGTTTATACACTCCAACCGTAACTTAACCAACAAAAGCATTCCTCTAAGGTATTTTGATGTTTGTCGCTTAGGTTAGGTTTCGCAGCCGACATAAACATTAGCCAAAATCAAAATATAACGCGGGTGAAGCCGCGGGTAAAAGCTAGTAATTCAATATTTTTGTGATTAGTAGTAAGATCTCAGTGTAACACAGTTCAACAATAAATGTTCTTTGACTTTAATAGCCCACGGTTTGGACCGCGTTATTTTATAACTTATCATAAAATAAATACTTAATAAAGTTATATTTTAACACACCTACTGTTTTTTTTTTTATAGCGAGAAAAGAATATTTTTCGATTTATGATGAGATAATTATATGACGATCATGAGTTGACCCATGTAGTTTCCCACTCGTATACCAAATTTTATCCAACTCTATTCGCATGTCATGGTCTACATTACAATCGTCAGGTCCTAAACCTGGTCATACCACTGAGCTCTTTGAAACTTATGTACGGAATTTCATACTACTGGCTTTTCATTGATGGGAAACATTGAAGCAACCTGCATAGGCACGTCCTTAGAGAAAAATCGATGTCGTATGTGAACTCAGCAACCCGCGCTCGGCCAGCGTGATGGCTTAATCACCCTTCGTGGGTAGGCCTACGTTCAGTGGTGGACTATTAAAAATCGGCCAAGTGCGAGTCGGACTCGCGCACAAAGGGTTCCGTACCGTATGGGAGCCCATTCCTCTTGCCGTTATTAATAGCGAGCAAAAAACTCCTAAAAATCACGTTTGTTGTACGTCCCTTAAATATTTATTTTATTCTATTTTTAGTATTTTTTGTTATAGCGACAACAGAAATATGGCTCACAAAAAAAAACCGTTCATAAACTATTAGGGGCCCATTTTGCCCCCATTGAAGGATCTAATTTATCTCAATTTAATTCTAGATATTTCACTACGTTTAAAAAAAAAACGCGATCAAGTTATTTTTCACGCTTAAGGATGTTTGGTCTAGCTGTCAAGGAATCCGGGACTTTTCCCAGGACGTTAATAGTCATATATTAGTTAAAAGGGTGAGCTATTTTCAAACAATATTGCATCGGTTTTCGAACAGTCATTTAGTACTTTTTTTTAGGAAATTGATATCCTGAAGGACCCACTGAAATTTGCGGGGATAGCAGTACCCCAAGTGGTAATTTGTGTTATTGTCTAGCGTCGTACCAAATTTCGTTCGAATTCATTTACCCTTTTTATCTTAGCTTTATAATTGATTATTTTGGCTATTGCTAAGAAACCCAATAGATTTTCCGGGATAAAATAGTTACTGTATTGAAACATGTTGTGTGCTTTCTACATACCTACCAGATTTCATTTATAACCGTTCAGCATGTCTGATGTAATTATTGATGCTTTTTTCACCAACTTTGGGAACTTATCTGACCCGTTAGATAAGGAAAATTCGGAAAAACAGGAAGAAACGTAACTTTTATTTTATTTGTAAAGCATAAATACAAAGTTTTAAGTCAATCGGTAAAGGTAATAAAAAATTAAATGCAAACAAAAAGGGCCCGTTTTACCCCGTTAGAGGTCGATTTTTCGAAATTTTCGTCCTTTGTGCTTCATTACGTTGTACATTGTACCTATGTTCGAAATTTCAAGTATCTATCTTTAGTGGATTGGGTTGTAGCCTAAACTGATTAATTTTGGCTATCCCTAAGGATCCCCATAGAATTTCCGGGATAATAATAGTTCATGTGTTGAAACATATTGTGTGCTTCCTCCATACTAGATTTCATCCATAACCGTTCAGCTCGTCGGATGTAATAGACGCTTTTTTCACCAACTTTGGGACCCAATTTGACCCCTTAGATAAGGAATATTCGGAAAAACAGGAACAAACGTAACTTTTATTTTGTTTGAGTAGCATGTATACAAAGTTTCAAGTCAATCGGTAAAGGGAATAAAAAGTTACATACAAACGAAAAGGGCCCGTTTTACCCCTTTAGAGGTCGATTTTTCAAAATTCCGTTCTTAGTGCTCCATTACGTGGTCCAATGTATCTTTGTTCCAAATTTCATGTTCGTATCTTTAGCGGTTTGGGCTGTAGGCTGTCTGTCAGTCAGTCACTCAGCGAAGCCTTTTATATAATAGAAGACATACCTCAAAGCCATCTTCAACTAGAACAAAGCTTCGACATGAGCTCAGATCATTCTCCAGTCTGTTTAGAAATAAGAGATAATGTTTGTTATACTGAAAAATTACCAACTCTTGTTAATAAACTCACAGATTGGGTGAGTTTCAAAACAGAACTAGACAATCTTATAGACCTTAAATGCCAACTAAAGACAAAAGATCAGCTCGACTACGAAGTTGAGCTATTCATGAAAAATCTTCAACAAGCAGCATGGAACAACACGCCAGACATACGAAAAGTTACAAAAGGAAAAGTCTATCCAGCATCTATCAAACAGCTTCTATCAGCAAAAAGAAAGCAACGAAGAATCTGGCAACAATCCAGAGATCCTGAGGAAAAAAGAAAATTTAACAGCCTGACAAAATTATTAAGCCAATCTATTCAAAACTATAATAATAGCTCAATGAAAAAATTCCTTCAGACACTTACCAGTGACAGCAGTACTGGTTACTCCTTGTGGAAGGCCACAAAAAACCTAAAAAGATCTATAGCCCACTCGCCACCGATAAAATCAGGTGATGATTCATGGGCTAAGAACAATGAGCAAAAAGCTGAAATATTTGCGAATCATTTAGAAGCTATATTCCAGCCAAATAAAACTGAATCAACCGAAATAACTATAACAAATGAAAATATTTTATCTGAAGAAAATCCTATTAAATTAGTTACTCCAAAAGAAGTAAAGAACGAAATCAACCGAAATATCAGTCCTAGAAAAGCTCCTGGGTTTGACCTGCGGGGCAATTCTGTCAACCTATCTCGTCACCGAAGTGATACGCTCCCGAACCCCTTTCGCTTTTCTGACAGTTTTAATGGCTCAAAGCTGTCAAAAAAACGAGAGAAGCTCAAGAACGCGTCACCTCAGCAACGAGATCTGTTAACAAAATTGCCCTGCTGATCTCAGGGGAAATACTTAGAAATTTACCAAAGAAGGCCCTTGTTAAACTAACAACTTTAATTAACGCCGCCCTAAGACTAAAATATGTACCAGATCTATGGAAGATTGCTGAAGTGATCATGATTCCAAAACCAGGAAAGCCAGCACATGAAGCATCATCATATAGACCTATATCGCTATTGCCAATAGTTTCAAAACTTTTTGAAAAACTATTGCTAAAAAGGTTAAAACCCGTTATAGAAAGTCTGAATCTCATACCAGGGCATCAGTTTGGTTTCCGAGAAAAACACTCAACCATAGACCAAGTAAGAATAACAAATATTATTGAGAAATGCCTTGAAGACAAAAAGGTGTGTTCTACTGTGTTCTTAGATGTAGCACAAGCATTCGACAAAGTTTGGCATGAAGGCTTGATATATAAGCTAAGAGCCATGTTACCGAAAGAATATGTAGATATCCTAGAATCATATATTACCAATAGACTATTTAGGATTCGACAAGAAGATGCCTATTCAGAACTGAAAAATATAAAAGCTGGGGTACCACAAGGAAGTGTGTTAGGTCCGGTCCTGTACTTATTATACACTTGTGATATACCAGAGTTCAAAAACAACACAATTGCCACCTTTGCTGATGATACTGCTATAATGGCTATTGGCAGTACCCACCAAGAAGCTGCAGAAAAGGTACAATTGGCGGTAAACAAAGTCTACGAATGGACCAAAAGATGGAAAATCAAATTGAATGAAGCAAAGTCAGTCCACATAGACTTTAGTTACAAGCAATACCAGTATTCTCCGATTTTTATCAACAATAAAATAATACCATATGAGAATACAGCCAAATACCTAGGAATGACTCTTGACGCAAAGCTTCGCTGGAAGGCACATGTCAAGAAAAAGAGAGAAGAACTAAACCTTCGGTACAACAAGATGTATTGGCTGCTTGGGAGACAATCCTCATTGTCAATAGAGAACAAACTATTAATATACAAACAAGTCCTGATGCCAGTGTGGACTTATGGTAACAGCTATGGGGCTGTGCCGCCCAAAGTAACATCCTTATCATTCAGAGATTCCAAAATAACGTACTAAGGGACATCACAAATGCACCTTGGTACGTAAGAAATGATGATCTCCACCGGGACCTTAAAGTGGAATCCGTAAAAAGTACGATACAAAAATACGCAGAAGCTCACGACTATAGACTTCACCACCATGTGAATGTTGAGGCAATCCAGCTCCTCGACCAAACGGACACAGTGAGAAGACTTAAACGAACAAAACCATTCGAACTAGTTTAAAAGTTAATTGAGTGCTAACTCGTAATCATAGTGCTAGTGCCGCGTATAAAGAACACAATAACGTAGTGTCTTCGCCTTAATAGAGACAATAAGAAAAGTGTTGATGGACACATTCTTAGTTTATTATACCTAGCAATTTAAGTTAGATTTAAATTACTTATTAGCCCATAGCTAGATAGTAATTTTTTAAGAAATGCTCGTCAGCGTTTCTTAAACAAAAAAAAAAAAATTCTTAAAACAATTTAGATTCGTACATTTTTAGCCTGTTAGATATTTTTAATGTTGCAGAAAACGTTTAACAAAGTAGGTTTACATTGGGACTTTGGGACCTGTCAATTTTAGCATCTTCTTGAAGTACAGTTCGAAAAAGTATTTCTTGACCTCCAATTGCTTCTTTTAAGAATTTCATCGATGCTACGCTGATTGCTTACCCAGTTATGGGACATTACTGCAGCTCTAAAGCTTCCTGCAGCTACTAAAATTGCAGCTTGCTTAAATAATGTTCTAAATTCGGCCCTTAATCCGGCTTTTACCGTACGTGATGCAATTGTAGGTATACCTCTTGTGGTAATTACCGAATTTTTCAATTGACTGTGTCTGCGACGGTCTGAAGAAATGGTAGTATTTTATTAGCTTTATCCGGAAAACTAAATCGAGCCGCTTGAAACCGCTGTAAACCGCTTCCGCTCTCTTTAGCTGCCAGCCAAACTGGCTAGATGAGTGAGAATCTGTTTTAGACCCGAAATTCGGCCCATCCCATCCTCCTTATCTGCATATGCTCCTGATTCTGTGCTCAGGAGGGTTAGGTCATGCACTCTTCTCTGTAGCGAGCAAGAGGTAAATCAGCTGTGTGTTGTGACACTGCGAAAATACTACTTTCATTAAATTCATAAGGTTTCAGAAACGCCAATAAGGCCTTTATTTTACATGAAAACAACTTTCTCATTGACTACTTTGCTGTAAAGACGCCTTTTTGTAACTCGTTTTACTAAAGGGTGTGAAGTCATTGTGTTGATTCGTGGCGCCTTCCCTGACATGTATTGGGAGTACAGCCGAGATGTTAGACACAAATAGGTCAATTTGTGGTGTACCGTGTTCTTAGAATATCGTGCAAGTACTTCTTGGTGGAGATGCCATTCTCGAAGAGATTTGTTCCTTAACAACCTGTTTGCTATCCTATCGTATACTCCTAAAATGTGTCAGGCTATTAGCCGGCATTTTATTTTTTCTCAGTACAAAACGATTATCGTGGTGGCTTTTAACAGAAGTGTCGACTTTGTGCCGGCCTCTTTGTTGATGTATGCCACTGTTGATCTGCTGTTCCATTGCAGCATGACAATAAAAATTTGAAACCTAGACGATAAAAGACTTCGAATGTAGTCTACCTATAGTTCGCTTAAGTTGTTGAGCCACTGCGCTAAGAGGTTGTCCATTTGCCCCATAAGCGATGACTGTTTGCTATAGCTCCCCAGCCGTCCTCTGCTGCGTCGGTGGTTATGAATATTGTCGAGTTCGGTTATTTTTGTGACTATTTATTTCAACCACCAAACTAGTCCTTCTTGCACCGATTATGTCATTGGAGCTCTGCGGTGCGAGGTTTTGGAGCAGAGGCGTTTCGAGGCTCTTTGTACTTTGCGGCAATGAAGCCTGCTCGGAGGCACTACTAACGATGCAAAGTTTAACCAGCCCAGGGTTATGTTTTGCGACGTGCTAGATCCAAAGTGTCCTGTTCAGGATATTTTCAGAATACAGCTTCTCAATAAAACGTAGGCTCAAGGGATTATCATAATACAGCTTCTCAAATGTGGTACTTTGGTAAAGGACAAACTCTTGGAATCTTCTCTACCTGTAGTGTCCTAGGTGATTCCCAAATATCCTAATTTGGTTGAGGCTACTGAAGCCGATTTTGTATGATTTACTTGCCATCCTAAGTTCGTTAAGAGTACCGTGGCACGTCTCATCTGACATTTCAAGATCTCGGTATCCTCGTACATTATTAAGAAATCGTCCCGATAAATGACTACTCTTATTTGACTTTGCCTTATTTTCTGCGCTATTCAATTCGTTAACTTCGCAAATGTAGATGGGGCGCTCAACCTTAATGAGAAACATATTATTATCATCTCGTATATTCTTCCTTGATATGATGCGAAAGAAACTATCAATGGCTTTCTATCACAGGCACGTGAATATAAGCTTGTGAGATGTATTATTATTATCTCTAGGTTTCAGATGTGAGAGATCTCCCCATTCGTCTTTTTTTTTTCCAAAAACCTTGTGGACACGAACCGGTTTGATGAGTACTTTCCTGTAAAGCTTTTGATTGTACTAGGCTTTTAAAACAACTAATATTTGGGAGAAACACTGTTTGAAACCTATGAACGTTTGATTCTGAGAATGTCGTACGAAGAGGTACGTTTTTTGAAGTGGAAACTTCTTTAGCGGCGTTGTGCACTTCTAAGAATGTTAAACTTGCGTCAGGCCATGACGTAGCTTGACCGAAAATTTGTAAGACGGAGGGGGCCAGTTTTCACTTCTGCCGGCACTCTCGGAGTGCAACGGTTTTTTTTTTTTTACAGGAATACCTTTCAAAAACGTTTCTTTTTACCCGTTTATAATGTACAAAACTGATGCTGGTGCTTCGCGACACTGGTTTGTGTATTTTCCGAGACACCCTGCTGTAAAGCAGTCATTTTATCCTCCCCTTTTCTGCCTTCGTGACTGTTTGTATGATGGGGAAACTGTGAGGGCCGTTCCAACCCGCCCTTTTCGTTACCTTTATTAGCTTGTTGGTAGCTCATTCGGATTGTATTTAACGGCTTCTGCGAGAGCCACTGCCTCTCCGAAATCGTATTTCTTGAGATGTTTCGCTTTCCAGTCGCATATTGTATGTAGCCTAGCCCAAGCTCTCTTCTTAGCTGGACAACATTTGTGGATTCCCCTTGCTTTTTTTTACGACTTCCATATTTTATTTTTCAATAAATGAGTCTGAGAGGGCTGCATCAGTTGTAAGATAGATACTTTTAAGGCTTTGGTTACGTGGTTTGTACTAAACACGACGCTGCTGTATTACCTCCCCCCCCGCCTTCCACATACATACTGTATGTAATATCGTAATATTTTGTAAGTAATGTTTGCAACTTGTAACAAATGGTGTTATGAATGAATGACTATATGACCATAAGGGAGCGTTCAAAGTTTTTATAAACTTTGAATCTGTACTGTACTATACCAGCTTTTTTTTTAATAGCCCACTGCAGGATGTCGACGCAGACCTACCCATGACGGGTGTTTGGGCTATATCCACCACATTGGCCCATTGCGGGTTGGTGGATTCACATACACCGGATTTCTTCTCCGGACGTATGTAGATTGCTTCACGATGTTTTCTTTCTCCGAAAATCAATGATGTAAAATTCTGTACATAAGTTCCAAAGAAACTCATTGGTACGGGACCGGAATTTGAACTCACAACTTCAAGAATGACAGGCCAGCGTTACAACCGCCTCGGCACAACTTCGAATTAGGTTCAACCAATTCCTTTCCTTGTCAAAAACTTGCTTTCGTATCTGCTTTGGAATCTGCATTTGTTTGAAATAGCGCCCAAGGTTAAGTCGAACTTTTCCAAGATCTCGCTTGATTTTCAAGTGCCATTGACACCAACCAGATGGTTATTTGGTCTCAGCGCATAACCCCTGGCGTCGCTTGAAATTATTTTTGCGTTTCAGAACCTGACGTTTCGCTGTTCCGGGTCTCCGAAATTTTGGCAATTCATTATATGTTCTAGCGCTTGAATATCAGCTTTAGTGATCTCTGAGTCCTGTTTGGCCATGTTAGGAACAGAGTTAAACACAGCTCGCTTTCGGAGTCTTCAATTTGTAACGCGACGAGCTGCCGCTAAGCATGTGCAATCTTCCGATTCGTCTGTACCATCAGGGACTGAATCAAAGGATTTGTCAAGTTCTTTCTCTGCTTGAGTTAAGCCTGCTGACTGCTGCTGCTGCAGAAGAAGTTTCACTTTGTCATTTTGCTCCGCGTGCATGGCCGACCTTTTGTCGAATAATGCCATTTGTTGACTCAGGGAATTTGCCAGCATATGTTCGCTGCTTCCTTGCAGTGGTGCCGCGGAGGTTTCCTTAACCTGTTCTTCAGTGGACGCCCGTTTTGATTTTGGCTGATCAGTCTCACTGGACCTTCGTTGTTTTTAAGCTTGCTTGAAATCTCAGAGCGCGACTTAATTCTCGGTCAATGCATAGCCATGGTGGTCATGAAAGAAAGTTGAAATTTTAAAGTTGCACACAGCTCAAAGGTCCATGACCTCACAAACATGTATTTATTACCTAATTAGAACCGTTTTCTCCCAGAAGGGTATAAAACGGATATTTAGGTTCCAGTCATAGCTGAACCACTCCATCAAACTGTGAGGAAAATAGAGCAATGCTTTGCCAAACGGCCATTTGACCATCGAGGCCTTGATAGTTCTGTTAGTTCATGTTAATTGTAAGAACGGCAAACCGGAGCTTGACCTCTCGCCTGTGTGACGTGATTGCTGCCAAACAGGTCTTGCATGGAGTAAGTATACACCGGCCAGTCACGCCAACTGTTCGGAAAGTTTTACCGACTCCTACAATGGCCACGAACGCCGTCGCTTTGTCGTCTGGATGCGGCTCGGCCGCCAGATCACTCATGGTGGTTAGTTCAGGCATGTTAGTAGTAGATTGGAGTCTGAAATGGTGCTGGCTCAGGAACGCAGCTACAGAAACGATCGTCTTTTCAACCGATACGTCGACTCAAAGAGTGACACTTCATAATCGATACGTCGTTTCATCTGATACGACACGTTCGGTGTTATTCCATGATAGATTGATGCGTCGACTCAGTTATTGATACGACGGCGGCGATACAACGTCGAATGACTGTGCATATGGGCTGATTTCAGTCCCGTCGTGATCATGTCAAAACATGTCTCGACTCGTCGCTGGGCCAACAGGCGCCGAGCGGAAAGCACTTGCATTGTGTATTTGTGAGTTCACTGGACGAATATTAAAAGCGTACTGAAGCAAATGGCCCGCCGCGCGCTGCTTATAAGCTGTGAGAAAGAGACGGAGCGAAGTGGGCGTGTCGAATATACCTGCAGAGTGAGCGAGACAGCAGATACTAGGACGAATATTGGAAGGGTAATCTCATTATGTGGTTCAAGCCTAGGCTCGAACACCTAAATTAAGATAGTTTGGCTGGGAGGAGTTAATGCATCCGCCGTAAAGTCCTGACCTTGCACCTTCAGATAAGCACCTGTTTTGGTCTCTTCAGAATTATTTAGGTAGTGTCAGGTTAACATCACGAGAAGACTGTCAAAACCACTTGTCGCGGTATTTTGATCAGAAGTCCCAAAATTTCTATAGCAATGGGATCATGCATGTCCCTACCTACAAGATGGCAAAAAGTTATCGAACCCAATTGTACTCGTACCTACATACTTTAGTTAAATGTAAATAAACTACTTTAAAAAATGTTTTGAATTTTCATAAAAAATGCGAAAAGACTTTTTCCCCGACCTATTATCATAAACTATAGTCAATTGGACAATTCTGCTATTTATTCGTATTCATCACACATAAGTTATACAAAATTGACTTCTGTTTGCCATGCCGCAAAATTACTGTTGCCCAGTGTAATCATAGTGAAGGCCTAGAGAAAAATGTGAATATATATTTGAAGAAAGTTAGTGTATAATGTTCCACGCTGGTCGAACACTTTCGACTTGAGTCACTGAGGTATGTCGGACGAGAAGACGTTACACACATAGCCATAGCCCAACATAGCCATACATAGCCCAACGGATTGGCAAGTTGAAATGGCAGTGAGCAGGGCACATATCGCGGAGGTCTGATGACCGTTGGGGTCGAAAAGTTCTCGAGTGGAGACTACGTACCGGCAAGCGCAGCGTAGGACGTCCACCCACAAGGTGGACGGATGACCTCATTAAGAGCGCAGGATCGCGCTGGATGCAAGCCGCTTCTAACCGGTCTTATTGGAGATCCATAGGGAAGGCCTATGTTCAGCAGTGGACGCCCTATGGATGGATGGAGTAAATACTTAATGTTAATAATTATTTATTTGTTTCAGCAATACACAAGTTCTTTGTACCATCTGCAATCATGAATTCACTGATATAAACAAAATGGCCGCGAATATTTGTGGCCACTTAAATCATTACGAGTGTGTAGTCGAATATTTAAGGTAAGTTAAAATGTTTTTTAATCATATCATTTTCTTTACACATGGAAAAAAAACTTAAACTTACTTTCCACTAAGACTAAAATTAAACTACTTAAGGAAAAAATAAAATAATCGGCCAAGTGCGAGTTGGGTTCGCACACAAAGGGTTCCTTACCAAAAATGGGGTCCATTTTAACCCTATTTCAAGCATCTACTTGTTGCTAATATTACTTAACATCGAGCAAAAAACAGCAAAAAAATTTGGTTTGTTGTATGGTAGCCCCCCTTACATATTTCTCTTATTCTGTTTTTAGTGTTTGTTGTTAAAGTGGCAACAGAAATACATCATCTGTGAAAATTTCAGCTTTCTAGCTATCACGGTTCATCAGATACAGTCTGGAGACAGACATACGGACGGACAGCGAAGTCTTAGTAATAGGGTCCCGTTGTTACCCTTTGGGTAAGGAACCCTAAAAAGAAATTGGACACTAAAACTTAAACAAAAAAAAAAAAAAAACAAAGTAAAACCCATTCTAAAAGTTCCTCGACAGAGGGTAACGTGGCCAGAATGTTGGCAGCATTGCCTCGCTGAATAGAAATACTCAGCTTTTGGGGGAAATAGATGCTAACATTGTAGACACGTGTCACCTCTACCAAACGCCTGACTAGATGTTTGTTAAAAATATGAGCTTCCGGCCCCCATGGACCTAAAGTCTCAACCCCAAACGGCACAAAATGGTACATTCTGTCCAATGACCCATATTTGTGCCGTTTGAGGTTAATCATACCTATTTATAATTTAAAGAAGATCTTGCAAAGTAGACCAGACTGTGTGCAGTAACTCAAAAAATTCATTAAAATATGGTAAATAAATGCGCAGAGTAAAACAACCGCCTTGAATGCTTAATTTGTATGCAATGCATAGTGAAGTATAAGTAGACCGGACACTAAAATAATAATAACTATAGTCTGACCGTTTAACTGAGACATCGCCTGCGCGGTACAGAGGCGCGGGGGTAGACGACAAAGGGGACTGAGACAGGTGCGAGCGGCGGGGTCCCCGCCGCTCGCACCTGTCTTATAAGCTGTGAGAAAGAGACGGAGCGAAGTGGGCGTGTCGAATATACCTGCAGAGTGAGCGAGACAGCAGATACTAGGACGAATATTGGAAGGGTAATCTCATTATGTGGTTCAAGCCTAGGCTCGAACACCTAAATTAAGATAGTTTGGCTGGGAGGAGTTAATGCATCCGCCGTAAAGTCCTGACCTTGCACCTTCAGATAAGCACCTGTTTTGGTCTCTTCAGAATTATTTAGGTAGTGTCAGGTTAACATCACGAGAAGACTGTCAAAACCACTTGTCGCGGTATTTTGATCAGAAGTCCCAAAATTTCTATAGCGGCGGGGTCCCCGCCGCTCGCACCTGTCTCAGTCCCCTTTGTCGTCTACCCCCGCGCCTCTGTACCGCGCAGGCGATGTCTCAGTTAAACGGTCAGACTATATAGGTCTACAAGAATCTCATGGCATAAAAAAAAATATTGATTTTCATATGGCAATGTCAATAATTACCTGTCTAATCAAATTACGAGATCTGTCAACCGCTGCTGAGATTTTGCTAGTGCTAGTGATTTCTTCTTGTTATTTTGTTGTTTTTGGGACAATGTCGAAAAAGCCACTTCGATAATAAGCGAAGAAGAAGGCGAAAATCAAACTCAATCTTTGATTTTAAAGCGCGTCGTTGAGTTGACCGGTAAGTTGGACTGAGTTGGTTTGATACTTTAGTTTATTTTATATTTTTCTTATTTAATTGTACCTTCTTTATAGGTGTTTCCAATACTACTATACGACGAACTGTAGGTGAGGGCACATCGAATAATGGTGTATTTTCTACGCCTGATAAAAAGTGGAGAGGGGGGAAGAAGAAAATCAGCTTGGACAGCTTCGATTTAGAGTTGATTAGGAATAAAGTAAAAGAATTCTATACAGGTCTGAAGGAAATTCCAACAGTAATGAAACTGTTACAAATTCTTCGACAAGATATTGATTTCAACGGAGGCAGAGAATCTTTGAGGTAAGAAAAATATAAAGTAATAACTCTAACTCTCACTCGTAAGAGTGAGAGTTAGATTTATAACTTTATAGTTTATTATTTAGTTACTCACTCGTAAGAGTAGGCCTGCGCCCTGCAGTGCGACGTATTTAGACTGATGATGATAATGATGAATGACTAAGCTATCAATTGAGTAACATGATAAATGTTATTATTTTTACAGACTAATACTTAAGGAGATTGGTTTTGAATATGTGAAATGCCAATCAAAAAGGACCATTTTCGTGGTCTCCATCGAGAGACATGACATAAAACTACATAGATTCAAGTTTTTGGAGCGTATGAAGGAAAACCGAGAAGCTGAAGAGCATAAAAAATTGGATGTGATTTATTTAGATGAGACTTACATTCACGGTTCATGTTCTGTAAACAAGTGCTGGCAAAGCAAAGATATTGCAGGTCCATCTAAAAGTATTTCACTTGGAGCGAGGTGGATCATTGTAAACGCTGGTGGCGAAAATGGCTTTGTACCAAATTGTTGTCTGGTGTACAGGTCAACAAGTGTCTCTGCTGATTACCACCACGTCATGAATAAGGACAATTTTACAAAATGGGTGACAGAGAAGCTAATTCCAAATCTGACAAGACCTTCACTAATTGTTATGGATAATGCTTGTTATCATTCCGTACGGGTGAACAAACCACCCACACAAGCCAATCGTATCGCTGATATAAAGGAATGCCTTCGTGCAAATGATATACATTATGATGATCTTTGGCGTAAATGTCATTACTTGAAGTAGTGAAACAAAACATGTCTGCGCCATTATATGAGATAGATGAAGAATTAAAATCGCACTGTCACGAAGTTTTAAGGCTCCCGCCTTATCATTGCATCTTAAATCCCATAGAAATGATTTGGGGTATAATGAAGCAAAAAGTTGCTGATAAAAATGTAAATAATGTAATAAATGTTGTGAACATGTAAAGAAAATTGAAAACGATTTCATCAAGCAAGATAGACTAATTATTGAGAGGCTGGAAGAGCGATTTATAATAAATACCTCTTTATCTTCATCATCTGATGAAGAACAAGAAATGCAAGAGGAGTTCTTGGAATCGTTTTCTAGTTCTGAATGAGGTGTTAAGTTTTAGTATGATTTAAATGATACATAATAAATTAGTACATAAAGTAATGTACGATTGATTTATTTTTCATGACTTATTTTCCTATGAAGAACCCGATGTATAACAATATTCTTCATACACATATATACATTATATACTTCATGTTCATTAATCTTTAGCATAAATAAAAAAATTAAATTTTAAAGTATCAAGATCGTTTAATCCAATTTCCCCAGTATTGCACGCAACAAATTTTTATTTCCTCATTTGCCATGAGATTCCGGTAGACCTATACAAAAGTAAGAGGGCGTGATGTGCAATTATGAAAGTGTGAACAGGACGAAACTAATATCTTTTATCTCGGTTTGCGCATACGCTTTTTTAAGATTCCGTACCCAAAGGGAAAAACGGGACCCTATTACTAAGACTTCGATATCCGTCTGTCCGTCTGTCTGTCTGTCTGTCTGTCACCGGGCTGTATCTCATGAACCATAATAGCTAGGCAGCTGAAATTTTCACAGATGATGTATTTCTGTTGCCGCTATAACAACAAATAATAAAAACAAAACAAAAAAAATATTTAAGAGGGGCTCCCATACAATAAACCTGAATTTTTAGACGTTTTTCGCTCTATTTTAATAATGGTAACAGGTAAGATGCTTGAAATTTTCACAGAATATTTAGTTTTATATTCACTTCAATAATAAATCATAAAATTAAAATAAAATACATTTTTAAGGGGGGCTCCCATACAGTACGGAACCCTCCGTGCGCGAGTCGGACTCGTACACTCGTACTTGGCCGATTTTATTTTGTCTGGCATGATGCTATGGCTACATCTGCGCGCGAAGCTTCGCCGGAAGCTTCGCGCGATGTACATCGTCGTCGGGCGCAGACGAAGTTTCTGGCCACACCTGCAGCGAAGATTGGCGCGCTAAACATCGCGCGATGTTTTCTTGCCAGAGTGAAGTAGATTGACTACTATCATGGTAGATTTTCGATGTAAATTTGGTAGTGTGGTAGATTTATAGTACTTTTTGGAAAACCAGTAGAATTCATAAATATTATATTATAACCAACCCGCCTCTTCTCCCCTATCTAGGATTACGATTAGAAAGGTGGAATAGCAATAGGCAGGGCACATAGTACGGTGGACGTTGACCGACTTGGTGGACGTATGATATATTAGCAGTAGGATGTCCACTGCTGGACATGGGCCTCCCCTATGGATTTTCAAAAATCCTGGTTGGATACAGCTTGCATCCATCGGCTTTTATCAATGGTTCAACGAGCCGGTGGACGTCCTACGCTGCGTTTGCCGGTAGGTACGTGGTTTCCATTTGAGAACTTTACAAACATCAAAACATATAATCTAAAAAAAATATCATCATCATAAAAACTGATATAAGTACTTAATTCTTCTATTCAATATCTCGTTTGATATTCCATTATAAGTAGGTAACGTATAGTTTTTTAACCGACTTCCAAAAAGGAGGAGGTTCTATGTGAACTGTGAACTGAATCAAAAAATATCCTTTTTAGTTCGCAAGGGTATACTCCCGAGGTGGTCCCCCTCCCCCTCACTCAAAATCACCGACGACAAAAACATTCATATAGGTATAGATTTAAGAACCTTTGTACAAGTTTCGTCACTGCGTCGAGATTCGTTATAAAAATGCGACCTATATAGGTACCTAGAGGAAAGTCAATATCCGTGCATACGAAAGCAAAATCATCGATTTAATATCCCTATTAATTCGACGATTTTGCTTTCGATTTGGTCTCCTGACTATTCTCACTTCGTTAGCTCGGTCAAGAGGATATCCTAGTGACGAAGAAATTGAGAAATAGGTATTTGGACTAAACAATTGCCGTCCCGAGATGCGCCCAAGCTGAGCTTCAATGTGTGTGTGATGCGCTCGAACTGTCCCCCCCACCCGCGCCTCACGGAACCAGCGCGAGCGTGGCCGACCGAAAGATTTTGAATTGTAGCAAAATATGATATCACGTAGAGTGCGCACAAGATAACTCTGCGCGCTAGTCGTGGCGCCACGTACGTTATTTCACTAGCATTCCGTATTCCCTGGCAGCATAAAATTTGTTCCTCATTTTGGCCGTACGTAGAGCTATCTTACGCGTATTCTACGTATAATCTGGTTTCCTAGTAGGTATGGCGGAAAGCAAACAAAAATAATCCTGCCAATGATTACTTATTTTTCTGCCATTAGGAAGCTACATTATTTGTGACATAGTATTTATTTTCTTTCAAATTATTTCATTATTGTTGTACAAAAACATAATATGTACCCAACTAACATCATAATTATACAATAATTGATCTTGAACCCAAAGCAGGGATTAAAAGTAGCAATTTCGCTATTTGATTTCTGTATGCGTTGCAGTTTACATTATATATTTTGACTGAAATTACTTCTTTCTAATTTTAAGTTAATTATTTTTAATTCAAATGTCTAACATAGTTCTTCTACAAACTAAAATAAATATGGACTCGCGCTTGAAAGGGTTCGTACCGTATGGGAGCCAATTATGTATTTAAATTATTTGTTTTTTAAATTGAAATATTATATTACTAAATACTCTGAGAATATGTCAAGCGTCTACCTGTTGTCATTATTAATAATTATCGTGCAAAAACTCACATCTGTTTGAATGAATGTAATGTAATGAATTGTAATGAATAAGTATAGTAGGTATTTTATTCTATTTTTTGACCGATGAAACGGAGGAGGTACGCAATTCGACGCGTACCTATTTTTTTTTTTATTGGAAAGGGTATACGTCGAAGTTGGTCCTATTTAAATTTTCTTAAAATCGGCTGAGCCATATTTGATAAATCAACAATAATGTGAAAAATGCTACTTCGATCCGCGCGAATTCTGTACATAGTTGAAGTCGATATTTATTTCATTCTATTTTTAGTTAGTATTTGTTGTTATAATGGAAACGGAAATACATCATCTGTGCAAATTTTAACTGTTTAGCTATTACGATTCATGAGATACTCGTAGGTACAGCCTAGTGACCAACAGACAGACGGACAGTGGAGTCTTAGTAAGTAATTTGGTCTCGTTATATTACTGTATACCTACCTGCACATCTAAAACTTCTTGCCTTTTATATGGTACCTACAATATTTTCATTCTGCAATTTCCATATTTCTGTTAGTTCCATAGTATAAAAATAATAGAGGATTCAATAAAACAGATGCGAGGTTTACTGTTTAGAGAACGGCTTGTCGTACCTTGGTAATACTTTAAACACGTTTAAAAAACTAAAACAGTTAGCAAATTAAAGCAGCAGTGGGTAGGACACACACCATAGTAGGTAATACAAGATAGAACATCTACAAAGTAGGTAGACCTTCTTGCGGCGGCATCATGTGTCGGGTGGTTCTCCTCCCTCAAATATGGTCGAGGAGAATGATGGCTGGCACATGTGTCACACTCGTGATCGGGTGCTGCTTGCGGGTCGCCGGTCTGCTCGTGGCATTCACGCAGTGCATTGACTAACTTAGGCTATTTCAAGTACCTACTACTAACTCTCTTTGATAGTATAATCTAATAATTGTAAATTTTAGTTAACAAAGGGCACAGACCCTGGAGTCTGTGGTTAGAAAATTTAATTAAAAAAAATAAAAGTAGGTAGATATGAACTGATTAAAGCATTTAAAGCACTTCTAATTAAACTTTTCAGCTCTCTTCAAACTCAGTGGATTGGCAAGTTAAAATGACAGAGGGCAAGGCACATAGTTCAATGAACGGATGGCCAATGGGGCTGTTTTCTCGAATGAATCTCACGTATAATCCGCGCCACACAAGTCGGCGGATGGAAAGTTAGGCGCAGAACGCTGCGCAAAAGGCAAAATATAGGTATGCGCGGGGGCCAGAGAGAACAATGCACAGTTCTAGCCCAAATTCTATGACTCTAAAAATACTAAATTGCCAAATAATTTAAAATATATCGAAAGAGATAACTGTTTCATAAAACAACTAAAAATTATCCTATTATCGAAATGCATTAGACGAAATGCATTATTATACATTAGACGAATTTTTTAACGATAATCTAGAAAACGTAATAATAAATCGTTCCAATACAAATAATAAAATTGCCATACCCTAATAGGGTCATATGTATAACTTTACAAAACATGTTAACTAAAAACCGCATGTAAATTTCATATGTTGCAATATATGAATTGAGTTTGAGTTTGAGATACAAGACGCCGGGGCACACCCGCCCGCCAACCTCATGCCTCCCGCATGCACGCCTGTGCTTACCACTACGCCACGCGGCGTCGACATTGTGCACACATGCGCAATAATTAGCGAATTACGGCGAAGTGTCATCTGCGGCTAACATCGCATCCGCCGACTTGTTTGGCGCTACCTATACTGGCAAAAATCTTTGAAATTATTAAAGAGTCTTTGAAATTATTTTGCCATTTTGAGAATTGAGCATTCTGTGCTGAGCACTACCTCTTTAGGGCAAAGTTAATAGGTTTAAAAAGAACAACTTTTACTATGGGAGCAACTAACTCCGAATTGGCGATAAAAACCAGCTGTTCCATACACTTTGTCCATTATCAACGGACTTTTTCTAAGGTATAGTTGATATTTCTCGCGGATTCGGCTCTGGTCGGTCCCATAGTAAAAGTTATGATGTACTTAACTCGCCAAAGGAGGTTGTTTTAGGTACCTGTAAGCTCTTATATGTATTTAATATGTGTGATTTTTTTTGAAAATTTCCAAATCAAAACTATGTTGCCATTTTGAGAATTGGGCCTTCATAGAATTATGCTTTCGTAGAATTGAGCATTCCCGGATTACTTCGGCATTATGCGAATTGGTTATTCTGCGCCTAACTCATTTAGATGTCTGCGGATACAACACGATATTCTGTATAATCGCTGCAACATGTCGCAGCAACTAAACGCCCATATTCCATACATAAAATCTTTTCTTCATAAGTAACAAACATACAACGGTCAAATCATAAGATTGGAAAAAATAACTAATATTTTAAATAAACATCGATATCGATGGACATCACTAGAGCATCGACAAAAATATCGACTATTACTACATCCCTAGTGCTTGTGTACGTACTTGTGTAGGTTTGAGCACTTTGAACCTCCCTTACCTCGACCCTGCCCCCGCATCGTGCGATAGGGACAATTGCAGCTCAGAGCGATTTATACCTACATAAAACTTGGCGAGACAACGTTTCGTATTACGCTGTTTTCTTCTTCAAAAACTATTTCAATCAAGTATTTTTTTTATGTCAAAATTTTAAAAAATATGTGTCATGATTCTGTCATTTTATATTTTGTTAGATATTATTTAGTCTCTTCTGGTAGGTCTCTAAAGACGTCGGTAATAATGGTGATTTTTTTGTGATTTTGAAGGGTCATATTTTTCCTGCTAATTAATTTATCAAGAAAAAGAAAAGACAGGGTAGTCGAAACAGCAAAATTTAATTTTATGACAAAAAATTGAAGCCCTATAGGTATTTTCAAGGAAGAAAACAGCGTAATACATTTATATGGAAAATAACAGACCAACCAGGCTCTGAGAAAATCAGCTACTCAATACAAAAATTATTTTTCATAAATAATGGCAAAACCGCCTTCCATCGTGTACAAAATTCGAATATTTCGCTCTAATTGTTTACATTACACAAAAAAATACATACACAAAAACATAGAACCTCCTCCTTTTTGGAAGTCGGTTAAAAAGGTGGGTACCTACTCTCGACATGAAACTACTTATGCCTATAAAAAAACTCTCCCTTAATCTTAGTATCTAAAGTCCCCGTCACGAGAAGCTATAAATTGTGTAAACAAACATCTTTTACTAAGTAGACATTTTATACTGCGAGATAATAATAAATTGAACATATTCAATCGACATGAAATATAGACGGGTTATATGAAAGTAACAACCAATTTAATTTAGTCGGATCATATTTTAACGACGCAAAGCGCTATCGTTTTTGTTTCTTGGTACCGGAATGCGTCCGTCGCAGGGATTGTAAACTATCGGGACGCCATTTCGAAATAAACGCGTCATTCGAGTTTCGAATGCGTACGAGGTTTCATTGCTTTGCATATATCGCGGATCTGGTTGTTATTGTTAATTTTGTTATTGTTTCGTTATCACTTTTTATTGTTGTTAAGATATGGTTAATATAAGAAGTAGGTTTTAAATTGTGAAGTAATTGGTTAGGTTAATTGGTACACCAATGGTGATATAGCTTATATAGCGAATAATTATTCTTATATAATATATGTTTATTAATATTTGTTACTTAATAATTTATTAAATCTTAAACAAATTCATTTTTTTGTTGGTCCAAATGTTGTGAACTCCTGAACACTTGTTTACAAAATTTATAGCTTCTCGTGACGGGGACTTTATTTCTGTATTTATTTCTATGGTGGTAAGGTTCAAAATAGGGCTTCCACTTCATACTCTTCTACTTGAAGCATATTATTACGAGTATATTGAACATTAAACCACTGATATAATTAATCTACTCATTATTTCGTTGGATATTCTATTATATAAAACGTATAGCTTTTTGACCGACTTCCGAAAAGGAGGTTCTATGTTCGTCGAAATCGGCTAAGCCGTTTTTGAAAAATCAACAATAATTAACGTGATATGAAGGTTAAATCCGTCCCGTCGTGGCACAGAATAGGTTTAAGTTAGTCAGTTTTTTGTCAAAGCTAATGGTTTCCTCCAAACAACTATCTAAAGATGAAAAAGATGCAGTGTATGGCGTACATGGGCGTATATGGGTACATGGGTCCGAGGGGTCCGGAAATTAATGGAACTAATATTGACAGACAAGGCACGACTGCGGTGTCGGATCTGCGGGACTTTTTCAGTGAGTTATATTCTAATAAGATTCTAATCAGTTCGCTGAGGACGGAACTTAGGTGCTTACTCCCTCACACCTGTCAAAATTAGTGCAGCAACTAAAGTTATGTAAGGGAGGCATAAACATACTTCATATTATGTACGTACATATAATAAGTACGTTTCTACTTTAATTTTCTTTTAAAAACCTCACAGCTCTTTTTTGGACAGTCGGATAAAAATTTTGGACCATTGCAAGAGCTATATACATATACGTCCGTGATGGCGTACCTAAGTAAACGTCTAATTTTTATGGCGGCCATGTGTTTTTAATTGTTCCAAAAAGTACCAAGGTAACTTAGATTTTGTCATTATTTCTCCCGATTATTTTTTTATCTCCATACAAACCTACAATCAGTTTTTTCCTATCTCTTACAACTGAATCGATTATTTCAGAAACAACATTTGTCACATTTTTTAAGAAAACCGTTTTATTTTTTAATTTTCATAAGCAGCTATAAACGGACAAATCGGTGCTAAAGTAACTTATGTCCAAGAAATATCCATAGACTTACGACGACTTGAAAAGAAGGCTTAATACAGAAACAACATTTGTCCTGGACAAATGTGGTTTATGAAATAATTTAACTGGCAACACTTGATCGCCTGTCACTGTCCCATTATATGCGCGCCTTAGATCTGTCATCGTCAAGAGGGTTATTTATTCACGTTTTTCTGAAAATCTAAAACATTCTTTAATTTTGAAAATATAAGCACTCCCAAGTCCCAGTGTTTTGTGTACAAATGGAATCATGTTTGTGTACAAATGTTTCCAATACATAGATGGTTTGTGTGGCATAAAATTTACAATTTTACGTGATAGAATCAACCTTTGTTTGCCTTTGGATAAAGCCTACACTGATGTAGTAAAAATAAATGACAAGAAAATTACTGACATTAAAAAGATGGAACCATACATCCCAGAACAGTATATAGACTTTTATAAAACTATTTATTCTTGGCCGACTACAGAAAATGAAGAGATTGAAGAACTATAGACACTAATTTAGTATGTTTTTTCATTGAATAAAATTAAAGCGAACATTATCGACATTTTCATTTACTAATGATATGACCTCATTTTTGCAGAATGGATGTAAAAATAACATATGTCCTCGTTTATTTCAAAAACAACATATGTCCATGGCTTTAAATTTTAAATATTTCTAAAATGCTACATTGATATGTAAAAAATATTGTGTTAGTAGATGTACAATATACTTCTTTAACCACAGTAAATAAGAGAAACAAGTTTTCATTGTTGGCTTAGTGTGAAAAAGTTTATTGTCTATACTGATAAGTTGATTCAGTGTGACAAATGTTGTTTCTGAAATAATCGATTCAACTATCTAAATGAGTGAGTAATAAAATGTATGACATGTATTCCTGTATTTATTTCTATGACGGTAAGGTTCAAAATAGCGCTTGAAATATCAACCATAATTTACGTGTACCTATATTTATGTCTATACAGTGATCCGTCTTGTCGAGGCACAGAATAGGTTTAAGTTACTACTAAAGCGCGTCGCGTATTTTTTATTGGGTTGTATTTTTAATATTGCCATATCTTTTAAACTACGCGTTGGATTGATTTGTTGTGAAAAACAATTTTGTTCTCCTTGAAATGACAAAGCTAACAAAAGGATTCAATTGGATAAGGATTAATACTGTGTTTGTCAAAACAGTTTTGAAAATTACCTACAATTTCGCGTTCACTTTAAAGTGACCAAAGTTGATATACTGCAAAAACCTGAAGAGATAGATATATGCTGTCGCGGACTATTATGTAGACCTAATAAAGCCGGTTATTTTTGAAGTACATCATTTTCATGTAGGACTTACTATGTTGTCAGCGCACGCGCTTAAAAAGTCTCAAAATTTCATTTTTTGCCGACTTTTTTTACAATTTTCAATATTTTACGCTGTAAACGTAACATAACTGAAATAAAATAAAACTAATGTGTTTAAGTGGTAAAGTACAATTCTAATGATGAAAGAATTTTCGAAATCGTTCCAGTAAATTGTCTACAACCTTGGTTCAAACATTTCATTCCTAAATTAAACGTCTACTTTGTATGGCGGCCATGTTTTTTTGTATGGGAGCCAAGGTTTTTTTTAATCTTTTCTAAAAGGACCAAGGTAGTACTCAATGTAGTGTGAAGAAAGTACATCTCTAATCCCCACCGTTTTCGAGATCCGCCGGGGGTCCAATGCCAGGAGTTGACCTTCGGAAGTTCACCACTTTTTTCTCAAACCATTATTCCATCTATATACAAATCTGCATTTAGTTTTATGTCATTGCTAATAGTTTCCTCAAAACAACTATCTAAAGATGAAAAAGATGCAATGTATGGCGGCCATCTTTAAAAAAAAGATATCGAAAAACTAATTTCAGATTCGTAATTGGCGACCCCGAAAACCCCCGGATGCAAAATTTCAAGTCGCTGAAAATCAAATTTCAAACAACTTCGATTCCGATGATTTCTCATGAAAAATTGAAGTAACAAGTTATTGAAGAAATGAAATGAAACCACCAACTATTTAAAAAAAATATCGATCCTACAAAAAGTTGATGGGAATCAAAGTTGTAGAAAATCTAATTTCGAACAACTTTTGGTCCCATAACTTCTGCTGTAAAATTGAAATAACACAAGTTATTGAAGAAATGAAATGGTACCACCAACTATTTAAAAAAAATATCGATCCTACAAAAAGTTGATGGGAATCAAAGTTGTAGAAAATCTGATTTCAAACAACTTTTGTTCCCATAACTTCTGCTGTAAAATTGAAATAACACAAGTTATTGAAGAAATGAAATGGTACCACCAACTATTTAAAAAAAATATCGATCCTACAAAAAGTTGATGGGAATCAAAGTTGTAGAAAATCTGATTTCAAACAACTTTTGTTCCCATAACTTCTGCTGTAAAATTGAAATAACACAAGTTATTGAAGAAATGAAATGGTACCACCAACTATTTAAAAAAAATATCGATCCTACAAAAAGTTGATGAGAATCAAAGTTGTAGAAAATCTAATTTCAAACAACTTTTGTTCCCATAACTTCTGCTGTAAAATTGAAATAACACAAGTTATTGAAGAAATGAAATGGTACCACCAACTATTTAAAAAAAATATCGATCCTACAAAAAGTTGATGGGAATCAAAGTTGTAGAAAATCTAATTTCAAACAATTTTTGCTCCCATAACTTCTGCTGTAAAATTGAAATATCAAGTTATTGAAGAAATGAAATGGTACCACCAACTGTTTAAAAAAGTATGTATCCTACAAAAAGTTGATGGGAATCAAAGTTGTAGAAAATCTAATTTCGAACAACTTTTGGTCCCATAACTTCTGCTGTAAAATTGAAATAACACAAGTTATTGAAGAAATGAAATGGTACCACCAACTATTTAAAAAAAAATCGATCCTACAAAAAGTTGATGGGAATCAAAGTTGTAGAAAATCTAATTTCAAACAACTTTTGTTCCCATAACTTCTGCTGTAAAATTGAAATAACACAAGTTATTGAAGAAATGAAATGGTACCACGAACTATTTAAAAAAATATATCGTTCCTACAAAAAGTTGATGGGAATCAAAGTTGTAGAAAATCAAATTTCAAACAACTTTTGTTCCCAAAACTTCTGCTGTAAAATTGAAATAACACAAGTTATTGAAGAAATGAAATGGTACCACCAACTATTAAAAAAACATATCGATCCTACAAAAAGGTGACGGGAATCAAAGTTGTAGAAAATCTAATTTCAAACAACTTTTGTTCCCATAACTTCTGCTGTAAAATTGAAATAACACAAGTTATTGAAGAAATGAAATGGTACCACAAACTATTTAAAAAAATATCGATCCTACAAAAAGTTGATGGGAATCAAAGTTGTAGAAAATCTAATTTCAAACAACTTTTGTTCCCATAACTTCTGATGTAAAATTTGATTAACACAAGTTATTGAAGAAATGAAATGGTACCACCAACTATTTAAAAAAAATATCGATCCTACAAAAAGTTGATGGGAATCAAAGTTGTAGAAAATCTAATTTCAAACAATTTTTGCTCCCATAACTTCTGCTGTAAAATTGAAATATCAAGTTATTGAAGAAATGAAATGGTACCACCAACTGTTTAAAAAAGTATCTATCCTACAAAAAGTTGATGGGAATCAAAGTTGTAGAAAATCTAATTTCAAACAACTTTTGTTCCCATAACTTCTGCTGTAAAATTGAAATAACATAAGTTATCGAAGAAATGAAATGGTACCACCAACTATTTAAAAAAATATCGATCCTACAAAAAGTTGATGGGAATCAAAGTTGTAGAAAATCTAATTTCAAACAACTTTTGTTCCCATAACTTCTGCTGTGAAATTGAAATAACACAAGTTATTGAAGAAATGAAATGGTACCACCAACTATTTAAAAAAATATCGATCCTACAAAAAGTTGATAGGAATCAAAGTTGTAGAAAATCAAATTTTAAACAACTTTTGTTTCGATAACTTCTGCTGTAAAATTGAAATAACAAAAGTTATTAAAGAAATGAAATGGCACCACCAACTATTTAAGAAAAATATCGATCCTACAAAAAGGTGACGGGATATAAAGATGTAGAAAATCTAATTTTAAACATCTTTTGTTCCCATAACTTTGCTGTAAAATTGAAATAACACAAGTTATTGAAGATATGAAATGGTACCACCAACTATTTAAAAAAATATCGATCCTACAAAAAGATGACGGGATATAAAGATGTAGAAAATCAAATTTTAAACATCTTTTGTTCTCATAACTTCTGCTGTAAAATTGAAATAACACAAGTTATCGAAGAAATGAAATGGTACCACCAACTATTTAAAAAAATATCGATCCTACAAAAAGTTGATGGGAATCAAAGTTGTAGAAAATCTAATTTCAAACAACTTTTGTTCCAATAACTTCTGCTGTGAAATTGAAATAACACAAGTTATTGAAGAAATGAAATGGTACCACCAACTATTTAAAAAAATATCGATCCTACAAAAAGTTGATGGGAATCAAAGTTGTAGAAAATCTAATTTCGAACAACTTTTGTTCCCATAACTTCTGCTGTAAAATTGATATAACACAAGTTATTGAAGAAATGAAATGGTACCACCAACTATTTTAAAAAACATCGATCCTACAAAAAGTTGATGGGAATCAAAGTTGTAGAAAATCTAATTTCAAACAACTTTTGTTCCCATAACTTCTGCTGTAAAATTGAAATAACACAAGTTATTGAAGAAATGAAATGGTACCACCAACTATTTAAAAAAAATATCGATCCTACAAAAAGTTGATGGGAATCAAAGTTGTAGAAAATCTAATTTCAAACAACTTTTGTTCCCATAACTTCTGCTCTAAAATTGATATAACACAAGTTATTGAAGAAATGAAATGGTACCACCAACTATTTAAAAAATATCGATCCTACAAAAAGTTGATGGGAATCAAAGTTGTAGAAAATCTAATTTCAAACAACTTTTGTTCCCATAACTTCTGCTGTGAAATTGAAATAACACAAGTTATTGAAGAAATGAAATGGTACCACCAACTATTTAAAAAAACATCGATCCTACAAAAAGTTGATGGGAATCAAAGTTGTAGAAAATCTAATTTCAAACAACTTTTGTTCCCATAACTTCTGCTGTAAAATTGAAATAACACAAGTTATTGAAGAAATGAAATGGTACCTATCTATCTATCTATCTCATTCACGCATCACATTACGTACATCCGGCACTGTTTCACAATTCGTTCATGCTTATCGTTTGTTCCAACATTCATGCTAAAGTCATTCTCCACAGAGCTATTCATTCTCGCTGATTATTATAAACGGTGGGGATTTCCCACAAGCATAGACGTTGTTGCCAGTCGCTACAAAATATCATTCAAAGAAAAATAATTTCCCGTCCTCGCCACAAAATAAGTAATGAAAAATTCCGTGCTCCTTTAAATTGGTACGAATTTGTAGTTGCGATAAAAATATATTAAAAAATTGCTATAAATATAAAATATTTGCGATAAATGGTTCAAATATTTACTAAATATTTTTATTATTTATTGTTAAACATTACCGCCCCCCTAAAAATTGAAAATCTATAGAAGAGGCCCATGTCCAGCAGTGGATGTTCTATTGCTGATAAAATGATGACGATATTTTGTATTCGTTTTTATTTTAGATTTCATGTGTTGATCTTAGTTGATTTACGATTTTCGTTTGTTTGTAAAGTTCTCTAACGGAGACCACGCACCAGCACGCGCAGCGTAGGACATTCACCGACTTATGAATCTAAGCCGTTTCCGACCGGGCCTATTGAAATTCCCTCGGGGAGGCCCATGTCCAGCAGTGGACGTCTTACCGCAGATAATAATGATGATGATGATATTTTTTCACAACTTCCTCAATGTGGGTAATTGGGTTTAAAATTATAAGGCTTAGCTAATAGCATAATAATTGCAGTAAATGTTAACTAATTAATTTCAAAACCAAGATGGCCGCCACAGAATAGTAAATTACATGATGTTTTTTCATATCTCCCTCAATATGGGATCAAAAGAAAGAGCTTGAGTAGGTAGAATAAGATCGACTATGACAAATTCCAAGTCAAGTCAAGGTCGATCTTGGTATCAAGGTCAGTCAAGCTGGATGCTTAGTCAAGATAAATCATGGTCGATGATTTTGGAGTCAAGGTCGATGATCCCGGAGTCAAGGTCGATGATCCCGGAGTCAAGGTCGATGGTCTCAGAGTCAAGGTCGATGATCTCGGAGTGAAGGTCGATGATCTCGGAGTGAAGGTCGATGATCTCGGAGTCAAAGTCGATGGTCTCGGAGTCAAGGTCGATGACTTTGGTGTCAAGGTCGATGACCTTAGTGCCAAGGTTAGTCAGTCAGTCGAATTAGAGAACTCTGGGTGCGCGCAGAGGTTTTCCAATTCATATATTTCTACATCCCAGATTGCTCCAGATCGCACCTTTGGTATCCTCTGACCCAAGGGCACTGATGCAATTCTATTCTCGAGTTGAGAAGTAGTTCTGTCATTTGCAGTGCAGAGTTACATGCAGTACAATATTTGCGAGTATGAACCAAATCGGTCGAGATTATAGGCTTATGAAGTTTTAAGTTAAAAAAATGTGCCGCGCAGTCTACTGTTTGGAGAACTACTAGTTTTAGATTTTATATTGTGTTGATCTTAGTTAATTTATCATTCTCGTTTGTTCATGCTAACATTCCATTGTCTTACACCTAAGGGTTTTTAGCGCTAAGTCCTCCTTTAGTACAAATGGTGTGCAATAAAATGGTAAATAAATAAACAAATGTTGTTGGCAACACTGGACTCTGCGCGACAGGGAAGCCCAAGTGTAGCCACCCAAGCGAATATTGTCGCGACAAGCCGAAGCTTCCGGCGAAGCTTCGCGTTGGCGCGAAGTACCCGGCCACATTATCGTCCGCAGACGAAGATTCGCCGTAGGGCGATAATGTGGCCACGCCATCGACATACGGTATAGACGTCGATGCCAGACGAATTTTTCGCGCCAAATACTACCGTTGAATTTTTGATGAGATGACACTTCTATCAGTATTATGCAGGTTTTTACTATTATCTAGTCTGAATATGATAAAATCATAACAACGTGTATATAGCTGTCTAAGTATGTATAGCACATCTTTTTTCTCACACCGTACACATACGCTAGTAACGTCTCCACCTATTCTCTCGCCACGATGCAATGTCATTTCAATTTCAATTTGTTTATTTACAGAAAATAAGGCGTTACATTTTTTATCCTTACAGACTACGAATTAAATTATCACACAATATGGAACAGATATAAACATACAATAAAATTAATAAAAACTACAACATATTATAAGAATTATTATGCAAACTACTTTACTGTTTTGTTTTTATATACCTAATCCCTAAATAAGAAAATTATAAAAAATCACATTTTGGATTTTTCGCTATACAAAAATGGTTTTAGCAATTGCTGTCCATTCATCAGCAAAAATATTGATTAGCGGGAGGGAGGCATATTTTCTAATTAGATTTTAGTTCAAGGCCGCCAATACGCCGCCATATTTTAATAAGCAATGTCAAAAATAATAAAATCTGAAAAAAATTAAATTCTTTTAAATGATGATTGTTTTGAAAGAAAATAATAGGAAAATCATTTTCCAAAACAAATAAAGCAAATAATTGAACACTGTACAAGGTAATGGCCTGCGCTCGATATATTTTTGCATTATCTCTTTTCTGAAATATGGTAAACAAAACCTGTCGAATGTCGTCGCCTTAGAGAAATTTTCTCTAAGGTCGTCGCTGTTATATCATCGAAATTGTCTCATCTTCTCTCTGTCTGTCTGTCTAGTGTATATTTATACAGGGTTATCTGCTTGCCCTGTACTATGCCGAAAGGGCTTGATTAAAACCATCATTATGAACAACTTTTACTAAAGCGGCAACCCGGAAATTGAGTAAAAAATCAGCTGTTCCATACAAACATTTTTTGCCGTTTCTCGCCCTATGTCAATAATGGTAACAGGTAGATGCTAGAAATTTTCACAGAATATTTAGTTGTATATTCACTTCAATAATAAATAATAAAATTAGAATAAAATAAGTATTTAAGGGGGGCTCCCACACAGTACAGAACCCTCCGTGCGCGAGTCCGACTCGTACTTGGCCGATTTTTTTTTCTCGAATTCCGGGTTGCCTCCATAGTAAAAGTTGTTCATAAAGTTGGTCTAAATCACCTCGTTTCTGCTTAGTACACCAGATAACCCTGTATAATTCGTACGCCTTAATGTGTATTTACTAATTATGTTGTTAGGTACTTAGTTAATTATATTTGTATCGTAAAACTTGCAGGCCAAGAAGAGCAAAAATCAACAGGTGCCTGGTGGAGTCGTGTGAGGAAATTTTAAAACTTGGATCCACCTTGAAAATAATTCCGAATCACATGGACTTGCAGACAAATGTACGGCGTTCTGATATGTAAGTTTTGAATAAGTCATTATTTTGGGAAGTATTTTTTTGGGCTGTTCCCTAAATATTTGGAAAGTTATTAGGATCAGGTGAGTGAATTAACGGGAAGGTATTTAATTATTAGGTAGTTGATAAATTAATGCGACAGATAAACATGGACAGGAGTATAAAAACAATTGGTCCGGTACGTTACGCTAAAATGTCAGACTAATAAATGTATAGCCGGGAAAAATGGCCACAATGGGCAGAAAAGTCGGGTGGCTGCGAGGAGCGGAAACACCCGAACATTACTTTGGTTGAAAAGAGAGGTAAACTTGCGGCAAAGAATATATAATAATACTACGTATAGAACGGCCACTCGTTACCCCCCACCCGTTTCAGTCTTCCTCACTTCCACCCCGCGGTAATCGAACGGAATTTGTGACTGCGCGCGGGCTGCACACTCAGGTTGGTGATTTCTCCAAAATAAAATAAGTACAGAAACCGTCACAATGGGGAGGACTTGTGTTGTTTATGGTTGTATGACAACATTACGTGACAAGATAACATTTCATTCTTTCCCTAAAGATAAAATAAGGTACCTACTTATTTACTTTTAGTATGTAGACAAATATTGCATAAAATTATGTCATTCAACTTTAGATATTTCCTCTTGATATTTTGGTTTAAATAAAATAAATCGTTTACTTTTAGTTATAATGCTTTCAAATTATTATGAATTCATAATACTTTATAAACACTAGAATGATATTCATATTTGTAAATTTATTTCGCATCTATCTCACTTCCGCATGAAAGTATAATGGCGGAACGGTCGTAGAGTACGCCAAGATAATTCTGCGCGCGGCCAAAATTGGGAACTAATTCAATGCTGATAGAGAATTGTAAATGCTACCAACATAACGTACGTGGCGACGCTACTCGCGCGCAAAATCTCTCGTTCGCTCATCGTGCTCACAATCACAGGGGGTTACCATGGGCGTGAAAATATTAGTTATCGTAACGCAACTGTTGCAGGATATCGGTATCGATATGCAATGCATTATTATGTTTAAGTTGCAATAAATAATAGAATTGAACTGGAATTTAATTTAATATTTTTCTTTAAATAATAGAATAGGTCGAAGGAAGGAAGAAAAAGAACGAAAGAAGGAATAGGTCGTTATAAAAATAGTATTCACAATGCACATAATGTAGATATCTACCAGTTTTCATTTTTGCGCGAAAACATACTTAAACATCATATCAAATGGAATAATATGTAGTTTGTACTGCAAGATCATTAAGCTCTTAGCGTACACGCTTCAAACTATTTGTTTACGTAATAAATACGAAAATATAATATACTAGCTTTTACCCGCGGCTTCGCCCGCGTTATATTTTGATTTTGGCTTATGTTTATGTCGGCTGCGAAACCTAATAACCTAACCGACAAATATCAAAATACCTTAAAGGAATGCAAGGTTGGAGTGTATATGCAAGGGTCAGGGGTCTTAATTACAAATGAATAAAAACTATACCTATATTTCAATGTTTTTGGCTGTTTGCAGTTATAATAAACATTACAATGGTACAGCAAAGTTTATACCTACTTGTTCCTAATTATTGCTTTTTTACAAATATTTGTGCAAAAATCGATAAATTTGTTTCTAAGGTTTTTACGTGTTAGATTAATTCCAATTTTTTGTTCTAAATAAAATCTCTGCTTTCCATAAACTGGGCATTCCAAGATTATGTGCCACTGCACATGAGTCTCCTCTTTTGTGGGTTCACAGATGCACGATGGGCTTTCCCTCAACTTAAATCGATGTAAGTATTGGGAAAACTCACCATGCCCCGTCAGCACTTGAGTTATGATTCCCACTGATGCTATTTCTCTTACGATCTTGTATGCCGCCCTTGCATCCGGAAAATATGTTTTGGTTACCGCCGCTGTGTGTCCATCCTGATACAGCCGGTTCCACTCGTCAAGAGAGTCCTTTCGGATTTCTCGCTTGACGAATGAAACGGGGCAGTTATCGTAAATAGGTCTGCACTTCGAGTGCAGTGCTGCTTCCTTTGCTAGCTGGTCCGCTCTCTCATTTCCCTCCATCCCCGCGTGTGCTTTAATCCAATAAAGTTTCACTATTTTATTTTGTGCGTGTAGCAACTTTATGTTCGCTTTGAATTTACTGCTAAGGGATGGAGGGAAGATACGCCAACTACCGTTTCCAGTGCAGACCTGGAGTCACAAAAGATTTTTGCTTTTTCGGTAGCCTCAAGAAGTGTCAATAACTCGGCCTGGTACACGGAGCACCAATCGGCCAATTTCAGCTTGCGGGTACTGATCTCAGTGGCATCATCCCAAATGGATAATGCCGCCCCAACTTTCCCTTTAACTTTGCTGCCGTCTGTAAATATGTTAATTTCTCGGTTAAGATTTTGCTCTAGTGCTGCTCCGTCTGCCAGGCATATGAACTCCAGCTCCTCCTGCTGCGCTGGGTGTGGCTTCTTTTCTGTCTCTCTATCTCCAGTTACTTGCTGGGAATAACCCTTCTCAGTTTCATAAAGCAAGGCTGCTTCCTGGACTCTGATATGACAGCCGCGGATTAGGGGCCGCGGAGGGATATATGGAACTGGTGGTGTGGGTGCCGCCACCTACCCTACCTTCCGCTAGGCCGTCAACGTGTTGGCAGACGCAGTGGGGCTGCAGGGGAAGAGAGGTGTCGGTATCGCGATGGCCGTTCTCACTGCCCTCTGCAGTTGAAGAGGCAGGCGCTGGGCTACTATGACTGACCCGCTGCACTGGGACCAGGGCGTTGGAATGCTGTCTGACGTTCAGTACTGGTTAGTCCAGAGTGGTGGATGACGATGTGTCTTGTGCTTCGAAACACTCCGTCATTATGGCGAGAGCGCAAGCTCCGTTATGGAGCCCGAGTCTGGGCTAGCTCTGTTGAGTGCCGCGAAGGAGTGCGAAAAATGTAGGAACGTCCTAAACTTGCCATGACAGGTTATTTCTGGCGCTTAGACGGCTGCTACCGCAGCCCGCTCACTTAGTTTTTATCCTATCCTACGGGAACTGTTAAAGTTTTTGCGATAAAAAGTGGCCTATTATGTCACTTTTCGTCTTTCAAACTATATTCATGCAATAAGCCAAGGCAAGTTGCTCCGTTGCTGAGAAAAAATTATTGTTAAGTCCTACGGGAACCACAAAAGTATCCTATGTCACTTTCCGTCTTCCAAACTATACCCACCCCAAATATCAAGTCAATCCGTTGCTCCATTGCTGAGAAACAGTTATTGTCCTATCCCATGGGAATCACGAATTTTCTCGAGATAAAAAAGTATCCTATTATCACTTTGTCTTTTAAACCAAAGGTATCCATACCAAAAATCAGGTCAATCTTTTGCTCCGTTGCTGCGTTAAAGAGCAACAAACCAACAAACTTTTCGGATTGATAATATTAAAGTATGATGTATACCATAAAGGTAGAATAAAGAAACATGTTAAACCTCTAATGATAGAAGATTTAAAAATATTTTAAATGTCAGACAAAATGACGGCCTGGTATTAAACGTCATAGTAACATGTAGCATGCAGAGGTAAAATAACATTTTATCCAATTTTAATGTCAGTTGTCATTTTTAATCCATACTTTATTTCCTCTTCAAGGGGATATAATGGTGGAATAACAATTTGTCCCCTTGCCATGCTACTTGTGATTTATAAAAGTCTGCAGACAATGTCACCTGTCATCCAATTACGTTTGGCTGTGACGTTTCGTTAGTCCATATTAGCGTCATAGAGGAATTAATCACTTAGCGTCTTTGTGATAGTGGCGACAGTTTCGCTTTCGATGGTTTTTGTCCTGTCCTACAGGAACTATGCAATTTTTCGGGATAAAAAGTATCCTAAAGCTCCTTCCGCCTTTTAAACTATGTCCATGCCAAAAATCAAGTCAATCCGTTGCTCCGTTGGTGCGTGATGGAGTAACAAACCAACAAACCAACAAACTTTTCGGATTTATAATATTAGTAAGGATATACAGAGTTACTGTGCGAAATGTGACTGCGAGTATTTGTAATTTATTGATGTTTATTTGATTTTTGGGAAAACATTACTTTAGCTTGTTTTAGGGTTCCGTACCAAAAGGGTAAAAACGGGACCCTATTACTAAGACTGCGCTGTCCATCTGGCACCAGGCAGTATCTCATGAACCGTGACCGTGATAGCTAGAACGTTGAAATTTTCACAGATGACTTATTTCTGTTGACTTACTAGACTTTTCCCAAAATATGCCTACTCAATAATTTAAAAAACGACTACTGTAAATATGCCAACTAAAATTGTGAATTATATTCTAAAAAGTCAATAGAGCATACCGAAAAAATACCTTTTAAAATACTGGATTCTCATCACACTGGTACAAGACATGTACTGTACGTAGTATTATTATAATTATATTCTTTGGTACATGTTAAGCTACAGATTAGGCAAATATGAACATTGTGATAACTTTAAAACCTCCTTTTTTGCGTCAAGGGTTAAAAATATTTTTTTGCAATTATTCGTCAAACATAGCCAGAAACAGTTATAAAAACCGGCAACGTAACGCGTTACCGCTACCCCACCCAGTGAGGCCCAGAGTAGGTCACCTCCCTCAGTCAGTTCGCCACCGGTGCGTTTCGCGCGTGATTTACTTAATCGTTAATTACTATTTCTTTTGTTTATATTGTGGGATGATTTTAACAAATATACATATTCAAGTGAACACGCACCGTGTTTATATTACTGGATACTTCAGCAATATGTGAGTAAATTATGTGAATCTCGTAACAGTGCCGTGTTTAGATAATGTTCTACGTAGGTAAATGAGTGATTTCGTCAAAATAAGTGTATGTACGATTGTATGTGAGACCTGCAGCGGCTAGTACATCGTATTAGGCTTGCTTAAAACTTCTTGGTAAGTCAGAATTCGATTCGTACGGTCGTTGTCGTCGTTGACAACCATAGACGTTCTGCACACAAATACCCGTGTAGCGGTCGTGCGTATGTATAGTGTATGTGAGCAAAATTGTGTAGTGTGCGTAAGACAGCGGATTTTGTATGAAGAATCACGGAGTGTCCGGGCTGTGCTTGCGGTGTACGGTCTCGATAAACATATCTGCATTTTTCAATTTTAAAGAATTTTCACATTTTGCACTTCGAAGAATTACACGTGTTTATGAAAGGTGTTGTAATACTAAGTGAGTTCGTACAGGCCGGGTGATTTGCCCTGGTGTCAGAATTTTTAAGCCATCAGAAGGCTTCTGACGTGGCTAAACGGTAAAAATAACCGGGACCTACAATTTAATCTATCATCCGAGCTATGGTAGCGCTCAGTTGTAAATGCCACCCGCGATCGATCGATGCCATGATCCGAAGACTGGCCGTTTTGACAAAAGTCGCAGAACAAGAGTTGTTAGCCTTGATGTACAGAATAAGCCCCTAAAAGGATGATAATTGATTAGGAATAACCCTGTATATAACGGGACTAAACTCACGTGTACGGATAGTCATAACGACCATAGTTTCGATCGCGTTCAGCGACCTTTCTCAAGTTGGCGAGTGTTATCAGTTATCACGCGTAGCCGTCTCGCAATGCACTGCGGGCTGCGGCGCGTAGCGCTCGTGATGACAGCGGCTGCGGTGGCGGGGCGGGGGCGGGTAGAGAGGATTGTTGTGTCGGCGCGCACTGAAGATCCTCTTCGTCGGTATCCCGGTATCCGTCGGGGATACTCCAGCACACTGAGCTCACAATGTCTCCACCAGTCCCACGGTCAAGTCCTCTGGTTCCTTGAAAAAACAGTCTCCACATTGTGGCAGTATCCATCCCCCGTCTTTATTGAAGTCAGGGCGTCTGCTAATCTCAATAGCCTCCTTAACTTTACGAGGCACGAAAAACTTCTCTCGTGCTAGCACCTTCGCTCAGTCAAATCTGGTGAAGTGCTGTGCATCGGAATCGAGAGTGTGTTCCACTACCGCGGATCCATTTCTGTCCCAAGTTTTTCATTAAACGTATATGCTCCGTGAGCCTGGTAGAAACATTTCTTCTTGTCTCTCCGACGTAACACTTCCCGCAATCGCACGGGATCATGTAGACACCGGGGACACCCAAAGGGCCTCTATCCTTAGGAGAGCGTAGCAATTGTCTTAGTTGTCCCGGAGGACGGAAGTTGGTTTTAATCCTATATCTTCGGCGTAATAATTTTCCAATTCCAATTCTGTCCGTCACTCCTTTAATGTACGGCAAATACGTTGCTACTCTCTCAACCGATGCCGGACGTGTCCTCGGAGATGCGTCTGCCAACCGCCAGCTCTGTTGACACTTGTAACCATTACTGCTTAACACGTTTTTAATGTGATCGAGCAGTATCCAGGTACTCAAAATTACACAGTTTTAATGCTCTATTTATAAGTGTCCGTGGGACTGAGGTCAAGTGCGCTGGATAGTGGTGCGAATCTGCGCTCATGTATCTATCCGTGTGTGAGTTTACGGTATACCGTGTGGGAAAGTCAACCGTTAGAGTCTCGTATCACCAACACATCTAGAAATGGTAGAGGTCCGTTGCGTTCGCGTTCAACCGTTACAGCAATGTTCGCATGTACGCTATTCAGACGCGATATTAGCGGATCTATTCCATCTTTCTGTACCTACTGTGCTGTGGCAAACACGTCGTCCACATATCGCCACCAGTGTCTCGGTTTATATGGAATGGTTAACAAGGCAGCTTCTTCAAACCACTCCATAATAAATATCAAAATTAATGTTCGCTGCCACTGGAGCCAAAGGAGAACCCATCGCAACTCCGTCGATCTGTAGATAATAGCCCCCCTGCCATACCAAGTATCCACTTGACAGAACTAATTTTATTCAAGCCAAGTACTCGACAGGTATGTCGACATGCTGTAATGAAACCAGCTATAAAGTCTATTGTATCCTCTATCGGTACATTCGAAAACAAACTAACCATCTATAATCACCCTCATCCAGTCGTACTCCTTCTAGCATCTGAACAAAATGTGACGAATCTTTCACATAACTCGTTGTCTTGCCTGTGAAAGTAAGTAGCATGTCTGATAGAAACCAGGACGAAGGGGCCAATCTGGTTTGTGGATTTTCGTAAGCTGTAAATTTTAAAAGGTAAACTATAAACCCTACAAATCGTGTTACAAATAATCTTAATAGAATCTTAAAGACTTTGCGGGAGGATTTGTATGAAAGTTTTAGACCACTAAACCCGACTTCCCCAAAAATTTCCTTGCATTATTTGAGAAAAGTACTATACAACTCTTGAAGTGGCCACAACTATAGGCAAACCATTTAACTCGCGGAACGCTCGCGGGGTAAGAAGGGAGCGGGGGGAGATGTTACCGGGTGGGTGACAGGGGTACGCGGAGCAGAGAGCGCACGTCTCACCCCTCTTACCCACCCGATAACATCTCCCCCCGCTCCCTTCTTACCCCGCGGGCTTTCCGCGAGTTAAATGATTTGCCTATAGGCATTGACGGACGAGCGGGAGTTGTGGGTCACAATATACGTGAGTCTCTATCGCTGGCCGCTGCAGTATTGTACTAATAATTATTTTTCGCAATAAATAGCAAAACTGCCTTCCATCGTGTACAAATTTTTATTTTTGTATCGAATATTTCGCTCGATTTGTTTACATTTTTGTTGATTTTTCAAAAATGGCTCAGCCGATTTCTGTAAAATTTAAATAATAGTATACCCTTTCGAACTAAAAAAAAATCTGTTTATTTGTAAAATAAATAAGTAATTTGCTGAATCATTGTTTTCTTTCGTTATGTCATTGCGTATATTATTGTAGTAGTGTATTTGCGCGTAAGGTGTAGTATTTAGTATTATTATTTATGTTTATATTTTTTTTAGTATTACTCCCGTGAAATATTATAAGATCATTCCGTTCCGTGCCTGGAAGAGATCGCTTGCAGCGATAAGGCCGCCTTGAGTTACACTAGGATAAGTTTTCTTGTATTACTGTTCTTTTTTTTTTTGTGTAAAATAAAGTGTTAGCTACCTATCTATCTATGTATGTATTTTTATTTTGTTTTCAGCCAAGTCTCGGCATCCTTGCCGAAAGAAAAGAAAAGAAAGAAAGGCCGAGCATCTTTGCATGTTGCAGAAATGAACAAAATGAAAAAGAAATATGAAACGCTGAAAAAAGATATACGGGAATGGGAAAGGTAATCACTCTTTGGGAACGTATAGGTGAAATCAAACATTTTGGCGACTGTGATTTTAGCTACAAGCTGCGGATAGCCCAATCCTGACTGAAGCTCACTTAACAGCTGCGCGAGGATCGGGTTACCCGCAGCTTGCAGCTGACATCACAGCCGCCAAGTTGTATGATTCGACCTCTGAGTTCGGGCGGGCAACACCTACCATGTGTCGGGCGCCGATATCCATGCTAGACAGTGACATATTTACGCGTTAGACAGAGAAAAAGCCCGATTACAGAGCCGCCAGCGAAAATTTAATTGCAACGTAAAAAGCGTTCTCTCTATCGACTGCCTAAAGAGAAAAATAAACAGAACTATGCTATTTAGCTAATATAATTGCGATGGCGCCTCTGTAATCGGGCTTTATGTATGAGTACTCGTATGTAAGTTTGCTGGTATATCGTGATATTTAAGTTTGATCCGGACTCTTACCATTATCACCGAGTTCTTTGGAACCTCTATAGGTACATATAAATACATAAAGCTATTTATTTTTAACTGAAAACATCACAAATTTTTCGTGAATCCAATGTCTCCTTACTACATTATAAAACTGTGTTTTGGGTATTGAAGGCTTCTCACAATATTATATCTGTATCAGCCTTCTTTTTAAGCCCACTGCAGAACGTAGGCCTACCCACGGAGGGTGATTGGACCATATCCACCACGTTGACCCAATGCGGTTTGGTGGATTCACATAAGCCATCGAATTTCTTCTACGGCCGTATGCAGGTTGCCTAACGATGTTTTCCTTCACCGAATAGCCAGTGGTGTGAAATTCTGTACATAAATTCCAAAGAACTCACGATTGTAAGGCAGATGTCACTACCTAAATATTAGGGGACATCTTACACACGGTCTCTGACCCCAAACTTGTGATATGGCTGCCAGAAACTGATATGTTGCATACTACTCTGTCAAGAAAGTACCGGGAATCGATCAAAAATACACAAAATGTTAGTTATTTGTCCAAAATTATTTTATCGACTTCAAAGTATGCTCCTTCAGAAACGATATACTTACGCCAACGAATAATACGATCATGAAAAAAAAATTGAAACACTTTTTCGGGAATTGAGTCGAGTCCTCGCCGCGAATTCTCCGTTATGTCTTCTGCCGAATGACAACAGGTGCCACGAAGTGGTAATTAAACATGTCAAACGTAAACGCACGTCTCTTTACTATTAACAATGCGTTTCATGAATGTTGGGTCGGAAATGATTCGTTCTAGCATGTCCTCAGCGACTCTTATGCGATTGAGTTTTTGGAGAACATTTAAACTTTTGGGGTTAGCCAAGCAGAAACATGTTGCATACCCAAGCGATCATTTAAAATGGTACGTATTGACTTGTGAGACACAGAACGTTCAGCGGCCATCACTCTTAAACTTAAATGAGTATTTTCAGTCACTAATTCTTTCACTTTTGCGATGTTAACTTCAGTTGAAGACGTTGATGGCCTATCAGCGCGAGGCAATTGTTCCATCACATCTTGACTGCTCCTGAACGCTTTTTACCATTCATAAGCAATTTTTTTTGATAAAATCATTTAAACGTAAGCCTTCTGCAACTTTTTCAGGGACTCCGAACACGAAATTTCATTGGTGATGCAAAATTTAAAACACTCTTTGTTCGATGTTTTTGTCCATAATGAAATTCGCTATACACACTAGATATAAAACAGTTGTGCCAATCTAACAACAACAATAAAAACAAAAATTTTAATTTGGAACCATAAACAAATCATCCATTCCCGATACTTTGTTGACTGAATGTATACATATTTTCAATACATACTTATATAGATAGTAGGAAATACCGGGATAGGGCGCGAGGTAACGTAAACACTGGTGATCGTAGCAGAGATTTATTTCGACTGACACAACGGGCCGTCACCGCGGCTTACCCTCTCTTCACTATTATTTGTTATAATATGAAATAGAAATGTAGGTACCGCCATACACTACATTCCTCCGCACTAAATATGGAACATACAATAAAGGGGTGGGTTAGTAAGTCGTACTTATATTTATGTTAAACAATAACATTTTGTTGTGGCGGTACAACTGGAATTATGTACTATGGCTTATAATTAATTTCTATACAATTGAAACTTAAAACCTATAACTTATAGTTAGGATTATTTAATCTACAGAGCCGTCGTGGCCTGCCCTTGGGGGTATTTACAACTGCTTCGATCTCTGGCGAAGGTTCACGGGGTTTAGGCGTACTTTTAGGCTCCCTATAGACAACGGCAGACGGGCTCACTGTCGATGGGCGCTCCGACTCAGTTCCTTCCGCGATTACGGTGGGAATATCGGAGATTGAACTAGGTTCCCTGTTGCGCTCTTCTACTATCGCGGGAGGGTCAGGGGCTGGACAGACCAGTGAACTTCTACTCCGCAGTTTTAACTGATCTACATGACGATGTACCTGATTTCCCCCCTGTCCTATGATTTTAAAATTAGACGGACCCAGCCTACTTCCTACCTTGCCTGGCAACCATTTTTCCCCCTTTAAATATTGGCGATACCAAACCTCGGTGCCGGGGTCAATAACCCTCTCCGCGCCGGCGGCGCCTTCTACCTGTCGCTGCTGCGCGCGACTCACACGAGCCTCCCGGTCTGGCCTCAGGGCGTCCAGGCGCGTGCGCAGCCTCCTACCTAACATAAGGACCGCTGGGCATTCCCCCGTGGAACTATGTTCCGTGTTCCTATAATACATAAGGAAGGTATTTAATGCTCTATTTACATCAATCTTTTCGTGAATGGCTTTTTTAATTACCCTTTTTAATGTTTTAACTGCATTTTCCGCGGCTCCATTTGAAGCTGGATGGTACGGAGCCGTAAAAATGTGTTCAATTCCCCTATTTTTGTTAAACTCGGCAAACTCAGCACTCGTATAAGGAGGTCCGTTGTCGCTGACAATTTGGCGCGGATAGCCCCACCGCCCAAATAGCTCTGTTAGCTTATCTATAGTCCAGTTAGCCGCCGTACTAGGAACATGGAACACTTCCAACCACTTTGACATCGCGTCAACTACCACTAAATACGTTTTACCAAATATCGGCCCCATGTAATCTAAATGTAACCTCGACCAGGGGCGGGCCGGCCAAGGCCACGGGCGCGGGGTCTGCCGCGGCGGCGCGTCCGCCTGCGCCGCACACGTGACGCATTCCTTACAGACCGCTTCTATCGCTTCATCGAGCCCCGGCCACCACACGTAACTTCTAGCCAAGGCCTTTGACTTCACTATTCCCATGTGGGGCTCGTGTATTATTTTTAAAACCCTTTCCCTACATTTCTCCGGAATAACAACCCTATGGCCCCACATAAGACATCCTAACTCCTCATATAATTCATTTTTTCTATTAAAATATGGCTGCATTCCTACCACTTCGCACTCCGAGGGCCAGCCGTCTCGAACAAAACTTAAAACTCGGCCTAATATAGGATCGCGGACAGTGCATTTCTTAATATCATTATAATCTAATAACAAAGCATCTTGTGCGAAGTGGAGGTGCGTTTGTTCCGGCGCCTCGGGCAAAACCGGTTCTTTACAAGGTATAGGCAAGCGAGACAAACCGTCGGCGCTGTTCTTATCCGTACGAACATATTCTATATCGTAAGTGTACGCGGATAAAATAACCGCCCATCTCGCCATCCGACTCGCTGTCATGACTGGAATATTATTATGTGGACCAAATATAGATACTAGGGGCTTGTGGTCCGTGCGTAGTGTAAAACGTCGACCGTACAAGTACTGGTGAAATTTCCTCATACAAAAAACTATCGCTAACGCCTCCCTATGAATTTGCGAGTAGTTTTTCTCGGCACTAGTTAGTGTGCGCGATACAAATGCGACAGGCCGCTCCACCCCCCGCGCGTCTGGCTGGGTGAGAACCCCGCCGATACCGTAACAGGACGCATCACAGGCAGTGGCGGACGCTTCATAAAGACAGAAAGACACTGCCTACCCTGGTTCTGATAATAGATCTAATAATATTTTATCAATAAACAAAATAACATAAAAAACTTAAATCATGAACCAGCTCCACCTATCGAGTGCCGGTGGTATCATTAAGATAAGATCGAAGGTAATAATTTCGCATCACCGCTCACCGATACGCGCTGCACGAGCGCCACCCGCCCTTGCCACGGCAAAGACACAAACTATGGATCTCTTAATGTTTTGTATGTGTGCTCTCGTGGTAAGTCGTGGTCATGCGGATTTAATGTGTGTGCGTTCCTATAGCTACGTGGGCTTTGCTGACACACAATGACCAAAATCACGCACACAACTGCATGAAAAGCCAGTGTCTTTTTGCTTAGCTAACACGAACAATTACGACTCGTACCGAACATTTCCGAAAAAAAGTTTGCTATGCAATGCAATTATTTTAGACCATTGTTTCATTGAATTTTATACATTTAGATGGCCATCATTTTTTGTGGTATTATATTTCCCTTTTTTACTACTAATATCAATAGTCGCCATATTGTTTGATGTGTATTGTGTTTGTGAATACGCTATCAGATATTTAGGATTTTAACGTTGTTAATAGAGTGAAAAATGGATAATGTTGTCTGTGAAAGTTGTTCAGATGGTGTGTGTATTGAGAAAATAAAACATGATGCGATATATTATAAAATATGATGCGATGACATTTCAAAACTATCTTTCGGTGAAAAAAAACAAGTTATCGAGATAGGTCGTGCTACACCGGATATTTGAGCTGGCATTTGGCAATCACCTACATTATCAATCGACAAGACGACGAACCAAACCCAACGTGTTTTTGGTGTGTAAAATTTTCTGCCTACCCTGTCTTAAAACTGTGTGCACGCCACTGATCACAGGTCGCGATAAGAATCTTATCTGGGTTATAATGCGCTAATACTTGGGAGCTTGCTAAAACTTTCTTGATTTCTTGGAATGACCTTTCACATTCCTCCGACCACGCCCAGTCTACACCCTTTTTGAGTAAATTGAATAGCGGTACTAGCTTCAGACTATAATTTTTAACAAACTTTGCAAAAAAGTTGGATAATCCCAGAAACGACCTAAGTTCTGTAACATTTGAGGGCCTAGGTATCTTTTCAATCGCCTCCACCTTTGCCGGGTCAACCTTGATACCATCTTTCGATAAAACATATCCTAGGTAAGTTACTTGCCTTGCTAAAAACACACATTTGCTTTGTTTAAGACGTAATCCGCTCGATTCTAATCTCTCGAATACCGCCTCGAGCGCCTCTAAATGCTCGCGTTTTGTTTTCCCGCCAATTATTACATCATCAATAAAAATACCTACATTCGGTATACCCTTCAGTAAATTTGTCATAATTCTTTGGAAAATTCCCGGACTCGATGACAACCCGGATACTAGTCGATTATAGCAAAATAAACCGCGATGAGTGTTTATAACCGTATACTTCTTTGAATCGTCTAGCTCGATCTGATTATAGGATTGAGATAAGTCAATTTTACTGTAAAACTGAGAACCGTTTAATGCGAAAAGAACCTCCTCAATCTTTGGTAACGGATAACGATCTACTTGTAAGTACGGATTTAGCGTGGCTTTGTAATCTACGCAAACCCTGAGCGCTCCGTCCGGTTTATTTACGGGAACTAGCGGTGAAGCCCAGTCGGAGCTGTCCACCGGCTCGATGATGCCCGCTGCCAGCATGGCGTCGAGCTCTGCGTCCACCCGCGCCCGGGTGGCGAATGCCATCGGCCGCGCGCGGTGGAACACTGGCACCGCGCCCTCCCGTACTCGTAGCGTGGCCTTGCCCCCCGTGAACCTCCCCAAGCTTCCGTCGAACAGCTGTTTATATCTGCGCAACAAAACATTTATTTCATCACTTAATTCCGGATTACTTTCACTACCTAAACTGTTTAAGTCGTTACAAGGTATTACAGGTACTCGAATTCCTAACTCACTGAGCCATTGCCGGCCTAACAAAGACGTCGTGCCTCCTCTTATGATAAACAATTCAAGCTCTTTTGTAATGCTTCGATATTTAACATTAGGTCTAATTATACCTAACGGCCTGATTTTTGAACCATCGTAAAATTTTATAGACAGATCGTAAGGTATGATTTCATTTTCTTTAAAATATTTCAGGTACGTATTTTCACTTATACACGATATTGCCGTTCCGGTATCGATTTCCATAATTATTTCTTTATCGTTAATTAATAGTGGCAAACTCACCGGCTTATAATCTGCCAAGTTTAATTGGTACAACTCCACGCAATCATCCCAAGATAGATCTGTCGTAGGCTCCTCCGGTTCCGTACCTCCAAAATGAACTCCGGTTCTTCGGGTGCCGGTAGTCTTCCCGGCCCCGGCGCCGGTGGTCTTCCCGGCCCCGGCGCCGGACGTTCCGATCGGACACACCCGCCTTAGATGTCCGGTGTTTTTGCACAGGCTGCACACGAAGTCTCGGTATCTGCAGCCCGTATAGCCGTGACTCGTGGCTCCGCAGCCCCTGCAGTTGGACAGCGCTGACCGCGCGTGTCCCGTCTCCGGCGTCTCCGCCGGCCGCTCGGGCCGGCCGCCGTTCCCGCGCCCGCGGCGCTCGCGAGCTCCGCGACCTCCGCCGCCGGCGCGCAGTGCATGCACCGCACTGTTTCCCGCCGCCTCCGGCCCCGTTCGTGCCTCCACGGCTGCCGCATCGCGCTCCGCAGCCTCCAGCGAACACGCCATCTTCACCGCGCTCGCAAATGCCAACGTATCCGACTCCGCGAAAAGCCGTTGGCGGATGACGTCACTCGCTATGCCGCACACGAATTGATCACGCAGGTTTTCGTTCAGCACCTCTCCAAATTTGCAGTGTCGGGCTAGCTTCTTCAAATCCGCGACATACTCGCTCACTGCTTCTCCCGGTCGTTGCCGCCGTTGCCGGAACCGATAGCGCTCCGCGAGCGCCGACGGCGTCGGCTGTAAGTGATGCCGCAACAAGTCCGTTGCCTCGGAGTAGGTCAGCTCAGCCGGTTTCTTGGGACTGGCCAGGTTCACCAACAGCTCGTACGCCTCGTCCCCCATCAGGGAAATGAGCGTTGGTAACTTCAAGTCGTCTTCGACGCCATTTACTTTGAAATAACTTTCAAGCCGGTCCGCGTACGACGACCATACGCCCTCTTTGATGTCGAATTCAGAAATTTTCCCAATCGGCATGATAACTAACCACTAATATCCGGTACACGCGTTGAGTTTAATCACAATTAATTGTTCGTCGCCACTAGGAAATACCGGGATAGGGCGCGAGGTAACGTAAACACTGGTGATCGTAGCAGAGATTTATTTCGACTGACACAACGGGCCGTCACCGCGGCTTACCCTCTCTTCACTATTATTTGTTATAATATGAAATAGAAATGTAGGTACCGCCATACACTACAGATAGTACCTAAATAACATCCAGACACAGAGCAAACACCTATATTTATTACCTAAATGTTTGCCCTGGGTGGGGATCGAACCCACGCCTCTTTGATCCAGAAGTCAGGGTCACTAACCACTGAGCCACCGAGGCAGTCAAAAGAACCTCTAGATCACCACAGCGGCATTTAAAAGAACAATAACAATATTATATAAAAGAATGAAATTTAACACGAAATGAGGCAAACTAAATGTGTCCATGTGTTGTTTTTGTCAAAAATAAAGTTTATTTGTTTTAGCCATTACAAACACGTGAAGTCGAGGCTTGACAATACTCTTAAGGACTTGGACAGAGTGAAAGATGAAAACAAAACGCTGAAGAAAAATGCAGAAACTCTACAGAGGTAAGTCCCGTTATCGCCTTAACTATAAATAAATAATCGGCCAAGTGCGAGCCGGATTCGCGCACGAAGGTTCCGTATCGTATGGAAGCCCTTGCTTATTATCTTTTAATTTAATTATTTATTTTTGAAGGGAATATGTAACTTAACATTCTGTGAATATTTATTTCAAGCATCTACCTGTTGCCATTATTAATATCGAGCAAAAAAATCACGGCTTTCATATGGAAGCCCCCCTTAAATACTTATTTTATATATTTTTGAAGTGAATATTTAACTTAATATTCTGCGAATATTTGAAGCGTCTACCTGTTACCATTATTAATATCGAGCGATAAACGTATCAGAATTCAGGTCTATTGTATGGGAGCCCCCCTTAATTATTTATTTTATTATGTGTTGTTATAGCGACAACACAAATACATCATCTGTGAAAATTATAGCTATCATGGTTCATGAGATACAGCCTGGTGACAGACAGACAGACGGACGGACAGCGGAGTCTTAGTAATAGAGTCCCGTTTTTACACTTTGGGTAAAGAACCCTAAAAACAACCAAATTGTACAAAAGTTAAAAAAATGCGGAATTCGCCTTTTCTCGGAAATTCCACCAGTTCCTACAAATAAATTTATGGTGAAAATCTAACTACATACTAATCTCATCAAAAACATAAATGTGAAATGGGAGCCAAAGTGTCACCACCAAAAGAATTGAGATCTACACGGGGGCCAAGTGTTCTGTAGAAAATCCTAAAATTTCAGCTACAAGAATATACCTACAACATTCTAAAGGGATTTACTTATGTAATTCAAGCTCGTGATTTAACTTGCCTAGTTTTAAGAATAAGTACAGTGCAAACAGAAAGTACACTAACTGTCGTATGACTTAAGTATGGAATTTTAAGATAAGTATTTGTCTGTACGTGAAAAGTAGCCAAATCAAATGATAGGGATATAATATACAATCACTCTCAGTGAAATTTATTGGATTGTCTGGTTATTTTATTCATCACCATCGTCATCATCTGTTCCTTTTTTGCGAGATCCGAGTTTTATACAAGCAAATAAATTAATACACAAGAATTGCTCGTCTCAAGGTATAAGATTTATTAATCGGTTTCAATTTCGGTTTTCATTTCACAACTGAAAAAATTACAGTCGTTTGGCCTCGCTCTGAAACGAATGTGTTTTTTTAATTGCAGTTTGACAATTTAATATGTGTGACTTTATTTGTATGATATGTGTGACATAATATGTAAACCTTAATAACACCCAGACACAGAGCAAACACCTATGTTCATCACATAATTATTTGCCCTGGGTGGGAATAGAGCCCATGCCTCTTTGACCCAGGAGTCAGGGTCACTAACCACTGAGCCACCGAGACAGTCGTAGGATGCCAATTGTTTACCAATAATACTGTTTATTTATTTTTTGTTTTCAGCCAAGCCACACCGGGGACGTCGAAGGAAGGACAAGCATCTTCGCAAGTTGCAGAAATGGACAAAACTTTGCATGATGCAGAAATGGAGAAACTTACGCATGCTGCAGAATTGGCCAAAATGATATATAAATATGAAAGGCTGAAGCAAGACACAAGAGATTTGGAGAGGTAATTACTCGTGGGGAACGTATAGGTCATAAAACCTTTCTTTGCGGTTGTGATGTTAGCTACAAGCTGCGAATAACCCGTTCCTCGCGCAGCGGTTAAGTGAGCTGCAACCAGGATTGGAGTTTGCGCAGCTTGTGGCCAACATCGCTAGTAACATTATTTTGGTTTTAGGCATTGTACACATGTGAAGTCGAAGCTAGCCATGGCCAATACGGAAATGACCAATGTGAAAGATGATAATGAAACGCTAACGAAAGTTATAGCGTCTCTACAGAGGTAAGCTCCGTTATCACCTTAACGCTAAATATAGAAGCGAAAAGGTCAACACCAAAAGGTGTGTACCTTAAAAAACGTAATTCGTGTATTCTCAGTAATTACCTCTGTAAATAAAAATAAAATAGTTTTCCATACCACCTGTTCGAAAATGACTCATTATATGTCGTACAACCTCAACGTAAAATAAGTCATTATTAGCACAATCTCGAGGGCTATGGCAGGTCAGTAATGTTGTATGATTAAAATTTGGAACGAAGTACAAAAAAAAAACCTATTCGTATTCTCGAAAATATAAAAACTCCCGACATTACCAAACCAAAATTCCATAATAGTAGTTTATGCAACTGTCATATAATGAAGGGTATTAAAACACGAGTGTGAGTTTATGAAACGAGCGCAGCGAGTTTCATAATAGTAACGAGTGTTTTAATACCCGTGTTATATGCAGTTGCATACACTACTTTATCTTCACTAATAAAAATAAAAAAAAAACATATTGCGAAACATTAAATTCACGCGTACGTGTATTGTCACAGTGAACTTGGCGCCATTAAAATCAAACCAATGAGAGCGCAGCTGCGCGCGCAGGGCCAATCAGGAGCGAGCGCGCGATGTTATAATGAGATTTTACGATATCGATGTGGATATTATAACATCATGTGAAATTGCTTAAATTGAGTGTTTTGTTGTCTGCGCTATAACAGTAGTCAATAGTAGTCATTATAAGTCAAGTATTGGAAACATAAGTAGAATGTTACAACATTAGTGTAGATAAATATAAACATTAGTGTAGATAAAATTTATCTACACTAATGTTGTAACATTCTACTTATGTTTCCAATACTTGACTTATAATGACTACTGTTATAGCGCAGACAACAAAACACTCAATTTAAGCAATTTGACATGATGTTATAATATCCACATCGATATCGTAAAATCTCATTATAACATCAATAAAACGCGACCAATTAACCTGGCGAGCCTTATGTCAAAATCCTCATACAAGTTGTATAAAATTTTGATATTAGGCTGGCTTTTGAAAACAGTTGGGTTATACGTGAAAACTTCGTCGAAACTACTAAACTTACATACACAAAACTCTTTGGTAAGATCTTGTGCCAATGAAATAATAAAAAAAGAACAGCGCGCGCTCGCTCCTGATTGACCCTGCGCGCGCAGCTGCGCTCTCTTTGGTTAGATTTTAATGGCGCCAAGTTCACTGTGGCAATACACGTACGCGTGAATTTAATGTTTCGCAATATGTTTTTTAATTATTTTTACTAGTGAAGATAAAGTATTGTATGCAACTGCATATAACACGGGTATTAAAACACTCGTTACTATTATGAAACTCGCTGCGCTGAAATTGCTTAAATTGAGTGTTTTGTTGTCTGCGCTATAACAGTAGTCATTATAAGTCAAGTATTGGAAACATAAGTAGAATGTTACAACATTAGTGTAGCTAAATATAAACATTAGTGTAGATAAAATTTATCTACACTAATGTTGTAACATTCTACTTATGTTTCCAATACTTGACTTATAATGACTACTGTTATAGCGCAGACAACAAAACACTCAATTTAAGCAATTTGACATGATGTTATAATATCCACATCGATATCGTAAAATCTCATTATAACATCAATAAAACGCGACCAATTAACCTGGCGAGCCTTATGTCAAAATCCTCATACAAGTTGTATAAAATTTTGATATTAGGCTGGCTTTTGAAAACAGTTGGGTTATACGTGAAAACTTCTTCGAAACTACTAAACTTACATACACAAAACTCTTTGGTAAGATCTTGTGCCAATGAAATAATAAAAAAAGAACAGCGCGCGCTCGCTCCTGATTGACCCTGCGCGCGCAGCTGTGCTCTCTTTGGTTAGATTTTAATGGCGCCAAGTTCACTGTGACAATACACGTACGCGTGAATTTAATGTTTCGCAATATGTTTTTTAATTATTTTTATTTTTACTAGTGAAGATAAAGTAGTGTATGCAACTGCATATAACACGGGTATTAAAACACTCGTTACTATTATGGAACTCGCTGCGCTCGTTTCAGAAACTCACACTCGTGTTTTAATACCCTTCATTATATGACAGTTGCATAAACTACTATTAATAAACTGCCAAATAATCTAAAAGATATCGAAAAGGAAAACTGTTTTATAAAACAACTAAAAATTATTCTATTATCCAAATGTTATTACGCATTAGACGAATTTTTAAACGATAATCTAGAAAACATAATAATAAATCGTTCCAATACGAATCATACGAATAATAAAATTGCCATACCCTTATCAGGGTCATATATATAACTATACAAAACATGTTAATTAAGAACCGCATGTAAATTTCATATGTTGCAATAAATGATTTAACTTTGACTTTGGGTCATATGTATAACTATACAAAACATGTTAACTAAGAACCGCATCTAAATTTCATATGTTGCAATAAATGATTTGAATTTGACTCTAAATAATTTCCTCGATTCGCTCGGGAATTAACTTTAAACACCCTCGCTGCGCTCGGGAGTTAATGTAGAGTCTCTCGCTCAGGATCCAATATGTCGCCCGTGACGTAAGACACGACTTGGTTCCCTTGGTGTATATTCTACCATTTGTTTTTAGCCAAGTTTCATCCTTGACTGCGGAGCTGGGTGAAGCTAATTCGAAGCTCTCAGAAATGGACAAATTGAAAGATGAAAATAAAGCGCTGCTGAAAGATGTACAGAGTTTGCAGAGGTAAGCTCTCAATCACCATAGAAAGTGTTCCACAAACGGTGCCGGTCACACAAACCACAACCACAAACAACTGTACAGCGTAATCTGCTTACCTGCTACTAAACCGAAAGAGTTAAAGGAGTGATTCAGACCATCATTATGAACCACTTTTACTATGGTGTCAACCCGGAATTCGAGAAATAAACCATCGACAAAATGTATGAAACTGCTGAGCTCTTTCTCGATTTTTGGGTTGTCCCCAAAGTAAAAGTTGTTCATAATAATATCTTTAACTGAATCACCTCCTTTCGGCTAAGTACACCAGTTCTGGATAACCCTGTATAAGTGGCGTCTTTACAAGATAGCTGCAAGCTGCACATAACCCCACTCCTCAGCTGACGTATACCCCGCTGACATCAATGACGCACCTTTTGTTCAATAACGCCATTAAGTTTGATTCGACTAATACTACTCGACCCATTCTTTGCAACTTTCGACCCCCACCTCTTCCCCTCTCGATGACCACTAGCAGTGACAAGATTCCCCTTCTCTGTTAAGTTATCATGTACTTTTATTGTCTTATGCTTATCTTGTCTGTCACCGTTATTAATAGCGAGCGAAAAACTGCTCAAAAATTCAAGTTAGTTTGTTGTGTTTCCATTTTTAGTACTTGTTGTTATAGCGGTAACAGAAATACATCATCTGTGAAAATTTCAACATTCTAGTTATCACGGTTCTTGAGATACAGCCTGGCGACAGACAGACAGACGGACGGACGGACAGCAGAGTCTTAGTAATAGGGTCTCTTTTTTACCCTACGGGACCCTAAAAACATTTAAAAAACTCCCACCCTATACCTCCCTGTGCTTATTTTGACTACTCCTTCCCTTTACAGTTCACGTTGCATGGAAACCTTCCTCAATGTCGAAATACAAATGTACAATCAAAAAAATATTGCTACTGTGAACTATCAAAACGACTGAGACGCTTTATTTTTTTAATTTTCAGCGAAGTGATAACAGCCCGCGACGCCAACATCGCTCTTCAGACAGAAATGCGAGATTTAGCAACTCAGAATGAAAATTTGTCAACACTTAAGGAAATGAAAAAGTGAGTCCACAAGCAAAGAAACCTTTTTGTCTTAAACATTCTAAATTAAGTGACCCTGCTTATAAATCATCGGCCAAGTACGAGTCGGACTCGCGCACTAAGGGTTCCGTACTGTATGGCACCCCCCCCCCCCCCCCCCCCTTAAATATTTATTTTATTCTGTTTTTAGCATTTGTTGTTATAGCGGCAACAGAAATACATCATCTGTGAAAATTTCATGTCTAGACATGAAATTCACTGTTTCAACAAACTGAAAACAAACTGTTTCATGACAAGAATGAAAATGAATGAACTATATTTTTTCTCTTTCACACATCAGGGGATAATAAGAGATAGGGATATACAGCGCCATTTTCAAGCATTTGACATTTTTCCCACGGTTTAACTTGAAAACTAAATAGTATTGGCGGGAAAGCGAAACATAGATAATCATTTTGCATAATGATAAGACTTGTAATTATCGCAGCATGAATGAAGTTCAATTAGTAAAATAGCTATATTCACATTATCTTACGATAAAGAATGGAATTTCATAAGTAATAGAGCGATATTCACATTATGTTACCATATAATATTAAATATTCTAAAATAAACATTGGCAAATGTGCTTGATACCACTTTGATACCGTCTTTTTTTTGTTATTTCACAATTCACGCCTTGATATTTCAGATGAAATACCACCATCTCTACCTCGTTGTGATGCTACAATGGCTGATATTCGCATCCATCAAAACGAGGTTCTTAAAACTCTCCGGGAATTAGACGTAAATAAGGCGAGTGGTCCCGGCATCTAAATTTCATATGTTGCAATAAATGATTTGAATTTGACTCTTAAATAATTTCCTCGATTCGCTCGGGAATTAACTTTAAACACCCTTGCTGCGCTCGGGAGTTAACTTCAGTATCCCTCGCTACGCTCAGGGTCCAATATGTCGCCCGTGACGTAAGACACGACTTGGTTCCCTTGGTGTATAATCTACCATTTGATTTCAGCCAAGTTTCATCCTTGACTGCGGAGCTGGGTGAAGCTAATTCGAAGCTTTCAGAAATGGACAAAGTGAAAGACGAAAATAAAGCGCTGCTGAAAGATGTACAGAGTTTGCAGAGGTAAGCTCTCAATCACCATAGAAAGTATTCCACAAACGGTGCCGGTCACACAAACCACAACCACAAACAACTGTACAGCGTAATCTGCTTACCTGCTACTAAACCGAAAGAGTTAAAGGAGTGATTCAGACCATCATTATGAACCACTTTTACTATGGTGTCAACCCGGAATTCGAGAAATAAACCATCGACAAAATGTATGAAACTGCTGAGCTCTTTCTCGATTTTTGGGTTGTCCCCAAAGTACCTCTACCTCGTTGTGATGCTACAATGGCTGATATTCGCATCCATCAAAACGAGGTTCTTAAAACTCTCCGGGAATTAGACGTAAATAAGGCGAGTGGTCCCGGTGGAAAACCGGCAATAGTGTTAAAAACTGCCCAACTGTCTCCGGTTCTGACACGATTGTTCCGCCTTTCCCTTTACACAGGTATAGTTCCGCTATTCTGGAAGCTTGCGAACGTTCAACCGGTTCCCAAGTAGGGCAGTCGTGCTGACCCTAACAATTATCGGCCTATTTCGGGCACCTCCGTTTTATGTAAAACAATGGAAAAGGTACTAAATTGGAAGCTCATGGCATATCTCGCAGATAACAATCTTCTCAGTGCCAATATGGTTTTCGCCGAGATCGGTCGACTGGGGATCTTCCTTGTATATGTTACACATATCTTGGGCGAGGCCAACGAGAAATATGGCGAGGTCTTGGCTGTGTCTCCCGATATATCTAAGGCTTTCGATAGAGCAAGAGCACGACAGTCTTCAGAACAAGCTTCCTTTGTATGGGTATGCTCGTGGATTGCTGATTTTTTGAGGGACCAATCGATACGATTGGTAATTGATGGCCGTTCGTCTAATCAATTGGTTATTAATGCCGGGGTACCTCAAGGGTCTGTACTTTCCGCAACTCTATTTTTGCTGCACATCAATGACCTGCTTGTTTCCGGGTATGCAGATGACAGCACAGTTGTTCAAATCCAATCCAAGATCAACAAAGGAAGAATCTCAAACGTTGAGAGTAGACATGGTTGAGCGAATGAATCAAGCTCTTGCAGCCGTTTCTAAGTGGGGCGACGGAAATCTCGTCAAATTCAACGCTTCGAAAACCCAGGCATGTCTGTTCTCCGCAAAAAAGTGTCCCTTTACACTGTCGCCTATATTTCGAGATACTCCTTTATCAGTGACAGACCGCCCTGAACTGCTAGGACTAACACCTACTCCCACATTGAACTACGGCACGTACCTAGAATCTAGGGCCAAATTGGCTGGTATGAAGCTGGGTATCCTGAACAAGTTTAGGCGGTATTTCACACCGGGACAGTTGCTTACTCTGTATCAAGCACAGATCCGTTCGTGTCTGGAATACTGCTGCCATCTTTGGGATGGCTGGGCTAAGTATCAGCTCGAGGCCTTGGAATCGGTGGACCGGCGTGCTGTTCGGCTTATAGGTGATGAAAAGTTAGTTGCAAAAAAACTTCATAGCCTGGAGCATCGCCGTAGGGTTGCGAGTCTGTCCATTTTCTATACGATTCATTTCGGAGAGTGTGCATCTGAGCTGCACGACCTTATCCTACCATCCCCTTTTTACTACAGGACAAGTAGGAGGACGCCACATTACCACCCCAACACTGTCGATTTTCCTTCGACACGTACGAAGCGGTTTGACTCCACATTTCTGATTCGAACCGCCAGGGAATGAAACAGTCTTCCTGCTTTCCTGTTTCCTGATAAATATAATATAAAGCTTTTCAAGGTCCGAGTGAATAGGTATCTTCTAGGGCTGCGTGCTTCATCTTCGACCGCAACGTCGCTTACCATCAGGCGAATTGGTGGTCAAGCGCGGACTTATTCGAGAAAAAAAAAAACTTTCACTTTTGTGAACCAAATTTCATGAGAATTAATATTATGATAGTGTAAGTATTTAGATCTTAATTTTAAATACCTAGAAAAGCAAAACTGTGGATTTAAGGGGTAGCTCCCATACATGTAAAGTGGGGAGGGAAAAATATTTTTCAACCCCACCCCCTTATGTGTCGTAACGTTGAATAGCGATTTTAAAAAAATGTAAGGTTTCCTAAACCATTTCTTTGTCACTTGTACCGTTTGTAACTTTTTACATAGTGGTCCGATTTCGATAGTTCTTTATTAAATCTAAATTAAAATTAATACCATTTAAATTTTATCGAAATCAGCTGAGCCATTTTTGATAAATCAATAATAATGTGAAAAGTATCTGAAACTTAATCACCTCCTTTTGGCTAAGTACACCAGTTCCAGTGGATAACCCTGTATAAGTGGCGTCTTTAAAGTTAGCTACAAGCTGTGCAATACCCCAGCTCAGCTCAGCAGTCAGCTGACGTATACCCCGCTGACATCAATGACGCACCCTACAAGCTGCGGATAACCCGTTCCTCGCGCAGCGGTTCAGTGAGCTGCAGTCAGGATTGGAGTTTGCGCAGCTTGTGGCTAACATCGCTAGTAACATTATTTTGGTTTCAGCCATTGTACGTATGTGAAGTCGAAGCTACGCAAATCTAATACGGAAATGACCAAAGATGAAAATGAAACGCTAAAGAAAGATATAGCGTCTCTACAGAGGTAAGCTCCGTTATCACCTTATCGCTAAATAAAGAAGCGAAAAGGTCAACACTAAAAGGTGTGTACCTAAAAAAACGTAATTCGTGTTTTCTCAGAAATTACACCTCTGTAAATAAAAATAAAATATTTTTTTTATACCACCGGTTCGAAAATGACTCATTATATGTCGTACAATCTCAACGTAAAATAAGTCATTATTATCTTAGCACAATCTCGAGGGCTATGGCACGTCAACAATGTTGTATGAAAATAAACGTGATTTAAATTTGGAACGTTTAATTCGTATGAAAATTTCTTAACTTTTAAGGACATCGCAAAGAGGTTTTATTTTCTAAGATCGAATGAAACTTTACATTGCACGGCAACGAGCATTGTAAGTAGGTTTTATTCGGTTTTATAGAATAAAAAACCTCTTTGCAATGCCAGTGTTAGGCCTTGATAACCAATAGCCATGTTCTTATGTTTTTCACGTAGTATTAGGTAGTATTTACGGCATATACTCACTAAGTCTACACTTCTACTCCCTAGGCAACTCAGTATTGTTCACAATAAATAAAAAAAACAAATTAGAATGTACCTACGAATTTTCATAGAAAAGCACACAAATCGGATTTGTGTAGAAGCATATTACGGATACTACGGATTATTTGTGTATAAGTATATTACGGATGTGTGTAAGCTACGTATTTGTATACGTAGCTTACACGTATTTGTATACGTAGCTTACACACATCCGTAATATACTTATACACAAATAATCCGTAGTATCCGTAATATGCTTCTACACAAATCCGATTTGTGTGCTTTTCTATGAAAATTCGTAGGTACATTCTAATTTGTTTTTTTTTATTGTGAACAATACTGAGTTGCCTAGTGAGTAGAAGTGTAGACTTAGTGAGTATACTTATGACGTAAGTATTACTCATATTCCTGGGGTTTTATTTTCTCGCAGGAAAATCTTTCATACCGAAAAGTAGAGTTTGCACCACTAGAACCAAGTCTTTGTCTTGGGCGGCTTGAACCCATCGCTTCGCTCGGGAATTAACTTTATACACCCACGCTGCGCTCGGGAGTTAACTGCAGTGTCCCTTGCTACGCTCAGGGTCCAATATGTCGCCCTTGACGTAAGACACGACTTGGTTCCCTTGGTGCATAATCTGCTATTTGTTTTCAGCCAAGTTTCATCCTTGACTGCGGAGCTGGGTGAAGCTAATTCGAAGCTTTCAGAAATGGACAAAGTGAAAGAGAAAAATGAAGCGCTGCTGAAAAATGTTAAGGGTTTGCAGAGGTAAGCACTCAATCACTATAGTAAGTGTTCCACAAACGGTGCCGGTCACACAAACCACAACCACAAACATCTATACAGCGTTATCTGTTTACCCTGTACTAAGCCAAAAGAGTTAAAGGAGTGATTCAGACCATCATTATGAACCACTTTTACTATGGTGTCAACCCGGAATTCGAGAAATAAACCATCGACAAAATGTATGAAACTGCTGATCTTATTCTCGATTTCTGGGTTGGCCCCAAAGTAAAAGTTTTTCATAATAATGTCTGAAACTGAATCACCTCCTTTCGGCTAAGTACACCAGTTCTAGATAACCCTGTATAAGTGGAGTCTTTAAAGTTAGCTACAATACGCTACGCTGATTTCAATGACGCACCTTGTTTTCAAAGACGGCATTATGTTTGATTCGACTCATACTACTCGACCTTTACAACTTTCGATCCCCACCCCTTCCCCTCTAGATGACCACTCGCAGTGCCAGGTCCCCCCTTCTCAAACGGGACTCTATTACTAAGACTCCGCGCGCGCCACACATAAATAATAGTACTGGCCATTGTATTCTGTACACTTGTACAGGTCAAAAGTTCGTTTAATTTAATACGCAACATGCTTTACAGTTCCTCATATTATTGTCGGATATCGTAGTTAGTGCACACTTTAGCCAAGGTTAATTAATTAAATAAAATCTCTGACATTAACGTAAACATGCACCTTGTATGTAGCGTAGCGCTGATGTTAAGTACAAGCTGCGGATAACCCATTCCTCGCGCAGCGGTTAAGTGAGCTGCAGTCAGGATTGGGGTTTTCGCCGCTTGTGGCTAACATCATTAGTAAAATTATTTTTCATACCACCTGCTCGAAAATGACCCATTATATGTCCTTGAATCTCAACGTAAAACAAGTCATTATTATCTTAACACTATCTCGAGCGCTATGACAGGTCAGTAATGTTGTATGAAACTCCCTAGGAAGTAAAGTGATTTAAATTTGAAACATCTAATTGGTATGAAAATTTCTCAACTTAGATCATTTAAGGAGATCGTAAAGAGGTTTCAATTTGCAAAATCGAATATAACCTCTTTACTTTGCACGGCAACTGGCATTGTAAGGAGTTTCTACTCGACTTCACAGAATATAACCTCTTTGGTGCCCGTATCAGTTCGATTTTATAGAATAAAAAAAAACCTCTTTTTACATTTACATTTTAATTTGTTTTAATTTATTGTAAACAATACCGAGTTGCCCAATGAGTACCTACACAGTGAATTTATGACGTAAGTATTACTCATATTCTTCGGGTTATATTTTCTCGCAGGATGTATGAAAAATAGAGTATCCTCTCGGACCAAGTTGTCTTCGTCTTGGGCGACTTGAACCCCTCGCTTCACTCAGGACTCTAAATAATTAACCTAAGACACCCTCGCTGCGCTCGGGAGTTAACTATAGAGTCCCTCGCTGCGCTCAGGGTCCATTTGTCGCCCGTGACGTAAGACACCACTTGGTTCTCTTGGTATATCATCATCTACTATTGTTTTCAGCCATTGTACATATGTGAAGTCGAAGCTAGCCAAGGCCAATAAGGAAATGACCAATGTGAAAGATGAAAATGAAACGCTAACGAGAGATATAGCGTCTCTACAGAGGTAAGCTCCGTTATCACCTTAACGCTAAATAAAGAAGGGAAAAGGTAAACACCAAAAGGTACCTTTTGGTAAAAAAAAAACGTAATTCGTGTTTTCTCAGAAATGTTAGCACGAACTACAGGCAAAACTCGTTCTTATTGCGAGCTAGCGACCGTTTCAATCATTTGTGTAGGCACATTGATCTGGATTTGTTCTGCACAAGCATTCACTCGGCTAGGCGGCGCTTGAGCAGAGAGTTTTTTCTGAACTAAGTAGGCACTAACTTCTCATTTTCAAAATTATATAGCGTATTACTTTGTGTTTTATAGGCGTATTATTTGTTTTGAATTATATTTATGTTTCGTAAGTTTATTCTATGTTTTGTAAGTTTATTTTAAGTTTATTCTATTCTTGTAAGTCTATTCATGTCTCGTAAGTTTATTGTATGTTTTGTTGTGCGATTTACCTATGTTTTTTAAGTTTATGTTCCCACATTGTTACTAAATTAATTCTAAACGTGAGGATCTATAATTAGCGCTCTGTATTTTTGTCATGTTTTTGTTTATGTTTTTGATGCTGTTGATCCTCCTATTAGTTAAATAAATAAATAAATATAATGGTGGAAAGACAATTGGTCCCTTTGCCATGCTTCCCGGGCAGGGCGCCCCTATTTTTGCCGAGGGCGTCCCGAGCAGTTTACGTGCGAAAACGCAGACGCTGACGTCACTTGGAGAACACTTCCAGCGTCTTCCAGCGCATGTGTCTTTGACGCTTCTGAGAGCTTGCTTCGGTTTGCCTAAGTTGACATTCGTTTTTCGAACAGCTCCAAGTTCGAAGTTCTCAGAAGATGTTCAAACCTTTAACAACACCCTTAAAAAGATAATGGAAGAAGTCATGAATATAAGCTTCAGTGAAGCGCAGTGGCGTCAGGCTGGCTTGCAGTTTGGTTCGGTGGTTTGGGTGTACGATGCTTGCGGGAGACAGGTCCGATGGCCTTCCTTGCTTCCTCTCATGGGGTCGCGGGTCTTGTTTCCAGCATTCTGCCGGAGACAGTGTGCCCATCCGTATCCCTTACTCTGAAGATGCTCTCGTGGATTGGTCGCTGCTATGTCCAGACACTGACCAGCCTGCAAGACCAGAATTACAGCGGAGTTGGGACGAAGTGTTAGGGACGGAGCATCAGAGCTGTGTGACGGAGCATCAGGAACCGAGTCAGCTCGCCTCAAAGCGGTGTCTGAGAGGGAGTCAGGTGCCTGGCTACATGCCCTACCATCGCCTCACTTGGGTACGCTGCTGGACAACAATTCTCTCAGGGTAACTGCGGGTTTTCGACGCGGTTGTTCAGTGTGTGAGCCTCATGTGTGTGTTTGTGGTGTAAGGGTGGAGGCCAATGGTTACCACGGGCTTAGCTGCACTAGGTGCCTTGGTCGCAGACCTAGGCATCACGCTGTCAACGAACTGATTAGGAGAGTGCTCGTTTCTGGCGAGTTCCCATGCGCTTTAGAGCCCCCGGGATTATCGCGTGCTGACGGCAAAAGGCCGGATGGACTCACGCTGATTCCATGGCGAAGAGGCCGCTGCCTTATCTGGGACGCCACGTGTGTAAGTACATACGCGTCCTATCACCTATCAGCTACGCAGCGGGCCGCCGGCGCAGGTGCTGAAACGGCGGCAAAAGGCAAGCGTCTTAAATACTCTGCCCTGGAAGCGGCGTATGAGTTTGTCCCATTTGCCGTTGAGACGGCGGGGCCGTGGAACAGAGAGGCAAAGAAATTAATATCAGATCTCGGACGTCGTCTGAAAGAGAGGGGGCGTAATCCACGCTCTGGGGACTACTTGGTCCAAAACATATCACTGGCTATTCGGCGCGGAAACGCTGCCAGTCTTACGGGCACTTTTGGACGTGGAGATGCCGAGCGCAGGGCACACCTTTTGTTAATTTAATTTATTCTTGTTAATTTTGACATTTTATTTTGTAGTTAGTTTTTATTGACATTTTTGTAATAATTGTATTAATAATTAATTGTATATTGGCATGTTTTCAGTGGAAATAATTATACTGATATAGAAACTATAAACTTATAAAGAAAATCTGTAACTAAATACAAAATTTTATCGAAATCGTTAGAGCTGTTTGCGAAATCCAATACAAAAACATAAGTACCTACATACATGCAGTCCAATTCAGAACCTCCTTTTTAGGGTTCCGTAGTAAAACGAGGAACCCTTATAACTTCCTTGTGTCCGTCCGTCCCATTCATACAAATTACATTCACTTTTGTGAACCAAATTTCATGAGATTTAATATTATGATAGTGTACGAGTAATTATAGATCTTAATTTTTAATACCTATAAAAAAACAAAACTGTGTATTTAAGGGGTAGCTCCCATACATGTAAAGTGGGAAGGGAAAAATGTTTTTCAACCCCACCCCCTTATGTGGCGTATCGTTGAATAGGGATTTTAAAATAAATGTTAGATTTCTTAAACCATTTCTTTGTCACTTGTACTCGTACCATATGTGAAATGTAAGTCGCCAAAGATGAAAAAAGAGTGACCCCCCTTAATTTCTAAATTATACATGATAGAATGTACAAACTTTCTCCGTCTTACCACAAAAGTTTTACGCACCCTTTAGACAATGTTCAACAATACAAATTGCATGGTTAAACAGTGTTTAAAGCTTGTTTTAATCTTTTGTGGTAAGACGGTCTGAGTTTACGGACCATACTAAAAACTTTCTCTGTAAATTATTTTGTATTTCATATATAAATACGCATAACTTTTTACATAGTGGTCCGATTTCGTTAATACTATCTTTATTACTTCGAAATTGATCCCATTTAAATTTTATCCAAATCAGCTGAGTCATTTTTGATAAATCAATAATAATGTGAAAAATATCTGAAACTGAATCACCTCCCTTTGGCTAAGTACACCAACTCTGGATAACCCTGTATAAGTGGCGTCTTTAAAGGTAGCTACAAGCTGCGCAATACCCCACTCCTCAGCTGACGTATACCCCGCTGACATCAATGACGCACCTTAACTACAAGCTGCGGATAACCCGTTCCTCGCGCAGCGGTTCAGTGAGCTGCAGTCAGGGTTGGGGTTTGCGCAGCTTGTGGCTAACATCGCTAGTAACATTATTTTGGTTTCAGCCATTGTACGTATGTGAAGACGAAGCTACGCAAATCTAATACGGGAATGACCAAAGATGAAAATGAAACGCTAAAGAAAGATATAGCGTCTCTACAGAGGTAAGCTCCGTTATCACCTTATCGCTAAATAAAGAAGCGAAAAGGTCAACACTAAAAGGTGTGTACCTACCTAAAAAAACGTAATTCGTGTTTTCTCAGAAATTACACCTCTGTAAATAAAAATAAAATATATTTTTAAACCACCGGTTCGAAAATGACTCATTATATGTCGTACAATCTCAACGTAAAATAAGTCATTATTATCTTAGCACAATCTCGAGGGCTATGGCACGTCAACAATGTTGTATGAAAATAAACGTGATTTAAATTTGGAACGTTTAATTCGTATGAAAATTTCTTAACTTTTAAGGACATCGCAAAGAGGTTTTATTTTCTAAGATCGAATGAAACTTTACATTGCACGGCAACGAGCATTGTAAGTAGGTTTTATTCGGTTTTATAGAATAAAAAACCTCTTTGCAATGCCAGTGTTAGGCCTTGATAATTGGGCTGGCCATGGTGTTATGTTTTTTCATGTAGCATTTACATTCTCTGTTTTATTACGAATTTGTGTGCTTTTCTATGAACATTCGTAGGTACATTATTATCATTATTTTTTTGTATTATTGTGAACAATACTGAGCTAGTTCCTAGCTAGTAGAAGTGCAGACTTAGACTAAGAGTTTATGACGTAAGTATTACTCATATTCCTGGGGTTTTATTTTCTCGCAGGAGGTATGAAAAGTAGAGTATGCACCACTAGAACCAAGTCTGTCTTTGTCTTGGGCGACTTGAACCTCTTGCTTCACTCAGGTAGGGCTTGCATTATCAGTTAAAATTCACTATCCGGATAAAATGGATAGCGAAAATTCGTATTATCCGGATATCCTGATTTTACGGATATTTCGGATAATTCTTTCTTTTTTTTTTTTACAAAATTATACACACAAGCTCCAAATACAAGAAAAAACGTTATAATTTTAGCAATGCTGTGTATTTCTTCAAATTTACAACAAAATCATAAGTTTAGTGAACTAAAAATATAAAAAAATCAAACAATATGAACCAAAAAGGCTCAAACATATAAAGTTTACAAGATATGCCACTTGTGATGTCAAATAACAACCAAAACATTTGCGATTAACTGTAATGAAATATTAATATTATTCAACGTTTGCTCGTGTGTAGCTTGCTAGTACCAGGTGCCATAAGAGCCGACTGAGGTACTGCGGAACCGACTAATCACTAATGGCGGAATGGTTATACAACCATTCAAGTAAAAATGTAGATAAAATAGCACAGGGCAGGGGTGGGGAGCAGCATCCCTGTCACGAAGCTACGTTTCTGCGATCCCCACCACGTCTGCCCAACGCGGCGAATATGGGCAGTACCCAATACGGAAAAAACAAAAAGACCAAGCCTCCATTCCCCAGCAGCTCCACTAATTCGGGGCAACGGTAGCAGCCCTGATAACGGCGGAGAAAAAGGTGCTAAGAATCGCTGGTAGACGCTCGGCTAACACTCCCGCAAACGACGACTGGCCGTGGTAACACACAACGCGCGCACGTTGAGGACTGACAAGAGGGACTGAGCTGGAAGAAGAGTTGAGTAGCTTGCGGTGGGATATTGTGGAGTTGTCTGAAGTCCAGAGAGGGCAAAGACACGATAACCTTAAAATCTGGTACCTATTCTACTACCGGTAAGATAACGTCACTTAGGTATACGCACCGACCTCGTCACACCCAGATGATGAAGTGGAGACTATGTATGAGGACGTAAGTCGGGCCATACATACTCGTACGTCTAAGACCCACTTTACTGTTGTTATGGGGGATTCAATGCAAAGTTGGGCAAAAGAAGCGACGACGAGCCGAGAGTGGGGCAAATTAGATATGGACAACGAAACTCCAGAGGCCAGAGGCTGGCTGTCTATCTGGAGAGAAAAGGAAATCTTTATGATAAAGTCCCTCTTTCAGAATCCGCCTTTCAGGAAGTGAAAAGCCCTGATGGCTTCACAAGAAATGAGATAGACTTCATCGTGACGTGAGAAACTAATATTCAATATCTTCGTGATTCACAGAGTGGAAACTGGTTGTGATCACAGAATCGTAAGAGGCACTTTGGATATTAACGTTAAAATCTAAAGGTCACATTGATGAAGTCCACGACAACGAACGACCCGCTCCGACCCTCTCCTGTCCATGTCCAAAACCCTGAAAACTTTCAGCTCGAGCTCTCAAATCGCTTTGATTGTCCAGAGAACTTTGCGTCGGTGGACGAGATTAACAACGGGATAGTAGAAATTGTCCAAACGGCTACATGCTAAATTATTTAGACCCCATCGTTTAAATAGACCTGAAAAAAATCCGATTAGACTCTAAATCACATGGTCAAGTTAGGCTCAGGTTCTACCAAAGCCGAGCTAGACAAAAAGTTATAGCTCGTGAGTCCAGTTCAAAAGCACCATATTCGCTTAACTAGATACTTTAGATAACGGCGCTCGCTAAAACTGCTGTCTTCCGATGATACGGAGTCACATAGGAGGATCAATAGACGAAATCGTTGCAGCGGGACACTCGTCTCTTTAATATGCATTATGCAACCCTATGTAACCGTTAGATGAATCAAAACTTTGTAGAATTGATTTAAAGTAATGTTTAGAAGTATTTAAAGCGAGATCTATTCAATAAATCATCAAAATTTGTAGGTATCCGAAATATCCGAAAAATGCGGATAGTTGATTAGGAAATTATCCGGCTATGAAATATGACGGATATCCGCACTTTTCGGATATCCGGATTGCAAGCCTTACTCAGGACTTTAAATAATTAACTTTAAACACCCTCGCTGCGCTCGGGAGCTAACTTCAGTATCCCTCGCTACGCTCAGGGTCCAATATGTCGCCCGTGACGTAAGACACGACTTGGTTCCCTTGGTGTATAATCTACCATTTGTTTTCAGCCAAGTTTCATCCTTGACTGCGGAGCTGGATGAAGCTAATTCGAAGCTTTCAGAAATGGACAAAGTGAAAGAGATAAATGAAGCGCTGCTGAAAGATGTACAGAGTTTGCAGAGGTAAGCTCTCAATCACTATAGAAAGTGTTTCACAAACGGTGCTGGTCACACAAACCACAACCACAAACATCTATACAGCGTAATCTGCTTACCTGCTACTAAACCGAAAGAGTTAAAGGAGTGATTCAGACCATCATTATGAACCACTTTTACTATGGTGTCAACCCGGAATTCGAGAAATAAACCATCGACAAAATGTATGAAACTGCTGAGCTCTTTCTCGATTTTTGGGTTGGCCCCAAAGTAAAAGTTGTTCATTAAAATATCTTAAACTGAATCACCTCCTTTCGGCTAAGTACACCAGTTCTGGATAACCCTGTATAAGTGGCGTCTTTACAAGATAGCTGCAAGCTGCACATAACCCCACTCCTCAGCTGACGTATACCCCGCTGACATCAATGACGCACCTTTTGTTCAATAACGCCATTAAGTTTGATTCGACTAATACTACTCGACCCATTCTTTGCAACTTTCGACCCCCACCTCTTCCCCTCTCGATGACCACTAGCAGGGCTAAGATTCCCTTTCTCTGTTAAGTTATCATGTACTTTTATTGTCTTATGCTTATCTTGTCTGTCACCGTTATTAATAGCGAGCGAAAAACGGCTTAAAAATTCAAGTTTGTTGAATGGGAGCCCCCCCCCCCAAACCCCCTATTTTTTTTTCTGCTTTTAGTACTTGTTGTTATAGCGGTAACAGAAATACATCATCTGTGAAAATTTCATCATTCTAGCTATCACGGTTCTTGAGATACAGCCAGACGGACAGCGGAGTCTTAGTAATAGGGTCCCGTTTTTATCTTTTGGGTACGGAACTCTAAAAACATTTTAAAAAACTCCCACCCTATACCTCCCTGTGCTTATTTTGACTACTCCTTCCCTTAAAGGTTCACGTTGCATGGAAACCTTCCTCAATGTCGAAATACAAATGTACAATCAAAAAAATATTGCTACTGTGAACTATCAAAACTATTGAGACGCTTTATTTTTTTATTTTCAGCGAAGTGATAACAGCCCGCGACGCCAACATCGCTCTTCAGACAGAAATGCGAGATTTAACAACTCAGAATGAAAATTTGTCAACACTTAATGAGGAAATGAAAAAGTGAGTCCATAAGCAAAGAAACCTTTTTGTCTTAAACATTCGAAATTAAGTGACCCTACTTATAAAAAAAAATATGATTCACAAGATTAAACTAGTTGTTTTCCGAACAGTGGAGCTCGCGAGACATCTCTAACTGAATCGTCATAAGCCTGTATCTCGACTCGCTTTTAGGGTAAAGCAGACTCACCGTGGCTCATACGTGTGGCAAAAGACAAGTTTGACAGCTGTCCCTTTGAAATCTGTCATGCATACTAGAATATGACAGCCGTCACTTTAACATCTGCAATTTATAAATTAAAAAAATATATATTTTATTACGCGGTGGAAGTCAATACGGTTCAGAAATGACCGACGCCGCAGCCAATAGCATGCCAGCCAGCCGCCAGCCGACACGCCCCCTCGCGCGATGATTCGCGTAGCTCTGTCCTGCCGCCTGCCTGAGAGGGGACGTGTATAAATGCCAGCCAGCCAGCCAGCAGACCTCATTATTGCTTGAAAAATAAAAGGATAAACTACCACTCTGAGTGTTTCGTCTTTCAACTCGTTATACTCAGAAGTGGGATATCTGAAAAAGACTTCTACGACGTCTAAACCCACGTGCGTCAGCTGCAAAATTACGAAAATTTCGGCCTACATGAAGCCCTGACCATCAAAGAAGACAAAATCACCACGCCACCTGCGAGACCCGCTTTAGAAGAATCGACGGAAGAAGCATCAAGACGAAAAAGCCACGCCGCAATTTTGAAGAAATATTCAGCAAGCGCAGAGCGGCCATCGAAAAAATAAGCTAACCACGTGAGCTGCGACAAATCATGAGGCTAAAAAGCGATGCAAGTTCGAAATGAGCTACAAAGACTAGATTTCCATGGCATCGACGCGAAGCTACTACATGAAGACGACTGCAATGGCGACATATTGAACAGCAAGAAAAACATATTCACCGTTCTGTAACAACCGCAAGCAAAACAAAGACATAGCAGCAGGAACCAGGAACATTACGACATCAAATAGCATGGAGAAACTATTGCCGGCCTGTGGTTCCCACAAACCACGTTTTGAACAACCACGCGATGAACAAAAGAAGAATCGACAACTACCCACGTTACGACGCTCCACGGTGTCCACTGAGCTGGTCTAAATGTCAGCCTGCCCACCTGCCTGCTGATCTGCGTGCCTGCCGACCAGCGTGCTTGCCTGTCTACCTGCCTGCCCGCCCGCATGCATGGCAGCCTATCCGTCAGCCTGCCTACCTGCTGGCCAGGCTGACCATCACCTCCAGCGGGCTCCTGATACGGGCCGCCACCAGGGAGCCTCGACAAGAAGCCTCAGCCATATAGCCAGGTCTGTACTTTTATGCTTGCCATCGTTTTCCTGTGATTAGTTTCTTTACGAAATCAGTGCCACTATTTTTCTAAGGGATTGTAGAAAAAAGCTAAAACAAATTCATCTTAAATAATAATTTGGAGCGTAGCATTTGGGTAATAGATTGATAGGCGAAATGATTCCATTTGGCGTAAAAAGTCTAAAGAAAAGAAAAATACCGCATCGTTACTTTTGGAAAACTGTTTGTCATCAGCCAACGAAAACGAAATACTAAGGCTTTTTCACATAGGTACCTAGTCACTTTAGTATGAAAACCATTGCATTTTTCAACTTAGTAGTCTTGCAAAAATAGCCACAGTGAGAAAGAACATACACATTTATGACACTCTTAAAACTGAACTAGGTCGTGTCACCATTCTGTTCTGCAAGCATGCTGTAAAACTCATAATCATTTGCAAACATTTGTTTACATGAGTTACTGTTAACTTCAGTACCTACATTTACTAGTCTGAGTTGGTTTGCTTCATATTGAAAATCTACTGTATGTGGGTAGCTTTGAGCCAGTGTCAAATTCACGTGAATTTCAAATGTAGGTAGCTTTAAATATTTTAATTCGCCAAAATTGTAGCGTTGATTGTTCGGGTAGTCAAGAAAGTAATCAGGGTTGCCGTTCTAGCTGCCTGATGACTAGATCTAGCGCATTTTCGACGGCCTTAGCCATACAATATTTGTTTTGATCCACTAAAGTGAATTTAGCCACTTCTATCTGTTTTGTGATGATACGCGAGTGATTCTAGCTACTTCTTATCTGTAATCATTTTAAATAAATAGCTATGGCAAAATCGTTAAAAAACACCAAGGCCTGCATTTGTTTTTGAGTGCTACTTGTGGCAATAAGTGCCGAAAAGTATTTATTTAGCTGATAACTTTCGCGAGCAGTCTATATCTTTTCGAGTAGTCACATGTATTAAGGACGTTCCGCTAGTTAAAAAGTCAAATCAATATTTGTTTACAGCCATTCTTAGCCGAATTTCGAAAGTAAGTTATGTTCAAAACTAGCTACTTTTTCCTATTATGTAGTCGCAAAATAGATGGACCTAACGGCAACACTGAAAGTGACTGCGCTATTGAAATGTGATCGGAACATTTTTATCATCGCTAAACATTATTTTTGTATGTAGGTACCTACTTATGATTGTGTGCATTACCGATAGCAAAACTCTTTTCTAATAAGTTGAATTTTCTGTAAATCACTTTAATAGGTCATTATAGTTGTGCGCATTGAAACATTTGTAGTGCTGAAACACTTATAAGAAAGTACAAAGTGCTAGATCTTTTTCTGCTTATAAGTTTTGTGTGATACTAGTGTAGCTGCATGTCTATTGCTATTCTCATAGAAAAGCGTCTATTTTGTTCTTAGTACCCAGTGATAATTATAGTGGTTTTTATATTGTATGATTTACAGTTCAACTTGACATAATGAGCTAATAATAGTCGTCATATCTATTGACACAAAAGTGAATTTGCTGTAGCGAAACAGTAGGTATACATAGCTAGATAAAAGTAGACAATATTACTGGTGGCAACGCACTAAGCAAATATTTCAAATCTGTAGCAACATCTGAGTGGGTACAAAATCACAGTTAGGTAATCAGATTTATGAATTATTGTTCTTGGACAAAAGACAGCGTATTAGATATTAAAGTATTCTTGGAATGATAAGTGTACTTCTTGCAATTGGAAGCTTTTACAATCTATTGATATATCATAACTGGAACCAAGTTTGTTATTTTATTAGAAAGTTTCGAGCATTGGAACCATATTCATACCCCGATTTTCTACTTCAATGTTGGCTTAAGCTTGTTATTTTTAGCTTTTGAATAGCTGGCTAACTGATAATAATTGCTTATTGCAATCGATATCACTTTTGAAATATAATGAAGCTTCAGTCTTAGGACGTCTTAGTTAATGGTTTAGTTTTGTCATCTACCATGAGGTCATTTTACCGTGATTTTACCAAGCAAGTAGGTATGTCTAGCCTATGACACCGTGTCTTAAGCTGTACCCATAGTCTAAATCCATATTTATAACAGAGCCGTAGATACACTATATTCGGTTTGCTTTGTCAGATGAAGATTAGTGTTCTCAAGTTGATAATAATTAGGTGCATTGATAGTTGTGTCAGATCAATTGTTTTGCGTTGGCCTTTAGACATGATTTGTGCTTATTATTATTAGCATTAAAATAAGTAAGTTATCATAGTAGGTAGACTGGACACTGCCGTTAGTGAGGGTAAATGGCAAGAAGTCTGTTGAAAATATTATTGTAGGTTATTTAATTCATAGTAAACTATGTAGTGACATCAACACTTAGCAGCAGCGTTACAGAATAATATTTAGTGCCTAACTGCCTACTTATCATAGCAATAGCAATGATATAGTTAAGTTTTGTGTCTGACTGTGATCTTAAAGGCATTTATTCTATTCGTTTGACAGCATGACCATAAAGTCGTGTTATGATATTGCGTAAGTAGGTTTAATAGCTAATAGTCTCTGTAGTGACAAGTCTTTGTGTACACTGGTAGTTTCGATGGCGTGAGTTGACATAGATAAAACTAGTAGGTAAAATAATATTCTTGATAGTGCCACAGCCCCAGAGATTCCAATGCTATTGATTGCTGATGATGCCTATAGCCCTAACGATGCCTATAGCCCTAACCATGCCAATAGCTCTGATGATGCCAATAGCCCTGATGATGCCCATAGCCCTGATGATACCCATAGCCCTGATGATGCCTATAGCCCTGATGATGCCCATAGCCCTGATGATGCCCATAGCTCTGATGATGCCCTTAGCGCTAATGTTGCATATTAACCCTGATGTTAGTCCAGAGATAACTTGTGGCCGTAAATTATCCCTGAGAATGTAAGCAGCCATGAAAAACTTAGTAGCTCGGAGAATATTAGTAGCCAAAACGATACCAGTAGTCTTTGTTGTGTATTGCCATTGGAAATGCTAAACTTTGTCGTTTGTTCCCATCGCGGGAGCAATGGTGTTTCAGGAAGGCCGATATTACGCGGTGGAAGTCAATACGGTTCAGAAATGACCGACGCCGCAGCCAATAGCATGCCAGCCAGCCGCCAGCCGACACGCCCCCTCGCGCGATGATTCGCGTAGCTCTGTCCTGCCGCCTGCCTGAGAGGGGACGTGTATAAATGCCAGCCAGCCAGCCAGCAGACCTCATTATTGCTTGAAAAATAAAAGGATAAACTACCACTCTGAGTGTTTCGTCTTTCAACTCGTTATAATTTACAAATTATTATTTCGTACTCTTAAATTCAGTAGTGCCACGGGGGATATACGAACCACCGATATTAGTTTATCGCACGTAGTGTATGTAAAAAAGTCTTTGATCACGCTCGCACACACACCCAGACACACACACGCGCGCGCTCGCACGCACATACAAATGTTAAATTTATATTTAAGTTATAAGTTTTTTATAGTTTAAAGACATTATTACAAGATGTGATCTGTAAGATTTTTAGTGAAGTAAAATAATCAGTAGTTAAAATATATATCTTGTTTTGATTTATATTAGTGACTATGATTTTAATAGCCTCCTTTTTTAATTTCTTTGTTTTTCTTTTGCTATTTTGCGTGTTAGCGATTTTTTTATGCAAGTTTGACTTTTGACTTCTTGCGTGTTTTACCTTTTGTATGTTTGAGCTCTTGCGTGTTTTACTTTATATTGATTTTGACATTTAGCGTATGATCCGCGCGCGTACATATCACTGCTATCGTTCTGAATTTAAACAGATTTGAGATAAATATAGGCTTATGAAGATTCAGTGAAAGAGATGTGCCACGACGTCTACTGTTTGTGGAACTACTAGTTTATTTATTCGTAAGTTAAACCTCAACCCTATTCCTTCCGATAATGCTCATGATCTCTTCTATTTTACAGTGATATGAAACAACTAAAAAATGACTTCGCGTTGCACGAGTCATCCATCACGGACTTCATGATGAACGAGGTCCAGCGCACCTTGCAGCAAGACGCCGTGGAGCAGAGCCTCAACCGGCAGATACTAACCCTGCAGGCAGACAATGACAACCTGAGGCGGGACAATCAGGAACTGAGGACGGAAAACAAGTATCGATGGTACGTAACTCAATAGCCACCTTATAGGTTCTACGCTGCGTTTGCTGGTACGTGATCTCCACTCTAGAACTTTTTGTATGTAGCCTCATAGCAATAAAAGGCGGGGTTACAGAGCATCAATCAGCAGATTCTAACCATGCAAACAGACAACGATAACCTAAGGCGGGAGGAAGGAAAACAAGTATCGATGGTACGTAGCCCAATTTAGCGAAATAGGTGCAGGTGGTTTTATTAAAACTCCAGAGGGGTTAGTCCAGGTTAATACGTAAATTGAAACTACAGCTGTATTCGTATGGCTCTATATATTTTTGTACAGCGCCTGTGGCGGAAACGAGGAAGAACTAACCAAAATGTATGGAGCCACACGCGAACGTGTGGCTGATGTAGCTCCTTGTAACTTGGTAAAGTAAACTACGCAAAACTTGGACTAAGGTCTCAGGATCGCGCTGGATGCCAGCTGCTTCCAACCAATCTCATTAACTGCGGGACAGGAAGCGGGACATTCACGAACTGAGGAAGGAAAACAAGTATGGATGGTACGTAACTCAATAGCCACCTTATAGGTTTTCTAAGCTGCGTTTACTGGTACGTGATTCCACTCTTTTTGACCCAATCGGTGCAGATGACCTCATTAAGACCGATTCTAACCAGTCTCATTGGAAATGTTAACATTCGATTCAGATACTAACCCTGCAGGCAGACAACGATATAATCTAAGGCGGGAGAATCACGACCTGAGGAATAACCACTTTAGGGTGACTTTAGCACGTCAAACTAAAAAACTTTTACCATTGGACCTGTTGGAATATGACACAAACACCAATCTATCTCACTCTAATATGTAATGTTTGTAAGTGTTTCTCTTTCTTTCGCGATGTTTACATTATAGTGAAATGCCCCTGTGTTCTACATCTTTAATGCTTGGCCTAGTTATTTTTGGATTCCTTACCACTGTTCTCATAGAGCTTTGCTAGACTCGCACCTATCCTACCAAATATCAGTAAATAATTTATTTATATTTTAAACCGATTAACTAATTATTTTTGTAGCGCTCGTAGCGTAGTTTGACTAGGTGATTGTCAGCGATCACCGAAATTAAGCAACGTTCCGCACGGTCAGTACTTGGATGGGTGACCGCGGGTGGTATTTTCCAACTGAGCGCTACCGTGGCTCGGATGACACGTTAAATTGTAGGCCCCGGTTGTTTCAACCGTTTAGCCATGTCAGAGGCCTTCAGGCGGCCTAAAAACTCTGACACCAGGGCTAGCCACCCGGCCTATACGAACTTACTTACTTTTACTAATTATTTTATTTCTGGCGTCTTTCTCTCTCTGTTCATTGCAGCCCTACGAACCATGTGATTATAATCAAATCCATTCAATTCATTTAATTCAAGTCTGTGTTCAGATGTTCAAACTGTGTTAAAACGTTCGGCAGCCATTACACATTCATTCGATCTTGATCGTGCTCCGCTGATTCCCTCTCAGATTCTGTCTCTATCTATCTTGCTATACTATACTTTGAGTAATAAGATGGGCCCCTAAGTAGTATTATCCCAAGGCCCTCTAAACTCACGTTCCGGCCCTGACTATACATAAATGTTTATTTGATTTCAGGGAGCAATTAAAGGCCATGCATACGATCAGCCGCTCCGTGCCCTGAAGATATTCCTCGATAGCCGTCGACCTTCCTACCACCACTATGAACCGAAATGAATAGCGCTACCAACAATGGACTTCATCACATTCATCATCATCATCATCAGCCTGTATCGACCCACTGCTGGGTATAGGCCTCCTCTCCCTTGTGCCAGTTTTCCCTGTCTCGGGCTGATCTTATCCACGCGTGTCCCGCGATGGATCTGATGTCGTCGACCTATCGGGCTGGTGGTCTGCCTACGGATCGCCTGTCTGCTATTGGAAGCCACTCAGTCAGTTCATCACATTAGAGTTAAGGATCAAAATAAATAACTAGGAGACCTAGGGTTTGTTTTAGGGCGGTTTCAGGCTAGCGTTTTATACGCGCGTGGAAGCGCGTGTAGGCGCGTATAGGCGCGCCTTTTGGCACACGCGCAACTCGTACGAGCGTTGACTCGCTAATAAGCTCATATACCGACACGACACCACTGCCGGTTCGAGCGAACACTCCGAAATATGCCCGTTTACGCGAGTCCGGTTTTTGAAGCGCGTAAAATAGCGCGCGTGTAAGCGTGTATGCCGAAACGACCGTATACCGACCGTACGTATATCTATACTATATAGATCCTTACATAGTATAAAATAAAGTCGCTATTTTTGTCTGTTTGTTTGTCTGTATGCTTAAATCTTTAAAACTACGCAACGGATTTTGATGCGGTTTTTTTTAATGGATAGAGTGATTCAAGAGGAAGGTTTAAATGGATAATACACCTGTGCGAAGCCGGGGCGGGTCGTCTAGTATACCATATGTCTATCTATATAGACCGTATATCTCCACTGTTTTTTATGATTTTTCTTTCAGTGTCCGAGCTGTAGCTCTCTGGAATGACCTTCCTGTGACCATCAGACGTGCACAGAGCGTTGAATCTTTCAAGGCCCAGGTTCAGCAACATTATCTCTCAAAGCTCTCTCTGACTGATACTCATATCACTCCTCGCTATTAATTTATTTGTAATATATTTATGCATCTAAGTATGTTTATTTTTATTGTAGGCATGTATTATTATAAGTATTTAAGTATGGCTATTATTATGTAGTTTATTTTATTGTTGATTTGGAATTTGTAGTAACTTTCTTCATTATTTTACTTTTTTTACGTTTACACCGTCCTTGTCGTCTTTATGTTTCCTTGCATCCAAGAGAGCTTGTCTGGAAGAAATCGCTTTTAGCGATAAGACCGCCTTTTGTGCCTTTTCTGTCTTTGTTTCTTTTGTTATGTTTTCTTGTTGGTGTCAATAAAGTGTTGTTGTATTGTATTGTATACGCGCAGAAAAATACGCTAATCTGAAACCGCTTTTAGTCCACCGTAAAAAGGGTTCCGTCACCAAAAAAGTTTGAGAACCGCTTGCCCTGTCATATGCTTGATCATATGGAGAATACCAGTTGGTCTCATAGTGAAAGTTGGTATAATTTAGCGTTTTTCCCTTAGGGTCACGGAGCCCTAAAAAACGAAATGGTCTAACTTTGTGAAAATTCAAGTAAAAAATTAAATCTCAATTTTTAATGAAACTAAAAATACGGTTAAAAGCTCATAAAATGAAGTAAAAAAATTCAGTAGTTTATTTTAATCTATAATTGTATGACTTCGTAATCGGTTTTGAAATACTGTGTGCCCACCGATTTGACAAAATTTCAAAGCCCCTTAATTCCTTAACCATTAATTATATTAAAATAATATTTGGCACACGTATCAAGGACATACTCGTATTACATATTACATTACATTATATTACATTGAGACAAGTTCTATATTAGCCTTGGCCACAACTAGGCATTGATGGACTCAGGTATGTGTGCTTCGGCTTTGCCTCGGCCCACAAGTCACGCACGTCCATCAATGCCTCTGTTGCTGGCCGCTGCAGTAATGTACTATTACAAACTTAGTACGGGTACAAGGCTAAATAAAAATAGGTACAGGGAAAGTTAATTTAAAAATTTGCAAAGTGTTATTTTTGCTATTGTTATTTCGTTTAAAAATCACATTAAATTTATATTTTTTTTTAGAAGATTGTTATAATTATCATCAATTTATCTTATAGTCCAAGAAAATACAAGGCGAAAATTAGCGATAAGGGGAAAAACGTCGTGTAGTTTTGAAAATTGGTACAGTTATACCTTGCGATATCCAGATGAACATAGTAAGTCATCAAGGGTAGCCGGCATTCGAAATTAAAATAACTAATATAAATTAAAAATTTAAAAAAAACCCGACACATTGACAACCATTTTGGGCACATTTGTAGAATTTTGGTTCTTCCATCCCCACTTTAACCCACCATAACTCTTAAACGGCTCAATCGATTTTTATAAAACATAGCTAAGAACACTCTCGATTAAGTCTCCTTTCATCAAAAAAAAACTAAACTGAAATCGGTTCAGTGGTTCGGGTGCTATGATGCCACAGACAGACAGACAGACAGACACACAGACATGTCAAACTTATAACACCCCTCTTTTGCGTCGGGGGTTAAAAAATAGATCCCCTTGAAATCTATTTACAAGCCATATATTAAATAATACAAATGTATTAAAATGTATTTTTTATCATTATATTTTTCATAGTGTTATTACATGAATCTAGTGATTTTAGTCATAATTACGATATATGAGTCTCCTTAATGTTAAGATTGTATGGTGCCTTATTCATATTTTTAGGGTTCCGTAGTAAAACTAGGAACCCTTATTACTTCGTTGTGTCCGCCCTTCTGTCCCAATGGCACAAAGTGCTATATGATTTCCAGATTCGTATACCAAATTGTATGAAATTTTACATTGTGATGGTTATTATACAGTGTGTCCCTAAACTCAACGTCAAACCGGTAGGGGGTGAGAGGTGGGGTCACACCAGTCCCGGGAAAAATATAAAAAAAAGTTATTTGAATTTTAACAACCAAAATAAAAAAAAAATAAGAAAATCAATACCTTGAACCATATTTTTAGTTACTGTGACCACAAATTTTACAATTTTACGGTGATTTTTTCACTAACAGGATCCTTAATAAATGTAACTAATGAATCGCAATCAAAAATCAAGCATAAACTATTACTGAGTTAATTCAAATTAGCGTAGTTTTTTCGAACTATAATTTAAAAAAATTATATCACCGAACTTTGACTCTTGTGGAGCTAGTGTTTCACCATTTCAAAATCTTAACTAAATGGGCCATCTTTTGATGTAACTTGCCGAGGGTAGTACAACACATTTTTATTTTTTTATGAAGAGTCAAAGTTCGGTGATATTATTTGTTTAATTATGGCTTGAAGAAACTATGCTAACTTTAACTAACTAAGTAATATTTTATGCTTGATTTGTGACTGTATTTCATTAGTACGCTTATTAAGAATCATGTCAGTGAAAAAATCATCATAAAATTGTGAAATTTGTGGTTACAGTACCTAAAAATATGGTTCAAGGTATTGATTTTCCTCATGTTTTTTATTGTGGCTGTCAAAATTCAAATTACTGATTGGTATATTTTTTTTAATTTTAACGGGACTCCCCCTCTCACCCAGTCGCGGCTTGACGTCGAGTTCAGGGACACCCTGAATAGACCTCCATTTTCAAATACCCTAACTAAAACTATTTAATGGGTGGACTCCCTATCATATGCGTGTGTCGACACGCATTTGGCAAATTATTTTAGCTTCGAGACTTTTGAAGTCCTAAGCGATGCCATTTAGAACAATTTTAAAATGTTATTAATAAGTATAGTTATTAAGTTTAAAGGAGTTTTTAAAACTAATCTTGTCATAGAGTTAGAAACATGGCAACACTTTCGCATTTATGCCTGTTATACTAAGCGCCATACAAATCGGCGGATGGGAAGCATGTGCAGAACGCTGCGCAAAAGCCGAAATACTCCCGCGCATACCTAATGCGCGTGAGCCAAAGAGACTCGCGCCGGGGCACACCCGCCCGCCAACCTCATGGCTCCCGCGCGCTCCCTACGCATTGTGCACACATGCGCAATAATTAGCGAATAACAGCGAAGTGTCATCTGTGGCTAACTTCTCATCCGCGCCGTCTCCGTCACGCCGACTTGTGTGGCGCTTAGTATACACACACAGTTTCAAATGACGATCAATAATTGAATTGGAACGGCTCAACGTTTAGGTACGTTATTAGGTCACGGAACCGAGTAGGAGCGGGAACATTCGATATTCTCGCCTATTAACTTGTGTACGTATATTTGTGCGGACCTCAAAATCTGTTTATTTTATTACACCTTAAAATTGCGAAACTGGCGCCAGTTAAGTACTACCTCTTTGTTGTTATGCAGTTTGCAAAAATATATTTTTGATTTCTTTTCTCTTTAAGGTTTCTGGTTAAATTGACTATTGGATATTATGGATATACAGTTTTACTCGTACCAACTATTATCCAAACTCTCTTCTGTCTCGTGTTATCAAGACTACATATGGAATAGAATAGTGCTGAATCAAATATCTTTGCGGTTGTGATGTTAGCTACAAGCTGCGGATAACCCAATCCTCGCGCAGGTGTTAAGTGAGCTGCAGTCAGGGTTGGGTTATCCGCGCTTGAGACGAGTAACGCCAATGTGCTTTCAGAAGAACTAATATTTTATAGTCGTTAACGCCGAGCAATTCAAGTAAAGTTTTTTTTTTATGTTCGGTGTATTTACAGGCCTTATATAATGGTGGATAGAGATTGTTTTAGGCAAAAAACATTTTTAAAAAATCATTGATATAAAAATCATTGGCATCACTGACTATAAAATGAAATGAATAAATGTTTTTTTTTAAAGATTTTAAGTATGTATGCGTAAACTCTTTTTCAAAATTATGCTTAATAAATATTTAGTAATAAATGTAATTAAATAGGGTCAACGATTTTTAAATTCTTTATGGTTTATAATTTGTTCCTTTGAAAGTACTAACGATGTTATATGATACGTGAAAGATTATTAAAATAAAGATAGATACGTAAGGCACACAAACAATTGTTCAGTTAGTTATGACCAAAGTTTACAATGGGGCCAACCCCGAAATCGTGACATATAAATCAACTTTTTATTGTGCGAGTGGAATAGGTTGATTATCATTCTATATTCGTGTGAGAGAGCGCGATATAGCTTCGTATCCGAGTCAAAGTTTGAGTGAGATAGACAACTGAACTACTCTGTGGAACTACTTGAATTGTTACTGAACTAGAGATAATTATAGTGCAGGATAACAATTGAACTAGTTCATTTAAAGGATTCATTCGTGAACTTCACGTCTAGCTACGTCCGGCGATAGTTACTATTTAGCCTTTTAAATACCTCTGCTTTACTGACTAGTTTTAGTTCCTTCATCGGTACATGAGGGCTTACGAGGCTATACATAATTATTATTATAGAATCGAATAGTCTATTAATCCCATTTAATTTTGGTACTCAGTTAAATGTAAGTGAAACGCGTGTGATGTATACCTGACCTGTAATGGTAAAAACATTCTCATAATAAGTGCATTTAGTCATTAATTTTACAATTTTATTAAATGTTTTTGTAAGAACCATTGGGTTATTTTTTTGTACCTTATTAAATCACTATAATTGTTATTTTTTAAATATTTTAAGAACGTATTATGTTTCCCTATGGTAGGGGTTAGACCCAGTAGGTATCTAGGGACCGTTTTAGTACTTCGCACGGTTCGTATACGGCATTTGTCTGGAGTGTTCGCAACTTCCATAGACAACATAGAGATTCTCCATACAATCTGACAAAGTTACGTATACGTTCCTAGGCATTCGAAGTTCCAAAAACTATCCCCTAAACAGTTTTAGAAGCGTCATAAATTGCTCTGATGAACATAACGTTGTTAGCGACAAACTTAGGAGAAAATGAGTGTGCAGGTATTCGTATGTATGAGCTACCGGCATCCTTCTTTCTAGTTTGTGGATATTCCGAGATGTTTCGTCAAGAGTGACTCGGCATGTTTTCATATTACTTCCTATTTTATTATTTCCTAAATATTTATTTATGAATTGAACGTTCGATAAAATAAATAAATGGCATATTATATCAATGCATATCTCTATCTTTCTTTTCTCTATCGACCACATTATCCCTCTGGTATCTCTGTGGTGATGTGGTGAGTGGCTCAAGCGACAACAGCGCTATTTGTCTGGCTCAAGATTAGCAAATTAAAGTATGCAACGCCAAAATGAAAAAAAAATGGATATACAGACGGACAGATTTTGAGTCAGACTTTTGATTTTTGACAGTTGAATTGACTAGTGTGTTGTTTTCAGTGTGACCATTTTTGGCAGGATCCTGCTATTCTGGCACATATCGGTCCTAAATATATATATATGGCAGATCATTGTGACGATTTACAAAAGTGGCTAATTTCAGGAAATCAAAAAATTCAAGACTGATTTTTAAATGTTAGTGAAATTATTATTTTTTTCAACGTGATTACGTTGCCTTCAGGCGGCCTAAAAGTCTGACATCAAGGCTGGCCACTTAACTTTAGAACTTACTTACTTACTTTTAACGTGATTAAGTTAGATAAAATAAAGACTCAATTAGGAAATAATTTTAACAAAACGGCAACTTCACTTGGATTCCACTTTTATTGTGTTTTTGTACAAGTGCATCATTTGATTATAAACTGTAATAAAACATTAATAGTGTTCATGATCGTATTTCCTTTATTAAATTGTTTTTCAATTATTTCAATCAACTTTTGATTTTACCTAATTCTCCTTTGGCGTATTCTATATCGTGTCTGTGTGGTCCTGTGTAACGATTAATTAATTATGAAGAGAAAATACGAGCGTTCTTTCACCTGTTGCCTGAGTGGGAGCAAGATCTCTTGCTTTCATCCTGTGGCGGGCTATTTTTGAACTTCGCTCGGCTTACTATACTATACTTCATACAAGTTCCATAAACGACCAAGCCGTGCGAAGTTCAAAAATAGGACCCCTGGTTGTTGAGGTCTTGGGATAACGAATACGTTTTTGTAAAGCTTGCAACTGTTGCCCATGTCAAACTCTTCGGGAAAGAATGTTCTCCTAGGTGATTACGCAAACGGTAATTTAAATAAAACAAAAATTTTAATATTTAAATAAAGCAAAAGTAAGGAATTGGTTCCTAAACTAATATTTCCCAGCTATAATTACAACAAAAGAGGGGTTAAAGGAACACAGAGACTTGTGTCTTCTTCAAACCCACGAATAAAATGGTATAGAATATGTCTTCAAAATCTTCATACATGAAAATAACGACGAATTGGCAGCAGTCGTTGATATATAGAAAAGTATAATACCTAAAGCATTACATTTTTGCTAAAGAAATTCTACTGAATCCGTTATTTTTTCGTTTTCATGAAGGCATATTTTTGGTGTCAAATAAGGCAGATTTTGGCAGAATTTCTGTACAGTCTGGCAGATTCGCCATTTTTCAGATGGACACACTGGTTATTATTGTTTGTTGACGTCGGCGAAGGATATAATTTTTTAATCCTTAATAATATAAATAATAATTTAAAACATATTTAAACTCAATATACATACTTTGAACTTTAACATTAACTTTACAACCCAAACTGTAAGTAATTCTAGAAATAAACCTGAATTTAATCTAGTTAAGTATATTTTATAAGAAAATTTAATCAGAAAATCACCGGCGCGACGGCGGCGCAATGTATCTTTACCATATCTAAAGTAGTCTGTGATCTTTACTATCTTTGAAATAGGTAGGTACTTTTTGATACTGTGTATACATTGAATAGGTATCAGAATAAGGAACTAGGAATAGCAGATACCTATTCCTAGTCCTTACTCTGATACCAGGGCTAGCCTATACGAACTTAATGCTTAAACTTTATGTTGGCCATAGGCAGAGTCAAAGTTCTTGGCGGCTGCTATGTTAGCTACAAGCTGTGGATAACCCAATCTTTGCACAACTGTTAAGTGAGCTTCAGTCAGGATCGGGTTACCTGCAGCTTGTAGCCAATATAACAGCTGTCAATAAGTTTGTTTTGGCCTGTACTACTAGAGTTCTTGTTGAATACTTTATTTACCTACTAGAAAACTAGACAAGAATTTGACTGCCTCTGTGGCTCGGTGGTTAGTGACTTCTGGTTCAAAGAGGCATGGGTTCAATCCCCACCCAGGGCAAGCATAATTATATGTGATGAACATAGGTGTTTGCTCTGTGTCTGGGTGTTAGGTACTATCTATTTAAAAACATGTTTATGTAGTACTTATATCAGTCTCTGGTAGCCATATTACAAGCTTTGCTTAGTTTGGGGTCATAGACCGTGTGTAAGATGTCCCCTAATATTAATGTAGAAAGAAAGAAAGAAATCTTTGTTTACTAAAAACTTACAATGAAATACAGTCAAGTTACAGTATTGTTAAATAATATAATTATGTATGTAAGCCGAGCGAGTGATTTCAAGGTACGACATAAAGCGTGGTTCAGTGAGCCCCAAACTAAGCACTAGGCTTGTATCTTGGGGCTCGAGTGTGATGTAGCGGTAAGAATATACCTTAATATATAATAACATTTTCATTAATATCAACATAAACATAGCTAGAGATATATTTCTAGTAGCATTGCCCCCCAAGCTACGCTCAATGCTTACATAATGTCAAATGTATCTGATATTCTAATTCTAATTTGAAGTAGGGGCAATAAGTCCTGCACTGACGTCCCGCATGGGGTGTTTTGTGCATTTCCCCCTCCAGCATCTACCCAAGCCAGCCCAGCTCCTTAAAGTAACGGAGCGTGGCTCTGGGCCGCTGGCATAACTGCTCCAGTAGCTTAGATGGTGAATGAGATGATGGCGATTTAGATGACAGTGCAGAAGCATCATGCAATCCGTTAGCTATTCTAATGTCTTCTGTGGCTTAGCAATGCCACAGAACATGTTGTACAGTTTCGTTCTCCTGCAAACAGCCACGACAAAGTGGGCTGTCAGTGGCTCCCAGTTTATACAAGTGACTATTTAAGTTGCAGTGACCAGTAATGAGGCCTACCATAATAATGTAACTGATATATTTTTTTTTTCAGAAATATGACAATTAAATGCGTTATTTGTGGTGACGATGTGAATCTAAGAAATATGTCTGTGGTGATATGTGGTCACGTGTTCCATGGCACCTGTCTCAAAGAGTTTGTGAAGTAAGTATATAAACCTAGATTAAGGAAACTAGCCTGCTTTTTCAACATTCTCTTTAGAATACATACATAACATTTGTTTTTATTCTAATGTAAAGTATATACAGGGTTTTTTCTAAAACCAGCAACCTCTTAGGGGCTTATTCTGTACATGAAAACTGACAACTTTTGTTCTATGACATTTATTAATTTAAAAAAAAAAGTTGTTGTTCCATAGAAAAATGTCGATCACCCTCGACAAAATGTATGGAACAGCTGATTTTTTTTCAGTTGTAACAAAAGTCGTAGAACAAAAGTTGTTAGTTTTGATGTACAGAATAAGCCTCTAAGAGGATGCTGGTGTTTTAGAAATAACCCTGTATAACCTGTGTACAAAGCAAAGTTGGGTGCAGTTAATTACTATTTTGTAATCAGGTTACTAACTACGACTAAATGTAGTTAAGTACATGTAGTTAACTGCAATCAACTAAATGTAGTTAACTTTGCGTAACCTTGACTACCACTGGACATGTAGTATAGGTGACTATGAAGTAGCAGAACTTGTAAGATAAGTATAGTACATTGTTCACCGAGAGGAGAAAGTGACCGATTACCGTCGAGGGTGTCGTTTGAAGCCCGAGCCGTAGGCGAGGGCTTTAAAACACCCGAGATCGGAAATCGCACTTTCTCTCGAGTGATACATAGTGCTTTATACTACACCTACGAGGAAAATAAAAAACTAAATCTTTACTAATTGAAATTTATATTGAAATTGTTGCAGTTAGTGAAGCTTAATGTAACACTTGAAAATGGCGCCAATGGCGTCTGCAATTTTCACATGTTCTTTTTTCAAATTGTTTGACACCATCCAACACACAGCTAGTGGCCAGTGTCATTTTGCGAACTTGGAGATAAAAACTCACTGTAAAAACTTTTTGGCTTTTGATATTTAGGTTACCAGCGCATAGTCTTACCCAAAATTAAAAAAAAAAAACCACGTAAGAAATGGATTTTCATACACTTTTCTCTCCCGCTCAGATGCGTTTTCTCCCCGCATATTTGTTCGATATGCAATGACGTACTTTCTACCGTAAATTTGATAAAGTATCAAGGTACTTTCCGAGCAGGTGTAGTATAAAAGATATTGATCACTACTAAGCACTAGATGTTACTTGATGCATTTGAAACATAATAATTGTTCTAACCTTGTTACATTGGACTAAGGTTGAAATTAGTATGTTATTAAAAGTAGTTAAAAAAAATAATCGAGCAATCGTGATTGCAACTATAATTATTAGTTAGTCATCAAAATATTTAACTACTTTGATTTATTTTATGTAATTTGAAATCATGATTGCTAACTACAATATGTAATCGTAGTTAGTAATCAGTAGTTAGATTTCATATTGCCCAACTCTGGTACAAAGTTTCATCAAGATTAGTTGAAAAATACGACCTATAGAGGAGAATCAAAGATGAAAGCAAAATCGTCTAGTTACAACTAATAAATACGTGCTTATAAGAACTATATTTTCAGTTCGAAGAGTCATCCAAGGTGCCCCGTGTCCAAATGCAATACAAAGTTGAAGCAAGACAATATCATTGAAACTCGATACACTTGCCAGTCTGATGATGATGAGACTAATGAGGGAAATGTACAGGAGGACGGGTAAGCCGTTTTGTATGTTGGTACATATTGATGAGCTATGGAGAGGGCTATGCTCGAAGTCTCTTTGCAAGATCGAATCAGGAATGAGGAGATTTGTAGAAGAACCAAAGTGTTTTTTTTTGCCTCAGCTTTTGGCCGGTCCTGCGAATTATCCCCACTATTAATTATTCAGGGCTTTCATTTTTTTTTAAACGAACCAAAGTTGTTTTTTTAGAAGAAGCAAAGTTTAAGAAGAACAAATGCTAAATTATAACAACTTATACTGTGAGACCAACTGGTATCCTCCATACAATCAAGCATATGATAGAGCAAGCGTTTCTCAAAGTTTTTTGGTGACGGAACCATTTTGGAAAGCGAAAAATTTGACGTAGCCCTGAAATAAACAAAAAAAAATTTTGTACTTGGTTCTTAAGTAAAATGTCTCAAAAGAAGCCTCAATTAAGTGTTGCCCAGTAGGTAATATTAGCCAAATTCTTCAATTATTATTATTATCTTGAAACATTTCTTTTTGTTTTAACCGACTTCCAAAAAGGAGGAGGTTCTATGATGGTCTGTATGGTTTTTTTGTGTATGTTCATTGATAATTTGCAAATTGTGAACCGAATCGAAAAAATATTTTTTAGTTCGAAAGGGTGAAAGGAAAGGCTCCAGAGGTGGTACCATTTTATCAAAGGTATCTGGGCTGAGCCGCTTCTGAACAATCAACTATAATGTAAACAATTCGAGCGAAATATTCGAATTTTGTACACAAAAGGCGGTTTTGCCATTTTTTGCTAAAATTAATTATTTTTTCTCATTAATGTCAGTGTTCTCGTGGAATCCCTTTTTGATAGAGGCTTTGCGGAACCCCAGGGCTCCGCGAAGCACACTTGAGAATGGCTGCCCTAAGGATATGTGGAGTCGCCCTTATAATGAAAATCTATACACATATAAATAAAATTGGAGTGTCTATTTGTATGATTGAAAAAACCGTTTTTACTACATGTGACTATATATGAATATACAGTACATACACCAAAATAACAGTTTTTACAATTTTTGTCATATAGTCATTTATTCGTAACACCGTTTGTTACAAGTCAAAAAGTAAACATTACATTAGGGCGCTATACAATAGGTATAGCACGAAATAAAAATAAAAATTTATAAACTTGAAAATTACCAAATTAGTCACTAAATTAATATAATACAATTCAGGTAATTTTAAAAAGTCATTTACGTAATAAAATAGTTGCTCATGTAGCCAACATTTTAACTTATTCCTAAACGACCAAGCGGAAGGTGCATCCCGAACTTCTACGGGTATTCGGTTGTATATAGCGGGCCCACCAATATATACAGACCTCTCCGATTTCGCTAGCCTATGAGAAGGAGTCACCAGTTGGTTTTTCCTAGCATTGCTTCTTAAATTTAATCTAAAATAGGTACATTTCCTCTCAAATAATTCTAAATGGTTGTGCGTGAAAAGGGCCACCTGATAGATTAGTTCGCACGGCAGTGGCAGTAAGCGCAGTTCCCTAAAGAGCTCCACAAAAGACACGTCGTCCGAAACCCCGAAAAAGTCCCGCACAACCCGTTTTTGCATAGAAAAAGCTCTCTTGTACTCCGCGGCACGCCCCACAATTCTAATCCGTACGTAATATTTCTATGGATTGTGGCAAAGTAACAAGAGCGCACAACGTCCCGCGTGGCCGTGCTCGCGAGCCGCCTGAGCGCGAAGCACGAGCGGCTCAGCTTCCCACATAGCTCCTGTATATGTGACTCGTACGTGAGGGTGCTATCTATGTGGAACCCTAGTAACTTTGTTGAGTTGATCTGCTGGAGCGCAGTGTTTCCGATCGTTACCGAGTACTTAAAGGCAGTTTTATCTTTGTTCAGTGCTAGGCCATTCGACTTAAACATCGAGTTCACTAACAGCCAGTGGCGTGCACACAGTTTTAAGACAGGGTAGGCAGAAAATTTTACTCACCAAAAACACGTTGGTTTTGGTTCGTCGTCTTGTCGATTGATAAATGTAGGTAATTGCCAAATGCCAGCTCAAATATCCATAGATTGACTGATTTTATAGACATATCAATTTATATTCGAAGTGGCCTTTCGGCGCGTTTGTTTGATGTTTTGTAAGCTCTTGTTTCCCCAAAAAGCAAACAATGTCAATAAGTCGCTGAAAAATATTTCGGTTCCGATCGACTTTCGCGTTATGTCTATCGATGTCGATTTGTATCTGAGAGTTTAAACGCGTCTCTATTCGATTTTTTCCAAAGGTGTGATATTTAAGGGAAGCTTCTAAGTGTTTTTCAGAATGTTCATGTATTCTCGCGGCGGTAGGAAAATTACGAATATCAGCGTAACCGATGTCGTTCCAGACGGTTTTATTATTTGAAAATAAACAAACGAAACAAAATAACCGATTACTGTGTATGCAACCTGTCAGCCAATGATATGAATCATATTGTTTTTTATTGAATTTACGACTGACGTTACCTTTAATTTGTACCTATTAATTGCAAATCCGGTGTAGCACGACTTATCTCGATAACTTGTTTTTTTCACCGAAAGATAGTTTTGAAAACGCATCATATTTTATTTTCTCAATACACACACCATCTGAACAACTTTCACAGACAATATTATCCATTTTTCACTCTACAGCGTTAAAATCCTAAATATCTGATAGCGTAGTCACAAACACAATACAAATTCAAAGTATAAAATATTTCCTAAAATATTTGCATCGTACTTATAGCAAACTTTCTTTCGGAAATGTTCGGTACGAGTCGTAATTGTTCGTGTTAGAGCAAAAAGACACTGGCTTTTCATGCAGTTGTGTGCGTGATTTTTGTCATTGTGTGTCAGCAAAGCCCTCGTAGCTATAGGAACGCACACACATTCAATCCGCATGACCACGACTTACCACGAGAGCACACATACAAAACTTTAAGAGATCCATAGTTTGTGTCTTTGCCGTGGCAAGGGCGGGTGGCGCTCGTGCAGCGCGAATCGGTGATCGAATATCTTATTGATACCGCCGGCACTCGATAGGTGGAGCTGATTTATGATTTAAGTTTTTATGTTATTTTGTTCATTGATAAAATATTATTAGATCTATTATCAGAACTAGGGTAGGCAGTGTCTTTCTGTCTTTATGAAGCGTCCGCCACTGCTAACAGCAGAGTTTATCTTACAATGCAGCTGAGTAGATGATGGCGCAGTAATCACTGCGGCCACATCGTCAGCATACAGGTATATCTCTGCGTCGACGATGGCATCTGGCAAGTCATTCAAGAGAAAACTGAACAAAGTGTTCGAGAAACAGGATCCCTAGGGCACGCCTATCTCGTTCTCGAGCTCGTCGGATGAGACGCGACCCTTGTCCCCCACGACGACTTGCGTTCTTCCTGACGTAAAGGAGATTATCAACGACCCGGAAGGGCCGCGCATTCCGTGGAAACCTAATTTCTGAGCAATGAGTCGGTGGTCCGCCGTGTCAAAGGCGCGTGATAGGTCGCAGCAGACCAGAGCGACCTGCAATCCTGCCTCCCGAGCTTTTAGAATCTGCCACACTACTTCGCGCACTAAGTCTGTGGTTGAGCGCCCGGCCCGGTATGCGTATTGCCTGTCAGATAGGATGTCTCTTTGGAGCGCATAGTTTAGAACCCTTCTATTAAGCCCTACTTCAAACACCTTGCTAATAGCTGGAACAAGAGGGATCGGACGGTACGACTTAAGATCTGACTTTTTCCCTTTGCCTTTGTAGAGGGGGCTAATTTTTACTCTTTTAAGAGCTGATGAGTACTCTCCGTTACGCATACATAAGTTGAAAAGTCTACTTAGGACAGGTGCTAAAGGCACTATGCCCAATTTTATAAGATCGGCTGACAAGCCGTAAAGGTCGGAACTTTTTTTGGGGCAATGCGCTTAGTAGCTATCGTAACAATTTCGCTAGGTGAAAAGGGTTCAAGTCGGATTGATACATCGCTGGCGGATGAGTCGTCACCCAGCGCTGCTAACGCGCGACTATTGTTTGCCACAGGAGCCCCAGTTTTTTTCGCAGCTGAAACAAATTCAAGGTTCAGCGCGTCAACCAAATGTTCTTTGGTATCGAATTGTTGACCACACTCGTCCCGTACCAGGGGCCTTACTGTGTAAGCGCTCTGACGTTCGGCTTCGCTTTCCCTCCCGCTCGCTCTCGTGGCGTGAGTAACTGGCGCGAGCAGGAGAAAAAGCGAAGCCGAACGTCAGAGCGCTTACGTAGTAAGGCCCCAGATCAGTGAAGTCAACTCTTTCGCGGGTTCCGCGCCCCAGCTCCGTGTTAATTACGCGCCACATACAACGCGGGTTATTTTTAATAAAATTTGAGTAAAATCTTACACGCTTAGTTTTTTGTGACTTGAGTTATTTGAGCGATATTTCTTCATACTTGACCCGTAGCGGTTCGTTGGTAGGAAATATTTTTCTTAATCGAGCGATATCATTCAGTAGATGTTTCAAATTGTGGACTTCGGTATCGACCCAATGCTTACTACTTAAATTGGACTGTATTTTTTTTTTGCGGAAAGCACGTATTAAAATAGCTTGCTAAAATAATCTCTAAATAATTAATAAAATGTCTGTCTGTCTGTTTGTTCCGGCTAATCTCTGAAATGCTGGACCGATTTTGACGGGACTTTTATTGGCAGGTGCTAGTGGTATGTAATAAGGGGTAACTTAGACTACGTTTATTTTAGAAAAAATCTTTTTATCTCGGGCTAACGCGGGCCGCAGCTAGTTGTAAAAATTGTACTCGTATAATGAAGGTAGGTATGGTATGGTCAATGGCGAAGAGTTTTAGTATAGTTAATTATTTAAATTAGTTTGCTCGTTGATTATGTAATTAGGCTAAGTTTTGAGAAATAAAGATATTTATTTATTTTTATTTGATGAAAGTTAAAGAATATTAATAATGATTGTTTCAGGAATACACAACTTCTTTGTACCATCTGCAACGATGATTTGACTGACATATCCAATATGGCCGTGACTATGTGTGGCCACTTATTTCACCGCAACTGTGTAGTAGAATATGTAAAGTAAGTTATGAATGTTAAATCATATCATCATCATCAGCCTGTGTCGACTCCCTGCTGGGTGTAGGCTAAAAGCCTTCCTCTCTTATGTGCCATTGTTCCCTATCTTTGGCTAATCTTATCCACGCCTACCGGGCTAGTATGCGCGCTACGAATTATTTCTTTCGTAGTGTTAGAACGAGACAGCGTTATGGCAAAGTGTATATCTGTCACTTTTTCACACGTCGAAATGAGTTCTTTTCGTGGCTTTTTATGGTCGTATGGTTGACTAGCTGAACAGTGAACAGTGTGTCATAAAATCAGCCGTTTCAAAGTTATCAGCTCTTTTGTTAGCTGTGGTAGGAATTTTATTGCATTAGCATTGTTTTTTTTTAATTCTTAATTTAATCTTGTTTATTGTAAAATTTGCAGGCCAAGAGCAAAATCCAGAAAGTGCCTGGTGGAGTCGTGTGACCAAAATGTAACACGCTGGTGCATTATCAGAATAATTCCGAACCACACAGACTTGCACAAAAATGTCCAGCATTCTGATAAGTAAGTTTCATAAATATATTTTAGAACATATTTGCTCATAAAGTGGGCGTAATTACACCAATTTCAATATCGTAATGTATTTCATTACGCACTTTTTCTTTATGTAAAACGCACGCCGCCACCGACTGCAGAACTCTGTGGTCTCGTTTCTCCTACTTTCACTCAAGAGAGTCAGAGACATTACGGCACTTGTGCGATATTGTGCTTCGCTATATGCTTCGACTGATGCACGACTTTCACTCAAAGTCAGAGTTTTTTTAATTTCCTCGCAAATATGTTATAAAACGTCGTATGACATACGTGCGCTTTGAAAATTACCGCACTTATTTCATAAATTCATAATGTACTATTTCGCCAAAAAAGCACAACCAAAATACCAACTCAGCATAATGCTGGTTGCCCGTAAGCGCAACCAACTTTACGCTGAGTTGGGACCATTTTTGTGACAAGGGTATTAGGTGTGGTAATGTTGTTTTTTTGTGTTTTATGCTTCAAGAAAATATCTACAGAGCCACAGTCCCTGAGTGAAAGTAGTAACAATGTCCGAGCGCTGTCGTACATACCGACTTAGATATTTACATTAAGAGCCCCGGTGATCTGTAATTTTCCATACAAACGTATTACGCTATTTTCTTCCTTGAAAATACTTATAGAGCTTCAAATCTTTGTCATAAAATTAAATTTAGCTGTTTAGACTACTCTGTCTTTTCTTTTTCTTGATAAATTAATTATCAGGCAAAATATAACCCTTCAAAATCACAAAAAAATTCACCATTATTACCGACGTCTTTAGAGACCTACCACAAGAGACTAAATAATATCTAACAAAATATAAAATGACAGAATCATGAACACATATTTTTTTTAAATTTTGACATAAAAAAATACTTGATTGAAATAGTTTTTGAAGAAGAAAACAGCGTAACACGAAACGTTGTCTCGCCAAGTTTTTTGTAGGTATAAATCGCTCTGAGCTGCAATTGTCCCTATCGCACGATGCGGGGGTAGGGTCGAGGTAAGGGAGGTTCAATCCTATACGTACACAAGCACTAGGGATGTAGCAATAGTCGACATTTTTGTCGATGCTCTAGTGATGTCCATCGATATCGATGTTTATTAAAAATATTAGTTATTTTTTCCAATCTTGTGATTTGACCGTTGCATGTTTGTTACTTATGAAGAAAAGATTTTATGTATGGAATATAGGCGTTTAGTTGCTGCAACATTATTACAGCGATTATACAGAATAACGTGTTGTATCCGCAGACAACTAAATGAGTTAGGCGCAGAATAACCAATTCGCATAATGCCCAAGTAATCCGGGAATGCTCAATTGTACGAAAGCATAATTCTATGAAGGCCCAATTCTCAAAATGGCAACATAATTTTGATGAATTATCTAAAAAAAACACACATTTTAAATACATATAAGGGCTCACCGGTACCTAAAACAACCTCCTTCGGCGAGTTAAGTACATCATAACTTTTACTATGGGACCGACCAGAGCCGAATCCGCGAGAAATATCAACTATACCATAGAAAAAGTCCGTTGATAATGGACAAAGTGTATAGAACAGCTGGTTTTTATCGCCAATCCGGAGTGAGTTGCTCCCATAGTAAAAGTTGTTCTTTTTAAACCTATTAACTTTGCCCTAAAGAGGTGGTGCTTTAACTAAAGCACAGAATGCTCAATTCTCAATATGGCAAAATAATTTCAAATAGAATACACACATTTTCATTTTCAATTTAATTATTTAGCCATTTTGAGAATTGAGCATTCTTAGACCTGGCCATTGTGAGAATTGGGCATTCTTAAAATTGAGCTTTCTTAGAACTATGTGCCATTATTAGAATTCTGCGCCTAAAGCGAAATAATGGTTCTAATCAGGAAAATCACGTGCTCTCTAAAATCGTGTAATAACTGTACCTAACGTATAAATATTTAAATATTTAATTATCCTTAGTCCACCTGCCTAAGCGAAAAACGTTCTATTAAATTATTCAAGTTTCAAAGACTCAACATTAAATAATTAAAAAACACGTAATCAGTCACATTACAAACACAACAAAATAAATAAATCTAGATCTAATAAAATAAATAAGTTCTATGTTGCGCTTGCCAGTATAGGTAGCGCCACACAAGTCGGCGGATGAGATGTTAGTCGCAGATGACACTTCGCCGTAATTCGTTAATTATTGCGCATGTGTGCACAATGCCGACGCTGCGTGGCGTAGTGGTAAGCACAGGCGTGCACGCGGGAGGCATGAGGTTGGCGGACGGGTGTGCCTCGGCGTCTTGTCTCTCAAACTCAATTCATTTATTGCAACATATGAAATTTACATGCGGTTCTTAGTTAACATGTTTTGTATAGTTAGTTATACATATGACCCTATAAGGGTATGACAATTTTATTATTTGTATTGGAACGATTTATTATTACGTTTTCTAGATTATCGTTAAAAAAATCGTCTAATGTATTTCGATGATAGGATAAATTTTAATTGTTTTATGAAACAGTTTTCTCTTTCGATATCTTTTAAATTATTTGGCAATTTACTAAATATTTTTATAGCCATAGAATTTGGGCTAGAACTGTGCATGGTTCTCTCTGGCCCCTGCGCATACCTATATTTTGCCTTTTGCACAGCATTTGCCTAACTTTTCATCCGCCGACTTGTGTGGCGCGGATTGTAGGTGAGATCCATTCGAGAAAACAGCCCCATCGGCTATCCGTCCATTGAACTATGTGCCTTGCCCTCTGTCATTTTAACTTGCCAATCCACTGAGTATTGCTGAAAAGTTCAAATACTTAAAAGTGTTTCAATCAGTTTGTCTCTACTCTCTACCTATTTTGTGAATATTCTGTCCTGTATTTCTATGGTGTGTGCCCTACCCACTGCTGCTTTATTTTGCTAATTGTTTTAACTTATTTTAAACGTAAGTATTTAAAGTAGAACCAAAGTATGACAAGCAGTTTTCCAAACAGTAAGCATACCATCTGATCTGTTTAACTGAATTCTCAATTCAATTAAACAGATGCGAGGCACACTTCGCTGTGATGCGCTAATTATTGTGCATATTATGTGCACCATGACAACGCCGCGTGGCCTAGTGGAGTTCACGGGCGCAGGGATCGCGCGGGAGGCATGAGTTTGGCGGTCGGGTGTGCCCCTTTCTGGCTCCCGCGGATACCTATATTTTGCCTTTTGCGCAGCGTTCTGCGCCTAACTTTCCATCCGCCGACTTGTGTGGCGCGGATTATACGTGAGATTCATTCGAGAGAAAACAGCCCCATTGGCTATCCGTTCATTGAACTAAGTGCCTTGCCCTCTGTCATTTTAACTTGCCAATTCACTGAGTTTGGAGAGAGCTGAAAAGTTCAATTAGAAGTGCTTTAAATGCTTTAATCACTTCATATCTACCTACTTTGTAGATGTTCTATCCTGTATTACCTACTATGGTGTGTGTCCTACCCACTACTGCTTTAATTTGCTAATTGTTTAAATTTTTTTTTAATGTGTTCAAAGTAGAACCAAGGTGTGACAAGCAGTTCTCCAAACAGTAAACCTCGCATCTGTTTTATTGAATTCTCTATTATTTTCTATATTATGGGACTAATAGCGGAATGAAAACATGGTAGGTACCATTTAAAAGGCAAGAAGTTTTAGATGTGCAGGTATACAGTAATATAACGAAACCCTATTACTAAGACTCCTCTGTCCGTCTGTCTGTTGGTCACTAGGCTGTACCTATCTCATGAACCGTAACAGCTAAACAGTTAAAATTTGCACAGATGATGTTTTTCTGTTTCCATTATAACAACAAATACTTACTAAAAATAGAATGAAATAAATATCGACTTCAACTGTGTACAAAATTCGCGCGGATCGATGTAGCATTTTCACATTATTGTTGATTTATGAAAAATGGCTCAGCCGATTTCAATAAAATTTAAATGGGACCAACTTCGACGTATACCCTTTCCAATAAAAAAAAATATACGCGTCAAATTGCGTACCTCCTCCGTTTCATCGGTCAAAAAATAGAATAAAATAAATATTTATTCACACTATACAACGGATGTGAGTTTTTGCGCGATAGTTATTAATAATCACAACAGGTAGACGCTTGAAATATTCTCAGAGTATTTAGTAATATAATATTTCAATTAAAAAAAAAAAATGATTGAATTGAAATACATAATTGGCTACCATACGGTACGAACCCTTACAAGCGCGAGTCCATATTTATTTTAGTCTGTAGAAGAACTATGTAAGATATTCCCATAAAAAATAATTAACTTAAAATTAGAAAGAAGTAATTTCAGTCAAGATATATAATGTAAACTGCAACGCCTACAGAAATTAAATAGCCAAATTGCTACTTTTACTCCCTGCTTTGGGTTCAAGATCAATGTATATGATATGATGTTAGATGGGTACATATTATGTTTTTGTCAAACAATAATAAAATAATTTGAAAGAAAATAAATAAGCCTATAAAGAAAAAATAACCTATATCACAAATAATATAGCTTCCTAATGGCAGAAAAATAAATAATCATTGGCAGGATTATTTTTGTTTGCTTTCTGCCATACCTACTAGAAAACCAGATTATACGTAGGATACGCGTAAGATAGCTCTACGTATGGCCTTAGTCAGGAACAAATTCTATGCTGCCAGGAAATTCAGAATGCTAGTGATATAACGTACGTGGCGCCACGACTCGCGCGCAGAGTTATCTTGTGCGCCTCTACGTAATATCATAGTTTGCTACAATTCAAAATAAAGTATCGGTCAGCCACGCTGGTTCTTTGAGGCGCGGGCGGGGTGCGGGGACAGTTCGTGCGCAGTACGCACACAAATGCAATTGCATCACACACACATTGAAGCTCCCTGGTTTGGGCGCCTCGCGACGGCAATAGTTTAGTCCAAATACCTATTTCTCAATTTCTTCGTCACTAGGAGACGCTCTTAAATAATTCACAATGACCCGTTTTCTCGAATCTCGACGTCATGTCACCTAATTAGTGTTTGTAACCGAGCACTTTACTCGTAGCATCGCGCTGCGTTGTAGTGGCTTGCAAGCGCCTTACTACTAACTAAAAAGCCTGCCCACTACGTAGCCTGGGCAGAGTTTTGGCTCGGACACTAGTATGATTGTGTCTCTATAGATATTTAAGTTTTGTTGTTTATGTATTGTACCTCTTGTTTTTGTTGTAAATAAATTTCTGTTTGTCAACGGACTTCAATCGTTGATAAAGGCCGAATCAAACAATTTGGCGGCTGTGACGTCAGCTTCAAGCTGCGGATAGCCCTACCCTGACTGAAGCCACAGCAGCCGCGCGAGGATCGGATTACCCATAGAATTAGAAGTAAAGTAATAGAAACCGTACTAAAATAGCAAGAGATATACATCACTTCGTCCCACTTTAAATATGAAATTTAAAAGGTGTTAGAAAAACATTGTTTTATTATTATGATTTTAATGGATTTAGAATATTAAGTTGATTGCATATTTCTTATAAGCATCATGAATAATTGTAACTGACTTGCCTAATATAACGCAACTTTGTTATAAGGTTAATAAAGAATCTGAATCTGAAAAGATGCCCATACACCCGAACTTACGTAATTTCGAAGGGTTTCACAATAGTAGTTTATGCAACTGTCATATAATGAAGAGTATTAAAACACGAGTGTGAGTTTATGAAACGAGCGCAGCGAGTTTCATAATAGTTACGAGTGTTTTAATACCCGTGTTATATGCAGTTGCATACACTACTTTATCTTCACTAATAAAAAAATAAATAAAAAAAAAACATATTGCGAAACATTAAATTCACGCGTACGTGTATTGTCACAGTGAACTTGGCGCCATTAAAATCTAACCAATGAGAGCGCAGCTGCGCGCGCAGGGCCAATCAGGAGCGAGCGCGCGATGTTATAATGAGATTTTACGATATCGATGTGGATATTATAACATCATGTGAAATTGCTTAAATTGAGTGTTTTGTTGTCTGAGCTATGACAGTAGTCATTATGAGTCAAGTATTGGAAACATAAGTAGAATGTTACAACATTAGTGTAGATGAACTAGCATTAAGGTATCTCGGCTGTCCAAATTAAAAAAGGTAAAAAGTAGGAAGGTAAAATGAACAGAGATTTGAACCTTCTTACTGGAACTAGAGGGTTCAATTTTCCGATCAGATCGCAAAAGACAGTGGGACCACTTTTAACCCTTTTGATATTCCAACTTTTGATTTTGACGTATGCTGATAGACAATGCGTTTTTCTTGTTCCACTCACTTTCGCGTATGCTAGATAACCTTTCGCGTATGCTAGATAATGAATAATCGGCCAAGTACGAGTCGGACTCGCACACGGAGGGTTCCGTACTGTATGGGAGCCCCCCTTAAATATTTATTTTATTTCAATTTTATTATATATTATTGAAGTAATATAAAACTAAATATTCTGTGAAAATTTCAAGCATCTACCTGTTACCATTATTAATATAGAGCGAAAAACGACTAAAAATTCAGGTTTGTTGTATGGGAGCCCCCCTTAAATATTTATTTTATTTTCTTTTTAGTATTTTTTGTTATAGCGGCAACAGAAATACATCATCTGTGAAAATTTCAGCTGCCTAGCTATCGTGGTTCATGAGATACAGCCCGGTGACAGACGGACTGACAGATAGACGGACAGACGGACTTCGAAGTCTTAGTATAGGGTCCCGTTTTTCCCTTTGGGTACGGAACCCTAAAAAGACAGCTGTAACATAGTTTTTATTTGAGCAAAATTTAGTAAGTATTCTATAACTTTAGTTCTAATTCTAAAGGATAACTCGCAGCTTGTAGCTAACATCACAGCCTATGCGAAAGATGTGTGTAGTAGGTATAGGCCGATAGGCCGAATCATAACCTTTTGACGTCTGTGAACTTAGCTTCAGGCTGCGAATAACCCAATCCTATAATTATTATTGAAGTGAAACTTGTAATGCGACTTCCAAGAAGGTTGCGTTAAACGTTTAACGCTACCATGGAGGGGTTATGAAAGCACTATTGCGTCGAAGTTTCACATCTTCCGCGCGGAGGGACGCCTCTTGCATTTTTCTTTATTGTAGATGGAGTGTCAATGGCTATTATTAATAATGGATACGTTTTTCAAAAAAAAATATTAAAAAAATAAATGCGATTTAAATTATTTAGAAATAATAGTACATTATGGTACAAGTGTGTAATGTTGGTGATTACCGCTGAGGCGCCATTGAGATCCGAGGTCGGTAATCATCAATACACACGTGTAGCATAAGACGACGTTTTTCAACACACTTGTAAATGAAAAAATTCCAAAATAAATATTTTCAACAGTGAAAACGAGTTGTGAAATAATCGGCCAAGTACGAGTCGGACTCGCGCACGGAGGGTTCCGTACTGTATGGGAGCCCCCCTTTAATATTTATTTTATTTTTATTATTTACTATTGAAGTGAATATAAAACTAAATATTCTATGAAAATTTCAAGCATCCACCTGTTATCATCCTTACATAGTATAAAATAAAGTCGCTATTTTCGTTTGTTTGTTTGTTTGTTTGTCTGTATGCTTAAATCTTTAAAACTACGCAACGGATTTTGATGCGGTTTTTTTAATGGATAGAGTGATTCAAGAGGAAGGTTTATATGTATAAAAATTCCCGAAATTCCCACGGGAACGGGCACAACGCCGGTAAAACCGCGGGGCGCTGCTAGTTATTAATATAAAGCGAAAAACGTCTAAAAATTCAGGTTTGTTGTATAGGAGCCCCCCTTAAATATTTATTTTATTCTCTTTTTAGTATTTGTTGTTATAGCGGCAACAGAAATACATCATCTGTGAAAATTTCAGCTGCCTAGCTATCATGGTTCATGAGATACAGCCCGGTGACAGACAGACAGACGGACAGACGGACATCGAAGTCTTAGTAATAGGGTCCCGTTTTTCCCTTTGGGTACGGAACCCTAAAAAGGATTCGAAATGGCGGGAAAATTTAATAAGTTTTTTCTTCTTTGGTTTGGCCACGCATTGTTGTGCATTTGCCAATGTCAAGTATTAAGTTTTAATAATTTTTGATATTTAATCAAAATAGTCACTGCCGTAGTCACATCATAGTCCAATAAAGTCATACCTCAGTAAAGCAGTGGAGACTTTATTAGAGATGTGTATGGAGTTTTGGTAACAACACGGAACGACATGATACGTCACATTATATTGCTTGCCAACACTCATGCACTTAAATCAGCTCGTAATCAACGAAATACCACAATATTTCACTAATTAATTATTACTGATAAAAACACAAGTTTCATAAAATAATACAATGAGGCGACATGGTTTTTCCGCGTTCCCGCTAAAACTCCTAAATCAGTTTTCCTATGTGCGCGCAATGTCAATCGCCCATAGACTAAAAGAATGAGGTTTCTTTGTGTGAGGTTTTGGCTTTTCGCGGAGAGCGTTTTAGCCACGTACAAAATGGGGAATTTCATTTTTTACATCACATTCACAGATCAGCAGAACTCTCTTCTGTGATCACATTGATTACAGAGAAAACAAAAGTTATATTTGAGTGAAAGTTTTATTTATTACAAGTTGAAATTAACTATTTAAATACGAAGCTGCACGAAATGAGCAAGCAATAGGTACATTAATTTATTTGTACCTACTATTAAACACGATCTTTTTTGTATCGAAACTTTATTTAAGAACAAAGCAACTCAACCAGTAAAATAAAATAAAAAACTCTAAAACTCTCCTGTTCATAATAGTAATTAAAAAGTCACACTTTGATTATAGGTGTCATTATGTGCCTAATTGCGATGAAATTAAAGCCACTTTATGAGCAATAGTGTTGAAAAAACATTAATTTCATTTTCCCATACAAAATGTTCCTGCATGTAAAAGTTGTCATTGACAATTGACAGATGGTGAGATAAAGTTCACCGGGTCAACTAGTAAGAAATAAAAAGAAAACAATGTAAAATATATATTTCAGAACAGCAAAGACACAGAAGGCGTGGGCGGATATTTTCAACGTGATCAAGGAAGCATTCGCAAATCGGGAGACTATCTCTCACGAGGAATCCGAAACCCTGATGAAGAAAGTTGGGATTATGCTGCATGCACTTCAACGGTATTACATTTCTCTTAGCTCTTTGTTCTCTGATTCATTCATTCGTTTCGTGTCAATGGCCAGACTTTTATTTTATTTTTTTATTCTCTAATAGCCAAGTCAACGACTGCCTTTTAGGTTTAGATACCCTGGGTAAAAACAGGACGTAGTCGTATAGCTTGACAATTGTTTTAGTTTTTTAGGGTTCTGTACCCAGAGGGTAAAAACGGGACCTATTACTAAGACTCCGCTGTCCGTCTGTCACCAGGCTGTATCTGATGAACCGTGATAGCTAGAAAGTTGAAATTTTCACAGACGATGTATTTTTGTTGCCGCTATAACAACAAATACTAAAAACAGAATAAAACAAATATTTAAGGGTAATTATTTAAATCCCATACAACAAACCTGAATTTTTAGCCGTTTTTCGCCCGATATTAATAATGGTAAGGTAGGTAGACGCTTGAAATATTCACAGAATATTTAATAAAATAAATAGTTAAAATAAAATAAATTATGGCTCCCATACGGTGCGGAACCCTTCGTGCGCGAGTCCGACTCGTACTTGGCCGATTATTCTCATACATTGTGACAATTTTAAAAAATCGCATATATCGGAACAGTTTTAGAAGTATCATACATTTGTCTGATAATTTGAAAATGCCTGTGTTAGATATGGGCTACGAGCATCCTTCTTTTTAACCGACTTCCAAAAAGGAGGAGGTTCTATGTCAAATATCTGTGGATATTTCAAGCGTTTACCTGTTGCCATTTTAAATATCACGCAAAAAAACGGTAAAAATCACGTTTGTTGAATGGGGAATAGCGGCATATATCAATGAACATACACATAAAAAACATACAGAAAAATTAAATTGTATGCGTCAATCCGATCGAAATATTCGAATTTTGTACACGATGGAAGTCGGTTTTGCAATTTTTTGCCTAAAATAATGATTACAGATGCCGCTATTCCCCATTCAACAAACGTGATTTTTACCGTTTTTTGCGTGATATTTAAAACGGCAACATGTAAACGCTTGATATATCCACAGAATATTTAGTTACATAATCACTTTAAAAATAAACATTTGAATTTAGAATTAATTACTTAAGGGTTCCCATACGGTACGGAACCCTTAATGCGAGAGTACGACTCGCACTTGGACGATTTTTATTTGATCAACTTTGGAAAAATATGCTTTAGGTATCATTCGATTCGAAATAGTATCTAAATGATTTCTGAAAACAATTAAGTAGGTATACCTACCACTCGCAAAAAAATGGGGTTTGCTTTTTGGAAAATATCTCAAAAACTGATTGTAATTTTTTTGACCGACGAACCGGAGGAGGTGCTCAATTCGACGCGTATATTTTTTTTATTTTTTATGTATAACCACGCATGCCTTTTTTCATAGTAGTCCGATTTCAATAATTATTTTTATTGGAAAGAATATACTTCGAAATTGGTCCCATTAAAATTTTATCTTAATTGGCAGAGCCATTTTTGATATATCAACAATAATGTGAAAAATGCTACATCGATCCGTGTGAAATATTGGCGAATTCTGTACACGGGTGAAGTCGGTCATGCTATTTTTTGCACAAAATAATTATCAACTTTAAATTAAGAATCAGAAAGTAAAAAAAATACTTATGAAATTTTCAGGGCAGATATGAAATCAGTCGCAGCGCAAGCTTCGTCCGATGATGATCACAGTTCCCAACAAATTTGTGACGAATGTGAAACGAAAGAGTAAGTTTTTTGTTTGTAATTATTATGCCTACTATTTATGTTATTGTTGTGTATTACCAGTGATGGCTGTTTAGTAGGGTACTTACAGAGATGTCACAAAAGAGTTCAGTCAAAAAAAATTGAGAATCTGTTGAAATATATTTTTTCCCTCCTGTAAAATTTTGATAATGTAGATTCGTGGTATTTACAAAGTGCTCATAAGCGGTATCACCGAAATGAGAAAATAAACAGTGATTCGTATTTTGTGTCCTAAATTGTTTCGGTTTGAAGTGTGAATTGTTTTATTTTTATTTTATTTTATTTTTAAATTACATGGAAAACAAACGGCTTTCTAACAAACACAGTAAAAAGAGGTTAAATGACAATACGTAAGCCAAACAGTTTTCACTTATAAGTACAAAGTGCCCAATACGGAATAGGTATGTAAACAAATAATGTGGACTTAAGGTGGTTGCTTGCGGTTAGCTAGGCACATCAGTGCCAATAGATGGCGCTGATGGTCTAATTTGACGTATTTTATTTTTTTATAAATGAAAATGTACATATTATTTCATGGTAATATATTTGCCGGTAATAATGAATTACTTGCTATTTTCTCAGCTATATTTCAGTTGTATTTTCGTTTTTTAAAGTACTGAATTTGTACCGGGCAATATTGCGGGCCGCGGTAGACTACTCACTCACACAAAGACACGGCTCTTGTTGTGTTCGAACGTGGTTCCAACTATGCGCTAATTTCGACGCACTTCATATTGTATAGTTTGGACCAGTGGTTAGGAGTCCCGGTATTTGATACCGCGATATCGAGTTCAAATCGTGCTTAGCATATGTTTCTTTTTGCGATGTTTTTTGTCTTCTAAATAAAAATCAAATACTGTTACGTAGTAAGCGCATAATTTGATAACGACAGGACCGACTTGTAATTTTTTTCTCCATGATATCGTTTCATTTGCGCACGAATTCGTTTGCGATTTTTCTTGGGACCAGAGTATTGGTGGTTTTTAGGGTTCCGTACCCAAAGCATATTATTATATATTCTTTGCCCAAAGGGAAAAACGGGACCCTATTACTAAGACTTCGATGTCCGTCTGTCCGTCTGTCTGTCTGTCTGTCCGTCTGTCACCGGGCTGTATCTCATGAACCATGATAGCTAGGCAGCTGAAATTTTTACAGATGATGTATTTCTGTTGCCGCTATAACAACAAATACTAAAAACAAAATAAAAATATATTTTTAGGGGGGGGCTCCCATACAACAAACCTGATTTTTTAGACGTTTTTCAATCTATATTAACAATGGTAACAGGTACATGCTTGAAATTTTCACAGAATATTTAGTTTTATATTCACTTCAATAATAAATAATCAAATTAAAATAAAATAAATATTTAAGGGGGGCTCCCATACAATACGGAACCTTCCGTGCGCGAGTCCGACTCGTACTTGGCCGATTATTGTAATCTTTTTGCGAAGAACGTGGTGCCATGGTTTATTTTGGGTGACTGATTGCATGTATAAAACACCGATAAAATCTTTATAGAATGGCACTCTGATATAGGTATCATACAAACAAAACACTGAAAACAAGAATTCAAGAAAAACCGAATCGTTGTAAACGCGCGTACGTACGCAATCAGTGTTGGCAACGCCATGAGTTGAAATTTTCCATGAAAATTATCGTATTTTCAAATAATGTTTTCCTTCTATCTTCCAAGCTTTCATTCCATAAAATCTAAGTAGGAGTATTTTACCATTAAAAAAAAATACCAAATCAGTCCAAATGTTCCCAAATGATGTGCTTACCAACGAACATTACTTGACGATTGACGTTTGTAAAAAAAAATGATAAATTGTATGTTGTAAGTATATTTAATATTTACATAATAGTATTATAATTATTTATTGTTTGTAATTTATTTTCCCTATAATTTATCCAAATTCTAATACTGGCAATACATTGTCCAATATTTTTCAATAATTGATTTTTGAGCTGAGCGAATTATGAGAAGACCGAAGACAGAAGAGCGGCAACAGCGCGTGACCCGCCTATGCCACGAGCTGGCAACGTCGCGCGTCGTCGCCGTACAATTACTATTATGTATTCTGTGCCGCTACTAAACAACTATAAATTGTAATGTAGGCACCGTACGACACTATCTGTGTTCACTCACACATTGACAAAATTGAACTAAAATTCGATGTTATTTCTACTATTAATCTACTGTTTTCATCAACTAAAGATGAAATGCCGCAAATAAAGACCAATTTAAAAGCCAACTATAGTCATTTCAGTGTAAAATTATACTCTCATCGCCCATGAATAGTCAAATAGATTAGTATGAAAATCGAACCACCTTAAGGCGCAGGTCTCCCACAAACATTCTCGACGATTTTGGCACAGAATAAATAATAGTTACTATAGTTACTTTACCATGCACGCCATCTGTTCGATTCGTCTTGAATCAAGTAGGCAGCGCTCTGACTACGTTGACATGACGTCACAGACAGATTGTCTTAGCTTCTAAAGAAGTATTGCTAAATTTTACTCAAAATAAAAACTACGTTACAGCTGTCTTATTCATATCTGGTTAAACAACATACGCGAGAGTGAGTGGAACAAAAAAAAACCGCAATGTCTGTCACATACGACAAAATTGGTATGCAGTCATTTAACAAACTTTTTTTTATAAACTGGCATGTGATAACCAACGTTTGACAAACCCATGAGTAGTTAAATGATAATAAAAAAAAATTAAAAACTTGGTTATATCTCAAAATAATTACTTGAAAAAGTTACATTCTATAACGTTTATTACAAACAATTCTTGTGTTTTTTTTTGCTAACTAATAAATGTTTGATAATAAACCAACACTTGACACATTTTATTTTATAAAGTGTCGTTTGACAGACAATTCCATTTAGATTTAAAATACTTACCTAACATATAATATGTTTAAAAAATATGTCGCTGCTGTGGCTTTTTTCGAAAAAAATAAACCAAAATATTCTCGTGGTAAGCTAATTTTTGTAAGACATGGTTTTATTTGGTAGAACAATTAACGTGTCGTGGCAGCGGCCGGCAAAGTGCCAGAAACGAATCGCTTTTGTAAATTAGGTATGAAACAAAAAGTAGATTAGGGTAGAACATGACAAACAACGCACGTGCCAAGCGAGTGCGATTTTTTAAACGAAACCATGCAAAAATATGGTTTTCGTATGTTTAACATCTGATGTTCTGACATGAAAAATATACAAATAAAAAACAAAATATCATTAGAGATATTGTCTAAGTGAAATGTTTGATTTATAATTGGTTATAAAATAATGGTTTGTAAAATAAAACATTTGTGGATATAAGATATTTTTTTAAATAAATAACATCCGAGATTTTGTTTGTAAAGTGAAACACTTAAAATGTAAAGGTTTTGGAATGAACATTTCATTACTATAGAACATTCTGGTGATACCTTGCGAAAAAAAACAGATTTTTTAAAAGATTGAAGTCTTGAACTAAGGGTCGAATCAGATACTTATTGATATTTTGTTATATTGAAATAAGGCTAACTATCAGTTTGTAGCTTTTTTTGAAAACAATGACTTACCCGTAGACATTAGGAAATATTTTTTTATTTTAGCTGGTTATTGGTAAGTACATAATAATAATACCTGTAGGTATTATAAATACTAGTAACCCACAATCATAACTTTGGTAAAGTCTCGACTCGCTGAAAACTTGGAATATGGTAGAATATCGGGAAAATTTGTCCCAAAATACAACTTTTCTTTGTTGAAACCTAGAAATTTGGTGGAAAAGTTAGAAAAATTAGCATGCTCAGAAATCTTAAAAAAAATTGATTCATTTCAGTAGGACTGTAGGACAGATGCCAAATCGGTAAAACTACCGAAATATCGGTAGGTCCAAGACTACTGCCTCGAGCGAGCGGCAAGCTACAAGAATCATGTCGAGATAGAAATTGTGCGGTGTCAAGGAGACGTTGCCACTTCGCCACGGATGGCCGCCGTGGCGAAGTGGCAACGTCTCATTGACAACGCTGTCTATCTGCTAACGCCTTATTATAATATGCGAGCAACGGTATTTCTGAATGAATAGTTTTCAGCAGGCGTTATCAGTATTTATCTATAAACTTTATTAAACTATAACATTTAGAAACAAATGTATTCACCAGGAAAAAGGTTCTAATATCTCAAACCACTTATTTCAAGTTTCATTCAAAATGAACCTCTCCGATCCATGAAAATAAGGATAAAAAATAATTACAAAAATGCTGTAGTGATACTTTTCAATAGTATTTTAAAGTAGTTCCAAATATTAATAATAAGTATTTTGGATTTTATCCGCTTACTGAAGATATGATTAACCAAGATTTACTCATTTTAAACCTCCCAGATCTTGAAGAACGATCAAAAAATGAGTGGGAAATCATGTCGTTTGCCCATCTCGTCCCCTTAACTAAGTTAGGTATCTATGCACAATACAATAGCATTCCCATAATTAATAAAGTTGACAACAAAAATACCTACGAGCCAGAAACTAGTTTGTTCCTGTCTTTTACTTGATGCCCTTAAAACCTACTTTAACAAGGTATTCATTCTTTATAATATCTCTTTTCTTCTTACTTATTATTTTAAAAGTGTTTTGGCCGATGTGGAACTTGTTCTGAATTAGAGTTCCTATATTATAACTATTACTATATGTGGTCAAAAAGTTCTCAAGTGGAGACCAGGTAACGGCAAGCACAGCGTAGGACGTCCACCCACAAGGTGGCGGATGAGGATGGTGCTGGATACAAGCCTGTCCCAACCGGTCTTATTAAAGATCCATAGGGGAGGCCTATGTCCACTGGACGTCCTTTGGCTGATGGATGGATGAAGTATTATTTAAACGTATAAGCCGATACTATACAGTAGAGCAGTGTTTTTCAAAGTGTGGGTCGCAGTTCTCCATGCGAATAAATATCGAGAAAAATCCGCGCTCACTACTCTCTCGTTTGATTACAATGCTTCCATTTCTTCTCTTCTGTTTTCTTCAGAAAACTATGTTTATTTTTATTTTATTTTATTTATTAGGCACTCATAACAGACTACAGAAAATACCATGATATTTTTTTTTACAATTTTTGACCAATTCTGTGGTCCAAAAGAATGAGCACATAGTAATGTAATACTCCGCGTATTACAGTATTTCAAATTTGAACATAGTTAACCATAAATACAATACAGAGATTACAGGGGGTAGTGCCATAAAAAAGATTGAAAAACACTGCAGTAGAGCATTGAGCGATACATTAAGCCCAATTGCTAAGGCGCCATCCTAATTGTTATAGCAATTTATAGTATTCCTGTTTCTTTTTCACTGTATGCAATTGATAGAGAGGACAATATTTTACGTTGCTATTAAGTTTTGCGATGGCGCCTTTAAAATTTTAATACTATTTCCTTTTGCAGTAGCCAGATAGAAACTCTTGAAAGTAAAATATCAGATATGCAGGAAATGAAAGAGCGCTACCAAAGAGAAATAAAGAATCTAAAAGCACGAGAAGCAAAGAGGAAGGGGTAAGTCAATCTACAGGGTTTTGTAAAATATAATGATAATAGTTGTTACACTCCATTACTATTTTTCAGGGTAAAATAAACATTAATCATCATAAAATAATAGGCCCGTTTTGACATTTGTCTTCGCGACGTAACTAGTGATGTAACCATACGACTCGGTACTCGATACTCACGATAAATCGATTTAAGTTTGCTTAAGTGTTTGATCGATTTGAATATGTATTGTAAAAGTCAATTTTATTTCATTTAATATTTTGGTCAAAATAACATTCACTCAATCTGAAAAATAAATCGAAAAAAAGTAAAAAAACACTTTTGCCCAGTCTTCTTTAGTAATTTTGGCACAAGCTTCATTCAACAATGTCATCAGTCAAAAAATCGTATTGTCTGTCGTCAAACATCAAAGTCACAAGTTGGAACGTCATAATGGTTGTAATTTGGTCTACTTTGTCTTTTTCGATATGATCGAAAATTTCAACCCTCTAGTTCCATCAGAAGGTTCAAATCTCTGATTATTTTACCTTACCACTTACTACCTTTTTTAATTTGGACAGCCGAGATAGCTAAATGCTAGTTGATGATACCCTTCGAAATTACGAAAGTTCGAGTGTATGTGCATCTTTTTCTAACACCTTTTAAATTTCATAATTAAAATGGGACAAAGTTGTGTATTCTCTCGCTATTTTAGTACGGTTTCTATTACTTGTCATTGATTCTGAGAGCCATTCTATAGAAATCAATGTTGCCATTATTTGCGGCTTTGAGCTCCAAGCTTATAATTTTAAATAAAGATCACAACGCAACTGGTGAAATTCAGTAATTAATTGATCTAAACACTAGTATTTAAATAAATAATACTGGCTAAGTGCGAGTCGGCCTTAAAAATATATCTGGATCGATTTATTTTTTTCCTTAACCGATTATTAATAGTCTGTGGACAATAATTATGAAAAAATCGTTATGCACGGCACTTAGCCGAGTGGGCGGTACCCGTCAATGAAAAACGTAATTACCATCATAACATTTCGATCGATAAAAAATAGAGAACTTCATGGGCATGAACTGTCAAAACGGGCCTTTAATTTTGTGATGACTTATCTAATAGACCGTTAGTTAGATTACATAAAAATAGTGGACACGTATTTTTTATTTGGTCAATCATTCAAATAATTATTTTTCTCAAAAAATGGCAACCGCCTTCCATCGTGTACAAAATTAGAATTGTGTACATTATTGTTGATTTTTCAAAAACGGCTCAACCGATTTCTGTAAAATTTAAATGGTACCACCTCGGGAGTATACCCTTTCGATCTAAAAAACAATTTTATGATTCGGTTCACAATTGGCGGAATTATCGATGAACATACACAAAAAAAAATACATATCGAACATAGAACCTCCTCCTTTTTGGAAGTCGGTTAAAAATAGCAAAGATAAAGCGGGTTCAAGTTCGGGAGTGGGGGTACGTGTCGTTCGTCAACTTTTATGTAAAATGTCTACCTATGCGAGACGTCACGCGGAACTTCAACGGGCTGTAATAATTATCTTCATAATTTTTTTGACCGAAGAAAAAACGAAGGAGGTACTCAAGTCAACGCGTATTTTTAGGGTTCCGTACCCAAAGGGGACCCTATTACTAAGACTCCGCTGTCCGTCTGTCTGTCTCCAGGCTGTATCTCATGAACCGTTATAGCTACAAAGCTGAAATTTTCACAGATGATGTATTTCTGTTGCCGCTATAACAACAAATACTAAAAATAGAATAAAACTATTAATTAAGGGGGGCTCCCATACAACAAACCTGATTTTTTAGCCGTTTTTCGCTCTATATTAATAATGGTAACAGGTAGATGCTTGAAATTTTCACAAAATATTAAGTTGTAAATTCACTTCAATAATAAATCCTTACATAGTATAAAATAAAGTCGCTATTTTTGTCTGTTTGTTTGTCTGTATGCTTAAATCTTTAAAACTACGCAACGGATTTTGATGCGGTTTTTTTTAATGGATAGAGTGATTCAAGAGGAAGGTTTATATGTATAATACACCTGTGCGAAGCCGGGGCGGGTCGTCTAGTAATAAAATAAATAGTTAAGGGGGGGGTCCCATACAGTATTGTACGGAACCCTCCTTGCGCGAGTCCGACTCGTACTTGGCCGATTATTTTGAATATATAACCACGCATAACTTTTTACAACTACTTTGCGAATTCTCTACTCAGTCCGCGACTCAGTTGAAGTAGGTCTTGCCATTTTTTGCGAAAATTTAATTATGTTTGATTGACAAAAAAAATATACGTGTCTTATATATTTTGGTAATCCAACTGATTATCAAAATATATAAGACTAGCTGCGCCCCGCGGTTTCACCCGCGCATTTCACAATTATGAAGATTTCTCACACTCGATTATCCAACACTTGGGAGTGAGAGCCTAATAAGGCACATCATAAATTATTGTAACTATGTATAATCAAAAATCTGTTATTATCATGTTGCTTTGAAGCTTTTTTCATCTGTAACCACGAAATGTGACAATTTTTTAGTCCTTTGGCATTCATACTCATTATTATTAACTTTTACTATGGCATCTACCCCGAAATTTCAAAAAATCAGCTGCTACATACATTTTATCGAGAGCCGTGTGCTAGTCTAATTTTGCCGGTAGTTATTTGTTTTATTTCGTTTATACCTATTAATTATTTTTGCAATTCCTTTTGTATTTTTTTAAAAACAAATTGCCACTAAATTTGTTTATCTATTATATTATTTATTTCAATTACAAGGGGTCAACGTTCTAATCAAGAGCTGTTGAAGTTATGCGTCGTCCTCCGCAATAAAAACGCTCGAAAGACCTCGGAAGTTAATTCATTGATACAAGAACTAGAGACCATGATACAGAAAACAGAGGGGTGAGTCATTTGTATGCAGAGTTATTGATAAAATATACAGGGTTATCTGCTTGCCCTATACTAATCCAGAAGGAGATGATTAAGACCTTTACGAACAACTTTTAATATGGGGCCAAATCGGGATTCGTGAAAAAAATAAACAGCTGTTCCATACAAGATTGTAACTCGGAATCGATAAAATGTATGAAATAGCTGATTTCTTTTTCTCGAATTCCGGGTTGGCCCCATAGTAAAAGTTGTAATCACCGCGTTTCGGCTTAGTATACCAGTTCTGCATAACCCTGTATACTATGGGACAAATCCAGAAGTCGTGATAAAAAACTTTTTCATACAAAGAGTTCTTTTTACGATAACCTATTCAATAACAAACAGCGCTTGAGAGTGGTTTAGCTTAATTGGTAAAGCATCAGGACGTAAACCCGTGAAGCGGGTTCGAATCCAGCGGTCATGATAATTTTTGAATTTTTTATCGCTAGAAAGATTTAGTGTCATTGTACCATTGCTTTGTACTCTTTGAGATAAACCTAGTATGGACAGCACTATAAATAAAATAGTTTCACTGTTAAATTTGTCAATAGTCAGTGAATATTTTCCGTTAACAGCTGATTTTATTTCACTATCGGGTTTGGTCCCATAGTTAAAGTTGTTCATCTTGATGTCATTAAGAGATTGTGCGTAAATTACCAGTAAACCAGATTATACAGTTATTAATATAGGCCGAATCATACAAGTCGGCGGATGTGAAGTTACGAGTAGCTACTTAATCCAATAATCCTGATTGAACCTCACATAAAGCAGCGCGTTGATTGGTATTGCGCTGCTTGTAGCTAACTTCACATCCGTCGACTTGTATTCGTCATAATATATAGGTAACATACGCACAACCATGGTAAGTAAGTAAGTTCGTATAGGCCGGGTGGCTAGCCCTGGTGTCAGAGTTTTTAGGCCGCCTGAAGGCCTCTGACATGGCTAATCGGTTAAAACAACCGGGGCCTACAATTTAACGTGTCATCCGAGCCACGGTAGCGCTCAGTTGGAAAATGCCACCCGCGGTCACCCATCCAAGTACTGACCGTGCGGAACGTTGCTTAAATTCGGTGATCGCTGACAATCACCTAGTCAAACTACGCTACGAGCGCTACAGGTAGAAAAATGTCAATAAATAACAACCATGGTAGAAAAATGTCAATACAGGGGATATACAGAACTGAAGTACTAGCCGAAAGGGAGTGATTCAGACTGATCATTATGGACTACTTTTACTATTGTCTTACCAACCCGGAAATCGAGATATAAAATCAGTTGGTGCACACATTTTATCGATTCTGAGCTGCAATCAGGGTTGATAAAAATCATGATTTTTAAATAAAAATCAAATAAATCGAATTTATTAATCCAATAGTAATAGTAATAATAATATAACTATATATGAACGTATTTTTTTACATACTGTTCTTTTTTTGATTTGGAAGTCAGTTATTAATTAAATAAAAACACAACATAAATTATATATACATTTTTAATAACATTACATAAAATCGAATCACTTTTTAAAAAACAGTCATTTTAATTAACAAGAAAGGAAAATATAATAGTTAATTAGGAGTTTAGTTTTTTCAAAAGGAAGACTAATTTGGCTGCCTTCTCGGTGCCTAATATATTTCTTATTTTGCTGTGCACTAAATTGAATGCCGAAAATATTCTTTCGACCCCAGCGGAAGAAGCAACTGTAAATAGCAGTCACGAATGATCGCGCCAAAGACTAAAGGAACGGATTCAGTCGCGAGTTTATATTTCGGGGAATCTCCGAACGGTGTAGATAAATAGCATTGGACACGTGTGTGACTGTGTGCGCGCCGTAGTTCATGTCGGGGGAAGTCCTTTGACACATATTGGCTGATGGTCGCAGTAAAAAAGTATTGATTTAAATCATTGATTTTTATAAAATAATATTCACTTGATTTTAATCGCGATTTAAATCATATCAACTTTGGTTGCAATGTTGTGTAAAACTATTGATTTATTTTTTCGAATTCCGGGTTGGCTCCATGGCCCCATAGAAAAGTAGTTCGTAATGATGTTCCGAATAATAATAAATAATAGGGGACATCTTACACACTGTCTCTGACCCCAAACTAAGCATAGCTTGTGATATGGCTGCCAGAGACTGATATACTACTTATACATATTTTTAAATACATACTTATATACATGATGTAGATAGTACCTAAATAACACCCAGACACAGAACAAACACCTATGTTCATCACACAAATGTTTGCCCTGGGTGGGGATCGAACCCACGCCTCTTTGACCCAGAAGTCAGGGTCACTAACCACTGAGCCACCGAGGCAGTCAATCTCCCTTTTTGCTTATGCAAGATATAATCTTGTACTCGTAGAATGCATTGATTGACGAGTACATTACAGTAATCGTTATTATATACTATGAAGGTAATAAAAGATTTACTTAATGACAATAAATATTATCTTATCTAATAAATTATAGTTTAAGAACCGTATAAAAACACTCGAATTATAGTACTGTCCTCTGTTCTTGTTAAGTCTATAAAGTTTAAATGAAATCTGACCGTTTAACATCGAGTTTAAAAGAAGCGGTTACATAGATACCGGTTACAAACAATCATATACTTAGGTGATAGTATAAGCGTGTTATGATTTTTATTTAAGAGTGCTTTCCACACTAGATTTTATCTCAAACCTGTCTAACACGGGTATCACAGGTGGTGCCGCCAACGCTATAAGTTGGTGGTAATGATAAGCACTTCAAAAATTTGGCGCTTGTGTAGGAGGCAAGCTGGCTCAGTTGGTTAGAGCGTCGGGCTAGTGATCCGAAGGGGTAGGTTCAAATCCTGCGTTCGCTTCAGATTTTTGAAATGCTTATTACAAAGATAACTCTTTGAGATAAGCTAATAATTGTTAAATAATTATTTTTTGCAAAATTGGAACCACCCACTTCCACCGTGTACAGAATTCAAATAGTTTGCGCGAATCGATGTGACATCCATATACATTATTGTTGATTTATCGAAGACGGCTCAGACGATTTCGATATTATTTAATTGAGAACCGATTGAGAGTATAACATTTCGAAATATATATGTATTTTTAAATCGGTTCACAATTGACATAAATATCGATGAACATATACAAAAAAACATACAAATGAACATATTACCTCCTCCTTTTTGGAAGTCGTTAAACACAGGGTGTGCTGCTCCCCGGGTTTCAATAATATAAAAATCCCATACAAACCTACTAAAAAAATCAATTTAATGTTTGGATGGAAGAACCCGGAACTCGATAAAAGAAATGGAACAGTTGGCTTTACCCTCGTTTCACTCAAAGTCAGAGTTTTATTAATTTCCTCGCAAATCCTTACATAGTATAAAATAAAGTCGCTATTTTTTGTCTGTTTGTCTGTATGCTTAAATCTATAAAACTACGCAACGGATTTTGATGCGGTTTTTTTTAATAGATAGAGTGATTCAAGAGGAAGGTTTATATGTATAATACACCTGTGCGAAGCCGGGGCGGGTCGTCTAGTATGTTATAAAACGTCGTATGACATACGTGCGCTTTGAAAATTACCGCACTTATATCATAATGTACTATTATTTGTTTTCAGCCAAGTCACACCAGGGACGTCAAAGGAAGGCCAAGCTGCTTCGAATGATACAGAGATGGATATAATGAAAGAGAAATATGAAAGACTGAAGAAAGATAAACGAGAATGGGAGAGGTAATTACTATTTAATGCTATTATATTAAGATATTAACGTATCGACAGAAAGAATCAAACTTATTTTTGGCAAGTTGCGGATAACCGAATCCTCGCGCAATTAAGTGAGAACATTTGTTTAAACACTGTATCAGAAACAAAATATACGTGTTTCCGAAACAAAAAATAATGTTTCAGATACAATAATTTTGTTTCTGTAAACACTACGTTATTTCGGTGCTCCCCGCTTGCGGCGGGAAACACGGAAACAAATCAGTTGCGCAACAGATGCATACGAGTGTGGACGCGTCTCTTGCATTGTTTATAAACTCGGGCGACATTGCTTAAGCAACTGTGTGGACGGCAGTTTCCGAAACATTGTTTCTGGAAACATCTACGTGATGTTGCAGAAACTATGTATCCGAAACATTATTGCTCAGTGAATACATGGCTTAAGTCAGGATTGAGGTTTGCGCAGCTTGTGGCTAACATCCCTAGTAAAATTATTTTGGTTTCAGCCATTGTACGTATGTGAAGTCGAAGCTAGCCAAAACTAATACGGAAATGACCAAAGTGAAAGATGAAAATGAAACGCTAAAGAAAGATGTCGAGACTCTACAGAGGTAGGCCCCTTTATCACCTTAACGCTAAATAAAAAAATCGGCCAAGTACGAGTCGGATTCGCGCACGGAGGGTTCCGTACTGTATGGGAGCCCCCTTAAATATTTATTTTATTTTAGTTTTATTATTTATTATTGAAGGGAATATAAAACTAAATATTCTGTGAAAATTTCAAGCATCTACCTGGTACCATTATTAATATAGAGCGAAAAACGTCTAAAAATTCAATTTGTTGTATGGGAAATTAACTATTTATTTTGTTTGGTTTTTAGTATTTGTTGTTATAGCGGCAACGGAAATACATCACCTGTGAAAATTTCAGCTGCCTAGCTATCATGGTTCATGAGATACAGCCCGGTGACAGACGGACAGACGGACATCGAAGTCTTAGTAATAGGGTCCCGTTTTTCCCTTTGGGTACGGAACCCTAAAAAAATGCCCCAATTAATATATAGACAATCTAAAGTATGCAATATAGAATGTTCAAACTTTCTGAGTTTCTCTGAAAATTATTTTGTGCATTGTGGGATACTAACTTTTTGAGTTACGAGTATAAAAGAAAATTGAAATTTTTAAACATGCACATAATTCAGAGGTCATTGACCTTACAAAGATTTCATACTCAATTATGTTTTTCTAGTAGTCAACCATCTAATGTAATAGTAATAATTGTATTCTTTTTAATTTATTTAATTCTTTAATACTATTTCTGATAATTATTTTGTGAGATATATGTAAATGGTGTAATTCGTTTGTATCTCAATAAACAATTAAACAATGACATCGTAAAAAATGTTTTTATCATCATCATAATTATTGTCACCATCTACGGAAGCCTATCATACGCGTGTCTCGACACGCATTTGACAACTTATTTGTAGTCGATTGAAAAATTATGCTCGTTTGATCTCGCCCTAAAGCGAAAACTTTTATTTTGCTTTCAGCCAATTGTCATCAGTGAAATTGGAGCTAGAGCAAACTAAATCGCTCCTTCCAGAAATGAACAAAGTGAAAGAGGAAAATGAAACGCTGCAGAAAGAAATACAATCTTTGCAGAGGTAAGCGACTTAACTTTAGGCTTTTTTTCGATTTTTCAGTAATTTTAAAACAGACATGAATCCCACTGGCTACTACTATTAGGCGCGATCGTAGCGAGCTTAAAAATTTTTCTAATTAATTAGGGTTTTGATTTTTTTGTTAACGTATTAGTCAATGTTTAAAAAAAACCAACACGAAACCCTAAAAATGTGGTTTCGTACCCATAGGGTAAAAACGGGACCTTGTTACTAAGACTCCGCTGTCCGTCTGTCTGTCTGTCTGTCACCAGGCTGTATCTCATGATCCGTGATTTAGCTGGATTGTTGAAATTTTCACAGATGACGTATTATTTGCAAACACTAAAAATAAAAAATTAAACATTTAATTTTTAAGTGAATATTTAACTTAACATTCTCTGAATATTTCAAGCATATAACTGTCACCGTTATTAATATCGAGCGAAAAACGGCTAAAAATTTAGGTTTGTTGTATGGGAGCCCCCTTAAATATTTATTTAATTTGAATTATTTATTTTTTGAGTAAATACTAAACTAAATATTCCGTGAATATTTCAAGCGTTATTAATATAGAGCGAAAAACTTAAAAAAAATCATTTTACTATTTTTTCATTCTGTTGTTATAGCGGCAACAGAAATAACGTCATCTGTAAAGTTTTTAACGTTCTAGCTATCACTGTTCATGAGATACATCCTGGTGACAGACAGACAGACGGACGGACAGCGGAGTCTTAGTAATACCCGTTTTTACCCTTTGGGACTACTTTACGATTTTTAAGATTTTGTACATTGTGATAATTTTTGTATCTTCTTTTTCGGTGTTAAATCAAATACAATTTTTTACTTTGTTTTCAGCCAATTGTCATCAGTGACTGCGCAGCTGGGCGAAGCTAATTCGCAGCTTTCAGAAGTGAACAGATTAAAAGAGGAAAATAAAGCGCTGCTATTTGATGTACAGGGTCTGCAGAGGTAAGCATCCAATAATGATATTATTTCCCGTATTATACTACAGGTCGAATCATGCAACTATTAACTACAACAAAATACAATACTACTGACATAGGCTAAAACTATAAAATGTAATACTACGTATAAATCGGCCAAGTGCGAGTCGGGCTCGCGCACGAAGGGTTCCGTACCGTGTTGGAGCCCCCTTAGCCCCATTCCTCTTGCCATTATTAATAGCAAGCTAAAGTCTCGTAGCAAGCTAGGTCGACATTTGCGGGGCAAATGCCAGTTCAGCAGGCGGCCGCAGGCTGGCGCACGGTGCGCACGAATGCGCTCGGTGCATGGGCGCGGCAAGCCAGGGCGGTCCGCTCGACGTTGCTAGCAGACGGAACGGGGCCGCGGTCGGCGGCGCGCGCGTGGACGGCGTTTTTCTGTAGGCGCTCGATCGCTGCCGGGGGGGACCCGCTAGGGCCCGCACCCCCGCCCGTTGTCGCGGTTTACAGAAAGACTGTAGTCTCAAGCGTGTGCTGGGAGCCCGAGCTCTCGACCAAGCACAGCGAGACGTTATGTATGTTGTGGGTACTATCATACAAGAAATAGTAAGCTTTCCCGATCAGAAACCTTGTAAGCCTGATTTTGAAAATCGAGATAGAAGCCGCCTTTCTTATGTCGTCGGGCAGTCTGTTATAAATATCGTATATCTCGTGGTAATGCAATAATATGGTATCATGGAGCTGATCTGATGATGAGTCGGAAGGTGGCCATAGGAACTCCTGTACTAAAAAAGATAGACCCGTTGTGTTTTGGCTCGTTTTACTTGTCATGGCTGGCACTCTGCTGCTACATGATATCCAGGATCTCAAAAGCTTGTATTTTGAAAAAGTTATATTTTCATTTTTTTTTTAAATTTCCAGTGAAGTGATAACAGCCCGCGATGCCAACATCGATCTTCAGTCGGAAATGCGAGAGTTAACAATAGAGAATGAAAAATTGACAGCAAGTAATGAAGAAATGAAAAGGTAAGTCGACAAGCAATCTGCATTCTAAATTGATACCTACATCCGGTATCGTCTTGAATCAGGGACATTTTATCTCCGGACAAGAAACGCACTACGATTCGCATTCACTACATTCTGTCAGCTTTACGTGAAGCGCGGGGGAGGAGGTGTTCACTGAAGTTGCGACCTAAAACATTTGGGGATAAAGTCGAAACGTTAACTGGTGACGGGTTTATGGAGCGGGGCGAGCGAGAACAATGCAGGCCAGTTGCTGATAATCCATTTTCGCCTTAATTGCTTAGACCCTTAAGTCTAAAATTGTGTAATAAAATGTCTGGTGTCTCGTTTACGCGTATGTACAATTTTTCTTATACCATGACAGAGGGGTACGCGCGCTGAATTCTTCTGCAGTAACTAAATCCTCCAAGTCTCGAATAATTAATGAAAACGTAAATTAAAACTTTTTAAATATAAGCTTTTGAGATATATCATGTAGCAGCAGAGTGCTGGCCCAGACAAGTAAACCGAGCCCAAACACGACTGGTCTATCTTGTTTAGTACACGAGTTCCTATGGCCACCTTCCGATTGCATCATCAGATCAGCTCCATGGTACCATATTATTGCATTGTCATGCGTTATACATATGCGTACAAAATTTTAGCTCCAAAGGTGGTCAAATTTAACTTGCAAGTTTTCACCAGAACTTACATACATAGGTACGATTATATCCATTGCAAGTTAAATAAAAACTTGTAATATGTTTCTTTTTGTTTTAATGTTTACGTATACATACATATAAATTGCTTTTTTACCAGTAAATGACTTATGCCCATGATCTCATCTATTCGCAGAGATCTGAAACAACTAAAAGATGACTTCGCGTTGCACGAGTCTTCCTTCACGGACTTTATGATGAACGAGGCCCAGCGCGCCTTGCAGCAAGACGCCGTGGAGCAGAGCCTCAACCGGCAGATACTAACCCTGCAGGCAGACAATGACAACCTGAGGCGGGACAATCACGAACTGAGGACGGAAAACAAGTATCGATGGTATGTAGCCTCATAGCAACAAGACGCCGTGGAGCAGATCCTCAGCCGGCAGATACTAACCCTGCAGGCAGACAACGACAACCTGAGGCGGGACAATCACGAACTGAGGACGGAAAACAAGTATTGATGGTATGTAGCCTCATAGCAACAAGTATCGATGGTATGTAGCCTCATAGCAACAAGACGCCGTGGAGCAGATCCTCAACCGGCAGATACTAACCCTGCAGGCAGACAACGACAACCTGAGGCGGGACAATCACGAACTGAGGACGGAAAACAAGTATTGATGGTATGTAGCCTCATAGCAACAAGTATCGATGGTATGTAGCCTCATAGCAACAAGACGCCGTGGAGCAGATCCTCAGCCGGCAGATACTTACCCTGCAGGCAGACAACGACAACCTGAGGCGGGACAATCACGAACTGAGGACGGAAAACAAGTATTGATGGTATGTAGCCTCATAGCAACAAGTATCGATGGTATGTAGCCTCATAGCAACAAGTATCGATGGTATGTAGCCTCATAGCAACAAGACGCCGTGGAGCAGATCCTCAGCCGGCAGATACTAACCCTGCAGGCAGACAACGACAACCTGAGGCGAAACAATCACGAACTGAGGACGGAAATCAAGTATCGATGGTATGTAGCCTCATAGCAACAAGACGCCTTGGAGCAGAGCCTCAGCCGGCAAATATTGACCCTACAGGCAGACAACGATAACCTGAGGCGGGACAGTCACGAACTGAGGAAGGAAAACAAGTATTGATGGTACGTAGCCCAAAAACCATCTTGTGGTCCCTTGCCGGTTGATAGTCTCCACTCGAGAACTTTTCGACTTTATCGATCACTGCTCCAGATGAATTGGCTAGATGACTAAAAAAATAAAAGTATTCCATCAGATAGACTAATTATCAAAAAATAATAGACGCGTATTTGTTCTTTTGTCAATTAAACAAAAATTGATGAAGATATAGCCCGTTAAAGTTCCGCGAAACGTCACGACTACACTACAAAATTATAGTCTTTTGACAGAATCCGAAAGAAGGATGTCGACAGCTCATACATACGAATACCTGTTGTGTACGAATACACTCAGTTTCTCCCAAGCTCATTTATAAAAATGTTATCTTCACCAGAGTAATTTATGACGCTTCTAAAACTGTTCTGATATGTACAAGTTCTTTTAAAATGAAGTTAAAATAAGAAAAACCGAAAACAATTTTCAAGCTATAGGTACCTACTTTGATTTATTTATAGAATTATAGACTATAGCAATGCTGCCAACTCCTATTGGCAAAAATTCGCTATCAGCACGTCAAAAACGCGCCAGAAGCGCTAAATGGTAACTACGACGACTGGTACTACGAAAAAATGAATGATAATGAATTTCGGTATTCATCCACTTCATTAGCAATAGTATAAGAACCACAACTTGCTGCTATTCGAACTTCGGCCGCAGCCTGCGGATGCAGGTCGCGATTGCAGGTAACACACATCTGAAATGCAGCCACTGCCTGCTTCCGCAGTCGAGAGTGATTCCGAGGTTGGCTACACGTGCTGCGACAGGCAGCACGTCGGACTTGTCTAAACAGGTGAACAACACTCGCAGCTGAGGCTCGGTAGCACGTGCTGCCGGAGCCGCAATCGGAATCTTTTTTGCAGAAATTCATACTACTACATAGATAACCAAAGCCCATACTCGTAGTCCAGGCTTTGCGAAGTTTACTCAAACTTTCGCGTTCGCGTGTGGCTCCATAGATTTTGGTTAGTTCTTCCTCGTTTCTGCTAGGGGCGCTGTACAAAAATGTATAGGGCCATACCGAAACAGCTGTAGTTTCAATTTACGTGTAAACCTGGATTAACCCCTCAGTTGTGCAGCCACAGCCGGCTTCGCGCAGCTGCTGCAAGTGCTGTTTGTAGCTGTAGCCTGCTGCCGAGATTCGAATAGCACCTTTAAGGATTATTACGAGCAATATCAAAATAATCAGGAATATCTCGGATAATTTCAACTGCAGCTTTTTGTTAGTAGTAAAGTGAGTGAAACCTAAAAATATAAGTATTCTTTCTTTTTGATAATCTTTTAGTATACAAAAATGTATGTTTCTATAAAATATGTAAAAAGACACCTCAGTTCGTTAAATTACTAGTTGAAACACTTAAAACGAGTTAAGGAAGGAGCATGTACCAACTGTTGAAAAAGAAAATAATTATATCAACCCCTCCAAAAAATTGCTAAGTCGGAATACCGAAAACGAAATCTGGCAATACTGAATCCATCATCTGATCGACTGAATTTGACATTTCCTTTTTTTTGACAGCAACAGTAATGAAATAGTGATTTTTTTAAATAATGTGCCCATTTTTGGACAGGCTAAAGCCTTTAAGCTCATACCGCCACTTCTTATGTATGTAATCTATAATGTTAAAACAATAAAAAATCATTGTAATTTTTCTGGTGGTCTAATATTAATTTTAATTAGTGATATGAAAACAGCAAAAAATCACTAAATTTTTGAAGCACATATCATTATTATAAATGATGTTTTGTTTTCTACCTACTTGCAAAAAAAAAAAAAAACGACAGGTCCATTCGCTGCATCCTTCTTTGACAAGGTTTAGCTTTGTAATTTATTGTTTAAATCACAGAGCTACGAGTATTACAACCAGAGAGATAGCGCTGTTGTCGCTTGAGGCAATTCCATAGGGGCGGTGTTTGAAATGACATGGCATTATTGCTATGACGATAAAGTTCAAAATAAAAGCTCTACCTAGGAGACGTTTGAAGTTTGTCCACCATCTTTGTGAAATCAAATTTGACATTTGACGAGCAGCTCAAGTGTCATTTGTGTCTAGATTACATAGCAGTTTCTATAGATTTTCGACGCCATGTTTGTGGAATCATGCATCACAACTTTTTTACTTTATGTCACTTCTACTGTTTTTCCTTATTCTGAGGGCAATTCGCATTCTCAACCGGAAAAATGTATGGACAATCACTACCAGTATTGTCACTGTCAAATATAAATCTATTGGAATTTGACAAGAATTTGACACTATTCGCAGAAAAACACGTCAACTAGCCACTGAATCTAGATATTTTTCATGTCTCTTTCTAACTTATTCCATATTACATCAATGCATATCTTTCTTTCTTTTCTCGATCGACCACATTATCCCCCGGAATTTCTGTGGTTTAAATTGACAAAATAAAAAATACGTGTTCAATATTTTTTGATAATCTAACTCACTATAGTCCGGGAATCTCGTGCGCGACCGTCCCGTGGGGTGACAGACGGTGGCGGGGACGAGGTACCCAATATGTCAACGGGTAGCGGGTGGTGTAGCGGGGAAGGGAAAGAATGCTAGAATGCCTCGTAGTTACTACTACTACTTCGTCCCCGCCACCGTCTCTCGCCTCGCGGGGCGGTCGCGCACGAGATTACCGGACTACAATTGATTTTTTTTTTACCAGTCATCATGCCTATTGTAATCCACATTAACACCACAGGATGGCGCTGACTGCAAACTTTTATGCCTCATTTACATTGAGCTGTAGTGAGCAGGGAAGTGGGCAGGACGAGTATGTAAACGTCTACTTCTCTTGCCACTGCTTAATGCCACTCGCGCTGCCCAGCGCTCCCCAAAAGAGCGGTTTTCAGTGCGGACTTCAAAGGACCGGCAGCGCGAGCGGTAGGGCGTGTTTACATTCTGCTCAAGCGCTCAGTTGACGCCGGGCGCCCGTAGTGGTTAAACGTGTATCTGCTGTGCGTTGCAAACACAAAGTACATAACTTGAATTTAGTTGCAACTACCTACATAAAAATGCCGTACGATTGGAGCAACGACATTGTAATTGTAATCTGTACGAGTTACATTCTGCAAAAGTTAGTAAATTCCCCAGATTCTTCACTATTCATCTCATTGAAAAAGTTTTTCATTACGTCTCTGAAAAAAAAAAGACAAATATAATGCCTTGTAGAATTCTTCTGCATTATAAAATATTATCTTAAGCAGGTTGGTAGGTACTTACAAAGTTCTATTACGATGAATAGATATCATCCACCATCTTCTACGACGTCTTTTCTTTTTTTTCATTTGATTTATTTTTAACTGACGCACATAATTATGTATCGCTAAAAGACACAGCGCGGACGCTGCAAACATTTCAACGTCTGCCATTGCCGGAACTTGAAAGCGAAGTGAGAGGAAGGGCAGTATGTAAAAACACATATCCCTCGATCCTGCCACAGCAGTATTAAGGGAATTATTGCCGGCAGCGCGAGGAGCAGCGATAGGGGCTGAATGTAAATGAGGCATTATAGCAGCGGCGCAAGGGAGTGTGCGCAGCTTTTAGCTAACTTCACATAAGCTATTCAGTTTGATTCGGCCTTATGCAAATAATTTTTTGAAATAATGTTTATTTGATTTCAGGGAGTTATTAACGACGATACGAAATGCCGAATGCCCTGAAGATATCCCACGATAGCCGTGCGTCTTTCTACCACCAGTATAACCTGAAATGGATAGCGCTACAAAAAATGGACTTTATGCTTTATCACAGTAGAGTTAAGGATCAAAATATTAGCGCGACTCTAATACTGCCGTCCGCAAGGTAAAAAGCCCTTAGTCCAGGTTTTGCGTAGTTTACTTAAACTTCCGCGTTCGCGTGTGGCTCCATACATTTGGTTAGTTCTTCCTCGTTTCCGCCAGGGGCGCTGTACAAAAATGTTTAGAGCCATACGGAAACAACTGTAGTTTCAATTTACGTGTAAACCTGGACCAACCCCACAAATATGTAGACGATTTTTGATACTCAAATAAAATTATGTATCTATCGATCTTTATTTTTAGATTTTTGGTATATTTTATAGCTGTTGTTGAGAAACAAATACAATCAAAAATTCTGTGGTTTTTTTATATTTTCTTCTCTACTTTTTAGGGTTCCGTACCCAAAGGGAAAAACGGGACCCTGTTACTAAGACTTCGATGTCCGTCTGTCCGTCTGTCACCGGGCTGTATCTCATGAACCATGATAGCTAGGCAGCTGAAATTTTCACAGATGATTTATTTCGGTTGCCGCTATAACAACAAATACTAAAAACAAAATAAAATAAATATTTAAGGGGGGCTCCCATACAACAAACCTGAAATTTCAGACGTTTTTTCGCTCTATATTAATAATGGTACCTGGTAGATGCTTGAAATTTTCACAGAATATTTAGTTTTATATTCCCTTCAATAATAAATAATAAAATTAAAGTAAAATAAATATTTAAGGGGGGCTCCCATACAGTACGGAATCCTCCGTGCGCGACTCGTACTTGGCCGATTATTTACTAATTGTTTTAAAATTAATTGTAGTTAAAAAGGTGCTTACAAAATTCAATTCGTGTTTTTTGAAATTTTGGGTATCTTTTCTTCGTTATGAAGTAAAACATTTACCGCCTTACAACAAGACTTAAACACGCTTTAAACACTGTTTATCCATGCAATTTGTACTGTTAAACATTGTCTAAAGCGTGCGTAAAACTTTTGTGGTAAGATGGTTAGATTTCCCCATAACTGTATGTTAGTATTGTAGTTAGCGGCTTTATAGTTTGTGGACGGTAGAATAATGAATCGCGCGACAAAAATAATGGATTTTATCACAATTTTTTTTTATTACAATAGAATTAAGAATCATTATAATTAATATAAAACATAGCATATAGTTGTAGACTGAATCAAAGTTCTGGACGACTGTGAAGTTACACACATCCCCTCTCTTGCGCCGTGAACATATGAATATATTGCTACTGCGCAACCACTAGCCCCGTGTTCACAGGTGCCAAGACATTCGGTCTAAATGAGCCATTTGTTAAGTTACACCAAAATAAAACTACAAATTCAATTTTGTACATTGAAGATTAGGAGGAGAAGAAATTCGATGGCGCATGTGAATCCACCAACCCGCACTAGGCCGGGGTGGTGGATACGTTTGTTGCCCGTGGTCCTACCAGATGTACTAGTATAGTCACCGCGTTACCAACTGAGTCGTTCGGCTATAAATCATTTCTCTATGTCTATCTCGCTTGCACTTGTGGGTCTTATGGAGCTGCATAGTGATGTATAAGATCGTTATAGGCGCATATCGACAAGAATAAAATCAGATGAATGACTGCCTCGATGGTTCAGTGGTTAGTGACCCTGACTTCTGGATCAAAGAGGTGTGGGTTCGATCCCCACCCAGGGCAAGCATTTTGTGATGAACATAGGTGTTTGCTCTGTGTCTGGGTGTTATTTAGGTACTATCTATTTAAGTATGTATTTAAAATATGTAGGTATATGTAGTATATCAGTCTCTGGCAGCCATATCACAAGCTTTGCTTAGTTTGGGGTCAGAGACCGTGTGTAAGATGTCCCCTAATATTAAAAAGATAGAAACATAGTAGATAGTATTGTGGGCCTGAAAAGGTAAGGCTCACGACTCGGTTGGTAACGCGGCGACTATAGTACGATCACGGGCAAGATTTTTTACCCGTGGTCCTAAGATAAATAAGATGCAGGAAAATGATACTGTAAAAACTTGTGCAATGTCATTTTTTTATTGTTAAAAAATCGCAATATCAATTCATTCATAATTTTTTTAATATCGTTATAAATATCTTCAAATTATCTAATTTTAAGCGTTATAAAAGAACATTTCGTTTTGACTAACTTTACTAACTTTTTGTTAAAATTAATATTTAGAACTAAAAACTATATTTACAAACTAAAATATATACCTAATATAGGTATATAATTATATCATACTATTTTTCATACTGTACATGGATCTAGTTTTTATTGTTATAAATAAGTACCTAGTACAATAAAATAATAAGGGTCTCCTTAGTGTTAAGACTGTGTGCTGCTTTTTTACGGTTCCGTACCCAAAGGGTAAAAACGGGACCATATTACTAAGACTCCGCTGTCCGTCTGTCACCAGGCTGTATCTCATGAACCGTGATAGCTAGAAAGTTGAAATTTTCACAGATGGTGTATTTCTGTTGCCGCTATAACAACAAATACTGAAAGCGGAATAAAATAAATATTTAGGTTAGGTTGCCTGGAAGAAATCGCTGCAGGCGATAAGGCCGCCCATTATTCTACCAGATTGTTGATCAATTTCTAGTCTAAGCTTTTTGTTATACGTACTGGTGTGAAAATAAAGATATTTTGTATTGTATTGTATTGTATATTTAAGGGGCACCAAAAAAATCATGGCAAAACTTGACAACTTATTATAGCTTAGCGATTTTTAAGTACAAATACAATACAAATATCTTTATTGGGTCTTAAAATGCTAAGTGATGCCTTTTAGAACCGTTTTATAATGTTATTATTATTATAGTTTTTAAGTTTTAAGAGTTTCACAGACACACACACATCAGCTAAAAAGATTGGAATAATCAGGAAAGCTATCATTGAATCATCAGATCGGTTGAACGCATACGTAAATGGTCACTGAACCGAGTGGGAGCGGGACAGCATTGAAAATCTGTGCCTGTGCGAGCAAGATAGCGAATAGTGGTATTCAAACATTCGACATTCTCGTCTATTACTCGTAACTTGTGTAGGTATATTTGTGCCGATCTCAAAAACCAAGTTTTTAGTTACACCATAGAATTGTGAAATTGGCGCCAGTTACGTATTACCTCTTTGTTGTTACCTATCATGCAGTTGCAAAAATATTTTCAATTTCTTTTCTTTTTAAGGTTTCGGGCTTCGAGCAAATACCTACAGAGCCACAGTCACTAAATGTCCAAGCGCTGTCATACATACCGACTTAAATATTTACATTAAATAATTCACAATGACCCGTTTTCTCGAATCTTGACGTCATGTCACCTAATTAGTGCTTGTAGCCGAACACTGGCATCGCGCGGCGTTGTAGTCAGCTTGCAATCACCTTACGACTAACTGAAAAGCCTGCCCACTACGTAGCTTGGGCAGGGCTTTGGCTCGGACACTTTTTGCACGATTGTGTCTCTATAGATATTTGCTCGAAGGTTTCGGGTAAATAGACGATTATTACTATATACGTATAACTCGTCCGTCGATGGCCGTGGTGGTCTAGTGGTTGTTACCCTGGCCTGTCATTCTCGAGGTCGTGGGTTCAATCCCGGTCCCGTACCAATGAGTTCTTTGGAATTTATGTACGGAATTTCACACCACTGGCTTTTCGGTGAAGGAAAACATCGTGAGGCAACCTGCATACGTCCGTAGAAGAAATTCGATGACGTGTGTGAATCCACCAACCCGCACTGGGCCAGCGTGGTGGATATGGCCCAATCACCCTTCGTGGGTAGGCCTACGTCCTGCAGTGGGCTATTAAAAGGCTGATACAGTACAAGTACGTCTAACTCGTACCAACTATTATCTAATCTGTCTTCTGTCTCATGTTATCACGACTATACGGTCTCATACGTTCGTGCGGGATAAGCAGATAACCGCACGATCGTATGAAACCGGTTGCGTTCACAGGATCAATATGGGTTTCGCGTCAATTTTTTTTTGCCGATTTTACGCCTGTTTTGTGCTGGTTGTAAAGGGATATGTAACCGATTTATTTTTAAATTTACTGTTATTATTTATTTTGTAATTTTTGTGACGAGATATTGTCTGATGCTCAACACTGACGATTAATTTAAGAAGTGGTTGTAACTCGACATATTAATAAATTATTTCATTTCATTTCATTATAGGCCGATTAAAATATCTTAGCGGCTGTGATGCTAGCTACAAGCTGCGGATAACCCGATCCTCGCGCAGCTGTTGAGCTTCAGTCAGGATTGGGGTATCCGCAGCTTGTAGCTAACATCACAACCTCCAAGACGTTTGATTCGCCCTATAGCCCCCTTTAAGTTAGGAGTACTTAATAAAATGTATCTAAGTGAAACGCGTGTGATGTATACCCGACCTGTGATGGTAAAATCAATCTCATAATAAGTGCATTTAGTCATTAATTTTACATTTAATTAAATGTTTGTAAAAAAATAAGAACCATTGTGTTATTATTTTATACCTTATTAATTATTACTTAAATTGGTTATTTTTCGACATATATAACCCATAGATACATTATAAATATAATATAATCCCTACCATATAGATTACCTACATGTAATACTTTCATAAATGGCATAATAAGCCCAATTTAAGAGGCCCCATCGTAAATTTAACAGCAACGTAAAAAGTTTTGTCTCTATCGAATGCCTAAAGTGAAAAAGAAACAGAAATAGTCTAGTTAGCTATTATAGTTAAGATGGCGCCTGTAAAATTGGGCTTATTAAGCCCATTATTTATAATGTATCTATGGGTTAGACTAAAAATTGACCTATCGGTAATCCAAACTTCTATCATAGGTAGAAAACTACGATTCAGTCTGAAGCCGACTGACCCGCAACATTTCGTCGTAACGTAACGTTACGTTACGACGAAATGTTACAGGTCAGTACAGCGAGCCGATCCGCTCGCTGCGAGCGCCGCCCGGTTGTCGGTATTTTCGCGAATCCCTTTGAGTGTTACGTTACGCCTTAATTATAGATCAGTACAACCCCAAGAATCGTGGCGAGTGCACATGTCATTACCAATGGCGGAGCACAGCCGAGCACTATGCTCGCCATGAGCAAGGGTACTGGTCAGTAAGGTAATGCCGTAATGTAACACGCTCGCTTTGAATGTTACGTTACGGCCAAATGCTCATGTCAGTTGCCAGCTTAAGACGCATCGGAACGGCAGGCGCGTCGCTGCGCAGTTACATATTCACGAGTCAGCGAGGGCTAGGGGTGAGATTCTTAGTAGCGAGAAGCAAAGTTCCAGAGCTGCCATATAGTTTGATGTGTATATAATACGTGTAAGTATTATTAACCTTTTGATAGATGCGTATTATAGCACATATTTTGTTAACAAGTGCTGGCAACCCTAATGTCAATGTCAACTTCTTTTAATTGTCAAAGTATATTGTGTTTTTTTTTGTTTTTTATTTGCAATTTGCATTGTATCCTTGACCTTGACCCTAAATTCTTGATTGGTCTGTATTTACCACAATTAACAATATTGGGTTATGGATCTTTTTAGTTTGTGTTGTGAATATACCGCGATAGTTTATTACGAATGACTGGGCACATTTTCTTATTATTTTGTTAAATGTTAATAAAAATATTTAGTTGTACGTGAGGCGTGGTTTTATACAAAAAGTTTTGGGTAAGTATAAAAACATAGTTTATCATCTACCTATAAATGAATAATTCACCTTGTAGATAGGGGAAGAAATTTCAAGGTGAATAATGTAATTGATAGGTACTTAGTTAATTTAAAAGCAGTGTGGGCTTGATCCTCCCTTTCACCCCCCATAATAACTATAGAATATCTGAAATAAATTAATTTGTGTTTTTAATGAGACCTATTAATAAACCAATATTAAAAATAGAGCGTGTAGGTCAAAAGATTAAAGTTGACACACCTTTTAACACCCCTATGAGGTCATGTACTTACATGTACCTATTTATTTACAGAAGATGTGTTCTTGGTGGACCAACTGGTTTCGCACAGCTAGTTGTGTCATCAGGAATATTATTTTAAAATCTTTCCTGAAGGCACAACTAAAACAGAACATGTTAGGTATTAAAATTTAAGACCAGCATAATTATTATAATGGAGTAGGTACCTATTTACAGTTACACATCTTTAATTTATGTTGCATTAAATATTAAAAGCATCAAGACTAGAGCTATTAATAAATATTGTATAAATATTTTCATGTAAGTTTTTTTCAGAAGGGAGTGGAAGGAATTGGGGGAGACCTTTGCCCAGCAGTGGGACAGTACAGGTTAAATAAAAAAAAATAAAAAAAGTTTTTATGTATATTGTAAGATTGAAATTAAATAAATAGTTAAGTACATGGGATATCAATCTAAATACAATTCCATATAAGGAATACTATATTTATACCACCACCTACCACCTATACCTATAGGTAACCTTACTACCTAACTAACTGCTTAACAACAGGCAGTATGTGGTCAAACGCAAACCTATTCAGAATAAAAAAAAAAAAAACTAACTAGGTAACTTACCTATAGGTAAGTAGGTAGTTCAGGTAGATGAAACACTACCTACTTACCTATAGGTAGTGTTTCATCCGACTGTATGAAATACCTAATGATACAATGTCAACCACAATCACAGTATGAATTGGCATGGCAAATATTGCCAAGGTACCATTTATAAAATTTAAATTTACTTCACCTTAAAAGCCAAATGGTTGGAGTGTAGATGGGATTTTCGGTCCTTCCCCTATTAGACTATAGTAAATAATAATATTGGCAAAATAGATACATAGGTATAGAGTGTTCAAATAATAAGAAACACTCCTATCATTAATATTATTTACATGCTCTTATTTGCTTTTCAGAAACATGCATTTTCCTTGTGGCATCTGTTTCAAGCAGATCGATTTTTGGGATAATCTGAAAAACGTCTGTATTACACAATGTAGCCATATGTATCATTTGCATTGTCTAATAACATCTCTCAGGTTTGTTTTTATATATTACCTTTTTATAAAACTACATTTGTGTTAAAGCTGGGTCTGGAATTAAAAAAAAACATTTGTGTACTTATTTCTTAGGGTGAATGAAACTTTTTGGAGTCTCTGAAATTAGCTAAAAGCTGCAAACATCTCAATTCTTGCGCCGCCGCCAACATATACCCGAGTTCACCAACAGATGTTTACTTTATTAATCGTTCGTTAAATCTTAAACGGCTTGTAAACGAAATTTTGCTGTTCACCAAGCACTAACCGTTGTTTAAATACAGTAATCACACGTTTAACTTAAACGACGTCGCCAGCTTTGTTTAACCAATGGTTACCCATTGCAATACCGGCATTTGCCATAAAATTTTATCTTTGGAGAAAACAATATTGAAGATTTTGATAACATTGAGCAAATTCTACGTGCACCCCGTATATTTAAAACGCAGCGCAATTACTTTGTACCAAAAAAATACGTTTGATTTTCTAACCCCCGGTTATCTGCAGATGGCGAACACCAAAAAAGCGCAGCTTGTTTAACCAGTTGTTAAATTTTAACCGAACGTTTGCTTAACCATCGGTTATCTGGAGCTTCAAAGCACCAGAGGACTATTACCTACATTACGAGTACTTCATCAGAAGATGCTTTTTTAAAATGTGTATTTGATTTTCAGTTCCCAACCAAACTCAATGCTTCAGTGTCTGCTGTGCAACAGCAATATTAAGAAAGATAATATTTTCCGATTATCCAATGAAAATCAGCCAGCTAACTGCATACAGGTCATTCCCAATAGCTTACAGGAAGTGCATGACGTCACGATCAAACAGGAAGTTGATGACGTCACAGCCAAAAGCACACAGGGAGTGAGTGACGACACAGCCAGTTGTACTCAGGAAGTGCATGACGACACAGCCAACCACACACAGCTAGAGCCTGATGTCCGTGCCAACCGCGAACAGCCAGAGCGTGACGTCACAGCCAACCGCGCAAAGCCAGAGCCTGATGTCACAGCCAACCGCGAACAGCCAGAGCGTGACGTCACAGCCAACTGCACAAAGCCAGAGCCTGATGTCACAGCCAATCAGTTCTACACAACAGAACAATTACGGGCAGTGCTTGAGGATGAGGATGATTCATTTCGACAAGAAACAGAGTAAGTGTAACACCATAATCATCATCTCAGCTGATAGATTTAATGCTGTTTGTAGCAGAGATTATCCTAGACTGCAACACTGCTTAAGATTTGAGGAGAACTTATATATGTCTTTTTCTTAAATCGAATGATAAATAGCGCCTTTTTGGGGGAAATACCCCTCCAATCGAAAATCGCTGACGACGAAAGAAAATCCAAAAATGTATGGAACCCGTGCATCAAGTTTTGTCTAGATTCGTTGGACAATGCGACGAGGAGAATCAACACCCGGACTAGTGTATTTTTCTGCGCGTATACGGACGTTTCGGCATACCTACGCGCTTACACGCGTTACACGCGCATAACGCTACAAAAAACCGGACTAGCGTCGGGCATATTTCGTCGTGCTCGCTCGAACCGGTGGTGGTGTCGAGTATACGAGCTTACAGGTCCCACTGACCATCACGCCAAATGGATGACATCCAAATAAATGTGGCTAATGTTGCTAATTTAAGTTTAGACTTCATTTTTTACAGAACAGAAACATTGTTTGAAGATATAGGTAACCAGAAAAACAATGTACATAGAGATAAATCTACAGTTTAGTTTGAGGGTTATCAGACAAGTTGCAAAATCATTTTTGACGCTAAAGCGCTCGCTAAACCAATGAAAAGTCGCCATTTCTAACGACGAAGTCGCAAACTCGTAACATCGAATAGATGTCATCCATTTGGCGTGATGGTCAGTGCTGGGGCCTATTTAGAAGCGCGTCAACGCTCGTACCAGTTGCGCGTGTGCCAAAAGACGCGCCTATACGTGTCTACATGCGCTTAAAAAACGAGCTTACACGCGCGTATAAAACGCTATTCTAAAACCGCCCTGACAAATTACCTATTTCACATTGCAGGGAGCAGAATGACGAAAATAATATAAATGAAACCGAAACATGGATTCCGGATGAGAAGACTCTCGAGGTTTTGGCAGAAAATGAGGTTTTGAAGAGGCGCATTCAAGAACTGGAAAGGTTTGTATTATTCTTTCTATATAAGTATATATTTTTTTTAATATAAATTAATAATCCTCAGACTCCAGGGTCTGTGCCCTTTATTAACTAAGTTGTAATTGAAAGAATGAGACTGTACAATAGAGAGAGGTTAGTTTAAATCTTAGTCTAAGTTAGTAGTTTCAGTGCATTGCGTAAATGCCGCGAGCAAACTGGCGACCCGCATGCAGCACCCGATCACGAATATGACGCATGTGCCAGCCGTAATTTAGTTTTTTTAACCTCAAGCTCGAGGTTAGCAAGCAGATCATTCGTTTGGCGTGTGTCTGTCTCATCTGTCTGTGGCAAACCATGAGCGTAGCCAGCCGAGCTAGGATGCGCACCACGTACCTTATATTTCTTTCGACGTGTCAGAACAAGACAGCGTTATGGCAAAGTATATATCTGTCACTTTTTCATATGTCAAAAATAGTTCTTTTCGTGGTCTTGCGACCACGAAAAGAACTGCTGGACTAGCAGGGGCTATTTCCAGTTGGTAACGGGTTGGATATATCAGCCAGCGGCATAGCAATTGAAATGGCATTTACTGGCACTACATCGCAGCATCCTCCACGTTTAATTACCATGTATACACGGTGGACTGATGACCAGAGGATTTAGTACAGATTTTTTCATACCTACTACCTAGTTTACTTAAACTTGCACGTTTGTGTGTGGCTCTATACATTTTTATTAGTTCTTCCTCGTTTCCGCCAGGGGCGCTGTACACAAATGTATAGAGCCATACGGAAACAGCTGTAGTTTCAATTTACGTGTAAACCTGTACTAACCCCTCTGACGAAGACCGTAGAATCAGATGCAAACGGTCGATTCTATCGAAAAACTATCGAATGAAATCATGAACTTAATGCTTCTTATTCAGCATTTCTAAAACGAGCATTTTATTCAATAAGTTCTACTAGGTATAAAAATAGAATTAGTATTGTTCTACATATACCTAGAACTTATTGATTTTATTTGTATGTATTTCAGCCGAGAATCATCAGAGATGGCCGAGCGAACACTAGCCGATTCGCTCCTTTCAGAAATAAACAAAATGAAAGAGGACAAGCAGACGATGCAGCGAGAGATGGACTCTTTGCAGAGGTTTTCTTTTTACACGACTTTTTTACTGAAATAAACATTTGCGAAGCTAGCTTTTGCCATCCCAGGGGCTCTATTTTTCAAATGAACGTATATGGAACTTTGGCAGATTGTATTAAGAATAAAATAAATAAATAAATATTTGGGGACATCTTACACACGGCCTCTGACCCCAAACTAAGCAAAGCTTGTGATATGGCTGCCAGAGACTGATATACTACATATACATATTTTAAATACAGACTTATATAGATATTACCTAAATAACACCCAGACACAGAGCAAACACCTATGTTCATCACACAAATGTTTGCCCTGGGTGGGGATCGAACCCACGCCTCTTTGACCCAGAAGTCAGGGTCACTAACCACTGAGCCACCGAGGCAGTCGAGAATCTCTATGTTGTCTATGGAAGTTGCGAAAACTCCATACAAGTTCCGTGTACGACCAAGCTATGCGAAGTTGAACAATCAGCCATGTACGAGTCGCACTCGCACACGAAGGGCTCACGATCGCATCGTATGGGAGCCTATATTAGTATGAATATATTTTATTTTAATTCACTTAATTATTTATTTTTGAAGTCAATATACAACTAAATATTCCGTGAATATTTTAAGCATCTAGGTACCTTTTGCCGTTTTTAATTTCGAGCAAAAAAATCACGATTCTTGTATCGGAGCCCTCCCTTTATTTCGAGCGAAAAACTGCTAAAAATTCAGGTTTGTTGTATGTAAATGTTGTATTGCCCCCCTTAAATATTAATTTATTTTGCTTTTAGTCTATTTTGTTATAGCGGCAACAGAAATACATAATGTGTGAAAATTTCAGCTTTCTATTTATCACGGTTCATGAGATACCTGGTGAAAGACAGACAGACGGACGGACAGCGGAGTCTTAGTAATAGGGTCCCGTTTTTACCCTTTGGGTACGGAATCCTAAAAATGAGGCCCCAGAAAGAATTTTTGGCTCACAGCTGTTGTCAAATATCTATTGAGATGTTCCTAGACGGGTGTGAAATTAGCTACAAGCTGCGTTTTATCCAATCAACGCGCAGCTTTAAGTGAGCTTGAAAATATTGACTTTCAAGGTTTCTTGGATGGGCAGTAATCTCTCTATATTTTGTTTATTTATTTAATAGCGTAGCAATACATAATTATCTTACTAATATAAATACAAATAAGGCCAAAACAAGTTAGTTGCTGTACAGATTTTGTCTTTCTTTTGCTAAGTACTTAATGCGCTCACTCTAGTGTTTACGAAATTGTTTTTTTCTTTTCAGCAAAATGAAAATAATTCACAAAACTAATGTCGATCTTGTGGCGGAAGTGCAGCGGTTAGTAACTGTGAACAATGATTTGACGGCACTTAACGAAGAGATGAAAACGTAAGCAATACTCGACTTTTTTAACAGCGTCCAGAACTTAGAATGTACCGTGTACTACCTACGCCGAAAGGGGATGATTACGACACGATGGACAAGTTTCACTATGGGGCCAACCCGGAATGTCGCAAATGCGAAAATAAAGTCAGGCGCACACGTAACTATTAGAACAAAAGTTTGTCAGCCGCGTTGCTAGAACAACGGCACTCTCAAATGAGATACCGTCAAAATACCGTCGCGTGCGCTAGTTCGTTCGTTCGTTCGTGAGTTCTTCTCCTCCTGTATACACATCAGAGTCAGGAACCAGCTTCAGGGTTACCCCTCTTGCTGGGGCTGGACGCCCTGGGACTCTGCTCAGGGGGGCAATGTAGGGGGTCTGTAACTCATCCCCCTCTTACGATACGGTGTTGAAGACCCGTACCGCGTCGGTCATGATGACTACGTTGGCCTTCTAACGGCTTAGTTGGCCAATCTTGGCATTTGATGGGGCCTCATCTTGAAGGCTGCCTTATTGCCCCCTTCTTTATCCTCCTCCTCTTCCTCTGCATTGGCCAACAGGAGGTCTCTCGGGAGGGCTCGCCAGGTACGTACGTCTTCGTCTGGAGGTCGAGCGTGAAGCGGGGCGATGTTATTCAGATGGGGGTGTGGTCCGTTGTCTGCGCGGTCAAACATGCCGCGCGACAGTCGTACAGCGAACTCCCCCACTGTCTCGATTCTTAGGTCACGGGCGATGCGGTCGTTCCGTACGTACCGGCCGGCTCCCGTGATTATGCGCAAGGTGGTGCTCTGCACTGTCTGGAGCCTCTTCTTTCTTGCGGCCGAGCAGAGGGCCTGCGCTAGTACGCTCCGACAATCGCTAATGGTGGAATGGGGCCGTTCAAGTATCACGTATTAGGAAGCACATTTATTACAATTATTTATCCCCCCCTCCTCCCAACCCTCCTCCCCCTTGTCAACAAAAGTAAGCAAAGCTCTTACCCCCCTCCCATTGTTACGTTAGCATTGGTACATGTATGCTTTTTTCTTTTTTTAATTCATGAGCAGCAGATTTAATTCTAGAAAAAAAAAAAATAGATTAAGAGGATTTTAACACGCATATACGTAATGAAATAAATAACTATTGCTGACATAATCACCATCTCCGACTCGCACTTGGCCGATTATTTTATTTATAATACTTTTACAGGGATCTCATCAAACTTAAGAAAGATTTCACCAGCCATGAATCTTATATCACCAACTACGTTGCAAGCTATCGTCGATATCACAAATATCACAAGTTTTGCTCACAGATGGACACAATAAGGGAGCTTAACCGAAAGATCCTGAATGACCTTGGTTATGGTATGTAATCAGTCATGTATACATGTATATTATAGTCTGAATAAAAGATCTCGGCGGCTGTGATGTTAGCTACAACCTGCAGATAGATTGGGTTATCTGCAGGGCCCTATTTTATAAAGCTACAAGTCTTGTACTTGTAGTAAAAAACTGGCAACATTGACGGAATCCGCATTCGTGATTGGTCGAGACTGCGTCATTAATGTCAATTTGCCTGTAGAATTGTAACTTGTAGCTTTATAAAATAGGGCCCGTTGTAGCTAACATCGCAATTTCGCAATTCATTTTCATACGACGAAACTCTGTCCGTTTTTTGTTTGAGGGTCGCCATTTTGATCTCGCCTGTGCTCCTGGATCACGTTCCCGCATCCCTGAAACAAAAAGAGCACAAATTAATACAGGAATTTTCAATTTAAGGACAAATTAAGTAAAATAGACGAAATTAAAACAACATTTTTGAGAAAATATTCCAAATTATAAATATTTATTTGTTTATTTGTATTGTTTGTGTGTCTGGTAGGTAGGGGGTGTATTTATAAGAATTGGTATAAGGTGTATTAATAAGAAATAGTGGAATAAGGTGTATTCATAGTAAATAGTTTAAATGTTTGTTATTTGGAAAGTCTTTCGAAATTTTTGAAATATTTATGTTTTTTGGATAGTCTTTTGGAAACCTGCGTCAAAATCGATACGACATTAGTAAACTTTCCGAGGAAACTAAGATAAAACAAAAAAAAAACAATCATCGCGCAGCTGTTATACTACGCGCCACACAAGTCGGCGGATGGGAAGTTATGCGCAGAACGTTGCGCAAAAGCCGAAACATAGGTATGCGCGGGAGCAAGAGAGACGAGACGCCGGGGCACAACACCCGCCTGCCAACCTCATGCCTCCCGCGTGCTCCCTACGCCCGTGCTCAACGCTACGATACGCGGAGTTGGCATTGTGCACACATGCGCAATAATTAGCGAATCACGGCGAAGTGTCATCTGCGGCTATTTTCTCATCCGCCGATTTGTGTGGCGCTTAGTATAAGACAGCTTCAGTCAGGATTGGGTTATCCGCTGCTAACATTACAGCCTCCAAGTTGATTGATTCGGCCCATAGCCCTATAATACCACCCATCATCATAATCCAGTCATAGAATAATAACGCCGAGAAACCGAGAACAAGCACGCTAAGTGAAGCAAGTAATACCAAGCTTGAAAAAGCTTGGTACGCGAACGGCGCGCGGCAGTACTCACAGTCGTACCGTGATAAAAACAGCTCCCGTAATTTATGTTTTAAAATGACGGTTTGTGTGGTAAACGGGTGCCACAGTGAATCGGCAAAACCAAACAAACAATGCAACATCACATTCCACATGTAAGTATTACAAAATATCTAATAATTTGATGTAAAACGCCTTCCAATGTAAATATAAATTCACAAAATTTCGACAGACGCCATAAGGACTAAAAGTTGCAAGTAAAGGGTAAAACTTTTCCCCCACATTTTGATATTGAAATTAGTAATGAAATATACTTCCATTGCCTTGACATGGGATTATCAGTACATATTATTATGTTTTCATATATCCTACTTGATAAGTACCAAAGCGAGACATTATCATCATAATTAGATGGTTATGACCTTAGGTTATGACAGAGCGACAGTGTCTTGATTTGGAACGTCATAATACGTCACTTCTTTACATGGAACAGATGCGGTTATTGTAAAGAGATATCATACGATAATCAAGTAGGCCACTATAGTCCAGGAGGCAAGCGACAAAAATGACGACTAACCCATCTGAAAAGTCAGGCTACAAGTTTCGGGTGATTGGCTGCATTTATTTTTTTATCCAGTGGGATGTGGAAGTATAAATGACTGATCTTGACTCCAAAATCATTGACCTTGAGTCCAAGATCACTTAAGGTCCATCAAGGTCGATGATATTGTAGTCAAGGTCAATGACTTCCAGGTGTACTTGGGGGTGCATTCCGGATTTGGTTTGTATTTCTACGAACATTTGTCAGGTTGATTTTATTGTGAACAATACTGTGTTGATTTTTTTTCATTATAAAATTATAAAATTTTGTAGTGATGATTTAATTTTAATTTTGTGATGATGATTTGTTTTTGATTTTGTAATGACAATTAATTTTTAATTTTGTAGTGATAATTTAGCAATGAGCCTTCCCAATGTATTTATTAATTTGTCATACCCTTAAAGGGTCATATGTATAATAAAAACTCCATATCCTTGAAATCATTGGTTTATTGTTTCACTTCGTACTTCCTTTAAACGTCACTTATAAACCATATCTCACTTATATGAATTTGGGCAGAGTAACAGTGTAAACACTGGAGGTGCACATCGCACCGCTTCACCGAACAGACTGCCGACTTTCTTTCGCTCCTCTACGGCCATGCTTTTTCCCCTTCCAATTTTAAGTCGGGTAGTCCTTCAACCGACTAGGTAGTCAAATCAAAGTCTCCAAATCAAAATAAATAATCGATTAATATCAGAGTCAAATTAAATACTTATTTTTAAAAAACAAATACCATTAAAATACTTAAAACCTAACACTCGTCCGTCCTGACCCCGTGCATATCCTCATGCACGTTGCCAGGAGAACCTAACACATGGCCAGTCAAAAGCGAAAGAAAGATGCAACTGATGAAAACAAAACCATGACAATGAGTTTAGTCTACTTTAAATGGTGAAAAACATCAAACTTATATACAGAAACTGTCAAATCATATTGAAAAACTTACATCCATACAGTGTTTTTAGTTACTTTTACATTGCAAATCGAATATCTTTGAAAATAATTTATAGGTAAAATCAATTATGTTGCTGCGTTTTCCATTCCTTTATCCCGGCAAACATTTCTTTTTCTTACTCGCCGTATTTAAATTTCATTCATTTGTTAGACATCGATTTGCAATACAAAGTAATTCCATTCTTATAATATAGATTTTATAATTAATCGATCGATGTAACAGTGAAAATATAACATTTTAATACAAGTTATATTTGAAAAACTTATATTTTATCAATACACTGTATTTGGTTACTTCTACATTGCGAATCAATCAAATTATTTATAAATAAATCAATTGTGTTGCTCCGTATTCCATTCCTTTATCGCAACAAACATATATATATTTTTCTTACTAGCCGTATTCCAATTCCATTCATATGGCTGAAATCAATTCGCAATGTAAAGCAATTTCGTTCTTATAAAATATAGATCTTTAAGTATGTATTTTTAAATGTTTTTAGTAAAATTGCTTTCGCTAATTTCATCACTTTTGTATCACTCTTTTTATCACGTTTTGTATCACTTTTTGGTATCACTTTTGGTATCACTTTTGGTATTACTTTTGGTATCACTTTTGGTATCACTTTTGGAATCACTTTTTGTATGTTTCGGCGCGTGATTTGCTGGTCGCAGGACAGGCAAGTCGAGACCAAATGCCGTCTACAGTGAGGTGAGTCACCGTGCGACATTCGGATGTTGTTTGGAGCCCCCAGCGCCACACTGTCGCTGTGGCGCTTTGGCACCCCGATGACCGCCGGCCATCGACGCACAGCTGCCTCAGGCGCCCAAGCTGCCACTGGCGCCAGCTGCCACAGGCGCCAGCTGCCACAGGCGCCAGCTGCCACAGGCGCCAGCTGCCACAGGCGCCAGCTGCCACAGGTGCCAGCTGCCACAGGCGCCAGCTGCCACAGGCGCCAGCTGCCACAGGCGCCAGCTGTCACAGGCGCCCAGTTGCTACAGGCACTCAGCTGCTACATCTTGTTGGAGGTGCCCAGCTTGTTGGAGGCACCCATCTTGTTGGAGGCGCCCAGCTTGTTGGAGGCGCCCAGCTTGTTGGAGGCGCCCAGCTTGTTGGAGGCACCCATCTTGTTGTAGGCGCCCAGCTTGTTGGAGGCGCTCCGCTGCTCGAGGCGCCCAGCTGCTCCAGGCACCACTCAGCTGCTCCAGGCACCATCCAGCTGCTCCAAGCACCAAGCTTGATTCAGGCGTCCAGCTTGCTCCAGGCGCCAACTGCTCCAGATGCCCAGCCGCGTCGTGTCCCTTAGTCACACGCTATCGCCTGGCGGCACTGTATTGTTTCAGCCCCGCCCAAAACCGTTTTACCCGTTCCAGCTGCCCGCACAGAAGAACTATATCGCCCGGCCGAGCCGTGTCACCCAGCCGCTATTGTCGCTGATAACATGTTTTTTTTTAAATGTTGAGTCTGTTATACCTAAATAAAATTATAATTTATTTATCCATTGCTGCGTAAGCCATTCCGTTTCCGCAGACCCATTTTTGTTTTTTTTTTTATAAACTGTATGCCCATTCCATTCATACGGTAGAAAACTATTCATATTGCAAGCCTATTCCATTCTTGAATTACGAATATGAAACTATATGTGTGATACGAGCCTGTTCCATTCTCGTATCAGGAATATCTGTGAACAAAATTAACATACCATTAAAACTGCATTTGTTCCATGAGATACTGTAATGCCATTACAACATGAAATTCAAAATGATATTCAAATTATGACGCTAATCATAGTTGTAAATTACAACCGAAATGCAAACCAGTTCTATTTTTGCATTTCATATAATTAAGTCACTGCTCTAAATTTTCTTCGATTACCTATTTACTCAATTAATGCGCTTTATAAATTCACTGCAACATTATAAAGTGCCAACTTTAGTATGGATTACTGTTAGGTACTCAATTTTACGTTGCAAAACATGAAAATATCTATCCAGTCACTGTGGAAGTTTAAATCTTTGTGTAGCTACCATAATTTACACATTGATTAGGTGTGTATGTTTTGAAGAACAAAGACTATTTATTTTGTTGCACTGACACAGTAAGCAGCATAAATTTGCTTTCCTTTAATATTATGTGAAGTTCACATTAATATTCAAATCATGGCAACATCAATAATTACCATGAAAATAATTTACACGATGTTATTATATACAGACAAAACAATGTTTTGCAAATTCATCGATTTTATTTGATGAATTAAATTTTGTTTATTCAACTGAAAACATTATCACAAATTTTTCGTGAATCCATTGACACCGACTAGTATAAGAATGTCTAGTTATTTCTTGTAACTTGTTTGTTACTTATATTCTATAAATATTTCATAAAATACTGGCAATATTCCAATAATGTTGCTGGAATATTTGAAACTGCCATATCTAAAATATTGGTATCTTTATCTTAAAGATAAGTTATTATGTGTAGGCTGTGAAGCAATTCTCCCAGAATACTCATCTGTAGCCTGAAGTATCGACGTGCAGTCAATTCAAGTATTGCATCCCTTCCTTTTTTAATTTAGAGGACTATTACTTATTTGAACATTCGAATCATCACATTAATGGTTCATTTAACTGTTTAATTTAATTTAAATCTCCATTGTATTCCCCTGAATCAAATATTTACCTTTTTTTTTTAAATATTAAACCTGCAGAGACACTTTAGGTAGGTAAAGTTATCTTTCAAGCAAGTGCAAGTGCTATATTTATTAATTGTATCACTCATCAAATAACAACGCCATGAGGGACAACGTCGTACTGAACATTATGATCAATACTAATCAATAGGGTGACACTGCTCCAACGTTATTACAACAATTTCACCCAGATTAGATACGTTTAGTTATAGTTATAAACATGATTAATTTCTTTTATAAATTTTGTACTTATTTTCATAACTAAACGGTGTTTTTTTAAATCTGATCCATATTATATAGCTTCTATACACATAATATGAATATATTGATATTTTACATTAAAAAAATTACCTTGAACCAAATGAGACGACCCGATAATCATAGTTTGCGTTTTTCTATGCCAATCAAACAAAACTAGTCAAAATCTGTACGAACAAGTGTGAATGCTAGTATATTCTTGCAATGTTTGGAATCAAACTCATTAAATATGAATTGTGACCCTTAAATGTATGTGTATCAATTTAATATAATGTTTTTCCATAATCAAGTGAGAAAATAACAGTAACGAATATGAACAAAGTTAAACATTACTGTGATAATGTCAGTTGTCGAATGTTTATTTCATAAAACTTGCATAGCCTTCCTAACGTAGGTACGCATTGAATTTCCCTTTTTTTTTTCACGGCATAGGTGTGTATCATTCATTAATTTAGACTTGTAATCATTGCAATTATGCAATAAATAAAATTATCTATCATAACTCGCGGCAAAGTTTCTGAAGCATTTGCTGCCTATGATCTTTTCTATCTTGTGAATCCTGTAATATTTGTATTTTCCAATTTATAGCTATATGAGCTTTTAGCAAAACAATCTTGTCCAATTATAGTTTTGTATCTGGTGTACACTCACTAGTGTGTATAACGTTACTTTATGTTTACTTTCACAAATGTAGGTAGGTGATCAAATTTTCTTCAGTTTGACAACATTATTCAAGGCTTCACACTCATTAGGTACCCCAGAAGCCACAAATCAAGAATTGATTGATTGATTAGGTACCCGTTTATTTTGACGAAGATTTAGGTTTTCCTCTTATCTTATAAACTGATCCCCGATACTTATTAGAATTTCACAACTAGGTATAGTTAGAAGTGTTCCCTTTGACTACTACTCATGGTATATGTCACGTCATGATTTACATTGAATATGGTGCTATCTATAAAATATAATTTCATTACATATTTTTCCCAACATAATGTATTTTGTCGTTATTGTAATAAAATACACTAATTTATCCCAATGCTAATGATTCTGCTTACAGTTATTTGTTTTATGTTTCTGTAATACAATTATAGGTACTTATTTATTTCAAACTTTTAAATTTTTAAACCACTAAATCATTCATTACTATTATTTTTCGAATTTGAATTATCCGAGTAGGTAGCAATGAATAACAGTTAATACATTTTGGCATACTGTTGTGAATGAAAGCTCTTTTTTTGCTGTTGTCAAACACACATTTCTTTTCTCAATGATTTCTCAAGAAAACTAACCCTGTTTTGGAGTTTAATTAAACAAAGGCCAAAATGAATAAGACTGGACTGGGCCACTGGACTGTAGATACCAAGATGATTGCAAAATCAAGTATTTGCAACTTGTTTATTTGCAGTGAGTAAACTTAATTAACGGTAAAATAGATTCAAGTGTGTCCGATCGAAGTTTTGGTCTTAACCATTAGAATGTTGAGGTAAACAAAACTGAATGTAAGTCCACTTTTTTCATTGTAATTAAACGGTTCCATGAATAAAAATTTACATTATCAAAGCCTTATGACGTCCACTGCAATTAGTCAACGTATAGAGCCATATTTGGTAGCTTTATCTCTTCCACGGATCTTGTCTTTTCTAATTCGATTTTGATATAATCAATATTTATATATTATTTTAATCACTTTTCGTCTCAAAGCCCGTCGTTCAGCATAGGACTATTAAAAAGCTGTACAGTACACTCCAACTACAATAAATTATCAATAGCAATTATTTATCTGATAAAGATATGATTATGTATAATCGTTATTTCCCCATTCTTTCATCAATATCAATAAATAGTAAAACATACACACATTTTCAATTTTAAGTTATCAAGTCTACTAAAATTAAAATGGAATATGTATCTTTAATACGTAAATTACTATTTTTATTACGAATTTGTAGGTAACTAGAAATAATTATTTTCTCTCATATACCACTGTGAGCAATATCGGTTACGATCGTATGCTATCATACGCTATTTGTCAATGTAGGTACCCATATAAATTGTATGAAATGAAATTATTCAAATAAAATCTTAGATCTATAATTAGAAAATTGGAACGCATATATTCATCTAATACTGTCAATCTAAATTACGCGAAATCTCAAAGGGGACAAAGAATCAATATTAATTGGCAAATATGAACACTCTGAAGACGTCTGTTGAACAACTACAATTATGAGACGATTTTTCCTTACCCGATGTTCCATTTCGGAAATAAAAGGTTGAATTAGTTCCAGCACAGTAAGGTAGTTGTATTATTATTTAATCTATCAATTTTGCACTAAAATTCACAGATTCAAAAATATAATATAATCTTAGTTGATTTTGTCACATATCTAATACTTGCAGGTAGATTGGAACTTTAACGTTCTTTGTTTTTTTTTTATTGTTTAATTATAAGGTCAGAGGATACCAAAGGGGGCACTGAGGAAAAAAGACTTAGAAAATTTTTCACTAAAATACTACGCCATAAGTAATCTTCGGGATCCGGTGGGATGTGGGAGTATAAGGGTGGGGAAACCCCTGCACGCACCCGGAGGTCATTGACCTTGACTTACCTTGTCCCCGAGGTCATTGACCTTAAATGATTTAACTCCGAAATTATTAACCTTGAATGACCTTGACCCCAAGGTCATTGACCTTGACTCTAGGATCATTGACCTTGAATGACCTTGACTCCAGAATCATCGACCTTGACTCCAAAATATTCGACCTTGACTGACCTTGACTTCAAGCATCGGGTTGACTGACCTATCCTACAAAAAGACCAAAAAAAATTGATAGACCCACCAGAGGTCAAAATGGTGTATGAGAACTTTGATCCTGAGTATCTCCTCTGCCCATTCCCAACATAAAAAAGGGGGGTTGCCAGAATACCACACGGTGTGAAAAATAATCAATGTCATTTTTCCTTTATAACTGCGCCCCCTCTCGTATACAAGCACCGAAAAAAAAATTTAGACCCACCGGAGGTCAAAATGGTGTATGGGAACGTTGATCCTGGGTATCTCCTCTACCCACTTCCAACATAAAAAAGGGGGGTTGCCAGAATACCACACGGTGTGAAAAATAATCAATGTCATTTTTCCTTTATAACTGCGCCCCCTCTCGTAAACAAGCACCGAAAAAAAAATTTAGACCCACCGGAGGTCAAAATGGTGTATGGGAACGTTGATCCTGGGTATCTCCTCTACCCACTTCCAACATAAAAAAGGGGGGTTGCCAGAATACCACACGGTGTGAAAAATAATCAATGTCTTTTTTCCTTTATAACTGCGCCCCCTCTCGTATACAAGCACCGAAAAAAAAAATTAGACCCACCGGAGGTCAAAATGGTGTATGGGAACGTTGATCCTGAGTAAGTTCTCTACCCATTCCCAACATAAAAAAGGGGGGTTGCCAGAATACCACAACGGTGTGAAAAATAATCAATGTCTTTTTTCCTTTATAACTGCGCCCCCTCTCGTATACAAGCACCGAAAAAAAAATTTAGACCCACCGGAGGTCAAAATGGTGTATGGGAACGTTGATCCTGAGTATCTCCTCTACCCATTCCCAACATAAAAAAGGGGGGTTGCCAGAATACCACACGGTGTCAAAAATAATCAGTCTTTTTTTCCTTCATAAGAGCGCCCCCTCTCGTAAACAAGTACCGAAAAAAAAGTTTTAGACCCATTGGAGGTCAAAATGGTGTATGGAAACGTTGATCCTGAGTATCCCCTCTACCCATTCCCAACATAAAAAAGGGGGGTTGCCAGAATACCACACGGTGTGAAAAATAATCAATGTCTTTTTTCCTTCATAAGTAATAAGGACAGATTGTCTCTGGCGCTTCGCTGGCCGCTGCCGCGGCACGCTCGCTTCGCTCGCTCGGCTCGCGCGTTGTTGTCACTGTTCAAACCTAACCTAACCTACGACATCGAAATACTTTAGCGAAGTCCTCGTGTTGATGAGGATAAATAGGAACGACCTAAACTCGTAATAAGGACAGATTGTCTCTGGCGCTTCGCCGGCCGCTGCCGCGGCACGCTCGCTTCGCTCGCTCGGCTCGCGCGTTGTTGTCACTGTTCAAACCTAACCTAACCTACGACATCGAAATACTTTAGCGAAGTCCTCGTGTTGGTTAGGATAAATAGGAACGACCTAAACTCGTAATAAGGACAGATTGTCTCTGGCGCTTCGCCGGCCGCTGCCGCGGCACGCTCGCTTCGCTCGCTCGGCTCGCGCGTTGTTGTTACTGTTCAAACCTAACCTAACCTATGACGTCGAAATACTTTAGCGAAGTCCTCGTGTTGATGAGGATAAATAGGAACGACCTAAACTCGTAATAAGAACAGATTGTCTCTGGCGCTTCGCCGGCCGCTGCCGCGGCACGCTCGCTTCGCTCGCTCGGCTCGCGCGTTGTTGTCACTGTTCAAACCTAACCTAACCTATGACGTCGTAATACTTTAGCGAAGTCCTCGTGTTGATGAGGATAAATAGGAACGACCTAAACTCGTAATAAGGACTGATTCTCTCTGGCGCTTCGCCGGCCGCTACCGCGGCACGCTCGCTTCGCTCGCTCGGCTCGCGCGTTGTTGTCACTGTTCAAACCTAACCTAACCTACGACATCGAAATACTTTAGCGAAGTCCTCGTGTTGGTTAGGATAAATAGGAACGACCTAAACTCGTAATAAGGACAGATTGTCTCTGGCGCTTCGCCGGCCGCTGCCGCGGCACGCTCGCTTCGCTCGCTCGGCTCGCGCGTTGTTGTCACTGTTCAAACCTAACCTAACCTACGACATCGAAATACTTTAGCGAAGTCCTCGTGTTGGTTAGGATAAATAGGAACGACCTATACTACCTAACCTAACCTAACCTAACCTACGACATCGAAATACTTTAGCGAAGTCCTCGTGTTGGTTAGGATAAATAGGAACGACCTACACTCGTAATAAGGACTGATTGTCTCTGTAAGGACTGATTGTTGTCACTGTTCAAACCTAACCTTACATACGAGTCAAGGTTGATGATTTTGTTGTCAAAACCGACTATTTTGGAGTCAAGGTCATTCAAGGTCAATGATCTTGGAGTCAAGGTCAGTGACCTCAGGGTGCATGTAGGGGTTCCCCCACCCTTATTCTCCCACATACCACAGGATCCCGAAGATAACATAGGCGTAGACAGTCAAGGTCGATGGTCGGAGTAAAGGTCAGTCAAGGTTAATGATTTTGTTGACAAAACCGACTATTTAGGAGTCAAGGTCATTCAAGGTCAATGATCTTGGAGTCAAGGTCAGTGACCTCCGGGTGCGTGCAGGGGTTCCCCCCACCCTTATACTCCCACATCCCACCGGATCCCGAAGATTACATAGGCGTAGACAGTCAAGGTCGATGGTCGGAGTAAAGGTCAGTCAAGGTTAATGATTTTGTTGTCAAAATCGACTATTTTGGAGTCAAGGTCATTCAAGGTCAATGATCTTGGAGTCAAGGTCAGTGACCTCCGGGTGCGTGCAGGGGTTCCCCACCCTTATACTCCGACATCCCACCGGATCCCGAAGATAACATAGGCGTAGACAGTCAAGGTCGATGGTCGGAGTAAAGGTCAGTCAAGGTTAATGATTTTGTTGTCAAAATCGACTATTTTGGAGTCAAGGTCATTCAAGGTCAATGATCTTGGAGTCAAGGTCAGTGACCTCCGGGTGCGTGCAGGGGTTCCCCCACCCTTATACTCCCACATCCCACCGGATCCCGAAGATTACATAGGCGTAGACAGTCAAGGTCGATGGTCGGAGTTAAGGTCAGTCAAGGTTAATGATTTTGTTGTCAAAATCGACTATTTTGGAGTCAAGGTCATTCAAGGTCAATGATCTTGGAGTCAAGGTCAGTGACCTCCGGGTGCGTGCAGGGGTTCCCCCACCCTTATACTCCCACATCCCACCGGATCCCGAAGATTACATAAGGTGTAGGATTTTAGTGCAAATTTTTCTAAGTCTTTTTTCCTCAGTGCCCCCTTTCGTACACTCCAACCAATTATAATGATAATTACCCATGAATCAAATTTGTACAAACATAAAATACTGCTATAGATTACTGCGTACATTTTTTTCAGGTGATAGATCTTGTTATTTTAAAAACTTGTTCCGACTGAGTATTTATAAATTACATTTACATTTATTTAACCATCTGCAAAAATTGCAAGAGCCAGCTAAAGGGTCCAAGATGTATTTTTGAAGGTGCACTTAACATTTTAAAGTACCCGCTACTTAATACTGTAATTGTATGAATTTATTTCTGACAGTTATGTCAAATACGCTATTATATAATGCTATTATGCCTTCACTTTTATTAAGCGCCGATAGACAAAGGTATGGGACCTTTGCCTATAGCCAGCTGTCGATGATTATGTAGTTTGCTAGGCATAAAAGAGCTCTTGACTTCGTAGATATCATAAAGGAACAAACTCACAGTTAGCTCTGTAGACGGAGTATACTCAGGCTCGGGTACTCCGCGTTGACCATGATTCGCAGATCCGCATGTGGCACGTAGGTCTTGGCACTTCTGATTATAATAAAAACTCCATATCCTTGAAATCATTGGTTTATTGTTTCACTTCGTACTTCCTTTAAACGTCACTTATAAACCATATCTCACTTATATATAACTTATATGAATTTGGGCAGAGTAACAGTGTAAACACTGGAGGTGCACATCGCACCGCTTCACCGAACAGACTGCCGACTTTCTTTCGCTCCTCTACGGCCATGCTTTTTCCCCTTCCAATTTTAAGTCGGGTAGTCCTTCAACCGACTAGGTAGTCAAATCAAAGTCTCCAAATCAAAATAAATAATCGATTAATATCAGAGTCAAATTAAATACTTATTTTTAAAAAACAAATACCATTAAAATAGACGAGTTTTACCTACCAATAAAACTCATATTATGTCCGGAGCCTTATTCGAAGCCTTTTAAACATATATTGAGAATGCATCTTCCGTTTCCGGCCGTCTTTGCGGTTGTAGCTCCATCTAGTGGGTTGAATATGGCAACCCTCGTTCACCAGTTCTCGATCCGAGATAGGTTTCGTCATTGTAGTCTCAATATTCTATGAAATTAATTAACACCAGGCAGAATTTGCTGTAAGGCTTCGAATAAGGCTCCGGACATAATATGAGTTTTATTGGTAGGTAAAACTCGTCTATTATGTCCTTCGCCGTTATTCGAAGCCTTTTAAACATATATTGAGATGTGTTTGTTTTCGCCTGGTGAACGAGACGCCAATGTGAATGCACAGATTGATAGAAATAAACAGTATGAAAAACGTAAGTATTAGCACAAGATAGTGTAAATTGCTAACAACATATCGTTTATCACTACGTACAGCTACGTAAAAATGTATAAGAAAAACGAATATAATAGTCACTGCTACTATACTATCTTACAGTTTCAAATACTTTCCCTGTAAAATGTGTATGTTATTATTATGTAGAAACGAATAGGTAAACCTAATAATCACATAGTATTACTGTCTTACAGTTTCTAATATTGTCGCTGATAATACTTTGGCGTAATTATTCGTATAATAATAATAATATGTCAATCATTCATTAATAGTCTGTCGATTCAACCTCTGAACGAAACAGCTGGGGTGGTATCACCACCATCAGCCTCCGGTAAAAAAGATTTTAGAAAAAGACCATCGGTGATTCCAGTTTAAGATGCAGCTTACACTACTGGTGTACGGCAATAGTTCTCGATTACAAATCTTGAAACCGGTATAAGAAATTTACCAAAAATCTGTTGACAACAAAACCCCTGAACGGTTCAGACCGCACATGAAAGTTGACATTTTGTTGCGGCCTCCTTGTCTAGCTATTTGTAATAGATATAGTCAACACCTACAGTAATAGAATGTAGATACTATATGTTTATATACAGCAACCCGCACTGGGCCAGCGCGGCGGACACGGCCCAATCACCCTTCGTGGGCAGGTCCACGTCCCGCAGTGGACCATTGAAAAGGCTGGTACGGTACAGTACTATATGTTGAAAATGACCTTTTAACTATAAGTACCCAAGAATTTTGAATTTCAATCATATAATAACAAGCGAGACTTAATAAAAACCAAAATAAAATTGTTACTCAGTCAAATCCTTGTGACTGGTAGGCTTTGTAATCTTAAAATCTTCCCACAGCTGTTCAAAACAGTTGGCGCGGCAGGTCACCGAAAGCCCCCGTTAGGAAACCTTGGTATGGTATATAATATTTAAATCTACAGTTACATTGAAAAGTGTTGAATTTTGTATTCAATCGCGAATACAATAATCCCAAACTTGCACACCGTCGGCGTCGTGGTGCATCCCGCAAATAATGAGTAGGTCGATTTAAAATTGACCATCAATTGAATAAGTACATTAACTGGTATATATCCCAAACATGACTATTCTTAGCACTATTATTTGATATGCTTTCATTTCACATGTTTAGAGCTAAGCTGGCTATTGAATTTTATTCTGGAATATTTGAAAAGATAATGTATAAGCCAAGCCAAGGTAACTTTAAAGCCAAGAATTACAAAAATCATTCAATTATTGCCATACCCTTATAGGGTCATAATAGATATAAACTAAACAGACCATGCTACATAATAACCAAATGTAAGTTTTACATTCGTTGCAATAAATGATTGAGTAGGTATTGTACCTACTGTTAATTTTATCGTTCCATTATCATGTTAGTTTACAGGTATTAAGAGTATTATCTCTAATTATTTTTACTTTGCTCGCAATATACTTCTGTTGTATAATTATGATAATAAGCCATTTTTTTTTTTTTTTTTTTTTTTTTTTTTTTTTTTTTTTTTTTTTTTTTTTTCGCACCAAATCTGCACTCTCGACCCACGCGTCATTGTCATTGCGTAGGCTCGCACGTGTTGCATGAAACTTGTGGACCTGGATTCTGAAGAGGAAATGTCCACGCTAAATAGATCACGCTTCGTAAATAAAAGAGTTACGTATCTAAACTTTTTGTTTTCAGCCTAGTCAAGACTGTTAGAATTAAGTATTTTGCCATTTTTACTAGAAAATGTATCAGATAAGCAAAGCAAACCAGCCATTCTTTTGCATGGTTTACGTTTTTCGCATGCACGACTTAACTTTGTCTTTAAAGGCAGAGATAATACCCGGAGCAAATATAAAGATAATAATTATATTAGGAGTGCAAAACCTTTCTCAGTAAAAATGGTCGACCCTGTGGAATAGCCAGCTGGTCAAAGTTCAAAATTTTTTCTTTAAAATTATTTAAGACTACAGAACCCATAAATTGAAAAACATTTCCCAGTAAAAATGGTCGACCCTGCGGAATAGCCAGCAAGTCAAAGTTCAATACTTGTTGTAAATTATTTGAGCAGCTGTTGCCAGTTCTTTCTACAGAACCCATACATTGAGAAACATTTCTCAGTAAAAATGGTCGTCCCTGTGGAATAGCCAGCAGGTCAAAGTTCAATACTTTTTCTTTAAAATTCTTTAATCAGCTGTTGCCAGAGTTCTTTTTACAGAACCCATAAATTGAAAAATATTTCTCACTAAAAATGGTCGAACCTGTGGAATAGCCAGCAAATCAAAGTCAGCTGTTGTCAGAGTTCTTTCTACAGAACCCATAAATACCACTGCACTAAGTAGGTATTGTGGAAATTTTTACTAAAGAATAATAATAAAAGCAGTTGACTCTAAAGTGTGTGAAACTGTAGCTTTTGAGTATTACTCTGGGAGCGATTGCAAATCCCAAAGGCAAAACTTTCTATAGAATTAATAAAACAATAAGTAATATTTTAGTACCTATTACAAGCAACAAGTAATATGGGCAGTATGTGTCTGAAATAAATTAAAATTGAACTTATTCCGATGGCCAACAGGACGCATGGAATCATCGCTTTTCGTGGTTAAAACCGGGGTTTGGTCTCAGCGACATAATTACATAACAATACTAGCTGCCCCGGTGAACTTCATCTCACCATCTGTCAACTGTCAATGACAACTTTTACACGCAGGAACATTTTGTATGGGAAAATTCAATGAATGTCTTTATTATTTTACTCACTATATTTTTATATTTTCTTACCGTTTAAACCTTCCCTTTGATTCCACGTATATTTCAAGACCAAAATTAGCCCAATCGGTCCAGCCGTTCTCGAGTTTTAGCGAGACTAACAACCACGATTCATTTTTATATAATAGAAAGAAGAAAGATTTCTTTTGTTGAGTTGCTTATCGTCTGTTACTTACTTGTCAAGAAACAGTTTCATGACAGTGACCGTCAATGCAGTGCCGTAGATCTAGCGGCAGGCTGCGCTTAAAAAGAGACTTTATAGTTCCTATTATTATTAAATCCAAAAAGGGTTGGCGCAACAATCTACCCGCAAAAACAAGTGTTATATCAAATTTACTTTCTCATCTGCCGCTCCCGACATGGGTTTGGTTCAATGAACTCAATTGATTGCAAGGTTATATTAAGTTTACCTGGACTTGTTGACCGTGGTAAACTATTGTGGTTTTAATATTTTATTGATCACAGCAGCATTATAAAACAAAACCTGGCAAATTATTATTGAATGCATATGGCACAAGGGCGCATATTGCAACTATGTTGCAGTATTAAAATTCACGCAAAAAGTTGAAAAATTAAAATTGAATGCTACATGGGTGTATAGCAATTACACTGCAACAACACCCCCAACCAAATGCTTGTAAATCGCAATCGAACTCGTATGGCTACAAGATCGCGCAGTAATGAGGTACATTGCATCAACCAAAGGGCGATACAATAAACCTTGAAAAACGCATATGATTACATTCTTGTCATTAAATGTTATCTTATTTTTGATCACAAAATACTATGCACATTAAGCTGAAACGTAATAATAAATGAATGCATACGGAAAAATGGGCGCATATCATTAAATTGGTATCAATAAATGTTTTCATGTATAAAATCACAAAAAGCAATACATATTAAGCTGAAAACGTAATAAATGAATGCATATGGCAATATGGGCGCATATGATTACATTGCACCACAAGATCTAGATATTTGTGAGCATTGTTAAAAATTATAATTTGACGGTGCCGTGGGTGACCGGTTAATTATAGCTATACTGGATTCAGGGGCAGCGCCGCCTGATTACCAGGGAACTAACTACCTACCTTCTCCTGTGCAGAGACAGAAGGTTGTGATTGTATGTTTGTATAAGCTAGGTGTCTAACCTTTACCAGAATTCAATTCGTCTGAAATTGAAAATTTTATTTTTACTAAAGTACCCCCATTAATATTTGTGAAAAGAATTCTGGGAATTTGCTTTAACTACACAAAACTTTTCTATATAGGGGTATCTTATGAAATAGTCTTGGTTCCAGTGACCGCCGAGTAATACCAGACCAACGAGAACAAGTCGCTCGAAATTTAAATGAATTGCTTGAACATTTTCATGCTCAAAATGAAAAACGACATGTAGAATTTCATCGTGGCAATCAAGTGTTTGCCGAACTCAATCGTTTTCAAAATTGAAATTGCAATAATCTCTGAATAAAATACCTTCCATTGAAACAAATAGCCCTGTTTTCCTGGTTTAATAGTAATAAATAGTTTTCAGCATTTGCAACTGTCAGAAGTTTTCAAATATAATTGAAATTATAAGGGCCGCCTCGGCGAGCACCTCTATAAAAGGCACGATCTGCTGGATCAGCATAATTCTACTCTGAGGTATTCTGGTGTCTTGGGACCGACCAGCGGCTACGTGTCCTTACCCGAGGGCAGTATGTACAAAAGAAATAGTTTTGAATTTGCCATACCTGGTCAGTAAGGTGTTCTACTACCTTACTCTTTTTTGTAGCTTACATCCTCGGCGATCTGGCGGTCACGTGGTCACCACCCGCGGCCCAAGTGGTGCCCCACAGCGACGACGAGGGCAGCGTGGAGGTCTCGTATACGAGTATAATACTCTGCGGTTCCTAGTACCGCTAAAGGACGATGACGTCGACTTGGTCGACTTCATCCTCGAGCACGTGTACCACTTTTCGAAATTTTTCGCACACTTTTATATTCAATCATAATTATGTGGGTAGAAATATTAGTTTTCTAATTTATTATTTCACTTTCACCAAATAAAATACAAAGAAACTACAACCTATTAATGTTATTTAGAACAATTATGACATTATTCTATATTAATGTAACGACGAACGCTAACAGCGTTAATATAACTTAACGGCACGGAAGTTAAGACGCCAATGTCGAAACCTATCTCGGATCGAGAACTGGTGAACGAGGGTTGCCATATTCAACCCACTAGATGGAGCTACAACCGCAAAGACGGCCGGAAACGGAAGATGCATTCTCAATATATGTTTAAAAGGCTTCGAATAACGGCGAAGGACATAATACTTAAAACCTAACATATGTATTTGACATTATTATGACATGTAATCTAATAACCGCATGTAAAAATTACATATGTTCCAATTGATAATTTAATTGAATTGAATTGAATTTCACGAATCCCTGGTTGGCCTCATAGTACATTTTGTTCAAAATTATGACCTGAATCACCTCTTTTCGGCTTTGTACACAACAACTTTTTTTTAATTAAACTGGGTATAACATGAACAAAGTGATTAAAGAAAAAATAATTAAGAAGTAAAAATTATTTACTTTTCGTGTGTTACTGTTTTATGTGTGCGTACTGTTTTCCACACGAAAAGCCCTAGTTAAGTAAAAACTAAAAACACAATAATTAAATTGGTCAAAATTTTATTATAATTAAACGGTTTTATGTACTAAAAGATAAAAAAATATAACTCAACAATAAAATCGTGAGGTCTTCGCCTGAAAGATTTCATTATGTATGATGCGCCCCACGATTTTATTTTAGAATTATTATTTTTTATCTTTTAGTACCTACTTAAAACCGTTTAGTTAAAAAAATATCCATTTCACAAACTGTGTTCCACACGAAAAGCCCTTTCATATAATACCCATACTAATGGAATTTAAAAAAAATGGTACTAACAGAAATGTTTGGAGCCACACTCAAAGGCACTAGTATAAGTTATGCAAAATCTGTACTAAAGGCTCTGATCAAATTTCCCAACTTTTTGGGGTAATCTGATTCTGATAGTAACATTACTTGTTTCGTAGTGTGCGTGTTGCCGCGCGTAAATACGTATGACTCGTGCATACATCAATCGTGTTGATGCTTCACTCTCGAGATTTTTTTGACATGAAATTATCATTCTCGGCGTTATTATTCTATGAATCCAGTCATATCTACAGGTTTATCTAGAACTGATGTACTGTGGTTGTGTGTGTGTTTGTGCGTGTGTGCATGCCTGCTTGCTTGTGTGTGTGTGCGTTCGTAAGCAATTCCTACTCGCACTCGGTCGATTTTATTTATTTATATACCTAGCAACGAACTCAATTCCTTCCTTCCTTCCTTCCTTCCTTTCAGCCATAGGACGTCCACTGCTGAACATAGGCCTCCCCTAAAGATCTCCAATAAGACCGGTTGGTAGCGGCTTGCATCCAGCGCGATCCTGCGAACTCAATTAGGATATGAAGAACTACAGTTTTTTTTTTATAAAAATTGCAAAGAAGTATTTGCAAAACTTAAACTTAGACACAAAAGTGACGATGAGAAGTGTGACAAGTAGAATTAGCTACTACCTATTTAAAATCGACTTAGCTTTTGTAAGAAAAAATATTCTTAAAATAATCTTAGTATTAACTTTGGTGTGTTTCAGGGAGTTAAAATAATGAAACAATAATGAAACGGAGCAGTTAATGGTTATATATCGACTGAATGAATTGAATGAACTGTATGTATGGAAGAAAAGAAGAAGGAAACGCAGAAGAAAATGAACTTCGTGGTTTGAAACATTTTTGGTTTCAATCTGTGCACAAAATTCCTGGATTTCTATTCCAGATAGTTTATCTCCCGAAATAAAATAACCCATGCTAATGAATTCTTTGGGACTTTTATACGGTCACAACACTGGCGGCACGGTGAAGGTGAATATCGTGAGGTAACCTGCATACGACTGTAGAATTAATTCGGTAGCGTATGTGAATCCACCAATCCGCACTGGGCCAGCGGGGTGGATATGGTCCCATGGCTCTTCATGGATAGGTCTACGTTTAGCAGTGGACTATTTAAAATAAGACTGTACGGTTAGTCAAAAATTGTCATGTGATGTGTATTTAAGCTATACACCACTACTTTTTATGAACATCTAAAAAAAAATGTAGGTATCAGTACACGATGTAAAACATATGTGTACAGTTAAAATTTAAAAAAGATCTTAGGTAGCCTATTTATTTAGGTTTTCATTTATCCGAAAATTAGACTAAAATTATGCACATAATGTCAATTTCATTCATGTATCGCTATTGCATTCATTCCCTTTGCTAGCTCTCTCGCTCGCAAAAGCCCGCCCACAATTTTATTACCTACAAGTCTTGCAACATGGCTAGCAAATAATTAAAAAAAAATCAAGTAAGTAAGAAGTGAAATAAAAAAATACATCTGTAAAATTACAAATTATTTTATTCTAATATTCTAACCTTCCCTTCATACTTTACCCGGGCTTAGGACCGGCAAAAATACTTTTCTTTTGGTAAAATAGGTAAATACCTAACTGTAAAAAAACTGAATAAAACAATTTCAATTTAACATTCAAAAACAAGAAAAGCATTGTTGGCGTATTTAAAAAGTTAGAATCATGATATTTACAATTACCTACATTATTTACAAAATTTTAAAAATTTATACGTATTTTAATTGTCCTTCAAAATGTCCACCTCCATTGGCAATGCAAAGACGTGCACGTTTCACCAAACTGTTTTTTAAAGAGAGAAGCACGCTTCTCTGCTGTTTAACTTCGTCAAAAGCGTCCATTATGCGCTGTTTCAATAATTGTACACTATCTGGCTCACTTATGTACACTCGCCGCTTAATCTCACTCCATAAGAAGAAATCCATGGGTGTATGGTCGGGAGAGCGTGGCGGCCATGCCACTGGCCCACCACGGCCGATCCACTGACTTCCAAACTCTTCCGTTAAAAACTCTCGTACTGCGCTGTAGTAGTGCGGTGGCGCGCCATCCTGTTGGAACCAAAGTCCTCGCAAGCTGGCTAGTGGGATGTCATCCAGCATTGAGGCGACCATAGTCCGAAGCAGATTTAAATAGGTTTCTCCAGTGAGCCGTCCTTCGATAAAATAAGGTCCCACAATGTTGTCATTTAAAATGCCTGCCTAGACATTTACACTGAACCTATGCTGAAACGAATTTTCCCGCACAAGCATTGGGTTTCGGATTGACCACCAGTGTTCGTTGTGTTGGTTAAATAGTCCGACTCGCGTAAACATGCATTCGTCTGAGTACAACACATTTGTTTCGGGATGGCTTATGATCCAATTACAGAACGCTATTCTCGGTTCATGGTCAAGTCATTATAGTAGGGACAAGATGAGTCCCTTTAAGGTTCGCGCACATTATGTCGGGCCGCAGCGGGGCGGAGCGGGCCGCAGTGCAATATTAGTATGGAAATGCGGAAAATGCGGCCCGCTGCGCCCCGGCATAGTGTGCGTTAGTTCATATGAAATACATTTAAGCGATTTGAGCGGATTTTTGCGCTGCGATGCGGCCCGACATAATGTGCGCGAACCTTTAATGTACAGCACATATTTGATGACACCAAATTGTACGGGCAGGAAAGCACGGCCCGTATTTCATGTCCCATGCCACCAATTATCAGGCTGTACAATACGTGTCGTACAATACTGGCCGGACATTATCACCTCGTGCAAATAATGTACAGTCCGTATTTTGCGACCCAATAATGTACAGCATGATAAAACGTGTCCCGAAGAAAAGGACACAAAATATCATGCTGTACATTATTGTGTTGCAAAATACGGGCTGTACATTATTGGCACGAAGGGTTGGTTTGTCTTTGACTTCTGTCAGATCCACAGAGGTTGGCGGATGAGAAGTTAGCCACAGATGACAATTTGCCGTGATACCTTGCCATAAAATAACCAAGGTCCAGGGACACAAAATATCAGGACGTACAATATCGGGCTGTGCAATACTGTGCCGGACATTATTGACACAAGCCGATAATGTACCTACGGCCTGTATTTCACAGCCCAATATTGCACAGACTGATATTCCATGGCCAGTGACACAAATTATCATGCTGTACAATATCAGGCTGTACATTATCATGTCGTGAATTACTGGGTCGTACATTATTGGCTCCCGACAAGATAGGTCACTTTTGACATTTCATCGAAATTCAACAACGTGACCTTGTAACGGCGGGCATAAAATAAGAACTGCACAATTGCTTAACTTTTTTCAATTACGTTTACATATTTATTGTAATAATGACCGATACGAGTAATTTTACGATTTGCTTTCACTAATAAACCATTCTAATCATAATAAACAATTTCTGATCTAAAGAACTGAACGTCGTTACAATGTTGCGTCAGTCAACCCTTTTTCTTTTTAAACACTAGGGATGTTACTCTAAAAATCGAAAGCTGATAGGATTGTAAGTTGAATCGAATGCAATGATTACTTGTGAAGAAAAATCACCATAAATTTATAACCACGTTGTGATTATAGTAAAACCTAATTATACATATTTATTATTCTTTTAACTAACTATAAAAATACAAAAAAATAACTAAATAGAAAGGTCATTGATGTTGGGTGCAATTTAGGTGGATGTTGCTGGCAACACCAGTGCCTGTCGATGACGCATGTCATGTCGCCATAACATGATGATGACGCAGTCTTTTGTTGTTGTGCGAAGTGACTGTGCGTTTTTGGTGTGCTCTCTGTTATTTTCTTCTGATCCGGCTTTTTCATTGGTTTACCTGGCTATAAATTGGACTCCGATTGCTTAACGATTATTAAACAAGAAAAACATTACATTACAGTCTTACTATGTCGAAACGGGGGAAAACTCTAAACAGTCAATCTCGCGAACTAGTGCTGAAATTGTACAATTATTTTGGACGTGAATCAGTTAACGATGGGCCTCTTTTACCATTGAAACCACCGAGAGAACGCGTTGCCGAAGCATTGGGAATAGGGAAGAAGACAGTAACTCAAATTCTGAAAGAGAAATACGGACCATCAGGCTCAGAAGATAATACTTTACGTACACCGAAAAAACGAAAGAGGGACAAGAAAATTGTTGACGTTGATAATTTTGATGCTACTGCAATTCGCAACCACATTTATGGATATTACTCGAGAAAAGAATATCCTACACGGGAAAAGCTATTGAGTTCGTTAAAAGGCGCAGGTTTCTTTTTTGGAGGCAAATCGTCTCTATCAAAGGTTTTGAAATCGATTGGCTTTAGATTTAAAAAATCCGACAAGCGGAAAATCCTGCTAGAACGCTACGATATTATTTTGAAGAGAATAACATTCTTACGTGAGGTAAATAAAATTACGGATTGGGACAATGTCGTGTTTATTGACGACACATGGTTGAATGCGAACCATACGGTTGCGCGGACATGGACCGATGATACAGCGGCCTCCACCTCAAAAGTTCCATCGGGAAAAGGAGCCCGACTTATTATATGTCACGCGGGATCAGCTTCTCAAGGTTTTATTCCAGACTGCCTCCTCGCATTCGCCTCTAAAACTACAACAGATTACCATGAGGAAATGAACTTTGATGTTTTTAAAGAGTGGTTTGAGAAGCTGCTAGTCAGCTTAGAAAACCCATCGAAAATTATAATGGACAATGCTCCGTATCATTCTGTACAAGTTGATAAACCACCAACTCTAGCAAATAAAAAGCAAGAAATTGTCTCGTGGCTGGTGAGAAATGGTGTGGAGGCAAGTCCAACTTTATTAAAAGTTGAGTTGTTAAATCTGGTAAAAGCAACTAAGCCGTCCAAGCTCCGCTATGTAATCGATGAACTAGCCCTAGAGCATGGACACGAAGTTATTCGATTGCCTCCCTACCATTGCCAGTATAACGCCATCGAGCTTATTTGGGCATAAATAAAGAATCATGCAGCGCGGAACAATACTGAACCACCCTTCAGTACTGCTAAAATGATGACTCTGCTACAAACTGCATGTGCAGAAGTCACTACAGAAGACTGGCGAAAAGTCGTGGAGAAGACAAAGAAAATAATTTTACAAGATTTTGAACGAGATGTGAGAATAGACAATATCATTGAAAATGAATTAATAATATCTCTGAGTGCTGACAGCAGTGATGAAGATAGCAGTTCCGATAGTTCAAGTGAATAAAAGCAATTTTTTTGTTAAATTACGTAGGTACTTGTCTTATTTTGCTCCTTTAATTTATGAAAGAAAAAATAATAATGGGACAGGGATTCGCATGATCATTTTTAAAATTCACATATGTTTCAAGTCTGTATCGATTCATTCGATTCATTCATTTAATCGATGTTTTTAAGCAGGTCACCTCACTATGAATATAAAACTGACATCTGTCAAAAGTGACCTATTATCTTGTCCCTACTTTAGTTCTTGCACTTTTCTGTAATGGTAGGGATGCATTCCCGCCGAATTCACGATTTTCCAGGCACAGTACTGGCCACAGAAGAGAGAAGGAAATAGAAAGGCGATTTGGAGGGGAGGTTTGTCGCCACGTACATGAGTTATAACTCAAGTTACGTGAAATCGTGACATTTACTGTCTCAGTCGTTCAAGTGATTTCAGAGGTAATTTTTGCCAAAAAAATGCCGGTTCGCGCTATTATAACGTGTCGAATACAAAGCAAAGACTTTTAGTTTACAAAAAGGAGGATTATCCTTTCACTGGTAAGTCTAAATTGTGGGCATTTTTAAATTTAAATGATTTATTATACTGCCTAGATTTTCGTTGATAGTGGTTGGAAACATTTTATCGACATCGATAAATTTCGATAAGTTAATATTTCGCAATTCGAAATTTATTGTCATTAAGTATCTGAATATTTTGATTTAATAAAATATATGTGATTGTGGTGTAATTTTCATTAATAATTGTATTTGCATCACACTTTAACTATTATGTTCCTTATGAATAAAAGTTATCAGGTCCAATATATATACATATAAATATATAGATTGAACACGAAGCCGACTGCCGTTGCATGTTTGCTTTGATTTTCATTGATACATTGTATCTTCATTGCAGCTTTCCAGCCGATCCTCTGACGAAGAGTAAATGGATCGAGGCTACAGGACGGCAAGACTGGATTCCTACAAACGTTCCATTTACACGTGGTTCTTAATTAACATGTTTTTTATAGTTATACATGTATATTTCTCGACACATAAAATGCTTAGATCTGAATGACTGACTGACGGGTCCACGCACAGCCTAAACCGCTTCAATAAGCGGTCAGGAGAGACTTGAAATTCGGAGCGTGAGTTCTTTGTATGAAGTAGGCGTCTGATAAGAATAATTTACCGAAATTCTAACCAGGAAAATACAGACGTGAAAAATTAGAGCTAAATTTGTGTGAAACAACGTGATTTTTGGTTCATTTATACTTTAGATTTTGCATTAACATTCTGTAAAAGAATTGATGGAAGATGTGTTTCGTGTTTTATTGAAATATGAAAGTTATTTTGGGGTTGATTTTCTTCGAAGTTGATATCAATACTCTTTAGTGTTTTTGAATTAAATTACTTTTTATTTTGATGCGTGTTTGAAAATTAAATCCGAAGAAGTAATCGGCCTATTGTCAGTAAAGATTAACCTTTTCTGAAGTTCCTTATACCACCATTGTATGGTTCCAATTAACAAAATAGCAATGTATGTCTAGATATAAGGGTTCCTTGTTATGAGGTATGGAACACTATTTAAAGATATTTATAAATGTTGACTTATAATAAGGGACGCTAAAATAGAATGTTTCGAGAAAAAATTTATACGAACCACCCCGAATAATCTCTCCCGCTAGCACAAGCACGCGCTCTTACTCGCCCACGTAACCATTTACGTCTACGTTCAGCTAATCCAATGAATTAATTATATTATCGAGCTCCAAACTAGAAAAATATGATTGTGATTATTCTTCTCCTTATAAATATTGGCGTCGCATGGAATATGCATTTGCCAGTGTCAAGTGTAAGTTCTATTATGATGTTATGATAACTAATATTGTCACATGTAATTTTGCCAGTGTCAAGTGCAAGTTCCATTATGATGTTATGATAACTAATATTGTCACATGTAATTCAGTTGTGTTCACATGTAATGTTAGTTTAAGCTTGTTTTGTATTTACGATGTGAAAATAAAGTTATTTTTTATTGTATTGTAATTATGGTGTAATTTAATAAAATATTTGTACTATGATAATATTCATTATGAAAAATAGTTAAGTACAGTCGTGGCCAGCACAAAATATCTAAATACAATTGATTAGCCAACAATGGAATTTAGGCGACTTCCGCCGTGTACGAAATCCAAATAGTTCGCAGGAATTGATTTGGCATCCATGTAGTACCTATATTAGAACTGATAGAAACACAAGTTTTATAAATTAATACAATACGGCACGTTGACATGATTTTTCAGTGTTAATTCCAAAAATTCCTAAATAGTAATAAAACTGCACAATCATTTTCATCAATTATATGCTACATATATCCAGTTACATTATCCATAAATTATGCAATACGTATAAAATCACATTATCGATAAAATTAAACTGCACAATTCATGTCGCCCATCACTAGCTAAATGCCAAAAAACAACTGTGATACCATATTCAAATTCGAGATTGGCCCATTATTTTTTTTTTGGCTTGACATGTACCACGCATTTGCCATTGTTATGTAACATTAATAAAATAAAGTGAATTTAATAACTTTAACACGGCATTTAAATTATGACCAAATTAATGTTATGGGTCTTAGGTACCTTGGTGATGTGACAGAAAGTATACTACGCTCTATTCTAAAGGAAAAAAAAAATCTCCGATGTTAGTGAAAATTGCACAGTTATTGTGCAGATATTTTACAGTGGTAATACACACTTGGCGACAGCGGTTTTCATAGAAAATTTGTATGGATTTCCTTTCTAATCTAGTTCTGCTGCTGTTCTGTGGTACTGGCTTATGTTAAATTGACGGGCGGCGTCATTCGTACTGCGTCGAGGATCTTCTTCAAAGAACGCTAGTACGTTGTCGTACAAGTTTTGAGAATACGCCGGCCTTCCAACTCCCCGAGCATTTGACGGCGTAAAAAATGTACCGTAATCTAGTAAACGCTGATATGCATTTACCACTGTATGAGCGTTTGGCTGTCGACTGGTTGGATACAATTCTCTGTACATGCGTAATGCAGCACTCTCATTTTCACCACACAAAAAGTACGCACGCAGCATAGCCACGTACTCTCGAGACGAGAACTGGTAGGCCATCGCGACACGAAAACAACCGAAAAAATCGAAATGATCCGAAAAATCGAGATGCGTACGCGCCGCGGTACGCCGGACTTGTCGTGCACCACCGAAAGGGGCGCACGGGGAGAGGGGTGTGGCTTGAGCTTTGACGCGAGTTTGCTTGCCTTTGCGCGGTAGCCGCCTGAGAAATTATGAATGGTGATAAGTACCTACGGTCTTGTTTACGCAAAACAGCTGTAGTTGGAGTCTAATGGATTAGAATAACCAATTATTTCAATTTTTAAGGGATAATTTTAGGATATTGATTTATTAACTTTTTATTGCATATATATGTTTAGTATCGTGCACTGATACCCCCAATTTTTTTTTAGATGTTCATAAAAAGTAGTGGTGTATAGTGATGGCAAAAATGTATCTAATTTTAAGTTATTTGTTATTTAAATTATATTTTTTTAAGTAAATGTTTATACAAAATACAATACAAGTACATAATTATGTATACATATATTTTATTTTAAAAAAAAACCTGAGCAATGGTTCTGCTTCATTTTGCATGTTTAGGCGTCGCATTAATGTGCATTTGCCAGTGTCAAGTATTTAGTTTTAATAATTTTTGATACATTTATCAAAATAGTCACTGTTGTAGTCACGTCATAGTCCAATAAAGTCACGGTCAAGTCGAAAGATAGTCCAATACATACCTCAGTAAAGCAGAGAGGAGACTTTACTAGAGGCGTCTATGGAGTATTGGTAACAACACGGAACACCATGATAAGTCACATTATATCACTTGCCTACACTCATGCGCGTAAATCAGCTCATAATCAACGAATACCACACAATTTTTCACTAATCATCACTGATAAAAACACAAGTTACATTGAGGCGACATGATTTTTCCGCGTTCCTGCCAAACCTCCTTAGCAATGGTTGATAATTGATCGAGCGGGAGAATACACACGTCAATTTCAAACTGTCGTAGCACCTATTCTGCCTACTTTCGTGAACGTACTCGCCCCAAAATTGTGATTTGTTTTACCTATGTATCACATTAAGAAGCGGCCAAAAAGACAAGAATCCAGACTGCTAAATTACCAGAAAAAAAGAAAAGTTTTCATTTCCTTGCCGGCTGCCGCAGTTGCAATCATAAAATAGCCCCCTTCTGAGATATCGAGCTGGCAGGCCTGGCCACTTGCCGCCTGTCAGTGAAACCAGAATCAGCATACTTTTTCAGTTTTGAGTAACTTTTTTGAACATCAGTATTTTGGTAGGCATATTTGCGGAGGTCGGTAAAATTGAATACAATTTAGAAAAAAAGTGTTGTAGTTAGGTATTTTTGAGTACATTTGTATAAAATATTTCTAAAAAATTTTTTTTGTGTAGTTGGGTAAATAAAAGGGTGCGCTGGCACCAGCGTTGCCAGATTTTTTTTGGCAAGTCGCGGGACTTTGAGCTTTTTAGACTGAAAAAAGCGGGATTCTTTCGTCGAAAGCGGGACATATTAAAAATATAAATACCTTTTTTCACTATGTCCCGCTTTCGACTACAGAATCCCGCTTTTTAGGGTTCCCTACCCAAAGAGTAAAAACGGGACCCTATTACTAAGACTCCGCTGTCCGTCTGTCTGTCTGTCACCAGGGTATCTCATGAACAGGGATAGCTAGAACTTTGAAATTATCACAGATGACGTATTTCTGTTACCGCTATAACAACAAATAAAAACAGAAAAAAATCAATATTTAAAGGGGGCTCTCATACAACAAACCTGAATTTTGTCCAGTTCTTAGCTCGATATTAATAACGGCAACAGGAAGATGCTTGAAATATTCACAGAATATTTAGTTAATTATTCACTTAAAAAATAAATAATTAAATTAAAATAAAATATATTCAGGGGGGCTTCCATACGGAACCCTTCGTGCGCGAGTGCGGTTCGCACTTGGCTGATTATTTTTCATCATATCTGAAGTTTTTAAATATTTATCTTTGTAAGTATTTGAGTTTTAAATTACTTAGGTACGTTTACATGATATAAAAATATAAAATTTTAAATCAGATTTACCCTATCAATCGAGTTATCCCCGAAAAACGGGACAGACTCTGTCCCGCGCGGGACATCCCGCCCCACACATGAAAATCGGGACGTCTGGCAACGCTGGCTGGCACCCAGGATTTTCGTGATTTACGAAGAACTTTTGGTGGAAAATAGTGAAATAATTATGAATTTACCGATAAGTAAATTTTATTGGATGCTTCTGCATTTTTCTGAAATTAAATCTGGTCACACCTGTTTCAGGTATCCCTTAGTTTGTGGTTTTTAGATTTCATAAACAATGTCTTGTTTGTTTGCGTTTTCGTGAATCGTGCTAATTCTAAGATAATTACAAGTTACGCCTCTTTGCAGAACACTTGTTCAAGCAGACTAAAAGGTAAGGTAAAATTTCACAGTGCACAAATGTGGAGGACAAGATCATCATTTTTATCACTCGATTTTCCATAATTATTGTTTGGCGCGTTGAGCAGAGCATATTATTTGTAGTAGGACTGCTTCATTTTGAAGCCTATGTCCAGCAATTGGCGGACACTTTTTCCTGTGGACCTCGGCGACTAACAATAACAACAACACACTAGTGTGTTTGTATTGCAATGAAAAGGACAATTAGGTACCTAATTCAAGGTTCAAACTAGGTAATAAATTAATATTATATTAAACATTGATTTCAATGCCTATAAATATTAAAGGTGGCTGCTAATAATCTAAAAACAGTTTTTCCTAGAGGCAAAAGAAAGCCTCAAAAAAACATTGCCTAAAGAGATAAAGAGTGTCATTAAAACGACCATTCAACCAGCCAGCACTATATGTCAAAAGGTAACATAATAGTTAATTTCAGCTTCTAATTTTATCCATTAAGATTAATGATTGGTCTCGCCGCTCTCGGTTACAGATACAAATACAGTCATACTTGGAAAATGCAGCAATTTATAGCAAGTCAGAACTCATCACCATCATCTCATTCACCATCCAACCTACTGGAGCAGTTATGGCAGCAGCCCAGAGCCACGCTCCGATTCGAATTAGAATTACTGTGCCAGAAATGCCTGATTTTGCTTACTGGGCAGGTCACATTGAAGGTTTATTACCAGTTTTACTACCAATCTTACTACCAGTAGTAAGAAGTGAAAGCTGTGTATGACATGGATGTACAAATGAAATGAAATAAATTTAAAAATTGACAGTTGTAAACACTCGATTCAATAATAAGTTGCCGCACTCACAGAGGTATTGTTTTCAGATACTGCGGTGTCTAGTTAAGCATAGCGAGACCAATTATTAATAAGTTTCAACAGGGTTCAAAGTAGCTTAAATGAGTTTAAGAATAAGCCTGTAACATGTATACCTTAAAAGAAAACATGTGCTACAGCAGATGCCATATATTCCTCTTACAGCCTACACCATCACAAACCAACACTGCACACCACATCCTCTGCAACAGAGTGGTTTACAACTGGAACAGGTTGCCTGAGGATGTAATCTCAGCAAGGACTGTAAACACATTTAAGAATAGACTGGATCTTTGGATAAAGAAGTAAAAAATTTCCTTGACAGAAAATATAATACACTAATAACTCTGCTTGATATAGGCACATCAGTTTAATATTCTGTTCGCCTAAATAAATAAAATAAAATAAGTTGTATCAAATTTTGGCTTGTATGAGATTTAATCACTTCCTGCTGCCTTCAGGCGAGTTGGTGGTCAAATACGGACTTGTACTGTACTGTAGCAGGTCATTTTTTTTTTATTTATTCTCAAATATAGGTACAGCACTGTACACTTATGAATGTCAACATTTACAAAAAATAGTCAAATAAATTACAAAACACAAAACAATTTAAAATTATACTATAACAAAACAATAAAAATTCAATCAATTGAAAATCACAATAATAATATGGTACATAAGTCAATCAAAAGTCAATTCGCGCAGCGAATCCCTGTCAGAAATATAATCCTTGATACTATAGTATGCTTTTTCCATTAGGATTTTTTTAATTACTTTTTTAAACATTTTAGCAGCCTTTTTGATAGTCCACTGCAGGACATAGGCCTACCCATGAAGGGTGATTGGGCCATATTCACTATGCTGGGCCAGTGCGGGTTGGTGGATTCACATAAGCCATCGAATTTCTTCTACAGACATAATATGCAGGTTGCCTCACAATGTTTTTCTTCACCAAAAAGCCAGCGGTGTGAAATTCCATAATAAATTACAAAAAACTCATAATTGCAGGATTAGGATTTGAACCCACGATATTACAATTGTAAGGCGGGTGTTACTACCGCTAGGTTTTCACAGCTTGTACGGACTTATTCATAATCAAAAAGGAAATATTTTATAAATCATTATACTTATTTGGTACAATTCATTCTGGCGATTTAGGGTGTGTAATTTATATCAGAAGACAGAATTATTATTATAATTAGTGACCTGCCCCGGCTTTGCACAAGTGTATTATTCATATTAACCATCCTCTTGAATCACTCTATCTATTAAAAAAACCGCATCAAAATCCGTTGTGTAGTTTTAAAGATATAAGCATACATGGGGACAGACAGCGGGAAGCGACTTTGTTTTGTTCTATGTAGTGATAATGTTTTTTTTTCTATATCCAAATGTATCTTTCATGTACTGCTATTTTCCTTTCAGAAACATGCAGTTTAAATGTTCCACCTGTTGTAAGCAGAGTCACCTCTGGAAAGATCTGAACAATGTATGTGTAACAAAATGTGGCCACATACACCATGCCACTTGTTTGACTACAGGAATCGGGTATGTGTAAAAATAATCTTCATTTCAATTTATTATTAACCGATTCCAAAATGGAAGAAGTTCTAAGTACTTATGTATTTTGTTTTTATTTTTCTTTGTGTCTGTTCATCAATATTTTCGCTTATTGTGAACCGAATTTTAAGGTTAAGGGTATTTTTGATCATTCAAAATAATGTAAATAATCCGCCAAGTACGAGTCGGACTCGCGCACGGAGGGTTCCGTACTGTATGGGAGCCCCCCTTAAATATTTATTTTATCTTAATTTTATTATTTATTATTGAAGGGAATATAAAACTAAATATTCTGTGAAAATTTCAAACATCTACCTGGTACCATTATTAATATAGAGCGAAAAACGTCTAAAAATTCAGGTTTGTTGTATGGGAGCCCCCCTTAAATATTTATTTTATTTTGTTTTTAGTATTTATTGTTATAGCGGCAACCAAAATACATCATCTGTGAAAATTTCAGCTGTCTAGCTATCATGGTTCATGAGATACAGCCCGGTGACAGACAGACAGACAGACAGACGGACATCGAAGTCTTAGTAATAGGGTCCCGTTTTTCCCTTTGGGTACGGAACCCTAAAAATGCTACATCGATCCGTGCGAAATATTCGCAAATTCTGTACACGGTGGAAGAGGTTATCTGGAAGAAATATTTGTCCCATTCTTCTGTTGTTTTTAAGGTTCCGTACCCAAAGGGTAAAGGGTAAGGGACCCTATTACTATGACTCCGCTGCCCGTCTGTCTGTCTCCAGGCTGTATCTCATGAACCGTTGTATCTAGAAAGCTGAAATTTTCACAGATTATGTATTTCTGTTGCTGCTATAACAACAAATACTAATAATCAGCCAAGTGCGAGTCGGACTCGTGCACGAAGGGTTCCGTACCGTATGGGAGCCCCATTCCTCTTGCCGTTATTAATAGCGAGCAAAACCTCCTAAAAATCACGTTTGTTGTAGGGGAGCCCCCCTTAAATAATTATTTTATTCTGTTTTTAGTATTTGTTGTTATAGCGGCAACAGAAATACATCATCTGTGAAAATTTCAGCAGCCTAGCTATCATGGTTCATGAGATACAGCCCGGTGACAGACAGACAGACGGACATCGAAGTCTTAGTAATAGGGTCCCGCTTTTACCCTTTATGGGTATGAAACCCTAAAAACAGAATAAAATTAATAATTAAGGGGGGCTCCCATACAACAAACCTGATTTTTAGCCGTTTTTCGCTATATATTAATAATGGTAACAGGTAGATGCTTGAAATTTTCACAGAATTTTTGGTTGTATATTCACTTCAATAATAAATAATAAAATTAAAATAAAATAAATATTTAAGGGTGGCTCCCATACAGTACAAACCCTCCGTGCGCGAGTCCGACTCGTACTTGGCCGATTATTATTTCTTCTTCTGTTTTGTTTTATTTCTTATGGTGTCAATAAAGTGGTCTTATGTTGTAAGTCGGTCATGCCTTTTTTTTGCCAAAAGTAAGTGTGTACATTTAATTTTCAGACCACAATCAAAAGCAATCGATTGTCCGATCTCAACGTGCAATCAAAAGATAAGGAAAAACACCATTATATTAATAGATTTGACAGATGTACAGCAATTTAATGTTGAAACGTAAGTTTATATTATTGAAAAGTAAGTTTAAATTGATTCAACCATTCATTCATTATAAAAAAAGACTTAAAGTAAAATATAGGATGTTTCCTGGTTATAAAAATCATTATTATAATTAGTCCGTCAGTTAGATTATTAAAACTTATTGGACACGTATTTTTTCTTTTGTAAATCCAACAATTAGAGACAAAGATAAACCTTGTCAAAGTTTGAGAGTGGGGGCCTCGTGACGGCACTGGCCGGTACATTTCACAGCGGTTAGTGACGTCACGCGGAACTTTAACGGGCTATATATTCATACATTTTTGCTAAATTGACAAAAGAAAAATTATGTGTCTAATATTTTTTGACAATCTATTTGACGGACTAATTATATTTTTTTTAGTAAACAAGCCTATTCTTGCTCAACAAGCATCAGCAGGTATATCAGCTACGTAAATGTAGCCTGCACTGCGCCCCTAGCATGGTAAAGGAATAAATTGTCTTTCCGCCAATTTATCCCCTCGGAGTGGAAATAAAGTATGAATTGACACTAAAAGTGGATAAATTGGTTTTATCCCTATGCCATGCTAGGGGTGCTGGAAGAGATGTCTTTTAGCGATAAGACCGATACACAGCTCGCGCCAAATAACCAGAACCAAGATTTCAAGCTCAACGCATCTGTAGTATTAGACCGTAGTAGACAACGCTAACTTTATTCAATGTTATTTCGTCAAGATTCGTTGAAAAATTTCACCTGTAGAAAAGAATCAACATATTGCTAGGCTAGCACTTTCACTGCTGAGGTACTTTTTTTAAGGTGCCTGCTAATTCTAAAACGCACACGCAAGGCGCGGGAAGACGCTACCGCACACGCCTGGTGTGTGTAGTAGCCGCGGGGCGTGAGAATCGAAAACACAGACGTGTGTGTTTTCAGCAGTGAAAGGGCTAGTAGTACCTATGCGCGCCACGAATTATTTCGTTCGTAGTGTCAGAACGAGACAGTGTTATGGCGAAGTATATAACTGTCACTTTTTCACACTGCGAAATGAGTTATTTTCGTGGTCGCATCGCATGCTTTAGAGCCTGGACAGAGTAAAGCAAGAGTTAAAACTGAGACTCTCTCTCATTGTTTGCTCGGTCAATTAAAATGCGCAAAAACCACGCCAGGTTCCTTAATCAGACACAAGATTTAGTTTAAAAAAAAACAACACAAAAAGATCCTTACCACAGCTCACGAAAATTGGGAATCTGTAAAGTTGGTTTACGGACGATAGTTTAACGTGACAACGTCATAAAAAACATTGATGAAATGATTGCACAGAACGCTCGAGCCAATTGTTCCTTTCACTCGCAGTAGTCGCTCGCAGTCAGCGTAACGAGACTATAAATCCCAATTACAGAGGCGCCATCGTAAATTTAATAGCAACATAAAAAGCGTTCTTTCTATCGAATGCTTAAAGTGAAAAATGCTCTCAGTGTCCGGATTCGTGCACAATGCGGGACCTCTACCTTATATAATGTTGAGGATCATCGACACGACGAAGAAGAAGAAGTGAAAAAGAAACAGAACTATGCTATTTCTATACCAATATTATAAAGAGGAAAGATTTGATTTTTTGTTTGTTTGCATTGAATAGGCTCCGAAACTACTGAACCGATTTGAAAAATTCTTTCACTGTTGGGAAGCTACACAATCCCCGGGTGTCATAGGCTATATAATTACGATGGCGCCTCTGTAATCGGGCTTAATGAGTCCTTTTTCGTGCGTGCAGCCAGCGTTCATCGATTTATTAGACGTTTTCACGTCAAAAACTGATAACTTTAAAACGGGTGAACTAACTTTGATGAAACATATCTAAGAACAGTCCCGACTAATTCGCCTTTCAAACAAAATCAAAATCGTTTCATCCGTTCGGGAGCTATGTTGCCACAAATACACACACATACATGTCAAATACACACACACACAAATGTCAAACTCATAACAGCCCGTCGCTTTTGCGCGGAGGGTTAAATGCACGATTTTTATATTTCAGAAACGAGCCCATTGGCTGCATTTTGTGCAATGATCCTTTGATTGATACAAACAATGTATCATTGACAAAATGTGGCCACGCTTACCACTCCGTTTGCCTGACGACATTTGTAAGGTTGGTATCTCTGACAAGATTTTTTCCCTGATAAAAGTAATTCAGTAAGTTTGTATAGACCGGCTGGCTAGCCCTGGTGTCAGAGATTTTAAGCCTGAAGGCCTCTGACATGGCTAAACGGTTGAAACAACCGGGACCTACTATTTAAAGTGTCATCCGAGCCACTGTAGCGCTCAGTTGTAAATGCTACCCGCGGTCACCCATCCGATGATTGACTGGGCTGAACGATGCTTAAACTTTAATGATCGTCAATGAACACATACTCGAATAGAGGAGATAATACAAGTTTACACGTAAATTGAAACTACAATAGTTTCCGTATGGCATACAATTTTGTACAGCGTCCCTGGCGGAAACGAGGCAGAACAACACATGCAAAAACTGTACTAAAGACTCAGGCCACCGATCTCACCAAGATGTCGTACGTGTACGTTTACCGTAGGACCAACCTTAAAATCACGGAAAGGAAATCAGCTGTTCCATACATTTCGTCGAAAGTCGATGAACTTTTGATTAGATAAACATACGCCAAGACAGGCGTGACCAAAGCGCCACCCTTTTATGGTGGACATTCCGCACGTTAGAATCCACATTCCTCATATGAACAGCCAGAATGTGGAACACTTTAGCTGAGTCTGTCTTTGCACTCATCCATCAGCCATAAGAAGTCCACTGCTGATAGGCCATAGCCATGCTGCCATGCTGGACATAGTATATGAATCTCCAATAAGACCGGTTTGAAGAGGCTTGCGTCCAGCGCGTTCCTGCGGTCTTAATGAGGTCATCCGTTCACCTTGTAGGTGGACGTCCTACGCTGCGCTTGCCGGTTCGTGGTCTCCACTCCAGAACTTTTCGACCCCATCGGTCAGCAGTTCCCCGCGCCATGTGCTCTTTCCATCACCATTCAAATTTGCCAATCTGTTGTCTTTGCACTTAAGTACAACAAATCCTCACTCTTGGTGACACGAATTTACTATTAGGTACCGATTCACCTCGTTATCACAGTTGCCATTAAAGGAGGGCAAATACGATGCAATGAACTGACCAGTTGTTCGCATCACTCCAACTGGGAGCTCATTCAGTTAATTAAAAGGTAGGAATTGATGGTTCACGATTTGAGCCACTACCATCGTTCCATTGCACCGTGTATGCGCCCACCTTGAACTATACAAATACAGTTATTGTTAATAATGTCAATTGCAATTTCAGGCCCAAGTCGAACCCGTGCCTCGTACCGTCGTGTAAGAAGAAGATAACAATATCCTCCGTCACTAGCTTGCAGGGTCTTAGTGACGTCACGGGACCGAACGCAGTGGTGCCAGCGGTTGATTACGACGACGGACCGTTCCGACTAAAGAATGAGTGAGTTTACTTGGTCTTTCCTAAGGTTTTGGGTCACCAATATTACACTTTTGGCCGAAGTCGAACGCTTGCCTCGTACCTACGAACGCTTGAATATTATCGTGTAAGAAAAACGCTTATCGTTATATTATGGAAAATTTACGCAATATCGTTTTAATTTATAGCCTATGTGTTATTCTGATATATAATCTATACTATTGCAAAGTTTCATCTCAATCCGTTTAGTAGTTTTTGCGTGAAAGAGTAACAAACATCCATCCCTCCATCCTAACAAACTTTCGCGTTTATAATATTAGTAGGATAGAATGTTTAAACTTTTGAACGCCCAAGTCATGACCAACAATTTCGGGCGCAAACGACGTCAAATAATATGAAATTTAAAAAAATGTACCATGAAGCTCAAAAAGTTACAGGTGTTTTCACTCTAATTTAAGGCCAAAGTCAAACAATTCCCTAATACCAATGAAAAGAGTGACTTTCGCGGAAAACACGGCCATAGCACAAATACATGCCTCCCGACAAGTGTGACGTTGAAACCCGAGTGTAGCAAGTCTATTGTCCATTTTAAACCTTTTGAACACCAAAGTCTTGTCTTGTCCAGCACTTCCGGGCGCCAACGACATTTATAAAGTCGACTAAAATTGGGTCACTTAATATGAAATTAAATAATCGGCCAAGTGTGAGTCGGCCTCGCGCGCGAAGTGTTCCGCACCGTATGGTAGCCCCCTTCATATATTTTATTTTAATTTAAGTATTTATTTTTGAAGGAAATATACAACTAAATATTCTGTGAGTATTTCAAACATCTTCCTGTTGCCGTCATTAATATCGAGCAAAAAAATCACGTTTCTTGCATGTGAGCCCTCCATATTAATTTTTATTTTAATTTAACTGTTTATTTTTTAAGTGAATATTTATTTAAATATTCTGTGAATATTTCAAGCATCTACATGTCACCTTTATTAATATACAGCGAAAAACGGCAAAAAAATCATGTTTGTTGTATGGGAGCCCCCCTTAAATATTAATATTGTTATGTTTTTAGTATTTGTTGTTATAGGGGCAACAGAAATACATCATAATAATATGTGAAAATTTTAACGTTCTAGCTATCACCGTTCATGAGATACAGCCCGATGACAGACAGACAGACGGCGCAGTCTTAATAATAGGGTCCCGTTTTTACCCTTTGGGTACGGAACCCTAAAAAACAAACTATCATGAGGCTCAGAAGGTTAAATACACAAACACCCAGAATGTGAAACGCTTTACCTGAGTCTGTCTTTCCACTAAAATACACGGCATAGGTCTCTTCAAATATCGAAAAAATAGGTATCTTTTAAGTAAGCGTGTTACACCCTAGACCGCATATCTGCTTAAGATTAGGTAGTATATAGTCAAATGCAAGCCTATATTGAATAACAAAAAGACGTTTTGATTTTAATTTCAGGCCAAAATCTACCAATTCCCCAATACCAATTAAAAAGGTGAGTTTTGCCGAAACCACCGTCGTAGCACAAATACACGCTAAGCCGACCGACACGTGCGAAGTCAAACCCGAGTGCAGCAAGGCTTTCGTCCACTCGCCTATATTGAAGAACAAACAGACTATGGGTGGCCAGAAAAATGTCATTCTTAGGTGAGTTGGAGAGAGAGCAAATACCTTCATTCATCATATAAATACTTGCCCTGGGTGGAAATCGAACCCACGCCTCTTTGATCTCGTAGTCAGGGTCATTAACCACTGAGCCACCGAGGCAGTGGGACCAGACTGTGTACATTAGCCAAATACTCTATTGAAATATGGTAAATAAATGCGCAGAATAATACGTCATCGAATCGCCCGCGCCGGTCCTATTGGGAATCTTGTAAGGAGGAATATGTCTGACAGTGACCTAGGGCTCATATTATGATGGCGAAGTATACTTCTAACATGATAGTTAATTACTGACTGAATAATTAGTGGATAACGGATATGTTAATTTTCTGTGCTAGAGTTCCATATCGAAAACCAACTTTCGTATTAGTATGATTTAAATTTAATGGTGTCTGTGAAAACGAGGCTAGTCGTTGCGTAGTAACAAAATATGTCATCGGGGCAGAGGAGTGGCGAAGCTTTGCTTAGTTTGGGGTCAGAGATCGTGTGTAAGGTGACCCATAATATTTATCTCATCAAAAACATAAATGTGAAATGGGAGCCAAAGTGTCGCCACCAAAAGAATTGAGATCTAACACGGTCAAGTGTTCTGTAGAAAATCCTAAAGTTTAAGCTACAAGAATATACCTACAACATTCTAAAGGGATTTACTTATGTAATTCAAGCTCGTGATTTGACTTGGCTAGTTTAAAAATAAGTAAATTGCAAATAAGCATTTGTCTGTACGTGTAAACTAGACAGTCAGTGATTGAATCAGTCAATGAAACACGAGTTTTTAAACGTTAATATATCAATAACTGACTGAGCAAGCTTGATAAGCTAAAAGACTTTAGTAAATGTGCCAAATTTCATGTATGTAGGCTAAATAGTTTTTGAGTTGTGAGGGGGTCAAAAGTAGCTCCAAATGGTTCGTGTAATATTACACACGGCCGCTGCGTCGCCAGTTTTCTTTGAACACTTTGGCTGGACACGCTGCCGCGTGTCTAGATTTCTTACTAGATGACCCAGTGAACTTCGTGTCACCATCTGTCAACTGGCAATGACAGCTTTTACATGCAGGAACATTTTGTATGGGAAAATGAAATTAATGTTTTTAATATTTTTCTCGCAACCTTTATAAATTTTCTCACCGTTTAACTTCTCACCTTCCCTTAATTTCCACAGATATTTCAAGACCATAATTAGCCAAATCGGTTCAGCCGTTCTCGAGTTTTAGCGACACTAAAAGCCCAATTACAGAGGCGCCATCGTAATTATATTAGCTAAATAGCATTGTTCTGTTTCTTTTTCACTTTAGGCGTTCGATAGAGAGAACGCTCTTTACGTTGCTAATAAATTTACGCTGGCGCCTCTGTAATCGGGCTTTAAAACCGAAGATTCATTTTTATACATAAGATTTATGTTTAAATACCGCTTTTCTAGTGCATATAACTGTGGATGTTTATATTTTAGTCAGAAAACTAATTTGGATGTCAAACACGAACGTCTCTCGAACGGGTTGGATGGAACAAGAGAGCAGAAAAACGAGGATGATATACAAATTAAGGATATTATTATAATGTTGAAAGAAAAGTGCAAAGCGCTGGAGGAACAAATTGATACACTCCAAAGGTAAGTACTATAGTAAAATAAATTAAATCAATTGATTTTATGCTATTAGAATGACAATAAGCCCGATTACAGAGGCGCCAGTGTAAAGAAGGATGTCGACAGCTTATACATACGAATACCTGTTGTGTACGAATACACTCAGTTTCTCCCAAGCTCATTTATAAAAATGTTATCTTTACCAGAGTAATTTATGACGCTTCTAAAACTGTTCTGATATGTACAAGTTTGTTTAAAATGAAGTTAAAATAAGAAAAACCGAAAACAATTTTCAAGCTATATGTACCTACTTTGATTTATAGAATTATAGACCATAGCAGTGCTGACAACTCCTTTTGGCAAAAATTCGCTATCAGCACGTCAAAACACGCCAGAAGCGCTAAATGGTAACTACGACGACTGGTACTACGAAAAAATGAATGATAATGAATTTCGGTATTCATCCACTTCATTAGCAATAGTATAAGAACCACAACTAGCTGCTATTCGAACTTCGGCCGCAGCCTGCGGATGCAGGTCGCGATTGCAGGTAACACACATCTGAAATGCAGCCACTGCCTGCTTGCGCAGTCGAGAGTGATTCCGAGGTTGGCTACACGTGCTGCGACAGGCAGCACGTCGGACTTGTCTAAACAGGTGAACAACACTCGCAGCTGAGGCTCGGTAGCACGTGCTGCCGGAGTAATCGGATCCGCAATCGGAATCTTTTTTGCAGAAATTCATACTACTACATAGATAACCAGAGCCCTTACTCGTAGTCCAGGCTTTGCGAAGTTAACTCAAACTTTCGCGTTCGCGTGTGGCTCCATAGATTTTGGTTAGTTCTTCCTCGTTTCTGCTAGGGGCGCTGTACAAAAATGTATAGGGCCATACCGAAACAGCTGTAGTTTCAATTTACGTGTAAACCTGGATTAACCCCTCAGTTGTGCAGCCACAGCCGGCTTCGTGCAGCTGCTGCAAGTGCTGTTTGTAGCTGTAGCCTGCTGCCGAGATTCGAATAGCACCTTTAAGGATTATTACGAGTAATATCAAAATAATCAGGAAGATCTCGGATAATTTCAACTGCAGCTTTTTGTTAGTAGTAAAGTGAGTGAAACCTAAAAATATAAGTATTCTTTCTTTTTGAGAATCTTTTAGTATACAAAAATGTATGTTTCTATAAAATATGTAAAAAGACACCTCAGTTCGTAAAATTACTAGTTGAAACACTTAAAACGAGTTAAGGAAGGAGCATGTACCAACTGTTGAAAAAGAAAATAATTATATCAAACCCTCCAAAAAATTGCTAAGTCGGAATACCGAAAACGAAATCTGGCAATACTGAATACATCATCTGTATCAACTATCTGATCGACTGAATTTGACATTTCCTTTTTTTTTTGACAGCAACAGTAATAAAATAGTGATTTGTTTTAAATAATGTGCCCATTTTTGGACAGGCTCAAGCCTGTCATACCGCCACTTCTTATGTATGTAATCTATAATGTTAAAACAATAAAAAATCATTGTAATTTTTCTGGTGGTCTAATATTAATTTTAATTAGTGATATGAAAACAGCAAAAAATCACTAAATTTTTGAAGCACATATCATTATTATAAATGATGTTTTGTTTTGTACCTACTTGCAAAAAAAAAAAAAACGACAGGTCCATTTGCTGCATCCTTCTTTAATAGCAACGTAAAAGCGTTCTCTCTATCGAATGCCTAAAGTGAAAAAGAAACAGAACTATGCTATTTAGCTAATATAATTACGATGGCGCCTCTGTAATCGGGCTAAATACAAATCCTTACTAATATTATAAATTCTAAAGTGTGTTTATTGGTTTGTTTCTCTTTCACGCAGTAACGGAGCAACTAAATAACATAACTTGGTATTTGTTCCCTAACTGTGATGTTATCAACCGTTACTGCTGAATAACTTATAAGCAATTTATTTTTTTATCTGTGATGATTATTTATTTGCTATTCTTATTTGATGTCTGTGTTTTTTTGGCGGGAACGCGGAAAATCATATCGCTTCATTATATTGTGACTGCCTCGATGGCTCAGTGGTTAGTGACCCTGACTTCTGGGTCAAAGAGGCGTGGGTTCGATCCCCACCCAGGGCAAACATTTGTGTGATGAACATAGGTGTTTGCTCTGTGTCTGGGCGTTGTTTAGGTACTATCTATATGAGTATGTATTTAAAATATGTATATGTAGTATATCAGTCTCTGGCAGCCATATCACAAGCTTTGCTTAGTTTGGGGTCAGAGACCGTGTGTAAGATGTCCCCTAATATTTATTTATTTATTATATTATTTTGTTAAACTTGTGTTTTTATCAGTAATAATTAGTGTAAAATTGTGGTATTTCGTTGATTGTTGACGTGATTTGCTAATTATTACGCATGTGTGCACAATGCCGACGCCGCGTGTCGTTGTGGTGTGCACGGGCGTAGGGAGCGCGCGGGAGGCATGAGGTTGGCGGCGGGTGAGCCCCGGCGTCTCGTCTCTCTGGCTCCCGCGCGTACCTATATTTGAGCTTTTACGCAGCGTTCTGCGCATAGCTTTCCATCCACCGACTTGTGTCGCGCTAAGTAGGTACTCGTATACCTACACAAACCATACACTTTTGGATTTATATTATTAGTAAGAATCTTACTGTACCCTTATCTTCCAGAGAACAAAATGATGCCAATAAAGACAAAGCGGTGTGGGAAATGTGCTTCAAATATCTCCAAGACAATGCCGAGGGTTCAGAAGTGATGATCCCGAATGAAAAAACTCTCGATATCATGAGGGAAAATGAAAAACTCAAGATGAAAACACAAGAATTAGAAAGGTAATTATAATCGCAAATTGGTTTTTGAAAAATCAAAAATAGGTAAACATCGATTCGAGCGGGTGGCATTTACATCTGACCGCTACCGTGGCTCGGATGACACGCTAAATTGTAGGTCCCGGTTGCTTTAGCCGTTTAGGCATGCCTAAGACCTTCAGTCGGCTTAAAAACTCTTGACACCAGGCCAGCCACCCGGCCTACACGAACTTATCGAGCTAACTATTCCAATTTTGTACGTAGATATCAATGATTAAAGTCAGTTGTGGCATTTCTAATGGCAAAAGTAATTTATTTTATGCAAATTACTGTTGAAATTCTCATCATCGGTTCATAAAATCTATTTTTGCTGTGATATAAAGACTGTACCTTATATACTTGTTATGTAACGGGCTTGAAGTTCATTCAGATGTATTTAGTTTAGCAAAACGTGTGCCTTAACCTTTTGGGCGCCACGCCATAAATTATAATTTTTATTTTACATTTTATGGTCCAGTTTTTAGGGTTCGGTACCCAAAGGGAAAAACGGGACCCTATTACTAAGACTTCGATGTCCGTCTGTCCGTCTGTCTGTCTGTCTGTCTGTCTGTCTGTCTGTCTGTCTGTCACCGGGCTGTATATCATGAACCATGATAGCTAGGCAACTGAACATTTTCACAGATGATGTATTTCGGTTGCCGCTATAACAACAAATACTAAAAACAAAATAAAATAAATATTTAAGGGGGGCTCCCATACAACACACCTTAATTTTTAGACGTTTTTCGCTCTATATTAATAATGGTAACAGGTAGATGCTTGGAATTTTCACAGAATATTTAGTTTTAAATTCAATTTAATAATAAATAGTAAAATTAAAATAAAATAAATATTTAAGGGGGGCTCCCATACAGTACGGAACCCTCCGTGCGCGAGTCCGACTCGTACTTGGCCGATTATTTGTCTACCTTAGACGTCGTTGGCACCCCCAAAGACTAGTCAAGTATTAGTGACTTTGGCGCTAAAAGTTTGCCTTATATGATTGACAAGTTATAAATGGCCAATAAATTATTTGAAATATGAATTTATAGAAAAATCTTCTGTTACAGAGAGCGGGATAATGCCAAGAAAGAGACAAAAGTATGGGAGATGTCGTTCACTTTCCTTCAAGATTCATTTCAGGGCACCGACATGATGATACCGGATGAGAAAACCCTCGACATTTTGAAGGATAATCAGACGCAAAAGATGCTCATCGAGGATTTGGAAAGGTTGGACTATTTTTGATAAAGTTACCTACAATATGTTAGGTTCTCGAATGGAGACAGGACCGGCTGAAGTATAAGTCTTCAAGGTAAAATATCTGGATATAAACCACTTCCACTTTTCAACTATGTAAATATATTACATAGGTACCTATTATGTTGCAATAAAATTAAATGATTGACTGTTGATACCTTTCTGCCAAGCCGTGAAGAATAGAATAATGATGTACCTGTACCAGCCTTTTTAATAGTCCACTGCAGGACGTAGGCTAACCCACGAAGGGTGATTGGGCAATATCCACCACGCTGGCCCAGTGCGGGTTGGTGGATATAAGAATAATGGTGTGGAATAAGTTATATTTTTAAACCATTGTTAATTATAGGTGTTCGTTAGTGATTATCAAAGTTAAGCAATGTTCAGCACGGTCAGTCTTCGGATGGGTGACCGCGGGTCGCATTTACAACTGAGCGCTACCGTAGCTCGATCGTATCTCTTATTGGAGATCCATATGGGAGTCCTATTACAAATTCATTTAACCTTTTGATCGCCACGCCCCAATTTTTTTAAAATGTAAGTTTATGAAGCCCATAATATGGAATAAAAAACACCGGGTTGCACTCCGGGAGTGTCGGCAGAAGTGAAAACTTGTACATCAATATCACACACGCACATTCCTACGCCGTCTTAGGAATTTTCGATCACGTGCCCTGACGCGAAGTTAACATTTTTACCCATCCCAAAAATCATATCATTGACACCTGGAAACGTCAAAAGGTTAATCATAAACTCATTTAGATTATTAAAGTATTCATTCTACTACACTCAGGTACTCATATCACGTTAACACATTTAGAGTGTTTTTATTATTTTAATAAATTAATTTCACACAGTTTTGCTAAGGTTCTATTTATTTTCTTTTTGTTACAGTAAACTAGATGCTACCAGAAATGATGTGAAAAGCGCAAAAGCTTTGAGAACGGACTTAGAAAATTATATCGAAGAAAACTTACACTTGAAAAATGAAAATGAGGAGATGAAAAGGTACTGCTACTAAGGTACTTTATTTGCTAAACAAGGATTGCTATCTACAAGGTTATTTGTTTCCCCTTTACTAAGCCGAAAGGGGGTAATAAAGATCATAATTACGAAAACTTTTACTATGGTGCTAACCCGGAATTCGAGAAAAAAAAAACAGCAGTTCCATACAAAATTGTAACTCGAAATTGACAAAATGTATGAAACAGCCGATCTTTTCTCCCGAATTCCGGGTTGGCCCCATAGTATAGTAAAAGTTGTTGATAATGATAGTCTCAATCACCTCCTTTTGGAATAGTACTGCTAGCATACCTGTTCTGAATAATTGTAAAATAAGTAAGTAAAAATCACTCAATTTTTTTTCTTTTGTCTTGTATCACAGAGATCTAAAATCATTGAAAGGAGATATGACGAAACTCGATACAACTATCACAGAACTGGTGATCCGACACTCACAAGAGAATGAAACTGTGAACGAACTCAACGATTCATTCCTGAACGAAAACACTGAACTGAACAAATTGAACGAAAACCTACAACAGGACAACAATAAATTGAAAGAACTCAACGAAACTTTAAAGAACGAAAATAGTAAATTGATTGAAATTAACAAAACTATAGTGGAAGATAAAATTAAATTGAACCAGCAAAATGAATCTTTACAGAAAAGTTACAATGAGTTAATGGAATTTAATGATACTTTGCTAGCAGAAAATAAGACTTTAAGTGTATTGAATGTTGGTTTACAGAAAGAGAACAATAAGTTAACTGAAGGTGAAGATGAAGAAAAATACAATGAGTTGACCATCGCCAATGATGTTTTACTTAAAAAAAGTGCTAAATTAAACGAATTGAACGAAAGTTTACTAAAAGAGACTAAAATTTGGAAGGATTTGGCTATTTCTTTGCAGAAGCAAAATAAGTTAAACAAAAGTCAACAAAAGAATGATGAATTGGGCAAACATATTAAGATAGAACCACCTGAAAGCACAAGTTCGAAGGAATCAAACGATTTGCATAAACAGTTGCACGAACCTAAAACGTCTATGCAGGAGGACAATAATAACGAAAACATTTCTGAACAAAATAACATTAAATTAGAAGAGCAAGAGCACAATTATTGTTCAATAAAAGAAAATGTTACATTGAAAGAATCCAATGAAACTCAACATAAAAACAACATTACATTGAACGAGGTGGAAGTGGTTGAGTTAAAGGATGAAAAGAAAAAAAATAACGAACTCAACCTATCTCTCCAAAAAGAAAAGATGGATCGTCAATGGTAAGTAATTTTTTTCTGAAAAAATTCTGTTAAATAGATATTGGCAGAATCATACAGGTCGGCGGATGTGAAATTAGCTACGAGTTGCGCACTATCCAATCCTGACTGAAGCTCACAAACGCTGCGCGTAGATTGGATATTGCGCAGCTTGTAGCTATCTTCAGATCCACCGACTTGTATGGTACGGCCTATACTATTACTAGTTCTCCGAACAGTAGACCTCGCGACACATCTCTTTAACTGAATATTCATAAGCCTATGTCTCGACTCGCTCTTGACCGATTTGGTTCATACTCACAAATCTTGTTAGAATTTAAATACTAAACAATCTTGCCAAATATTATCGAAATTGGCTAATAAATAACGCGACAGCAAATTTCCTTTTGTGTGAAATATAATCAAAAATCGCCGACGACATCAAAAAATCGCGTGCTAGCACTCGCCTCAACTTGAGAAAGATCGCCGAATGCGATCGAATCTTTAGTCGTGTGTAATGACTATGAAAATAAACGTGAATGCATTCCCGTTATTTATAGTATTAAAATAAAAGAAAAAACATTAACATATAAAACCTACGTTCTAAATTTTGTCGAGATTCGTTGAAAAATGCGACCTCTAGACGAAAACCAACATCTGAAACGAAAACTTTCGCTTCGCTTAGGTCAAAAAGTACTTGGTTTGATTATCAGAACTCATGCTAAAGTTATAAAATTGTATGTATTTTCAGGAACTTGATCAATCGGCGTAGTTTTTGCATAAATAGCCAGCCAGAAACGCGTAAGAGAAGAGCATCGGATATGTCCGCGGGCACAAGTACACAAGTAATAGACCTTGTCAATGTAGGAATTAGACATAAATCAATCGCAAACAAAGGCGTGTTTAATAAAGAAGTCGTAGTCATAGATCTTGTAAACGAAAAAAATCCAAATAAAAGTATTTTATTAGACAACGTTAAAAGAAAAGCCCCAGTCATAGATCTAGTAAACATAGATGTGAACGAAAAAAATGCCTGTATTATCGAAGTCGTCATGAAAAAAGAAATCCCGATCGTGAATCTCGATGTTATAAAAGATGACGTCAAAAAGGAATCGACGTCAAGTGACGTAGAGTTCGTAAAAGAAGAAATTATAAAGAAAGATGTAAAGGAACCAATAATTGAGGCTGAAAATGATGAACCGGAGACGAAAAGGATTAAGTTACAACTGGGTATTGATAAGGAAGATACTACTAGCAATACTAGCATATCGGTGAGTTTGTATAACTGTCAAACTTGTTAGCCGATGGGATGTTAGCTACAAGCTGCGGACTTCGAGCAAATATCTACAGAGCCACAGTCCCCAAGTTAAAGTAGTTGCAAAATGTCCGAGAGTCATACATACCGACTTAAATATTTACATTAAATAATTCACAATGACCCTTTTTCTCGAATCTCGACGTCATGTCACCTAATTAGTGCTTGTAACAGCTTTTTGGTATCGCGCGGCGTTGCAATCGCCTTACGACTAACTAAAAAGCCTGCCTACTACGTAGCTTGGGCAGGGTTTTGGCTCGGACATTTTTTTTGCACGATTGTGACTCTATGGAAATTTCCTCGGAAGCTGCGGATAACCCAATCCTGACTGAAGCTCACTTTACAGCTGCGCGAAGATTGGGTTATCTGTAGCTTGTAGCTAAGATCATAACAGCCAAGAAATTTGATTACAATGTGCTTCAAATATGTCTATAGTCTGACCGTTTAACTGAGTCCACGCCTGCGCGGTACAGGGGCGCGGGGGTAGACGACAAAGGGGGATTGAGACAGGTGCGGGCGGTGAGGACCCGCCGCCCGCACCTGTCTCAGTCCCCTTTGTCGTCTACCCCCGCGCCCCTGTACCCGCGCAGGCGTGGACTCAGTTAAACGGTCAGACTATAGAGATGAATGTCCGGGAGAAAAAACCGAACTATACCCGATCGGCTTTCACTAGGCCGGGAGACGGCTCATTCGGCAAAAGCCGGGCGGCAAAACCGAATGTATGTACAACCCGGTCACAATATCTGTGCACCTGACTTCGTGACGTCATATCGAATTATCGGGACGTATATACATAACCGGACGTCTAGTATACCGTCCGGACGTAAATTATTATCGGGACGTGTATCGGCAACGAAGATGCTAACCGTACTGTCGCACCGGGGAGTGCGCGGAGAGGTGACAGGGGAAGCGGGGGAGGCGCCGCATTCCAACGAGGTGCACAGATATTCTGACCGAGTTGTAGATGAATGCCGCGACGCGCGGAGAAACGTGTATTAAAACTCAATCGTGCCGATTGGACTCGAAGGAGCCACCCAATCAGTGCCGATCGGCACAAGCCGAATGATGCCTAACGTATGTAGTAGCTGCTTCGGGTCGGCTTGCCGTTCGACTAATTGTGCCGATCGGTATATATGTTTAGCAAGCCTTACAAACAGAATTTATTGCAATTATTGCCCATATATAGGTATATGACATAATCTGTAAAATGTATATTATATCTTACTAGCGACCCGCCCCGGCTTTGCACAGGTGTATTGTACATATAAACCTTCCCCTTTAATCACTCTATCTATTAAAAAAACCGCATCAAAATCCGTTGTGTAGTTTTAAAGATATAAGCATACATGAGGACAGACAGCGGGAAGCGACTTTGTTTTATACTATGTAGTGATGATTAGACCAGGGTAGATCATTTTTGGAACAAAAAAATATAAGTAGTAGGATGAAACCCATTGGAAAAGTAAGAGATTATCAAAAATGATAGGAAAAATAAATTACGGGCATTCTGAGGTCGGGAAGGTTAAGAGGCGAGTTAAAGGTTAAAAAACGGTTTATCTCGGCTTCCGGCAAAACAACAAGTCTCATGGAAATAAGTTGTATGGCAAAGTTGTAGGTATGAAAAATATCTACAACTTTTTGATTCACATGTTTTTTCCATATAATCTCAAAAATATAGTTTTTTTTTTAAATTTTACACATATAAACCAAACCAAACATCCTACTACTATCATTTTTTTTGTTCCAAAAATTATCTACCCTGGTTTTTAAATGAATGACGAAAAAATGTATTTTATAAATCTAATATCAATGTTTTGTTTCAGAGTTCTATGAAGATAAATGAAGCGATAGACAAAATAGACAGTATGTTATAATATTGTTAAGTTGGACAAATTCAAGACTGATTTTAAAGCGTATTTTGGTGCTATATTTTGAGTAAGCGTTAGATTTTGTATCCTAACTGTGGTACATATCAAGCTATTTTTTTTATATTTGTTCCGAGATCTCGGGAACGGCTCTAACGATTTTGAGGAAATTTGGTATTTAGAATCTTAGTTTTCTTTATAATATATGCGATATTTTCGAGAAAACGCATATTTTTTTTTATTTTTGAACCGAACGGAGCTCGGTCGCTCTCTATTAAATTAGTGATTATTCTAATTTAAAGATTGTGTGATAAAAATGTTAAATAGAGGCTTTAGTGATAGTTTTTAGGGTTCCGTACCCAAAGGGTATTTACTTTGCTAACCCGCGAAGCAAAGAAATTGTCGCGGTGCTGTAAAATCGGCTGTGGCATCGTAGCTTCCAAACGAAGGAACATATTTTTATGCGTTTTTTTTTCTTTGACAACGAGCTAATTATAATAGCCATTTTATTTTTTACGATTTATAATACATGCTCAGTAGCCCTTCGACAGTTCAAATAAATAAAAATCTAAGTACATCTGGCTGTCTCGCAAGTTGCGATAATAGGTTATAGTCCGCGCCATACAAGTCGGCAGATGGGAAGTTATGCGCAGATCGCTGCGCAAAAGGCAATACCGGGGCAAACCGGCGCGGGGCACACCCGCCCGCCAACCTCATGCCTCCCGCGCGCTCTCTACGCCCGTGCTCATCACTACGCCACGCGGCGTCGGCATTGTGCACACATGCGCAATAATTAGCGAATTACGGCGAAGTGTCATCTGCGGCTAACTTCTCATCCACCGGCTTGTAATCCGCGGACTAAGCAACATACTTATAATTGATATTTTTAGGATACCGTGGAATATTGAAGTGAAACTTCTAACTTCCAACGACTTCCAACAAGGTTGCGTTAAACGTTTAACGCTACCATGGAGGAGGTATGAAAGCACTGTTGCGTCGAAGTTTCACTTCTTCCGCGCGGAGGGACTCCACACATTTTTTGTTTGTTATCAAACAAATTAGGAGTATCGTCGATAAGTACAAAAATTATGCTGTTTATTATTTTAAGTTTGACTTTTTGCTGAGTTTTAACATTCCAATAAAAATGGTATGTTGCCTATGTGACTATTATGTTTGTGAAATCTATATTAAAAATATATTCAATAAAGATTTTAAATTGATTTGAGTTTAGTAATTTCATTTCGCATACAAATAATTATTTACCTAGAAGACCTGGCACTCGCATATTAGAAACATATCAGAGGCCAGATTTTTCAACTTTTGGTCGTATACGGAACTTGTATGGAGCATTCGCAAATTCCATAGATAACATACAATCTGTCAAAGTTCCGTAAACGTTCCCAGTCGTTCGAACTTGAAAAATAAGGCCCCAGATTTTTTCTTAAATTCAGAGACCACAGCTATAATTGATCATTCGAACGTCTGAACGTGTGCGTAAATGGTGTCGCGCGTTTAAATATCGCAAAAGACCAAATTTTAACCATTTTGATATTCCATTTTGACGTATGCCGACAGACAATGCGTTTTTTTTTTGTTCGACTCACTCTCGCGTATGCTGTAAAACAAGATATGAATAAGACAGCTGTAACCTAGTTTTTATTTGAGCAAAATTTAGTAAGTATTCTTTTACTTTAGTTCTAATTCTATGGTGATGCCAAACGTCATGTAGTTCAACAAGCTTCGGGTCCGTTTTGTCGTTCAAAAAATTTTGCTTAGTCGACTGTGCCGTTGCGCCCCGTTTATGTATGTACCAACCCTTACATAGGGAGGGGAAGACAAATATAGTAGGTGTAGGTACCGATTGTGGTCATTTCGTGTCAAAATCAATGCATAAATGATAATTATAAACAATGTAATACCATAAATAATTGTTAGTGTGAATCTATATGTTTGAAAATTTCTTTAACTACATTATTTTAACATAAAATTGTCTTATTAATCCATAAATTTCAAAGTGGCCATAAATGATACTAAGATGGCCACAACCGATGCATCTACCCTATTTTACGGTTATCAACGAGACGAGTATGATAGAGCGAAGTTGCGAAAGGAAACTACAGAATAGGTATAAATCAAATTCATTTATTACTAGCTAGTTCACGAATTACATATATAGGTATTTATAAATATGTAATACCTACATAACAGTCTTATAGCTTACTAGAAATTGCCCCGAGATGCGCAATTTGAAATTTGCCAGCAAAATTTAGAAACTGCTACAATTCGGAGTTTTGCCAAACAGTAACCGTCTATCACAAAAGTTTTACGCACGCTTTAGCCAATGATACAATGTTTAAAGCGTGTCTAAATCTTTTGTGGCAAGGAGGTACATATCGATATTTCAAACCAATAATATAAATTGATTTTAGGATAGCATATTATTATTTTCATTGTTTGTAAAGCAACGTTTGGCAAGGTCTTTCTTCGGATGGGTGAACGTGGGTGGCATTTACAACAGATCTCTGCCGTGGGTCAGATGACGCGTTAAAGTGTGGTTAACCGTTTAGTCATATCACAAGCCTGCTGCAAAGCTTACAAACTCTGACACCAGGGCTAGCTACCCGGCCTATACGAACTTAATGTTTACTGCTCTCATTTGGCCTCATGGATTGTAACCGCGAAGAATTGTTATTTTAGTTTAGACCATGGGCCGTATTTTTTGTTGTTTTTAAACTCCGCCGTAGTGTGTAAGCGTTCTGACGTTCGGCTTTGCTCTTCTGCTTGCGCCAGTTACTCGCGTCACGAGAGCAAGCGGGAGGAAAAGCGAAGCCGAATACGGATACTATACGGGATCAGGATAGCATAGTAGGTATGCGGTTCTAAAAGAATTGGTTCAAAAATTGAGCTTTTATTGGCTAAGCGCAGTATTCCGTCTTCATACAAACGGTCGGAACGCGAATCATACCTACGTGCCTCGGATTTCGGTATGCTCTCGGTATGCTAGTCAGCCGTGGAGCGCCTTAGTGATGATCGAACGTGTGGGTTTCCTCGTTTTACTACGGAACCATATAAACATCAAAAACGCATTATAATGTATTTTTATTGAATATTTTAATTCACAACGATTTCATTTTTGTAATAAATATAATAATAGCTACATCACAATAGGTACAATATGATTTAAAACTAGAAAGAAACTCGAGTAGGTAACGAGTAAGTAGATGAAACTAAAATACTGAAGGGCTGCCCCTAGCGCGCGAGACGTCCTGCGTGGCCACGTGACGCTGTAGGTATATATTTAAAGGACAGGGCAGTCACAATACTGTTAGATATCTTTACTGTGGCGATGGGGTTCTCTCTTACTCGCATGACGTGTGTAATTTGCAAAGTAGGGTTCCACAGAGGTGGTATAACACATAATAAAAAAGTATTGATTATACTTCGCGTCACGTAAAAATAAAGCTGAAGTGTCAAGCTGGGCACAAAGAAATTTAACTCCTATTGCACACTTAATAGGAATGAAATCTCCTTGCTGCAGTTAAAGCGGCGTACTAGGAGATTTAACTCCTATTTCTTGTGCAATAGGAGTTAAATTTTCTTGTGCGCAAGCTCGAGCTTGAAGCTGTATAAATTGTGATATTGATTAGTTATAATACATTTTGTACTAAAACGGTGGGTATCTTACAAGTTACGATTTGTGATGATTTCCTATGATCATTAATTTCAATAAAAATATTCTATGGCAATGGAAAATTGTCACATAAATAATTATACTAAGCGCCACACGAATCGGCGGATGAGAAATTGACACTTCGCCGTGATTCGCTAATTACTGCGCATGTGTGCACGGGCGTAGGGAGCGCGCGGGAGGCATCAGGTTGGCGGGCGGGTGTGCCCCGGCGCGAGTCTCTCTGGCTCCCGCGCATACCTATATTTGGGCTTTTGCGCAGCGTTCTGCGCATAACTTCCCATCCGCCGACTTGTGTGGCGCTTTATAGCCATAGTCCGAATCAAACTATGGTGTCTGAGAACGAGTCGATGCGCAGTAGCAACTCGTTATGTCGGATCTGCGCAGCTTATAAATAACAGACGCCACAAAGTTTGATTCGGGCTATAATACGGGGCTTTTCAGAAAGGGTTTACTAATCCGAAAGGTGGCGGTTCAGACCATCATTATAAACAACTTTAACTTCTTTCTGAATAACCCTTATTTATCGAATTTCTTTTATTTAACTAAGCAATGCAATTTGTTACATAATTCCATAAATCAAAACTTATCCCTAATTTCAAAGTGGTTAACGAGGGAATCAGATTTCTTATTACTAATTTCAAACCTGTTTCTTAACCTTTTGACCATGTCTCATTTTTTTTAAATGTTTCCCCATTTTTCTCAATTTGGATTCCAGTTTTTCGACGACCAGCACTGCTGGGCGCAAACGATGTCTTTATCTTTGCGTCAAGTATAGGCGGTCACAAGGTTAACACAAAGATAAAAATAGGTACATAAATAAATTGTATCGATTTTTGTTATCTGTTCTGGCAATCTTGGCTCATTTTTTCCAGCATCTTCCCTATATCCTGGCTACCAGAAGTAACGGCCGGCCGTTTTAACTTGTGTTTAGATGTCAACTTCGGTATGCATTTAAGCGCTGGCCTTTGCTTAGGGGTGGGAAACGTGTCCAGTTTAGAGTGACCCCCGAGCCCGTCGTAAGACATGTCCATCAGTGGGGTCTCGCAGAAGTTGGGTTTCAATGGCTGCTTTTTGTGGAACATGCTGTAGGGTACGTTTTCAGATTTCTGTGTGTGCGATCTTGCCGCGTTTATTATTGCGAATTCTGAGGGCTGGAACAAATGGAAATATAGTTAAGTGTTTGAACAAAATTGTTTTTTTTTTCTATTTTGTTCATTCATTTAAATTTATAATATCTTTTTTTTTTTTTTTTTTAATATTACCTCATGGGTTCGATACATGGCAAAAGATATATATTATACAAGCTATTCTTCTTAACCAGATAAATCACATTTGTCTATTTGACCCAAATGTTATGTATGATCCGTTATTTTTGCTATTGCTTGACCCGAATATATGTATATTTTTGTACTACCTATGACAAAGATCAACATTTTCATGTTGATCTTTACCTACCTAATCGGATATTTTGTGTTACTGTTGTACACCCAAAAGAAGTGAAGTTATTAGTATAATTAAAGAGTATGATGGTTAAAGAACAATTGGATCAGGTGTATAAAAATATTTTTGGCCACAAGTACCTGCCTACTAACTTGATAGTTGCAAAAGAACAAACAGAAGCTTCAAGCCAAAATTGTCAGGGCTCAAAAGTCTCATCTGGTTCAATGAATATTAATCTTCATAGATATTATCAATTATCTGATTTGATAAAGCTACCTTATATTGGTTTGCTAAAACTTGTTAATTGCGGCTTAAAATTTATTTTTGGACATCAATATGTAGGTATAAATTTCTTGGCGGTTGTGATGTTAGCTGACTGAAGCTTAGTCATAAAATTTTATTTATTGCACTTGTTTACCATGTTAGAGAGTCATTTTTAGTTGATTTATTTTATTTACTTATTATTAATTTGTTTGAGTTTTTTTTAATATAGGTATTAGTATGTTTTTGTATATACCTAGGCCTATACCCAGCAGTGGGTCGACACAGGCTGATGATGATGATGTTTCTGTATGCATTTTTACTGTTGTATTAGAATGTGATATATTAATATGTATGTATTATATATATTTTGTATATTGAAGACTCATTCAAGTACTAGCTGCCCACCCCGGCATCGCCCGCATACGATTGGCTTAAGAAGTCAAATAGTAAGTGTAGGTAGGTGTAGTATCCTTAATTTTTTTGAAAATATAATATATTCTATGTTCACAGGGGATAGCGTAAAATATAAAATCCTTACATAGTATAAAATAAAGTCGCTATTTTCGTTTGTTTGTTTGTTTGTCTGTATGCTTAAATCTTTAAAACTACGCAACGGATTTTGATGCGGTTTTTTTTAATGGATGGATGATTCAAGAGGAAGGTTTAATGTATAAAAATTCCCGAAATTCCCACGGGAACGGGCACAACGCGAGTAAAACCGCGGGGCGCTGCTAGTATTATAATATAAAAAGAGTTACTTTTTATGATAAACATTTCAAAAATTCGTCGCGGATGCAGGATTCGAACCTTGCGTCTTCGGTACTATAATATAGCCTATGTTCAACTTTCAAATCGGATCAGTAGATTCGGAGCCTATTCGATGCAAACAAACAATCAAATCTTTCCTCTTTATAATATGTATTGGTATAGATAAAAAAAAAAAAATGAAGTGTTACCTTTATTGCGCGGTCGGGTAAGGTTTGTGGGCGCTGCAGCGCCGCCAGCGCTCCGTTGCTCTGCAGCTGCAGCGCTGACAGCGCTAGACTACTTTGTTTTAGCGTCAGGTACGGTGAGTCCGCGTTCTCTATGCGATCCACCATGGCACTCTGAAACAAAATATACAAATTTACTCTTAAATAAAGCTGCATAACATGAAATGAAATATATTTATTTGACAAAAAAAATTACATAGCTGTTGGATGATTTGTCATAAAGGAAATTACAAACAAGAGTTTTGGACCTTACAGTGGGTTCCAAACTCGGCTAGGCCTGTTTTTTGGTAACCCATGAAGTGGAGAATTGCCGAAGTATACATTGTGCGCGCTCTCATTTACAGTAGATGGGTATATATAGGTAGTATAATTATAGAGAAACGTTTTGGATACAATAATAATATAAATTAGATAAAATAACATTATAATAATATGTTACACGGTTAGACAACTTTAAAACATCAGTTGAAATTTTATACTTACAAAGTTATAATTCTTCAAACCCTACAATACAGTTATTAGTGTCAAATCAGACATCAGAATCAATCTAACTACTTAAAAATCGTGAGATTATTGCCAAAATATGATAGGTAATTAAAATTTGGAATAGGTACATAAAAAAACTTTTAAAATTCAAGTAGCATTCAATTTAGGGTCGCCAGCTGCCCTTGGCATTAAACCTATAGAATTATAACCAATATCACGAATGGGTGTGTATGTAGGAGTAATGCTGCAATACACGAGATCTCTTGAGAGTCAAGGTTTGCAGCGTTACTCCTTTGGTGAGTATGTTTGAAAATACTTTGAAAATTTAAAAGGTGGAAATCCTAGCCAGTGTTTGCCGTTATACAGTGAACTATTACTACTACTCTAGACCGAGTTCGTCCAGACTCGCAAATCTCGTCTAGGATTTAAGTGCAAAACGATTTTGCTAAATATTATCAAAATCTAGAACCCGTGTACGAAGTTTCATAAAGATTCTTTGAAAAATGCGACCTGTAGAGGAAAATCGAAATCCGGACAGACGAAAGCACAATTGTCGAGTCAAAACTGAGACTCTCTCACTACGTTCGCTCGGCCTATTATATTACACTAGACGACCCGCCCCGGCTTCGCACAGGTGTATTATACTTATAAACCTTCCTCTTGAATCACTTTATCCATTAAAAAAACCGCATCAAAATCCGTTGCGTAGTTTTAAAGATTTAAGCATACAGACAAACAAACGAAAATAGCGACTTTATTTTATACTATGTAAGGATTATGGTACAAGTGTGTGATGATGTTGATTACCGCTGGGGCGCTATTGGGACCCGAGCCGTAGGCGAGGGTCTTAAGAGAGCCGAGGACGGTAGTCATCAATACACACTTGTACCATACGACGTTTTTCAACACACTTGTGAATAAAATAATACTAAAAATAACTGTAATTTCAACAGTGAAAACGAGTTGTTGAAAACTATTGAACACGATCTTTTTTGTATCGAAACTTTTTTTAAGAACAAAGCAACTCAACTAATAAAATAAAAAAAAACTCTATAACTCACTTGTGAGTGAATATTTGCAATGAAAAAGTCACAGTTTGATTACAGGCAAAGAAGATATAATAATACTACGTATAGAACGGCCACTCGTTACCCCCCACCCGCTTGAGTCTTCCTCACTTCCACCCCGCGTCCACGGACAGAACTTGCTCACTGCGCGCGGGCTGCACTGGCCGGATTTTATAATAAAAACTACCTAGACTGTGACAATAGGGAAGACTTGAACGTGTATGGTTGAATATCAATGATACGTAACAAAACAAAATAATCGGCCAAGTACGAGTCGGACTCGCGCATGGAGTCACGGAGGCCCCTTAAATATTTATTTTATTTTAATTTTATTATTTATTATTCAAGGGAATATAAACTAAATATTCTGTGAAAATTTCAAGTATCTACCTGGTACCATTATTAATATAGAGCGAAAAACGTCTAAAAGTTCAGGTTTGTTGTATAGGAGCCCCCTTAAATATTTATTTTATTTTTAGTATTTGTTGTTATAGCGGCAACCGAAATACATCATCTGTGATTTTTTTCAGCTGCCTAGCTATCATGGTTCATGAGATACAGCCCGGTGACAGACGGACAGATGGACATCGAAGTCTTAGTAATAGGGTCCCGTTTTTCCCTTTGGGTACGGAACCCTAAAAAATATCCTTAAGGATAAGTAATAGGAACTTATATTACATTATTTAGTAACTTCCTCTTGATATTTTCTTTCAAATGAAGTAGATCGGTTACTTTTTGTTAAAATGCTTCTAAATTAAGTAATACAATTGTTATACTTTTTTATGCACTAGATTTATATTCATTTTTTCAAATTGAGTCGTCACGTGACCATCACTGACAGCCATAGACGTTCCGCACACAAATGCGCGTGTAGCGACCGTGCGTATGTGTGTTGTCTGTGAGTAAGTACTGTGTAGTGTGCGTAAGACAGCAGATTTTGTATGAAAAATCGCGGAGTGTCCGGGCTGTGTTACAGGTGTCATTTTGAGCCTAATTGAGGTGAAATTAGAGTCACTTTATGAGGAAGTGTGTTGAAAAAATATTTAAATCTTTACCATGCTGCTGCGGCTGTCGTCAAGTAAGGCAGTGTTGAGGTCGAAGGAATAGCTCTTCCTCGGCTGCTTGGGCGTGGAGTCCTCCCTCATACTCCTGTCGCTGGTGTCGGACGCTTTTCTCTTGTGTTTCATGGCTTCGTATTTCCGCGTCGCCGTGGCCACAGAGTCTTCTAGTCGGCTGCAATTACAAATAACAATAGAATTCTATTGTTAGAAATGAGTAATAAGTAAGTTCGATAGGTGGCTAGCCCTGGTGTCAGAGTTTTTAAGCCGTCTGAAGGCCTCGTAGAAATGTGCCGACACCCAGCAGGAACCCATGTCTAGGAGATATACGAGTGATGCAGATAATTAGATCTGGATATGTTCTACTGAATTACGCTAAAAACAGAATTTGTTCCGTGTACAAAACGGAAATATAAGCTTTTCTAACCGACCTCCAGCCAGCGGGATATTCACCAAACTTACGTCTGATGAACTATAAAATGGTACTAACTTTTAGATCTGTATTTGTTCTGTTTACCGAAACAAAAATCATTCTTCTCACGTCCTTACTTTAGCCACAATCGAGCTGCAAAGAGGTTTCTTTGCAGCTCGATTGTGGCTAAACTGGCTGTGGCTTTGTAACTGGAGGTTTCCAGTCAGCGGATTTTTACTCTCAATGACATTTTCTTGTTTTCGTAATAGGGAAGTCTTGTACTTTTTTCTTGTTTACTTAGTCAAACACAATGGCACCGATAATTCTAGACAACATTAATTCAGATATAAATAGAGCGATGAGGTTCCGTCCGACTGAGTTTTTCATTTACCGCCGAAGCGAAAGCATCTCGTGTACGGTGAATATCAGTGCTAGTGTGAAGTGATTTTGCGTTTGAACTGTTTCGTGTGTTTACTGTGATTGTGTATAATAAAGTGCATAAAGTGGCTAATTGGCATTTTAACTAATTAGGGGCCGTTCAAGTATTACGTAAGCACTATACTTTGGTGGTTATTCTTTGCTTATTTTTGATGACATGGGGGGTGGGGGGTCTAGATGGTGATTACGTCAGCAATAGCTATTTATTTTTCTTATATTAAATCTGCTGCTCATGAATCAATAAAAAAGAAAAATGCATACAGGTACGGTACCAATGTTTACGTAAGAACTTGGGGGTAAATAATTGTAATAATTCTGCTTACATAATACTTGAACGGCCCCTATATCCAAGAACCCATCTCGTAACAGTATGGAAAAGGCAGCCTGTAAAATGTATGCCAATTACAAAAAAAACTCACAGTACGACGGCATGTAGCTCCGACGTGATAGTCTTCTCTGCGGCCAGCTGTTGTTTGGCCGTGTGCAGTTTGTCACGAAACTCGTTCTTCTTAGCCTCAGAATCGCACAGAGCTCTGTAGTAAAACAATATTAGAATAATTATTACGAATTAATGGTGCCTTTCTCTCTTCTGATTCTATTTTTAGGGTTCCGTACCGAAAGGGTAAAAATGGGACCCAATTACTAAGATTCCGCTGTCCGTCTGTCTCCAAGCTGTATCTCATGAACCGCTATAGCTAGAAAGCTGAAATTTTCACAGATGATGTATTTCTGTTGCCGCTATAACAACAAATACTAAAAACAGTATAAAATAAATATTTAAGGGGGCCTCCCATACAACCGACATATTTCTTTGAGGCATTTTTTGCTCCATATTAATAACGGCAACAGGTAGATGCTTGAAATGGAGCTAAGGGGGTTCCCATAGGGTACAGAACCCTTCGTGCGCGAGTCCAACTCGCACTTAGCCAATTATTAGTATTTGTTGTTATAGCGGCAACAGAAATACTTCATCTCTGAAAATGTCAACTTTCTAGCTATCACGGTTCATGAGATTTGTATCTCTGGTGACTGACAGACAGACAGACGCTAGACGGACAGAGGTTTGGATTTATCAACCCGCTACTAGCGACCCGCCCCGGCTTCGCACAGTTGTATTACACATATAAATCTTCCTCTTGAATCACTCTATTTATTAAGAAAAACCGCATCAAAATCCGGTGCGTGGTTTTAAAGATATAAGCATACGAGTACATAGGGACAGACAGACAGGGAAGCGACTTTGTTATATACTATGTAGTGATATTAATAAGGTATCAGTATCTTACCTTTTTAGTGAAGTAGCGAACAGAGCTAGAGTCCTAATGTCTGTGTAGCTCTGTAATATTTTCTCTACTTCCTCGCTTGTTGCATTTAAGACTTTCTGCAAACTGTAATAAGATAGTTATTAATAAATTATAATACACGGTTTTAGGCACACAGAATTATTGAAGTGATACTTGCAACTTCCAGCAAGGTAACGCTACCATGGAGGGGGTATTGAAGCACTTTTGCGTCGAAGTTTCACTTCTTCCGCGCGGAGGGACTACGCACATTTTTTTTTTAAACAGAGGTCATGATGAAATGATTTTAATTTTATAGTGCATCCCACACTAGGTTTATCTCAAAGAGTTACTTTTTTTTTTATAATAAACATTTCAAAAATTCGTCGCGGATGCAGGATTCGAACCTTGCGTCTTCGGATCACTAGCCCGACGCTCTAGACACTGAGCTAACCCGCTATACTGACTCCGCGCCAAATTTTGTGAAGTGTTTCTCATTTTTAACCAACTTATAGCGTTGGCGGCGCCACCTGTGATACCCGTATTAGACAGGTTATCACTCAATTGAAGTTATAAGAACTTCTGTATTGACGAGAGATGGCGCACTGCTAATCAATGAAATGTTTTTAATTTTATAGTGCATCCCACACTAGGTTTATCTCAAAGAGGTAGGTACTTTAAAAAAAAAAGTAAAAGTAACTCTTTGAGAGGTCATGATAACTCTGAAAATTCTTATTTATTTTGGGGCAATGTGTTCTGAACTGACATCCTCATAAGGAAGGTCTTGTGCATTTAACATTGGCAGCATTTACCGGTTTTAAGCACTTCTGTATCACAACTACTCTAGAGGTTTGTATAGCATTGGTAATAAAAGAGCAAAAAAAATCAGACGAAAAAAATCATACTAATACAACTGTACCAGCCTTTTTAATAGTCCACTGCAGGTCGTAGGCCTACCCACAAAGGGTGATTTAGCCATATCCACCACGCTGGCCCAGTGCGGGTTGGTGGATTCACATACGTCATCAAATTTCATCTACGGACGTATGCAGGTTGCTTCACGATGTTTTCCTTCACCGAAAAGCCAGTGGTGTAAAATTCCGTACATAAATTCCTAAGAACTCATTGGTACGGGACTGGGATTTGAACCCACGACCTCACGATTGTAAGGTGGGTGTCACTACCTCTAGACCACCACGGATTTACGGCTACAAGAAGTTGTTTCAAAATTTAACTTTTAATTACATAAATATCGGCAAAGATTCTCACCCATTTAGAGTTTGTAAATTCTTCTGCAGCATCTCGTTTTCCTCTTTCAGTCTGTTTGTTTCTTTATTTTGTGTCTTAACGTAGTCCAATTGTTCTCTGAGTGCCAACACGGCAGAATCTCGGCTCACCAGCTTCTTTTCATACGATTTGAGCAACTCGCTGTAAAAAAGTAGAACATTCTATTCTATACTGAGTAATTTCAAAATAATTATTATTTTTCGCCAAAATGGCATAACCGACTTCAACCGTGTACCATTTTCACACTATTGAAATGATTTTAATTTTATAATGCATCCCACACTAGGTTTATCTCAAAGACTTATTATTGTGATAAACATTTCAAAACTTCGTCGCGAATGCAGGACTCGAACCTGCGTCTTCGGATCACTAGCCCGACGCTCTCCCAACTGAGCTTATTCGCAGTCCTGACTTCGTCGAATTTGTGAAGTGCTTATCATTTTAACCAACTTATAGCGATGGCGGCGCCAACATTACTGTTGACATTATTGCGCCAACATTACTGGTTGTCTGTAAAGTCGGTTCACGGACGATAGTTTAACGTGACGTCATAACAAAACATTGATGAAATTATTGCACCGAACGCTCAAGCTGATCGTGCCTTTCACTCGCTCGTAGGTATAGTGAGCGTAACGGGACTATACTCGTAAGCCCATTACAGAGGCGCCATCGTTATTAAGGCGCCATATGAAGAGAACAGGCTAAATTTCATGTAGTTCTGATCACTAGAACGTTGACCTGACATGATTCTAAGTGTTAAAACATTTTTTTTAGGTTTATTCAGTTCCTTCACAAGGTGCCCGCTTTATTTGAATTCTAAACTAAATTAATAGAACGCTAAAAAAATATTAGGAAATGACAACAAAGCAAAACATTTTTCTTCCATAAGTCTGTAAATATAAGTTTAAGAGAAAATATGTTTGATCAAAGATATTCGTATTATGGATTCGAAAGTACTGCCCTTCTTCGTTTTAGATACAAAAATACAATTGTAGAGATAAATCGTTTTTTTTAGTTCACGCCTACCAATATTTAGTATTGCAGATAGAACGTATGCTATGTATAAATAATCAGGCACTTCGACAGTCTGTGGTTTATCGTGAGGTGACAACAGTCAGTGGTGTTAATAATATTTAAAATCGATTATTTTGTATTTAAGAAAAATTAAATTACTGCCGGGTACCGTCCCCTTAAATTAGCCAAATATTCTGTTTCTTTTTTACTTTAGGCTTTTGATAGAGAGAACGCTTTTTACGTTGCTATTAAATTTACGCTGGCGCCTCAGTAATCGGGCTTAATGAGTCATCTCTTTTCATGCGTGCAGCCAGCGTTCATCGATTTACTAGACGTTGTCACATCAAAATAATCGGCCAAGTACGAGTCGGACTCGCGCACGGAGGGTTCCGTACTGTATGGGAGCCCCCCTTAAATATTTATTTTATTTTAATTTTATCATTTATTCTTGAAGGAAATATAAAACTAAATATTTTGTGAAAATTTCAAGCATCTACCTGGTACCATTATTAATATAGAGCGAAAAACGTCTTAAAATTCAGGTTTGTTGTATGGGAGCCCCCCTTAAATATTTATTTTATTTTGTTTTCAGTATTTGTTGTTATAGCGGCAACCGAAATACATCGAAGTCTTAGTTATAGGGTCCCGTTTTTCCCTTTGGGAATGGAACCCTAAAAACACATTAATGTTTAAATGAAACAATATAAAATATGGAACCACTTACGAATTTTAGAAATTTTTGAATTTCGAAACACAATGACCCATATTATGGAACCAATTACGAATTTTTTTTCAAGTCTGCCGTCAAAGCTTCAAGCTTATCGTCTTTCACCAGGCAGCTGGCCTTCTGCTGTCAGAGCTGCAGCGTGACCGCGTCTTCAGCGTTCGTATCATTAGACACGGTCGGGTAAAGCCGAAACTGGTTTTGATCTGGTTTTTACCAAATCAAACCTAACATATACTTACCATCTGTACAATGTAATACCACTTTGATTGAATATCTGCTTAAATTCTGGCAGAATGTATTCAAATGCAACCCTATTCTAAGTAAGATATTGGTTGAAATGAAACACTAGGGAATCATGACCCACATGGAATTACTTACGTATTTTTCTTCAAGTCTGCCGTCAATGCTTCGAGCTTATCGTCTTTCACCTGGCAGTTAGTTTTTTGCTGCCGGAGCTGCAGCTGTGCGTCGTCGAGGCGCGACTGCAGAGTGGCCGCGTCTTCGGCGTTTGTCTCATTAGACACTGTCGGGTAGAGCCGAAACATGCACTTTTCCGTCACTTTGTTGCGGCATTGTGGACACGATTTCGATCTGGCGAAGATACAGTGTACTTTATCACTGCATAGTATAAAACAAAGTCACTTCCCTGTCTGTCTGTCTTTATGTATGCTTATATCTTTAAAACTACGCAACGGATTTTGATTTTTAATAGATACAGTGATTTAAGAGGAACATTTATATGCATAAATGCATAATCTTCTTCTTTTCGAGTCGATGTTTCGATGTTTTTTTTTTTCAGATAAAAATGTTATGTACTTATATTTTATCTGACCAAAAAGAGGCCACCCCAATGGCCTTCTCTGTGGCTTTGTAAAGATCGTCTGAAGTGCACGTATCAGGGCAGGCTGCACAGTTTAGTAGGTGGGCCATTGTCTGTGGATTAAAGCCACAAGTGCATGCTGTTTCCGAGCTGTCTATTAAGCCCCACTTGGCCATATTGTCCCGACTTCGTCCCACTTGGGAACGGAGTCGGTTCAGGGTTTTCCAGACAGACCAGTTTTCCTTATATCCAGGGGGAAGTTCTTCGGCAGGTGCGATATAGTTGGGTGGCGGGCTGTGCAGCTTTTGCCACGCTTCAATTCTATCATCTCCGGGGAGACCTTCCAGTGCTGTTGTATTTTTCAGAAAACTTTTACGGCTTTTGAGTCGGCTGTTACATGTTTGTGCATTAAATAGTGAATGACGATTGTCGTTGTCCTGGCGTTGTTTTTCGATAGCACAGGCCGAGATGCGCCGGGCTGCTGGTGGTGCGATTCCTTGAATGCATAATACACCTGTGCGAAGCCGGGGCAGGTCGCTAGTTTATGATAACCCATTCAAGAAGTTGTTGTTGCAAGTTATGAATCTGCAGAACTGTTCTGTAGTTGGGTTTCCATCAGAGCCCTATACCAACTAAGCCAAGCAGCACTCTGACGCTCACACTAAATTAATAGGAATTTATATTACAGTATAGTCACATTAACCCAGCACTTCAGTAGACCGATATGCCGCCTATAATTTTTTTATTATTGTTATATTGTAATTAATTTTGCACTATGTTAATAAATTCTGTTTTTTGTATTACATTTTTGTAATATTTTTTTGACGTGTAAATTGACATTCTATTAATAAATTACTTATGACTTATGTCCAATAATCCGGCACCCCCCGCCCGTGCATTAAACCTCTAAACTTATTATGTACATGTGCATATATGTATGTATATTCTTTTTATACATGCGTATACACACATTATATCTTCTTTATGAAATTATCACCCTCTACTTTTTAATAATGCCAGATTAGTGAGATTATAATGTAATAGTAAATCTATTTTACCAGTAGTAGGTACAAATAAAAATAGTTTCTGAAGTTTATATTTTATACAGGATTTAAGGGTTAAACATATTTGGTTACAGTATAACCTATACTTGTGCCATAGAATGTTTTTAATTCCATCTTTTTTGTTTTTACTATGAATAAAATACAGCTATGCCTAAAGATGTGTGCAGCTACATTATATATGTTATAGTCCGAATCACACAACTAACAAGGTCTGATATGCGTATAATGATAGGCACAATCACAGGTCATTGTGACCTAAACTAATCATTTACACAAAATTGGCAATACAGATAGCCCTCTATGTCGAGGCTGCCTACAAGAGAACGAAACTGTAGAGCATGTGCTTCTGCACTGCAAGGCTACAGAAGATATAAGAATAAAATAGGGACTCCTTGAAAAACAAATAGACGCATTAGGTACAAGTCTCCAGCAACGAAACATCTGGCGCAATAGAGGTGGATTAAATATGCCAACACCCAAGGCCATGCTTCGTTGTTTTACGGAGCTTGTCTGGTTTGAGTAAGGTGGCAAAGGGGGGAATGCACAATACATCCCAAGCAGGATGTCAGTGCCGGTCAAATCACTTCCGTCTAGAATTAGAAACCCAATCATTGCACAGTTGTTAAGATAGCTTCAGTGCGGATTGGGTCATCTGCAGCTTGCATCACAGCTGCCAAGTTGTATGATTCAGACTCTACTTACCTCTCTATCCATTGAGCCAGGCAATGATGGTGAAAAACGTGTCCACATTTTGTCACATAAATACTTTCCGCTTGGTTTACTATGTCACTGCAGATAGTGCATAAAATATGCATATTTGATAATCTGAAACATTCAATGACAAAAATTGTATTAGATTTTTATATTTTTACTATGATAGTATTTTTTAATTAAATGGGCTAACATAATTATGTAGGTACCCTCTTTTCTTCTTTTAATTAAATAACCTAAAAAACATATCTTCGTGACATAAAGTATTGAATATTAAAACAAGCAAATGTGTTTATTTAGGTATTTAAAACTTGCAGGACTCAGTCATGTTTACATGATAAAAGAAAAACTTGAATAAAAATTAAAATGCAAAACAATCACAAACACAAACAAACTCTTGATAGAAAACCTGTCAGACAATCGCAATTCGCATCGATTGACAATGACATTTGATGCCCCATCGGGTACGCTTTTTTTTTAAAAAATTCGCCCATTTTGGGCAGGCTAAAGCCATTAAGGCCATACCGCTAGTTTAACTTTTTTTTTTATTTACATTCTTTTCTTTGACTTTTCTTCTTCTTAGTAAAGCAGTGGATACTTTACTAGAAGCTTCGATGGAGTTTTGAAGACAACACGAAAAGACATGTTCTACCACATTCTACTACTTGCTTACACTCATGCACGTATTTCAGTTATTAATAATTGAAATATCACAACTTTTGCACTATTAATACTGATAGAAACACAAGTTTTAGAAAATAATACAATGCGGCGACATGATTTTCTCGCGTTCCCGCCAAAACTCCCATCGGGTCCGCTTGCGCATTCCCGACAAAAGGTGCGTTCGTATAGGGCTCGATGGCGTTTTTGGCATTGCAAAATTAGTTTTAATCACAGACTTTTCAATACAGAAGTCTGTGGTTTTAGAAGTCAATACATTAAGTCTGTGGCTTTAATGAGATAGCGGTCGATAGAAGTTTTTACAGTGAGTTTTTATCTCCAAGTTCGCAAAATGACACTGGCCACTAGCTGTGTGTTGGATGGTGTCAAACAATTTGAAAAAAGAACCATGTGAAAATTGCAGACGCCATTGGCGCCATTTTCAAGTGTTACATTAAGCTTCACTAACTGCAACAATTTCAATATAAATTTCAATTAGTAAAGATTTAGTTTTTTATTTTCCTCGTAGGTGTAGTATAAAGCACTATGTATTAGGGATGAGTGATACAAATCGTATATAGATACATAAACTATATATCAGGTTCGTATCGGATATCCGATATTGACCCGCGACGAAACTATATATATTTTTCTAAAACACGATATTGCTGATATCGCTGATTTGATTCGTAACGTTATACGTCATAATGGAATATCGAACGAGATATCGCGATATTGAATCGATTAACTAGATATATCAGTGTTGTATGTTCAATATCGAGCCATACGATTTTCGCGCCATATTATCCTTCAAGTAGAAGAGTAGAAAGCGGATGCACATTTTGAACCTTATGTTAATAGAAATAAATACAAGAATGGATTTCTTACTACTGATCTGGGTGTAGGCTGAATCAAACTTGATGGCGTTTGTGAACACGAAGCGAGTCGATGCGCAGTAACAAATTCATACGTCAGCGACGATGAGGAGTGGGGATTTTCACAGTTTGTCGCTAACTTCACAGTTATTAGATCGGATATTTTTGCGCGATTTCGTAGTTGTTTCGGCTTAAGTTTTGATTCCTACCGCTGACTTTCGTTATTGTTTTGATTTTTAACTGGCAACATCCGTTATTAAAAACGATCTTCACAAAGGTTTGAACTCTGAAAACGAATAGTTTTCGAGAAATTAATCTTTTAGGTTAGAATTTTATTCACACGGCGTATTTTCGACGGTTTTTATCATAATCCGGAATGAAATTAGTCATAAATCCGAATCGGGGCACACGAACTCCATGTAGTCTTGTGGCATTTTGTGTATCCGGATTACTGTGACACGCTACATTTGGTAAGTTGATGAAATTTTAGATCAAATTTCCAAAAGAGTGGGAGGTTTTCTACATTCCTTTCCCCCTCTTTTGAAGGTACAATGTTTTTCTTATCTTCAACAGAAGTTTTTGCCATAGTATAATAATAATTTAAAAAAATCATATCTTCGAAAGCGGAACGTTCCGAATCTCCCCCTTTTCCAGGAGGGGGGTGTACCCTCCCCTTCCTCACTCATCCCCCCAATCCCCATTTTGGTGCCGGTACGAATCAAAAGTAACTGCATCAAAGAAAATATTTACTCCTAGAACTGCATAGTTATTACATTATAATATGTATTAATGCAGCCAGTCTTAAGCCTGGTTAAGTAAGAAGGAAAATTTATCACAATAATATTTTAAAATACCTAATATAATCTTTATCCCAAAATGAACCAGATATTAAACCTGATATTTTATATTGCGGTAGCCGATGCACGCTTAAATCGAATCAATCATTAAATCGAAATCTGAATTCGTTTGACAAAATATAATGGTTTCTAGCAATATATAGTTTCAAAATCCGATATCAAATATCGATATATGGTTTCGATACGATATCGTGACAAAGGCGATATTACCCACTCCTACTATGTATCACTCGAAAGAAAGTGCGATTCCCGATCTCGGGTGTTTTAAAAAGAAAGAAACTGATGCAATGATTTAATATGGCATGAGTTAGAAAGAGACATGAAAAATATCTTCTATTCAGTGGCTAGTTGCCGTGTTTTTCTCTCAGTAGTGTCAAATTCGAATTCATATTTGACAGTTTCCGACAGATCTGGGCTAGATTTTCCATACATTTTGTGATTGAGAATTGCCTCAAGCGACAACAGCGCTATCTCTAGTTGTAATGTTGTAATAGCTTTGTGCATTTCGCCATTAATGTAACTTTTTACCCAAAACAAACGCTAAACGTCAAACTCTATGAGAACTCTCAGAAAACGATCACAAAGAACGTGCAAAGAACCCACCCTAAACCACCTCCGTAGAAAAGTGCCAGTTCACGATGGCATTTTTAGCTGTTTTTGAGCTATCCGATCGGTGAATGAAAACAGGTAAAAATGCAACTTTTGCTCACAAATTTTCAAAACGAACGCTGAATGTGATCGTTATTAGCGTTTTTAACTGTTAATTTTGACATCAGTAGGCTATGAACTCACCTAATGTAAACCGTTCGGTTTGGGATTTTTGCCAATAATGCTACTTTTGCTCACTACACAAAACGAACGCTAAATGTCAAACTCTATATGTCAGAAAACGATCACAAAGAATAATGCAAAGAACCCACTTCCGTAGGTGGGTCAAAAGTGGCAGTTCACGATGGAATTTTTAACTGTTTTTGTGCTACGTCCGAACGGTGAGGGAAAATAGTTAAAAATGCAACATTTGCTTACACATTCTCAAAACGAACGCTGAATGTGATCGTAATTGGCGTTTTCAACTGCTAATTTTGCCATCAGTAGGCTATCCAAACGCACCTTTAATAAAGTTGGGTGCGCTTACGCATTCCAGATAATTTTTATGCTGAATAAAAAATATTCTGAGAGGCGTCCGTGAACGCGTGAACGGCATCATAGCTCTAGACCAATCATAGCTCTCAAATCTAAGAACCAATCACATCTGTCAAACTTTGGAACTATCTGTCTAATTCGATTCGATGACAATAGCTGACCAATCAGAGCATCTACCTCAAAACCTCGATAAAACAGCCTAGTCAGGAAAAAAAATTATAACGACGGGAGTGCGTGAACGGGGCAGATTATTTTTTAGTCGGAACAATTTTTCGCCTAACAGATGCTCTAAACGGGTGTCATGGACGAACCAGGTTAATTTTTGTCTTAGTCTGGAGTGTATAAACGCACTCCTGGCTAAATCACAGAGATTTGAGGCATCCGTCAGGTCATCTGCTCGCCAAAACTCGTATCGAGAGCCTTGCGGAGGTGCCTCTCAAGATTCTGGAGCGTGCATGAATTACAAGACATCAACACAATGATTCTCATTTCAGGGCTATTAGCTTTGTCATATTTTTACTCGTACAAGGATCATAGCTCTATAGCGTATATATTTATTAGTACAATACAAGGGCGCTCGTGCCCGCACCTGTTTGGGAAACGCTTAAGACTTACTAATAACAAAAAAGTGTAGTGCCAACGCGAACAAAAATTGTACATTGTTCACCGAGAGGAGAAAGTGATCGATTACCTTCGAGGGTGTCGTTTGAAGCCCGAGCCGTAGGCGAGGGCTTTAAAACACCCGAGATCGGGAATCGCACTTTCTTTCGAGTGATACATAGTGCTTTATACTACACCTACGAGGAAAATAAAAAACTAAATCTTTACTAATTGAAATTTATATTGAAATTGTTGCAGTTAGTGAAGCTTAATGTAACACTTGAAAATGGCGCCAATGGCGTCTGCAATTTTCACATGTTCTTTTTTCAAATTGTTTGACACCATCCAACACACAGCTAGTGGCCAGTGTCATTTTGCGAACTTGGAGATAAAAACTCACTGTAAAAACTTTTTGGCTTTTGATATTTAGGTTACCAGCGCATAGTTTTACCCAAAATTAAAAAAGAAAAACCACGTAAGAAATGGATTTTCATACACTTTTCTCTCCCGCTCAGATGCGTTTTCTCCCCGCATATTTGTTCGATATGCAATGACGTACTTTCTACCGTAAATTTGATAAAGTATCAAGGTACTTTCCGAGCAGGTGTAGTATAAAACAAATTTTGTCATTTTTATCACGAAATTAAGGGAGTTTTGGCGGGAACGCGAAAAAATCATGTCGCCGCATTGTATTATTTTCTAAAACTTGTGTTTTATCAGTATTAATACTGTAAAAGTTGTGGTTTTTCATTTATTAATAGCTGAATTACATGCATGAGTGAGTGTGGGCAAGTAGTATAATGTGGTAAAACATGTCTTTTCGTGTTGTCTTCAAAACTCCATCGAAGCTTCTAGTCTTCTAGTAAAGTCTCCACAGCTTCTCCTATGTATAAGTTACTCTATGTTTACTAAGAAGAAGGGTTAGAAGATTACATAGGTACATATGACGAGGCGGTATGGTCTTAAAGGCTTCAGCCTAAACGGGCGAATTATTTTTAAAAAAAAACACGAAATTATGACAGCGGCAGTCACGTCAAGTTGACAGCTGACATTTAATTTAATGTTGTGGTTGGATGGGCAAGTCGTGTCGCCCTTTTGTGTTTTATTTATAAAATCTCACATTTATCTATTAATAAACCAACTAAATACGTTTAGACTATCTTACAGACGGCAGAGGCGCTCATAGGTGCTGTGTTTATAAGACTGTCGCGTAATTCCACGCTGCAGAAAGCGTCGCAAATACCGTGCATGAAGTAAAAATGTTTTTGTTTACTGTAACAACGTTTACTCGTAAATATGTTTTTAAAAACTCAGTTTAATGTAAGGCTGTTACAAAAATAACTATACGACCCAAATCCTAGACGTGTACATCGTCAGCTGTCTTATAAAAATCAATGTTTTGATAAGATATCAATCTAATATTTTTCGACTGATTAGAGTTCAGTGAGTGATAATGCCGAGTGAACAGAATGATAATATGGCTTAAGTACGCCGCTAAAGTGTTGTACCAACAGTGTTTTGAATATCCAGCGTTGGTGTTAAGAGGTCTTGTAAATATTTAGCAAGATGCCTGGGAAAATCAAAGTAAAAGTGTTGGCGGGACGAAACCTGCCCGTTATGGACCGGGCCAGTGACACTACGGACGCATTCGTGGAGATTAAGTTCGGCGGGGTCACGCATAAGACTGACGTGTGTCGAAAGTCCCTGAACCCCCACTGGAATAACACAGAGTGGTATAGATTTGAGGTGAGGTGTGCTACTTAATTTTATGTAAGATCTCTTTGTTTTACATCAAAGTACACATCAGCAAGTTTGCTATATTGCTAGTGAAAACAGAAAATAACTCAGTAGTAGAATATAGTTTAGTGCAAGGCCAATTAAAAAACTTTGATGTTTAGGAGCACTGCTATTTTTTCTACTACCCTCAATTGGACCCATTTTTGCAAACAAGAACCAACTCACAGCAGATTACTTTCGAGAAAATGAAACTTTTGTAAACAAAGTGTGCAAAATGCATACTTAGTATTTTAATGAATGATTACTTGTTGACTATATGTGGCATACTGTAGGCTATCTAGGAATATCAGATTTATACATTTTATGAAGTTATGGTATAAAGTAAATCGTTAAAAACCCGGTTGGTTCTTTCTAGCAAAAACATATTTTGTTGCTTAGTTCCTACTTGCAAAATGGATGTAAGATTCAATTGTTATGATATTTCTAAAAATAAAAGTAATTACTTATAAAATATACTTTTTAATCATTTTCAATACAATATTACAGAACAATGGAAGCAAGAACCCTTAAAACTAAACATCAGTATTATCATCATCGCCTTCTACCTTAAAATCGATAGGCCCGGTAAAGCCATCGATATCGTCTTCTATGTCTGAACTTGTCAAGGTTTTGTAGAAATCTTTTGCGTCGTTTGGTATTAGATGCAGAATACTTTTTATATCTGATAGCTTAGCCTCAGATATGGCTTTGCCTGTAGGCCAAAGTAAGTCCATATCACTTTTGGTTATCACGGTCCTGCTTCTGATATTTTTCTTTATACTAACTTCCTTCAACTCATCGTCCAGATTGTTTCTCATAAAAATAGAGTACTTTTCTTCTTTTTTAAGCACTATTTCTTTGGTATCCAGCCAACTTATTTTAGATCCATCTACTGCCTTTTTTCTGTTTGTGATTTTTGTCTCTAAATTGCGTGACGACAAAAAGTCTTCTTTGGTAAGCCTGTCTACAATCATTGGTTTAATTTTTCTACAGTTTTTCATGATCTCTATGTAATTATCTGGGGTGTACAATCGTTGCTGGTGTTTAAGAGAGCACTCTATCCGGCCAAAATCCGTGTCATTTGGTAAAAAACTGTGGCCAGATTCTAAAAATCGATGATATATTTCTTTTAGAGTGGGATGATCATTCAATAATGCTTTCAACATTAGGGTCAGTTTAATATTTCTATTTTGACCCCCACATGAGTCACTCCAGAGGAATAAACTCTCAACACCATCTTTTAATCTTTCTGTGATATGTTTTATTAAACACGAACCGACTTCCTGCTACCCTCTGCCTGCCTTCCCTTCCACCCACACATTACAATGTGCTTGGTCATTACTGCCTGTATGGATACCCAGATTATATACCCATAGCTGTCTTTTATAAAAAACAATATTTGTGGGTATCCTCGGAAGAGGCAACGTTTTTTGAAGATCAAAGTAATAGTTTCTATAGTTGGGTCATCTTTTGCCAGTTTCATATCTTTTTTGAGTTCTTGTTGCAAAAATTTAGCTTTGTCGAAATGTTTTTTGTGGTCTTCTTCGATTTTCCTTTTTTCTTCTTCCGATGCCTGATTCTTTTTACTTTCATAGAAGTCACATCTGTTGCAAGTGTCTTTTTAAGGGGTTTGGTACGCAAGTTAAATTTTGTGACGAACACATGTCTTACTTTAGAGTAAGAAAGAACTTTTTGACCAGCTGATTTAGCTTCTTCACTATAGAGATTATATATTTTGGGTAAAGTCATGTCCGATGTGAGAAACTTTGCGTCGTTACTTTTAGCTCGGCGATAATGTGATATATAAGTTGGTAATTTCCTAATTATGTTTTCCAGAAACAATTCACTGTCAGTTGAAGCCGCATTTTGACCCGCTTGTAGTCCTCGCATATCTTTCAGGCAATTAATTTTACAAAGAGCTGTGTTTATTCTTTTAGATGACGTTTGAAGTGTATTCAAGAACATTTGTTTGCAGACTAAGATATTTTTCAAATAATATTCCCGAGTATATGTTTTGTTGTTTCTTTTTAAATTATGTCGCGCAGTCGTGACGTATGCTCGTTTCTTAGGTTTTTCCTTAATGCAAGCTATCAAATACATATATTGTGCAACATATGAACCAAACGAATAGAAATTATTAAATTCTTCTAGTTTTTGTTCAGATGATACCTTTTCTTGACATTGTTTTGGACAATTACAGCTATAGTCAATGAATACCTTACTTTCGACTACCTGCTTTTTAGTGTTCACATAGCTTAGATTATTATATTTTTTCTTCTTTCTGTCTTCTCTTAGGTCTCCACCATATAATCTTTTTCTACCCCTTTTTGGTCTTCCTTGGAATGATGCTTCAGTTTCAATATCTTCTTCTTGCAAAATTAGACTGCTTGAGTTATGGTTTGATGTATTAGTTTCATCCCGTATTTCTATCGCAGTTTGAGGTCCTTCTTCTATTGTCGATAACAAAGATACGGAATCTTCAGAGCTTTTATCACTAGATATTCCGTTTTCATTATGACAAACGAAGTCTGGGTCCTGTACGGAGTCATCACTATTCATGATGTTTGTTATGTCCGAAGGAATCGGTGAACCTAGTGCAGCGTTTTCATTGCTATTAATGTTGGATTCTTCATTGTCAAGGGAATCAGCTAGAATATTAAATAATTCTGTTGTCTCTGGCGACATTGGTTGCAATGGTGAAGATAAAAATTGAATGTTTGGGATGTTTTCTTTTGTTCAACAATGTGATTTCGGAGACATAAGCATTTGTACATTCGGTGGTCGAGGAGTAAGGGGGGAACAAGCTGGAGGTTCTATGCTCCTTTCAACAACAAAAAAACTTATTATGTACACGTGAAAAAAAAATACTACAAAAGTAAAATCACATTTTGTTATTTTTTATTATTATCTGTATTAACGATACCCGCGATTAGAATGGTTCTTTTATTTTTGATTAAATAATGCTGAATTTAACACCATTAAGAACTATGCTACATGGTTCCTTCAAGACTAACATAATTTGCATTATGCAAACAAGAACCAAACTCTCTTGGTTCTATTTAGTTATAAAAATATTATAACTTTTTATGCTAGATGGAACCAACGAACATTGGTTGGTGGTTGGTTCTGGTTTGCATAATTAAAATGCTTAAGTTGAAAAGGTACCAAGGATCATGGGTCTGTTTAACAATTAGTTTTAATAAGTGTTTAGGGGACCATGCCGTATAGTTCTTTACAGTTTATTAAAAGGTGGCCAAAGTGGGTTGGTTCCGCAAGTGACAGTGTTGTATCTCTGTTGTTAGTCGGTGAAAAGGAACCATTTTTTTAGAGAAGCTAGAATGCGTGATTTGAGCGCCATCTATGTACTAAACTCAATTTCACTCAAACTGTGGGTTGGTTCTTGTTTGCAAAAATGGGTCCATTCTTCTTCTTCATGTCAATGGTTCTAAGGTGATAGATCTAGATGGTGTTGATCTATCTAGAAAAGCTTTGCCGAGTAGTTAGTGACTACTACTATACCCTCAATTAAAAATTCTAAAATTCTATTGTTAGCACTCAATAGTTAACTATTGAGTACTAACAATATTAATCAAGGTTATTCTAAAAAGATGTTACGAAGCTAATTGCAAGTATCAACAAAATGTATGACACATCTATTGCAAATTCCAGGTTGGCCCCATATTAACAGTTAGGTACCCATAATTTTATTATAGTCAAAATCACCTATGTTCGATTTAGCTTCCTTTCTAAATAACTCTTTTAGTTTCAAACTGAATTGATGGCTTTCTGACTACACTATGTGTGTAGTCAGAAAGTATGGTATAAGAAATATAATTCATTCAATTAATTGTAAAAGAAGTTCCTAGTAAAAAAAAGCCGTTCAGCCATGTCAGAGGCCTTTAGGCGGCCTAAAAACTCTGACACCAGGGCTAGCCACCTGGCCTATACAAAAATTCTAAAGTAAAAAAACATGTGGCACTCGGGGACTGCCGCGGTAAAGCTATTGCATTTCGGAGCAGCTCGTCTCGATTCGTGCGAGATTCGTAGAGTCGTACAATACGTCTAATCGCACAGACTGCCGAACTGAAACGACGTTAGACGATGCACAGCCTTCAAGCCACACCTCCTTGCCCGTCGGAGTGGGGAGCATGAGGTTTTTTCGTTACGGAATTTCTGGATTCGGTCCCCGCGCTCAAGGCCCGCGATAGAAGCTATGCAATAGCTTAATAAAAAAAAAATCATTCAAAAAATCCATTGTCTTTGTACAATAATTGCTGTTTAAATTAATATTACTCAAACTATGTTTTTACTTGCGAGGACTACCATTTAGAGAACTACTAGTTTCAGATACCTTTGACCATCCAACCAACCCAAATACAAAATTCATCAATCATTGCTTCCTCACTAATATTATATATACAACAGAAAGTATACTCTTTCGTGCAGCAATATAGTGATGATGAACTTGATTTTTTACCGACTTCTAAAAAGGAGGAGGTTCTATGTTCGTCTGTATGTTTTTTTTTGTGTGTTCATTGATAATTTCGCCAATTGTGAACCTAATCAAAAAAAATTTTTTTCAATCATTCGAAAGGATAAACTCCCAAGGTGGTCCCATTTAAATTTTACAGAAATTGACTGAGCCGTTTTTGAAAAGTCAACAATAATGTAAACAATTCGAGCGAAATATTCGAATTTTGGACATGATAGAAGGTGGTTTTGCCAATTTTAGCGAAAAATAATTATTGAATGAATAAAGGTTGGAGAGTGTCATAGATAGGTGAACATTAGGCCAATGTTTGTATATGTTCTAGCTTTTGCTCATGGCTTCGCCCGCGCCACATTTTGAGTTTTAATAAGTGTCTCTAGTTTATAATAATCAATATCTATGCATTTTCAATGCCATTATGTGGTGATCATGTTGTAGGGTATTTTCCCTTTTTTGCTTCTTCTATACATATTATGAAAGTCTGCAGCCAATGTCACCTATCATCCATTAATGTCTCACCTGTGTATATTACACATGGATAATTGGGTAATCTAATAAAACAGTGTTTTGTACGGGAAACGCGACTTTTTTCGGGATTAAAATTAATTATACGACCAAAAAAAGTGTGGATGAATTTTGTGAAAGTTGATATGCGAGAGAAAGGAGTTGATGATGAGATGACGCATGACATATGATAGAGTGAAGTGGTGAAAAGAAATGTGCTGTGCCGACCCCACCTAGTACGATAAGGGCAGATGATGATGATGATGTCACTTTCCATCTTTTAAACTATGTCCATGCCAAAAATCAAGTCGATCCATTGCTCCATTAACAAGAAACAAACACACTAATTATAAATTTAGTAGTAGTTTCCATGTGGTTCCATACATTCTTGTACAGCGCCCCTGGCGGAAACCAGAAAATACTAAAAAAATATATGGAGCCAAGCCAATCGAAAATGGTAGCAATTTACAATACAAACTCATACTAAATGTACAGAATTTTTAAACTGGAATGCATTAATTCGTTTATAGATCATTCCCTGATACTATCAAGGTTGAATTTTTTTCACCATGATCACCAACATTTTGGCTCAGGCACAAACTGTCACTTGCCATATGCGCGTATTTATACATGAAAGTCTGGCGTTGGTCTGCGAGCTATTTGTTTGTGTATTTCCACAATGTGCCTGCATGTTGGATGATTATGTTGTTTGAATCGGTGCCAAATGTGCTCTATTGAGACTTTGCTTTCAATCCTGTTTTGTGATTAGGTCAGGATTACTTCATATGAAAATGGCATAAAATGTAGACCTGGGACTCTATTTTTAACCAACTTCAAAATACGAGGTTCTCAATTCCACTGTATGTTTGTTTGTATGTTAACCGATTACTCCGCCAGTTATGGACCGATATTGAAGATTCTTTTTTTGGTTGGTAGATCTTATTTCAGAGGTGGTCCTGTTAAATTTTTATCAAAATCGGCTGTGCCGTTTTGGAAAAATCTACAATTATGTGAAAATCATTTTCACATTTGACATGGTTCATACATAGTTCCGTGCGAACTATTCGAATTCTGTACACGGTTGAAATCGGTTGCCATCTTTGGCGAAAAATAACTATTTTAGACATTTATATGTGTATCTGTACCTATACGTTGGAATTGACGCAGTAGTATTCCATCCCGCAGGTAGACGAGTCCGAGTTACAAGACGAGCCGCTCCAGCTCCGTCTGATGGACCACGACACGTACTCCGCGAACGATGCCATCGGCAAGGTGGTGATCAGCCTCGCGCCGCTGCTGGCAAGGGAAGCCAACAATGCCAAGGGCACGCCGGGGCCTGCGCCTGGTAAGGACATTAACTATGTTTGTGTATATTGGAGGTCAAAAATGTTTGTGTGTATAGAGGTTCAACGTCGTTTTTAGGGTTCCGTACCCAAAGGTAAAAACGGGACCCTATTACTAAGACTTCGATGTCCGTCTGTCCGTCTGTCTGTCTGTCACCGGGCTGTATCTCATGAACCATGATAGCTAGGCAGCTGAAATTTTTACAGATGATGTATTTCGATTGCCGCTATAACAACAAATACTAAAAATAAAATAAATATATAAGGGGGCTCCCATACAACAAACCTGAATTTATAGACGTTTTTCGCTCTTTATTAATAATGGTACCAGGTAGATGCTTGAAATTTTCACAGAATATTTAGTTTTATTTTCCCTTCAATAGGTACTTATTAAATAATAAAATTAAAATAAAATAAATATTTAAGGGTATTTTCCCATACAGTACGGAACCCTCCGTGCGCGAGTCCGACTCGTACTTGGCCGATTATTGTAAATAGAGGATCAACGCTTGTGCATTTTGAGGATCAAAGCTTGTGCATATTTAGAATCAACGCTTGTGCGTATATGGGATCAACTATTAGCATGAAAGTGATCAGTCTGGGAGCCGCTGCTTTCACGTAAACTCGAAGTAACGTAGAAGAGTCCGAGTTACAAGACGAGCCCCTCCAGCTGATGGACCACGACACGTACTCCGCGAATGATGCTATCGGCAAGGTGGTGATCAGCCTGGCGCCGCTACTGGCGTAGGAAGCCAACAATGCTAAGGGCACGCCGGGGCCGGCGCCTATTAAGGACCTATGGTATTGCATTTTGGGCTCCAACTACGCTTGTGCGATATAGAGAATCAGCGCATCCTTCTAGAAGTTTTCCACGAACAATCGACTTTTGCGAAAGTTTTCATTTATGTGTGTGTATCTGATCATCACCCCTTGATAGCTGCCTACTGTTGTATGACTTACTTGATACTATGATGGGTGAAAAAGTCTAAAGTTCAAAGAACTCATTGGTACGAGACCGGGATTGAACCCACGACAAGCTGTCCTCGGTTCTCTTACCAATAGGCTAGCACAGCTTACTTATCTTTGTTGTGTACCTTTTTGCAGGTGCGGTGATGTCGGGATGGATCCCGGTATTCGACACGATGCACGGCATCCGAGGGGAACTCAACGTCATCGTGAAAGTGGAATTATTCTCAGACTTCAACAAATACAAGACGTCCAGCTGTGGAGTGCAGTTTTTCCACTGTAAGTGATGTAGTTGACTTAACCCAGCTAGTAAGTTGTAATAGCAGTGTGTAGGGATCATAGCACGCTGAACTGCTGGCTGATGGAGGCGTTCTCGAATGCAGACCTCTTACTTCAACTGCAGTGTAATAGTCCGTTCGTAAGGAGGACTGGTAAGATGGGTGGGTCGACGATATAGTGAAAACCGCGGTTCGAACCAGCCGGGCTAGAGTGCGCACGAAGTAATATTTCTTTCGACTTGTCAGAACGAGACAGCTTTATGGCAAAGTATAAATCTGTCACTTTTTCACACGTCTAAAAGAGTTCTTTTCGTGGTCTGATGCTGGACTAGCTAGACACGATTAGCATAGAACCGAAACAAATGGCACTGTAAGAGAGAGGCCTATACCCAGCTGTGGGATAGAGAAGGCTGCGGATGATGATGATGAAGGAGGACCGTAAGATCGGTATGCGGGTTTATTTACAATCTTAGGAAATCATGTCATGTCACTGAAGAAGTTCTGATATCCAGCTGCGTACATAAATTCTAAGGAACTCATTCATATGGACCTCGGTCCATAGGGATCGATTAAACCGAAAGCAAATTGGAATGGAAGATGACAGCTTTTTGACCGACTTCCAAAAAGGAGGAGGTTCTATGTTCGTCTGTATGTATTTTTTTTCTTTGTGTATGTTCATCGATCATTGCGCCAATTGTGAACCGAATCGAAAAATTATTTTTTAGTTCAAAAGGGTATACTCCTGAGGTGGTGTCCTTTAAATTTTACAGAAAGATGTGCATCGTGTACAAAATTCGGATATTTCGCTCGAATTGCTTACATTATTGTTTTTTGAGCTGAGCAGTTTTTTCAAAAACGGCTCAGCCGATTTTGCCAATTGTGAACCGAATCGAAAAATTATTTTTTAGTTCGAAAGTGTATACTCCCGAGATAGTTCCATTTAAGTTTTACAGAAATCGGCAGAGCCGTTTTTGAAAAATCAACAATAATGTAAACAATTCTAGTGAAATATTCGAATTTTGTACACGATGGAAGGCGGTTTTGCCATTTCTTGCGATAAATAATTATTTAGGTTTAGCTACTGTATTTGACCAAGCTGTATTATGTTGATTCGCATGTCGTACGATAAAACTTTCTAACACATTTTGTTATGTTTACGCATAAAAATGTCTGATTGATATTTGCAATGTTTATACATGAAAGCGTCAAATATTTTCATTGTTTACTCATAAAAATGTCTAATATTCGCACTGTTTACTTTTTCGCTTTCAAACAGATCGTAAATCAATATGTCGCGCGTCGTTTGGTATATAATAGTAGGTATAGCTCATGGATGTATGAGACAAAATGCACACACCGTCGTACGAAAGGTTGCTTGGAGCATCGTAACATTGGCGCAGAAATGGGAAAATTGACGGCTTTAACTCTCTAACCTCGGACAACATTGCGCCTCTCTCGATGCTGTTATGCATTGCATTGCGTATGTATTTTAATTTCATTATTTATTATTGAAGGGATTATGTTCTGTAAGTATTTCAAGCATCTTCAAAGGCAACAGCCTTTATTAATATCGAGCAAAAAAAAATCACGTTCCTTCTATGGGAGCCCCCCTTAATTATGTATTTTATTTCAATTATTTATATTTCAAGTATGTACATATTTAACTAAATATACTGTGAACATTTCAAGCATCTACCTGTCACCGTTATTAATATCGTGCGAAAAACTCCTAAAAATTCAGGTTTGTTGTATGGGAGCCTCCCTTAAATAATTTTCTATTCCTATTTTTAGTATTTGTTGTTATGGCGGCAACAAAAATACGTCATCTGTGAAAATTCAACGTTCTAGCTATCACGGTTCACGAGATACAGCCTGGTGACAGACAGACAGACGGACAGCGAAGTCTTAGTAATAGGGTCCCGTTTTTACCCTTTGGGTACGGAGCCCTAAAAACGTTCAGTCGAATTGAGAACCTCCTTTTTGAAGTGGGTTGAAAGTAAGTTTCATCTCAAAGCTGTCGCCGTATTGTAAGCTATTATTGGGGTGTTGCAATTGAAGTGATATTCAAATGTCACTTATGTTGCCGTTGATTACATAACAGTTTTTGTGCGTTGTAGACGCCATTTTACAACAATCCCGGCTTCATATTGTTAACGTTGGGACACTTCCTCTTTTTCTCTTTTCCATGGACATAATCTATGCCATTTTGGGAATAAGTTACAGGGTATTTTACTTTGTTACATATTCCCTACCTATTCTTACATCTGTGCAGTAACTTCATATTGTTTACGTGTCTCGAGCAGTAAAACCCGTGTTTGTTTCGTCTTTCCGTTGTAATGTAACATTGTGTCTGGTCTGTGCGGTGTAAATTGGATTGACCATAAACATGGTTTGATGAGTTTACTCGTTTCTTGGTTTTTTTTTTTACAGATGTACTCGAGATTTAATGTGGCACCGTCCAACGAATTCTTTATTTCTAAGTTGATTATATTTTTGTTTTCGTTAATCGGTTCTGTTTATGGTTAGCTGTTACAAGAGGACGTCAATAAAATACTGTCAACTAGCCTATTTATTGTTATCGTTGTTCGGTAGGTCCGTCAATCCCGGCGGGGTACCGCGCGACGTCGGTTAACGGCTTCGTGGAAGAGCTGGTAGTGAACGACGACCCCGAGTACCAGTGGATCGACAAGATCAGGACCCCGCGCGCTTCCAACGAAGCGAGGCAGGTCGCTTTCATCAAGCTCAGTAATCAAGTAAGTAATGTGATCCGTCCTCCGCGCTATGTGCCCTGCCCATTGCCATTTCAACTTGCCAATCCGTTGGGCTATGTCGGTAACTTTGGTTATGACGGTAACTTTTGTTATGTTATATGACCTCATTAAGACCGCAGGATCGCTCTGGATGCAAGCCGCTTCCAACCGGTCTTATTGGAGATCCATAGGGGAGGCGTGCAAGGCGTGCAACGTTACTGGCAGCTCTATTTATTATTATCAAATTGAATTAATATTACAAAAATAAAAGTCTTATGTTTAAATTGATTACAATGTCAAGAATTAGTGTCAATATTATGTTAGTAGATTACAATGTCATAGATTAATTAGTCAATAATAGTATTCCAATTAATTTTCTTATCAGTCATAAAGTCGCTAACAGTGTAGTAACACTTAGTCAGGAGGACCTTCTTTAGTTTGAAGAGAGTGTGGCTGAGTTTTTTCAGCGAGTTCGGTATTTTGTTGTAGATTACAGTTCCCATACAGAAAATACTTTCACTTGTTATCTTTTTTTTACGCTGGTCTATATTCATTCATTCATCTATCGAATGTTTTGTACTTCGGGGTTCTGGGATTTATCTTTTGACCATAGGTTACACATATTGATGTAATCAGGCAGGGTTCAGTTTGTCTATATTTTTCATTGTATTTTTAGTTTTTCTTCTACTTACTCAAATGATAAATGTCTGTGTATGTTCAGGTGCAACGCCTAGTGGGTTTGAAAGCCGCCGAGCTTGGCGCCAACGCAGTGGTGGGATACCAGCAGGAATTCGACTTGGAGGGCGAATCAGGCGTCGTTGCCAGAGCTATCGGTAATTAGAATTATAATTATGTATTCTCAATTGCAACGCCCAGTGGGTCTGAAAGTGGCACTAACACAGCGATGGAATACCACCAAGAATTCGACTGGAAGGGCGAGACGGGGGTCGTTGCCAGATATTTCGGTAATTATAATTATGTACTCTCAGGTGCAACCCGTAATGGGTCTGAAAGTGACGCCAACGCAGCGGTGGGATACCAGCAGGAATTCGACTTGGACGATGAATTGGGCGTTCTTTCCAGAGCTATCGGTAATTATAATGATGTACTCTTAGGTGCAACGTCTAGTGGGTCTGACCTCTTAGTGGGTCTAAAAGCCGCGGACGCATAAATACAAATAGATAAGTAATAATATTATAGGTAGGAATACGTTTGTAATTTTAAAATTTTATATAATTTTTCAGGTACCGCAGTCAGCATTACGCCACTGCCAACACCAAGTCAAACTATGAACATACCCCCGTGCACGCAACAGTGAGTATTATAGTCCTAATTAGCGAAAATATAAAGTTTTAATTCCATTAAAAAAATAATGTCAAAATATTTATTCGTAAATCATTTTGTGATGATGATAAATACATGTAGACAGAATTATTTAATTGTACGATCCGTCAAGTCTTGAAAATGTAAAACTGAATAGATTAAATTAAATTATGTGAATTATATTTTATGAAATATTTACTATTGCTCAAGCTCCAAGCTTTAAATGTGCTAAATGTTGTCTATTCCCATTTTTCGTAACAAGTATAGTAATAGTAGAAAAGATTTTCAATAAAATACTCATAAATATATGTTTGCATGGTGTGTCGTGTCGTGCTTATATTAAACTTAGACAATTAAAAAAATGTTTGGACATTTTGGCGACAGACGACGAAACCGTCACAGATTTGAATGAATACTATCAGACTCACCAAGAAGAGCTAATGAAGATGATTAGTATCCTCAATCCCAAAGCTCCATCGATGCTGGATGAGCCTGAAGCCAATGACGACGATGAGACAGACCAGGGACGCTTAAGCATTCACAGTTTCACAGGATCTATGTCTCTTTTCCAAGACAATGAAATACATCATCGAAGCCTAAAACATCTTTCTGAAGATCAGACAGACTTGAATAAGCTTTTAAGTAGAAGGAGTGGTGAAGATGACGACGATGACTCAGATTCTTCTGGCCCCATACAGAAGATAAAGAAAATGAAGAACAACTTCTTTACTAAGCGATTCACTAAACGCAAGCGTGATAAAAAAGAGAAGCAAGACGATCAAATATCTTTAAAGTCCAATTCGTCAGATGTCTCACGTATATCACTGGTCGAAATAAAGAACGAGTTGAAAAAGAGGTTCAAGAAGCCTAAGATACGTAAAGCCTTTACTAATCCTGATGGTGAAGGTGTTGAGATGGCATCGATACTTGCTAGATCTGTTATTCATACTCATACGAGCTTGCAAGCTATTGCCGAGACGCAAGACTCCGAGCACTCTGCGCAAGAAGTACGACGCACGAGCGAATCTGAACCAAATATAAACGCATCTGATGACGATAAACATAAAAAACTAAGTAAGGATAAGGTCGAAGAAACCAAACTTGAAATTGATGGAATAACTGTTCCAGACATACATTTTTCGTCGTTGAAAAATGTGAGTTCTGAAGAAGGTGTTCCAGAACGTGTACGGAAAATTTCTGAATCGTGCCCTTCCAGTCCCATGGTAGGCAGGACTGAAAGTCTACTCAAACTGCCTGGAGATAAAGACTATTTTGGCTCGGCATCGTCTGCTCTCTCCGGGGAAAGCTCTGAAGGTTATTCCAGTTCTGAAGAAGATGATGAAAGTTCTGAAGCTAAAAGTGACACAGAATCTGAAGCGACAACACTTGAAACTACAGCTTCTGTTGTCAATTCTGTACTGAATCACGAAGTTAATCCAGCTTTTATTGCCCAAATGGAAAGAAAATTAACAACTTTGGAAAATGTGCACCCGCCCACTAACGAGACTCGTGCTGAATCTCAACCTCAAGAAAAAGAAATAAAAGGACAAGAAATCATTGCGCCTAAACAAGAATACGACAACGCTGCTGTATCAAAAAATAATGAAAAAGTGTTGGAGGATACATCTGATAAAAACAATGAACCTCAAGAAATGGTAGAAATAAATGAACCTTCAACATCTGTTCAAGGCTCAGACAAGTGCGTATCAAAACAAATGCATCATATTAGACTTCACAACCCTTTCGCTCACAAAAAATCTTCGAAAAGCTTTAGTGCTCCCTCATCGCCTGTAGATAAAAAACATAGCTTTGTATATCGTTCGTCGAAGTGCATCAAAAATCAACTCGCAAAGCTATCTAAAAGTAGCATGATTAAAAGTATCTCTCATTACTCTCTTTTGCCAAAGAAAAAAGAAGACACTAAAAATCTCAGCCAACCAGGATCAGGGCCGGGATCTTCTTCAAATGTCCCATCAAGAGCTCCTAGCGATACCGTTTTGGGATCTCTCTTTCTATCCTACTCAGACTTGCTTAGCTTAGACAAAGAGAGCCTCCAAGCTAATCGAGGCTTATGCAAAAGCGACGAATTGGGACGCACAAAAGTGTCAATGTACATTGGCTCCGAACCTGTCTCTAGAACATCACTTAGTGGCCCGTCATTTCCTTCCCATTATAGAGAAGAGCATGGTCATAGAAGACTATCATCTCTCAAGCCAGAAGGCTTAATTCACACAGCCATGGAAACCATTCTCATCGACAAAGTAGATACTTTGCTTTTACCCACGTCTCCCGACCCTGCTACTAAAAATAACAAACAATTTTTTGATGATGTCAGTGAGAAATTGGAGGAGCATAAAAACAAAGGATCTTCTGGGATGACAAACATGGGTCAAATTCAATCTACGACTGGCTCTACAACCCCTAGGATAGTTGCGATGACACCAAAAAGGTTAAGCGATGATTATACAGCTCACATACACAATGCCCAAGATGCCAGGAATCTTGTCGCAGAAGCATATACCATCCTTCCTGAAACTCCAGAAAGCAGCTATCAACTAAAAGGATCTTCTCATGACATTCACGAAAAATCAAAGCATAAAGATCACAACATTTTGAGCACTATCAAAAGTACCCTAAAAGATCATCATATGAATTTAGACTCTGTTTTTGGTAAGCATCATGTGAAAAAAGAACACAGCCCAGATATTAAATCCGGAGGCTTGGTTCATACTGCTATGCAAACCATGTTGATGGATAGAGCTCAGTCTATGATTCCTGACACTCCCGAACCGATTCCTATAAGGACGGAACCTGTGTTTGAACGCGGCAGTAGATCGCGAAAAACATCTGAAACATCTGAATCTAGTGGAATGGTTCACAGTGCGATGCAGACAATACTAATGGATAAATTCCGAGCAGTAATACCTAATACCACTGAACCAATTCCTATTCATTTGGATGATCCAGATTCAAAATCGTCAAAGAAACACGATAGACATGCTGAAGAATCTGGCGAATCAGGTGGATTAGTTCACAGCGCAATGCAAACTATTCTAATGGACAAAGTTCAAACAGTGCTTCCAGATACAAAAGAGCCAGTTCCTATTCATTTGGATGATCCAGATTCAAAATCGCCAAAGAAACATGATAAACATGCTGAAGAATCTGGCGAATCAGGTGGATTAGTTCACAGCGCAATGCAAACTATTCTAATGGACAAAGTTCAAACAGTGCTTCCAGATACAAAAGAGCCAGTTCCTATTCATTTGGATGATCCAGATTCAAAATCGTCAAAGAAACATGATAAACATACTGAAGAATCTGGCGAATCAGGTGGATTAGTTCACAGCGCAATGCAAACTATTCTAATGGACAAAGTTCAAACAGTGTTTCCAGATACAAAAGAGCCAGTTCCTATACATTTGGCTGATAATCATAGCGAATCGGAAAAAGAGTCACTAACAGAAGATTCAAAAGGATTAACTCACAGTGCAATAGAAATTATGCTAATGGAAAAAATTCAAGCAGTGTTACCTGATACTCCGGAACCTATACCTGTACTTTTAGAGGATCTAAGACCTCCCAAAAATATAGATATTTTAACGGAAGTAGATGAGTCAAAAGGGTTAGTGCAGAGTGCTATTCAAACTATGCTCATAGAAAAAGTTCAATCTGTACTGCCCGACACACCTGAACCTATTCCTATTAATTTAGAAAATGGTGCATTTACTAAAAATGATAGTACTTTGCAGTCAGCTATGGATATAAACTTGCTGGATAAAATCCATTCTTTTATTGATCCTGTAACTGATGTAGTGATACATACCGAAAAAGATTTTTCTCGTAGTGAAGAAAAAGATGACACCAAAGGTCTGCTCCATACAGCTATGAAAACGATTCTGATCGATAAAGTTCAAACTATATACCCGAACGCGACTGATCCAAATCTAATAGTCAATGTACCCGTTGAAGAAATAAAAGAAAAACTTGATGATAGACCATTACAAAAGTCTGAAGAAGAATCTGGTTTAGTCAAAACTGCCCTAGACACCATTTTACTCGATAAAATGCAAAGTTTAGTCGGGGCACCAAACATCGCAGTAAACTTAAAACCTACAGAGTGTGAAGAGCTTAGATCGCCTGCACTAGTTGAGACTGCCATGAAAACTATCCTTATGGATAAATTGCAATCTGCAATTGCTATATCTAGTACAAATCCAGCATCTACCAACGAGCTAAACAATACAGAACTCGAAAAGGAAGGAAGCGTCACGAAAGAAGAAGTATCAGAAGTCTCAAAGTCCAAAAAGCTGATTCGTCAAGATAGTATTCACTCAGATAAAGAGTCCAAAATGTCCACCGAAGATCTGTCTAACATTTCGTCCAAAGTAACCCGACAGCCAGTGTTGCAACAATTCCATCCTATACTTAGCGGCTTAGAAACCATACCATCAGTGTCAGAAAGCAGTTTTGAACGTAGCGTAGATGGTGAGAGTTCGTTTGAGACTAACAGCGCTAGTGTGTGTGATAACTCGCATGCAGCGTGCGGTTTTGGCAGGAGCGAGAGAGATAGAGACAGGAGCGAGAAGGATAAAGGGTCGCCGAGGCACGCGAGGGCGGAGTCTTACGGAGGGAAAGATCCGGTGGCGACAGCGCAGGCGCCGCCGCAAGCCTCGCTCAATTCTACTTCTACGCCGATGGGTATCCACAGGCGGTCGTCGGATTCTGATCTAAGTGTTACGCCCAAAGGTAAGAACTGTTGCAAATTATGAGTCTTTTCAGTAGTTTCTCAATATTTTCACGATCAGTTTCTTATTTAATCAAAGCATTCCATGCCGTTGAAGGATTAGTTATGTAAAGGTTAATCCATTAAAATTTTAAAGTAATTCCTCCCTTAGTTTATTTAGTCTAGTATAATTTCCATAGCTGAATTTGTAGCCGGGTTTAGACTTTCTGTTTGTTTAATGTATACTGCTAAAACTAATTATGTTCTTTGTTATGTGTCAAACATAAAAAATACATGCTTCTGTGCATGAACTGAGCTTTAAGAAAAATAATATCGATTCGGTTTGTATGTAGCACATATTAGGTTCAATTCATTTTGCACTACCATTGGTTTGTTTCTTTACTATCACATCTTGGCTATAAGAACCGAAACGTTTTTCATCGATTCTCATGCTTATATCTAAATTTTACCGTGTGATTTTTCTTTTCATTCAATTTTATATCATTAACACACCATGTGCAATGCAGAAAAGGTTACGGAAGGACAAATATAAATACCCATATGCATACTCACTTTTACACACAAGCTATTACTATTTTTGAACCGATAGCTCGCTAATGTGTCATGTAGTATTCATGTAGTAATTTTTAAATTAATGTTGATTTTTCAGAAACGGCTCAGCCAATTTCGTTAAAATTTAAATAGGACCACCTCGGGGTATACCTACTCTTTCGAAATAAAAAAGATTTTGTTTAAATCGGTTCACAATTGGTAAAAATATAGATGAACGTATGTAAAAAAGTACATCAGACGAAAATCCTAATATCTCCTAATTTTCGGAAGTCGCTACTAAAGCTTTTCTGATGGTTCAAAAGTTGAGCTTAACTGATGATCTGAATCATTACATAGTATAAAACAAAGTCGCTACCCGCTGTCTGTCCCCATGTATTCTTATATCTTTAAAACTACGCAACGGATTTTAATGCGGTTTTTTTAATAGATAGAGTGATTCAAGAAGAATGTTTACATGTTTAATACACCGGTGAGAAGCCGGGGCGGGTCGCTAGTACTGAATAATGAAGAAGGTACGCATGTTTAACATTCGTGTAATATTTTAGGTGGTTCACTGAACACATCGGCCGGTAACGTCGGCAGCGGCGGCGGCGCCATTTTGCGTCCTTCCATGAATACTGACAACTTGGACATGCTCGAGTATCCATTTTTGACTATGATGGAGTATCCGCCCGGGTTCATTGTTCATATTGGTAAGTTGATGTGTTAAAATATGGGATTATTCCTATTTTGTCAGTCTTTCTTTGTTTTATACTCCAATTGAAAAAATGTTGATTCCAATTTAATTTAATTTGTTATTTAACCAAATGTTTATCTTGATACAATTCTGTTGGCAAATTCACATATCGGGAATGCCTAGGGCCCAAGATACGGGTGCTTGAACTATTTGCTTTGCTTGATTGTACCCAGTTTGGGGAATAATGTCTGCATAACATTTGTATAATTTTGTATCTTGTGACAATAAATAATTTTGAATTCTGAATTACAATTTCATTTGATTACTTTGATCTTCACCACAGAATACTATATAGATACTATAGGTACATCTTCACTTTCGTTTAGTAAATATTATGTCTCTTATTTTCGAGTACAAATTGGACTCCTACCACGTGGCCACCAGTATATATGTATGTATATTAACGGCAATAAATAAGTGGTCAATGGCCACACATGCTACACGTATGTGTTGAACCCTCAAATGTCGTATCAGCGTGTACGGTTTGTCTGGCTTATTTACACGGAGTCTATCTGTCACAATTTCTAAATTGAGTTCCCTGTCTTATTTCATTGGGCAGTACTTTGGTCTTCACCATTTGCCATATTCAAGATCCATTTGTTGGAATGTGGAATCGGTTGACAAAAGTGTTTGGTAATTATCAGGTGGTACAGTTTGCGCGCGATCGGTGAAACTAGTGGACGGTGGGGGGGAGAGCGCCGCGCGCGCCGCCTGGTGGGCGGAATTACGAACCGAGCTGCGGGCACACGCGCGCGCGCTACGATGCAACGCTGTCATCGCGTACACTGACACCTGCTCGATATGGTACGGAACACACCTCCAGTACTAAAATAGCAAGAGAATACATCACTCTGTCACATTTCAACTATGAAATTTAAAAGCTGTTAGATAAAGATTCACGTACACCCGAACTTACGTAATTTCGAAGGGTTTCACAAACTAGCATTGAGCAATCTCGGCTGTAAAAATTCAAAAAGGTAAAAAGTAGGAAAGCAAAAAGATCAGATATTTGAACCTTCTTACTCGAAATACATGGTTCTAATTTCCGAAAAAACAAAAGACCAAGTGTAACCTAATTTTTAACTATTTTGACATTCTAACTGGTGATTTTGATGCTATTTTTTTTGTCCCACTCACTGTCGCGTATGCTGTATAACTAGATATGAATAAGACAGCTGTACCGTAGTTATTATATTGAGTAAAATTTAGCAATACTTCTATTACTAGTAATTCTTCTGAGGTACGGAAGAAAGATGGAATGTATTGACTTGGGCACTGACCACCCGTTTTTTTTGTAGCGGCTTGCTAGTTTACGACAACATTAAGAAAACTTAAAAATATTGTTAAAACTAATGTAAAATCATGTAATGTTATTACTAGTAGTTAGTTCATTTATTCTCACATAAGTGTAATAATGATAAAATAGAGTCTGGCCAACGAAAGCTGTCCAAGAAAAAAGGCGGGAATTTTAAAAAAATCATGAGCTGTTAGCTTGTTTTCTAGTACCGCTCAGCTGATCTCCATGAAATTTAGCTTGCACGTCGTTCTATAAACTACGTGCATGCTAAATTTCATGGAGATCAGCTGAGCGGAATAAAATTTAAATAAATAAATTTTGTTGTTTGCAGTGAGGATGTGTGCGTGCTGTCGGCCTCAGGAACAGCGGCCGTTATCAACCTGGACTGCGATTATAACGTGGACCCTGACAAGCCTATCACAGGTACTTACTACAATTACACCATTTTTACCTAAAACTGTTATTAGTATTCATCTTCTTTTCGAATCGATGTTGCGTGCTAAAAATTATATTATATCCGTTTTCTCATTTTGGTCCTAAACGGTGCAGGTTTTAGGGCATGCTGCACAGTTGGTCTGATGTGACACAGTGTTAAGTATTTGTGTGTTTTCTTGAAGGCTGTTGTCCTTGGTCGGAGGGCGTTTTTTTTTTTGGTTTTTGACAATCACAGATAAACTAATACTCATTCTAAGTTTACAAATACTAAATGAGCGGTTATAAATAAGTAGTGTTAACGATATATATACGAGTATAGATACCTAAAAACCAAAATAGTGGTCAGTCCATGCACCAGAGTACATCGACTAAAAACTAAGGTGAAAATCAGTTTATGTAAACTTATAATGAGAATAAATGATTTTTTTAATTTTTTTATAGTGCATCCCACACTAGGTTTATCTCAAAGAGTTACTTTTTATGATAAACATTTCAAAAATTCGTCGCGGATGCAGGATTCGAACCTTGCGTCTTCGGATCACTAGCCCGACGCTCTAGACCACTGAGCTAACCCGCTATACTGGACACGGGACGAATCTTGTGAAGTGTTTATCATTTTTATCCGAAGTGTTTATCCGAAGACGCAAGGTTCGAATCCTGCATCCGCGACGAATTTTTCAAATGTTTATCATAAAAAGTAACTCTTTGATGAGAATAAATGTCAAAAATCCACCTTAAATCCCCTGATTGTCCCTGTCGGCGGCACATTTGAATGGCGAATGAGTTTAAATATGTAATTAAACGGTTGTTTTAACCGTTTAGCCATGTCAGAGGCCTCCAGGCGGCCTAAAAACTCTGACATTAAGGCTCGCCACCCTACACGAACTTACTGACATGTAATCTTGTTCTGGATAGTACTCGTAGTCGGTTAAGGGATGATATTTTTCAACACACTTGCTCATAAAATGGCTCTAATTTCATCGCAATTAGGCACATAATGACACCTGTAATCAAACTGTGACTTTTCATTACTATTATTCACAAGTGAGAGAGTTTTTATTTTATTTTATTGGTTGAGTTGCTTTGTTCTTCAAAAAAGTTTCGATAAAGAGACATGAAAAAATATCTCGATTGAGTGACTATAGTTGCCGTGTTTTTCTTTCAGTAGTGTCAAATTCCAGTACATATTTGACAGTTATGACAGCTCTGAGCCAGATTTTCCATACATTTAAATACAATATATTGTGGATGAGAATTGCCTCAAGCGATAACAGCGCTGTCTCTCTATAGTCTGACCGTTTAACTGAGTCCTCGCCTGCGCGGGTACAGGGGCGGCGGGTCCCCACCGCCCGCACCTGTCTCAGTCCCCCTTTGTCGTCTACCCCCACGCCCCTGTACCCGCGCAGGCGAGGACTCAGTTAAACGGTCAGACTATAGTTGTAATAGCTCTGTGGTACAAATATCTCGTATTAATGTACCTATAAAACCTCATTATTTTAGTGTACGGCCGATTGCTATTGCGCGCGCATAGAAAAACTGTTTAATTTTTCCGCGAGGTTTGGCGGGAACGCGGATAAATCATGTTGCCTCATTGTATTATTTTGTAAGCTTGTGTTTTTCTCAGTGATCATTAGTGAAAAATGGTGATATTTCGTTGATTATGAGCTGATTTACGTGCATGAGAGTTGTTGAAAAACGTAGTATGCTACACGTGTGTGTTGATGATTACCGTCCTCGGCTCTTTTAAGAACCTCGCCTACGACTCGGGACTCAATAGAGCCTCAGCGGTAATCACCATCATTACACACTTGTACGACACGGAACGTGACGTACGTACGAGGCACGTACGACGCATATTTTTCTAGTGGTCTGTACACAAAATATATGAAACGTGCGTAGTACGTGCGTCGTACGGGCTCGTCCCGTGCCCGCCCCGTCCTAATGTAAATCATCCCGAAAACTATATTTTCCCCCGCAGTGTCCCATGGCAACAAACCGCCATCAGAGGAAGAGGACACGTGTTCCATAGCACACGTGCCGTACTCACCGGGCGCCGGGCCTTACAGGGTGGAGCTGTCCAACTGTGGCGGCTGCAGGTATGTTCCTACAGCTGCAGAGGAGGAGGACACGTGTTCCATAGCACACGTGCCGTACTCACCGGCCGCCGGGCCGTACAGGGTGGAGCTGTCCAACTGTGGCGGCTGCAGGTATGTTCCTACAGCTGCAGAGGAGGAGGACACGTGTTCCATAGCACACGTGCCGTACTCACCGGGCGCCGGGCCTTACAGGGCGGAGCTGTCCAACTGTGGCGGCTGCAGGTATGTTCCTACAGCTGCAGAGGAGGAGGACACGTGTTCCATAGCACACGTGCCGTACTCACCGGCCGCCGGGCCGTACAGGGTGGAGCTGTCCAACTGTGGCGGCTGCAGGTATGTTCCTACAGCTGCAGAGGAGGAGGACACGTGTTCCATAGCACACGTGCCGTACTCACCGGGCGCCGGGCCTTACAGGGCGGAGCTGTCCAACTGTGGCGGCTGCAGGTATGTTCCTACAGCTGCAGAGGAGGAGGACACGTGTTCCATAGCACACGTGCCGTACTCACCGTGCATGCAGGTATATCCTTGCTAATATTATTAAATACGATAAAACATGTGTTTGTTGGCTTGTTTCTCTTTTATGCAGTAACAGAGCAACGAATAGACTTGATCTTTAGTATGGATATACTCGTAGTGCAAAGATTAGAAAGTGACAGGCTACTGTTGCTCCATAGCCAATTTTTGTCTGGAGAAGCAGAAACCGGGCCATGCTCATGTCGGGGACGGACTTGACAAAACTATTCACGAATATCATGCAAGCACGGATTTTGAAACAACGTTTATGTATATGACACGATAAATTTCCTCTAGTAAGATGATTAAAATGAATGATGTGAAAATGAGATTATTAATTCGATTTCAGACGAGCGCGCGTACCCGCAGTGTTATTAGCAACATGCGCGAAGCCAAACAGACTGATGTCCTATACCAAAGCGGTTACGCTCACGGCAGTCGGTGAGTACCCGTTTTATTTTTTATTTTTGATAGTACAGGGTTTCCTAGAACTCAACGTCATATCAGAAATGCTGGGACCTTTATTATTATTTATTTATTATACCAGAAATGCTGGGACCTGTATATGCTGAAACCCTCTTGGTTTTTGATATATTATGGTCAATTTTATAAATGTGACCAGAAAGTCCACCTTGGGCCACTAGAGTTCAATCCGTGCCTTGAGTTTAACACATTGTGTAATTTTGTGATCGATTCGTAAAATTGGATAAATGTGTTACAAGTTACAATACAACCGAAAATTACATAAATCAACAAAAACAATTTTTTTGCCAGATCTACAACGATAAAAAAATATTTTAAAGTTTGAGCCGTCAAAAATGTATGAAAATACTACAAGTCGTTGCAAAAGTTGGTGCAATTTATGTAAATTCTGAAATGCTATCACACTTAGAACCTACAGGCCGCGAAACACAAGTTGGTGGATGTGAAGTTAGCTACAAGCTGCGCAATAGCCAATCAACGTGCGGCTTTTACGTCACGTTAGGATTTGATATTGCGCAGCTTGTAACTAACGACACACATCCGCCAACTTGAGTGGCGCGGCCTATACTTTTAATTTAAAATTAGTTCTTTCTTAAGAATCACCAAAATGGAAATATCGATAATCATGCACAAAAAAAGGTATCCGCGGATCCACAAGTGGAGCCGAGCTGTGGATCCAAGTGGAGGGAGCCCAAAAAAAATACATACCGACGAACATAGAATCTCCTTTTTTTCGGAAGTCGTATAAAATAAGAATGTATTGACACAGCGGCGCGAGTGAGACGTGCTGGGCCGGGCGCGGAGCCTGGAGCGCGGGATATCTCGGATCAGCTGCCGTTTCTGGAGTACGAGTTGCATCGGTTGTTGCTGGCCAAACTCAGGATGCAGGTAACTTGAGATTGTGTCTACATTCTGACTGACTGCCTCGATGGCTCAGTGGTTAGTGACCCTGACTCCTGGGTCAAGGAGGCGTGGGTTCGATTCCCACCCAAACACATAGGTGTTTGCTCTGTGTCTGGGTGTTATTTAGGTATTGTCGATATAGGTATGTATTTAAAAATATGTATAATACTACATATACATCAGTCTCTGGCAGCCATATCACAAGCTTTGCTTAGTTTGGGGTCAGAGACCGTGTGTAAGATGTCCCCTGATATTTATTATTCATTTATTCTAAGTAAGTTAGTGTAGGCTGGGTGTGACTAGCCCTGGTCTCAGACTCTACTTTCTTATGTCTGCTATTTAATTGATTTACTGTACTTTTTAAATGCCACTTAGTGCGAACGAGATAGTCTATCTACTCAGACCAATAGATATTATTGGAAAATAACACGCATCACCACCATCAGCTATTTAGAGTCCATAACGAATTATGGGCTTATCCTCGATGAGTCAACAACAACGTTGACATATTTTTCGAATTGGTGGATGTACATACGCCATCGAAAATCAATCAGGATTATGTTCTCTATTTTAGTAGTTTATTTGAGTAAAAGTGACTCTCCCATGTGCTTAAATAAAAGTGGCAAAAGTGAGGTTTGGTTTGTTTAATTCAATTTTAACACAATGCATGGACAGAATATTGACTCCCACGAACGTGTCGTAATACAACAAGATATTTCAAAATATCCATGGAAACGACTTTCTAGATATTACGTCTTCTTTTTATATTTCAAAGAGTTATCTTTGTGATAAGCATTTCAAAAATCTGAAGCGAACGCAGGGTTTAGTGTGAAAAGCATCACTACATAGTATAAAACAAAGTCACTTCCCTGTCTGGATGTCCCTATCCTATGTATGCTTATATCTTTAAAATTACACAACGGATTTTGATGCGGTTTTTTAAATAGATAGAATGATTCAAGAGGAAGGTTTATAATAGTAGTTTATGCAACTGTCATATAATGAAGTTAATGAATCATTAATACCCGTGTTATGCAGTTGCATACACTACTTTATCTTCACTAGGTAATAAAAATAAAAAAAACATATTGCGAAACATTAAATTCACGCGTACGTGTATTGTCACAGTGAACTTGCCGCCATTAAAATCTAAACAATGAGAGCGCAGCTGCGCGCGCAGGGCCAATCAGGAGCGAGCGCGCAGGGCCAATCAGGAGCGAGCGCGCGATGTTATAATGAGATTTTACGATATCGATGTGGATATTATAACATCATGTGAAATTGCTTAAATTGAGTGTTTTGTTGTCTGCGCTATAACAGTAGTACAGTACAAGTATTGGAAACATAAGTAGAATGTTACAACATTAGTGTAGATAAAGTTTTTTACACCTGTGCGAAGCCGGGGCGGGTCGCTAGTTCAAAATAAAAAATCTTCTTTTTATATTTCAGGGAGCCAACGCATTATTCGGTCTTTCGACACAAGTGGCTCTAGGAGAGCGTTGCGTGGTGGCTCTAGCGAGTGGCGTAGCTGTCAAAATAGCCGCGCTGCCTGAACCTAACCCACCCACTATCAAGGTAATGTTGTCGTCTTTGTTTTTTCTCCTTTAGTCCATTTTAGACTTTCTTCTTTTAATTTTGAAGAATAAAAAAATATTTACTTTATTCACCATCGGCCTGCTGCGTTAGTGACGCAGTCTCGCTTTTCGTGAAAATTGACATGCCTTCGCAAATCTTTTTCTTAAAAAGTAAAGTAAAGATAAATAATAAAAAATCGGTCAAGTGCGAGTTGGACTCGCGCACCAAGAGTTTCGTACTGTATAGGAGCCCTATTCCTCTTGCCGTTATTAATAGCGAGCAAATAACTCCTAAAATTAAATATTTATTTTATTATATTTTTAGTATTTGTTGTTATAGCGGCAACAGAAATACTTCATGTGTGAAAATTTCAGCTGCCTAGCTATCACGGTTCATGAGATACAGCCCGGTGACAGACAGACAGACGGACAGACGGACTTCGAAGTCTTAGTAATAGGGTCCCGTTTTTCCCTTTGGGTACGGAACCCTAAAAATGAGCTACACTCAAAATAACCTTTTACGTGACAGAACATACGATCGAACGACGACTATGCAACTACCAGATCATCCATCAAAAATAGTGTCGGCCTTTAATAGCTAATAGCAATTTTTTTTTTTTTTATCTTAAATAAATCTACTCTCAAAGGGTGATTAGACCATATTCAGCTATGCTGTCCTAGTTGCGATGGAATCACCTAGGAATTTCTTCTCTGGATGTTTTCGGTTTACGTCACAATATTTTCAATCTTTTCATCTCATAGAGAAATTCTGAGCAAATTCACTAAATAACTTTATGTTTTGAGTTCATTATGAGTGTTTTTACTAAGAAATTGTATTTTATTTCTTTGTTGCAGGCTACAGAAAACGAAAAAGAAGCTCTAGACTTGCAAAGAAAACTATGGGACACGTTTACGGCTAATAAAGTGGCTAACGGCTACGATGTTCTGGCTAACGTGGAGCTCGCGGCTAACGGGGCTTTACCGGAGACGGAGCGGGACGAACCGCCGACGCTCGACCTGTGTGCTGATAAAGACGCCTGTGTCTTGGAGCTAGACGAAGCTGAAGATGTAAGTATTGTGTGACAGGAATAAGTACAGACTGGGAGCAAGTGATAGAGTGAGAGGACGTTTCTATCAGGGCTTTAACCTGTGTCTATATTAAATACTATCAGGCCAAACATTAAGATTCAGTCGCCCTACGGTCGCGGCCTAGTTTGCGGCCAATCATAAAATACCAAAATTATTGATAATATATATTTAGGTATATGATTATGTCATCGGATGCTGGCTAGGCCGCAGCCGCAGGCCGTTTTGGGGAACTTTTTATGAAGCCAATCTTGACTTTTTCAACACATGAAGTCAATGAACTTTTATGCGGTTACCGAAGACTATACGTAAAATAAGATACCAATGTGGTTCTTATTCTGATTTTTTAAACTTCTGGAGAGTTTATTGTATCTCAAAGTCTTTACTTCTTCCCCGCCTCAATGACCGCAGAATGATCTCGAAAACCGTCCGAGTTGTTGACCACGTGTCCTGCTGCATTTACTTTTTTTTAAATCTGGTTAACTACCGCCTTCGAACTGTAGTGTCCATCCAAAAACTTCACATTATTATTTCATAGGAATAACGAGGTATTTATTTATCTCGTGTTTTCAGAGCGCAATTAGTCCCGTAGTACCTAATATAATAAACTAGCAGCGCCCCGCGGTTTTACCCGCGTTGTGCCCGTTCCCGTGGGAATTTCGGGAATTTTTATACATATAAACCTTCCTCTTGAATCACTCTATCCATTAAAAAAAACCGCATCAAAATCCGTTGCGTAGTTCTAAAGATTTAAGCACACAGACAAACAAACAAACAAACAAACGAAAATAGCGACTTTATTGTATACTATGTAAGGATAATAAGAATAATGTGTTCAAATCGCGAAAGTTTAAAAATAACAGATATTATAAAGGCTGTTATTTTCGTCAGGTGTCGACGGCCCGCGCGCTGTGCGTGGTGCGGTCGCACGCGGCGGCCTACACAGGCGCGCTGCGACAAGCGCTGGCGCCCCCGCACGCGTTCGCACAGGTGTCCCGCGGGCGCCTGGCGCTCTCGCAGCAGGGCGGCGCCTGGGCGGCGTGCGAGCGGCACGTCGCCCGGGCGCTCGACAGCGTCACCTACAAGCTGCGGCGCCTGCAGCCGGCCGCCGTCGCCGCCAACTTCCAGCTCGAGCTGCCCGAGGTATGACCACGTCACAGCAGGCGGCGCCTCACAGGCGTGCGAGCGGCACGCTTTTAGCTTGCAAACGTATTTATTTATTGTTATTTCTTGTCACCTCTAGGATCTAATGTACACTAGAGATGTACATAATTTGTTAATGTCTTGAAATTAAATAAAGATCTTTTAAAACAAACAAACAACCTATGAAATTCGCTGACTGCCAAGCAAAACCCAAACATGCAGCCATGTAAATGCGCGACCCAGGCGATTATCATCCGTTGCGTAGGTATGCCAAGATGAGCACACCACACACTTTGTGTCTCATGGTTACATGAAGCACAGACTCCCGTGTCAACCGCGGGATTATTGGATAGTCGTAAAATACTTTCTAGAGTCAGTTAGTTTTATATAGACATCGTCGTCGTTCGTCTTTCATGACTGAATGAATTTAGATCTCAAGTTAGGGCGGTTGAAAACGGCTTGCAGCTAGCGCATATAGAAATATGTTTTGTGTTAACCATGCAACCCAAGGCGGAAAATGAAGCACTAGACTGTTGGATATCGATGAGAATACTACGTAATTTTTTCACTAATCTTGAAGAGTACTAAAGTATTCTGACGACGAAAAATAAGGGTTGCTACCGAATGATTCATCTACATAATTCGATTTTGTCATTTGACAGTTTCAATCGTGCTGAACCGAATATCGTAAGCTACACTTCTTGTGGAAGTGAAGTATAGATTGTGTAGGGTTCAAAGGGCTTTCCTGTGTTGTAGGATCATGCAGAACAGAATCAACCTTTGAGCCTAAGGTCTCAGGTTGATGATCTTTATTTTCAGTTCGGGGCGAAACCGCAACTGATGGAAAGGGAGAATTGTCGTGGCTTTGTATAATATTAATAATTGGGGTTAGATGCTCCCAGTCGCCACGAACTGCATAGAATCTTTTCGTGTTTCGGTTCAGCACGATAAGCACTGCAAAACGGCAAAATCGAATATATGTAGATGAATCATTCTGTACGGCGAATTTCTTTCGCTAGCCCGGGCGGCCACACAAACCGATTTAAGCTGAACAAGTGTAGTAACTGTTACGGGTTGGCTTCGCCGCTTGATAAATCCTGCCGAACCAAATGTACTGACTCGAAAATTTGTGTAGCAAGCCTAATGTCAAACAATTGTTTAACCTAAAATATTGTCATTATCAGGATGAAATTCAACTGATGGTGTCAGGAACTGCGATCCCTCTCGTCGACCCTTCAAAGGAACAAGTCGTCGAAAACGGCAACAACACATCTCAAGGTACAAACTATACCTACCTTACTGGTTAGCGATACGGTGCTATTTCCTTGTATTTTTGCTAGAATAGTGCTTTAAGCTTGGAGCTATTTATGTATTACAGGCAATTGTGTACCGCGAACTTTGCCTTACAAAAACAATAACCTGTTATCTCTAAATATTGTTCGATTTACGTGTTTTTTTTTTCACGTAATCAACACTTCAATCTCTAGGGTTAAAGGTATTTTCTCTATCTCTAGGGTTAAAGTTTTCACAGTTTTTTCAGTGACTTTAAATTTATAATCCTCTAAAAATACAAGTACAGGTAGAGAAACTTATAACTTTTCTGAAAAAATAAGATATTAATTCTTACTCAACCGATTGACACCAAAAACATAACATTTTGTTTAAATTGTTTAAGGGGTGAGAGTTTTCTTCCGGAACGTAAATTTCATCAAAAATGTACCTACATTTCTCTTGATGTTCAACAGAAAACGTGAAATCAGTGGTCGATTCACAGTGGATTGATTTTAATGAGATTTTTTAGGTTGATAATCATAACACGGGCTTATTGATTTTATTTATAAATTATGGATAATTATTTATTGTCTGAATTAAAATGATAAATAATTTATTTCTCTAGTTAGATGATGGGTGCATTCTAGGTTCCAAGATATCACTGTAGTCATCATTACGCAAAACTTTTACTATCGAGCTATCGGGCCAACCCGGAATTCCCTCGTACTCGTATGCATGTATAGGTCCGAATCATACAACTCGGCGGATGTGAAGTTAGCTACAAACTCGGCAATATCCAATCAACGCGCAGCTGTTACATGAGCTTCAGTCAGGATTGAGCTATCCGCAGCTTGTATAGGCCGCGTCACACAAGTTGGCGGAAATGAAGTTAGCTCCAAGCTGCGCAATATCCAATCAACGCGCGGCTTGTGCGAGCTTCAGTCAGGATTGGATATCGCGCAGCTTGTAGCTAACTTCATTTCCGCCAACTTGTGTGACGCGGGGCCTATAGCTAACTTCACATCGGCAGAATTGTATGATTCGGCCTATAGTAACATTTTTCTCCGTGTTTAGTGTTGGTTTCCGCGGGCAACAACGGCACTGGAGACGGTGATGATGACATCTTCACCCTGGATGAGGAGCAGCTCATTAAAAGCTCTCAAAACCAGGACGTAGAGGACAAAACGCAACTCAACGGGACGGTAAGTGTTAACAATTTGGAAAACACTTTTCAAAATTAAACGGTTTTATGTACTAAAACCTAAGAAATAATAACTCAAAAATAAAATCGGTGTAAAAAAAAAGTGAAGTTAAATAAAACCGTTTAAAAACATAGATTAATCCTTGAGATGGCTAAAACCATCGAACGGAGCTCAGACGTCGAGGCAGGCTGGGGAAACTGGGCGGTACCAAAGATACAATGGGTCAACGGGGTACCAGGATGTGGCAAGACAACATGGGTGATTAGACACTTTGATGTGGATAGGGACGCTATCATTACAACAACCACAGAGGCAGCAAAAGACCTGAGGGAGAAGTTATCGCACCGAATAGGAGATCTGGTAAAATCCAGAGTGCGAACCATGGCTTCATCTCTCGTCAATGGTTTCGGAAAAGAGAGCTTCAGTCGCCTTTTGGTGGACGAAGCTCTAATAAACCATTTTGGAGCCATAATAATGGCTGCCCGGCTGTCTGGTGCTGGCGAACTTGTCCTCATTGGAGACGTCAATCAGTTGCCTTATATCGACAGAGAAAATCTCTTCGAGATGAGGTACCATCGTCCAACGCTGGTTGCAAATATCACCCAGGAGTTGCTCTGTACACACAGAAACCCAATGGATGTCGCGTATGCGTTGAGGGAAATATACTCAGGTATATATTCCTCAGCCCGTCGTATTAGGTCTCTTGAGCAGAAAAGGTTCAAGGGGGCCCAAATATCCAAAACCCTCCCTAACACCCTTTTCTTAGTGCATACACAGGAAGAAAAGGAGACCCTTATAAGTCAAGGTTATGGGGTAGGCTCAGGATCACGCACCCTTACCATTCACGAAGCTCAGGGACTAACGTACGAGTCGGTAATCGTTATAAAAACAAAGCCGAAAATGAGACTACACGAGAGCGTCTCACACGCGGTCGTTGCACTATCGCGGCACACTGGGACCTTCATCTATTACGCCGACGACATCGAAAATGATGCCATCAGTCGATTCGTGCGGCGCGCATCGTCTGCGTCATCGGAGACCATCAAGGAATACAACCTGCAGATGGCCGTCAGAGATCGGAACGAGGCGGTGATGAAGGCTTTGGGCCAGGAGAAAGCAACAAAATTGGCATAGGATGTAAAAAATGTGTATTTGTAATTTATAAGAAATAAGCATTGTGTGCATGCCCCGAGCATTCATGCTCGCCATCGAGGGCTCCTTCTCGCGGCGGCATCATGTGTCGGGTCGTTCTCCTCCCTCAAATATGGTCGAGGAGAATGATGGCTGGCACATGTGTCATACTCGTGATCGGGTGCTGCTTGCGGGTCGCCGGTCTGCTCGTGGCATTCACGCAGTGCATTGACTAACTTAGGCTATTTCAAGTATCTACTAACACTCTTTGTATAGTATACCTAAAAAATTGTAAATGTTAGTTAACAAAGGGCACAGACCCTGGAGTCTGTGGTTAATAAATTTTAATTTAAAAAAAAAAAAAAAACATAGATCTCGCGAGGAGCGATTAGGCCTGTACCCAAATCAAGTGTATTTTTACGCGATAACGTCTTATAAATCGATTAACGTCGGCTGCAAGTATAAAAAGCATGACTCATTGTCACGTTCCGCCTGAGCTGAGCGGGCAAGTGAGAGCGCGGAACAAGCGGTAGAGAGGCACGATCAGCCTAAGCGTTCGGCTTGTAACGCATATGATATTATCACGTAAAATTATCTTTAGTAAACCGATTTTACAGACAACCATCTTTTTTGTACGAAGTAGATTGAAATTGCAACGGTAAGTCTTGGCTACGCGCCGCTGTTTAGTTTAGAAATCGTGCGTTCAACGAAAAATAAATAATACGTGATATAGGCTGAATCATACTAGTTGGTTGATGTGAAGTTAGCTACAAGCTGCGCAATATCCAATCAACGAGCAGCTTTATGTGAGCTTCAGTCAGGATTCGATATTGCGCAGCTTGTAGCTAATTTCACATCCGCCGACTTGTATGATTTGGCATATGCCTCATTATATCCCCAACCCCCCCGCACCTCCTTGTGATAATTCGCGAATTTTTCCGTAGTTCACATGAATTTGTCCGTAATTTAAATGTCATTTATAAATAACTAGCGACCCGCCCCGGCTCAGCATTACATATACTCGTAAACCTTCCTCTTGAACCACTATCTACTAAAAAAAAACCGCATCAAAATCTGTTGCGTAGTTTTAAAGATATAAGCATACATAGGGACAGACAGACAGCGGGAAGCGACTTTGTATTATGTAGTGATATGTCAAGTTATGTCGTTTATGTGATTATTATGCGGCATTTTGCGGTGATCGTATCATCAATTTTTCACCTCTTTCTCTCTCTTTCTTTCTTGTGTTTTCCATCACACACACGTTAAATGCACAATAATATTTAACAATGCTTGATTTTTGCGACAGGTCCCGACGACAGTATCTCTGACGACTCTCAGCAACGTAGCGGGAGTGAAGATAGCGCGGCGAGTGTGCGCGCTACGCCTACTCTTCGTGCGAGAAACCACGGCCGTCAGGGAGCTGGGCGGCCTCAGCGGCTTCCTACATACCTTCACCTGCGAGGTAACTCTCACTCTCTAGGTTATCTCACTCTCCAGATTATCTCACTCTCTAGGTTATCTCACTCACCAGATTATCTCACTCTCTAGGTCATATCACCCTCCAGATTATCTCACTCTCCAGATTATCTCACTCTCTAGGTTATCTCACCCTCCAGATTATCTCGCTCTATGAGTTATCTCACTCTCTTGTCTAGGTTAAGGGTACGTCTAGTACGTCTAGACAAAACACCATTTGTTCTAGGACTTTCCTTGGAATGTGACAGGGTCACATTGGATGCAAGCCGCTTCCAATCGGTCCTGTTGCTGATAATAGTGATGATTAATTTTTGTTTCACACCTAATCTACGAGTACATAAGCGATTTGCTTCTGGTACTTCGCCGGACGCTGCCGTGGCACGCTCGCTTCGCTCGTTCGGCTCGTGCGTTGTTTGTCGTGTTCTAACCTATCCTTACAAATTTTTTTGTTTCACACCTAATCTTTAATATGACTATATTCGACGAAACGTTATTCTTCTAATAGTTATTTGCCCTAATGAACGATTTGAAAAATGATACGAGTAAATGTTTCTAACGTTTTTTGTCATTATAATGAACAATAATTCTACCAAATGAAACGTCATACAAAAATCAGCCAAACAATTTTCCTCGAAAAGGCAGGAAACCGTTCGTAACAATATTACTAACGCAGCTCAAACCCGACAAATAGTCACACACTTGATAGTCGCCCACATGATTGTGGCACATCTATGATATTTTTCACCCGGTTTATTATTATCCAAATCAAATATTATAAAATGAAGTAAAATGTGACCCTTTTGCTTAGGTGTTAGCGATAGCGCGCGCCTACACCGCGGCGCTGGGCGGAAATGCGCTCACTTCCTTCTATATACGACAACTCATGCTACAAGACAACGCACATAAAAACCAGGTGAATATCCATTGTTGTGTTTAAAGTATGATATACCCTCGGTAAGCCCGCGAGTTTTAGGGTTCCGTACCCAAAGGGTAAAAACGGGACCCTTAAACTCGCGGGCTTATACTTTGAAATTAAACTGTGAAATAAATTCTCCACTCGAATGACGTAAGCCTTGAAACATTTGAATTTTGACTCAAATTTAAATGCAAAAAAGACACAGAAGAACTAAACTGAGTCATCTTTTATCAAAATAGCAACCTAGTTTATATATTCGTTAGTTCAAATAACTATTATTTAAATAAATCCATTCAACAGTTTTTTTCATAATTTACTACGGAGAAAACCTTATGCGCATTTAGTACGCAGGTGTGTAATGTGATAATTATAGGTATTTTAAAACAATAAAATAGTAGTTTATGCAACTGTCATATAATGAAGGGTATTAAAACACGAGTGTGAGTTTATGAAACGAGCGCAGCGAGTTTCATAATAGTAACGAGTGTTTTAATACCCGTGTTATATGCAGTTGCATACACTACTTTATCTTCACTAATAAAAATAAAAAATAAAAACACATTGCGAAACATTAAATTCACGCGTACGTGTATTGTCACAGTGAACTTGCCGCCATTAAAATCTAACCAATGAGAGCGCAGCTGCGCGCGCAGGGCCAATCAGGAGCGAGCGCGCGCTGTTCTTTTTTTATTTCATTGGCACAAGATCTTACCAAAGAGTTTTGTGTATGTAAGTTTAGTAGTTTCGACGAAGTTTTCACGTATAACCCAACTGTTTTCAAAAGCCAGCCTAATATCAAAATTTTATACAACTTGTATGAGGATTTTGACATAAGGCTCGCCAGGTTAATTGGTCGCGTTTTATTGATGTTATAATGAGATTTTACGATATCGATGTGGATATTATAACATCATGTCAAATTGCTTAAATTGAGTGTTTTGTTGTCTGCGCTATAACAGTAGTCATTATAAGTCAAGTATTGGAAACATAAGTAGAATGTTACAACATTAGTGTAGATAAATAAAATTATATTGCAATGGGTGCACACGCACTATATCTACTGTTTGTCACCGAATCTATCTCTTCTTCAGACAATATGAGATATGATTTATTTAAGCTACGCCAAATATGAGTTCGCGCCTTCAACTTGTTGCACCTTAATGCACTTTTGTGCATTTAGGCTTTGGGCTTTATGTCTAGTCAGTTCGGAAACAAAACCATCTCTTGCGTGTTTTTTTTAATGTTATCAATACAGGTTATATTCTAGATTTCTAGGATAACATTTTAATTTTACTATGGAATCGATTCCGAAATCGCGAAAAAAAATAGCTATTCCGTGCAAAAAGTTTATATACTCTTGACAAAATGTATGGAACAGTTGATTTCTCTTTTCGCGATTTCGACTCAATGACATTTTTATGAAGAACAGCATTTTTTTGCCATTTCGAGGTTAGTCTCATAGTTAAAGTTGTTTATCGCGTTCTACAGGGTGTTTGGATTCGAACGAGCTATACTCTAGGATGTCATTGTACTTATTATTTGTAAGCAACTTTTACCATGGGACCAACCTCAAAATCGCAAAAAAAAAACAGCTGTTCCATACAAAATGTTTATCGACTCTCGACAAAATGTATGGAACAACTGCTTTTTTCAATTTCGTGGTTGGAGTAAAAGTTGCTTACAATGATGAGCACAATGACACCTAGATTATCGCTTGTTCAAACCCAAACACCCTGTATAATAGAGTGTGTTAAAAATATGTAACTACAATGAAATGTAACATTTTGGTTTTTGTTCACAGAGTCAATGTCTGATGTCTGTGGGAGGCGACATAGTTCACATAACGTATTGAAGAAACATGACAATTACTGTATTTGTTGCTAAATTATATGAATTGTGTGTTTAGATTTAATCGAACACGATTTAATAAACCATTTGTTCGACCTTTTTCTACACATCACCCTTCGAGCAAATATCTACAGAGCCACAGTCCATAAGTGTAAGTAGTAAAAAAATGTCCGAGCGCTGTCGTACATACCGATTCAGATATTTACATTAAACAATTCACAATTACCCGTTTTCTCGAATCTCGACTAATGTAGAGATTCGAGTAAACGGGTCACCTAATTATTTCTTGTAACCGAGTACTTTGGCATCGCGCGGTGTTGTAGTCGGCTTGCAATCGCTTTACGACTAACTAAAAAGTCTGCCGTCTACGTAGCTTGGGCAGAGTTCTGGCTCGGACACTTTTTGACTCTTTGGATATTTGCTCGAAGACATCACCATTTTAAGAAGGTCATCAACAGTCTTACAGGAAAAAAAATCTGTGCTATATTATGACATAGCGCTCATAGCGTATCTTGACTAGGTTAGCGATCACCAAACGTTCGGCACGGCCAGTCCATGTGACCGCGAGTGGCATTTGCAACTCAGCGCTACCGTGGCTCAGATGACACGTTTAATCGAATACCCTGGTTGTCTTACCCGTTTGGCCGTATCAGAGGCCTCCAGGCGGCCTAAAAACTTTGACACTAGGGCTTAGTATGCAGTTAATATAAAAGTTAAATTATATTCGAATCGTGTTTGAAAGTTTTTGACACTAATTGAGAGACTGTAAAATGTTTTAAAACGAATTATTTATAATCTATCGGTGTTGTATATTTTTTAGTTCTAATGTAGAATATTTATGTCCGTTCTTTTGTATTATTATCTGAATTAAATAATAATCATTAGGGGACATTTTAAACACAGTCTCTGACCCCAAACTAAGCAAAGCTTGTAATGTGGCTGCCAGAGACTGATATACTACATATTTTTAAATACACACTTATATAGATAATACCTAAATAACACCCAGACACAGAGCAAACACATAAATACTTGCCCTGGGTGGGGATCGAACCCACGCCACTTTGATTCCGTAGTCAGGGTCACTAACCACTGAGCCATCGAGGCAATAAATAAATAAATATTAGAGGACATCTTTACACACGGTCTCTGACCCCAAACTTAGCAAAGCTTGTGATATGGCTGCCAGAGACTGAATACTACAAATACATATTTTTAAATACATACTTAAATAGATAATACCTAAATAACACCCAGACACAGAGCAAACACCTATGTTCATCACAAAAATGCTTGCCCTGGGTGGAAATCGAACCCACGCCTCTTTGACCCCGGATTCAGGGTCACTAACCACTGGGCCATCGAGTCAGTTAAATTGTGTTGCCAGCTAAAATAATGTTCAGCTCATGTTATTCATATATAGATGTTTAATTGATATAAAGTAGTATGGAAAGATACATGTCAAATACGTTAAATAATTACATTAATTGTATAAAAGTCTTATTAGGATAAAACGTCAAAAACAAGCCTTTTTTAGCCTAACTTTTAGTTAAATACTTAATTATTGCTATCCTTTTTTTTATATTTAAAACAGAAAAAGATGCAATCTATTTAATAATTATTTCTACATAAGTTTAATTTTGATAATAATACGATTGAATTGACTATAATCGCCTGTGAATTGGTTTAAATTTTGATAATTTGCTTTTTCGTAGATTAGGTAGTAATGAATTTAAAATTATAAAACATTTTTGTATATTTATATTAGTAAAAATGAACTCTCTTCATATTTTCATGGCACATTATTGAAATTTCACCAAATACATAATTATTTAATTAAAAAATGAGTTCTTATATTGACAAGTTTTATCTTTAACATATCTAAAGGAGGAGAAGTTTTTTTTAGACCCTTAAGCTTACTACGATGTAACGTTTCGAGCAAATATCTACAGAGCCACAGTTCCTAAGTGAAAGTAGTAAAAAATGTCCAAACGCCGTCATACATACCGACTTAATTATTTACATTAAATAATTCACAATGACCCCTTTTTCCGAATCTCGACGTTATGTCACCTAATTAGTGCTGGTGACTGATCACTTTGGTGTCGCGCGGCGTTGTAGTCGGCTTGAAATCGCCTTACGACTAACTAAAAAGCCTGCCCACTACATAGCTTGGGCAGAGTTTTGCCGCGGACACTTTTTTTGCACGATTTTGACTCTATAGACATTTTCTCGAAGAACGTTAAACAACTTATTTTGCAATTTATCACGCGCATTTTATTTATTTCAAATTGGTTGGTAATACTAATCCCAGATTCATAATTCACGTAAAAGTACAACTAGAGTCTGAACAGCGAGAGAATGCGATCCTGAAGGGTAGATAGATGGAATAGACGACATAACTTTGAAGTGGTGTGAATCGAATATCACTATCACTACATAGTATAAAACAAAGTCGCTTCCCGCTGTCTGTCCCCATGTATGCATATATCTTTAAAACTACGCAACGGATTTTGATGCGGTTTTTTTAATAGATAGAGTGATTCGAGAGGTTTAAATGTATAATACACCTGTGCGATGCCGGGGCGGGCCGCTAGTTTAAAAATAAATGACACAGTTTAGCGCTGAATTCATTGAAAATAAAATAACTTTATGTTTTCAAAAATATTATACGCTGTCTTTTAGGGTTACGTCAACTGTATATTTTTAGCACATGTGCTAAAAATATCACATAAAATAACTTTAAGTTTTCAAAAATATTATACGCTGTCTTTTAGGGTTACGTCAACTGTATACTGTGTGTGTTTTTAGCACATGTGCTAAAAATATCACGTAAAAGTAACAGTATTTATATTTATAATAATACGTTATTCTGTTGAATAATTTTTACAAAATTAGCATGTTATAATTTATTTATTACAAAACTGCGCCCTCACCAAACATGCGAAGTAAATAACAAGAAATTGTCATGTTTTTATAGCAAATATTTATGAAAATTGTTATCGCAATTTATTTTATTAGTACTTTAGTGAATTTCAGAAATAGGAATCCAGACAGATAAGTAGGTAAATGCAACTTGGTTACTTTTTTTTGGGTCAGTTAAAAAGTAAATAACAATGTTATTTTTTTCCTATCACTAAGACTTAGGATAGGATATTATAGGATTCTTTTCGGAGAGTGTGCATCTGAGCTGCACGACCTTATTCTACCATCCCTTTTCTACTACAGGACAAGTAGGAGGACGCCACATTACCACCCCTACACTGTCGATTTTCCTTCGATACGTACGAAGCGGTTCGATTCAATATTTCTGAAACGAACCGCCAGAGAATGGAACAGTCTTCCTGCTTTCCTGTTTCCTAAGAGATATAATCTAAAGCTTTTCAAGGTTAGAGTGAATAGGTACCTTCTAGGTCTGCGTGCTTCATCTTCGACCACAACGTCGCTTACCATCAGATGAGTTGGTGGTCAAGCGTGGACTTATTCGCGATAAAAAAAAAGACTTCAGGATGGCATTCTCTCGCTGTTCAGAGTATAGTTTATGGTGGCCCAAGCTGGTGAGCTGGGTTTTGGGATTTAAAACCTAGTTCTTACTTTCATTTTAGCTATTTGTTGTATTTCAAATGTATTTGTTGTATTATGTTTGGTTTGAGACGTATTTTTTTGTAAGGCTTTGGTGAACCCACGCTCTTAGGTAATCAATTAAGTGAAGGTGTCATAGACACCGTCGAGGAAACTATCGTACAGGTCATTATATAATTTGTAATACGAGTATTTAATTGTTACTACAGGTTTTCTTATGCAAAAGATGTTGCCAGATTTGAGTCCATGACTTAACTGTAATTTGTCCTTTTTGTACGATGCAAAGATACTAGTTTCGGAAGTAGAACTTTTTAGGTCAATTTGTTTTTTATGGAAGAAAAGAGGTTATTGTGTTTTGTTTTTAATTTCAAATGAGCACGTTTTCAGCCACGTCTTGTCATGTAAACAGTTTTATTAATGAAAAGCTCTAATCATAAGTAAAACAAAAATGTAACTAGTTTAAAGATTTTAATGTGGAGTCATTTTAATAGGTAACATTTGACAGTTAATTTATGCAAAGAAAAATATACCTTAGTCTAAAGGAATAAAACTCCAAGCCGTCTTCGAGAACACATATCGGTCGTCGTCAATATTGCTTTCTTGTTTTATTCCTTTAGTGTAAGGTATATTTTTCGTTGCATAAATGAACTGTCAAATGTTACCTAATAAAATGACTCAACTGTGACTGTTTAAAAAGGTAAAAAATTATAACTAAAGTATGCTTTTTCGGACACAAGGGTAAAAGTAAAAAAATATCACTCAAATAAGTTTAAAACGATATATCTTTAAAATAACCCTGTATAAATATATGCCTAGCAATTGTAGCCGTTTACGTATTAAGCCAAGCGCGTGACGTCAATTATCATCAATTATTTATTGTAACCATGACATTGAAATTTGATACTGTTGCCGGAAGTCGTAATATATTGTGTCATTAAGTCATCACATTATATTTGACAGCTCTTAATGGTTCCTTTCCTTCTTACTTATTAAAATGAAAAGGCTCTCTTACATATTAATAGACTTTTGCTCTTTTAGAGCTGTTTGGTACAGAAACTCATAAACAGCCGAAGTTATTTCAGTTTCCGTTATTATTTTAAATATACAGCCGCTAAAAATACTGTATTGATTAAGACTCGAGTTCACCAAAACGCTTGTTCAAATTAAATGTGTGATTACTATATTTAAACAACGGTTTTTGCTTGGTGAACCGCATTTTTTTTAACAAACCATATTTAGATTTAACCAACAGTTAATAAATTAAACATCTGTTGGTGAACTTGGTCTAAGACCCGAGTTTAAGTACAGTATTCACACGTTTAACTTAAAAACAAGCGTTGGTGAGTTCAATTCTACGGGTCTTAGAATCCCGGTCAAATTCCGTAAATACGGGATTTATACTAAACAGCTGCCATATATTTTATCAGAGAGCACTATTTCTCTATAAACACAATGTCAAATTCAACGAATATTTTTTATGGAAGCTCCGTGTAGAGAGTTTTAAACATAACTCTGTATAAATAAATTAAGTAAATGATGTATTTAATTTAATTAGTTACGTCATCACAAATACAACAATGTTAATTTTTTTTTTTTTAATATTTATCTGATACAAAGACACTGCAATATGTCACTGTCACTATGGAAAAATAGTGTTAAAATAAAAAAAAAAACATAAAATCAAACAACTTGACTTTTAGACTATACGCAACAGCAGCAGACTACAGTGTCAACGCGACGGCATTGGCCCCTATGTATTTCTATGAATTAAATTCCCGCGTAAACCGCTGTATAGGCCGAATCATACAAGTCGGCGGATGTGATACCTGCAAGATGCGTAATGTCCAATGATCGCGCAGCTTTGTGTGAGCTTCAGTCAGGATTGGATATTGCGCGGCTTGTAGCTAACTTCACATCCGCCCACATGTATGATTCGGCGTATACCTACTGGTATTTACGTGACGCCCGCTGACACTGTAGTTTGCCGCTGCTGCGTGCAGTCAACTACAAAATTGTATTTTTAACCCCCGACGCAAAAGAGGGGTGTTATAAGTTTGACGTGTTTGTTTGTCTGTGTGTCTGTCTGTCTGTGGCATCATAGCGCCCGAACTACTGAACCGATTTCAGTTCAGTTTTTTTTGGATGAAAGGAGACTTAATCGAGAGTGTTCTTAGCTATGTTTTATAAAAATCGATTGAGCCGTTTAAGAGTTATGGTGGGTTAAAGTGGGGATGGAAGAACCAAAATTCTACAAATGTGCCCAAAATGGTTGTCAAATGAAAGATAAGACGTGTCGGGGGTTTTTTAAATTTTTAATTTATATATTATTGAATAGTAATCTGTTAATCTTGCCAAGAAGGTTAGTAAGGTACTCATAAGTTTTCATGTATGTTAATTAAGGTCGCTTATTGCTTGTACGTATAAACAACTGGATTTTAATTATGATATCCTATGGCGTTTGTGAATCAACTAAACCTTACAACGTCCACAGCAGGACATAAGCCTCCCATGGCATAGCATGGATTTCCAATAAGACCAGTTGGAAGCGGCTTGCATCCAGCGCGATTCTTCGGTCTTCATTATATCGTCGGTCCGCCGTGTCTGTGGACGTCCTACGCTGCACTCACCGGCATGTGGTCTCCATTCAAAAACTTTACGGCCCCATAGGCCATCCGTTCTACGAACTATGTGCTCTACCCACTGTCACTTTCTCTTGCTAATCCACTTAGCTGTGTCGGTTATTTTAGTTCATCCACGAAGCTCCTCATATGTTCAACAGTGGACCATAAATGACTAGTTTTTGCTCGCGTTACATTTTTTAAATTTTTATGTTATTCCATAGGAACGGGATAAAAACCTACGAGTATGTCACTTTCCGTCTTTCAAACTATGTCCATGCCAAAAATAAAGCGAATCAGTTGTTCCGTTGCTGCGTGAATGAGGAACAAACCAACAAACACACTTTCGGATTTAATATTAGTAAGGAAAGCTGATACGGTACTCAAGCGTACTTAGTTGATCCAGTTGTGTATAGGTCCAAGTGCTGGGGCCTTATTGTATAAGCGCTCTGACGTTCGGCTCCGCTTTTTCTCCAGCTCGCGCCAGTTACTCACGCCACGAGAGCGAGCGGGAGGAAAAGCGAAGCCGAACGTCAGAGCCACGGTAATGATATCTAGATATTATTACCATGTCAGAGCGCTCACACGTGATGTCCTCTTGATACCAATATGACCAAGAGAACATGTACGAATATGTCCTCGTGGTCATACCTACTAGTATACTAGTATGACAAACTAGTATGACCACGAGGACATACTCGTGCATGTTCTCTTGGTCATATTGGTATCAAGAGGACATCACGTGTGAGCGCTCTGACACGAGGAAACGACCCCCAATAAGGCCCCTGCGGGCTTAGCATACGGACCATAAAATTATACTATCGACGTGTCAGAACGTGACAGTTACGATGAAGCATATATCTGTCACCTTTGCACACATCGATAAACTCTTGTCGTGGTCTTGTATGCTAAGGACACTGGTGTACTCGGTGCTATATCATATCGTTTGGCTTTTTTTCTACTTATGTTTTACACGAGCTGCGCCGTGAATCGTTCTGTTTTATTATAGGTACTTATGATGACATAGTGGAAGACCTTCCAGAGGTAATTGTGAACAATTTTTACTATGAAGCCAATACCGAAATCGAAAAAAAAAGCGGGCCCATACATTTTATCGAGGGCCAGTAAACGTTTTTTTGAATCGGCTGATGTTTTTTTGAAATTTCTTTCTTGGTCTCAATAAAAGTTGTTCATACATACATACGTTGTATACTTCTGAAAGTCTTTAGAGTTTGCAAAGCAACATTTACCGTCTTACCACAAAAGTTTTACACACGCTTTAGACAATGTTTAACAGTACAAATTGCACGCTTTAACAGTGTTTAAAGCGTGTTTCAATATTTTGTGGTAAGACGGCATACGTTTTAAACAACGTCATATTGTCAATTGATGGGATAGTAAATTAAACTGCACTATTCACAAACTACTGGCTGTAGTGATGTTTAAAGCAGTACCATATTACTCGTAATAACATTGTAGCTCATTTTGAAACTTGAAATTAGTATATGTAAGGAAATTAGGATTTGTAAATTTTCATTGCACAAGTGCAATATTATATCTACTATTCCCCGACTGCTAAATATTGTTTAAATTCAGTTCTTCTCACAATGTTTCAAAGCGCAGCTCGAGTATATGTTTTCTAATCTCTTGAATGTTTTGTAAAACCTTATCCGTGATCGTGTTATTTATTGTAGATAGATGCGTGTATAGTTATAATAAATTGTGACACAAATAAACAACATTTAAGTAAAATGCTCATGTTTTATTAAGACCGAAACACTTGTGGGAAAATCGCTAAATGGCGGAAAAAGGTCAGCCATTTCACACTTAGTAACTTTAAGTTCTGGTAACACCTTCCTATAGGCCGAATCATACTCCTTGGCGGCTGTGATGTTAGCTACAAGCTGCGGATAACCCAATCCTGACTGAAGCTCACTTAACAGCTGCTAGGATTGTGTTTTCCGCAACTTGTAGATGAATGGAAAATGAGATAAGTTTTTAGGTTTGCAGCGGTTGTATTGTTTTTTAACCGACGAAAAAGAGGGGTGTTATAAGTTTGACGTGTCTGTTTGTCTGTCTGTGTGTCTGTCTGTCTGTCTGTCTGTCTGTCTGTCTGTGGCATCATAGCTCCCGAACCACTGAACCGATTTCAGTTTAGTTTTTTTTGGATGAAAGGAGACTTAATCGAGAGTGTTCTTAGCTATGTTTTATAAAAATCGATTGAGCCGTTTAAGAGTTATGGTGGGTTAAAGTGGGGATGGAAGAACCAAAATTCTACAAATGTTCCCAAAATGGTTGTCAATTGAAAGTTTGTTGTCAAATATTTTTGTGTCGGAGGTTTTTTAATTAGGTATATTATTCAATAGGTACGTAACACCTTCGGTTGTTGTATTATTCGTGATATTTTGAATTATACAAAATTTTTAGAACGACGTAGTTACGTTTTTATTTTAAAAACAATCATTTTAGCGTTTCCCCATCGTCAACTATATCATTAAATTACTCCAATTTTAATACAGGGTTTTCGTGGTCTCCATTCAAAAACTTTACAGCCGCATTGGCCACCAGTATTAAACTATGTGCTCTGCCCACTGCCACTCCAAACTGCTAATCAGCTGGGCTATGTCGGTAACTTTGGTTCATCTAAGAATCACCTCATTCCTGATTCGATCACGTAGAGAGAGCCCTCTCCATGGGTTGGACTACTCTGAGCTGTCTTGATAATTATCAATTATCAACCCATCAAAAATTAATGGCTCCGTATAAATATTTCATTCACTCGTATAATAGATGTTCCCTTGGATGTTCCGTCGATGTGGCCGATCATAAAGATTACGACTTCAGCAAACTTGAATCAATTTCTAATTGCAATTTAAGTTCCAAAGTTCGCCTATCAAATGCAGTGCTAACTAAAACCATCAATTGGCTTTAACCACCCTCATAATTTATGTGGAAGTATAAGTATTGGACATGTATCTATGCTGCAAATATAGCAAGAACTTCTTCCCTTTTTTTTTAATTAAGTAAAACACAGGTGTTACTCACGTTTGATTTTTAGTAGGATACCACTATAGTTTCGATCGCATTTGGCGATCTTTCTCAAGGTCGGAGTACTAGCTCGCGGGCTCGTCTCGCATAGCACAGCCTATGCGAGACCATCAGTGCTATGCGAGACGAGCCCGCGAGCTAGTACTCCGACCTTGAGAAAGATCGCCAAATGCGATCGAAACTATAGTAGTATCCTACTAAAAATCAAACGTGAGTAACACCTGTGTTTTACTTAATTAAAATGTACGAAAACCACGTTAGTTTTCATAGTGGAACTTCTTCCCTTTTTAAAAATCCTTGTCAGCACACTGCCGAAACGGTACAACTTCCTCCAGTATGTTATTAGGTACTGCTGCTGACTGTATTGTTAGTCTATACATAAATCTCAGTTCCTGCATTAAATAAGCATAGTTAAATAACCAACTTTAACCCAATTTATTATCAGATCACCAGAATTTCGCCAATTTTAACCAGTCATTGTTTTTTCGGTGACATAAGCTTTGTAACTAGGTAAAACCTAACATTCATTCCACACGATACGATTTGATAATTCAATGAACTCCCCAAATGAGTTACAAAAAATAAGATAAAAATGTATTGTTTGGATTTTCTTATTTTATATTATTTGTAAATTAATGATTGAAATACGTGTGAATTAATATCAAACTGTATCGTGCAGAAAAACCAGTCAATAAAAAATCAAAAAGCTCGTCATAAATACATTATTTATTTAAAACATCATAATCATTGACTTACACTTTACAAATGAAATGCCAAAAAAACGTTGACAACAAGATCGTTAATTACCCTTAAAACTATTAATACTTTAATTAATTAAGTACATTTCATTAGTAAGCCTAATTTCTTATAGTAAATTGGGAGAGAGGTTTAGCGAGACGCGTTGTTCTCATCTCGAGGAACTTTGGACGAAATAACTTTAAACTCTTAACAGAAGGTAAGGGGTTAGAGATCTAATTAGCTCGTGTAGCGTGGTAGTGTCGGGTAGTAGTGCGCGGGTGTATGTGCGCGCGGGTAAGAGTACGCGGCTCGGCGCGTCAGCGGCGGCGACCGAAACGCAGGAAGGAGTGCACGACGTCCTGTCGCTTCATGCCGGAGTCAAGCAGCTGGGGGTAGTCGCGTACCAGAGCTGCAGACAAAACATCTTTGTAAAATAACAGTAATCGTTTCGGTAACGTTTTTAGCTGCGCAGGTAGGTACTGCTAGTAACCACTCATTACAATGCGCGAAATTGATGCGTGAAAAGACATGATCCACTGTTGCAGCCTTACAACTCGAGGAAAGTTTAAAGCACCTGTAAGTAGCGCGCGCCGCGCGGTTCGTCTACAGCGGCGTCCATACTCAGTTGTTTTGGACTGCTATTGTAACCGATAGTTAGCGCTATTTGCTGCGTGGTCTTACAACTTTACCTTGATACTCAGGGACTTGTTCACCGGCCGCTTCAGCGTACAGCTCGAGGAAAGTGTTGAGTGCCTGGCAGAAGCGCGCGGCGCGAGGGTCATCTTCAGCGGCGCCCGCGCACAGTTGCGCCGGGGCTGCGTGCGTCACCGCGAGCATGGCCGCTATGACTACGCACCACACCGCCGTCAGTCTCCACGATTCGGATCTACGACAATGAACACTGGGGTTAATAAAGGTTAGAGGCGTAGCTAGAGTTAAACCTAAGGTAGGACATTTGTGATTTGTATTTATAAGTAGCCTATAGGCGTAGGACGAGTTAAGGTAACATGGATAAGTAGTTGATTAGTATAAGAGCGTAGTATCGCCCTGAACGTAAAGTTGATTACAATCAGTGTTGTCTAAGTATAGAGGCCTATTAGTATAGGAGGAGAATGTCTAGCAGTGGATCTTATAGTTCTGTTAAGATGATAATGGTTCATGTGTAAGAAGTCCCCCATATTCTAGGATATCATTGTCTCATTTCTATCTGTTATATAAAATCCGTGGTGGTCTAGAGATAGTGACACCCTTGCAATCGTGAGGTCGTGGGTTTAAATCCCGGTCCCGTACCAATGAGTTCTTTGGAATTTATGTACGGAATTTCACACCACTACTGGCTTTGCGGTGAAGGAAAACATCGTGAGGCAACCTGCAAATGAACGTCGAATAAAATTGATTATGTATGTGAATCCACCAACCCGCACAGGGCCAGCGTGGCGGATATGGCCCAATCACCCTTCATGGGTAGTCTTACATCCTGCAGTGGACGTTTAAAAAAGACTAATACAGATAAAAATTAAGCTTTCTTTTCAATTTTCAACAATGAATACTGTCAAAATTAAATATGATTGTAGATAGAGAAATGAGATGATATACGGGTCGTGCGAACTCTTATCCACTGCGCTCGGTTACCCCGAATCTCTTTCATAAAAGTTGTTCACAATATTTAGCACATTGATCCAGAACTAGCGTCCTAGAATATTTTATTCAGTTGTAGGAAATAATCTTCAGTTGCATTACGTCACCCTCGTATCTGATGACATAGGTAACTGGCGGCCTTTGTGGGCCTTTGTGCTATCGCGTTACCAGTTTAACGAGGCAAATCGCATTTCCCTTGTGACGCGGTCGTTTTAGCAAGCCCGCGGTTGTGTAGCTGTTTTTTGATACTATAATGTGATATCAGACGAAAATACTGGATTATTCGTAGGTAATAAGTCCAAAGAGGATTCAGCCCTTTGTCATGAACCACTTTTACTGTAGGGCTAACTATATTTAACGGGAGACCTATTTACCATAGTTTTGATACCAGATGAATACATGGCTTCAAACGAGGATCTTTTAAAATATAATAAAAATCGTGTCACAGTGCTTGTCATAAAAGACTGAGTAACAATAAAAAGTAATGAAAAATGATTTCAGAAAGCGGTGTTTTTCCGTCTAACAAATTAAAAGTTTATTTTATATCTTTTAACCCACACGCACATTACGCATATAGTGCTTTATATAAAGACACTAATTAGTACAATTGGTAGCACGCCAGCCGCGGGCGGCAGACGGAATTATACGTAGAGTAGGAAATGTATGAAGAAACAGCTTTTCATTTCTTTAAAAGAAAAAATCTTTTTTTAGTTTAAAAGTTAGTTAGTTTTTTAGTTTAGTGGTCCCATTTAAATTTTACAGAAATCGGCTGACGTTTTTGAAAAATCAACAATAATGCAAATAATTCGAGCGAAATATTCGAATTTTGTACACGATGGAAGGCGGTTTTGCCATTTTTTGCGAAATATTTATTATTCCCAGCGTTTCAACCTTCTATTACGTCGTTGTGTGTAAAGCTGACATCTGATATTTTAATAACTAAGACTTATGAATCAACACCTATAACTCCACAGACACGTTTCTCTGAATGAAAAAAATATCTGTGTAAACCCGGCTGCTACGGTCCATTCCACAGTTTATTGTGAGTGCTGTTTTTCTCGGACAGGTCGCAGAAGAAACACATTTGGCTATATTCGGATGACATGTGGTAATAACTTTCACGGATATATTCAAAGAAAATATTCACAAAGATGTGCTTAGCTAGATTTAGATTTTGCCTTGGAGTGCTGTACATATTTTGCTTTATTCTATTGCAGTATTGCGAAATACGTATTGTTTATATTCCCCTGTGATTTGGCTTCATTGAAGATGTTTCTTGAAGTGATATTGTTTCATTGAAATTGTTTCTTGAAATGGAATCTTTTATGAAAAGAAAAAGAGTTTGTCAGAATTTCTTTTAAATGGGGCTTTGACTATTTTAGGCAAAGATAGAGGGGTTTATACACCAATTTTCCAAACGCTCGCGCAATATTAATAAAATAAGCTGGCAACATATTAAAAGTTGTCTATAATGATCTAAATCAGCCCCTATTAGCATAGCTACCCTTTCTTAATAACCCTGTGCGTAAAATGTGCGAATACTACGCTACTTTCTACCTCAAAAAAGCACCTAGTGGAATATTTACAGCTTAGATTAAATCATTAATCTAAGATTTACAGCATATTTTCCTGTTACTTATGGTGTAATAGAAATCCTGCCACCTACAAAACTAAACAAACTCAAGCGCAAACATTCGGGAATGCGTATTTCACCCACAAAACTCGTGTTTAGAAAACAATAAGAGTAATATTTCACGAGGAATGTGGTTTCTAAGGTCACTCTTTGAAGACGGGGTTGCGCATTCCGACCTTTTTTCGGATATTTTCTGTACGACTGTGACACGGTGGGAGGCATAGAGATTTAGAGAAAAGCTTTCTGTATCCGCGAAAATGTTCGATGTAGCAAATACGCATACGCAAACATCGTAAAAGTCATGTTTACGATACCTATATACATTGTAGTGTTGTGTAAGCACATACTATATTATTATAAGCATTGAGGGTTTTACTAGTGATTTTATTTACGATAAAATAATGATAAGCCTTGACATAATTTCTGTGATAAATAGTAAGAGAATACGCTGGTTACCGTAGCACTGCTTATGGTTAGTTCAGGAACCAGAGACTTCAATTACTTTTTATTGTACTTATCTTATTTTATGTCAATAAAACAAATTTAATCTATATATATAAAAATGAATCTGCGAAATGTATGTACGCGCATAACTTCAGAACGGCTGGACCGATTTCGCTAATTCTTTTTTTATTGTGTTCGCTATAGCCAGGACAAGGTTTGTATCTAAAAAAATAAAAACAAATTCAATTCTAATTTTTCGAATTCGGTCACTTTTTGCCATCCTTATTTCAACCTGCTTTCCATCAAATACCTACACATAATTTGGGGAACAAATACAAAGACAATATGGCTAAAGACATTTTGCATAGGATATGCTTAATAACAGAAAATCTTGAACTTGAAATTTGCGCAGAAATACATAATAAGGTATTAATATCATTAGAAGATTTGTGCGCGATGTTGTCCGGCAAGATGCTGCACCAATTAGGAATGCCTGCACCTAATCGACACATGCACGATGCATTAAATCGAGAATTTGAACGAGAACGGCAATATGACATATATGTTTTGAGTCAATCCGTACAGAGCAAAGTCCCACTTTTAAATAGGTAGCAAAAAACAGCTAACGATAGGTACTATTATGAAAGCAGTAAATGATGGCAATGGAGGATTAATTTTGGAGGATTTTTATTAACAAATAGCACTAGCAATATCTTCATCTGGGATCGCTGCTACATTTGTAAATTAATTATCTGTGATGAGTGTACGATGTCGCACAAACGAGCATTAGAGGCACTCGATCGAACATTGAAATATTTAGGTATGTAACAATCAGAACCTCTTCAGAGGTGCGATGATTCTAACGTCTGGTGATTTTCGCCAAACGCTACCAGTCATTCCCAGATCAACAGCTGCTGATGAAATAAATGCTTAATACGTAAAAAAACTTAAATTAACAACCAATTTGCGAGTGGGGTTGCAAAATGACTTTTTTTTTAATTCCGTATTGGTTTGCGTTTGACTACATACAGCCTGATGTTGAGCAGATATGCGGTCTAGGGTGTAGCACGCTTACCTAGAAGATACCTATTTACTCGGGATTGGAAGACACCCACGTCGTACTTTAGAGGGAAGACAGACCCAGGCAAAGCGTTCCACATTCTAGCTGTTCGTATGAGGAATGAGTATTCGAAACGCTTGGTTCTACGCACGGAATGTCCACCATAAAAGGGTGGTGCTTTGGTCGCGTCTGTCTAGCCGTACGATAGAAGAAAGGGGCAGATGGGACCAGATTGTGCAACTCCTGAGCGCACTCTCCGAAGTGTATAAGATAAAAGGCCGATAAACACGCTACCTTACGTCGATTCTCGAGACTTTGCAGCTGCGACTTAGTCAAGGTGTCGTTGTCAATCAGCCTCCTGGCTCGCCTCTCAATCGACTCCAGAGCCTCCATCCAGTTGATATTTGGCAGAGCCAATCCCAAGGATCCCAAGGGTGAGAGCAGTATTCCATGCAAGACCTGACTTGTGCTTTATAAAGACTAAGCAGTTGCTCAGGTGTGAAATACCGTCTCACCTTAGAGAGAACACCAAGTTTTTTGGAGGCTAATTGAGCTTTTGACTCTATATAAGAGCCAAAGTTAAGAGTCGATGAGAAAGAAACGCCTAATAGTTATCGGCAGAAATGTTTTGCAAAATTCAAAACAGTATCAGACATTGGCAATGGGAGAATTCCTGTTGACGCTACTATGCTGGCCTTATTTCATTTCTAGCTAACCCGGCGAACTTTGTTCCGCCATATTTTCTAAGTACAAAGACTTTGCAATATTGCAAATTCTTTCAATATTATATGGTTCTATTTAAAACAGGAGCTATTGTTTATTTACTTTTTTTGTAGTCATAAAACAAAGTCATTGAATTTAGAAAATATGGCGGAACAAAGTTCGCCGGGTCAGCTAGTGATTTATATCATTAAGTGACTTGTAGTACTCTGTGAGTAATAATCTAGTTATTGGTGTTGCGTGCGCGTAATTGTAGATACTATCCTAGTAGCAAATTTACCAATGGGCTTAGTAGGCTGAAAGTTATAGCAGTAGGAAACGGGGGCTATAATACAAATCATTTGACTCAAAGACTAAAACCGTCTACAGTATACAGCCTAGAGTGTTCAAAAAGTTAACATTTTTGACAAAAAAAATGTTCCTAATAATGGGCCAGTACAGACGCCGAGCGGCAAACTAAAATGTTTTCTAAACATCAAAAGCTCTGTGGTGGGAGGATAACTGGCATGTATTTTGTTTGGGTATTTGTACGTCAGTGCTTGGAATGTAAGGAAGCATTCTGACAGGTTTTACGGGGAATCTGTATTTGAGAATGGAACTTGATGGAAAACAGAATGATCTGTGGTTTTCAGCCACGTGAAAGGGTGAAATGAACATCTTAGATTTTACTTTGTAGGTAAGTAGTATTTCGGAAGACATCTTTTCTTAATATGTATTATAAATCCAAGGGGCATTTGCATTTTTTTGATATCAATATATCAAAAAAATGCAAATGCCCCTAACAAACAAACAAACCAATGTTTGTTTGTTCCTCTTTCACGCAGTACTTAATAGATGAGCTTAATTTTTAGCATGCATATAATTCACAGGTGTTCACAGTGTCATACTCGTTTTGTATAGGAAAAAAATTAAGCCCCTTGTGAGAAATAGCGGGTAAAACTACTGGTTTTATATTATATTTGTTAAGCGTAATATTTTTTTTTAGTGTTGTAGTCTAAAGTAAAATAGTTTTTGGATTTTTATGTACGAGTACGCTGCAAATTTATAAAAAAGTAATGCTAAATCGTAAAAGATTAGATCAACGCACACATTCGTAACATTTATCTTTGCACTTAGCATGAAATATTCTAAAGCCAGTTACATGAAATCTGCAGGAAAAACGCGAATTTCCAAGGATTTACTGTCTCGCTTCACCCCCGCTACGCAGATTCACGCTTCCCCTTTTAATAATGTATTGCGTATAACGCCTACTCTCTTATCTAAAAATCCTCCGAAAGCACAAAAGTTTAAGCACTTTGTGACGGACAGAATGCCGACAGATTATAGACTCAGCCCGATGTTGTGGCGGTAGGCATAGTAGATGTTGGGGCTCTCTCAGACTGAAACTACCCTTATATTTTCACCGATTTAAAAAAAGGAGGCTATCAATTCGACTGTGTTTATTTTGCTAGTATGTTACTAGATTGATTCTTTTTTTGTTTTGTAAATCATACATCAGAGATACCATTAACTCGTTCATCATTAATCATACATCAGAGATACCATTAATTCGTTTTTGTATAATTATATTTATCACAAAAAATGGCAAAACCGCCTTTCATCGTTTACAGAATTCCAATATTTCGCTCGAATTGATTACATTATTCTTGATTTATCAAATTTAATTGGGACTACTTTGGGAGTATACCCTTTCGAACTAAAAAATATTTTTTCGATTCGATTCACAATTGGCGAAATTATCGATGAACATACAAAAAAAAACATACACACGAACATAGAATCTCCTCCTTTTTGGAAGTCGGTTAAAAATCAACAATCAGGCGGAATCTACTACATCGATAATACGAGTAGGTACATTGATCCGTTGGAATTATTCGAATTATGTACACGTTTGAAGACGGTTATGCCATTTTTAGCGAAAAAAAATGTTAAATGATTTTGCCAAACAAACAGAATTTAGCAACGAATTAATGTGGTAATGCTGCCAGCATACTAGATCCAATTTTAAAAGCACCATCATAATTTTAATAACAATTTAAAATGTTCCTGTTTCTTTTTCACTACGTACATTTGATAGAGATAACAATATTATACGTTGCTATTAAAATTAACGATGGCGCTTTTGAAATTGGGCCTAGATGTTGAAATTGAACTTTGGATTGAAACTACTTAAGTATAGCTCACACTCACACATACACATCTTTCGCTGTGTTTCCTTTTCTTGTTTATGAAATTTGTAATACGTAGTCTAAATGAATAGTACAAGTTCTCTACCATATTTCAATAATCGGCCTCAGTTTCCCGTTTCCCGCGATACAGTCTAGCCCTAGTGCGCGGCGCGGACTATTGTCAATCTGGGATCTGTACATATTTTAAGACAAATAAATGTTTTTGTATTTTGTATAGCATTATCTGAAAAGGTTTTCATACCTAGGCTTCGTTCAGCGTGTTTGTCCGAGGATTTGCTTCGTCCGAGGGCTGCGGAGGACTTATCCAATAAACTCTAATATTGGCGTAATCACCGAGTTTGTTGAACTAGGAGATTTACGACGCTGAATAAGAAACTGTTGTTTACAAATTTCCGCTTTATTTCAGGCTAATGTTTTATTACTGCTCAGACTATACTGTACCAGGCTTTTTTGTACTAGTCCACTGCAGAACGTAGGCCTACTCACGATGGGTGATTAGGCCATTTCCACCACTGGCCCAGTGCGGGTTAGTGGATTCACATACGCCATCGAATTTCTTCTACGGACGTATGCAGGTTGCCTCACAATGTTTTCCTTCACCGAAAAACCAGTGGTGTGAAATTCCGTACATAAATTCCAAGGAATTCATTGGTAGGAGACCGGGATTGAACCCACGAACTCACGAATGTAAGGCAAGCGTCATTACCACTAGACCATTACGGCTCAGTTATACGTCAATGGGGTTAATTTGTACAAGTTTTTATGATATGTAGCCGTATATCTATATAAGATGTTTATTAATAAAGGCCCAGTTATAATATAACCACACATCGCGTACATTAGAACCACTTTTTAACTGACTTCCAAAAAGGAGGAGGTTTTATGTTCGTCTGTAAGTTTTTTTTTTGTCTATGTTCATCGATATTTTCGCTAATTGTGAATCTAATTTTTTTTTTCTTTTAGTTCGTAAGAGTATACTCCCGAGGTGGTCCGCCTATTAAATTTATTAAAAATGGCTCAACCAATTTCGATAAAATTAAAATGGCACCAATATAGAAGTATACTCTTTCTGATAAAAAAAAGAATTATCAAAATCTGACCTCTATGTAAAAAGTTGTGCGTGGTTACGAGTATACATACTTACATAAAAAAATACATATTGTACGCGTCGAATTGAGTACCTCCTCTGTTTCGTCAGTGTTGTTTGTCTATAAATACTAGACCCGCCCATAAAAGGTTTTGCGTTTAATACCTATGACCCTGTATACCTAGAGCAGAAGCCATTTATAATATTAGTGCGATTAATATCTACTTGGTTGATTGACCTTAAGATTTTCATCAAAGGCACACCATCAGAGTTAAAATAGGTATATATTGAGAGGTTAATGCGCAGAGATATATTATTATAATAATAGTTAATAAACAAACGAAGGTCTCGAATTGTCTATATACATAGCTTTATTATTTACCTAGTTATATTGATGTTTGTTAAGTGTTCACTAAATATGTGATTAGAGCGCTTAGACCTTTAAACAAGCAATTATTTTATGTATATTGGTTTTAAATATTAAATAATGTCATGGTCATTCAATTACACAAAAAAACATAATATAAAGGAATAACTCGGTGACTTTTCCCAACTATTGTTCATAAATTCATTTCCCAATATTTTTAAATCAATGCTAAACAAAAAAAAATCCCTTAGTTGAAAAAACAATTACTGATGCCGTAATGTCGTAGAACATGTTTTTACATAAACACCGTCTTTAGGTAGCACTAGCTGCCCGATCCGGCTTCGCCCGGGGACGATTGGCTAAAGAAAACAAATAGTAAGGATCCCTAAATTTTTTTGAAATATAATGTACCGGGGATAATGTAGTTTTCTAACAGTGAAAGAATTTTCCAAATCAGTTAGTAGTTTCGGAGCCTATTCGATGCAAACTTTCAAATCATCATATCTTTCCTCTTTATAATATTTGTTTATAGGTATAGATAATAATATCTACACTATCTAACATGGCTAAATGATTAAAATTAGGGGGACCCACAATTTAGCGAGCTACTCGGGCCACGTCAGTGCTCAGTTGTAAATGCCACCAGCGGTCACCCATCCGAAAATTGACCGTGCCGAACGTTGCTTAACTTTGTTGATCGCTTACAAACACTTAGTGAATCCACGCAATGAGCTCTACAATATGCTTAAATACAATCCACAGTCAAATAAGAATGACATAAATAATTTGTAGAGATTAAAAAGACAAGTCTACCCCACATTTCCATACATCTTCACACACCCGCATACAAACTGCAATTACCCATTATTACGCCACGTACGAGTATATTAAATGCCATACATATTAAAATATTAGCAATAGTATGTGACTTTTAATACGAGAATGAGCTATTTGTTGACGGGAATAATTGTATTTTAAGCCATGTATTCACTGAGCAACATTTTTTTATAAACTCTGTATCCGAAACAAAATCTACGTGTTTCCGAAAAACCAAAAATAATGTTTCAGAGACAATCATTTTGTTTCTGTAAGCACTACGTGTTTATTGCGACGGGGAACACGGAAAAAAATCAGTTCCTGGAAACATCTACGGATGTTTCAGAAACTGTGTATCCGAAACATTGTTGCTCAGTGAATACATGGCTTTATAATCACAATGAATCAAAAGTGACCCACGAGGTGGACAAATGACCTCATCAAGAGCGCAGGATCGCGCTGGATGCAAGCCACTTCCAACCGGACTAATCCATAGGGGAGGCCTGAGTCCAGTAGTGACCTTCCTTTAGCTGATGAATGCATGGATGTGTCAAAAGCCTAGGTTCATCTCATCATCTGTTACGAACTTCATGCACTTTTTATCTTGCAGTATAAGATTTGTGAATAAAGGTTACATTATATTAGTTTTATTTATTTATTAATATGATTTTTATAATCGACATTTTTTTAAAGCCCATTAAGGCTAAAACAGCATCTCATTATTTAGGTATCCGAATAAATAACAATACGATTATTTAATACATTGAAACGTATCGATATTATTGTTCTAAAATAATTTCACTTCAATGACAAATGTTAAATATTTATCTTTGTGAATTGCTAAAATTAACTTGAACGCTATCAAAGTATAATAAGTTCTCAGAAACTGAACTATCATCAGTAATTGATCTGCTGTCAACGGTTCTGCAAACTGTCAGTCAATGGAAAAGATAACATTCCGATATATTCTGTAATACGAGTACATAATAAATTAATTATTTTGTACCTACGCTAAGTTAGCCGTGGTGGTCTAGTGGTACTGACACCCGCCTTACAATCGTGAGGCCGTGGGTTCAAATCCCGGTCCCGTACCAACGAATTCCTTGGAATTTATGTACGGAATTTCACACCATGTGCTTTTCGGTGAAGGAGAACATCATGAGGCAACCTACATACGTCCGTGGAAGAAATTCGATGGCGAATGTGAATCCACCAACCCGCACTGGGCCAGCGTGGTGGATAATGCCCAATCACCCTTTGTGGGTAGACCTACGTCTTGCAGTGGACTATTGAAGAGGCTGGTACAGTACAAAGAGTATAGGCCGAGCGGCTAGCCCTGGTGTCACAGTTTTTAAGCAGTCTAAAGGCAATAATCTGAATATATTCTAATTATTTATTATATATTCTAATTCTACCTACATGTCATCTGAGTCGAGGTAGCGCTCAGTTTAACAAAATGCCATTTATGGTCACCCATCCAAATACTGACCGTACTAACAGTAGCTTAACCTCGGCGATCGGTAAGAAACATGTAGTCAAACTACACTATGAACGTTAGGAGACTGGTAACTCAAAGCTTTAAAGAAAGCTCGAGAGCACAAGCAAACCAAAAGAAGCATCGTAGAAAGTATCCGCAAAATCTGGTTACTCTACAATACTCTACGTTCGAGTACCTCTTACCTATACCCCTTAATATTTTACCTATAGTTTTTATTAGGGTTCCGTACTCAAAGGGAAAAACGGGACCCTATTACTAAGACTTCGATGTCCGTCTGTCTGTCTGTCTGTCTGTCACCGGGCTGTATCTCATGAACCATGATAGCTAGGCAGCTGAAATTTTCACAGATGATGTATTTCTGTTGCCGCTACAACAACGAATACTAAAAAGAAAAAAAAATGTTTAAGGGGGGTCCCATACAACAAACCTGATTTTTTAGACGTTTTTCGCTCTATATTAGTAATGGTAACTGGTACAACCCGGTCACAATATCTGTGCACCTGACTTCGTGACGTCATATCGAATTATCGGGTCGTATATACATTACCGGACGTCTAGTATGCCTGCCGGACGTAAATTATTATCGGGACGTGTATCGGCAACGAAGATGCGACCGGGTTGTAGATGCTTGAAATTTTCACAGAATATTTATTTTTATACTAGCTTTTACCCGCGGCTTCGCCCACGTTATATTTTGATTTTGGCTAATGTTTATGTCGGCTGCGAAACCTAACCTAAGCGACAAACATCAAAATACCTTAGAGGAATGCTTTTGTTGGTTAAGTTACGGTTGGGGTGTATATACAACCCCCCTGTGTATTCCCGCCTTGTCGTGGCGGGGGAGGTCTAAGGCAGCTGAAAAGGCGGCGCTCGAAGTCTCCCTCTTCTTTGGGTCTTTCCCCCAAGGCAGCTTAGAGGCCGGCACTCGTTGTTCAGCCGCTTTTAACTAAAGCAGCTGAGAGGATGGCCGGTAGGTTGCCTGCCTTATGAGGAGTGTTGCTTCTGAGGCGGGCTGCAGTGCCGCTCTTGCGACGCTGCAGCCGAGGATTAGGGGCTACGGTGGGATGGAACTGGTTGTGTGGGTGCCGCCACCTACCCTACCTTCCCCTAGGCCGTCAACCTGTTGGCAGACGCAGTGGGGCTGCAGGGGAAGAGAAGTGTCGGTATCGCGATGGCCGTTCTCACTGCCCTCTGCAGTTGAAAAGGCAGGCGCTGGGCTACTATGACTGACCCGTTGCACTGGGACCAGGGCGTTGGAATGCTGTCTGACGCTCAGTGCTATGGTTAGTCCCGAGTGGTGGATGACGATGTGTCTTGTGCTCCGAAACACTCCATCATTATTGCGGGAGCGCAAGCTCCGTTATGAAGCCCGAGTTTGGGCTAGCGCTGTTGAGTGCCGCGAAGGAGTAAAATGTAGGAAAGTCCTAAACTTGAAATGACAGGTCATTTCTGGCGCTTAGACGGCTGCTACCGCGGCCCGCTCGCTTAGTTTTTATCCTATCCTACGGAAACTGTTAAAGTTTTTGGGATAAAAAGTGGCCTATGTCACTTTTCGTCTTTCAAACTATATTCATGCAATAAGCCAAGGCAATCCGTTGCTAGGATAAGACAATAACTTTTTCTTAGCCGTTGCTGAGAAAAAGTTATTGTCTTATCCTACGGGAACCGCATTTTTTTCGGAATGGAAAGTATCCTATGTCACTTTCCGTCTTCCAAACTATGCCCACCCCAAAAATCAAGTCGATCCGTTGCTCCATTGCTGACAAACAGTTATTGTCCTATCCCATGGGAATCACGAATTTTCTCAGGATAAAAAAGTATCCTATTATCACTTTCTGTCTTTTAAACCTTAGGTATCCATACCAAAAATCAAGTCAATCTTTTGCTCCGTTGCTGCGTCAAAGAGGAACAAACCAACAAACTTTTCGGATTGATAATATTAAAGTAGGTATGATGATTCTGTACCATAAAGGTAGAATAATGAAACATGTTAAACCTCTAATGATAGTAGATTTAAAAATATTTTTAATGTCAGACAAAATGACGGCCTGGTAGTAAACGTCATAGTAAAATGTGACATGCAGAGGGAAAAAACCATTTTATCTAATTTTAATGTCAGTTGTCATTTTCAATCCATACTTTATTTCCTCTTCAAGGGGATATAATGGTGGAAAAACAATTTGTCCTCTTGCCATGCTACCTGTGATTTATAAAAGTCTGCAGACAATGTCACCTGTCATCTAATTACGTTTCACTGTGACGTTTCATTAATCCATATTCGCGTCATAGAGGAATTAATCACTTAGCGTCTTTGTGATAGTGGAGACAGTTTTGCTTTCGATAGTTTTTGTCCTGTCCTACAGGAACTATGCAATTTTTTGCTTAACGTCTAACGCTTAGCATCTAAAATTCGACGCGCTTGGGTTTGCTCTTGAGTCTCAGCAGCTCTCTGAGATGCGTGGCGCTCGGCATGTAATAAGCCCGATTACAGAGGCGCCAGCGTAAATTTAATAGCAGCGTAAAAAGCGTTCTCTCTATCGAATGCCTAAAGGGAAAAAGAGACAGAACTATGCTATTTAGCTAATATAATTACGATGGTGCCTCTGTAATCGGGCTTAATGTCAAACGCGTTTAAGTGTGCTCTTCAGACTCTTGGCTTCTAGCAATTTTCTTTACGCGAGCTCCGCTAGAACTACGCGCTAGATTCGATTTGCGTTTTGTAGGCATACCTATTAGAATGAAAACTACGTAATTAAACTGAAAAAATACATATAACCTTCTCTAAAGTTTACAGGAAAAGATTGGTTGACTTTGACATTTGCAACTTGAGCAGCCTTGAATGGGCATTGGGCATAGAGAATGTAATTTGGAAAGTCAAGATGCAAATTACCATTTGTCATGGTAGAATATAAGTTTTTTCTTCTAAGATTCTAGCCAATGCGTTTTCATCCCCCCTTTTCAACCCTTTAAAACTATTTTTTCGAATCAAAAAGTAGCCTATGTCCTTTCTCAGGCTCTAGACTATCTGTGTACCAAATTTCATTCAAATCAGTTCAGTACTTTTAGCGTGAAAGCGCGACAGACAGACAGACAGACAGAGTTACTTTCGCATTTATAATATTAGTAAGGATAAACAAGGATCAATGCCCTCATTCTGGCGCGCAAAATATCTCGTACGCTGTCAATCTTGGGACAATACTGACAAAATAAGAGAAGTAGATTATATCGACTGAGCCAGTAACAGAATAGCAAAAAAAAATTGGCCAAGTACGAGTCGGACTCGCGCACGGAGGGTTCCGTACTGTATGGGAGCCCCCCTTAAATATTTATTTTATTTTAATTTTATTATTTAATATTGAAGTAAATCCTTACTAATATTATAAATGCGAAAGTAACTCTGTCTGTCTGTCTGTCTGTCGCGCTTTCACGCTAAAAGTACTGAACTGATTTGAATGAAATTTGGTACACAGATAGTCTAGAGCCTGAGAAAGGACATAGGCTACTTTTTGATTCGAAAAAATAGTTTTAAAGGGTTGAAAAGGGGGGATGAAAACGCATTGGCTAGAATCTTAGAAGAAAAAACTTATATTCTACCATGACAAATGGTAATTTGCATCTTGACTTTCCAAATTACATTCTCTATGCCCAATGCCCATTCAAGGCTGCTCAAGTTGCAAATGTCAAAGTCAACCAATCTTTTCCTGTAAACTTTAGAGAAGGTTATATGTATTTTTTCAGTTTAATTACGTAGTTTTCATTCTAATAGGTATGCCTACAAAACGCAAATCGAATCTAGCGCGTAGTTCTAGCGGAGCTCGCGTAAAGAAAATTGCTAGAAGCCAAGAGTCTGAAGAGCACACTTAAACGCGTTTGACATTAAGCCCGATTACAGAGGCACCATCGTAATTATATTAGCTAAATAGCATAGTTCTGTCTCTTTTTCCCTTTAGGCATTCGATAGAGAGAACGCTTTTTACGCTGCTATTAAATTTACGCTGGCGCCTCTGTAATCGGGCTTATTACATGCCGAGCGCCACGCATCTCAGAGAGCTGCTGAGACTCAAGAGCAAACCCAAGCGCGTCGAATTTTAGATGCTAAGCGTTAGACGTTAAGCAAAAAATTGCATAGTTCCTGTAGGACAGGACAAAAACTATCGAAAGCAAAACTGTCTCCACTATCACAAAGACGCTAAGTGATTAATTCCTCTATGACGCGAATATGGATTAATGAAACGTCACAGTGAAACGTAATTAGATGACAGGTGACATTGTCTGCAGACTTTTATAAATCACAGGTAGCATGGCAAGAGGACAAATTGTTTTTCCACCATTATATCCCCTTGAAGAGGAAATAAAGTATGGATTGAAAATGACAACTGACATTAAAATTAGATAAAATGGTTTTTTCCCTCTGCATGTCACATTTTACTATGACGTTTACTACCAGGCCGTCATTTTGTCTGACATTAAAAATATTTTTAAATCTACTATCATTAGAGGTTTAACATGTTTCATTATTCTACCTTTATGGTACAGAATCATCATACCTACTTTAATATTATCAATCCGAAAAGTTTGTTGGTTTGTTCCTCTTTGACGCAGCAACGGAGCAAAAGATTGACTTGATTTTTGGTATGGATACCTAAGGTTTAAAAGACAGAAAGTGATAATAGGATACTTTTTTATCCTGAGAAAATTCGTGATTCCCATGGGATAGGACAATAACTGTTTGTCAGCAATGGAGCAACGGATCGACTTGATTTTTGGGGTGGGCATAGTTTGGAAGACGGAAAGTGACATAGGATACTTTCCATTCCGAAAAAAATGCGGTTCCCGTAGGATAAGACAATAACTTTTTCTCAGCAACGGCTAAGAAAAAGTTATTGTCTTATCCTAGCAACGGATTGCCTTGGCTTATTGCATGAATATAGTTTGAAAGACGAAAAGTGACATAGGCCACTTTTTATCCCAAAAACTTTAACAGTTTCCGTAGGATAGGATAAAAACTAAGCGAGCGGGCCGCGGTAGCAGCCGTCTAAGCGCCAGAAATGACCTGTCATTTCAAGTTTAGGACTTTCCTACATTTTACTCCTTCGCGGCACTCAACAGCGCTAGCCCAAACTCGGGCTTCATAACGGAGCTTGCGCTCCCGCAATAATGATGGAGTGTTTCGGAGCACAAGACACATCGTCATCCACCACTCGGGACTAACCATAGCACTGAGCGTCAGACAGCATTCCAACGCCCTGGTCCCAGTGCAACGGGTCAGTCATAGTAGCCCAGCGCCTGCCTTTTCAACTGCAGAGGGCAGTGAGAACGGCCATCGCGATACCGACACTTCTCTTCCCCTGCAGCCCCACTGCGTCTGCCAACAGGTTGACGGCCTAGGAGAAGGTAGGGTAGGTGGCGGCACCCACACAACCAGTTCCATCCCACCGTAGCCCCTAATCCTCGGCTGCAGCGTCGCAAGAGCGGCACTGCAGCCCGCCTCAGAAGCAACACTCCTCATAAGGCAGGCAACCTACCGGCCATCCTCTCAGCTGCTTTAGTTAAAAGCGGCTGAACAACGAGTGCCGGCCTCTAAGCTGCCTTGGGGGAAAGACCCAAAGAAGAGGGAGACTTCGAGCGCCGCCTTTTCAGCTGCCTTAGACCTCCCCCGCCACGACAAGGCGGGAATACACAGGGGGGTTGTATATACACCCCAACCGTAACTTAACCAACAAAAGCATTCCTCTAAGGTATTTTGATGTTTGTCGCTTAGGTTAGGTTTCGCAGCCGACATAAACATTAGCCAAAATCAAAATATAACGTGGGCGAAGCCGCGGGTAAAAGCTAGTTATGTATATATGTATACAGTCAAACCTGGCTAACTGAGAACTGGATAAGTGAGAAACCTCTATAAGTGAGAAAAATTGCCAGGTCCCGTCATTTTACCCCTCAAATACCTCTATAAGTGAGAGACCAAAACCTCTATAAGAGAGAGTCGTTTTTCCCTCATGGACCTCTATAACTGAGAGTACTACTTGTCTGAACCTCTATAAGTGAGAGTTGAGGGTAATGAAACATCTGCAATTTATGACCCATTCTTAAATTTCTTGGAACTAACTACCGTTGACTTCAGATCGTGTTCTATTCAAACTTTTTTTTTGTATTTCGTGGAAATAAGTAACATTGTTTTTGTATCGACTTTTTTTGGAATGGCCACACGTGCGTCTATGCTATCCCGTTTGTTAAAATAGTGTTCTATTCAAAATTATTTTGTGTTTTTCATTTATCTACCTAACATTATTTTTGTATCACATTCTTTTGAAAGAGCCACACGTGCGTTTACACTATCTTAATGGTCAAACTAACTACAATTGACAAGTTTCAATTGAAGAGAAAGGTTCGGTGTTAATAAATCAATCTTTAGGAATAAACAAATAAATCGCTAAGATTGAATGTGTTCAAAAGGGAAAAATCTTAAAATAAAGTGCGCAATGAATTTGATTTAGTAGAATCCAACTTTTATAAAATAATAAAATCCAATGACCCCATACGGTCTCAGTGCTTTAAAGGACATGGAATTATCAAAAATATTTTTGATTTTCCCAATTTCTAAATGGGCCTTTTATAATGAATTAGTCAATCATCTATGTTCAATTCAACACATTCCGAATAACTAGTACCTATATACTATTTATAAACATATTTATCATTCTTCACGTATGTATAGGTAGATACATTCAAACCAATGGACCAACGTATAAATTATACGTATTTTTTAACCTCTATAAGAGAGAGAAGCCACTTCTGAAACTGGATAAATGAGAAACCTGGATAAGTGAAAAACCTCTATAAGCGAGAATTAGATGGCGGTCCCTTCAACTCTCTCTTATCCAGGTTTGACTGTATATCCTTGTTTATATGTTCTCGTTACATTGACATTTCATACATTTTTCATGCGATTTTGTTTTTGTTACATTTGCGTCTTTGCTCTACATTTTACATTATTTTAACCGATTTATTAAAAGAGGAATTACACCATCTCACTTTTTTGTAATGATTCGATGAGGCGATATTGTAAAACAACACTGCGCAAAGTTTTTTTTAGTTTTACGCAACTACAAAAAAAGGGTGTTAAAAGTGCGGCGACTCAGACTTAAGTAGATACATATAAATGTGCTGATCATTATAAACAACTTTTACGATGGGACCAATTACGAAATCGCGAAAAAATGGAATATTTGATTTAGTATTCGCGATTTTGCAATTGGTCCAAAAATCCGACAAACTCTAAGTATAGTATACTAGCTGCCCACCCCGGCTTTGCCCGGGTATGATTACCTAAAAAGACATATTTTATTAATATTGTGCCTAGGTATATACCACGTAATTGAGGTATGGGAGTTTTAGTAATGATCCCTATTTTTTTTTTGAAAATATAATATAGCCTATGTCACTTGGAGATAGAGGAAAAAAAAGTGTTTCTTTCTTTCCAATAGTAAAAGATTTTTTCAAATCGGTTCAATAGTTTCGGAGCCTATTGAATATAAACAAATGCAAACAAACAATCAAATCTTTCTTCTTTGTAATATTGGTAGATGAAAAAATGATTTGGTATGTACCAATCTATTTAATCACTGAGTATGTATCTACTTACAACTTATTATTCAGCATCATATAATCACTTCACAAAACCTGAACACTGAAAGTAATGTTTTAAACTTTTCATTTCTTGAAATGTATCAGAAATTATCAAACTTTCGTCCTCTTCTCACGGTATCAGCTTTGTACTTCGCACAATACTTTTTATTTATTGTTGTTTTTTTCACTTACACATAAGTTAGTTTTATAGAAACTTAGATTTTTATAGTAATTAAATTTTAAGCTATAGTGATGTCCGCATCAATATCGTTTAACATTATCGATAGTTTGCCAAGACGCTGATATCGTTCATCGATAGTTCGCGACAGGGATGAAACAATCTTGATATTTGAGCGTACGGTGTGTCCGCGAGCTAAGTGATCACTGAAGCTGGTTTTGGTCACAGCATCTCTTAATTTGTGAACTTCGATGCGCTTTAGGGATGTCCAATTTAGGTATCAAGCATTGCTCTGGGGAAAAGTGATTAATTTTTTGCGTAGGTAGTGATTTTAGGAGATTTTGGGTGAGATTACATTTTTCAAAATTGTTGCATCACATAACCTTAACAATATATATGAATAACGTTAGTAGCGCTCGTAGCGTAGTTTGACTAGGTGATTGTCAGCGATCACCGAAATTAAGCAACGTTCCGCACGGTCAGTACTTGGATGGGTGACCGCCGGTGGCATTTTCCAACTGAGCGCTACCGTGGCTCGGATGACACGTTAAATTGTAGGCCCCGGTTGTTTTAACCGTTTAGCCATGTCAGAGGCCTTCAGGCGGCCTAAAAACTTTGACACCAGGGCTAGCCACCCGGCCTATACGAACTTACTTACTTACGTTAGTGATTTCGTTAACCAAGAAATATATTTTATAACATATTTGCTCGTAAAGTGGCTGTAATTAAGTACACCAACTTCAATATCGTAATGTATTTCATTACGCACTTGTGCTTTATTGTAATATAAAACTCACGTCGCCACCGACTGCAGAACTCTGTGGGCTCGTTTCTCCTACTTTCACTCAAGACAGTGAGAGACATTACGGCACCTGTGCGGTAATGTAATGTAAAACGCACGATGCTTCGACTGATGCACGACTTTCACTCAAAGTCAGAGTTTTATTAATTTCCTCGCAAATATGTTATAAAACGTCGTATGACATACGTGCGCTTTGAAAATTACAGCCTCTGCTTCCTTATATATAAGGCTACAATATCGCCTCGGCTGTAATTTTCAACTTACCACACTTATGTCACAATGTACTATAATGAGCTTCTTAGTATAGCTCTCTCTAACTCTGTGCATTACTACTAGATCTATTAAAAAGTTTGAAAAATCTCTGACAGAAAGTCAGTTAAATTTATATCTTCGCCGACAACGAAAGAGACTTTGTCTAAACTTTACCCTAGTAGGTAGAGTCTAGTAGGTACTTAAGCCCCATTTTGGGTTGTGGTCGAGAAACAGGCAGAAATGGGACTACCTACACAATTAAAACTCGTGTCTGGCTGTAAGCAAATTAACTGTAATTGGAATTTGCCTGGTAATTCTTGGGGATCCATAAAACGCCTGGACAACTAACTTTACTTAGACTTATACGATGTTAAAGTACTACTTGGTACTATATTTAGGTTGAGTTTATTTAGGTTTATAAAAACCAATCAAACATTTTTCAATAATTTACAGCTACCGTGACTCATATGACACGTTAAATTGTAGGTCCCGGTTGTACAACTAAATAAACGGTTAGTATGTAAAGGCAGTTCAGGCGGCTTAAAAACTCTGACACCAGGGCTAGCCACCCGGCCTATACGAACTTAATTATTGACAGCTTTACTTATTCAGTAATATTATCCCATCTTTGACTATCCACATAAAAACGCCCGCCCAGTAGAAACCTGCCAAATCCCGTCCCTTCATGGCGCATGGGTTGCAAATAAAATTATCATCAACAGATGATAATTTTATTCGACATAAAACCTAACAAGTACCTAAAAGGACGTAACCAACACAACAATGAAGGCAAACAGACAAATTGTCTTTCCACCAATTTACCCCTTCGTTGAGGAAACAAAGTATGGTTTGACATTAACAACTAATATTGTAATTATAAGGCCTAGGGGAAGGTAGGGTAGGTGGCGGCACCCACACAACCAGTTCCATCCCACCGTAGCCCCTAATCCTCGGCTGCAGCGTCGCAAGAGCGGCACTGCAGCCCGCCTCAGAAGCAACACTCCTCATAAGGCAGGCAACCTACCGGCCATCCTCTCAGCTGCTTTAGTTAAAAGCGGCTGAACAACGAGTGCCGGCCTCTAAGCTGCCTTGGGGGAAAGACCCAAAGAAGAGGGAGACTTCGAGCGCCGCCTTTTCAGCTGCCTTAGACCTCCCCCGCCACGACAAGGCGGGAATACACAGGGGGGTTGTATATACACCCCAACCGTAACTTAACCAACAAAAGCATTCCTCTAAGGTATTTTGATGTTTGTCGCTTAGGTTAGGTTTCGCAGCCGACATAAACATTAGCCAAAATCAAAATATAACGTGGGCGAAGCCGCGGGTAAAAGCTAGTTATGTATATATGTATACAGTCAAACCTGGCTAACTGAGAACTGGATAAGTGAGAAACCTCTATAAGTGAGAAAAATTGCCAGGTCCCGTCATTTTACCCCTCAAATACCTCTATAAGTGAGAGACCAAAACCTCTATAAGAGAGAGTCGTTTTTCCCTCATGGACCTCTATAACTGAGAGTACTACTTGTCTGAACCTCTATAAGTGAGAGTTGAGGGTAATGAAACATCTGCAATTTATGACCCATTCTTAAATTTCTTGGAACTAACTACCGTTGACTTCAGATCGTGTTCTATTCAAACTTTTTTTTTGTATTTCGTGGAAATAAGTAACATTGTTTTTGTATCGACTTTTTTTGGAATGGCCACACGTGCGTCTATGCTATCCCGTTTGTTAAAATAGTGTTCTATTCAAAATTATTTTGTGTTTTTCATTTATCTACCTAACATTATTTTTGTATCACATTCTTTTGAAAGAGCCACACGTGCGTTTACACTATCTTAATGGTCAAACTAACTACAATTGACAAGTTTCAATTGAAGAGAAAGGTTCGGTGTTAATAAATCAATCTTTAGGAATAAACAAATAAATCGCTAAGATTGAATGTGTTCAAAAGGGAAAAATCTTAAAATAAAGTGCGCAATGAATTTGATTTAGTAGAATCCAACTTTTATAAAATAATAAAATCCAATGACCCCATACGGTCTCAGTGCTTTAAAGGACATGGAATTATCAAAAATATTTTTGATTTTCCCAATTTCTAAATGGGCCTTTTATAATGAATTAGTCAATCATCTATGTTCAATTCAACACATTCCGAATAACTAGTACCTATATACTATTTATAAACATATTTATCATTCTTCACGTATGTATAGGTAGATACATTCAAACCAATGGACCAACGTATAAATTATACGTATTTTTTAACCTCTATAAGAGAGAGAAGCCACTTCTGAAACTGGATAAATGAGAAACCTGGATAAGTGAAAAACCTCTATAAGCGAGAATTAGATGGCGGTCCCTTCAACTCTCTCTTATCCAGGTTTGACTGTATATCCTTGTTTATATGTTCTCGTTACATTGACATTTCATACATTTTTCATGCGATTTTGTTTTTGTTACATTTGCGTCTTTGCTCTACATTTTACATTATTTTAACCGATTTATTAAAAGAGGAATTACACCATCTCACTTTTTTGTAATGATTCGATGAGGCGATATTGTAAAACAACACTGCGCAAAGTTTTTTTTAGTTTTACGCAACTACAAAAAAAGGGTGTTAAAAGTGCGGCGACTCAGACTTAAGTAGATACATATAAATGTGCTGATCATTATAAACAACTTTTACGATGGGACCAATTACGAAATCGCGAAAAAATGGAATATTTGATTTAGTATTCGCGATTTTGCAATTGGTCCAAAAATCCGACAAACTCTAAGTATAGTATACTAGCTGCCCACCCCGGCTTTGCCCGGGTATGATTACCTAAAAAGACATATTTTATTAATATTGTGCCTAGGTATATACCACGTAATTGAGGTATGGGAGTTTTAGTAATGATCCCTATTTTTTTTTTGAAAATATAATATAGCCTATGTCACTTGGAGATAGAGGAAAAAAAAGTGTTTCTTTCTTTCCAATAGTAAAAGATTTTTTCAAATCGGTTCAATAGTTTCGGAGCCTATTGAATATAAACAAATGCAAACAAACAATCAAATCTTTCTTCTTTGTAATATTGGTAGATGAAAAAATGATTTGGTATGTACCAATCTATTTAATCACTGAGTATGTATCTACTTACAACTTATTATTCAGCATCATATAATCACTTCACAAAACCTGAACACTGAAAGTAATGTTTTAAACTTTTCATTTCTTGAAATGTATCAGAAATTATCAAACTTTCGTCCTCTTCTCACGGTATCAGCTTTGTACTTCGCACAATACTTTTTATTTATTGTTGTTTTTTTCACTTACACATAAGTTAGTTTTATAGAAACTTAGATTTTTATAGTAATTAAATTTTAAGCTATAGTGATGTCCGCATCAATATCGTTTAACATTATCGATAGTTTGCCAAGACGCTGATATCGTTCATCGATAGTTCGCGACAGGGATGAAACAATCTTGATATTTGAGCGTACGGTGTGTCCGCGAGCTAAGTGATCACTGAAGCTGGTTTTGGTCACAGCATCTCTTAATTTGTGAACTTCGATGCGCTTTAGGGATGTCCAATTTAGGTATCAAGCATTGCTCTGGGGAAAAGTGATTAATTTTTTGCGTAGGTAGTGATTTTAGGAGATTTTGGGTGAGATTACATTTTTCAAAATTGTTGCATCACATAACCTTAACAATATATATGAATAACGTTAGTAGCGCTCGTAGCGTAGTTTGACTAGGTGATTGTCAGCGATCACCGAAATTAAGCAACGTTCCGCACGGTCAGTACTTGGATGGGTGACCGCCGGTGGCATTTTCCAACTGAGCGCTACCGTGGCTCGGATGACACGTTAAATTGTAGGCCCCGGTTGTTTTAACCGTTTAGCCATGTCAGAGGCCTTCAGGCGGCCTAAAAACTTTGACACCAGGGCTAGCCACCCGGCCTATACGAACTTACTTACTTACGTTAGTGATTTCGTTAACCAAGAAATATATTTTATAACATATTTGCTCGTAAAGTGGCTGTAATTAAGTACACCAACTTCAATATCGTAATGTATTTCATTACGCACTTGTGCTTTATTGTAATATAAAACTCACGTCGCCACCGACTGCAGAACTCTGTGGGCTCGTTTCTCCTACTTTCACTCAAGACAGTGAGAGACATTACGGCACCTGTGCGGTAATGTAATGTAAAACGCACGATGCTTCGACTGATGCACGACTTTCACTCAAAGTCAGAGTTTTATTAATTTCCTCGCAAATATGTTATAAAACGTCGTATGACATACGTGCGCTTTGAAAATTACAGCCTCTGCTTCCTTATATATAAGGCTACAATATCGCCTCGGCTGTAATTTTCAACTTACCACACTTATGTCACAATGTACTATAATGAGCTTCTTAGTATAGCTCTCTCTAACTCTGTGCATTACTACTAGATCTATTAAAAAGTTTGAAAAATCTCTGACAGAAAGTCAGTTAAATTTATATCTTCGCCGACAACGAAAGAGACTTTGTCTAAACTTTACCCTAGTAGGTAGAGTCTAGTAGGTACTTAAGCCCCATTTTGGGTTGTGGTCGAGAAACAGGCAGAAATGGGACTACCTACACAATTAAAACTCGTGTCTGGCTGTAAGCAAATTAACTGTAATTGGAATTTGCCTGGTAATTCTTGGGGATCCATAAAACGCCTGGACAACTAACTTTACTTAGACTTATACGATGTTAAAGTACTACTTGGTACTATATTTAGGTTGAGTTTATTTAGGTTTATAAAAACCAATCAAACATTTTTCAATAATTTACAGCTACCGTGACTCATATGACACGTTAAATTGTAGGTCCCGGTTGTACAACTAAATAAACGGTTAGTATGTAAAGGCAGTTCAGGCGGCTTAAAAACTCTGACACCAGGGCTAGCCACCCGGCCTATACGAACTTAATTATTGACAGCTTTACTTATTCAGTAATATTATCCCATCTTTGACTATCCACATAAAAACGCCCGCCCAGTAGAAACCTGCCAAATCCCGTCCCTTCATGGCGCATGGGTTGCAAATAAAATTATCATCAACAGATGATAATTTTATTCGACATAAAACCTAACAAGTACCTAAAAGGACGTAACCAACACAACAATGAAGGCAAACAGACAAATTGTCTTTCCACCAATTTACCCCTTCGTTGAGGAAACAAAGTATGGTTTGACATTAACAACTAATATTGTAATTATTTTTCGCAAAAAATGGCAAAACCGCCTTCCATCGTGTACAAAATTCGAATATTTCGCTCGAACTGTTTACATTATTGTTGGTTTTTCAAAAAGGGCTCAGCCGATTTCTGTAAAATTTAAACCACCTTGGGAGTATACCCTTTCGAACTAAAAAATAATTTTTCGGTTCTGTTCACAATTGGCGGAATTATCGATGAACCTACAAAAAAAGAGATACATACAGAACATCCTCCTTTTTGGAAGTCGGTTAATAAGAGGATAACATGATTTAATTTCTTTCCCATTCTTGGGGTGCTGGGGGAATTGTGGGGAATCCATCTAACTAGATATCTATTTCACCATTATTTCCTGTTCTGTGCAAGCTTTATGCATTGCCTTTGGATAAAGAAGGTAAGTATCATCCGGTAAATAATAATTAATTACCGTGATATTCTAAGGACGTAGCTTAATTTGTCTAAATTGCATCTTTCTGAAACATGCAATAAGAAACTTTTAGCTCTTATAAAATAACGAAGGTCTTGCAGTCACAGGCTTTTGCACTATATATGAGAACGTATATGAATAGATTGAAATTGAAATTGCGTACGTGCACAATCGCACGCAGTCTGACTGTCCGATCCTATTTTCACCCGAACTTGTAATGAGAATAGAATAGGGTTACCATTTCAAAATAAACGGAAAAGAGTGATCTAGATACCTACTCTCAGAACATAGGTATTATTATTAAGAGCATGTTACCATTCCCCTTCAACTTTAGTAAGTAAGTAAATGTTTGTACAACACTTAGTAGTGAATGATTAACTGGTAAAAAGAGCCAGGTGCTTCCCCTACGCGCTACCAAAGTAATTACCTATTAAGATACTTTAAATACCTACAAATAAACTTAACTAAAACTAGGCTCAGTTCCCTGGGAAGCCTTTAATTTGTCCGGAACAAAATAAGCCTCTAACGTTATCTAATCTTTAAACCACATTCATGCAAAAATCAAATTCGTTGCCACGTGAAAAAGTTCCTAACAAAAAAAACGAACAAACACACTTTCGGATTTATAATATTAGTAAGGAAAGATACCTAAGTTTCCAGATAATACCTGTTCCTAATATCTAAAATGTAAATGGAAATTCCTTATAGTGATAACCCTAAGTGAGTAGTGATGTATTTGAACTACAATACAAAGAATACTAGAGTAGTGTACTTAGTGGAAGTTGCTCTACTTTGACGTGCCTATACTCGTAGTCCCTTTGCGATTACCTACTATCCATATTTCCCTAAGATCTTTCGTTATTCCCTATGTACTAGGTACGTGCATAATATACAATATTTAAGTACCGACTGCGTAGTAGGTACGGTATTTTGCTATGTTTTTATTGTCTTTTTAGTGAAGTCAAGTTTTCAGTTCATAGTTTACGCAATCATTGTTTGAACATCGGTACCCAAGTCTACTTATAAATAAATCTACAGATCTTCCAGCTTTTTAAAATTAAGTCATATCATAAGTTAGTAAACTATATTCATCTCCGAAATATTTATTTGTTCGCCAAGACAACGAGAAAGTAGATTTCTAGCGACAAAGTGACTTAATTGGTAAAATTGAATGAACGCATTCCATTTGGAAGCTCGATCAGTGGAGACTCTTATAAAAGTCTTAAAGTGCCGTGACGAGCATGACGCATGTCCTATGTATGCTAAATTGATCATCAATTGGTCAGAGGTCAGTGTGAACCAGAATTTTGAACTCTATAGACTAGTTTAAAACTCTACGCGGTACGCGGCAAAGCGCTTATCACTCTTAGGTAATGAAATGAAATGAAATATTTAATGAAATGAAATGAAATATTTCATTACATTACATTCACATAATGAAATAGGTTGGTATAGTATAGGCCGCGTCACACAAGTTGGCAGAAATGAAGTTAGATACAAGCTGCACAACTGCTGCTTCAGTCGGGGTTGGATATTGCGCAGCTTGTAGCTAACTTCATTTCCGCCAACTTATGTGACGCGGCCTATACTCGTACCTAAGAGTGTAATAAGCGCTTTGCCGTGTGTGTGTGACGCGGCCTATACCTAGGCTAGTAGTTCAATCCTTATGCGGTACAACAGTGCGCTTATCTAAGTCTCTTGAGTGTTAAATCTCTTGCTGCCCTGAAATAACGTTGGTAAAATTTCCTTCCAAATGTTTGCACGCCGCTTTGCGGCTGAATAACTAGATTGAATAGTTGAGGTTACGGTTACGCAATTTCACCAAAATCAACGTCACTCTTACTAAGAAGCTATGGATCAAAAGTCTGATGAAATCATAATACCTATATGGATGATGCATTTGGCAAATATGTGTTACGACATGCTCGGGTTTTACACAATATTCTGAAGAAATTATTGTTTCTTTTAGACTTTATAGAAAGACGAAGAAAGTGATGTACCTAACCTATGAAAATATATCCGGGCTATAACTAAGCTATCCTACTTAGACATTTTTAACCGACTTCCAAAAAGGAGGAGGTTCTATGTTCGTCTGTATGTATATTTTTATGTGTATGTTCATCGATAATTTCGCCAATTGTGAACCGACACGAAAATTTATTTTTAGTACTCCCGAGGTGATCCCATTAAAATTTCACGGTAATCGGTCGAGCCGTTTTTGAAAAATCAAAAATAATGTTAACAATTCGAGCGAAATATTCGAATTTTGTATTTGATGGAAGGCGGTTTTGCCATTTTTTGCGAAAAATAATTATAGTCGAATTGTTTTAGCATTTTCAAATGAAAGTTTGAGGTAGCGCTGAAGAAGTAGCCCTAGGGAAAGTCTTAGATCACCTTAAATATGAATAGATAGACATTGTACTGAATTAATAAAGCAACCGGAACCTACATGACATTTGCGCCACGGTATCGCTCAGTTGTAGGTATTCCGAAGCAGTTATGGTCAGATAGGTAAAATCAGCATGATGACATCTGTTAATGAAACTTTAACTATATGTTACTCTGTTTTACCTAAGTACCGCGTGCGTAAAATTTATCTTTATTACGAATACATACAAATTAGGTACAATTAAGTGTGAAAACATTTAAAAAAACCCTGCAAATAATAAAGTGATACTCCAGATAGGTCAATGAATCGATCAAACAATTTATTTGCTAGATTTAACAATGTTGGCAAGTTCAAAAAGTAATCTATTGAAATCATACAAGTCCGAGGATGTGAAGTTAGCTACAAGCTGCGCAATATCCTGCGCGTTGATTGGGTTTTGCGCATCTTGTAGCTAACTTCACATCCGCCGGCTTGTATGATTCAGCCTATACCGGCAAGCGCATTGTAGGACGTCTACCTACATCATGTAGGCTACATGGTAGATAAATAGTACATTAGGATTGTGCTGGATACTAGTCACTTCTAACTGGTGTTAAACGCGATCTATTTATACGAGGCCTATATGGATGTCATGTGACAGAGAAGAAGAAGAAGAGGATAAAAAAATGTACCTAAGTATGATAATATACCCTAAAAAATTACACAAATTAAAAAATAACAATCTGTACGACGCATACCGTGCAGCTCTTGCAGAACGCAATGAACTTGCAATAGTTCATTTAGTCAGTATTTTTCGCAAAAAAAAGCATGACCGACTTTAACCGTGTACAGAATTCGCGAATATTTCGCACTTTTCACATTATTGTTATTTTTTAAAAATGGTTCATCCGATTCCGATAAAATTTAAACGGAACCAATTTCGAAGTATACTCTTTACAATAAACAAGAATTATCAAAATAAGACCACTGTGTCGTCGGTCGAAAACAATTGTTAAAGTGTACAAGGATGTCATGTCATAAAAACCCTAGATTAATAATAAAAAAAGAAAATTAGCAATACCATATTAAATAGTCCTGTTTATATTTAAGACAGCCACATTCCCCATACCACTATTCAAGACTTTATTTCACCTACGAGTACACGTAAACAACAATAAGACGTCTAGCATATTACCTTTTCTAATCCGTACTAGCCCTGTAATTGACCGTTGACTCCTAACAGAGCAATATACATAGATACGAGTAAGCACGATACATAAGTTTGTGTTAGACCGTGCCCTGTAATCTTCAGCTGCAACCGTCTGGGGCTACCAGAGAGGAGACGAGACGAGCTCCTGTTACAACAAGTTCTTGACAACAGATACCTACCAATTCAGCTGGGTGATTTGCTAAGAGTACGCCGACAATATTTACAATACAAGTACATGGGCATTAGCTAAAGCTATATTTCATTCGCATATTCGTACATTTTAATAAACAAATTTAACGAGTAATAAGTATTAATATATAAAAGACCGACTATTTTCCTGAAACTCTATGAAAATAAATAATACTAAAGCGCTTTTGTCTTTGAATAAAATGTTGGTCTTTTTTACAAGCTTTATTTAGTTTCACCTGCTCTGTTGTCTGTCGTTCTGTAATCAAATCTTGCAAGTTAAATTTGAAACCGAAATTAAGCAACGTTCCGCACGGTCAGTATTTGGATGGGTGAACGCGGGTGGCATTTTCCAACTGAGCGCTACCGTGGCTCGGATGACACGTTAAATTGTAGGTCCCGGTTGTTTTAACTGTTTAGCCAAGTCAGAGGCCTTCGGGCGGCCTTAAAACTCTGACACCAGGGCTAGCCACCCGGCCTATACGAACTTACTTTTTAGTTAAATTTCATCCACTTCCCGGTTACCGATTGAGCTGGAAATTTACATACATGTGTAAATCACGTGACAATCCAATATAATGATGATGATGATGGTGCTGATCTGATGATGGAGCTGGAAGGTGGCCAAAGGAACTTAGCAATGAAACGACACAACCTCATCGAATTTTGGTTTATTTTCTTGTCTTGGCGAGTAGTCTTTCAATGGGAACCAGGGTCTCATGATAGAGTTGGAAGGTGGTCATAGGAACTCTGTAATGAAACGACGCAACCCTAGAGTTTCGGCTCGTTTTTTACGTCTTGGCGAGTACTTGTTCAGCAAAAGCTTGTTTTTTTTTTAACATTTACTTGTTGATTTTAGAATTGATGCCACAGCAAAAGCTTTTGATAATGATGAGAAATTACTTAAGATATCAAATGAGTTTTAAAAATATTGTCAGTTCAGGAACTATACTTTTAACGTACCTACTACACACATCAGTGTTGTTGAAATTACTTTGATTTTTCTCTCTTTGACGCAATGAAATTAGGTTAAGATTACAAGATCGCTTTAACCACGTCCAAATCCGTTAGAATATGAACAACAAGAAACAATAATCGGCCAAGTACAAGTCAAACTCGCGCACGTAGGGTTCCGTACTGTATAGGAGCCCCCCTTAAATTTTTATTTTAATTTAATTATTTATTATTGATTTGTATTTACAACTAAACATTCTGTGAATATTTCAAGCATCTAGCTGTTACCATTTTTAATATCGAGCGCAAAATGGTTAAAATTTCAGGTTTGTTGTATGGGAGCCCCCCTTAAATATTAATTTTATTCTGCTTTAAGTATTTGTTGTTATAGCGGCAACAAAAATACATAATCTGTGAAAATTTCAGCTTTCTAGCTATAACTGTTTATGAGATACAGCCCGGTGACAGACAGACGGACAGCGGAGTCTTAGTAATAGGGTCCCGATTTTACCCTTTGGGTACGGAACCCTAAAAACAAGGTATAGGATACGAGTCGCGTCCCATAACCTGTTAGTAATTAAACGGGGAGGAAAATGACCACTTTCACATTTATTAGAGAGAAATTTGCAAGCTGTGAAATCCCATATCTGTATGTGTCATGAAAACGTTTTTTGCCAACTACACTGGAATGCAAGCGAACTTGGCCGTTGACGTCACGTGAAGAGTTCAGCTTTCGTCGGTTTTTTTTTCTGTCTGTACTTTGAATCATCCTCACGCGGCTCAAACCGAAGGCCTTAGTTTTTATGAATGAATTCCGGTTTTGCTCTATTTTGCTTTGATTAATTTCTGGTAAACTGTCAAGGGTGATCAATGATTGTTGTAAGAGGTTAATAAACTTATACAGAGTGTCAACAATGCATATATTATTTGTTAGATAATATTTAGGTAAAAAACTCGTGTTTGTTATCGAAGTACCTACTCCGAACCGGCAAGACTGATTTTTGTGACTTTGTTGTGTATATTTGGAAGGTCTAAGAATGGGTCGTAGACTATTTTTATACCCCTAGGTGATCGGCCACCTTCATTCACACTCTAGATTTTTAGGGTTCCGTACCCAAAGGGGACCCTAAGTTACTAAGGGATTACTAAGACTCCGATGTCCGTCTGCCCGTCTGTCTGTCACTAGGCTGTAACTAATGAACCGTGATAGCTAGAGAGCTGAAATTTTCACAGACGACGTATTTCTGTTGCCGCTATAACAACAAATACTAAAAACAGAATAAAATCAATATTGGGGGCTCCCATATAACAAGACGTGATTTTTAGGAGTTTTTTTGCTCGCTATTAATAATGGCAAGAGGAATGGGGCTAACAGGGCTCCAACACGGTAAGGAACCCTTCGTGCGCGAGTCCGACTAGCACTTAGCTGATTTTTTATTTATATGTCAAAACAACGTTTGCAGGGTCACGTAGTAAAAATATAATAATTTAAAGAACTGAAACAATTACAGAGCTAATCGTTCACCACTCGTATCGTGAAGGGAAAGCTTCAGGACTTTAATAATATAGAAAATTGCATTACGTCACGCTTGAATATTTATAATCGTTAGAGAATTTCAATGAAAACCGAAGTGAGATAAGTACTTACAATACTATCAAAAAGTCTATAGGAATAAAAATATTGAATTATTAACTTTATATATTGGTATGTTAAATAAAACACTAAATTTGTTTTGTGGTACATCCTGTATATCACATATGACTGATTGGGTTTCTACCGAATTATTTTTTTACTCATAGACATCTTGATTTTTTTTTTGCGCAATCTTGCAAATCTCTATCAAGGTTGGAGCTGTGACCACATCCTTTCTGCTAAGAAATGGTTCGATCCTAAATAAGTAGGTAGGTTTTTGTGTGGAAAAAAATAGTACCTACCTAATATACATTATTATAATAAATCCTTTGTACAGTTAAACATCCAGATACAGTCTTTGGTATAGAATACTATATCTGGATATTTTACTGTACTACTACTATTTCTGTAGCGTCAAGAAAAAATATATTATATCAGTCGCATCGCAGGTATAGCTATATTACAAGTATTGCATTAATTGTCAGACACTGCATGTAAGATGTCCCTAGCATATTTATTTAATATATACTATTTGTACTGCACTTATTAGATTAGTTTCGTATAGGTACTACACAGAATGTTGGTTTACCATAATGTTCATCATTATGAACAACTTTTCCCATGGTACCAACTGCGACATCTCGGAGCATAGTTTGGGAGTTATGATGCCACATAGGCACGTCAAACTTATGTATATACCCCCCTACTTTTAGTCATGCTCTCTAAAACATACACCTGAATTAAGAGCCCCTTCTTTTTAAGCATAGTCGGTTGAAATCCACCAACCCGCACTGGGCCAGCGTGGTGGTATTGGCCCAATCACCCTTCGTGGGTAGGCCTACGTCCTGCGGTGGATTATTAAAAAGGCTGGTACCGGTTGAAATCATTGCTAGACTTTGACTCCCACTCAGGCGTCCCTCGGCAAGACACGGGATATTGTTGAAATACATTTTCATTTGTTTTTGTTTAATTTGCGGTAATAAAGGCACCTGAGCGGCCCTTGTACTCCATTAACCTCTACCGCTTTATTTGGGCGCGATCGAGGGTTGTGCTTACATGAGCCTATATATAGACAGAGAAATAGATGCCGATATATAAGGGTTAGTAACCCGTGATAAATTTCTATTTTCTTCTCGAATGAAAAATAACTATTTTTCGAAAAAAATGGCTAAATCACCTTCCATCGTGTACAAAATTCGAATATTTCGTTTGAATTGTCTACATTTTTGTTGATTTTTCAAAAAAGATTCAGCCGATTTATGTAAAATATAAATGGGAGTATACCCTTTCAAACTAAAAAAAAATCAATTCGGTTCACAATTGGCGAAATTATCGAATATGTGGCTGTAGCAATATGTGGTCAAAGTTAATTACAGAACTTTTCTAAGCAATCCAAAACAGCCATGATACGATTTTCCATCATGAAGTTCCAGTTCATATCTTCCGGCTCCATCATCAGATCAGTTCGACAGTACCATATTATTGTATTGTCATCAGAACTACATACAGCTGCCAATTTTCATTACGCTACGACCCTTGGAAGATGGTTAAATTAGTTACCTTAGATTCCATTACGTGTTAGTTACATATACATCGACCTAATATAAGCGTGTTAAAAAGGCTGGGGCTGTACAGTGCTACAGTACTTAACAGTTGCTTTCCAAAGGGCATCGACTCTCAATAGGTGAATTTGCTCATTCATTATGAACAAATTTACAAAGAGACCGACTCAACACCGACAAAATAAAATCAAACTCAAATAACTTATTGCAACATATGACATTTTAGTTTTTTTTTTTACATTTTTTTTGTGCCTTACATTTTGTTGAGAGTTAATAATAATTCACCGAGAGGAGAAAGTGACCGATTACCGTCGAGGGTGTCGTTTGAAGCCCGAGCCGTAGGCGAGGGCTTTAAAACACCCGAGATCGGGAATCGCACTTTCTCTCGAGTGATACATAGTGCTTTTTACTACACCTACGAGGAAAATAAAAAACTAAATCTAGTTACTAATTGAAATTTATATTGAAATTGTTGCAGTTAGTGAAGCTTAATGTAACACTTGAAAATGGCGCCAATGGCGTCTGCAATTTTCACATGTTCTTTTTTCAAATTGTTTGACACCATCCAACACACAGCTAGTGGCCAGTGTCATTTTGCGAACTTGGAGATAAAAACTTACTGTAAAAACTTTTTGGCTTTTGATATTAGAAAAGAAATACCACGTAAGAAATGGATTTTCATACACTTTTCTCTCCCGCTCAGATGCGTTTTCTCCCCGCATATTTGTTCGATAAGCAATGACGTACTTTCTACCGTAAATTTGATAAAGTATCAAGGTACTTTCCGACAGGTGTAGTATAAACTTTTATTTTATACTTTTCGGTTTGAACCCATTGTAAAAGTTCTTCACAATGACAAATAACTACGCCTTGTGCCAATCTCTTAACTTTGCAAAACAACAACAAAATCTTGTACTGTACAAAGAAATTGTCATTCTCAATAGAAAAGAGCAATTTTTTCTAATCGAACTGAAATCCCCAAACGAACAGTCTCATCAATTCCTGTAGGCGTGAATGGAAACTAAACACCTGGGGTGTATATTGCATCGCTGAATTAGGATTCTCGCCGCGGGACGGACAGACGGACTATTTGTCACTATTATGTCGACAGCCGACTGTTCGTTCACAGATTAAGGCTTGTCTCTCATTACGATACGCACGCACGACTTTTAGACTCTGAGAGTAGTCGCTACAACTGACAGACTGCCTCGTTGGCTTAGTGGTTTGTGACCCTGACTTCTGGATCAAAATGGCGTGGGTTCAATTCCCACCCAGGGCAAGCATTTATGTGATGAACCTAGGTGTTTGCTTGTGTCTGGGTGTTATTTAGGTACTATTTATATAAGTATGTATTTAAAATATGTATATGTAGTATATCAGTCTCTGGCAGCCATATTACAAACTTTGCTTAGTTTGGGGTCAGAGACCGTGTGTAAGATGTTCCCTAAGATATCTTTATTTATTTATTACTAGTTTTTGCCCGCGGCTTCGCCCGCATTATATTTCGAGGCCCTACTTTACCACTCATAATAAAGGAGGTGGAAATCGATTTGACATTTGTTCGATTCGACAGTTTTTTTTTTGACATTTTTTGAAGCGCACGCTAGAATAGCTCGCAGGTAGCAGAATTTTTCCTACTTACTTAACACTTATCGTTATATTATGGAAAATTTACGCAATCCTTACTTAATATTATAAATGCGAAAGTAACTCTGTCTGTCTGTCGCGCTTTCACGCTAAAACTACTGAACCAATTTGAATGAAATTTGGTACACAGATAGTCTAGAGCCTGAGAAAGGACATAGGCTACTTTTTGATTCGAAAAAATAGTTTTAAAGGGTTAAAAAGGGGGGATGATAACGCATTGGCTAGAATCTTAGAAGAAAAAACTTATATTTTACCATGACAAATGGTAATTTGCATCTTGACTTTCCAAATTACATTCTCTATGCCCAATGCCCATTCAAGGCTGCTCAAGTTGCAAATGTCAAAGTCAATCAAACATTTCCTGTAAACTTTAGAGAAGGTTACATGAATTTTTTCAGTTTAATTACGTAGTTTTCATTCTAATAGGTAGCCTACAAAACGCAAATCGAATCTAGCGCGTAGTTCTAGCGGAGCTCGCGTAAAGAAAATTGCTAGAAGCCAAGAGTCTGAAGAGCACACTTTAACGCGTTTGACATTAGATGCCGAGCGCCACGCATCTCAAAGAGCTGCTGAGACTCAAGAGCAAAACCAAGCGCGTCGAATTTTAGATGCTGAGCGTCACGCAGCTCAGAGAGCTGCTGAGACTGAAGTTGAAAGTCAAACGCGGCGACTTTTAGATGCTGAGCATCACGCAGCGCAAAGAACTGCTGAGACTCAAGAGCAAAAAACCAAGCGCGTCGAATTTTAGATGCTGAGCGTCACGCAGCTCAGAGAGATGCTGAGACTTAAGGAGAAAGTCAAGCGCGGCGACTTTTAGATGCCGAGCATCACGCAGCGCAAAGAACTGCTGAGACTCAAGAGCAAAACCTAGCGCGTCGAGTTTTAGATGCTAAGCGTTAGACGTTAAGCAAAAAATTGCATAGTTCCTGTAGGACAGGACAAAAACTATCGAAAGCAAAACTGTCGCCACTATCACAAAGACGCTAAGTGATTAATTCCTCTATGACGCTAATATGGATTAATGAAACGTCACAGCGAAACGTAATTAGATGACAGGTGACATTGTCTGCAGACTTTTATAAATCACAGGTAGCATGGCAAGGGGACAAATTGTTTTTCCACCATTATGTCCCCTTGAAGAGGAAATAAAGTATGGATTGAAAATGACAACTGACATTAAAATTAGATAAAAAGTTTTTTTCCCTCTGCATGCCAAATGTTACTATGACGTTTAATACCAGGCCGTCATTTTGTCTGACATTAAAAATATTTTTAAATCTACTATCATTAGAGGTTTAACATGTTTCTTTATTCTACCTTTATGGTACAGAATCATCATACCTACTTTAATATTATCAATCCGAAAAGTTTGTTGGTTTGTTCCTCTTTGACGCGGCAACGGAGCAAAAGATTGACTTGATTTTTGGTATGGATACCTATGGTTTAAAAGACAGAAAGTGATAAAAGGATACTTCTTTATCCCGAGAAAATTCGTGATTTCCATGGGACAATAACTGTTTCTCAGCAATGGAGCAACGGATTGACTTGATTTTTGGGGTGGGCATAGTTTGGAAGACGGAAAGTGACATAGGATACTTCTCATTCCGAAAAAATTGCGGTTCCCGTAGGATAAGGCAATAACTTTTTCTCAGCAACGGAGCAACGGATTGCCTTGGCTTATTGCATGAATATAGTTTGAAAGACGAAAAGTGACATAGGCCACTTTTTATCCCAAAAACTTTAAGAGTCCCCGTAGGATAGGATAAAAACTTAGCGAGCGGGCCGCGGTAGCAGCCGTCTAAGCGCCAGAAATAACCTGTCATTTCAAGTTTAGGACGTTCCTACATTTTTCGCACTCCTTCGCGGCACTCAACAGCGCTAGCCCAGACTCGGGCTCCATAACGGAGCTTGCGCTCCCGCAATAATGACGGAGTGTTTCGGAGCACAAGACACATCTTCATCCACCACTCGGGACTAACCAGCACTGAGCGTCGGACAGCATTCCAACGCCCTGGTCCCAGTGCAACGGGTCAGTCATAGTAGCCTAGCGCCTGCCTTTTCAACTGCAGAGGGCAGTGAGAACGGCCATCGCGATATTGACACTTCTCTTCCCCTGCAGCCCCACTGCGTCTGCCAACAGGTTGACGGCCTAGCGGAAGGTAGGGTAAGTGGCGGCACCCACACAACCAGTTCCATCCCACCGCAGCCCCTAATCCTCGGCTGCAGCGTGGCAAGAGCGGCACTGCAGCCCGCCTCAGAAGCATCACTCTTCATAAGGCAGGCAACCTACCGGCCATCCTCTCAGCTGCTTTAGTTAAAAGCGGCTGAACAACGAGTGCCGGCCTCTAAGCTGCCTTGGGGAAAAGACCCAAAGAAGAGGGAGACTTCGAGCGCCGCCTTTTCAGCTGCCTTAGACCTTCCCCGCCACGACAAGGCGGGAATACACAGGGGGGTTGTATATACACTCCAACCGTAACTTAACCTACAAAAGCATTCCTCTAAGGTATTCTGATGTTTGTCGCTTAGGTTAGGTTTCGCAGCCGACATAAACATTAGCCAAAATCATAATATAACGCGGGCGAAGCCGCGGGTAAAAGCTAGTATCATTATAATTTATAGCCTATGTGTTATTCTGATATATAAGCTATATTATTGCAAGGTTTCATCTCAATTCGTTCAGTAGTTTTTGTGTGAAAGAGTAACAGACATCCATACATCCATCCTTAGAAACTTTCGCGTTTATAATCTTAAGTAGGATATAAGTAGCGGATTTTCCAATCCTCGCAGCTGTTAAGTGAGCTTCAGTCAGGATTGGGTTATCCGCAGCTTGTAGCTAACATCACGCCCGCCAAGTTGTTTGATTCGACCTCGGTATATCTCACATTTGAATAAAGACTCGCACACTGCAATACGTGACGGATGACTCATTAAGCCCGCGGCACGGGTAGCATGACAAAGGGATAAAACCATTTTGTTCACTTTTTAACCCCCGACGCAAAAGAGGGGTGTTATAAGTTTGACGTGTCTGCTTGTCTGTGTGTCTGTCTGTGGCATCGTAGCGCCCGAACCACTGAACCTATTTCAGTTTAGTTTTTTTTGGATGAAAGGAGACTTAATCGAGAGTGTTCTTAGCTATGTTTTATAAAAATCGATTGAGCCGTTTAAGAGTTATGGTGGGTTAAAGTGGGGATGGAAGAACCAAAATTCTACAAATGTGCCCAAAATGGTTGTCAAATGAAAGTTTGTTGTCAAATGTTTTTGTGTCGGGGGTTTTTTAATCTATACCAATATTATAAAGAGGAAAGATTTGATTGTTTGTTTGTTTGTTTGCTTTGAATAGGCTCCGAAACTACTGAACCGATTTGAAAAATTCTTTGACTGTTGGGAAGCTACACAATCCCCGGATGTCATAGGCTATATTACATTTTCAAAAAAATTAGGGATCCTTGCTAAAACTTCAATAACGTTACTCAAGGTGTAAAAAATTACCTAATAATTTAAATATTATGTAATGAGAATAATATGTAAAAAGTATGTAATGTTTAACTGTCATAGTCTATTGCTTATTGTTACCCTAGCAACCAAAAATAAGTGTGTCAATTCTGTCAAATGTTTGAAATATAAACAGCTAACAGTTTACAGCTTTAAACACATTGAATTATAAATTTCGTTGCTTAAACACATATTCAGCGTTATTTTATTTAACTTTGTAGCTGCAGGCCCGTTTCCGTCATAATTCCTGTTCAACAGTTAGCAAATCATTTATGAAGTACAAAGGCAATTTAGTTATATTTTCTACCATTTTAAAATGCCCAGAAGATCAAGATCTCAACTTTCAAGACATAGTTCCCAGGCGACGGCATCAAAAATACGTCGTAATGAAGAATCTTCATCGGAAACTGAAAATCGTCTTGCAAGCCGGAGAGAATACGCGTCGCAATCGCGTACCAGAGAGTCGAGTATCGAGCGTTCGCAGCGGCTTGCTGAGCAAAATTTGAGAACCTCTCAAGTCCGCGCGCGAGATTCCAGTATCGAGCGTTCGCAGAGGCTTGCCGAACAACATTTGAGAACCTCCCAATACCAAGTCCGCGCGCGAGAGTCGAGTACAGAGCGTTCCCAACGGCTTGAAGAGTAAAATAATAGAAATATTCTAACTCGCACTATGGAATCGAACTCTGAGCATTCCCAACGCCTACGAGATAAGAGAGAAAGACAACATACGTTAACAACTAGAGTTCGAACTCAAATTTTAGCTCACAGTAACAGATCAGCATTCAGATACGATCCACAAATAGATTATGCTCAACTGCCTTCCGTCCAAATTTGAACCATGAATAAGATTTGCCCTAAGTGTTATGCAAAAAAATGGGACAATGAACCTAATGCATGCTGTGCAGCTGGAAAAGTTAGTCTCCCCAATATTCAAGAGCCGCCACAACCAATAAAAAATCTTTTGACAAGTAATCATTCACTATCCGGACATTTTTTAAACAACATACGAAAGTACAATAGTGTCTTCCAGCCGGTCTAGGATGCGCACCACGAAATATTTCTTTCGACGTGTTAGAACGAGACGGCGCGGCGTTGTGGCAAAGTATTTATATCTGTCACTTTTTTACGCGTCGAAAAGAGTTCCTTTCGTGGCTTTTCGTGGTCGCATGCTAAGCTAGCAGATGACTTCATTTGGCGCGAAAGAAATCTATACCAATATTATAAAGATGAGAGTGTTTTTGTTTGCATCGAATTGGCTCCGAAACTACGGAACCGATTTGAAAAATTCTTTCACTGTTGGAAAGCTATGTTATCCTTGGATGCCAAAGGATATATAATATTTTTTAAATAATTAGAGATACTTACTAAAACTCTCATAATGTTACCCAAAAGTACAAAAAATACCTAAAAGAATATTTACATCGCGTGCGTTGCGAAAACTATTGATGATACAATAAAATAATGTACTACGTCTTTGTACTTAGAGCTTATCATTATTTACAAAAAGTGTCGGGACAGAGTATGTCTATCTATTATAGTTAAGCCACAATAAGTGTTCTTTTATTTGAAAATTTTAATTGAAATGCCGCCGCAAGAAAAGGCTCTTAATTTATATCATGGTATAATGTTATGTAAACCCTTATCAAAATAAACTACTTTATATTGAAGAATAATTCAGGACCTTTATATACCTTTTTAAATTGTTCAATTCAGACATTTCATTCGAAAGATATATCATGAGTTTAAAAATGTAGGTAAGTAAGTATTAGAAAAAAATCGCGTAGTCACCGCTCACCCCGCTCGGCTAGCTAGGCATCACCATATTTTATCTCCGCTATTCCTGTAGGTATCAGTTCCTTTACCAGCCTTTTTTAATAGTCCACTGCAGGACATAGGCCTACCCACGAAGTGTGATTGGGCCATATCCACCACGCTGGTCCAGTGCGGGTTGGCGGATTCATAATATGGGCATCGAATGTAAATGTATCCTCTAAAGTGTTTAAAAAAAATACTTTATCCTTTAACTGCTTACAATTTCGACGAAAGTATAAAGAAGTAATATGAAATAGACATGAAACCGCGACCGCGTTGTATTCTATTGAGTAGCGAGAGAGTCTACCTACGGTTGGGCCATATCCACCAGGCTGGCCCAGTGCGGGTTAATGGATTCCTATAATAATACGTAATCCAGTTCCTTCTACGGACGTAGGTATGTAGGTTGCCACACGATGTTTTCCTTCACGGAAAAGTGAATGTGATGTGAAATTCCGTACAAAAGTTCCAAAGAAACTCATTGATACGGGATCGGGATTTGAACCTACCAACTCACGATTGTGAAATAGGTATTACTACCACTAGACCACCACGGCTATATAGCTCCTCTATTAATGCGTCTATTTATGTAGTACCTACAGATTTGGAAAAGCTAAGTTAGGCAACCGACATACAGACGATTTATAATTTCTGTTGTAGTGATAGTGAATGGAGTGAGTGTCCTGACACATACGAGTACATAGTACGTAAAACGAACGATCGATGGGCCTTTAAAGTTCTCGAATGTAGACAATGTATTGGCAAGTGTAGAGAAGGTCTTCACGTGAATCTAAGACCTGGTAGAGACCATCGGAACACATTGGATGCCAGCGCTTCCAATGGTTCCATCACAACTTTTTGGGTTAGCAAGTTGAAGAGGCCATAGGTAGGGCACAATTTCTAGAAGTAGAACTGATGGCTAATATTTTACAAAGTACTCGAATGAAGAAAATATCAAAAACAAGTGTATATTAGAACGTCAACTAACTTACGTTGATAGAATGGGTATGTGTTAAGCAGTGGGTGTTCTGTGGAAAAAATATTTGCTTATATGATACTGTAATATGAAAACGCGCTAAAATAACTGTGTTCATGTGAGTGACATATCTACTTTACGTGGTAGGTAAACAGGCACAATACTCATAAAATCTGTCTTTAACCAATCGTACCCGGGCGAAGCCGGGGCGGGCCAGCTAGTTAGGTATATTATAATATCAGTTGTCATACTTGTAATTGTCAATCCATACTTTATTTCCTCTTCGAGGGGATTTAATAGTGGAAAGACAATTGTCCCTATGCCATGCTACCTGTGCAGGATCGCGATGAATGCAAGCCGTTTCCAGCCGGTCTTTTTGGAGATCCATAGGAGAAGGCTATGTCTAGCAGTGACCATCTCATGGCTGAAATTAAGACGATCACGATTGTACAGTGACGCAGTGGGATGCAAACTGACCTTGAAAATGCACGCCTGGATTAAACATCATACATTGTCTCGTTCATCATTGTGGTTTTCCCAAAATTTTTCTTAGTTTTTGTTTGCTTGGGACGAGAGTTCCATATCGTTTATTTAAAGAATCTGTTCGTGGGAAACTTGAAACTTTCAAAGATTACTAAATTTCGTTAGATTTTAGTAGGTACAATTTATTTCATTATCAAATCGTTATTGAACATCGTGAAATCGTGAGCATTGCTTGTGCTTTTTACAAGTACCATATTCGAAACAAATGTGAATTATAATAAAAACTAGACGACCCGCCCCGGCTTCACACAGGTGTATTATACATATAAACCTTCCTCTTGAATCACTCTATCCATTAAAAAAAACCGCATCAAAATCCGTTGCGTGGTTTTAAAGATTTAAGCATACAGACAAACAAATAAACAAACAAACGAAAATAGCGACTTTATTTTATACTATGTAAGGATATACCTTTTTTAAATACAAGCTTTTGAGATCCTGGATATCATGTAGCAGCAGAGTGCTAGCCAAGACAAGTAAAACGAGCCTAAACACGACGGATTTATCTCGTTTAGTACAGGAGTTCCTATGGCCACCTTTCGACTCCATCATCAGATCATCTCCATGGTACTATATTATTGCATTGCCACGCGATATTAATATGCGTGCAAAATTTCAGCTGAATCGGAAATCGGGAAGTTGGTCAAATTTTACTTGCAAGATTCCACCCGAACTTACATACCACATAGGTACCTACATAGGTACATCCATTGCAAGTTAAATAAAAACTTGTAAAAAAACTTTTTCACGTGTGGTGGACGTCCTACGCTGTTATCTCTGTGACATTAAAGGACATAACAAATTAAATTACTCGTAAGTTCATCATATTGCGTTAGTACTTCAACGTTATCAGTTTTTCTAAAAGATAATCAGGGACCCAATTACGCACGCACTTGTGAAAACATAGAATTTTTATACGGAACCTTTTAAAAACGTTATCTTTGAAATGTAAATTTTCGGTAGGCCCGAAATTAGCAACTAAATTTGAAATTACTACAAAAGATGAAAGCTTCGTGAGGTAGGAATTAGTTTAGCATAAATGAAGTCAGAATTTCTTTACAAAAACAATAATTCTTTTTCGCAAAAAAATTTCGCTCGAATTGTTTGCATTATTGTTGATTTTTCAGAAACGGCTCAGCTTATTTCTGTAAAAATTAAATGGGACTACCTCGGAAGTATACCTTTTCAACCAAAAAAAAAACTGTTCGATTCGGTTCACATTTGGCGGAATTATCGATGAACAAAAAAAATACATACAGACGAAAATATAACCTTTTTGGAAGTCGGTTAAAGAGGTTCATAGATCGATTGTACTTATTTAAATACCACTTTACCAACTACCAATATTTTGAATAACTCCACTAGCACTAATTAAGTATTTAGAATAATTATAACGAACTTTTCTGTAAGTAAATATTTTAAATCGTGTTGACTCTACATTACCAAATTGCTAGTTATTTTTTTAGAGATTTATTCTGCAGCTTAGCAAAGTCAGAGTGAACAGGTATATATTCTAAGACTGCGTACTTCATCATCGACCACAATGTCGCTTACCATCAGACCATTTGGTGGTCTTATTAGCGATGAAAAGAAAATGAACTAGAGCTATTTTATCAATTTGTCGATACTCGATAGTTTGAAACTATCGACAACGACTCCTCTCTAACTGCACGTGGTCCTGAAACCGGAATGCCAACCTGTAGAATGCCGCCTCTTCCTTCCTATTATCGATACTAATAACAAAGTTTGTTTGTCTGTTTGTTAAGTGGAAACTGCTGACCAGACTCAAACGAAGCCTAGCCGAACAATTTTCTAGAAGTAATTTAAACAAATAATCCAATATTTTACTCTGTTTAAATTTAAGCCATGGCGTACAATGTAAAACAATATTTCATGGAGACTTTTTGTGAAATAAAATTATGAAACTGTCCCGAATTTTTTCTGCTGAACTCATCATAATAGGTATCTATAATATAATAGCTGTCTGATACCTTTTTAATAGCTATAGATTTTTTTCAACCAGGTGCTACGGAACTTATAAACACGATCAGGCTTCGCTTTATTGTTCTTTTTACATTGTTTTGAAACTTTTCCCGACAATGAGTTAAAAAAAAGTAGAGCCGCGTGCTCAGCCGATAGTTAGAATGAAGACCGAACTTTCCGGCAACAAAAATCATAAGATCGGAAGAATCGTAGCGTAAGACAAAAGCCTTATACCGGGTAAAAGAAAGGACTGCGAGAAAAACACATGATCAGTCGATATAATCTCTATTTTCTTTATCTGAAATAATTTTTATAAAATCTCGTCTGAGTGTCTGTTATCAAACTCCCGATACGGCATGACCGCTTTTATTTTTTGAAGTGAAAAATTCTTTGGCGGCGTTGTGCACTTTTGAGATGGGTAAATAATGTTGAACTCGCGTCAGAATATGACGGGACGGATATTAATAACGGCAAGAAGAATGGAGCTCCCATACGGTACGGAACCCTTTGTTCGCGAGTCCGACTCGCACTTGGCCGATTTTGTTTTGTATTTATTTGGTAGGTAGGTTTGTTCTATGCCCCTAGGTGATAAGGGTGACCCTCTCTAGATTTTTTAATATGACAAAACAATGATTGCCAGACCAGCTAGTAGTGATATAGACTTTTGTCTGGAATGTTACGTTTTATGTGGAAAACAATCAAATTGACAATGTTGCTAAACGAAAATCGAATACTAAACGATTACCGAATAAAATAAAGTATTATAAGTGGGACCGCGTGCTCAGCCGATAGTAAGAAAGAGCACCGGACTTTCCGGCAATAAGAGTCGTGAGACGAGCCGTTATTTTGTTGTAAAACAAGGATTGGTGGGTTTTTACGCTCGCGTCACTCGACACATCACTTTAACTACAAATCAATGTTCCCAGTATTTGTATAAGGGAATCGATGTTAGCTTATTTAAGTATAGGCTAAATGCAATCACTTATTGGTTTAAGTAGAGTAAGAAAATTAGACGCTGTAATAATAATTGTTATCATTGATATTGTTGTCATTTAATATTTCCAGAATTTACAATATCTTCGGAGTTTATAGGTAGACATAACTATGTGTGAGACATACCTTTGTGTAGTCGAATGAGACATCATACAGTGTCAATGATTTGACCGATATCGATTGTGAGATGACGATTTGGTTTCATATTTGAATCCGGAGTATCGTGGCCAATTTGTGTTGCTTTTTTCGCATTTCTCATATCGTCATCTTCATAAAACAGGTAGGTAATTGATAAGAAACGTTACCAAAACGTAGGTGTTTGAGATAAAATATTCTGCATCTAATAAACATTCCGAAATTAAACTTGGCGCAAAAACCGAAACTACAGAGGGGCTAGTCCAGGTTTATACGTAAATTGAAACTGCAGCTGTTTCCGTATGGTTCTTTACATTTTCGTACAACGCTCCAGGTGGAAACGAGAAAGAAGAACTAACCAAAATGTATGGAGCCACACGCGAACGTGTGGCGATGGCGTGTGCGTAAACTACGCAAAACCTGGACCAAAGGCTCCAATCGTATTTCTAGCAATCGCAGCGACCGCGAGTGTGTGCCACGAGCAGTAAATGCGTTCAAAAATCTGATTAGAAGTCAGCACGCGCATTCCCAAAAATTGTCAGTTGACAAGCGGCCATGATGGATGCTAAAATATGCAGCGGCACGAGCCCACCCGGTTAATTATGGCGCTGGCCACTAATTACTTTTACTGTGTAAATGGAGGAAAAACTTCGGGTGGCGAGCTGAGATAAAACTAGTTTTTGACAAGACAAACTGATCCAACAAGTTTTTTTATAGGCTGGTATTTCAGTTTAAAACTTTTTGTCGGTGTTTTGTAACTTGCCCTCAAAAAATTGTACAAAAAAATTAAAACATTCAGATGGTAACAAAACACTAATAAAAGTAACTGAGGATCGATTTTAATTGTAATATATGTTATTTTGGTGTATGTACCGTATATATATATTCATATACATGTACTAAAAAACGGTTATTTCAATATTATAAACAGACACTCCAATTTTATTTATATGTATGTATAGATATGTCGCTTTTGTTCGCTGCTCCCGGCTTAGGGCCGATCGGTAGAAGTCGGGTGTCAGGGCTTTTTCAAAAATCAAATATTCTTGAAGTGACTCTAGTTAATAGGTACCTTTTTTCGGCCTTTTCATAGTCGATCATTTATAGAGCAACATAATTAGGGTTCCGTACCCAAAGGGAAAAACGGGACCCTATTACTAAGACTTCGATGTCCGTCTGTCCGTCTGTCTGCCTGTCACCGGGCTGTATCTCATGAACCATGATAGCTAGGTAGCTGAAATTTTCACAGATGATGTATTTCGGTTGCCGCTATAACAACAAATACTAAAAACAAAATAAAATAAATACTTAAGGGGCCCCTGAATACAACAAACCTGAATTTCAGACGTTTTTTTCTCTATATTAATATAGGTACCTGGTAGATGCTAGAAATTTTCACAGAATATTTAGTTTTATATTCCCTTCAATAATAAATAATAAAATTGAAATAAAATAAATATTTAATACAGTATGGAACCCTCCGTGCGCGAGTCCGACTCGTACTTGGCTGATTATTATGTAACATTTACATGCGGTTCCTAACTAACCAGTCCACTGCTGAACAAAGGCCTTCCCATAAAAATCTACATTTGTGAAAAAAAATACTACAATAATAATTATGGTAGATACTAATTGGTATAGAATCCTGATTCTGGCGCTAAACTACAAATATCGATGCTAATTCACAATCTCATTCATCAGCACGACCTGCAATAACCACAAACGCACACATTGCTTTGTTTTCACCGTAATAATGTATGCAAAATTATTGATTGATACAGAAATGAGATACCTGTCAGATTATACAAATATTATAGTTACTTTTCTTTAGAAATAAAAAAAAGTTTTATAACGCATGATAGTCTGGAGTCTCTCATAAGGTTTTTTTAAATAGTAGGTAGCTAACTTTTTGCAGTTTTTTTTTCTTATTTCTCACCGTCCAGCTGCTTCGGGGTAAAGCCGAGCTATTGTGGGATTGCATCTACTAAAACCCTCTCGGTGGCCTTCCTTTATGCTCTCTTGGGAGCTCCGGAAACGTACCGGAGCTCTCTCTCTTACTATGGGCCAAGTAGCCCAACGAGCTATGGAGAGGGAGACTCCGAGCATAGGCTCTCCCAGGCTAGAGGGAGTCTCCCTGCGAGCTCGAATCAGGAATGAGGAGATACGTAGAAGAACCAAAGTTACCGACATAACCCAGCAGATTGGCAAGTTAAAATGGCAGTGGGCAGGGCACATAGCGCGGAGGACTGATGACCGATGGGTCGAAAAGTTCTCGAGTGGAGACCTCGTAACGGCAAGGGCAGCGTAGGACGTCCACCCACAAGGTGGACGGATGACCTCATTAAGAGACCGCAGGATCACGCTCCATGCAAGCCGCTACCAACCGGTCTTATTGCAGATCTATAGGGGAGGCCTATGTCCAGCAGTGGACGTTCTATGACTGATAGATGGATGGACGGATGAGTCGTCTCTACTAGACTATTTAGGATTTATATCTACGATCATGACGCAAGATTTTAGCAATAGAGTATATATATATTACTAGCTTTTACCCGCGGCTTCGCCCGCGTTATATTTTGATTTTGGCTTATGTTTATGTCGGCTGCGAAACATCTAAGAGGATGGCCAGGAGGTTGCATGCCTTATGAGGAGTGTCGCAACTTAGGCGGGCTGCGGGCATCCGAGGATTTTTTTTATTATATCGCGAAATATCCCTGACATGATCAGGGGTCTGAATTACAAATGAATAAAAACTATACCTATATGTCAATGTTTTTGGCTGTTTGCAGTTATAATAAACATTACAATGGTACAGCAAAGTTTATACCTACTTGTTCCTAATTATTGCTTTTTTTCAAATATTTGTGCAAAAATTCGATAAAATTGTTTTTAAGGTTTTTACGTGTTAGATTAATTCCAATTTTTTGTTCTAAATCAAATCTCTGCTTTCCATAAACTGGGCATTCCAAGATTATGTGCAGTGGAGTCTCCTCTTTTGTGGGTTCACAGATGCACGATGGGCTTTCCCTCAACTTAAATCGATGTAAGTATTGGGAAAACCCACCATGCCCCGTCAGCACTTGAGTTATGATTCCCACTGGTGCTATTTCTCTTACGATCTTGTATGCCGCCCTTGCATCTGGAAAATATGTTTTGGTTACCGCCGCTGTGTGTCCATCCTGATACCGCCGGTTCCACTCGTAAGAGAGTCCTTTCGGATTTTTCGCTTGACGAATGAAACGGGGCAGTTATCGTAAATAGGTCTGCACTTCGAGTGCAGTGCTGCTTCCTTTGCTAGCTGGTCCGCTCTCTCATTTCCCTCCATCACCGCGTGCGCTTTAATCCAATAAAGTTTCACTATTTTATTTTGTGCGTGTAGTAACTTTATGTTAGCTTTGAATTTACTGCTAAGAGATGGAGGGAAGATACGCCAACTACCGTTTCCAGTGTAGACCTGGAGTCACAAAATATTTTTGCTTTTTCGGTAGCCTCAAGAAGTGCCAATAACTCGGCCTGGTGCACGAAGCACCAATCGGCCAATTTCAGCTTGCGGGTACTGATCTCAGCGGCATCATCCCAAATGGATAATGCCACCCCAGCTTTCCCTTTAATTTTGCTGCCGTCTGTAAACATGTTAATTTCTCGGTTAAGATTTTGCTCTAGTGCTGCTCCGTCTGCCAGACATATGAACTCCAGCTCCTCCTGCTGCGCTGGGTGTGGCTTCTTTTCTGTCTCTCTATCTCCAGTTACTTGCTGGGAATAACCTTTCTTAGTTTCATAAAGCAAGGCTGCTTCCTGGACTCTGATATGACAGCCGAAGATTAGGGGCCGCGGTGGGATAAATGGAACTGGTGGTGTGGGTGCCGCCACCTACCCTACCTTCCGCTAGGCCGTCAACGTGTTAGCAGACGCAGTGGGGCTGCAAGGGAAGAGAGGTGTCGGTATCGCGATGGCTGTTCTCACTGCCCTCTGCAGTTAAAGAGGCAGGCGCTGGGCTACTATGACTGACCCGCTGCACTGGGACCAGGGCGTTGGAATGCTGTCTGACGTTCAGTACTGGTTAGTCCCGAGTGGTGGATGACGATGTGTCTTGTGCTCCGAAACACTCTGTCATTATAGCGAGAGCGCGAGCTCCGTTATGGAGCCCGAGTCTGGGCTAGCGCTGTGTGCGCTGTGTGCTGAGTGCCGCGAAGGAGTGCGAAAAATGTAGGAACGTCCCAAACTTGCCATGACAGATTATTTCTGGCGCTTAGTTTTTATCCTATCCTACGGGAACTGTTAAAGTTTTTGAGATAAAAAGTAGCCATTGTCACTTTTCGTCTTTCAAACTATATTCATGCAATAAGCCAAGGCAAGTTGCTCCGTTGCTGAGAAAAATTTATTGTTAAGTCCTACGGGAACCACAATTTTTTCGGGATGGAAAGTATCCTATGTCACTTTCCGTCTTCCAAACTATGCACACCCCAAATATCAAGTCAATCCGTTGCTCCATTGCTGAGAAACAGTTATTGTCCTATCCCATGGGAATCACGAATTTTCTCGAGATAAAAAATTTCCTATTATCACTTTCTGTCTTTTAAACCATAGGTATCCATACCAAAAATCAGGTCGATCTTTTGCTCCGTTGCTGCGTCAAAGAGGAACAAACCAACAAACTTTTCGGATTGATAATATTAAATTATGATGATTCTGTACCATAAAGGTAGAATAAAGAAACATGTTAAACCTCTAATGATCAAAACACAAAATGACGGCCTGGTATTAAACGTCATAGTAACATGTAGCATGCAGAGGGAAAATAACATTTTATCCAATTTTAATGTCAGTTGTCATTTTCAATCCAACTTTATTTCCTCTTCAAGGGGATATAATGATGGAAAAACAATTTGTCCCCTTGCCATGCTACTTGTGATTTATAAAAGTCTGCAGACAATGTCACCTGTCATCTAATTACGTTTGGCTGTGACGTTTCGTTAGTCCATATTAGCGTCATAGAAGAATTAATCACTTAGCGTCTTTGTGATAGTGGCGACAGTTTCGCTTTCGATGGTTTTTGTCCTGTCCTACAGGAACTATGCAATTTTTCGGGATAAAAAGTATCCTCAAGCTCCTTCCGCCTTTTAAACTATGTCCATGCCAAAAATCAAGTCAATCCGTTGCTCCGTTGGTGCGTGCAAGAGTAACAAACCAACAAACTTTTCGGATTTATAATATTAGTAAGGAGTAAGGATGAGTACCTACTTACTTTGTCTAAGAATTTTGGTTCTTGATGACATTTAATCTTGACATCTTTGAGGGCGAAAATCACTGATAGGGACAGGTCAAATTACGCAACAGAGAGCTATTGTAGAGCCGTATTGTATTGTTATAAATTAGCGACTATATCCAAGTATAATTCCTTCAAATATTTTACCCAATGGTATACGACTATTATAGGCCGAACCAAACTACTTGTCGGCTGTGAAGTTAGCTACAAGCTGCGGATAACCCAATCCTGACTGAAGCTGCGCGAAGATTGGGTTTTTCGCACTTAATTCTTCACTGGTGTCAAAAAGTTTGATTCGTTCGGCACATGTTCGGCCTATAGAATGCATAATACCTCAATCATGATTGCAACATGTGTAATAATTTACATATGGTTCTTTTATGAAACAGTTCTCGTGTTTGATTGCTTTAAGATTATTTGATTACTCATTTTTACGTCGTTTGAACTTTAAATCCACTGAATTGTAACGCTTTAATTTATATATCATACCCAACTATCGTTATTAGAATTACTAAAGCCAAGATTAACTGTTATAGCATATTATTTTTATTGTACAGCGCATTGCCGTAGATAATCTGCAGTTTGTATTTAAATTGTACTCGTATAATGAAGGTAGGTATGGTATGGTCAATGGTGAATAGTTTTAGTATAGTAAATTATTTAAATTAGTTGCTCGTTGATTATGTAATTAGGCTAAGTTTTGAGAAATAAAGATATTTATTTATTTATTTGGCATTCTATTAAATTCTGTATAGCTTAGTTAGACCTAGGATCCACGAGTTTATGTCTGTGTTGCGATCTAATTTTGTGCAATTGATGTGATACTTTAATAAATATGTGCTGGATGCTTCAAAAAAATAGTATTGATCTGTGTTCAATGTACATTATGTATAATTACATATAGGTATTACATAAACACATATCTTACTCAATGTCTGTATATGTATATATGTAGGTATGTATGATGATCTGTCGAGACCGCAGGATCGTTGGATATAAACTACTCTCTACCGGTCTTATTGGAACTCTGTTGAAAAGGCCTATGTCCAGCAGTAAATATTCTACGACTGCATTGTATGTCAAAATAAGTAGGTATTAATATTTTATTTCTGTCATGCCTATCTCGTCTATCCGAATACAGAAGTTAGATAGACAGTGAGACAAAAGATAAACAATAATGAAGAAATAACCTACTTTTTAACTGACTTTCAAAAAAGAGGAGGTTCTATGTTCGTCTGCATATATTTATATTTTTTGTGTATGTTCATCGACAATTTCCCCAATTGTGAACCGAATCGAAACATTCTTTTTAGTTCAAAAGGGTATACTCCCGAGGTCGCCCCATTTAAATTTTAAATAAATCGGCTGAGCCGTTTTTGAAAAATCAAAGATAATGTAAACATTTTGAGCGAAATATTCGAATTTTGTACACGTTAGAAGGCGGTTTTGCCATTTTTTGCGAAAAATAATAATTATTATTTCGATATATTATAGGAATTGCGAGATATTTTCTCAATCTTAAATGAAAATAGGTATGTATGTATTTTGCACACACTTGAAATATCGATATCTTTATTGAAACAAAACCAATCGTAGTGGGATTTCCTTCGGGAGGGCGAGGTCTGATTGTCGTAGAGCAAACAGTATCCTACGAGTAAAAATGATTTACAATAATGGAAACATTTCCTAAGGTATTGTAATACATTAAAAGAGACCCTGTGACCTGTATTAATCATGGACCCAACTGTATCGCAATGGACGTCACGAGTTAAGAAGAGACCTACCTAGGAATTGGGATGCCTAGTGGTTCGAAGGTTAAATCATAAAAATACCAGACTATTTTTTATTAGTAACACAATTGTAAATGTATTATCCAAAACAAGGACCACAGAACCTGTACATAACAATGATTAAAATAATGATCATAATACAGAATCACAGAGTTTCAAAAAGAAAGATGTTCGAAATTGTGTGTATTTATCATTATTTTTAGGGTTCCGTACCCAAAGGGAAAAACGGGACCCCATTACTAAGACTTCGATGTCCGTCTGTCCGTCTGTTACCGGGCTGTATCTCATGAACCATGATAGCTAGGCAGCTGAAATTTTCACAGATGATGTATTTCGGTTGCCGCTATAACAACAAATACTAAAAACAAAATAAAATAAATATTTAAGGGGGGCTCCCATACAACAAAGCTGAATTTTTAGACGTTTTTCGCTCTATATTAATAATGGTACCAGGTAGATGCTTGAAATTTTCACAAAATATTTAATTTTATATTCCCTTGAATAATAAATAATAAAATTAAAAGAAAATAAATATTTAAGGGGGGCTCCCATACAGTACGGAACCCTCCGTGCGTGATTCCGACACGTACTTGGCCGATTTTTATTATTTGTTGACCGATCTCCCATTCCATTTGTAGACAGATTTCCGTAGGTACTTCTTTTTCAAGCCGTACATAATTTTTGCGTTTAGAAATGACCCTATTATTTGTGAAACTTCTAAGGCGATTTCCAACAAGGTTGCGTTAAACGTTTTACGCTACCATGGAAATATGATGGTATGAAAGCACTGATGCGTCGAAGTTTCACTTCTTCCGCGCGGACGGACTCCACTTGCATTTTTTAATACCTGAAACGTTGGGTTCCTAGTTACCACCATAATAATTATATTGGTCAATCTGCGATTACATTTTGCAGAATTGACTTAGTACTACAGCTCGGGAACAACTACGGGTTGTATGCGCTCATGCTCTACCTACGTAGAGTACCTGAGATACGTCGCCGCAATCGCATGGCCGATCCGTTAAAATTAGTTTCATTTATTTCGGGGGACTGTTTTTGTCATACGGACTCTAGTTTTACTCATACAGATTAGGTACTAGATTCCTTTTCACGAAAGAAGTTCTTCAGACGCGTCGCCTGGCCGATCTGCTATTTCAATACTTTCACAGATTGTCGCGGAACTTCTTTTGTGAAACGCACTTTACAGGATAAGATTTTGTCAGCATTCTGTGGCGCATACCTACCGCCACAGTGTGCATATGAAAAACACAGCATTTAAAATTTAAACTTATTGAAAACAGAAAAGTGGCTATTTATTTCACTGACATGCAATGGACTCAGTGTCACTTGCAAAAACATGTCCAATAATTTTATAATGAGCGGACTGTGTACTAGTCGGTTACCTACATTGTCGCAATCGTGTCCGAATTTAATAGCTTTGGTAATGATTCTCGATAAATTAAATGTTATTAACCTCAAACCGTCCAAATATATCTGCAGACCGAGATATACCTACCTACATATACCTACAGGGTGGTGGTATCGAGATATAACTTCAGTTATATACAGATGTATTTACAATAGTGTTGTATATGGTGTTTTTGATAAAGTGAATGTATTGGAAATGTTAGGTTGCGCAAAGATTTCACATGCTAAGGATGGATATGGATGCTATGGATGGGCCCATAGGGAATATATCGACCAAAAGCATCCAACCTTACTCAGCATTTAAATTTAGCCCCCAGCTCTGTTCTTGCCAGTCTTGCCAGTCTTGCCACTGCGCGCTTCTGGAAGCTAAAGGCAATTCAACGCGAATAGGTGCTTACACTCAACCTTTATACTAATCCTACTAATAATATTATAAACGCGAAAGTTTTTGAGTATGTAGGGATGTTTGTTACTTTCACGCAAAAACTACTGACCTGATTGAGATGAAACCTAGCAATAATAATGCTTTTACATCAGAATAACACATAGGCTATAATTTATAAGGATATCGCGTGAAACGAAGTTCGCCGGGTCAGCTAGTACGGAAAAACCAATCAATCTTTTTTCTATTGAAGCTCAGCTGTAGTTTGGTAAAAAGACGAATGTAAAGGAGAGAAGAATTAGACATTAAAAAACAATAGGTACAGATCTAAGTTAAATAGCAATAACTTTTACTTACAATACTAACTTTCCTTCAAAAATATCGATGGTGGAACGCAAGGGTTTTCCGGTATTCAAATATTAAATGGCCATTGACTTCCCGGGATGTTATTTTTTAATTACTCCTTGCATTGTCGCCTCGTTCTCAATCCGCCCACATTGTTCCAGTTATTAAATATATTTTGTGTTATTTTTATTTCGTCTTTTGTAACTGTTGGTTTTGAAACAATCTCTCTACTTAGGGCTTTAAGACATATACAAAGGCTCTTACGCAAAATGGCTACCGGGGGCTGTTTTTAGATCTTTACGTCTTAGCTCAGCCTTTTCCACGCAATATTATTTTATCCTTTTTATTTATTTATTTCTATTTTTAGTATTTGTTGTTATAGCAGCAACAGAAATACATCATCTGTGAAAATTTCAACGTTCTAGCTTATCACCGTTCACGAGATACAGCCTGGTGACAGACGAACAGACGTACGGACAGCGAAGTCTTAGTAATAGGGTCCCGATTTTACCCTTTGGGTACGGAACCCTAGAAAAAGTGTGTGAAACTTTTTCAAGATTTTTTTATCTTAAAATCAAAATGTGTGAAAACCAAGTTAGTGTCAATAATTAAAAAAAAATTGCCCTGGGCATCCGCAAGGCCTACAGGGATGCCTTAGTCAGTAACCCGCTACCGTAAACACGTACCACGTGGTATTTACTTTAGATACAATTTCCAAGTGAGTCTTCGATTAATAAGCACTGTTATTTATACTGTGCCAAAGGTGAAATTCAAATTATCAGGAAAATTAATCGTTTGAAGCCTCCGGGGGCGCGGGGGAAAAGTCAATTAATCAGAGATATTCCTTTGGATACAAAGGTCTCGAGGTTCGATTAACATCTCTAATGGACCAGAATATAGGTACATATTGCGAAATATATCTAATACTTTTCCGAACTTATTACCTTTTTACAATATTTTTTATGGCCCATTGTCATTTTGTGGCGTATCCAGCATGCTAACAGTAGTTCTTGCAATGCTTATTACGTCGGAAAAAGTAAACCAGAGCCTTTTGATGTCACTATGCGATCAGCAAACGCTCGGATATATATTTATGAAATCGTGCTAAAATAAAAACTTGATATCCTATTTGATTTTGACTTGATTTTAGATCAATTTTTATGTGATTTTAATTTAGTTTTGTTTAATTTATACATAATATTAGTTTAGGTATTCTGTAAATATTTTAGTATAAGTTAGAATAAATTATATTATGAGTTTTGTGAATAAGAGCGTGAATATTTTTGTGTACAATTAAATATATATTATTTTTTATTACTTTAAATTAAATTGCACTTTAATAAAATTAAATAATGTAACTTAAAACTAGATAACATTACATGTACATAAAAAGAAAAGTTAGAGTGGGATGTACGAGTAGGTGTCACTACAATACGGGTATCTTGTCATTATAATATTGGTCATGTGTTAAGATGTTTTCCACTGTTGAACAGGAGCTTTTCTCATACCAAGAAGAGTTATGCCATAGACAACGCCATTAACCAGATATTGATGTTATTATGTAGATTGGTAGGTTTAAGCTCCACTTAATACAATTCCCCTGTATGTGTATGTGTGTATGTGTTGGTAGAAGAGAATTCTACATCCATTGATTCATGCGTGGCAAAAACAAGATCCGAATGTCCAGTAATCTTTTAATTAGATAAACTTGGAGCTTAACTCATAACATAACTATTATTATTATTAACATGCTGGGCACGCTGCCAACTGGCAGTGGGCTTGAGCATTTGGATTATATTTAGACCTTCAAAGGTCTGAGGATGATCCAATACTTTTTGTGTAACAGTAGTGTAGTTATGTTATAGTTAATAAATGCACTTTTGCCCGAATAAAAAAAAATAGTACTTGTACTATTAATTAGGACATGTTAATACCGCTCGTATTGTTCATAGAAAAAGGTCTCAAATTACGTAATTATCTCTTGAAAACTAGGTAGGTACCTGTTGTCGGTCGGTATATAGGTAAATTGTATGCCAAAGCGTGTTATCCGAATTATCCGCCATCGGGGTGTCTTGTTCCGTAGCCATCGCTAAAGTTTCATTAACATAACTGCCAATTTGCCGAAAGTAAGCCTGAATTTCAGCGCCTTGTAGTAACGGACGAATAAACTTTAGGACATGAACTTGAGACTACGATAGCAGTACGATGTAATACGATTAGTAATATTGTATATTCAGTAAAGGATTTTTGGTCGTGCTTTAGTTTTATGTAATAGATAGGTAATTTTTATCGCAGGTATTATGCCACAGACAGATCCATAAGGATACATTACACTTCTGGTTAAGTATATCTTTGACGCATTTCTGTGTATATACATGTGTATATACACAGAAATGCGTCAAAAATACGTAATGTATGTAAGATATGTAAACAGAAGTGTAACGTTTTTTTGAGGAGGGGTAAAAATGTAATCCGAAAAATAAGTTCGCTAACATTCATCTAACATCTAAGATTATTTTGCGGAAAGTCTTAGTAATGAGTTTTTGCTATCGTGATTAACAAATGTTTAACACTGTTGAATAATAAAATATATTTAGAAAGTAGTAGTCTTTTTACAACAAAACTTAAAACTCTACTTTATTTGGCGCAAAAAAACATGAGAATTTAGCATTTTTATTTTTTAGTAAAATCGTAACTCTTTAAAGAAAAACTTGCCTAAATACAAAATAGATAAGAACTGTCATGTAATATTTGAAAACCGTGTAACCTGTTGAATTTTTCCAATATTCCTCCTACTGAGATAGTCTACAATAGAGACAGGTCCCGTGCCTGATTCGTCGAAAGCTGCAGTAGCAGTAAATTGCTGCCAGTGTGTGCTAATGCGGCAATTGCCGCTTGTTTAGGGAGTGTTTACAAAGTTTAAATTGAGTGAAACTGTATCGAGCAAGACTTTCGGGGCCCGAGGCAAACAAAATCGTCTTTATTAATTGTCGCAAATTTGAAGTTGAAAAATTTAAATTGAAAATATTTATTATCTAAAATTGTTTACACAAGTGTCGGGTGAAGTATTATATGGATTGAAATTGTTCGACGTAACTGTGGGTTCCAAACGCGACTAAGCCTGTTTTTTTGGTTAGTTGAATGCAACAATAAATAATTTATCGCTTAATTAATTTAAATAAAAAGTAGTCATTTTAAACTTTATATCAAAGCTTTAAATTAAAGTTAACGTTTTAAACTTTCAAAACTTTGAAATAATGTCAAAATAAAACATAACATGTAGGTGTTGAAGTAATTACATTATTATGATCACCATGCTCAATCATCATTACAACGTTCTTTCTTTCTTAATTTATTAGGTGATAAAACATTTAATATCGAAAATTGCACCATGCAAAAAATAAAGTCAACCCGTTGCTGTGCGAAAGAGTAACAAACAAACCAACAAACACACTTTCGATTTAATTCTCATATTACGAGTACTTAAACCGAGGAAAAGGAAAGCTTTTCAATTCGGATGTATATTTTAACAGATTTCTCCGCCGTTTGGGGGCCGATTCTCATGATTCCTTTTTTGATCTGTAGAAGAATGAAGTATTCTGCGAAATAGTCTCTTAAAATGTAATACACTTTCGTACAATAATTTTGAAGGAGCTTCCTAAAAAGACGAAATGTTTGTAGGTTAAAATACTTATCGAGTAACAAAACTGGCGCTATTACAATTTTGCTTTCAATTACTAAAATGTTAATAATATAATTGTAGGTACAAAGTCCGTTCTTTTCTCAAAAATAATTATTTTTAATCCGCTTTGCGTAACGAGCAACGTGTAATGCTATGAATATATTTTTTTTAACTTTCACGGTTTTTATCAACATTTTTATCACCACTAGAATTCCTGGATTTGTAATGACGAACTCCTATTTCGACGCATTTGCGACATATTTCTTGCCACAGAAAGTATTCAGGAGAGCTTTGATGGAACACAGAATGACGTCACATCTAGTGTAAGTTCAACTCATAAATGGAATGAAATTATTCATCTAAAATAATGAAATTAATAATTAATTATTTTTCACAACGCAAATTTTATCTTATTATAATTATTTATAAAGCAACATAGCTAGCTCTTTATTGCAAGGGATATTATTGACATTGTAACTTTTTAAATCCCTTTTGATTACAAACATCCTGTGCAAATTATAAATATTTGAGCTCCGGAGTTAACGCAAAGTTCAGTTTAAAAGCGATTTCTAAAAAGGTATTTATTTATTTACCTTGTTTATGAACAATTAAGATTGAAGTGTCGTAGGAAATTGTCTCGTTAGATAGATAATGATTTTGGGTAAACTATCTAAAAGATAATTTAAAATACTCTTTGTGGGCTTTGATGAACGACTGCTGGATGGATAATCTAAGTTAAGTTGGGTTTAATTATCTAACTTGGCCTTAAACTTGCTTAATAACGTGGAACTTAAATTTTAACTGATTTTTCTTTGAGTAGGTAATGAAATTTAAGAGAAAATGGTTTAGTTAATAGTGAAATTTTGTACCTATATACTAACGCTAGTACAAAGAAAAACGCTAACTTCGATGTTTTTTTTTTTCAAAATTTGCTTTCTATAGTATTTTATGTGTTTGGGCTTTATGCAAATTATTTAGATATTTACTTATTTATTTCTGTAAGATCATATACTTGTACCTAACTACAATTCAAATTCAAATATATTTATTTAACACTAAAGAGTGTACTATTACAATGCAGTGCTAACGGGCCCCAAACTAGGCAAAGCCTGTATCTTGGGCACCCTGTGACCGGTTTCCATAGTTTGCTGTCTCGCTGAGCGTTGTACACATTCATTTGCATTCTTTCGATACTTACAGCAAACATAATATAATTAACTAGTTTACTAGTTTAATTTCAGCAAAAATGGTTGTTGTAAGTCCAAGGTGAGTAGTTCAGCAATAAATTTCGAAAACCCCAAAAAGATAGGGAGCTTCGCCACTTAAACATTTAACCTTGGTCTACGAACTGGTGAAAAAAACCGAGGAATTCAACAGGTGGGGAGCGCCGCCTTGCAAACACACTATATGTACGTTAGTCGAATATTTATATCTATTGAAAAATTTATAGCTTTACGCCGTTTTATCTTAAGAGCAAAAATATCCGAATGTTTTGTAGAAGATTTTTTACACTTTTTTGAGATAGGTACATATATAAAGGTGGGTTAAATTTTATGGTAAAAATAATGTATGAGGCGTCAACTCGAATACACTAGGATTTTTTGTACCAGGGAAAATCAAATATGCACACCCGTAAGTACAGAACAGAGTTTCAAATGTATCATTCAAACAGATAAGCTAAAAATCAAACCTTAGCCCTGTTTCGAATGTATGCTAAGGATGTGGGTATAAATATATTTATAGGATAGAGTAGCATGGGACGCCCACAGGTAAAACAGGCGAGATACAAATACAAGCTTAGAGTTCTACCTGTCATTTTTAACAGACTTCCAAAAAGGAGGAGGTTCTATGTTCGTCTCTATGTAATTTTTTTGTGTATGTTCATCAATATTTTTAGCAATTGTGAACCGAATCAAAAAAATATTTTTAGTTCGCAAGGGTAGGTACCTACTTCTATTTAAATTTTATGGAAATTAGCTGAGCCGTTTTTGTAAAATCAACTATCAATCAAATATTGTGAAAATTGTATAAACCGATTCGAGCGAACAATTCGAATTTTGTATACGATGGAAGTCAGTTTTGCTATTTTTTGCGAAAAATAGTTATTTACAAATCTTTTGAAAATCTGTCGAGAGGCGAACATCTAAGTCAGTTGATTTTATAACTAGGTAGTGGAATGCCATTTGCTTACCATTCAGATTTAATTTAATTTAGAGGTTAAATCTCAGAGTTATCAGAGGGATAACACGATTGGTCTGACGTCTCAGATGAGGTCACATTTTACGATTAGAAACGTCACTTTCAGGTAACATATTAGAATTAAGATATACTTCAAAATTGGTCCCATTTAAATTATGTTCAAATCGGCTGAGCCGTTTTTGATAAATCAACAATAATATAATTCTAAATCGATCTGTGAAATATTCGCAAATTCTGTACACAGTTGAAGTCGGTCATGCCATTTTTTGCAAAAAATAATTATTCAAATCCGATTAGCCCCGAGATCCGGTTACCCCAGCCTACCTTAGTTCCCTGCCTGCATTTTAATTAACTACCGGTTTTTCAATAGTTTATGAGTTTGGGGTCCCTACTCTAAAAAAAACTACAAACTACTACTAATGACGCTATTTCGAAATGAATTAAAATTTTAATTAATTTTCTTGCACTATTCTTGTTGATGATAGATTGTTTTAGTTTGGATGGTTGCAGAACAAAATATCAATGAGTAAATTACTATAAGGTTCTAGATCGTAGGTAGCCCGCACCTAGGCTACCTTCATACATCTTCAACTTGAACTACGAGTACTTAAAAACTGGTTAACCAATATTTTTAAAGTAAAACTATCCTAAACAAAAACGATTGTCAAAACTTAACAATTTTTCTGTGGTACTTATCACCGAAAAAACATTTTAAAATAGGCACATAAGATACTTCCCGCATATAAATAGTCTGCATTAAAAATTTATCGACATAACAACAAACAAATCCATGCTCTAATGTAATTTAAACTACTAACGTCGCATATAAATAACTGATTTAAAAAATGGCCGACATTACAAAAATAAAACCGAAATTGGATTACTTCTGCAACGAACTTTCGATAAGCCTCTTTATATAAAAATACTTAAATTGTTATATCTACCTACGGAAAACTTTCACGAGTTACTTAGCAACTTTAACCGCTTTTGAGAACTTGGATATGAATCCGTATAAGGAAAAGTTGCCAGTTTCGCTTATTCTTTTAATTATTTCGGGCCTACGTATGAATATTTTGGGAAAATCCTACTATCCTACTAATAATAATATTTTAAACGCGAAAGTTTGTTAGGATGGATGGATGAATGGATGGATGGATGTTTGTTACTCTTTCACGCACAAACGGCTGAACCGATTTGGATGAAATTCGGTATGATGGTAGCTTAGACCTTGGATTAACATATAGGCTATTTTTATCTCGATCTAACGCGGGTAACACCGCGGGGCGCAGCTAGTATGATATAGTTACATCAATGCTAAATGGAGAAATTCGTGTTGATGGTGATAAAGTTAGAATTTCTAGATTCATGACGACTTTAAATTTGATTAAACTTGGTCATATTATATAGGCGTACGGCTTGTACACATTTACTTACTTATAAATAAGATAAATGTTTACTCTAGATTTTAAAACAAACCACAATGTATAATTTTATTTTCCTAATCCTTTGCAGGAAACATACGAGGTGAGCATCGCAGTTCCTCGATATATGAATAAAAATGTGGAAACGAATCATTTTGTTCGAATCCAAAAAAATATCGACAATTTATTTATTTTAGATACAGATCTAAGATCCTAGAATTGGTCTAATTCTAATTATTTGATAGTGATCGAAGATATTTGGCATTTTTGGTAGAGACCACACATGCAAAATCTTATGAATAACGAAAAATTGAAAAATGTGGCTGCTATCTACGTACCTAATAACACGTAGGTACCTAATTAATGTGTAAAGATTGGGAACCGTATCTATCGATCTAGGTATTTCTTTACTAATAAATACACATTTTTAACCAAGACTTGGAATTCTATTTCTAAATATAACAACTGCCTAAGGGATCTTAGAAACAAGTAAAATATATTAGGTACTTAGTACAATTTTGCTGTGTTACAGCTTTCGGCACCAATTTACCGCGAAACACCATCGGATGTTTTCTGAAGTAATTTAAAATAAACAAAGATAAAATAATTTAAGATGAAGAAAAAAAATAGTAAACAAGCTAAGAAACAAACTTATTTTGTCGTTGATCAGAGACACGAATTCAGTATTAAACTTTGGAGCGTTCAAACGTTCAAAGTTAAAAAGATTTAAAATAACAATGAAAGAATGAGCATGTATTGTTCATGCTTTCAACAACTAATTTAAGAGTATGTATATTGTACATTAGCAATTTGACAAAATAATACTTAAAATTTACAAAAAAAAAAAATACTGTTGTTACAGTTTTACACCCAAAAACTTCGACACTTATAACAAAATAGTGCTAAAACTATGGAATAGTTTTCTCTCATATCGAAAATGTATTTATAAGAAAGTAATTTAAAACAGACGTGTAAAGAGATATAGGACTAAGATTGTAAAGTTTTAATTAAGCTCGAAGTAATTTTAGTAATAGTAATCTTAATTTTTGCTACATCTTTTGACAATGTGGTAAGTACCAAGCGAAAGAACGTAAAAAAGAAAAACAAGTGTGTAATCTAAAATTTTATACGTAAAAAAGCTTTTTATTTTTCATCATTATCTATTTAAATTGTACTCGTTAAGATAAATTGTAAGGCTTGCTTGGTTTAAATTTTAGCTATGTCAAAGACCTTCCAAGCTCTAACACCAATGCTAGCCATACGACCTGTACAAACTCACTTAAGTAATTTTCATTTTGATTGTACAAGTGCCTTACTTTACTAAATTACAATTCACGTGAATAAAACAATACAAAACGAGAAAAATGTTTTAAATTGAAAATGGTTTCGGCTCCAACTTTAAGTAACCGCAACATAAAACTCATTAACATTTCGGGAGTAAGCATCCGAAGTGAAGAAATCGTAATAAAACTTCACGGTTAAGTTACCTCAAGTAAAGTTAGAGCTTGCTCGGGATTTACGTTGATCCGGAATTTACAACAGTATTGCCAGAATATTTTGTTTCCTTACAGTGGCATTTGAAAGTGTTTTAAAAGTTAAATGTTGAACTATTTTGTTGGAGACACCATGTAAAGAATATGACGAGTCAAATAAGAGTCATATGTAATTAATTTTGGTATGAAATTCTACAAAATTTTGTCTATAGATTTTTGTCGATAAAAATATTGACAAACTTTACCAATCATGTTATATTACTTATTGTCTTTTGTAACTGACAAATCCCTTAGACTTTACATTATGGAGTAAGAGTATCTTAAGTATTAATAATTTTCTTATTTTTTTGGAAAGTTTTTTCATAAATTGCTTGCAGTTAGTTCTAAATATTTTAAATTAAATCTACAATATTCTTATTTTTACATAGAATTTTTTCTTTAAAGCACACTTTTTTGAAAAACATTTTTTACGAGTCAAAAGTTTTAAAAATCAATTAATGAATTATAGTAAAAAAAAACATACGGTAAAAAACTAACAGGAAAAATAGTAGACAAGAACTTACCCCATGACTATTTTTTCGTAGGTACGTGGTTAGTGCTACGCTGTAGCGGATGTTCTCTGCTACGCTGCTTGCTACGCTTGTGCCGTAGAGGGCTGCTACGCTGCCTTATATGTAGGGCGGCGCCCACAGTTCCGCCCCCCGCCCAAGCCCTAACGGCCAACGCAATTTAATTGTTGGTTTGTGCGTCCGGATGTATTTTTTGAGGAAAAAACGCACCGTGCATAATAAATAGTAACGTGGTGTAACATTGTTTGGGGTATTTTTGGAAAACTAATTTGAAAGGAAGTTAATTTTAAAAGGTTACATCAGTTTTGCGTTTTCGTATAAATCTGCTATTTTGGTAAGCTACCGTCGCGCGAATGACACGTTGAATTGTAGGACCCGGTTTTTTTATAGTTTATCCGGGTTAGAGGTCTTTAAGCGGCTAGGACCTTATTAGATGTAGATTACGTTTAGATATTAATTTAATTTTTATTATTTATTTTATTTTAGGTTATCTGTGTGCCAAGCCAGAAAGGAGTGATTAAAACTATCATTATGCACAATTATTACTACGGGGTCAACCCGGACAAGTATACAAAAAGAGAGATCATAAGGTGTATAATTTGAGACCGAGGGCGCAGTGAGAGGCCTATATTCAACAATGGGGTAGAGAAGGCTGTGAATTATGATGATGATAATGCATGCATAAACAAGTGTAATAAACCAGTAGTACACTAGTAATGTACTATTAATAGAAACACGCTGTATTACAAGTGTAATTAGCCATTTTTTCGTAGCAACCGTACCCCTAATTTCTTTCGTTTATTTGAGATAAACTGAAATTTTTAATTTGATAATACTTGACTATGCAAGCCTGGGATACGTAAATACTTGCTTACCGGAGAACGGCTGTAAATTCATAGAATTGAAAAACAAATTATTGGTACAGTAACTAGGTAAAAGGAGCTAAATTGAAGAATGACCGAATAAACCAAACCAAAACAATAAAGGCATCAGTCCACTTTGAGAGTTTTATGTTGCAGCTCTTGATTTGTTATATTCGTAATAAAATATCTAAATGTTATTTTTATTTCCCATTTAAATAATTGTGTTCATATTGTGAATTATGTAGAGACCAATTTATATTTTTTGAGAAAACACTTGAGACTATAAAGCTGTTTCGAATTGAATTAAAGAAATACAATGTGCAAGAAATCGTAGGCGTTGAATTTAATTTGTTGCGCGCGTTGAAACGGGGAAATAGATTTCACACTCTAGTTTTAATATTTTAAGAAAGTTTATATTTTAATATGCTTGTTTCTTTTAGATACTATTTTAAATACCAGATAACAAATAAGTCTGGTCCAAGAATTATACAGGTGTAAATAGTTTAAAATCCGCCGTATAGTTCGTGCTCTCACGAAATTTAAAATTTTGTGTGCACGTGGATTTATAAGATATAGTTTAAAAAAATAATATTAGCTATTAGTAGTAACCAAAACCAACCAATATCAAGATGAGATAGACAAATAAAAACTTAAAATAATAATTGTTTCATGTAACATTCATACCTACAAGTGCGTAAATATGAGGGAGTGAAAGTAAGTTTTCTCCTCTTAATCTTACGGTAATTTGTAGCTCGAGATGAGGTCGAGGTTTGATGCACTGCAATCATCCTTGGTTATTATTTTAAATGCAGACAGACAGACTTAGCCTTAGCAGTGTTCTAAAAATATCCTCTAATTGAAAAACTTGCTTTCCTATTACTATATTTTTTTTTTACAGCTTTTATTTAACTTGCAATGGATATATCTATGTTTGTACGAGTATGTACGTTCGGGTGGAATCTTGCAAGTTAAATTTGACCAACTTCCGAAATATTGCGTGACGAAGCAAAAATATGGTACCATGGAGCTGATCTAAAGATGAAGTCGGAAGATGGCCATATGAACTCCTGTCCTAACAAGAAAGACCGTCGTATTTGGGCTCGTTTTACTTGTCACTCTGCTGGTACATGATTTCCAGGATCTCGAAAGCTAGTATTTAAAATAATATATTTTTTTGTCTTTTGATTTTGCTGTGATTCTTTAAAATGAACTCGGGTCTCAGTCAGATCAGAGTCAACCTCTTTTGTTTTACAATGGCGTATGTGAACCAACCAACCTGCACTGGGACAGCGTGATATGGCTTGATTTCTTTTCTTGGGTAGACTAGGTTCAGCAGTGGAGTACTAAAAAAGCCAGTACAGGTAAACTCTAGTTTTTTTTTTCTTTTTACTTAATTTAATGATCCACAGACTCCAGAGTCTGTGCCCTTTGTTAACTAAGTTACAATTGATAGAATGCGACTGTACAATAGAGATGGGTTAGTTTAAATCTTAGTCTAAGTTAGCAGTTTCAGTGCATTGCGTGAATGCCGCGAGCAAACCGGCGAACCGCATGCAGCTCTCTCTCAAAACTCTAAACGAGTAGTATAAATGTACCATACCTATAAAACGTTGCAAGGAAACCCACGCGTCTCAGCTAGCAGCACACATCACTGATTGATATTAACTGTTATTTATTCGGCTCACACCTGAAACTGGGCGGAAGGATCTGACCATTAAACTGTCGAAGGAGTTCAAATCGGCGGATGTGAAGTTAGCTATAAGCTGCGCGAAACCCAATCAACGCGCAGCTTTATGTGAGCTTCAGTCAGGATTGGATAGTGCGCAGTTTGTAGCTAACTTGAATCATTTGGGCTTCTCGCATATCTACTTACGCACAAGGGTATTAGTAGGTCAAGATAATAAATACTTTTACTAAAGTAAAGGTTTAAAAACAATATTGAAAAATAGCAAAAAAAACAGTAGTGAGACAAATAGTTACAATTAGCGAAGTAGCAGTACAGTTTCTAAGTTGTCTTTTAAATTTTTGATCTCATTTTGTCAATAAATGTCAATGATCCTTTTATTTAATATTATATTTAATTTAAATTTTGATATTAAATATTTTTAATTGTCAAGAATATTAGTATTTATATTTGAAAATGTAATATAATGGGCGACATAGAGTTCCTGTATCTATATTTTCGGAGATCTATAAAGGAGACAGTAGCTGATTCAGAGTAAATACAGTTTTATTACATGTTTATAGACAACTAACATAATAATCCGGTTTATCCAAACAAATCCTGGGATAATATCGTTCCACAACAGCGAATCATCGTTTCCGCCCAGTGTGCTTCAATCAAAAGGTCGTCCAAATGAAAATATTGATTGTATTTATTGTTTTGGGTGTGTTTGTTTGTTTTCAGGGATTTTTGTAAACAAGATTATACTTAAATGGTTTTGGCCATTTACAAAACTAGCTGCCCGTCTTGGTTTCGCCCGGTTACGGATGAATTATAACTATAAAACTTTAATTTCGGTTCCGAAATCACACAGAAATGTCACTGGAAACATTGCTCTTCAATCCCGCACGCAGTAAATATTTCATCCTTTTGCTTAGCTGTAATAATAAAAATATGGTATTGCTATATATAAGCTTTGCAAAAGAGCTCTACCGCACATACCATACCTCTTTTAATTTTCCCTACGTCAACTCACATTTTTATCTAATTTACACATTTTTATGCGAATACTTTGGGAGTTATTTACATCTTACGTTGGTGATCAAAGAAGTGTAGATTTTTGTAATAAGCAGCGGAATTATGTGTGGGGGAGTGTGAAATTACAACCCCTGCCTTAAAAGATATTTTAGGTTTCATATGATAAAAAAAGTTGTTTTCCCAATCTTGATAATGTTATCTTACTAAATCTAAAATAAACAACTTCGAAAAGAATGTAGGTAAGTGTGGCATGGTAACACTACAAAATAAAGTACCTAGGTAAAAGAATCTGCTGTTAAGTATTTCATACACCTTACACATACACATACTTCGCCGACAACGAGGAAGACGCCATCAGCCGCTTCGTGCGGCGAGCGACGACTGCGTCACCTGAGGTCATCGTAGACTATAATTTAAAGATGGCCATTAAAGACCGAAACGCGGCGGTGATGGAAGGCCTGAGCGGTTTTTGTAGAAAAAAAAAATAACAATATTGTAGTATTTGTAGTTATAGTTAAAATTTTAAATTTATCCTCTTGTGAAGCCTGTTTTAATGTGTTAAATATGTTTTAAGAAATATTGTTAAATCTCAGAAAAAAAAATTAAGTCATAAAAAGCACAGGCCCCGGAGTCTGTGGAGTGTATTAAATCAATTAAAAAAAAAAAAAGTATTTCATACAAAAATATTAATAGAATACTTACTAGTAGTTATTAGAAATATATTAGTAAAGACAACTGACTCTCAAATCTGTAGAAATGTACCAAATCGCTGAGCGACTCTGATTTGAAATCATATTTTCAAAGACCATTTAAAATATAAAATAAAAATAAATATTTGGATCCATCTTACACACGGTCTCTGAGCCCAAACTAAACAAAGCTTGTGATATGGCTGCCAGAGACTGATATACTACATATACAAATTTTTTCAAAAACATACTTACATATAGATACTCGTAGTAACAAAATAACACCCAGACATAGAGCAAACACCTATGTTCATCACATAATTGCCCCGGGTGGGGATCGAATCCACGCTACATAGACCTAGAAGTTAGGGTCACTAACCACTGAGCCACCGAGGCAGTCCATATTGTCAGTTTATATTGGTACACGAGACTATAGTCTGACCGTTTAACTGAGTCCACGCCTGCGCGGTACAGGGGCGCGGGGGTAGACGACAAAGGGGGATTGAGACAGGTGCGGGCTGTGAGGACCCGCCGCCCGCACCTGTCTCAGTTCCCTTTGTCGTCTACCCCCGCGCCCCTGTACCCGCGCAGGCGTGGACTCAGTTAAACGGTCAGACTATAGTGACTTCACATTTCTAAGGGAGCCATCTCCTCAAAGATTTAATGTTTTTTTATTTACTTTTAAAACAAAATCTACTAGTACCAAAAAGTATCGATGACATAAATGTGCGAAAGAGACAGAATATAAAACATATTACATAAATAACTATTTTTCGCAAAAAAAGGCAAAACCGCCTTCCATCATGTACAAAATTCGAATGGTTCGCTCGAATTGTGTACATTATTATTGATTTTTCAAAAACGGCTCAGCTGAATTCTGTCAAATTTAAATGGACCCACCTCGGGAGTACTTTTGAACTAAAAATAATTATTTGATTCGGTTCACAATTGGCGAAATTATCGATGAACATAAACAAAAAAACATACACACGAACATAAAACTTCCTCCTTTTTGGAAGTCGGTTAGTAAAAAAAATAATTAGGTACTAAAAGTCATTGAAAAGAGTATGTGGCATAATTTTTAATATCAATGTGTGCGTGTTTCTTAATCCTGTAACTTTTTGCATTCAAACTTAACTAATTAAGTACTTTTGTTTGATCTTGTGAGTACAAACTATGGAATTATGAATATTCACACTTTGTCTAGTGTTTCTCAAACTTTTATGGTGCTGGTGGATTTTTTTTAAGATCTGTACTTTTTAATTTATAGCCGCTGACTTTATAAACGCTGCGCTGTAGTCTATTCAATTTTGAAATGTATTTGATGTTTTATTTGCTCTGGATAAACCTATGGGGCAACCGTTTTTTCGCCATTTTACGTCCTTTGCAAAGTGAATGGACTTCAGATGTATACAGCCTATTTCCCCGTCTTAAGTTAGATAACACGAGAGGAACAAAACAAAAGTGCAACTTAGAATTAACAAAACGTATGAATCAGCTGATTTTTTTCTTGAATTCCGGTTTGGCCCCATAGTAAAAGTTGTTCATAATGATTCTCCTTACGGCTTAATACATCAGTTCTGGTTCAGTCATCAGTTCTCATTTGAGCACCGCTGAGTTAACCCAAGTTTAATAAGCAAGCTGGCGTTATGCATAATAAATGCACAAGTTCCAAGCGGTGCTGCGACGGCGACGATCATCCGTCAAAACTTCACTTAAATTCTTGTTCAATTTTATCAACAATGACGAAATCGGTGCTAACTTCCCTCGGCTTTTTGAAGATTTGAAGAATCCCCTGTTCTGTTGGTTTTGGTTATCTCTTTTGCACATTATTTGGTCTATTTTTGGTAATTAACGGGATTACACATAACTTTTTGCCTAGTTCGCGCAATTCGATATTAGAAAATATACCTATCTAACAATCAAACATAGGCATTATGTGAATTTCGAGAAAAAAATACAAATCCCACAGTTTTTTTTATCTTTTCTATTAAAAAAAAAACAAATCAGAATTACTTTTCCTGATTACACTACAATATATTATACCTACAGGTTCCTACTTTATAAATACTTGATAGCATGCATGGTCGGAATTAGAGATAAACCGTTTTTTAACCTTTAAGAACTTGTTGTATATGTTACAGTCATAGTGATTAAATAGTTATTATACATAATGACTGGTCATTATGTATAATATCTACTCAATTTAGATAAAGTGATAATTGACACAAAATTAATCACATTAACTAGCTATTTTATATAATATCTTCGAAGACTTGGATAATGTAATAAAACAAACTCGTAATAAGGACAGATTGTCTATGGCGCTTCGCCGGCCGCTACCGCGGCACGCTCGCTTCGCTCGCTCGGCTCGCGCGTTGTTGTCACTGTTCAAACCTAACCTAACCTAGTAGGCAGATCAAGAGTCCAAGGAAAACTATTACTAGGTTAGGTTAGGTTTGAACAGTGACAACAACGCGCAAGCCGAGCGAGCGAAGCGAGCGTGCCGCGGCAGCGGCCGGCGAAGCGCCAGAAACAATCTGTCCTTATTACGAGTTTGTTTTATTACATTATCCAAGTCTTCGAAGATATTATATAAAATAGCTAGTTAATGTGATTAATTTTGTGTCAATTATCACTTTATCTAAATTGAGTAGATATTATATATAATGGCTAGACAGTATATATAATATCCAGATTTATTACTTTGGCTGTAACATATACATTTTGTCCATTCCGAGTTGCATTTTTAGGGTTTCGTACCCAAAGGGTAAAAACGGGACCCTATTACTCTGCTGTCCGTCGGTCTGTTTGTCACCAGGTTGTATCTCATAAACCGTTATACTTAGCTAGAAAACTAAAATTTCCACAGATGATGTATTTTGCCATGACAAAAAATATCCCATACAACAAAAACTTTTGCCGCCATAACAAAAAATAACCCATACAACAAACCTGAATTTTTTACCGTTTTTCGCTCGATATTAATAATGGTAACAGGTAAATGTTTGAAATATTCACAGAATGTTTAGTTGTACATACAATTCAATAATAAATAATTAAATTGAAATAAAATAAATATTTAAGCGGGGCTCCGATACAATACGGAACCCTACGTGCGCGAGTCCTACTCGTACTTGGCCGTTTCTAGGGTTCCGTACCCAAAGGGAAAAACGGGACCCTATTACTAAGACTTTGATGTCCGTCTGTCTGTCTGTCTGTCTGTCACCGGGTTGTATCTCATGAACCATGATAGCTAGGCAGCTGAAATTTTCACAGATGATGTATTTCTGTTGCCGCTATAAGAACAAAACTAAAAAGAGAATAAAATAAGTATTTAAGGGCGGC